>OU343051.1:16503276-17805062 GCA_910593695.2 Ocypus olens
CGATTAAATAATCCACAATTAGAAAAGTAAGATTCGTCAGTCCATAAAATTGTGTTTATAAAATCACCATTTTCCGCAATTTTGTTGATTAACCACCTGCAAAATGTTAATCTACGGATGTTATCATTTGGTTGTAGAGTCTGAGATAGGTGCAATTTATAAGGGTGAAACTTGTGCTTTTTTAAAATTGTTGATGCTCTAGACTTAGATACGTTAACTTCATTTTCTATCTGCCGACATGAAATGTTCGGATTAGCTGCCTCACAAGCCAATGTTAATTCTTCATCATCAACGATCATATTTCTATTTCTATTAGGTTTTTTTTAAACTTCTATACAATTGCATATTTTCATCCAATCTTTTAAATACCTTAATGTCCGGCTGCCTTCATTCAGGAAAGTTTGCTTGGTATGTTTGTGCTGCAAGATGGGGGTTTTTGTAATACTTGATGTAATTACAAAACATATCGTATTGTTCAGATATTGAATAATTCGCCATTTCAAGTAATTAATATATATCGATATTACAACTTAAGACAATACACATGTATGAATGATTAATACAACTGATAAACTAATGTAAGATGACAGTTAGTCGTTATAACAAATTTTGTTTCATTTTTATTTATGCCTACTTGTTTTAAACTTACAACAATTAATATTTCCATTATTTTTTATTTTGACATAGGTTGTTGTACATCCTTGAATAGAGAAAAAAAGTCTATTTATGCGTGTAAAAATCAAATATGGCGGCCATTTGAAATAAGAAAGTTGGTATTAATATCTCGGAAACCGCCATCTTGAATTTTATTTTGACTTGATTTCTATGTTTGCCTAATTAAACCAAGTAACTTTTATTTAAAACTTTTTTTCGCATCTTTAATAATTATTGAGTTATTTGATTTTTTTGAAAATCGCGATTTTCAGTTTTTTTTTTATATTTTCTAAACTGTTTGGAATTTTGAAAATTTCTCAACATAATATGAATCAGCATAGAAAACTGCACAACATTGCCCATTTAACCAGATCTCTAGCTTTAAGAATAAGAAAGATATCCATGCAATCCTACTCTATTAGGACACCCTGTATTTTATGTAGTTCGTATTAAGAATTATTATTTAACATTAAAAATAAAATATATAATGTTTTCTTTGCTGGTAATTACGATAGCAGCAAACAGACCTGTAAGCAAACAATAACGCGTGTAGAACGCCGTAACCTATATTATTTAACGACCCCTAAGCGTTACAAATGTAAATATTCATTATACCATTTAACAAAACGTGGGAACAAATCGACCAGGCAGACACCTTTCCACACTTTTATCGACATTCTCCACTCGGAGCCTCACCACGGTTATGACGGACGGCGTCAAGTTCAAAACGGCCGTAATTACTATGGGCCCCATAAAAGCAGACACGTTTACGGCCCTTTTCAATACTTTATGTGTGCGATATGTGACCGTGCGATTATGCAAAGCCGTTAAATTAAAAACTACTTCTCGGATTTTCCTTACTCACTACAGTTCGGCCACCCGTTTTACGGCGGCGTAAAGTGGCTAACGCCCCTTTACGGCCCGTTTTATTGCCACGCGACAAATTTCTAATATTTTTACAATGTATATTTTGCAAAGAAAATCCCCCTTAGGTTACTTTCCAAAATAGAGAAACATGAGCATTGAAATATCATATTCTAAATATGCAATGTGACAGAATAACTTTAATTTATTTGTATAACGAAAAAGTCCCTCGAAAGACTGCTGTGCCTGAGAAATACTCAGAAGTACCCCGACCAACGTCGAAGCTTTAACTACAGATCCATGGTCCCAATCTATAGAAAAGGTGAAAAAGGCAATCCAGGTAACATCACTAAAAAACTAAAGAAGTTGTATCAGTTGTAGAGGAAATACTTAGTACACTCTCATCGAATCATAGAAATGATCAAATCTTTCTTATTTTTTCTGTTAAGCTACTTAGTTTTTATATATTTTTTTCCATGTAATAAGATGTAAGATCTGTTGGGAAATAAACATATTATTATTATTATTATTATTATCAATCATCAACAAATCATTTCAAACGACACCTCAAGAAAGCAAGGTGGGTTTATTTGCAGCGAACATGAAGAGATGTAATTAAGCTGGTTTCAAAGTAAATTTAGTCAAAAACAGATTGTTAAATTTACTATTTATACCACGTGAATAAGGCATCAAATTCCTTCAAGACTCAAAAGAGAAACATGACTGAAGAGGACCTTATAAAACATTGACGAGAGAACTAATCGAGAAACTAGGTAACCCTTTTGAAATTTTCCGCCGATATTTTCTGCGTACGGTACAGCTTGTCAAAGTTGGACAATTTTTTACATAAAAAACATTTTTTTCCATCGCGTTGTTACGGGGGGTGGGTTGGACTTGGGATCAAAATCAACTACACATTCTTAAAGATAAAACTTGAATCTTCCCCAAACTGAAAGATTCATCGATTTTCGACCAAATTGAACCAAGTTACGACGGTTTGAAAAATCGAGTTTTTTTGCGATTTTTCGAGTAGCGCTTTGTTTTGACGCCGAGTGTAGTTCACACCTCGTTCACTATTATTGAATAAACGTGTGGAGAAGCGAACAACTTTTTGAAGTCATAGCATTCTGATCGTACAATCCAAATTGTTCGGTTAAATCTTGCATTTTTTAGTGATAAAAGACGTCATTCGCCGATTGTGTTTTTAAAACCTTAAAAAAAGCAAAAGAAACTAAAGTCAAATTTAATATATTAAACAAATTAAAAAAGTGGAGTGTAGTTAGCACGATAAATTTTTTTCAGATCGTAGATAATAATATGATGAAAGGGTCCTATTTCGCCATACTCCGGAAAAGTTTTATAGAGTTGACTTCGGATCACTTCTTTAAATTGGCTTTTATAGGCAACATCCGAAATGAATAACGCATAACAAGAAGTTAGAAGCTGAATTAATTATTTCGTAACCTATTTATGTCGACGGGGATTCTACAAGCCATGAACTTTTGTGCTTCAATGGCTTTCATCTCCCTGCATAGTACATGTATGTAACATCCAATTACTTGATACATGATCCAATCTTTAAGATTCAACAGAACACCGATTCGGTCCCACATTAGATTTTATACGATTCTAACAAAATCAATAATCCGCAAACGGCAATCCCCGCTCCCAATAAAAATTAATGAGGCACTCTCTGGCGAACGGCAACTTCTATTAAGTCGGAAATTAATTCAGCACATGCTTCGCTAATTTTTTCCTTCTGCGAAATGACACGATCCACATGCGTCATACACACCCAGGGGTGGCAAGTCCGGGGGTGGCACTGACACCACATTGTGCATTATTATCGAACATTTGCTGCACATGCCGCACTCTGATCATGAAATGATGGCGTGAAAAGTAAATGTATATTAAAGGTAGTGCATATTATACAGGGTGAAAAGAAGTGTTGAAAAATGTTTCAAATGAAATTTGTTAGGTTTAAAATGCTCTATAGAACTATAATTGTTTATGATTGCGCTTATGCGTGAAGACATTGGATTTTTTACATTTACAATTTTTGATCAGTATTTCCCATCACAGTTCCTCCTCAGCGTCAACCGGAGGGTCATGGAGGTACTCCACCTCTTCTTTAGTGTTGCCTGCGTCTTCACACGCAAGTGCATCGTAGAATGCTTGCGCTTCAGAATGTATCCAAATCTGCGTCAGGTGAAGTAAATCATCAAGCTTTGCCTTTTTTGGAAAAGGCTCTTTGTCTGATTTTTTTTTCTTGTTTTTAGCTGCTTTCAAGTAAATGTGATGATAAACGACTTCTAGGTGGTGCAATATTCGAGATTGGCTTCAATCAATCTTCATGACTCGAATCTAGTTGCTTATCTTGACGTCTACATTCTTGGCGCAGTTGATCACTGTGAAAGGAGAAGGTTTCCGTTGGTTCTTTTCAAAAAACTTCATCCAGTCTTCTAGCAATTCTGTCTAAGAGTGGGCATTTATTTTTCCTATGTCCCCATCACACTCCAAGGAAGAATGGATCAGAGTCAAAACGCTTTTTTTTTCATACACTATATGATGAAACAATCTTGTCCCACGCAAGAGTCAGAATCTGACATGCGGGTCGAGAATCTTGAAAAAAAATGTTCAAGCATATACAGCGTACACATCATCTGTATCTTTTCGTGTAACAGTCTCTTAGTAAGTGCAGAATATTGAATACGCGTCTAAGACGTTAAAAGACATAAACCTCAGTCAGCAACGATAATAAACGTCATTGGTGGTAACGTTGGGTGTCGGTAGATTTCGCTGTAGTCTATGACAATAGCTTCCAAATTATCTGGTTTCTCGGCCTTTCCTATATTTTTTCTTCAGTTCATGGAGCTTATCACATCTTTTTTGATACAAATCATGCTCCATTTTGTTTGTTTTTGAGAGATTGCAGAGATTTGTTTAAATTTATTATTGTTTTAATGTCTGTGAAAGTTGCAATTTGGTTTTCAAGCAGTTTTCTTCTGCTTTGTATAGTTTACATGTGCCACATGTGTCCTTGCGAGGGTAGCCGAACGATTTATTAAAATTTTCGTCCATATACATGCTGTGTAGTTTTTTTAAAGTTACATTCCTCTAGGACAGTGGTTCCTAAACCTTTTCAATATTGTTACCCCTGTGACCTATTAGGAAAACTGATTTTACCCCGACTTTACATTGTTATCAATACAAACAATTACAAGCAGGTGTCTAATACATTTTTATTAATAACACAATTTTGACAATTAAATAAAAATGAGTAAGTATGATTGCCTACCTGTTAATGCGCTGAGGTGATGTATGGAGTTTTTCACAGAATCAATATCTCGAGTAAATTTGGAGTAATTTTGGAAAATTTCAAGTCGATGGCAATTGTTTTTGTATTTTTTTCTTGTCGCCGAAATTATTGAAATTTTTCACAAATCCTCGGTCTAATGACATGCAATTGTTACAAAATCTAGTGATGTGATGTTTAAAGTTTTTCACAGAATCAATATCTCGAATGAATTTGGAGTCATTTTAGAAAATTTCAAGTCGATGGCAATTGTTTTTGTATTTTTTTCAAGTCGCCGATATTATTGAAATTTTTTACAAATCCACGCTCTAATCACATGCAATTGTTACAAAATCTAGTGATGTGATGTATGGAGTTTTTCACAAAATCAATATCTCGAGTAAATTTGGAGTAATTTTGGAAAATTTCAAGTCGATGGCAATTGTTTTTGTATTTTTTTCAAGTCGCCGGAATTATTGAATTTTTTCACAGATCCTCGCTCTAATTACATGCAATTGTTACAAAATCTAGTGATGCGATCTATGGAGTTTTTCACAGAATCAATATCTTTAATTAATTTGGAGTAATATTGGAAAATTTCAAGTCGATGGCAATTGTTTTTGTATTTTTTTCTAGTCGCCGAAATTATTGAAATTTTTCACAAATCCACGCTCGAATGACATGCAATTGTTACAAAATCTAGTGATGTGATGTATGAAGTTTATCACAGAATCAATATCTCGAATGAATTTGGAGTCATTTTGGAAAATTTCAAGTCGATGGCAATTGTTTTTGTGTTTTTTTTAAGTCGCCAAAATTATTGAAATTTTTCACAAATCCACGCTCCAATGACATGCAATTGTTACAAAATCTAGTTATGTGATGTATGGAGTTTTTCACAGAATTAATATCGCGAGTAAATTTAGAGTCATTTTGGAAAATTTCAAGTCGATGGCAATTGTTTTTGTATTTATTTCAAGTCCCCGAAATTATTGAAATTTTTCACAAATCCACGCTCCAATGACATGCAATTGTTACAAAATCTAGTGATGTGATCTATTGAGTTTTTCACAGAATCAATATCTTGAATTAATTTGGAGTAATTTTGGAAAATTTCAAGTCGATGGCAATTGTTTTTGTATTTTTTTCAAGTCGCCGGAATTATTGAAATTTTTCACAGATCCTCGCTCTAATTACATGCAATTGTTACAAAATCTAGTGATGCGATCTATGGAGTTTTTCACAGAATCAATATCTTTAATTAATTTGGAGTAATTTTGGAAAATTTCAAGTCGATGGCAATTGTTTTTGTATTTTTTTCTAGTCGCCGAAATTATTGAAATTTTTCACAAATCCACGCTCGAATGACATGCAATTGTTACAAAATCTAGTGATGTGATGTATGGAGTTTTTCACAGAATCAATATCTCGAGTAAATTTGGAGTAATTTTGGAAAATTTCAAGTCGATGGCAATTGTTTTTATATTTTTTTCAAGTCGCCGGAATTATTGAAATTTTTCACAGATCCTCGCTCTAATCACTTGCAATTGTTACAAAATCTAGTGATCTGATGTATTGAGTTTTTCACAGAATCAATATCTTGAATTAATTTTCAGTAATTTTGGAAAATTTCAAGTCGATGGCAATTGTTTTTGTATTTTTTCAAGTCGCCGAAATTATTGAAATATTTTACAAATCCACGCTCCAATGACATGCAATTGTTACAAAATCTAGTGATGTTATGTATGGAGTTTTTCACAGAATCAGTATCTCGAGTAAATTTGGAGTAATTTTGCAAAATTTCAAGTCGATGGCAATTGTTTTTGTATTTTTTCAAGTGTCGCCGGAATTATTGAAATTTTTCACAGATCCTCGCTCTAATCACTTGCAATTGTTACAAAATCTAGTGATCTGATGTATTGAGTTTTTCACAGAATCAATATCTTGAATTAATTTTCAGTAATTTTGGAAAATTTCAAGTCGATGGCAATTGTTTTTGTATTTTTTCAAGTCGCCGAAATTATTGAAATATTTTACAAATCCACGCTCCAATGACATGCAATTGTTACAAAATCTAGTGATGTTATGTATGGAGTTTTTCACAGAATCAGTATCTCGAGTAAATTTGGAGTAATTTTGCAAAATTTCAAGTCGATGGCAATTGTTTTTGTATTTTTTCAAGTGTCGCCGGAATTATTGAAATTTTTCACAGATCCTCGCTCTAATCACATGCAATTGTTACAAAATCTAGTGATGTGATGTATGGAGTTTTTCACAGAATCAGTATCTCGAGTAAATTTAGAGTAATTTTGGAAATTTTTAAGTCGATGGCAATTGTTTTTGTATTTTTTCAAGTCGCCGGAATTATTGAAATTTTTCACAGATCGAAAAATCATGCGAAAAACAATACTTTGTTTTCAAGTGGCCGCCATTTTGTTTCTATAACGAATTTTTTCGTGATTTTGGTCTATTCTATTCCTTGGGATGTAGATTTTAAGGTCGTTTTGGTTTCATGCTTCTAGGTGACGAATTGCGACCTCCAGGATTCCAGCAGAAAAGCTTTTTTTAAACAACGCTTCCAGGAGCCGCCGTTTTGAAAAAACACAACTCAAAAAAAAATATTTTGTAGATCAAAGGTTAATAAAATAAACATTTTGCAAAAAGCGCAAATGGCCAAGTCATTTCAGTTCCTCAAAAAAAATTATCAAACATCAGGTACGTTTGGCACAATTATAAAGGAACCTCCCCTTAATAAGCAATTTTATGGAAACACAAGATTGAAATTTTTTCCTGTTTTTATACTGGGTTGCAGAGCTATCAGAGAAGTAGGAAATATGTTTGGAGCTGTCACCAAACTTACTTTTCATAAAAGTCTTTTTGAAGCAGTACGGTGCACTTGTATTTTACTCTAAACATTCAGAAAGTTCAACATCTTCAATCTTTTCTGTTTTGTAGTTGATGATAAGCGGGTGAACAGTGGCTTGTCCACTGGCCCAATGTTATCTTGAAGAAGAAAGTTGTAATTTTCGCCAGATTCTGACTTCCGAGTCGTTGAGTTTTTCCTTATTATTATTCATAAAGGAGCTACTTGGCGAAGTCATGTAATTGTAATGTTCGGCAAAATTACATATGACTAGAACTTCGGAGTCTTAGTTTTTCTTAGTTCTATTCATGAAGAAGCTTTGCTGCTTGGCGATAAAGTCATGTCAAACCAAAGCAGAGAGATTTTTATAAAATTCAATAAAACCTGAAGATGATTTTTCGAATGTCTACCACGATGGTATTATTTTGTTAATCTCAGCATGGCCTCATTAACGTAGCATTTAGTAAATTGTAAGCTTGCACTTCCTATTTCTCTGGTAATTGGCTACACCGAAAAGAGGTAGGAAATGCAGGGTATGAAATGATTGTAAAATTATTGGTAAGAGCAATCTCGATCAGGTGTTCGACAAAAATTCATCCAATTTTAATTATTACGAGTGGGTTTTATTCCAAAAAAATTTGGTGTCAGGTGTGGGGTCGCTGCTGTACCCCACACCTGACACCAAATCACCATCAACTGATAACCACTCCTTAAAATATAGTTTTCTCCCTTATTCCACGGAGGAAGTCACTTCCCCAAATGACAATCTACGGAAGCAGGATTGCACAATAATCTTGCAGACAGTGTTTGAAGGAACATAACTACAGC
The DNA here is from genome assembly GCA_910593695.2 of Ocypus olens. Lineage (NCBI taxonomy): Eukaryota > Metazoa > Arthropoda > Insecta > Coleoptera > Staphylinidae > Ocypus > Ocypus olens. Next base: position 16,511,781 of record OU343051.1, read on the forward strand.
AAGACATATTTAGTCTTTTCTCTTTTGTAGTGGATGATAAATGGATGAACTGGCTCAATGATATCTTTAAGAAGAAAATTGTAATTTTCGGAAAAATCACAGATGATAAGAATTTTGGGGTTTTCCTTAGTACTATTTATAAAACTTTGCTGCTTGGCGATGAAGTCAGGTCTGACAAAAGCTGAGAGATTTTCACAAAACAATTCAATCAAATCTGAAGTTGATTTTTCTAATGTCTCTCGGTTACATCTATCAACTAATATCCATTCCGCCGCAAAACTGTTTTCTAATATATTATTTACTCCCTTATTCCTAGGACAGGATGGGCACTTCCCTAAATGACAATCAATGGAAGCAGGAGTTCACAGGATTCTTGTAAGACGGTGTTTGTAGGAAGATGATTTTCCATTTCTTAGTAAATCAGTTTTTACATTTGCCATCAGTTTTATATTTTGATGAGTGATCAACACCGTATGAGTACTGCAGCTTTTTTGGCGTAAGCTCTGCAATATTGGAAAAGCACACTTTGATGTCAGTAAATATTTATATGACCCATTTGTATGATCCATTAGCTTCCATCAAATTACATAGAATCAGCCTGTTTAACAATTTAACTTTACCTTTTTTGAAGTTTAATTTACACATATATTTTTTTACATCAGTATTTACATAAATATTAATAATTAATTGGTAATATTTTCTAAACTTGTTGATATATAAAGATGAAGTTCGGTATTTTTCTTAATCTACCTATGTTGGTAAAACAACAAGTGTTAATACACTCTTCCTTATATGTTGGAATAAATAGATTTAGTAAGGTGATACTTGCCGAATGGATTTAATTAAATCATCTGAAATTCCTACCAACTATAGATGATGATGATTAAATACCTACATTGACTTTGACTATGAAGCAGCTTAAGATCATTTGCATGAGTTTATAAATTATATGTAGTAGCAAAAGTGACTTGTGCTCCACCCAGTGGTGAATAATATCAAGATACATTTCGGTTCTCGTCTACCGTTACCGGCATGTATCTACACTATAAATATTACTTCCGAAAAATTTGCAGATGTGTGTTGGGTTGAATATGGCAGACTGATGATTCTCAACAAAGATGAAACAGCTGTCTCTGTCTTTCGCCTCACACATTTGCAAATTTTTATCATCATCTGACCGAGAATCTCGTTAGCACTTTATCTACATTTATATATATATATATATATATATATATATATATATATAATATGTAGAAATTGAATAACGGGTATTACGGCGGAGGGCTTTGTGGAGAAAGTAGAAACTCTTTTTTCACGTGTAATATTTCGCAATTGGTTTTATTGCTTCATCAGACACAACTAAAAAATTAAGAGTAGAATAAACAATTTGACAGTGATTGTGAAGTTAACATTCTATGAGTTAAGTGAATTTAACAATTTTGGTTTGAAATTTACATTCTATACAAATAATATAAAATAGTATATAAAAAAAAATTTAAAAATTTAAAAAAAAAAAAACTTACGAATTGAGTGATAAGGGTGTAACTAGCTAGGTATGCCTTACAGATTAACATGGTAACATCAACGGTGGTGGACAATTACCAACATGGTACATGGTGCAGCAACACACGGCGAAAACATGTTAAAATCGGGGAACATGAGGACTATCGTCCATCTCCCGAGCGGTTAAAAATATATTACTTGTAATGATCAATTTATAAAACTGTTTGTAATAAGCATTTTTGAAAACTTGTGTATGTAATAAAATTAAAAAATTAACGTTAAGTTGTTCGTTAATTGCGTGTTGAAAACAAAATGGAAACGATGAGAAAGGTAAAATTGCAAAAAACATTGATTAGGAAGACGAAAAACGGGAACGACGACTCGGTGTTATCACGTGAGTTTTGGTCGGGAAGGAAAACGGCGGTAAGTCACGAGTGTGGCTGTCAACATTTAAAAACTGGCGCGATGTTAGGTTACCGAGTGAGCCGGGGAGAAATGTATGTGAGGTTGCCTAGATGTACGAGCGTGAGGTGTATGTTATAGACGTTCGTAATTTCCAAAATGGTTAAGATTGAGTAACCATTTTATTTACTCTTCCGGACAGGCAACAGGGATGATGAAAGCCACGTAAGTAACATTTGGTTTATATGGGGTTTTGTTTTGTTTAGCGTAGAAATTGATATCTCAACGGGTAATATTTACAGTCAAATTTAGGGAATGTCTGAAGTGATAAAAAACTCCTTTGCTCTAATTACTCCCTTGCCTCCTGACCCATCGAATATTCCATCCAACACACCTGCAATCATCAAATACAGGAAACTACCCCACATTCTAGAACTCACACCCCAACTAATCAACATTTTAAAAAAAGAAGACTTAAAAATTGCATCATATAGTATTAAATCTGTCAACAACCTTTTTTCACAACTAAAATCTAATACCGATAACAAATTTAAATCATGTTTAATTTACTGTATTCCATGTGCAGATTGTGATCGTTGTTACATTGGCCAAACAGCACAATGGCTAAAAAATCGCGTTATTCAGCACAGGAGCGACTCCCGTTTAGGGAAACATTCCTGCGCTCTTGCCGAACATTCCAACACGCACGACCACCGCATGGACTATGATAGAATTAAAATTTTAGACTCCGACCCTAATTTACATAATAGGCTGTTTCTTGAAATGGCTCACATTTTCATTACTCCGAATACAATGAACGCAAGAACTGATGTATCCGGCCTCAGCAGCATTTACGCCAATTTATTAAATGTAGGTGGTAGTTCCGGTAGTATTTCCCCTAACCTAACAACACAAAACATAACCCCTTAGTTTTTTATCACTTCAGACATTCCCTAAATTTGACAGTAAATATTACCCGTTGAGATATCAATTTCTACGCTAAACAAAACAAAACCCCATATAAACCAAATGTTACTTACGTGGCTTTCATCATCCCTGTTGCCTGTCCGGAAGAGTAAATAAAATGGTTACTCAATCTTAACCATTTTGGAAATTACGAACGTCTATAACATACACCTCACGCTCGTACATCTAGGCAACCTCACATACATTTCTCCCCGGCTCACTCGGTAACCTAACATCGCGCCAGTTTTTAAATGTTGACAGCCACACTCGTGACTTACCGCCGTTTTCCTTCCCGACCAAAACTCACGTGATAACACCGAGTCGTCGTTCCCGTTTTTCGTCTTCCTAATCAATGTTTTTTGCAATTTTACCTTTCTCATCGTTTCCATTTTGTTTTCAACACGCAATTAACGAACAACTTAACGTTAATTTTTTAATTTTATTACATACACAAGTTTTCAAAAATGCTTATTACAAACAGTTTTATAAATTGATCATTACAAGTAATATATTTTTAACCGCTCGGGAGATGGACGATAGTCCTCATGTTCCCCGATTTTAACATGTTTTCGCCGTGTGTTGCTGCACCATGTACCATGTTGGTAATTGTCCACCACCGTTGATGTTACCATGTTAATCTGTAAGGCATACCTAGCTAGTTACACCCTTATCACTCAATTCGTAAGTTTTTTTTTTTTTAATTTTTAAATTTTTTTTTATATACTATTTTATATTATTTGTATAGAATGTAAATTTCAAACCAAAATTGTTAAATTCACTTAACTCATAGAATGTTAACTTCACAATCACTGTCAAATTGTTTATTCTACTCTTAATTTTTTAGTTGTGTCTGATGAAGCAATAAAACCAATTGCGAAATATTACACGTGAAAAAAGAGTTTCTACTTTCTCCACAAAGCCCTCCGCCGTAATACCCGTTATTCAATTTCTACATATTTTAAATCCAACGGCGTTACTCCCCTTCTGGATATTATATATATATATATATATATATATATATATATATATATTACATATATTAATATGTCAAAAGAAGATTAGTAGCTTTGTTTAAGTTTAGTTATTACCTACGTCCAAAATTTAATTAATCATCTTAATTCAACATATACTTGTACTTCTACAAAACACCTAAACCAAGATAATAAAAGACAAAGCTCATTGTGAGAGGCAACAACGGCCATCTTAACGATGCGAAACCGTAAAAACGTAATTAATTTATAATCTCCTTAATGAAATCCCCTTGTCAATTAAGTCTCCTGATCACCTCCCGATGTTTATATCAGAAATCATACGCTGTCCCGATAATGAACTTTCTAACATCATCATTAATTAGGAGAGGACCGAGATGCGAATTTGAACAAAGGCGTTAATTAGAAGGCCCTGCAGATGCGAATTAAAAAAAGAAAGAGGGACTCGGAAGGTTAATTAGCACTTTATTAAAAACAATTTTTTTCTCGAAAGAGTGGCCGCGTCCGGTCAGAGTTTCTGGACTGGCCCACGTGCCGTTATTCCCAGTTAATTAAATCGCGAGAGGGCCTTCGCTTTCTGTTAATTAAGAGTGGATTATGATATATGAAGCCGATGCCGAGGGAAGTTTCTTGAGATCGTTATCGGGATAATCGTCTGATTGACGTGGGTGGTTTTGGAGCAGACGTTGTTTTTGCTGGAGCTGGAAGTGCTTGGTAGGCGTACGGTTCAATTATCTTGGGTTATTTAATTAAGTTCTTGTTTCTTTATGCAAATCTTTAAGACTTCAAGAATATCTCGCATTCTTTACATCCTTCATAAGTTCGTGTCTATTGATTATCTTTTAATGGTATGCTTAGGTTAGATTATTATCGTTAATAAGTAGCCATTCCCGACTGTACCGTAACATCATAAAGATATTAAACACTCGATCATCATTATTAAGATGGGACAAAATTAATTGACGAAACTGAGGAAAGGAGGCGTTTATTAAAATGGAGGAGGACGGGGTGATGTTTATTGGGGGCGAAGACGAAATATGCGGATGGCGGTGGCGCGGTTATTGATCTTCCCTTCAAGTCCTGTCTTCATAACTGGGTCTCCCTTTTTCAGTTCAGTCGGAATCGTCGGCTCATTTCTAATGCATTTAGTTTCTCTCAACTTTAACTGCACGGCAATTTAGAAAAAAAGGAACGGACAACAGCCGAAAAAAAAGTTCACAAATTCCTTCATAAAGAACAACTTTTTCTATTACGACGACTATGCTACGCTCTTGAATACTTTCATCGCTTTAGCTGAGGAGAATGATCGATGATTCGGAAACATGTGATGTTATGGAAAGCTATTTGTGAGGAGAAATGATCTGAATTTATCAAAGTCGTAACGATCCGGTCACGTTTTTTTTTTTAAGTGTTTTAAGGTAATGGCGGTCATTTAACCCTAAGGTCATCTTTGCATCACCATAAATCCTTGAAACTGTTGTGGAATAAAATTATTTATAGGCGGGATAATGAAGATGGCCATCAGGCGTATAACAATAAAAAATATAATGGCTGCAGTAAAACAGTGGCGGAAATTCATCTTCTTTTTTTGCCGAACGCAGGTTCGCAGCCGGTGTGTGTAATGGTAGCTGCGAAGCCGTGCCCTCACCTGAAGGAATTTATCGTCGAACCTAAAGGATGAATATACAATGCCCGAGGAATGGTGTATGTTCCCCCAAAGTATTCTTGTAGATGTTATGTATGTGTATATATTAAGATGTAGTGTGGGATGGTAGGGATCACATATTCCTGTTATAGCAATGGGAATACGAGCCTACAACGGGAGCCCCTCGTATTTTGGTATGTGTGTATCGATCCGAAGGGCACGAGACAGACAAAGCGAGATATATTTTGTTATTGCGGATCAAACAAAGATGTATATCGCGGGTTTCCATGGAATTTCCGATGGAAATAGGTTGCTAAGATTAAAATATTGACAGCTTAACTTCTCGACGAGATATGCGTGAATCCGCAGATAAAATAAAAATTTGTCGTATTAATACAATTTCAATAAACCATTATGAAATAATTTGCGAGGAATGGTATTTCAAGTTATTTAGATTAAATACAGATTCCACGAGTTTATGTTATGTCATATCCTAGTAGATTCGAATACCAATGCGGGCCGAATATTTTAGGATAATCCACTACCAGTCTTTGGCAATAATAATGTTTTATTGGGTATTAGAATATCTCACGTCTCAGTACCTAATTATTCCTTTTATATAGAATCCATTGGAGTTTTGAAACATAGTAGTGAGAAATGATAATTTCTATATATACAATTGTCCTTGGTCAAAAGTGCAGAACTACAATCATATGACGTATGTGTTTGTTCACATTTTTATTTTATCAGAAACTAGTGCGATTTATAAAAGAAAGTATAAAGTATAAGAGCAATTGAAGATTCTTGGAGAGGGATTTTTTCATGTTTGACATTTACATAAATGGTTACTACCAATGATTTAATGTTTCCTGTAATTCCTAATAATTCGAAGCTTCGAAGAATCCAAAGAAACGAAGAGAACTTCGAATTTCGAAATTCGACGTTGCGAAGAGCATCGAAGTTAAGGAGTTTCGAATTTTTCGAAGAATTAAAGTTATGAAGTTTGTTAGAATTTTTCAATCTCAAAACAGTTAGGAATTAATACAGACGAAACTTAAGTTGCACATGCTGAGTTGCTGTGTATAAATTAACATCAAACTAATGTATTGTAAAATCTTCCAAAATTATTCATTTGTATTAGTTTTCAAATAATTTGATATAAATTAACTTTTTATTTGTCATTTGTTTTTCGAAGATTTTCTTCAGATCTTCGAACCTTTAAAATTGGAAATCTTCGAAAAAATCCAGCTCTGGTTTCATTAACCCTTTCACTACGGGAGTCATCAATAAGTGAGTTGGTAATTCTGCTCATTAGACGATCATACTTCTTCAATTTGCCAAATGTAACCCCTAGGAGGGCGAAACAGGAGTTAAGAAAATAATTTAGTAAGTTTGACTTCCAAAAAATTGGCGTTGCTGTCGTTAGAAAACGAAGAAATTAAAGATCCTTACTACGGAATAAATTGAGGTGGTTTATCTAAAATTCTGAGCGATGTTGGATGGTAGAAATTTGTGTGTGTAAGCTATGCGTAGAAAGAGAATACGAGAAGAACAGGTTACTTGATCTGGTTTGAACTGTATATTCGAAATTTTTGCCAATCGAGAAATGGATCAAGTCGAATATATTACTCTCCGGTATTGTTATAGATGATGTACGACAAATTGGTTTTCATTAACAGGATGGCAATATATTTCAGAAACAAGGATGCTTTTTAACATGCCAATATAACTTACTATTAAAGCCCTTACGCCCGGTTTCTCCAACGAATCTTAACTAGATAAAACTTACCTAAAAAAAAAAACTTCAAACATGATATGGTGAGGACTGTAACATTCGCATTGTGAGTAAGCTTTAATCAATAGCAAAATATTTTAAGTATACGAAGTGAGGCTACATAATAAAGAGCTTGATGCTTCTGTAGAAGAACTACGCAAGCTCCAAAGTCGTATGATTGACATTTGTGTAGCGTGAAGCCATCTCTTTCGATTGTCGCCTCACCCGTGTTTGTAGACCTATCCGTGTGACTGTGGCCTTCGTTCGTATAAGATCTATTTCTTTGTTTTGCCGAAAAAATTATGTGTTCTAATAGAGCAACGAATTGTCGTGAAATTGCATATGAAACTTGAGGTTCTTGCTCAACCTTAAGGTTTTTGCCCAACTCCGTGAAAAAATAAGAAATAACGACCCGAAATGAACGACCCGAAATGAACAACCCGAAATAAACGACCCGAAATGAACGACCCGAAATGAACGACCCGAAATGAACGACCCGAAATGAACGACCCGAAATAAACGACCCGAAATGAACGATTTGAATTGAAGTGATGGGTTCTTTATCATGACATCACACCGGTTCACAAAGCATTGTCTGTCAAGACGTTTTTAGGCAAGTATGGACCGTCCCAGTGGTAGACCATCCACCTTATTCGCCTGACCTGTACCATTTGACTTTCATATGTTCCCCAAGGCGAAATCTGCATTAAAAGGAACAAGATTTCAGAGCGCTGAAGCTGTGAAAGAAAAAGCGGCACTGTTTGAAATTTAATCTTCAATTACCGGTCTATTCTAAATACAAATTTTGATAATTTTTTTTCTAGAAATTGCTCTAACAGCATTTCATTTGACTTATGCTTAAAATTTTGATAGAATAATCAAACAACTAAAGAAAATTATCCGAACGTTGCAAAAATTGCACCAGAAGACTAAAAAAAAATCACCTTTTCCAGAAATTTCTCTTAGATATCCACATTTATATCTACAGATGCTTCAAATTTTAACACTTTAATTGAGGTGTTGCGGATACGAATGGCGAACTCAACATTGGGCGATTTTTTTTGTATGCCACACTCTATTTTGGTCACTCGGACATTACTGAATAATGGTAGACATTTGCGCCCTTTCAACTATATATAAGTAGGGCTGACGGTAGCTTCTATATTTGTTTCAATAAAGTTTTTCATTTCAACTCTGGTTTGCCACAATTTTTTCCTCGGCAGTTATTTTAGACATCCAGAGCAAAAATAGCTAAAATTCCTTTTTTGTTGAGTTCGCCCAACTGCAAAAATACTTAAACGCTTTTTTCTGGAAAGTAGCATTTGTTCGCCCTTCGTATCCGTAACGCCTCAATTGATTAAGGTATCTTTATAATTGTCCTTAAAAATTTATCCGAATCTTGCAGTAACCTTTTTTTCATGACCGGAAATACAGAAATTTCTCTATACGTTTCACAATTTTTTCGAAAGATTCTTGAAATTTTGACAGATAAGTCTTGAATAACGTGTCTACAATTGCGCAAAGCAAAATTATCCGAACAGGCTAGAATTTTTTCGTTTCATCTTTTCAAACAGGAGAAAGCAAGCCAAAACTCTGAATCCGTCCCCTGATGGTTCGCTTGGCCACCTTAATTGGGGATGAGTATGATTTGATTGCAGTTTCCTACAGGTTTTTGAAAGTTACGTCTACAATTGTTACAAAATGTTTTGATTAAACCAATAGTAGTATGGATTTAAAAATTTCGAATTTTTAGCTTCAAAAATGTTTATATGTGGAAATCCCACAGAATTCTTTCTCGACATTTTCATGAACTTTAGTACAAAACCAAACACACCTTAAAACTAGTTCAAAACTATTCGGTTGTAGGGTTGGGGTGCGGTGTTACGTTATGAACTACACCGGTGGAAAAAAATGAAACACTTGAAATTCGTGAAATTTGCCCAAAAACGTGTTTTTTGTTCGGGGGTTGAAGGGTTCCAAAAGGGATCATTCCAATCTGACTTTACCCCCTTACAGTGGAGCCAAAATGGGATTTTTTTCCCGAAATAATCAAATTTGGTTGAAAAGTCACTGAGTTATGTGCGAAAAAACTCAAAATGCACTTTTTTCAAACAACCATAACTTGGTGCCAAATCGTCGTAGGAACTTCGTTCTTTGAGTCCTGCATAGAGAATTGATAAAATTTTAATACCATTATGGTGGATCGAGTTGACATTTTTTTTCCAACTCCGTAGACATCGTCAAAGTTGGGCGTGGTTTCCAGAAAACCTTTTATTCACAGGGGCGCCAGAGGGGGGCGGGTTACGCTTAAGTTCACATGCATGACTTTAAAGAAAACACTTTAAAGTTTCTCGTCCTCAAAGATTCATCAAAATCGATTGAAAATAAGCCGAGTTATAGCGGTTTGAAAATGGTCGAAATTTCACGAATTTCGAGTGTTTCATTTTTTTCTTTCAGTATATATACAGGGCTTTTATTTTAACTCTGAACATATAATTGTTAATGCTTATGTTCAATCGTAAAATAATTACATGAACGCATTAACAGATAGGCAACCATACGTACTCAGTTTTATTTAATTGTCAAAATTATGTTATGAATAAAAAATGTATTACACCACTGAAGACAGAATACAAATAATTAATTGGTATAAGAGCGGGAACAGCAGAATTATTTTCGGTTACGTATCCGAGAAGACTTCCATCCATTGGAACAAACCCATAGTAATGGGCTAAAAGAAGTCACATTTTAATAGAAGAGATCAAACTCGACATCTTATGTTACATAGAACAGAACCCTATATCATCTTTAAGAGTTATTGCAGCACAGTTTTAAATAAGTTTAGCTTCCGTTTATAAGACATTAAAAGAATATAAATACAATGCTTGTAAGTTTTCAAATCATCAGCAATTATTAAATGAAGATAAAGGCAAACGAACGTAATTCTGTGAAACCGTATTTAATTTACTTAACCTATATTTGTAATGGGGTAAGCTGTGTCACTGTCACCTTTGTGAACTTGGTTGCATTCAATTTTAATGAAATGCCATACATTGTTGTGATTATTTTACGATTGAACATAGGCGTTAATAATAGTAAGTTCAGTATTAAAATAAAAGCCCTATATAGTGAAAGCTACAAGGTTTTTAACTAAAAACTAAAGCAAACATCGCCCAATCCACTGTAGTGTCTTAATTTTGATATAACATAAAATATCAGAAAATCTTTACGATAAAAACAATTCAAATCTCAGTCTTATAAGAGAATGTACTAAAGTTATAGTTGATTTAAGTCAATAAGATATACGGTCTATAAACCTATCATTTCACCCCAAGATGGCATGCTTCCATTCCGCAGTTACATATTTCTATGAATATTCCATTAAACTCAACTGCACACCCTCAACTATATTTCTACAAGATGATACTTGAATACCAGCCATTATGACTAGAACGTAATCCAATTTCAGCAACGCTCAACTATAACAATATCTATATAACATGGTTCTTAAGTACGGACGCCTAGTGTATGATATGCATATATATATTTTCCAAGAGCGAGCTTTGGAGTGCGATAAGGATTCCTCATTGTCACCCGCCGAGAACGAAGTCGATGGGCACAAAAAATGTTGGCAGCTCACCACTGCCGAATAAACTTTCGTTATCACGTGAATTACCTTTTTTCATATTTCTCCAATAAATAAAGCCGCCGAGAAAACACGTACGAATGTCTCCGTCGCCGGGAGAAGTTTGGGCACTAAAAAGGGATCGATAGATGTGAGCGCAGATAACTAATGGTGCTCCCATCTATTCTTATTTCCAATGAATGCTTCAGAGTTTTGATTGTTGTTTATTATTGCTCGGATTAAGAAGTTGAAGTAGTTTTATTTGTAGCCAGTATTGAGTAGTTTTTTTATATGTAAAGGGCATAAGTTGGGCATTTACAAATTAGCATGTAAAGTTTGTAACGGAATTTACTTAAGGCAGTATGGTTGCAACTTTAATATTACGTTGAAAGAACGTATAAGAGCTCCGTTTATAAAATTAACTAAGGAATAGTCGAAATATAAATTTATGAAATGCATCTGCAACAAGCGAGGTTTTCACAAATTTAAAGCAAAAAAATGAGTTTCTTCTAAATCACTAAATCACCTGTTAGAAAATAAAATAAATATTTCGTTCGCATTACAATAATTATTACATAAATCGCTAAATTACTTATATTGTTTTCTATATTAGAAAATAATACCCTCAGTATTTCGTTGGCAATTCAGACTGCTTCAAATAGACAATTAAGTGAATACGCTCTTCATATGTATTTCTTGGTTATTCTATTAGTACCGACACAACAGGCTGACATCACAAACATTAGTTACAAGTTCACCTTCTAATCGTAGAGCGCGGTTTGTTTTTCCCGCCATTTTTAAATTTAATTATTTACATAAAATCACTATTTAATTTACATGGGATACTTTAGCCTCGGAAACACTTGCTAGTACTATTTCTCCAATTGTGTCAATTATCGTTCTCGTCGAATAAGAATATGTCTTCTTAAAAATACCTCATTACTTCAGTTGTGGGACAAATATATTCTAAAACTAAATGTAATTTACCGGAAAAAGCATTAATTGGATCCAATAAACCCCCAGTGCCCAGAATTGCATCACTATTTAGACACTCTGGGAATTAACTGGAGAATCTAGATAAATTTAAAATCCGCATTGTACATCCGACGGACACGTTTACGGAACGGCAGGACCACAATGCGGCCATTAATTCCGGACCGGAGCTCCGACAGAAAGAAAATAATCAAGGAAACAAGAACACCTCGTGAAATAAACATGAACGGCCCGAGTGGAAGGAGGACCGATTTATAATTCACGAGTCGCAATTACCCGGATTACTTATCTAATTGTGACAATTTATAAGACGATGAAATTCCGGTAATTGACTTACTCCGGGAGCGCCGAAGTCTGCGCAACTATTTTAATTGTGTTATTCGCCCTTAATTGGATCCCATCGCATTAATAATCGCGCATCAACAAAAACTTGGCAAAACACGACGACACCCGGGGGTTGCCTTAATTGGTGCGCGTCCCAGAAATCCCGATCTCCGAGCCCTTGTGCCCCTTTTGACGGGACGCGAGATTTCCGTGTTTTTTTTTTACTTCTAGATATAATTGTGCTCTCTTTGAACTTTCCTCCGTCTGCTTCTTGAAGACCCGTGACCCTAATCACTGTTTCTTTTAGAGAGCGAGAGAGAGTGGCAACAATATGAGGGCCTGATATAATAACAGTAAACTCTGCACCCTTTCAGGCGCCCTTTGTGATCGGGAAGTCGTCCAATTAGGGACAGGGGAAAAGGTTTTTCCTTCGGGGTAGGTGTCTCTCTAATCCTATCGGCTGCCAGTTGCAGCCCAATTACCTAATGCCTGTTAGTTAATTAAACTAAATGTAATAGCTATTAGAAACAGAGGCTGAATTTACATAGAGAGCGAGGGTTCCCAGTTTATTGCCCACCCTTTTAGGTAGACTGAATTTCATCGAACGCGCACACCTGATTCCCATTGTTCCTTCTGATTGAAAAACTCACAGACACTGTTGTTTTCGTGGCTGCTAATAAATCTATGGATTTTGAAATGTGAAACCAATCAACAGACGTCTTTGTCGTGTCTATTGATTTTTAACAGTAGTTATGTTTAAATACCAAAAATACTAGGACTATTGTAAATTATGGATATCTTTCTCTTTCTCTCCCTCTCTCCATCCGAGACATTAATTTTACCTATTTCGAAATTCTTACCTCCAGATCGAACTTCAAAGTTGGTTCATAGCGATGAGAATGATTTATTTCGAGCATATAAATTAATTTAATAATTCAATTTCAATAGGGTGTCTCAGAAAGTTTTTGTTTACAGGCAGTGGGGAGAGGTTGCAAACGCCCAGCCAGTTTGTTTACTTTGGCAGGAATGCAAAGTCGATTTAGGAATTTCAATAACATCTGGTTCTCTGATGAATCCAATTTTCACATAGACGGCTACGTAATTAAGCAAAATTGCAGATACTGATAGTCCGATGGAGCTTCATCAAAAAACCATTGCACTCGTCTAAGGTTGTCTTTTGGGCTGTCATATCAAGGTCAGGGAATTAATTTTCTGATGATGGCCGTGGTCGCGCTCAAACCGTTAATTCTAATCGATACTGTCATATGATCCGGACTTGCAAAACCAAATTGGCTACAACCGCAACACATTTTTTCAGCAAGATGGAGCCACATCGCCGAGGGGACATCAACTGGCCACCGAGGAGTCCAGATTTAAAACCTGCTGATTTTTCCTTGGGACTACTTAAAAAGTAAAATTTACAAACCTTTACCACACAACTTGAATATTTTAACCCTTTAAAATTATACACGACTACAACGTCAACTTTTCCCTAATATCAAACTAACTGAAATATTTTCCTAGCCCCCATTTCACCCTTATAAATTGGTAAAATATGTAATGATTTTTTACTGTTTGAATTAAATCTCTGAATCGTCTATTGACGACTGCCGAAATACAAGGCAGAATTACCAAGTCGCTTATTGACGCCTGTTAGAACAAAGAATCACTCAAGAAATCAACGCTATTTCAAGAATGATGCTCCTGCTAATGATTGAAAATTTTAGATCTAGGCTTTGTAATTTAACCGACTGGAAGTTAGCCATACATTTCAGCCACGAATCCGGCGCCTCCACCAGTTTTGCCTTTAGTAAATTTCCAAGTTTTCTCTACTAATTTACAGACAATGGATTAAAATTCATAATTAATCAAATTGCTGTAGTGCCATAGTAATAACAATAAGCTTTTAACTTAACATTTACCCCGATTTTTCGATAAGACATCTATCGAAACATGGTCAATTTAAAAAAAATCAAAAGTCATCGTTAGGCGTAGTTTAGGTTCGATATTTTTGGCCACAAATGTTCCATAGGCCTTTGTTTACAATATTTAGGCTTAAAAAAATGACACATATTTTTCATTTTTGTATAAATAATTATTTACCTAGAACACTTTTACGAAATTTCGTCAATTTTCGAAAAATCTAAAGTCATGGTTAGGCGTAGTTTAGGTTCGATATATTCGGCCACAAATGTTCCATGGGCCTTTGTTTACAATATCTAGGCTTAAAAAAATGACACACATTCTTCATTTTTGTTTAAATAATTATCTACCAAGACACTTTTACGAAATTTTGTCTATTTTCAAAAAATCAAATGTCATCATTAGGCGTAGTTTAGGTTCGATATTTTCGGCCACAAATGTTCCATGGGCCTTAGTTTACAATATCTATGTTTCGATAGATGTCTTATCGAAAAATCGGGATAAATCCTACGTTAAAAGCTAATTGTTATTACTATGGCACTACAGCAATTTGATTAATTATGAATTTTAATCCATTGTCTCTAAATTAGTTTAGAAAACTTGGAAATTTACTAAAGGCAAAAATGGTGGAGGCGTCGGATTAGTGGCTGAAATGTATGACTAACTTCCAGTCGGTTGTAATTTAAGGATAATAAATACTAGTTTAAACTACTTCTGCTATTTTTTTAAGTATCAAAAACTTTCTGATACAGCCTTTATGAGTGGGAATAAGTACTTAATTTTTCCTATTCTACTCATAGTTATTTATATTAACAATGTTAAACCTCTAAACCTAAACAACATGATGATTTATTAGGTTTTAAAGGAAGTTATTGCTGATTTCAACTTTTAACTTCAATCTTAGGTTGAACGAAACTTAATAAATCAAAATAGTAAATATTAGATTCAATACATTTTCATTAATGTGAAACAAATTTCTTTATACCAATTGAATAAAACTCTGGAAGCGACGTATTCGTCAAATGCATTTTTGCATCTTCTTAAAGGAGGAGGAAAATCAGCAACAGGAAGGGTTTTAGGCACAACAGTACTTACATCTAAAGATGTAATAAATTAGAAAGTAAATTTTAATGTGCGTAGTAAATATAGATCAGTTATAGCAAAATGGCCCAGCTTTATTCCACTGCAGAATCAGCAATTAGTGCAGCAAGTGCTAAGCTAAGACGATTGAAGCAAAATTAAACATAACAATGCCTGGAAATCCGGGGTTGTTTGCAGGAGCTAAAATAGATTTATTAGGGTTTTGTGAAGAGATAGATGGGGAATTAGTAATTGATAGAGCAGAACATAATTTAAATAATTCAGGTTGTCTTACTACATTATCAGCATCAATTAGTAGGTAAGAAGAGAAATCCAAAACGAAGGAAAAATCCCAATGACAGTAATAGTAACGATGGTAATACAGACTGTAGCAACAACTTGATGGTTGGCCAAGCTCGATTTACGAGTACATATCCATGAAAAACTCACAGAACAAAATAATGGATTAACAGAGATAGTTTATCGACTTGAAGAAGTGAAGAGTCTATAATACTAGCAGAAATAGAAAAGAGAGCAAGAAAACCCATTTCTCAGATCTTTGATCTAATGGCTGGAACATCAACAGGTGGAATTGTTGTAGCTGGATTATGCTATTCACAATGACAAAGTATATCTTGTCTGTTGACGGCGGAGGTATAAGAGGCATCACACCAGCTATAATACTAGCAGAAATAGAAAAGAGAGCAAGAAAACCAATTTCTCAGATCTTCGATCTAATGGCTGGTACATCAACAGGTGGAATTGTTGTAGCTGGATTACGCTACCCACAATGACAAAGTATATCTTGTCCGTTGACAGCGGAGTTATAAGAGGCATTACACCAGCTATAATACTAGCAGAAATCGAAAAGAGAGCAACAAAACCTATTTCTCAGATCTTCGATCTAATCGCTGGCACATCAACAGGGGGAATTGTTGTAGCTGGATTATGCTATTCACATTGACAAAGTATATCTTGTCCGTTGACGGCGGAGGTATAAGAGGCACCACACCAGCTATAATACTAGCAGAAATAGAAAACAGAGCAAGAAAACCTATTTCTCAGTTCTTCGATCTAATGGCTGGCACATCAACAGGTGGAATTGTTGTAGCTGGATTATGCTATTCACAATGACAAAGTATATCTTGTCCTTTGACGGCGGAGGTATAAGAGGCATCACACCAGCTATAATACTAGCAGAAATAGAAAAGAGAGCAAGAATACCTATTTCTCAGATCATCAATCTAATGGCTGGAACATCAACAGGTGGAATTGTTGTAGCTGGATTATGCTATTCACAATGACAAAGTATATCTTGTCCGTTGACGGCGGAGGTATAAGAGGCAACATACCAGCTATAATACTAGCAGAAATAGAAAAGAGAGCAAGAAAACCCATTTCTCAGATCTTCGATCTAATGGCTGGCACATCAACAGGTGGAATTGTTGTAGCTGGATTATGCTATTCACAATGACAAAGTATATCTTGTCCGTTGACGGCGGAGGTATAAGAGGCACCACACCAGCTATAATACTAGCAGAAATAGAAAACAGAGCAAGAAAACCTATTTCTCAGTTCTTCGATCTAATGGCTGGCACATCAACAGGTGAAATTGTTGTAGCTGGATTATGCTATTCACAATGACAAAGTATATCTTGTCCTTTGACGGCGGAGGTATAAGAGGCATCACACCAGCTATAATACTAGCAGAAATAGAAAAGAGAGCAAGAATACCTATTTCTCAGATCATCAATCTAATGGCTGGAACATCAACAGGAGGAATTGTTGTAGCTGGATTATGCTATTCACAATGACAAAGTATATCTTGTCCGTTGACGACGGAGGTATAAGAGGCAACATACCAGCTATAATACTAGCAGAAATAGAAAAGAGAGCAAGAAAACCAATTTCTCAGATCTTCGATCTAATGGCTGGTACATCAACAGGTGGAATTGTTGTAGCTGGATTATGCTATTCACAATGACAAAGTATATCTTGTCCGTTGACGGCGGAGGTATAAGAGGCAACATACCAGCTATAATACTAGCAGAAATAGAAAACAGAGCAAGAAAACCAATTTCTCAGATCTTCGATCTAATGGCTGGAACATCAACAGGAGGAATTGTTGTAGCTGGATTATGCTATTCACAATGACAAAGTATATCTTGTCCGTTGACGACGGAGGTATAAGAGGCAACATACCAGCTATAATACTAGCAGAAATAGAAAAGAGAGCAAGAAAACCAATTTCTCAGATCTTCGATCTAATGGCTGGTACATCAACAGGTGGAATTGTTGTAGCTGGATTATGCTATTCACAATGACAAAGTATATCTTGTCCGTTGACGGCGGAGGTATAAGAGCCAACATACCAGCTATAATACTAGCAGAAATAGAAAACAGAGCAAGAAAACCAATTTCTCAGATCTTCGATCTAATGGCTGGCACATCAACAGGTGGAATTGTTGTAGCTGGATTATGCTATTCACAATGACAAAGTATATCTTGTCCGTTGACGACGGAGGTATAAGAGGCAACATACCAGCTATAATACTAGCAGAAATAGAAAAGAGAGCAAGAAAACCCATTTCTCAGATCTTCGATCTAATGTCTGGCACATCAACAGGTTGAATTGTTGTAGGTGGATTATGCTATTCACAATGTCAAAGTATATCTTGTCTGTTGATGGCGGAGGTATAAGAGGCTTCATATCAGCTAAAATACTAGCAGGAATAGAAACGAGAGCAAGAATACCTATTTCTCAGATCTTCGATCTAATGGCTGGAACATCAACAGGTGGAATTGTTGTAGCTGGATTATGCTATTCACAATGACAAAGTATATCTTGTCCGTTGACGGCGGAGGTATAAGAGGCATCACACCAGCGCTAATACTAGCAGAAATAGAAAAGAGAGCAAGAAAACCTATTTCTCAGATTTTCGATCTAATGGCTGGAACACCAACAGGTGGAATTGTTGTAGCTGGATTATGCAAGAAAGATGATTAAGGAAATCCTCGATATTTAGCGAATCACCTGGTAAACCTTTATGAAGAACCATATATTTACACAAGTCATCGTTTTTTAGGCGATCAATATTATTTTGGTTTACACCCATAATACCCATATGAAAACAGAGTGTACATGGGGGAGTATTTGCCAATAACTCAGCGGCATGTGCATGTGCGACGTGCGGGCTGGCGTTATGATGAAGCAGAATACGACCTATTCTGACCGCAAATGAAGTTTCCGATGCATTTTTTCGTCTTGATTTCTGAAGTATCGACCAAGATTAAAAAAGAAAGTAGTCGTAGGTGAAAGTAGTCGGAAGGTGAATGGTCTGAAAGTTCATAGCTTACTTTGTTAATTTTTTTATTATTCTTATTATTTATTTTATCTTTAGATCAAAAAAATTATACTCAAAATTTCAGACGAAAGGAGCACGGGCGGAGTTCACCTCACAGAATGATCTTCCAATCAGGCCCAATTCACGTGGACAATTGATGGTACTTCTGTTTTTCTTTAGCGAAGTCCATTTGTATATTTGCAGCATTGGTTGCGCGATGCGCGGGCTGGCATTATCATGAAGAAGAATACTACCCTTTCTGTTCGAAAATGAAGTTTCCGATGCATTTCTTTTATTTCCTCAGAGCACTGTGAGGTCGTGATGGTTTCGCCCGAATTGAGGAAGCTTTGATGGATTGCATCCGCGGGTCACCATCATCTTGATCTTTAGTTGGTGCAGTTTAAGGCACTTTAGTCGATCGTGATGGTTTCGCGCGAATTAACCCTTTGCACTCAAGGACTTCTTCGCTCGAGCTCGAGACGATTTTGGCTATATTAGGGAAGTGTTTACAGGTACTTTGAAATCACTGGGCTAGGCATCTCACCTTCCGGGCGCCGTAGCAGCGCCGCTCGAGTGGACGCAGCAAACCGCCTGGGCGCCGCGCCACTCGAGTGCAAAGGGTTAAGGAAGCTATGATGGATTACATCTTGGGTCACCACCATCTTGGTCTTTATTTGGTGCAGTTTGGGGCACTTGTCTGTCGTGATGGTTTCGCCCGAATTGAAGATACCACGATGAATTAGACCCGTTGCACACCTGTCACTGGAAGGGTGGGGGGGAGGGGGGGTCGCAGCGCGAGGTGTGAAAACAGGCAGCTGGGGGGCGGATCAACAGTCCATTGTGTTGGCACTGGCAACTGCACATTTCCACTAATAGTTCTGCGAAATGTCCTAACGACGTCCTTAAGATAACACGACTAAATGTGATCTAGGATAGTTAGCTAGAAGAAATCCATAAAAAAAACACCCTTTATCGGCGTTAATGAGATGCAATAAGGCCCCAAACATGACCTTTCTCGGCATATGTTGTGCTCATCGCTAGTCGTAATATTGCGCTCGCTATTATTGGTTATATAAAATTTTTGTAATGATATGAAATATAACTGTAATGCATAAATCATAAACAAAGGTATAACAAACATTGTGATCATTTTTTTTTAAATATATATGTACATTAAATATTTATTTACGAGGATTGAAGTTGCGTTAATTTTTAAATTTATTTTTGAGACGTACATGTTTAGCGGACTGTAACTTTTTTGTACCCAAATGTCACTAAAAGTTGAGATATACAAAATGTAGCTACAATATCCCTCTACATGCCTTGTTAATATAAAAGTGCGCAAAGGTGCGTTTCTTTATTTTTTATTCGATTTTGTATAATGAAACGCAGATGACTAAAAACGAAATCTTAGTGGATATATGGATATAAATCGATTTTCGGCACCTCGTAAAAATGAATAGAACGTAATTAAATATGATTATGATCTGGTAAACTTGGCGGGACGAAATATTATTTATTTTAATGTAGTTTAAAAAAAATATTTATTTTAATTTTTAATTTAAATAGATCGTCTAAAAACAATGTGAGAAGCCAACATGAATATATATATAATTAGAAAGAAGATGATTTAGAAAGTATATGTAGCGTTTAATATTTTTGTCCCCCTAAAATTCCATTCTAGACCACAGTGCGCCGTAGAGTCTTCATGATCTTTATTTGGTGCAATTTGGGCTTAACAAAGTGTTTCAGGGCTTCATCGCTTCATTGAGCCGATTTACGATTATCATACAGATTCCATTTTTTGTCGTACATTACAACGTGAACAAGAAATAACTTATTTTGGTTGCGGAAAAAATATACAGAGAATTCCAGACGTCGATTTGCTTGGTTTTAGTTCAAATCGCGAGGCACTCATTTATCGAGTTTTTTTGACTCCCAAGTTGTTGGAAACTGTCATGCATGATACTCTAGTTCTAAAACAAGCTCTCGGACAGTCCTGCGCTGGTCGGCCTCAACCAGAGTCATTATTTGGTCGTTATCAACCTCTTGCATAACACGTTAGTTGGTGTTTTTTTTTGACCAAATGCAAGCTGCGTTTCGGCATAGAACAAGAAAATCGCCCGAATTTCCATGTTTCATTTATATTTGGTAAAATAGTCAAAAATTATCATGAATGAAACTATCTTGTAGACATAGTAGAGCAAGAGTTGCCCTTTAAATTAAAAGTCAACCTTTTATACTCATATCGCCCACTTGTGCATCGTTGGTGTAAGCAATATTTTCTTACTGCCCACTGGTTCGTTAGTATTTTGTTTTGTTTTTGGAAAACTTAATGTCGAAGACCTATTTTTGCTCCTCGCATTCAAACTTTGAACTTCTGCCGTCGATTACCTTGATGAAAAATTCCAACAACTCCTGCCATCGATTTAATGTAAACTCCTCTAAAAAACGGTCATCGAAGGCAGGAGTTCGAATTTTTAAGATGAGGAGCAAAAAAAGGTCATCGAAGGCAGGAGTTGCAATTTTTAAGGCGAGGAGCAAAAAAAGGTCATTGAATGCAGGAGTTTTAATTTTTAAGTCGAGGAGCAAAAAAAGGTCATCGAAGGCAGGAATTCCAATTTTTAAGACGAGGTGCAAAAAGGGTCCTCGCTTTCCAAACTTAAACTACTGCACCCATTTTCCTCTTTTCTAATAAAGGAATCCTTTCGGAAATATTCCTTGACTAAACCCCTACCGCCCACCATTGCTCTCGAGAGTTCGCAACTCTAGTGGTTCATAGGAGTCGCTCGCTCGTACGAGTTGACCACCATTGGATTAGTCTATTTTCCATTCAGGTAATCGCCTCTAAAAGACAACAAGTCAAGACAACTGAGGGAACAGGTGTTACTGTAAATCTGAAATTAAATGAAGAATAAATAATGCTACACTTAAATAAAAATGATATTGGTATGGTGGATTGCAATGGAGTGTAATTTTCAAATAAAAAAATAACATCATCACATCCCCCTACTTACGAGATAATCTTTCGATTTACAAGTAGAAGCCAATAGTCGTCACCCTGACGAGCATTAATTCCCCCAATAACATTTTTTTTTATATGTAATCGCCTGCCGGGATTCACGCACGACGTATTTTATTAATTAAGGGATTCCTTATCGGCCCTTCCGTTCCCCGGACTTCATGTTTATCGTGATTTTTTTCTCGTTGGAGAATTCCGGGCGCTCCATCAATGTCAGCCCGGAACGAAATCATACGAGACGCCGGGCCCCAGATGTATGGGTCCATTTGCTCTTTACATGAATATTGTAGGGGGGTCAGGGATGGAAATAAAAAGGCAGCAAATTTGAGCACTTGTACAAGTGGACCCGACGAGAGATAAAGTAAAGGTGGCCGTTTTTATCATGTTGATATTTAGGTCATGTCAGACAACAATGGAACGGAATAATACAATGTATTATTCCAGATTTTTTATGTTGTGTTTTATCAAAAAAAAAATATATATGTACAAAAGAACTTGGTAAGGATAATGAACCATAATAAGGTGTATAATTAATAATATATCCTACGAATGAATAAATCAAAATTACATAAAAGTTTAAACCCCTACTGCTTAGGGTTTTGGGATTACAAAATTGGAAACTTTACAACGTCTTAGAAAACTTAGAAACTTCGATACTTCGAATCTTCGCAACTTCGATCCCTCGATACTTCGAATCTTTGCCACTTCGAAGTTCTCTTCGTTTTTTTCATTCTTCGAAGCTTTGACTATCCGTGGTTTAAAGGAAAGATGAACAACACGATCGGCTGCGGTTCCGATCTACAAGCATGTTGTTATTTCTTTCGCACGCTCACCTCCACTATGTGGGAGGTGAGCGTGCGAAAGAAACGTACTCGCTTCTGCATCTCTCTTACACGCAGCTTCGCAAGTCATCACTGTTCTAATCTAGTGTATGCGCATTTGGTTATCAACATAGTGGCTATCGCAACGGAACGCTTTTTACGCTGGGGCGCCTAATGCCAAAATAAAAAAAAAAGAAAATCCTACAATCCAACCAGTCTCCAACTCGAGGGTAGCTCTGTCTTACAATCCAACCAGTTACATCCAAAACAGTGTTTTCTTTGATGAAGATCCAGAAAACAGATGGATTAAAAAGAACTTGAGACTTACCGTTCTTAAAAATTGGATAATCAACTGTTCGAAAGGTGATATCGGGAACACCCACCATCCTGAATTAGGGATGTGCGATTTACATCGATGTTTTGTATTCGATGAATTCCCCATTTACGAAGTTATAAATGTAATTATATTTATATTATTTGTAAACAAATAACAGAGAAGATTCTCCGTATATAACTAGCGTAAAAGTGTGAACATGTCTCCGACAGGGATCGAACCTACAACCTCCAGATTTCCGGTCTGGGGCGCTGTTATTCTGTGGCAGCACCTTAGACCGGAGATCTGGAGGTTGCAGGTGCGAACCCTGTTGGAGGCATGTTCACACTTTTTCATTTTTCAATGAAAGAAGAATCAAGAACACTTGTGTGCGAAAGGACGACGCAAAAACATGCGAATATTAAAACCAACTGATGCAAATATGTATAGATATAATGTATTAGAGCAGTTGACTTATATCCATGTAATGTCTATTTTCTCAGTCTACAGACTCATTTTGTATAATTAATAAACACTGGCAATATCTATTATTGCTACTGCTTTAAAACTATCTAGCGATAAATGGCGAGAAACCTTCTTTGTGTAAGAACGTCGGAACCCCTAGAAACAGTTTTGCTATATATAACCATCTAATTCACCTAGAGCAGTGGTCGGCAAAGTGCGGCTCCAGAGCCGCATGTGGCTCTTTGGCTCCTTAAGTGCGGCTCTGGCTCAAATATCCACGGAAGGCGCAATAATATTTTCATTAAAAAAAAACTTGGTAAGAAAAAAATTACATCTTACACAAGTGGTCTGCTTTGATTGACCTATAGAAGGAAGACATGATCATTTTCGCTTGGAATAGTATTCCTGACTCTTACGCAGTGGCGTCTCGTAGAACATGTTGATGGTAGAGCCACTTATACAATATCGCCCCCCCCCCTTTTTTTGAAGAAACAAAGAACCATTTATCGAATATTTTGGCCAAAAAATCAAAAATTTGGAGAAGCTCTAAAATATCGGCCAAAAAATCAAAAAACCTGGTTTAAAAATAAAAATGCAGACCAAAAAATTGAAAATACAAGCAAAAGAAAAATAATTTGCCATTTTCAGCCCCAAAAATAACTCTTTTTAGCTTAAAATAAGTGCCAACGAGAAATTCGAAAATAATAGCAAAAATAAAAATCGACAGCCCTTTCACAGACCACGGAAAGCGGATTTCAAGTTTTTAACATAATGTATTTAAATGTTATTTCTGTGAATAAAGATGTTTGTATATGTAAAAATAAAAAAAAATCGCAAGAAAATCTAAAATATGGGACAAAAAATAAAAAATCAAGACCAAAAATCTAAAATTTGTACCCAAAAATCAAAGCGGTAGACCAAAATATCAAAATTTTTAACAAACGAATCGAAAATTTAAGTCGAAATAAAGAAAATTTGGGCCAAAAGACCAAATATTGAAACCAAAATAAACGAAAATACAAAACATAGGCCAAAAAAGTAAAAACCTACAATAGGGCCTAAAAAGGTGAAAATTTAGAAAAAACATCGAAAACTCGGGCGTAAAGATAAAAAATGCAGACAAAAAATCCAAAATTTCTACAAACCAATCGAATTTTATCCTCAAAATAATAAATATTTAGACTAAAAAATAAAAAAATGTACAATATAGCCTAAAACGGTTAAAATTTAGACAAAACATCGAAAACGAGTGTAAAGATAAAAATTGCAGACAAAAAAAATCGAAAATTTCTACAAACCAATCGAATATTTTGGTCAAAATAAAGAAAAATAAAAAGTAAAAATAAGATTAAATTTATGACTAATTTGTTTTCTTGCGATATAGGATAAAAAATAATAATAAATAAATATAGGATACAAAATATACCAAAAATCAAAAAAATATATACCTACGTTAAAAAATTCAGATCAAATATCTAAAATTCTGGCCTAAAAATAAAAATAGTGGACCAAGGAAAGAAAAATTTTAATAGACAGATAAAAAAAAATAATGAAAAATTTAGGGCAAAAGATTTAAAAAAATCCACAATGTTGATCAAAACGTCGAAAATTTAGACAAAACATGGAAAACTCGGACCTAAAGATAATAAATGCAGACTAAACGAAAAATCAAAAATGGGGCCAAAAAATTGAAAATTTTACAATAAAATCGAAAAGTTAGGTCAAAGTAAAGAAAAATTTAGGTCGAAAGATTAAAAAAAAAAAATAAATATCTGCAATGTTGGCCAGAAAGTCGAACATTTAGACAGTATATCGAAAACTCGGGCCTGAAGATAATAAATGCAGACTAAAAAATTGAAAATTTCAACAAACAGAACTCGAAAATACCGGAAAAAAATTGAAAGAAATTCGCATATAAATTAATAATTCAGGTTATGGATATTTTAACCAAAATCAAATCAAAAATTTGGAACTAGAATTAAAAATTCGGCCCGAAAAATCAAAAATTCGGACAAAGAAATCAAAAATGTTAATAAATAAACCGAAAATGTATGCCACAATAAAGAATATTTAGGTCGACAGATCATAAATTGAAAATACAGGTCAAAAATCTAAAAATTAAAAATTCGGCGGGAGTCGAAAATTTAAACAATTAAATCGCAAAAGGTCAAAATAAAGGATATTTAGGCTAAAAGTTATAATATTTTGACCAAAAATATCGAAAATACGGGTCAACATTTAAAAAACCAAAAATAAAAAATGCGGACTAAATAGTCGAAAATTTTGACAATGAAATCGAAAATTTGGGTCAAAATAAAGAATATTTAGGCCAAATGATCTAAAATTTAGTCAAAAAAACAAAAAAAAATACAGGCTTAATAATAAAATATGCAGAATATTATAGTAAGAAAATGGTTTAAATTAATCCTAAAAATGACTCTATTGTTCAAAATCATTTCCCAATTTTTTTTTTTTTAATAGGAAAATATTTTTCTTTAATTTTCGCTTTAATTGTCCAAAAAAGTGAATTTGAAAGAGAATTCAAATAAAACCATTAACTTTATTGTTTCACCTTTTGTGTCGGCAGTTTCGACAACTTTAGATTTAGTAGATACATTTTGAATAATTCAAATAAAACAATTCACTTGGTTAGTATGACTCTTAGTAGCGTCTCGTGGAAAATGTTGATGGTACTTTTACAATATGGGCAGGCCCTCGCCTCTTTTTTTAAAGAAAGAAAGAACGATTAATCTTCATAGTCCGAGATTATTTTGAGTTCTAAAGTAAAGGTTCATAATTTCAAACAGCCAAATTCAAACAAGCTGAAAATGTGATTTATGAGTACTTATCGCGCGTTTACATTTTGCCCCAGACTGTAACACCATTCTTCGACATCAAACAATACACATGGAAAACAAAAATAATTTTAAGAATTAATTAAAAATTCTTGCTGAGCTTGAAACTACTACAGGTAGTGCCATGGCTCCTTGGCTCTATATAACGAGCCGCCCCTGCTCTTACGATCAGCTGAAAAAGCTCGCGTTTGTTGTTCTTTCCCTTTTCGGTTCTACATATATATGCGAACAATCTTTTTTAAGCATGAACATTATCATTATAAACTGAGAAGTCGTTTTATTGATGAGAACTTGGAATCATGCCTAAAATTAAAAACAACAACATACAAACCCGACTTACTCAAACTTTCCAAGGAGATGCAAGCACATTGTAAATATTTATTAAGTATGAAATTTAGTTTTATTTAGTGTACTACCAATTTAGTGCAATAAAAGTTTACTAAACAAGCAGATTTGGCTCCCATTTTTTTTTAAATTGTTGTAATGTTCATATTTGGCTCTTTGGCTAATAAATTTGCCGACCACTGACCTAGAGCATAAAAAGCTTTCTTCAAATTCTGTTGCTCATTTCATTAATATAAATGTCATACAGTGTACATAACTGACAAAAATATCCGTTTTTCGAATGGATACTATTATTATTTCCGTGTAGGCACGAGTGGCTAAAAAAGTGATGAGTAAAAAAAGGTCCTTCACTTCCAAAATTTTCGAATTTACTCAGAAAACATAATAAAGCAAAAATAACCCAAAAAGAGTCAGAAAATTCACACACGAGTCACTCGACTCCTAAATTCTTTTCAGAGTCCGGCCGCACAGATGCATACATCTGGTTGCAAACGACAAGAGAAGTTGAAAGACAACTAAACCTTTTCAAATTAAATAAGTAGAGCGTGACAGCCATCCGGGGGTAGCCTATGGAGTAATTATGGAAATTTTCAGCTCCATCGATTTACTAGTTTTCCCGTGATGCATGCGCAAAGAATGACAGATTTTCAATTTTATTTATATAGACTATAAGGGATCTTTTAGACCGGAAATACTATGTATTCATGTGTTAATATCAAACCCATTCGATCTAATTCAATTGATCGGATATTTTTTATGATTTAATGAACGTCGGGCCGTAAAAGGCAACGTTTTGATGGACTCGACCATTTCAATAATTTATCGCTTAACCCAGTAGCAAATAAAAAGGCTCGCTGATAATGCTCGGGGCATCAAAACAAAAACATAAAAAATCGCTACACTAAAAGGTTTATCGCCAATAAAATAACTGACCAATCGATTGATGTAAAAAACCGGATGCATTGCTCCGCAAATAAAAAATGTTGTTTATTTACTTCGGCTCGTACATTTTATGTCCGGATTATGTAAACGTCTGCCGTAAAGTTTGATAAAGTATTTAGTGGAGAGGAGGATTTTTTTTTCGACAGTGATTGAAAATTATTGCACCGGATGGACAATAAATTTATATATGTTGCGGTTTATGTAATGGGATTATTATTTGATGCCTCCAATAGTTATTTTGCAATAAATAACAAATAATTTTCGTTCTTCCTGCGTTTATTCTACTAAATCTTTCCTGGGATGTTGAAATATTGAAAATCGATGCAGAATCATTCATTAGGACCACCACAAGGTTTCTGTGTCGAATTAATCGGACACAGCTATACACATTGCTGAAAATTAGGACCGGTTTACAGAAACTTAATTGTAGTCAAGTTGTTAATGGTGTTCACTTAATATTCCTTTATGGGGAGTTTGTACTAGATATATTCTGTCGTGGGCAAAAGGACAATTAATTATTTGCACCAACCCCTTAACTTGTTCATTCAGATAACAAGACTTTCAGTCTAAGAATCAATTAGTAGATAGAATTGTAATAAATCAAAGCGTTACTTACTCTGGCACCCTTTCCAATTCGCTCTTATTAGACTAAAAGTTACTACCTCTAATAGACAAAGGGCGAATTAAAGAACTGCGCTGCCCCCGCCCTTAAATAATTGATCAGCTCAAGTAGAGAGGGTAGCAATTCCACAAGAAACACGTGTAAAAGGAAGAGACATTTATTACTTAACACCAGAGTCTGGCCGTGAAAAATTAATGCGATTCGATCAGGCGGTCAATTCCGAGACGTGAAAATTGGAACCTTTGGAAGGGATCGCATTTGCTGATTAGCAAATCGGATCGATCGTGTTTACTGTGTTCTGCCGTGCAAGGGTGCATAAATAAGGTGCACCGGGGGCCGTCTGCAATATACATAAAACGGAAGGAAGAAGCCCGATGAAAAGGAAAGCTCCGCAGATGACCGTAAAATGGAATAAAAAGGGCGTACAAGGTGAACAACCTGCTGTACCAGCACTGCACGTGCAAGTAACTACCTAAGTGGACGTAAAATGCAAAATTTCACTTCCGAAGTTTCGCATGGACAAAATCATTAGCACGAGCTATCCTAACCTTCGCCTTGACACAATCATCCCATCATTAGCATCAGCTATTTCAGTCTTGGGGGCGTAAAAACGAGCATTTAATTGCCACCATCCAGATCGGGACAGGAGGAAAGTGGTTCCGTGTAATCGCGCTGCAGGATCGGCGAAAGTAGGAAATTATCCATTTCTTAGGGCCGGAACATATTCGGGCCGGGTATAAAAATTTAAATTTAAATATAAAAGGGCCCATTGTAGGCATGTGACCGATATAATGGTGTGCTCCGAACACGCCAGGAATGCTGACGTTCCCGGTGCAAGGGCATAAAACTGTTTTGTGCTAGGGTATAAAGGGCCCCAGTACGGACGTGCTCCTTTTATTGGCGGCCGCATTTTGGCACGGGGGGACGTAGAATTCCGTAAATGAAGCCGTTACTCCTGACGGACACTGTAGTCCCCAAGATATGTGCTAAGAATTTTCGGGGGACGCAGAAATGAATGCACGACCGTGGAGGGCTTCTATTGTGCAGAAATTAATCAACTGGATGTTAAATGAGCAATATGTAAAAGGTCTATGGATATGAATTAAGATCATAAACTTCTAAATTAAAGGGCTAGAAATGATTAACGATCCAAGTAAACGAATTCTCCAATGAATCTTAAAATACGTCTCACTTAAGTATGTCTTATTTTTAAGTAGTTCTTAACTTTTTGTTCTGTTGCACCAAACAAATTTATTCATATCTTAGGTAATATTTCATTTCACGTGGCAACAATGTATTTTCGCGTAAACTTGACAAGCCGTTCTATATTAAATTAATTTCTAACCATTTTTAACCCTCCTGTTGTCGAGTTTAGAGAAGTTTGATAAGAAAGAAGAGCGAAATTTATTAGCGTCATTGATATCGGTCCACAAAATTATGTATTAGAATTACAAAAATGGATCACAATGTGTAAATTTATTTCTCCACTATGTACAGTAGTGACAAACCTTTGCATACACAAACTTTTAGTTGTCCGTCTGACGTAGTTGCGAAATATTCCTAGCTATAGCTCATCTAAAATGAAGCAATAGTACAGGTCCTGTCGGAATAAGTGCAATACGTTTTTTCTTTTAAGAAATCGTGATGTCAAAGGCCTTTTTTTGCTTCTCGCCTTAAAAAATTAAACTCCTCCCTTCGAATGAATAATCAAGTAATCAAGGTAAACATTTCAATACTTAATTCAAGGTAAACCAAGGCAGGAGTTTAAATTTTGAAAGTGAGAAATAAAAAAAGGTCATCAAAGGCTGGAGCTCCAATTTTTAAGGCAAGGAGCAAAAAAGGTCCTGGCTTTCCAAACTTGAACTTCTGCAGTAATTTTCCTTTTCCCTTTAATTTCCCTCAGCAAACCCCAACCGCTCATCAATCACAGCCGCCCACTAGTACAGGTTGACTACCCCTAATATAGATCATTCTGAATCGATTGCAGCAACTAGCTTTTTAATTTGTTCAAAGTTCGCCAACTTCCATAAAACAGTTGGTTACAGTAATTGACCTACCGGAATCTATATTAAGAAATAGTGTAATAAATACCTTTTATACCCTTGATAAGTAGAAATATAAAAATCATTTCTTCACGCCGCGCTTGGATTTCGAACGCACCTTTTATTAATTCTAATTTGTTTAAAAATTCTCCAACTCCCACAAAAAAAGTAATCTGCAGATAATCTACGTTGATAATTGGAAAAATAAGAAACATTTTGACCTCTTTATGACATAAAAATATACATTTCGTGCCCGGATTTTGGATACACCGATATATCAGTTTCGATTTTTCCGAGCATGAGAATTTTTTTTCAAGTAAAACTACTAAAGGATTTTAATTTCTAAAACTAATAATACTGCGGTAGCTAACTATTTTATGGAATCGTCCGAATTCCGATGAATTATTTTTTATCGGTCATCAAAGGCAATGGATGTTTTAATTCACTTATTGTAAATATAAAATTTGGTCAAACGATTACCGCAGCTATCATTTTTGATAAAAAAAATGGCGGGCTCGAAATCCGCGCAGCGTAGAGGAATATATTTTTTATGAACTTTGAAAAAATCAAAATGATTATTTCGTTGTGTCCAAATTCCAAACGCAGCTTGGAGAAATAATTTTTTTACAGATATTATGGGAGTTTTTCTTTTATTTCTCTTACTGTTAAGAGCAGTCTAAATCCATTGCTATGGCTACCCTTATTTTTTTAAGCTTACTAACTTTAGTATATATGTCGTGTATTATTGTTAGAAATAAGATTAGGAATACTTTGGCTTTTTATAATGTCAAATTATAAATATGGAGCATTTGTTATCGACTGCCATAGCTAATCTTTTATGAAAGTTGACGAATTTTGAAAAAAAAATATATAAGTGGATTCGATAGTTCAAATGTTTTTATTATTGTTAAAAATGAGGTTGGGACTACTTTGGTTTTGGTTTTTTAATCTCATTAATTTGTAAATATGTAAGATTCGTAATCGACTGCCAGAGATGGCGAACTTTGAAAAAAATGATATATTAGTGCATTGGTTTATTGTTGTTAAAAATAATGTTAGGAATACTTTGGTTTTGGCTTTTTTAATGTCAAATTGTAAATATGGCGCATTTGCCATCAACTGCCATAGCTAACCTTTAATGGGAGTTTGCGAATTTTGAAAAAAAATATATCAGTGCATTGGATAGCTGAAATTGCTTTATTGTTATTAAAAATAAGGTTAGAAATACTTTGGCTTGGGCTTTTTATAAAGTCAAATTGTAAATATGGAGCATTCATAATCGAATGCCATAGTTAACCTTTTATTGGAGTTGGCGAACTTTGAAAAAAAATATATCTGTGCATTCGATTGTTCAAATCTGTTTAGTGCTGTTAAAAATAAAGTTAGGAGTACTTTGGCTTTGGTTTTCTACATTTCATTAATCATAAATTCGGCTAACTTTTTATGGGAGCTACCGAACTTCGAAAAAAATGAAATTAATATATCGGTGCAT
Organism: Ocypus olens; assembly: GCA_910593695.2. Lineage (NCBI taxonomy): Eukaryota > Metazoa > Arthropoda > Insecta > Coleoptera > Staphylinidae > Ocypus > Ocypus olens. The sequence goes on from OU343051.1 coordinate 16,543,268, forward strand.
TAAATGTGCATGTTGATGGTAGAGCCACTTTTTTTTCGGACACATGGAGCAGATGTTTTAGAAATATTTTAACGTAAACGCATTGCTAAAGACCGTACCTAACATAAAAGATAAAATATTTTGATCCCTCACTCGAAACATCCCCATTTCACCCTTAAAATACAAAATAGGAAACTACATGATGTACAAAATTATTTTTTTTGGACACACGAAGCAGATGTTTTTGAAATATTTTATCATAATCGCATTGCTTAAGGCCGTACCTAACATCACTGACGGCTCGTGGAACATGTTGACGGTAGAGCCACTTATACAATATCCCCCCTCCCTCCCTCCTTTTTTTAAAGAAAAAAAGAACGATTTATCTTCCTAGACAAAATTAAGTGTTTTAAGAATGAATTAAAAATTCTTGCGGAGCTTGAAACTACAGGCTTCTAGGCTCTATATAACAAGCCGCCCCTGGCATTAAATACCAGTATTGGTATGACCTTGAATGGCAAGAACAAGGTCATATGAAGACCATCTTCAAAGGCATTCTCACTTTTCATAATTTATTATTTGCACTTTGCAAAACATAATAATTGTAATGAGGTATTGTCCCTTTAAGTACATTTAGAGTTGAGACTTATGAAAGCTGTAGTACCGTTGTCACGTATAAATACTTTATATGATGGGTCATTGAAAATCCTACAAATTTTGTATGAAACTTTTTTTTCAAAATACGTATTTTTGGAAATGAAAAAAGTGGCCAAATTGGTTTTCCGCAATTTTTGTTACCTCTCCAAAGGTTGCCAATAAAAATTCATTTGCTACCATGTTTCTAAAGTGCCTGAAAGTTTGGTTGATTAACTCTGTATTTGAAATTTTCGTCGAACAGAATTCTGACATTCCCTATATTTCTTATGAGCAATTCGTTATTGCTTAATAAAATTAATAAGCTCTGCTGTAAACCAAAATAGGTACCTGGACGACATTATATGTTTAGTTAGATTTTATACAATACATTAACCATGATGTCAACAAACCCACACAATATTTTTCGCCAATCCACAGAAAGGATGTTGTTATCAATTGCAGAATAATTGATTCGTGAAAAATCATAAATAAATTCATTAAATTGAAACAAACAAATGCTGAAACTCATCCCAAAATATTTTTCTATTTCACGATTTTATACTTATTTTGTATCTACATGTTAAATTGTTGCTATTTTTCTGTCAATGAATTAGTTTTAAAACCCCCTTGAAAATGCTCTGAAAAGGCAAAACTGTTTTTATACCTGCCCGGAAATGCGACCGACCCCATCTGGAACCGAAGATTTCACCATCCAATAAATTGGAGTCCCCGCTGAGTGTTGTGGTAAACAAGGTCTTTGTACCATCTTCTCTTATCGTGCCGAAGAAGGCAAGAGTTTACGGTCCGTTCACAATGACTCGAGCAACACTGTATCGAAGTGAGGGTAAGCCTATAGCGGCCCGAGCACCGTGTGCTCGCGGACGGTACGTGGCGTAGTTTCAACTCAATTCTCTAACTATCGGCGTAGGATGACAACACCAATGCCGCTCTACTCAATGTGCGCCAGGCTACCGTTTTTCCCGAGCCTTCCCTCCACTATTTATGCTTTATTATATTATTCTTCCTTCATTATGATTTCAAAATGAATTGTGGATATCCCAATGATGAAAGAACCCTCAAAACCGTTAGTTAAAGGGACTTTATTACCAGTGGATAAAGAGAGAAAACTGACAGTTTCTAAAATTAAAGGTTCAATGAAAAACCCCGTTCATAACTATGCCATGCAAGGCGGGATGCCTAGACCGAGCCCCCAAATGTCATATAGCGTCGTGAGCAAATGGTGCTCACAAATAAAATACGTAATAATAATAATAAGGAAACCTTTTTTTACTTGTATTAGGAGTAATTAATAATAAAAACCATTAAATTTGAAGAAAATCCGTGACAGATAAAAACCGGGATTTTGGTTCAGAGATGAATTAATTTAATTATTAAGTTTGGAAAATATTTCAGCAAATTTTACTCGATCCTGTGTTGGCCTGAATTGGTAATATATTATTTCATGCGTGATTATTTTCAACAATGGGCGTTTCTTTCTATCAAATCCACAGCGTCTTTCAACATTGCTTAACCTTGCTTTCATTAAGCAATGACCTTTCGCTGGTCGGGAGCTTATTGACAATTCCCACTATTTCTCTGTCCGTTTGCATTCTTCTTAGAACTTTAGTCACATGATCCACTCTTGACATTTTCTACAATTGATGGCCTCACATCTGTTTATCATGCTCCCTTATCATCCACTGGGGTATATAGCAAGCAACAAATATGTGTCTTAATTTGGGTGCACGTTATACCTTTTATCATTAGGAAGCCCGGTAAAGGCATTAAAAAAACCTAGGAAACCTATTTAAGATTTCGCGGGAAAAATCTATCATTCAGTTTCATTGATCCTTATGTTGTGGGTCGTGTGAAATAGCTTGCATGTGTGTTTGGCTCTAGAAGAGAAATGGTTGAGTATAGCTGGTCTAGATCTTGTATTAACTCCTGCCAAATTATTATTATTATATTTCGGAGTGGCCATCTTCTGAAGCAACAAGAACAGTTTTAAAATCTAACAGTTGAAGGATCCCGAGGTTGATAACAGATGATTACAACAGTTACTCTCAGTTGTCATAATTGCTAATGGAAAAAGTGGTTACTTTCAGATACATCTTTAAAGGAAGTTCAAAGGCTAATTTGAATAAATGAAATGCAGATGGTAGGATGGAATTCCCACCTTTATACGTCATTATACTGTTGCAAAAGTATTATTCCAAAGGTGTTATATAACAATTTGCGCAAATTGTGATGGCGATCTAAATCCCTGCAGATCGCACCTCTCCTTACGCCCTTATTTATTATTCACATTTCATAGCGGATCCCCTTTATTTATACAGTTACGTCTGCGAAATTGTTTTATATTTATTTAAAAGGATTTCCCTCTTCCCATCGTCCTCGCGCCCTTCGAGATTTGACCCGTTTTTTTCCTCCTTTCGCAAAGGAGCGCAGGGATGCAGAGCCTACATGAAATATACATGGCGGCGCGAAACGGGATTGCCTCGTCCCCTACACGGTATTGCTTTCAAGTTATTGTTGCTATTACGGCTTCGACACACTTTTATGCTAATTGTCCCGAACAAATAATATCTTAGCGAGATTGGAGTGGGAGTTGTTTTGATGCTTCTCACTCGGATCCTTTCAAGTGCTGGTGTCGGAAATTCCGTATGGCTTTAAATGCTTTATAATGCAAGGAGATTATAAATGGGAAATATTTCTGAGTGGTAGGTTGTGCTAATCATCCTACAGGTGATACTGTTTGTGTTTTGAAAATTTGAAATTATATTGCTATATATTGCTAGGTATGCCATTATCTTAACTCGATATATTGCCTTGTATGGAGCAATGCATATAATGCGGCAGAAGCATCTTGTTGATGAATTAATTAGATTCGAAATTATGAAGTAGCGGGAATATGTGTCCCAATTTCACGCGTGCATATGTAGCTTTTGGAAATAATTAGAGACACCGGGATTCAGTCGACGTAATTAAATTACCGGCTCGCATAGGTTGCAATTTCATTTAGGCCGCAATGATAATAATCCTTATTGGGATCGATTCCCAATGGATTAGGATTACGCGCATACTACCGGCAAGGAATGAGAGGGACGATAATACATCATCAATGAGATACCCACCGACCGAATATTATCCGTAACACTAGATATGAGCCGAGCCATGATCTCGGATGATCCCGACTCTGACCACAAATTTAGATATAAATTACGATAGTAAGTGTAACTGTTGGGCGTCGGATTGGGTTACATGACAACACGCTCTTGGCACGGGCGCAAAAGTTATTACGTTACACGGGCGGATTGTAAAAATAATGGTGGATACGTTCAGCGGGCTCATGCCCCTGGTAACCTCCCCGAGCATGGGGGGTTGGTGGTGCAATTTAATTTTCATAGGCCTGTGAGTTTGGAACCGTGCCAGTTGCGCCAGACTATTGAACTGTTACATCCTCGTTTCACCAGAATGTAGAAATAGCAATCAAAATGCTTTGAAATATGATTGCAGGAAAATAACATTCTTTCCAACGATTTAATTTCAATTTGAACTTTATTTCTTTTATTCATACATTTCAAGATGGTTTTCATGAATGGTTGTTATTAAAATGGTGCTGAAGTTGTTGGGATGAGTGTAAGGCTAATTTATGTTTTACGTAAGGGAAAGCAGTTAATTATAAAAGATGTCAGTAGCTGTCATTATTTAAGTATAAACATCACGTTCTCAAATTTTCTAAAAAAAAATGAAATAACAATTTTGAGAAACTACGTTGAATTGATCAAATATCCCAAGATAAAAGTTTAAAAGAAATTTCTCCGAATCTAATTTTGATATTTTATAATATAAGGCAGGGTAGGGGTTGTGTTTAATTTGAGCTGACACAAATATGTAAAAGAAGTGAAGTATTAAAACAGGTCATCTAAGTGTAGACGTAAAACTACATTGATATTCCATCATCTGTGTGTGTGAGACGGACATTTTAAAAAGTCACGTTTTTCGAGATCAGTCTCAACTACCGATGTGAAGATAGCCACGGATTTCCCGGCACCTCCACAAACAAATAAAAATTTCTTCAATTTTAATGATTTATAATAAATCAAACGTTGAGAATGTAATTAACATTAGCCTATAGATGTACAGTCAATCCACAATTTAAATTATTTTTTCTCGAGTCCACGGGAACTCTCTTTTTAAAATGACAAGAATTCCAAGTCCAGTAGGGCACTGTTTGACGCGTTTCAAATTTAATTTTTTAACAACAACGTGTAGATAAGAGTCTACTTAAACGATTTAACGCATTAAATTTTGGGTAAAATTGTTTATAACTTTTTTATGATTTTTTTTTCTCGGGACCACCCGAACTATACATATAAGTCCAATATGGCACTGTTTGACGCGTTTCAAATTTAATTTTTTAACAACGTGTAGATAAGAGTCTACTTAAGTCTACTTAACTTTTTTACTTTTTCTTTAAAGTACGAGTACTGGAAATTATTGTGATTTTTTTACAAAATCCGATTTCTGGAAAACGTCAAAATTGCATCTTTTATCTCTTAAATTGCGCAAAATGCCGATTGCTTTATCCAATTTTAATGACTGTAAGGTCAAAATGTGGCAAATTTTGAGCAATTTAAAATCTGATTTAATTTTCATTTTTCGTGAAATTAATGTCAAAATCGCACGCTTTTAAAGTCCGAAACTAGAAAATCCCGATATTATTTTTGAAATTGCATCATTTCATTTTAAAGCGGTTCAACAAATTTTCTCATGAAATGTACATAAAATGCAAAAATTGCACTTTATTGATTTTAAAATCGCGATTTTCATAATTCATAATGTTTATTCATGTTAACGACATAGTCTTACATAAGTCAGGAAGGTATATAATTAAGTATATTAAATAAATTAATGTTATAGTTCAGTATCAGCACAACCCTAATAAATTAAAATAAATAAAATCTAATAAAATCATTAAAAATATTTAAAAATTGAATTAAATTTTGATTTTTGAAGTTTCACAACAGCCGAAGGAGTCATCCGATTTTGATGGTTCTAACGTTAAAAAAATGCAGAATTTGATGCAATTGAAAATCTGGTCAATAAATGTTTTCATGAATGTAGCACAAACGTGCTACGTTTTCAAAGCCCAAATATTTATTACAATTTTGGTTTTTGAAATTACGCAAGCTGCTGAATTGATGAATGAATTTTTCTTATATTTTTTATTTAACATTAACAGAAAATCGTGGCTGGCCCATAAAACAACAAGGGCATTGCAAAAAAAATATTTTATTTTCGTTCATCACGGTTTTTTGACGATTTGTAATTGTTAACTGTACTTACAGAAAGGCAGTGCGAAAATAAAATATTTTTTTTTGCAATGCCCTTTTTGAGTTACGATTTTTTTAAACGCCACACGTGAATTTTTGAGCTGTTAGATAATTTTTGTTTTTTCGTTTTAATTTTCATGGCCTTTTGACAGTTTGTAGTAGATAAATACACCCACAGAAAGGCACTACTCAAATAAAAATTAAAAATCGCATCGAAATGGTGGATGCACCGGGAAATCTATGGCTGGAATTTTTATGGCTAACTTCTCGTCTGTAATTTTTTGACCTTTTTGCGGCTCGTTTTTTGTAATATAAAATCAATAAATATTTTTTTTTATTTATGCTACATAAATGCGGGTATGTCCGTAGAGTGTTTGGGAAAAATTTCAGATTGATTGCTGCATCCGTCACTTCCACCAATTTAAGAAACACTGTTCTGAGAAAAACGTGTTTGAAAATCACCGCCACGCGGTGCTGCCTTGTACATACGGGTGACCCAGGGATCTGTAAAAGCCCCATAACTTATTTGCTATTGGAGATATCGACTTCTAGTTTTCTTGAACTGGTACCCACACTTATTCTACATATTTTAAAAATATGTATGTTTTTGTACAGGGTATCCCAATTTACATAACAGAACAAAGTTATGTTTTTTTTTAAATGGAACACCCTATATTTTATACTTTATTTTCAACCCTCTTGAGAAGCTGGTAAAAATAGTATAAGATAGTATGGGTCTATTATGGACGATTGGTTAGTTATGGGCAAATTTGTGGCAAAAACAAGGACACATTGAAAAAATTGCAGAAGCGCTCCTAGCAAAGCTAGCGTCATTTTTTATACACTAAAGAATTTCCCACATCATGAAGAATACTACAAACCGGCTCTGGTTCTTTTTTGTCCATACTGCTATACAGGGTGTCAACATCCGCAAAATATTGGATAGCTATTTTTTTTCAAATGGAACACCCTATATATCTTGCCACCAATGCATGGAATTTTTAATAAGCTTTCCAATGATGTACAATTTGCATAATGAAATATTAAGGATTCTTGAGATTTATCCATAAAAAACATTTTTCTTTTGTCACCTCCTGCTCATTTTTGGATTTTCAGCCAAATGTATGCATTTTCTGAAAAAATAATAAGAGACCAAAGTTGTAGAACGGAAAATTTTCGATCGATATAGGTCTTTCGACTTTTCCAATAGTGCGTGCAATCGTGACCGTATATGCATTTTAGCGTTTTTCTCAATTTTTTTGTTAATTAATTGCACTATACTTTATTTTCCACGTCCTCTAGCAGAAAAACAGGTAATTATGGAAATATTAAAATGACCTACATCAATTGAAAATATTCCGCTCTACAACTCTTAAAAGAAGCAATTTTTGCCCAAAATGCATAGTTTTCGCTAAAAATGCAAAAAACCATCGAAAACCGCAAAAATTGATACATACATTTTCAATTTGCATTTTTAGGGAAAACTATGCATTTTTGGCAAAAGTTGATCTTATTAAGAATTGTAGAGCGGAACATTTTCAATCGATATGGGCCATTTTAATTTCCCTATAATTTCCCGTTTTTTCCCTAGAAGGTGCGGAAAATAAAGTATAGTGCAATTTATTAATGAAAAATTTGAAAAGAAAACTCTAAAATGCATATACGGTCCCGATTTTGCGCGCTCTGGCGGGTAATGCACGCATTATCTTAAAAGTTAAAAGACTTATATCGATTGAAAATTTTTCGCTCTACAACTTTGGTCTCTTATAATTTTTCCTGAAAATGCATAGTTTTGGCTGAAAATCCAAAAATCAGCAGAAGGTGGCAAATGAAATATGTTTTTATTGATAAATCTCAAGAATCATTAATATTTTGTTATACAAACTGTATATCATTGGAAAGCTTATTAAAAATTCCATAGATTGGTGGCAACTTATACAGGGTGTTCCATTTGAAAGAAAATAGTTATCCATTGTTTTGCGTATGTTGACACCCTGTATAGCACTATAAATAAAAGAGAACCAAAGACAATGTGTATTATTCTTTATGATGTGGGAAATTTTCTAGTGTATATATAATGATGCTATCTTTGCTAGGAACGCTTCTACAATGTTTTCAATGTGTACATGTTTTTGCCACAAATTTGCCCATAACTAACCAACCGTACATAATAGACCCATACTATCTTATACTATTTTCATCAGCTTCTAAAGAGGGTTGAAAATAAAATATAAAATATAGGGTGTTCCATTAAAAAAAACATAACTTTGTTCTGTTATGTATATTGGGACACCCTGTACAAAAACATACATATTTTTAAAATATGTAGAATAAGTGTGGGTACCAGTTCAAAAAAACTAGAAGTCGATATCTCAAATAGCAAATAAGTTATGGGGCTTTTACAGATCCCTGGGTCACCCGGTATGTGGCACGCTTAGGCTGCCGTTTATAAGCATTTTCATTTGAAATATCAACTTGCCATTTGGACACAATATTTTATTCACCCACAGCTTCCAAAAAATGCAAAATAAAAAAAAATTGAATCTAAGAAAGTAGAAAATGATTGTTAAACTCTTTAAATTTTTTCACACTCTTTGCTATTATTATTTTTTTACTTTCCACGTTCAATTGATTACAAAATGTCTAGAGCAACATTTTCTTATTGCAAAATTGAATATGACAAATTTTTAGCTGGATCAATCTGCCTGATATTTGATATGTTTGAATTAGTTTAGGACAAAAATGTTTTTATTTATATTTAGATTATTTTCTGCGACATATTATGTTCACGCTTCCTCCTCTTATTATCAAATTTAGGGCCACGGGCTTTCTTTTAATTAATCAACAGTAATTTGACGTTTCATTGACATTTATTTTAAAGTTCAATTTAAGCAGCCAAATATATATTTTTTAACCAACTGTACAAAGTACGAAAAAGGATTGTTTTCACTCTTTTTTTGAGTTTGAAATTTCAACTAAAATATCTATTTTGAGGTCGCTCGAGACAATACAGCCATTAAAAAAATGTCTGTGTATCTGTTTGTGGGTGCTGTTTCTCCAAAACAAAAAAAAAATATTTTCAAATTTTCAAATTAGCATAGTGCAGCGTGTCGACGCATTTATAATTACAACAGAACATAATTGATGATATCCGGTGATAAGATGATAATAAATTAATTTAAAACAATTAAAAACGATGATGACATGTGTGTGAACTGGCAATATTTCCAGAAATAATTTGACGCCTCCACCATCTTTGCTAAATGTTTATTATTATAAATAATATTTAAAATCTAAGTTTTACACCACTAAACATCAAGGGTAAGTCTAATCAAGCTAAACAAATACAAATATTTACAAATATTCTTCAATTGCGATAAAAGAAAAAAAGTCATTCAATTTCAAATATTAAAAAAAAAACATAACTTTTTTTGTCAGACCTTAATTTCAACAATTTCTTTACTAAATGTTTAACATATGATGATGACACAGAACAACATAAAGCGTGACAACCATTTTTGACAAAGGTGTTTAAGATTTCATTATTACTTGGGCAGAAGGGGAACAAAAGAGCAACTTGTTTACTATTTATTAGTTACAGAACCGCTCGTATTACAGGATAAATATTTGACATTTGATATGAAATATTGAATATTGCGAATTAATAGAAAGGGAATCTAGGCAATAAAGCATTACAAAACCAACATCTCCTGTCACCTGGGGGTAAAGTTTGCGCAGAGTGAGAAAGTATTTGAAGATAACGCGTTGAAAATTCTCCGCTTGGCCGCACCACCGGATTGAAAATTATTGACCGATTCTGTGCCTATATTTACATTGTGTTCCCCCTCTCTTCAAATTTAAGATGGTCACTACGCAACTTGCCACCAGGTTTTGGTTTGGTAATATTAAGATTGTAATTTGAAACGTGAATTATACTGGCAAACTACAGAGTATCGTGTAGAGAGGTTATCATGTGGTTGAGCTGAGAGCCATTAATTGAAATTGAAATTCTCAACTCGGATCCATGGTAGTGCACTCGTAGTAAAATATGTCGGTTATCAGTTACAATAAGTGATGAAATTAAGCCATTAGAAATAATGGCACTATGGGGGCAGAATAGGGGTGATTAGAGTCACGAAGAAAATCCTCACTAAGGGTGTAAACGTAGACCGTCGTTATCTGTTTTGATATTCATGGCGATGTGAGTTTTATCAATGCACACAATTTCCAAAAAGGCCCTGCTTTTATTTTGGAAAATAAAACAACAAAATTTTCATGTTTGTTTTACTATTACAAACTAATAAAACCAGACATTGTATGTTTTATTCATTTACATTATATGTTTGTATGGCATGCCATATATTAAATTAAGCTTCGTGTGTGTATAATTGATTACTACATCAAACGCCGCCAGATAAATGTGAAAAAAAACTCTGATTACAAACTTAAAATACATACGTAATAATTTAATCAACAAATTGCAACACTGTTTAATTTCAATCGCACACCGAAAGCTCGAATTACAGGGCAAGCCCGTCCCGCGGGCCCGTATCCCTATCATTAACGCTCGACGGCCAATTCCACCCTCCCACGTCAATAATAACCAGTTCAAGTAACCAATTTGGACGGCGTCCCCATTAATAAACCCATTGTTTAAGCCCTCGAAAACGAAGCGGGACACCCCCTCGAATGCGAATTATAAAAAATTGATTTATGGAAGGGCGATGGAATCAAGGCCCGCGTCCTCAGTTCAGTCCGGAAGTAGACCGAGAAGAAACAATAATGGGATATCGCGTCCTTGGTTTCATTGCATCCCGGAGTCTGGAAGTGGATTAGGAAAAATAATGGGATACAAACACATTTTAATAGGGACGCCGGGGATGAGAGATTTGTCGCTCGCGGAGAGGGCAAAGTCTAGACTATGAAGGATTATCTGGAGATCCTGGTATATTTACGATCCACGAAATTATAGCTAGGGACTAAATAATGAAATGTATTGTAGGACTTGAAACATTGTAAATCTGCCAGGATTCTACTGCGGAGAAAAGGAAATGTTTCAGGAAATTATTCACAGTATGAAAGGGGTTAAATTGTAGCTAGATGTAGAATATTCAAAATATAGATTTTTACATTCATTACTGAGCAGCGACGCATTAACTTTAATTTATTATTTCTTAGTTGTTTTACTGAAAATATATTAATTATAAGACTACAGACAATGAAAGGTATAATTATTTTCACATGTCTTACCGTTTTGCGCAAAAGCCACAATGTACAAAAAAGTCCGTCAACGTTCTGAAACCTTGCTGGACTTGACAGAGAATTTTTTTTAAACTCAAAAGGTTTATTGAATCTATTTATGCGAAAAATACAATTGTAAATATAAAAAGTGATTATTTCTTTAAAAAAGTTTTCACTTTAGGACTTTTAGAAATGCGTTTGCTTCATTTTTGATACAATAACAACAAAATTAGGGAATTTTAATGTAATTTGTCGCACACCCACCAAACCCTACATCATTGTAATTGTTGAAAAAGTGTCTAAAAATAGTAAATATAAAAATATACAGGGTAATCTATTTAAAAAAAAAACTGCCGATGACGTCATATAAAATAGGATAACTGTTGAAAATCAAGGTACGTTACTAAATAGAATAAATAAAACTAGGAACATTTCTTTGGAAAATGATGAGAAAAACAGACGTTTAGCTAGAAATCAGACACATTTGCCCAACTCTGTATGTAACGGTATATCGATCAATGGAACGATAATCAGTATCTGCCAACCTATCGGCTAAAAATATTTAAAAGGTTTTATATTAAGAGAACATAAAATCATTTTATTTTTTAGGTACATCGAGTCCATTTTTCTTAACATAATCCGAAAACACCCTTTTTTTACTGAGGCTAAAGGAATGATCAAATTTGCTCAATCCGCGTCATTTCATTACCTGAAGACGGCACCTTAAGGGTTGTTAAAATAAGGCACTTGGTTGATTTCATAATTTTATACTATTTAGTATTAATATTAAAAATGTTTCACCGCGTGATAAACGTGAACCAAATTCAACAAATGTCACCTCTCTTATTTATTTTGAATCGTTTTGCACCGTTTAAAAATGGAGAAAATCAATATTTTGAAAAGTTTGCAACTCGGTTTGAAAAATCATACATCAAAAACGCGCCCTTGTAGAGGGGTTCCTTGTGAACAGATTAGACGACTTTTACGTTAATGCCTACCTAAAACAGAGGGTGAACCGGACCCTGAAAAATGTCTTTTTTAATAATAATAATAATGTTTATTTGTGCACTTAACATACGTTTTACATAGGCCCATAAAACAAAGAAATACAGAATGCTAAAGTTATATAAGTAATATTAATCTAGTCTTACAACTGGTGCCAAATGATGCACCCTAAAACCGTAGGGAGAAGGGTTCCTAAATTTTGAAAAAAATGCAAATGAAAGCTGGTCGTACCCTTCAGATAACCAAAAAAAAAATCAGCTCTTCCATTTTAACAGAAAAATACGTCCTTTAAAGAACCATCAAAATCGGTGGAAGCATTTTGGTTACATTTTGAAAAATAATTTCTCATTATGGGGGCACCATTTGGTAAATGTGCAGATACAAATTTTGTAGTGGGTTCTTTGTGAACAGATTAGAGTTTTACGTTATCGTCAAGTAAAAACAGAGGGTGATACTGCACCCCGAAAAATGTCTTACAACTGGTGACAAATGACGCGTAAGGGGTTGAAAAACTATAAATGAAACCTAGTCGTACCCTTTAGTAGTCATGAAAATTTCAGCTCTTTCAATTAAAAAGGAAAAAATACGTCCTTAAAAGACGCATTAAAACTGGTCTAGTAAATAGGGGGTGATACTGCACGCCTAAAAATGTCTTACAACTGGTGACAAATTACGCGTAGGGGGTTGAAAAAACTACAAATGAAACCTAGTCGTACCCTTTAGTAGCCATGAAAATTTCAGCTCTTGCAAAATTTCAGCTCTTTCAATTAAAAAGGAAAAAATACGTCCTTAAAAGACGCATTAAAACTGGTCTAGTAAATAGACGGTGGTATTGCACCCCTACAAATGTCTTACAACTGGTGACAAATGACGCGTAGGGGGTTGAAAAAACTACAAATGAAACCTAGTCGTACCCTTTAGTAGCCATGAAAATTTCAGCTCTTGCAAAATTTCAGCTCTTTCAATTTAAAGGAAAAAATACGTCCTTAAAAGACGCATTAAAACTGGTCTAGTAAATAGAGAGTGGTACTGCACCCCTAAAAATGTTTTAAAACTGGTGACAAATGACGCGTAGGGGGTTGAAAAAACTACAAATGAAACCTAGTCGTACCCTTTAGTAGCCATGAAAATTTCAGCTCTTTCAATTAAAAAGGAAAAAATACGTCCTTAAAAGACGCATTAAAACTGATCTAGTAAATAGAGGGTGGTACTGCACCCCTAAAAATGTCTTAAAACTGGTGACAAATGACGCGTAGGGGGTTGAAAAACCACAAATGAAACCTGGTTGTACCCTTTAGTAGCCATGAAAATTTCAGCTCTTGCAAAATTTCAGCTCTTTCTGTTAAAAAGGAAAAAAATACGTCCTTAAAAGACGCATTAAAACTGGTGGATCATTTTGGCCACATTTTGGAAAATAATATCTCGTTAAGGGGGCACCAAATGGAAAAATGTGCCGATATAAATATTGTAGGGGGATTATTTTTGAACTGATTAGAGTACTTTTGCGTTATTTCCTACAAAAACGAGGGCGAAACCGCACCCCAAAAAAGTATTTAAAAAGGTACCAACTCAAAATATTTCAGCTCTTCCATGTCATCTGATTAAAATACATCCGAATGAACACTAACTGCAAAAAAAACATATGTTATTGTCATTTCTAAAAATTATATCCCGACTCCAATATCAAATTCATGATTGCTGATAAGCAACCTCAAAAATACTCTTAAATGAAATTTTGCGCGAATTGGATTAAATTTGACATTTTTGGTCCGTCCGCCAAATTGGATCCGCCATTATGAATTTCGAAATATTTATATCAAATTTATAATCAGAGACCTCAAAAACACTCTTAAATGAAATTTTGCGTGAATTTCTGGAATTTTGACATTCTTGGTCCGCCGTATTGGATCCGCAATTTTGAATTTCAAAATTTTGACATCGAATTTGTAATCAATGACCTCAAAAACTAAATTAACGAAAAATCTTGCGATATACATTTTCATATGATGGCCAGGTTTTTATGGGCTGTGTCCCATTGTGCGATGGTAAAATTGTGGAGGAATGTCTTGTCAAGGGATCGAACTATTAACCCTTTAAGGGCAAAACTAAAGACGGGGGCGTCGAACGACCGAAGCCGCACGTTTTATTACAATACTCTGAAACCAGTCCCCTTTGGATCGGTACACTAGCTATGGGTACTATAGCTGGCATGTGGTCTTTTGTGAAAATTAAAAAAAAATCTGTCCGCTATTGTCCGAGTTTACCTGAAATTGCACTTTTTTGGCAAAGACGGCCGAGCAAAATTGAGATTCAAAATTCAAAAATATGTCTGAAATATTTCTAAATGTCCAAACAACATGACCGATGAAGGTAGATTAGATTGTAATTAAAAAGTGTAAAAAAAGTCATTCCCGCCCTCGAGAGGAACACATAGACGGTTGTAACTCGGTAAAAAATTTTTTTACAAAAAAACTTCAATCTTGGTCTAGTTTCCTCACACCTATTAAGAAAAAGAACTGCTTTATAAATAACGAAGTTTTTTTATGCGTTTACTATATATTTTTTAAGTTGAACATTGTGATTCACTTGCACGATCTATAATCTATGCCGCTCTGTTACCCTGGTCCACGCACTTTTGAAAATTGCAATTAAAACTATACCAAATTATATTACTCTTATAAGTACTAGATAATACCATCTTTTATTGTACCATCATAGGTTCCAAATTAATTGAAGCAGGTCATTCGTGGGACAGGGCAACGTTACTTTACGTTATTAAAATGGTACCGGATAGTACCAACAAAAGTTTATGTTCGATATATCGAGTAGTTCAACAGAAAACATGTTTTAATTTATTAAACTTGATTTCATGAATATTGTAATTCAAACTAGCCTAGCTTATAGTAACACTTTAGTAGAGCAGTTTTTTAATATAAGATTTAAAATTGAAATAGGTCATTCATAGGCCAGGGTAACGTTACTCTGGCCCACCAGTTGTCGATTTTAGAAAAATACAATGCCTAGTCCTTGCGATGGATCGTACCACTAAATGCTTTTCATATAAACTGGCAGTTTTATTAAAAAGGGGTAACCGGTACTATAGAATACTGCGAACAGAGCGTATGATTGTAAACATCTGCAAAAACCTCCAAACTTTGGATTTCCCCCCGCAGAGAAAGCGTGCGTTTTAAAAAACTTGAAAAAACTTAAATTATTTAAAAATGTTGACAATCTCACGCTCTGTTCCCGAAGGACTAAATCTAGGGCGTTTGTAGATTTTAACCGAATCATATTTCTTAATTTGTTTTGAGTAAATTTCTGTTTTAAGTCGATAATAATAGTTCTTACATTTTTAAGTCATCGAGAACCTTGATTACTTGAAAACATTGTAAAAACAAATTAATAATTATGATCCTGTCAAAATATACTCCAACACCGGGATTTAGATATAATCCTTTGGGAACATAGCAAGAGATTTTATGGCTTGAACAATTGTCAACGTCTTAAAAAAATTCAAATGTACTAAAACGGTAATTATAATTAAAATTCTGCAAAAATCTAAACTCCCATCCCTAGATTTCGAAATAATGCCTTGCGTACAGAAGATTCTATTTTTGTTCCGATTGAAACAATATTGAGTAATATTGCCTTAGTTACGATATGTCATAACACAATTATAACCATATTTCTCTTGAGAAATGTGAAGCGGTCATCTTTCCCTAGGAAAATATAAAAAAGCTTTCATTTCTTATTTAAAACAACAAAAATAACAAGAAAAATAATGAACCACAAAAGTTTTTACATTTGTAACGCTACTTTTCAGAACAAAAATAAAAATTGTAATTTTCAAAATGTATGCTAAAGCGAATGCAACCAGATACAAACGATGAATTCGTCGATGAGACTTCAGTTACTACGTTACTAAGAGCGTTCTGTTCAGTTGCAGTCTTGAACGATTTCCCAAAAAATAAAAACTGTGGTGACTGTACTACATGCGATGTGACTGTACTACATGCGACATTCCTCCACAATCGACACACCACGAACCGTAACCGATGCTGCAGATGGCTCTCCCTTCACACCAGCTATCACCTTCGCTACGTTATTTTATACGTCAAAAAATAACAAAAATCGTAGCAACATACCTAATCTTAAAAAAAAACGCCAGTAAAATGTTTTAGTCGACACCGTTCACCAATTTTTTGCTCCTCCAGTCTTGAAAGTCTTCATACACTTTGGTGTAAGCAGCTTTGGATTTTACCGGAACCAAACATTCACGGGTTTTCGCCGCTTGTGTTAACACAGTTTAACATTTCACCAATTTATGAAACGACGCAAAAGTCTAACCAGTCAACCATGATATTTACAAACAAGGCCTTTAGCAACGTTACCAATTCGATAAATTCAAAAATGTACAATCCTATATTCTCCCATTTTCAGAACAATATTCTTTAAATCAGAAAAAAAAATCTATTGAGTACAACACGGGAAATATGAATACATTTCCCTTGGTTGTCCATACATAACTAATGTAACTAGCCAGCCTCGGGAAATACACTATTCATATTTTCCTAGTTCTAATAATAGCTATTATGACTTGAAGGAAAATATAATGTATGTGTTTCAATGCCTTTTGTAAATTTTAAGAAGCTGCTCAATCAAGGGAAAAACAAGTTGACTTACATAATCATAATACAATACTGAAAAATAACTTAGCGTTACCATGAGTGCGATTGCAATAAATTAGACAAAGTTATGAGTACCAATTCATACAAATATTCAACAAACTACCCCAACATTTGAGGGCACTTCCTAGAAAGAAATTTAAAACCTTTGTTAAAGATAGATTGGTAAAAGAAGTTTTATACTCTTACAGAGAATATTTTAATATGAAACGGTGATACATAGTTATTACTGATTCAGACTGTTTTTTGTATTAGCAACATCAATATAGTTATACAAACTGTAATGTTCTTATTCCCTAAAATTTAATATGCAAATCTGCCTGTTTATTCTTTTTATCATGTAGACTATTCAAATTTTACTATTTGTGCATGTGCAACTTATTTTAATTAATTGAGTCAATTTTTCTATATTTTAGCATATGTGTAGCTAATTTTCTTTAAATTTAAAATGTTTCAATGATTTTACTTTTAAATTTATGTTTATTGAAAATCTAAAAATTGTATTTTATATTTTGATTTATTATGATTGTATTGTGTACATTTTGTATGATGACGATTCTATGCGAATGAGGCTTCAAACTAATAAAGATTATTATTATTATCATTATAAATACAATTGCCATCGACTTGAAACCTTTCAAATTTCTCCAAAACGCAGTCATAATTATTTTCCTGCAAAAATCGACAAACACTCAATTTATGAAATAATCTCCCGCGAATTTAGCGTAAGGTTTAATAAAAAATAAACGCATTTTGATGTCTTTAAATATATAAAAATGATTCTTAACGAGTTGAAACTTTCAAAATTTACTAATACATTTATAATTAAGATTCTACAATTTCGAATTATTCCAAAAGCAAAAATTCAAATTTAAAAAATGATTTTTTTCTCTCGTTTCGATATATGCATACAAAAAAAAGATGGTACTATTCAGTCACAATTGGTTTCCGAGCCCCATCTATTTCATTTTCAATGTGGGGTATATCAATTCCATGTATTGATTATCAGCCTATTCTATGTATAATATAATATTTGTTAATTGAATTATGGTAAATAATTATATCAGCACCTCTTCTTCTTGCCTCCCTTGTGTCATCATTATCCATTATTAAATAGATTCACCCTGTCAGCCTCTTTAGCATAGCTGTTCAACTAATTAACTTAAATAATTATTACACATAATTATTTATTTTATAATGAGGGCTGAGAAGTTTTAATTAATCCGACTCTTCGAAACAGAAAATCCCCGTGGTAGTAGCGAGTTTTTACTCCCCTGTAGGTGCGGAGATCCGACGCAGAAGGGGCTCTGCTGCATGTAGGAGTTTAAAAGTTTAAAATTACAAGCTTAAAGTTCCAAGAGTTGGCGCGATAGAATCCCGCTTATATATGTGTGAGTGTGGGATGAAAAAATGAGCCGTCTGTAAAGTTTTCGCGGGCCTATTTGCTGCCGCTGCTCCAGTTTCAAGTCCGACAGGGACTCAATCATATAGCGGAAATTAAATCTAATATTTTAAATGAAATCTCCCAAGAGGAATGGGGGCGGGGGCTTTTCCATCCTGGGACTCCGATTTTATTTCCCTCATTTGAGTTACTCTCGGTTCGGCTTAATGAACTACTCCACTATTTAATTATTCTAATGGTTATTGATTGCTTTTCGCGATTCGCGCAAACAAAGGGCTCTCCCCGACAATTCTTCTCGTTCATTTACCGCCAATGGACCGAAAAAGGTTAAGCCCGAGTATCATACGCCCTTTTTTTTGTTCTTAGTCGCTTTAATACTTTTTACGCCGGCACAAACGAGAGAATGACATTTTCCAGGGTGCACATTTGCGGGCTTATAGCTCTTATAAAATGAAAACATGACATTTGCTTGAACCTTTGTATGTATATGTATATATACACCTACTTTATTCCAACATATATACTTAATTGATTGCTACAACGCAAAACGAAAATTTTCTCATTACATTTTTCATAAATTGATAATAATCCTACCGACTGCTCCAAATATAGGTAATTCCTGACATGGATCAATACTCGTTGTAAAATATCCTTTGATTGCCGGCTTAATATATAGTGTAACCATATTATCCAATTTATTTTAGTATAAATTTTTATAAATAAAATTGAAAGTCGGTTTTGTCTATTTATTCGTTTATTTTCTTTGCGCATCACAAGAAAACCATTAAATGTGAATATTGTTTGGCATTTACTGATCGACATAATGATTCTGTGAAAATAAATTATAGCAGCTACAGACGCTTAACTGTAAAAGCGGAAAATAAATGTTATAAATTATTTATAACAAATTAATTTTGCGAATACTATTAGGTGGAAAGGTGGAATTAATGAGAATAGGATCAATGCCTCTTTCTGCCATTGTTATCGCCATCGGCACTACAAAGGGTTGTTTTTCGGGTGGAAGTCCGGCCCGAGGCGGGTATCGGGATGATTTAGGAGAGAACCTCACTTTAATTAATAATTATACAATAACAATAAAAGTTTCGGCAGTGGGTAGGAAATTTAATTTACAAATCCCTTTGGATGATTTGTTTGTCGTCCGAACGTTATTACGTGTTCCATGGATTTCCTTTCATACCGAAATTACAAATGCACATTGTTCGACGGCTCCCGTTTATGTTTTGCTTTAGTTCGGCTTTGTAACTAATTCCGGAGTTATTTTTTTCCGTGTCGAGCCTGCGCCATTAATAAGTCCTGTATTATTTCCCACGTCCCTCGTCAAAAACCTTTGAATCGCCGATGCTTTTTGCACGACGGTTTTCCGTCATCGGAAAATATTTTGATAATTTGTTTTATAAGATGAAATATGTTTTTACATACATCACTTTTTAACGTCATCAAAAAATTTGGGCCAAACGTTCGCCCGCTAAGTTTCCGGCATAAATTTCACAAATCATCCCATTTGTTACACGGCCTTTCCAGATCCAACCCTTCTCTGCCCAACAATATGTAACCCCCAAGTTTTTCTAACTCCTATTCTGGCCGGAACACCGCCGTACATTTTTATGCATTTCCTGAAAGAGAAAAACTTTTCTATTTTCCACGAATCGCCCCTGAAGTCGCCCGAGAATAGGAAAAAACTTGTTTTCGTGCTCTCCAACATTATTAGCCGGCCTGCGTTAAGTTTATGAGAAACTCAATTTATCGAGGGAAAATAAGCGAGGAAAAAATAGGATCGTTTTAAATCTATCTCGCTTGTTTATGGTAACTTAAATATATAGACTAGCTGAATGTACATCATTATTTCTTGACAGGTTTTTAAAAAGTTTATTTTAACTTAAATATTTTCGCTTGCCAATTGATGAAAATAAAACCTTTTTTTCTAATTTTCTAAATGATTGCAACTAACCATAAAAATTTTAAATTCAATGTTAGTTTCAATTTTAGCATTATGAAACGATTACTGGCCAAACTATTCTAATGTTTTGTTACTAAGCCAGTTATGACTCGTCCTTATATTCTGCAACGTTCCAGTTTACAGGGTGTAGTGGAGCAAAACGGAACATAGGATTTTCAATGTTAATTTCTTTATATTGGAATATTATCTTCCCTGATCATTTTAGAAGGAAACATGTAAATACATTTTTTGTAGAGTTTCTGCATGCAGTCATGCTGTTGTTTATTTTTTTGCAATTATAAAAACCCAAAAAAATAAAATAAAAAAAAATCATCATTTTCGCGAAAATAATGAGTGCCATGAAATTAAAAAAAAATGATGCGCTGTTGATCTGTTGGCTTCTGTCAAATTGATTGAATACTTTATAACTGTTTACAAGTTTTTTCATTAGAAATGTATTGATTTCAAGAAAAAGTGCAAATTGTGAAGTGCTGGCAGTTTTCGTGAAGTGCAGCATATGTTTGCCATTAAACGTTCTGCTTGGATTTATGCTATTATTTCTATTTTCATTCATTAAAACCAAACAGATCAACTACACATCATTTTTTTTTAATTTCATGGCAACCATTATTTTCGTGAAAATGATCATTTTTATTTTATATTTTTTTCGGGTTTTTATAAATGCAAAAAAATAAATAACAGTATGACTGCATGCAGAAATTTTTACTCTACAAAAAATGTATTTACATGTTTCCTTCTAAAATGATCACGGAAGATAATATTCCAATATAAAGAAATTAACATTGAAAATCCTATGTTCCATTTTGTTCCACTACACTCTGTATGATTGTTACGTTAAAGCCAGCGAACCAAATATTCTCCAACTTCCTTTTTAATGCCTTGTCAATTTCATGCTAATATTAATTATTCTCGAAACATTTAGCTTTATAGACATCAGTGCAACTAATTCAGGCGTGAGCAAACTTTTTCACAGATTGGTGACATTATTACAAAGTAACGGCTCATTAAAATGCATACAGTTAGATAAATTCAATCTTTACAGTTTATAATTACAGTGCATCGTTTTCTTTTACGGAATTAAATTTCATTCGCAGGCCGAAAAATAAATCACGTGATCTGGAGGTGGTCTTAGTTTATGATCTAGATCCACTAGCCTATAGATAAATTCAATCTTTACAGTGCAACGTTTTTTTTTTACAGAATTAACAGAATTAATTAGTTTGCAGGTCGAAAAAATAAACCACGTGATCTGGATGTGGCCTTAGCTTCCACATTACTGATCTAGATCAACTAACCTGTTCTGCTAGTCCTTGAGGCAGGGAAGTATTAAACTGTACAGGCTTAAAAAAAGGTCAATGATGCTATTAAAAAAGAATCATCTGCTGGAATGAGAAACTGTTCACTATTGAAAAAGCGCACAATCATAAATACGATAGAATCTAATTGATGTACTCCTGAATTATTGTTCATCATGAAACACTAACAAAACCCGCTTGCCGTTTTGATTTTGTGCGCAATTTGTGCTACTCGCAAGACTCGTCTCATTTTTCTGTAAGTTACAAAAAAGTGTACCGACAAGTCATCTTGGCTACGATAGTACTTTCTTGGATTTATTAGCAATTTGCGAATCGGGAATAGATAATCTAACAGAACTATTAGCTGGGTATCATCCAAATGGATAATAGATTTAAAGACCAGAGCTTCAAATTTTGGAGCCCCTGAAACAATCTTTGCATCAGAAGTGGATCGATTTTCAAAGGTGAAGGTGCTACATGTTACCAAAAAAATTACAAGGAGTATCAGTGCGAAAACCGATCATCTAGAGCTTGCACATTTTTGGACTGTGCTTACTTAGGCTGTTGATGACTGGACCTGAAGAGATTACTAGCATAGGTAAAATATCTTCCAGAAAAAAATTGCGAGTACGAAATTGACAAAAGCGCCTGGAGTCATTGTTGCAGACCACCTGAGCTTCAGAAGGCCAAAACCGCAATTTTACTACGTTTATAATTTGGTTCCCGTGAATAAGAATTTGGAAGCTTTGTGGGTACTTCTGAATGGCGCAATTTTTTTGCAATAATTTTGACGAGAATTAACCGAGAAAGGTAAATTGTGCTTAAAATGTTGCCAAGGCGCATGATCAACTGACGTCTGGTTTTGGAATATTCACTGAAAGCCCAATATATTAGTCGCTAAAATAGGATTTCCAAAAAATTATTCTCCTGGCAGTATTCTCATCACTGGTTGATCCAAACCCTGGTTTTGTAATGTCGACTGAAAAACTCCATTCATCGTCGAATTTTTATCGTGCTATCTCGCTAATAAAGGGTATTTCATTAAGAGGTTCAATTTTAAAATATTGAAAAAAGAAAGTTCTTTTGAGAAATGTTGTGATTTTTTGTTTCAATGCAAACGATTAATAATCGAATACAATATCAGTCAAATGACCGCCTCGACTCTTCTTATAGGTGGATGGCTATTCTTTTAAGGAAATTCACATTTTCGCACAATTTCGTCCCAATTGCACAAATTCAGATATTGTCTTTAAGCGCTTGAATTGTTTTTGGAGTATTGGCGTAGATTTTATCTTTGACATAGCCCCAGAGAAAACAGTCGAACGGTGTTAAGTCGCACGATCTAGTCGTCAAAGAGTCTCCACTTTGAAAGCTTCAAATTTTAAGAATATGTCCAGAATGAATATGATTTTCACACTCCACACAATCATTGACGTATCATAACCTGAGTCAAAATGGCAAACCTCAAAACTTGAATTGCAGAAGATAAAATTGCATTCAGGGATTGTAAAATTTGTGAAAAAAATCAACTCTCCTGGAATTATCTTCAAAATTTAAGAATCTGTCCAGAATTAACCTAATTTTGAGACTCCATTACAATCATTAAAGTATCATAACCTGAGGCAAAATGGCAAACCTCAAAACTTGATTTGTGGAAGATAAAATTACATCCGGCGATTATAAAATTTGGTAAAAAATCATCTTTCCTGGAATTAGCTTCAAAATTTAAGAACCCGTCCAGAATTAACCTAATTTTGACACCCCGCTACAATAATTAACATTCCGCTACAATAATTAACATTTCATAATCTGAGGCAAAATAGCAAACCTCAAAACTTGAATTGCAGAAGATAAAATTGCATTCGGTGATTGTAAAATTTGTAAAAAATCATCTCCGCTGGAATTACCTTCAAAGTTTAAGAATCCGTCCAGAATTAACCTAATTTTGAGACTCGACTACAATCATTGACGTATCATAACCTGAGGCAAAATGGCAAACCTCAAAACTTGATTTGTGGAAGATAAAATTGCATTCGGCGATTATAAAATTTGGTAAAAAATCATCTTTCCTGGAATTAGCTTCAAAATTTAAGAATCCATCCAGAATTACCCAAATTTTGACACCCCGCTACAATAATTGACATATCACAACGTGAGGCAAAATGGCAAACCTCAAAACTTGAATTGTAGAAGATAAAATTACATTCGGCGATTATAAAATTTGTAAAAAAAATCATCTCTATTGGAATTACCTTCAAAATTTTAATTGACCTAATTTTGTTATCATACTACAAAAAATTGCTCGAATATGCTCGAATATGCTCGAATCTGCACCAACGGAGCCCAAGATAAGATCTTTTCATTTATGTTAAGAACTTACATAAAGTTGTACATAAGTCTAGAGCAGGAGTACCACCCATTATGGTTATGTTTTTATGTTTTTTTTTAAATTGAATTTTTTCTTGACTAAAAAAAAACAATACGTAGTACAAATCTATATCTTTCTGTTTTCATTAACCGTATAGTTTTTACTACTGAAGTGTCAAAAAATGAAAAATAACACGCAATTTAAAATGAAGCCTCTTAATGAAGCACCAATTATCTTGTGGATATTTTAAGTAATTCATCTACAAATTCCAGTTTTTTTTTGCATTAAAGCTTGAAACTTTGATAAACATAAACAATAAGCAATAAGCAATTTAAAATGAAGCCTCTTAATGAAGCACCAATTATCCTGTGGATATTTTAAGTAATTCATCTACAAATTCCATTTTTTTTGCATTAAAGCTTGAAACTTTGATAAACAAACTGAAACAATGTGTTTTTATTATTATTGTAATTATCTAGAAAAGAAATATGTGACCTTTGGAGTAAAAGGCAAATTTTGAAGGTAAGAATGCACTTTTTTTTAAACTGCTCTCTAAATTTATCATTTCTTTTGGTAGATAGCTGAAATATTGGCAGTTTTTAATAACGTGTCCTTGAAATTATTTTGAGAAAATTGTCGTAGGTTGGTAGTTACGAAAATGGCCGCGCTAAAAAAATGTAATGCTCTGGGAATTCCACAAGATGCTTGAAAATTTGACAATTAAATCTTAACCCGTCTTGACAACTATCGAGAGAAAATAATCTTAACTTTGCAATTCCAAATATTGCTGCGCTAGAAAACAAATGTTGTTGCCCAAAAATGCACTTATTAGAGTAATTGCTCTGTAAGTTCCACATTTTTTTCGACAGATGCTTCGAATTTTGCAATTTTGTCTCTAAAACCGAACATTACAATTACATAAAAAAAAGCCTCACTAGCTACCAAACATTTTTTTTCTCCAGAAATTGCTTTGTAAACTTTACATTTGTTCCGATATATGCTTTAAATGTCAACAGATAATAACTTATTTTCATGATCACTTAAACAAAATTATGCGAATTTTACAGTTACAAAAATGGTTGCACTAGAAACACATTTGGATGTGCAAAAATGTGTTATTTCCAGTCATTGCTCTCTAAATTTTACATTTATTTCTACATATGCTTAAAGCTTTAAAAATGATCTTGCATAATTTCTCTTTACAATTTTCCGAAGAAAATAATCCGAACTTTGTATTTATGAAAATGGTTGCGCTAGAAAACTGCTCTGTGAATTCCATATTTCTTCAACTGAAATTTATTGAATTCCTTGTTTCATAATTACGCAAAATTTATAAATAAATAATAAAAACTAAGTAAGTAAATAGTACAAAAAACTAACAATAAAAAGAACTGCTTTAGGCAAAAGTTTAAAGTAATTAACGCTCTTGAAAATGATTGAAAAATTTTGAACAATTTGATATCCTGCCGAATATCACCATAGCGAATTGTTTACGCCTTTTTTTAAACTTTAGAAAAATATGAATTTGGCGAGAAATTTTCTTTAATCTTAGCTCTAAGAAGAATTTTGAATTTTGCAAAATTAATTGATGATTAACGCAAAATTTGATTGTACTATTTTTAATTCCTTTAACCTTTAATACATATAATGTTATCATAACATACAAATAATGCTATATGAAATTTTAAGTTTAAATGAGAACCTTGAGCTTTCTTAATCTTCTTAAAGTTTAATAATATTTGGTTTAAATTTCCCGAGTTATAGTGTTGTCACCTTACTCGCATATTTTTAAGTGAGGTATCTTCATAGGCAAAGAAAATGTATTCGCCTACGCAAAATAACCATCGCCCCCCGAAAGTGGATTGTCAGATAATCGCCCAATTTTAAATGTCGATCGCCCACGTTGAGAAACACTGATCTAATATTACTCCCACGTATTGGTAACTCTCTAGTTGCTTTATTTCATCTCCTCCTAACTTTAAATTATAATTTTATAATCATGTAATCAATTTATTATTATTAGTTATAAGGATTGATTATTGCAAAAAGTGCATTAGGTAAGATAATTTCTGTTTCAGAATTCAAATAAACCTATGTTGATGGATTCACTCTTTTCCGTTCCGAAACGCGATACTTTTTATTGACTGCCAAACACATGTGTATATGGATTGATTTATATCGATTTTAACTCCCAGTGGTATGATATAGTAAGCTCCCGTCGGTACGACATAGTTAGCTCCCGTCGGTACGACACAGTAAGCTCCCGTCGTTAAGTAGACAGAAACAAACATTGATTGGCCAATATAAGCCCACGTCGTGTTATTGAGTAATGAATAGAAATTATCGGGGTAACATCTATATTTTACTTCAAGTTGGTTTTATGTTTAAATGTTTTGATACCAGATATTTGCTGTACTTACAACTAACATTAAGCTCAAAAAAATCTTCCTAAATTAATACAAACATCTAAAATTGATAATATTTTTAACCGTTTGCAGGCAATGGGTCTTGTTATTATTACCACATTTCCATTTCTGATCTTTTGGGAAGATTTGACTGAGCTTGACGTTACTTTGATTTTATTTCCTCAGAAACCACATTGTCTGAAGTGTAATGGTTTGAAAACTTAAGCCCAATAACATATTTAATACGGAAAGTCTTTTATAAAAGGATGAAGACTATCCACATTGACGATATAATTGTCCTATGCCGCCTTCGCTGACGTACACCTTACACGTTATCGCCTTTGTGTCTCTGTCCCAACTAATGTTCACTTAATGCCCTGCAGACAACATCAGTTTGAAAGTGGAATGCGGAGATACAGCACCACCTACAATATTACATTATTATAATTAAGCGAATGCCTCTTCGGGGGGATATAATTTAAATTTTTTATGTAAACGAGGCAAAGTGCGGTAGTTAGCGTTTCGTAAACATTATTAATTCAGGGCTGGCTCCTGGGCGTGTGAGTGCCGCCGCTTACTTTCTGCCATTGTCAAACTTCTTATCATCTCCGCCAGCTCTACACCTAAAGTTTTCCCACTGCCGACTCTTATCTCCATCCGCAATCAGTAATTACAGCGCTGCGGTTGCAACTAAAATTTCCAATGAAAATTATTGTCGAGGAGACAACCATCAACGAATCCTCCAAGTAATGCGCCACTTAAGCTGAAGAGCGCACCCTGAATTTACCCCGGCACAATCAAAGTGTTAATGCAGTGAGTTCAAACAGTTGGTGTAATTTTATTTTTCTCGATTGGAATAGATCATCCAGGTTCTTAGATGATTGCACAGATATTATGAAATGTTAATGTATTATGTTTCGATTATATTATGAACCATAAAAAAAAACAATTTTCTAACGCAACCATTTTCTATTTCAGGTGAGTTCAGTGGATGCCGTTATGAAATCGGTGGGTAATCTATCGTCGTGCGGGGGTGAGTATTGAAATTGAATTAATTGGTACGAGGGGCGATGAAGGCGATTCGCCGTTCTGCCATTGAATTAAATTTGAACGGTTTTCGAACAGCGCCCGTTGAATATTAATGCCCACCTTTTAAAACACATTTAAATGGGCTTTCATCGAGCGGGGCTACAATGTCGCCCCGTTCAAATTGCCCCTAAAAAAATGTTCATGCGATTCTGCCTCGGGTTATTGCATACGATTAGATCGCATATTGTGTTTTTATCGCCATTATTCCTGATGTGTTCCGTTATATAAAGGCCCTTTGAGTATAATTGAAACGCGCACAACTGCGCCCTTGAGCCATGCAGCAAAATGAAAAATACCCTCAGGTGGGCGTGGATAAACCGAACAATTTCAACTTTTTCTAATACCATCATCAGACCAGTGCGTCAATAATAAATAGTGGAATTCCGGTTTAGATAAATAAAGTTCTGGCCCGGCAATAAATCACTCGAGATGAATTCGCCCCTTTTTAAATAAAGTTTCCTCAACTTTTTGAGCGCCAAACAAACACGAAATACGCTGAAACAGTCGAGGCAATATTTAACTTTCGGACCAACTTTTATTAAAACCTCATCGATATTTAAGCGCCTAGACGTTCTTAGTCTTCCACAGAATCGACCGCAATTAGTGCAACGCTTTGTTCCCCCCTGTTTCAGTTTCGAGTGCCTGATGGACATTCCCGGTACCCGGTTTTGTTTAATTACTTAATTATAAAACATTCATCACAAATTCGTTAACTAACACGTAGTAAACATTAAGTAAATTATTTAATGTAACGAATTTTGTTGCCTAAATATATTATAAAATTGGTGATCCAACAAGAAGGTGTAAATTAAAACCACATACGATAATGATTTTTTTAAATTTACATTATAGACATAACACATCATTCAAATGTGTTTCGGCTCTTCTAATAGATTTTCATCCTTTTCTCGAAGTTTTTGATCACATCTTCGTAAAAAAACTAATGCAGCAATAGTGTCTTCTATATTAACTTTGAGAGCGTACATTGATAATTGGCTTTGATTTTCCCATTAAGATAAAGAAAAAGAAAACGGAATTAAATTGCATGATTTTTGAAACCAATTTTTGAAAACGACCTAGGAACTTAAAACATAGTAACGTAATTGTTTCATACGTAAATATGTGACTTCATGTTGTTATAAGTAAAGGTAACAGGCTTCATTTTAAATTATTAGTCCAGCAAAGTCGGAGAAAAGTATCCTTCAGTGACGGTTCGCGGGGTTTTTTCTGGTACGGCCGAGGGACAAGAGGAGGTAATACAGATAGGTGCGGTCAAGTAGCCAGCCGTCTCTGCAACTGACCCTACCTATGTAGGGTCACCTGTATTACCACCTCTTGTTCCTCGGCCGTACCAGAAAAAAACCCAGCGAACCGTCACTGGTATCTTTAAAATATGAAACACGGAGATCAAATTTCACAAATATTGCATTGAATTTTGAAAACGTAATTCTTTTAAAATTCCCTGTTTTTTTTTTGTAAATATAAACTGATTTTTGAGCGAAAATACTTTTCATTATTTCATGCAGATAATGTAAGAACGTTGAATAAAAAATGTTTCCTTTGATTAAATTCAAAACCATAAAAATCTGCATTTATTTTTAAATAACAATTTCTCATTTACAAAATTTATTGATTAAAAATGTATCAATTTGTGAAGTTTGTAGCATCAAAAATGTAGTTGAATATTTCAAATGTATAATTTTATCTTTGCAGAATCTGTTCCAACGAAAGTTCTTTATTTATTAAACTCGTTTATATTCGACAAATATTTCTCGTTAATAAAATTCACTAAAATGATGATGGAGAATGTAACACTACCAAATGTTTTTTTATTCTGATAGTCCCTTGTTCTAGATGTATCATATCCTTTAAATGAAAAATACAACAATGAGACAATTTGCAATTCATAAAATTCATAGATTCGGAATTGCGTGTGTAATAAAAATCGTTCAATCGAAATTGTAGCATTATTATTCATTGTTTCAACAATATACCGGAAATAAAATTCGTTGATTTAAAAATTCGCAAAATAGAGAGTGAACCGTGATAATTTGTTCATGAGAAATTTGACATTTATTACAGACAGTTGGTTATTAAAAATTAATTTAATTTGTAAATGTTAAACTTTCGAAACTTCTTCATTTATAAAATTTTTACACATTTTTTTACTGAATGGAGTATGCAACAGTTGAGTTGATTATTATACATATGAGAACTCGTAGACTTTACAACCATAAAATTAATTATGTTTGTTGCCTTTTTCGAAATTCATATTTAAAAATTCGTAACATCGAATATTCTTTATTTATAAAATTCGTAACATTGAAAATTCTTTATTTATAAAATTAGTAGGATTAAACATTTGCTGTTTATAGTAATTCGTCATTTGAAAAATCGATTCATTCAAAAATGAATCGATTTATACTTAACATCGAATATTCTTTATTTTAAGGAAGGATGGTTGATGGAAATTTGGGTTGGGGAATTTTTGATGATATGGAACATTGGCTTCGTATGTCATTCAGCCACAACCGATTTTTTGTAAATATTATTTATATATAAATGAAAATGGACATCCATGACCGCGCCGAGAATCGAACCCAGGACCCTCGGCATTAAATCTCGAATAATCTTCGATTATAAGACTAGTAACACCGAAAATTCTTCATTTATAAAATTCGTTACATCGAATATTCTTCATTTATAAAATTCGTAACATCGAAAATTCTTCATTTATAAAACTCGTAGGGTTAAACATTAGATGTTTATGGTCACTCGTTATTTAAAAAATCTACTCATTCAAAAATGTATCGATTTAAACATTTGCCACACTATAAATCTAGTTAAATATTCAATTGTAAAATGACATTTTAAAATTCGTTGCATAGAAATTTTCGTTTTTTAAATTTATCTAGTTGAAAAGCTAATAGTCAAGTTGATTATTCTATCGCTAAGACTTTGTAGATTTTATAAAACCAATATGTGCTTTCTTCTTCTAAATTCGTTACATCGGAAATTCTTCATTTATGAAATTCCAAACATTGGAAATTCTTCATTTATAAAATTCGTAACATCGAATGTTCTCCGTTCTTCATTTATAAAATTCGTAACATCGAAAATTCATCATTAATAAATACGTAACATCGGATAATCTTCCATTATAAAATTAGTTACATCTATATTCTTCATTTGTAAAATTCGTAACATCTAAAATTCTTCATTTCATTTCATTTCATTTCATTTCATTTATTTAATCACGTGAGCCACCATATACAAAAATACAATCATTTATATTATTCGTAGGGTTAAACATTAGATGTTTTTAAGAATTCGTCATTTCAAAAATCTTTTCTTTCGAAAATGTATCGATGTATATATTTTGCCACACTATAAATCTGTTTGAACATTCAATTGTAAAATGACATTTTAAAATTCGTTGCGTAGAAATTTTCATTTTTAAAATTCATCTAATTGAAAATGCAACAGTCGAGTTGAATATTCCATCGATGAGAACTCGTACATTTTATAAAATCAATAATGTTTTTTTTTTCTTCTAAATCCGTAACATAGAATATTCTTCATTTATAAAATTCCTAACATCAAAAATTCTTCATCTAAAAAATTCGAAGGGTTAAACATTGGATGTATATAATAATTCGTTATTAAAAAATTCTACAAATTTGCTGAATGAAAAATGCAACAGTCGGGTTGATTATTTTACATTTGAGAACTCGTCGATTTTATAATTATAAAATCAATTACTTTTGTTTCCTTTTTCTTAATTCGAAAATTCTTCATTAATAAAATTCATAACGTCGGATATTCTTCATTTATAAAGTTAGTAACATCGAATATTCTTCATTAATAAAATTCATAACGTCGGATATTCTTCATTTATAAAGTTAGTAACATCGAATATTCTTCATTTATAAAATTCGTAGGGTTAAACATTAGATGATTATATACTGAAGGAAAAAAATGAAACACGTGAAATTTTGACCAATTTCAAACGGCTAAAACTCGGTGTATTTTTAATCGATTTTGATGAATCGTTGAGGACAAAAAACTTTGAAGTGTCTTCTTTAAATTCATGCATGCAAACTTAAGCGTAACCCCTTCCGCCCCCCTCTTGCGCCCCTGTGAAAAAAAAAGTTTTTTCTGGAAACCATGTCCAATTTTGACGATGTCTACGGAGTTGGAAAAATTTTGTCGACTCGATCCACCATAAAGGCATTAAAATTTGATCAATTCCCTATGCAGGACTCGAACAAAGTTCCTACGACGATTTGGCACCAAGTTATGGATGTTTGAAAAAAAAGTGCATTTTGTGCATGTTTTTCGCACATAACTCAGTGACTTTTCAACCAAATTGGATGATACTTTCGGGAAAAAATCCCATTTTGGCGCTACTTTAAGGGAGTAAACTCAGATTCGAATGATCCCTTTTCGAACCTTTTAACCCATGAAAAAAAACACGTTTTTGGGCAAAAAATGTCCAAGTTTGGCAACGTGTACCGAGTTGGAAAAAATGTGTCGACTCGATCCACCAAAAGGGTATTGAAATGTGTTCAACTACCTGCGCATGACTCAAATAACGAAGTTCCTACGACGATTTGGCACAAAGTTATGGGTGTTTGAACAAAAACGACATTTTTAAAGTCGTTGCATAGAAATTTTAATTTTTAAAATTCATCTAGTTGAAAATGTATCAGTAGTCGAATTGATTGTTATACCGATGAGAACTTGTAGATTTTATAAAATCAATTATGTTTCCTTTTTCTTCAAAATTTGTAACAACGAAAATTCATTAAAAAATGTATCGATTTATATATTTTGCCATACTACAAATTTAGTTGAATATTCATCAATTCTAAAATATACCTTTAAAATTCATTGCATTTTAATTTGTAAAATTTATCTAGTTAAAAATACTAAATAATTGGAAATTTGTCATTTATAAAATTGGTTCAATTGAAAATTAATCATTTGTAAAATTCGCAAAATCGAAAGTATCTAATTCATAATTAAAATTCAAAACATAAAAGCTTTTTGATTGATTTATTTCTTTCGGGCGAAAATTGATTAATGGAAAATGCAGCAAAATGCAAAATTGGTGAGTTCATTATTTTTACATTTACATAAAGTCATTGATTCGAATGTTTTTTAATTTTATAATATTCCTAATATCGAAAATTCTTCAGTCATTAAAATCGCAGGTTAAACATTCGGTGTTTATACATATTTGTAAATATCAACAGACAACAAATCATCTTTATTCGAACGACTTGAGATATTTCTGTCCGAAAAAAATGTTGATGCAACAATCATGTAACTTTCTTAGATTTAATGGTTTAAAAGGGGTTTCTCTGATATTTTGCATATTTATCGATTTTTTTCAAAATATGGTGGGATTTTGAAAACCTACTATTTATAAAAAATAATGTTTATTGGTGCTAGTAACTTGGAAGTTTTACACAGGTCACATAAACTTTGCTTAAAATATGAAGCTCATTTAATTAATTGTTTATCAAGGTAATAGCACATAAGTGAAGATACCTGCAGTGTGCGAAACTAACATTATATTATATAATGAATATTAAAAATATATAAAATAATCGATACATAAATAAAAAATATATAAATAAATATATATATATATATATATATATATATATACATATACACGTACACACATACACTTACATAGATGTATAGATATAGATAGATAAAACCGCAAGACCGACATTACACATTAAAACTTTTAAATGATGACACGTTAAAATTACTAACATAAGTACTTAAAAGATACAAAAATATACATAAATAAAATTGCATGATGAACATTACACATTAAAACTTATTGACTAATAAAATCCTTGTTAAAGTTGCATTACAGTTATAGTTATTTAAAAGTGAATAATACTTATCACAATACAAAACAACTAGACTATAGCAGTTGCCAAATACTCTTCAAACGAGTAGAATGCTTGTTTAATTAAGTAGTTTTTGCACCACGTTTTATATTTCCTAATGTTTAGTTGCTGAATATTGCTGGGCAATACGTTAAAAAAATTGATACAATAATATTTTGTGCCAGTCTTGGCCTTCGATAAGCGGAACTTAGTGATACGGAAATCATTTCTCGCACGCGTTTCATACATATGATAGTCCTTGTTGCAGGTATATGTATTAATGTTGTTTCTAATATACACAAGACACTCCAAGATATAGATACAAGGAACCGTTAGGATATTAAGGAGTTGAAATTGTTCTCTGCAGTCAGCCCTATAGCCGAGACCTGACATTATACGAATGGCTCGCCTCTGTAGCTTAAATACATCTGCCATTATTGGCGAGTGACCCCATAGTATGATACCATACCCTATATGTGTATGTATGTAGGCATAATATGCATTTAATACTAGTTGAATATTAACTGACCGCGAGAGATTTCTCAGTAGATACACATTCCTTGCCAATCTTTTCTCTAACTCTACACCATGAGCATCCCATGTCAGATGTGTATCTATTACAATACCCAAAAACCTAGTTGACTGTTTTTCGCCTGATTCGTTTTTCTTTAGTGAAAAGGTTAATTCTACTGTCTTATTGTCATTCAGTTTTAGTTTGTTGCAGTCAAACCATAAGTTAGCTCTCCTAATTGCAACTTCTAGTCTCTCTCTCGTTTCTTCAGTGTGATTGCCACTCAGTGATATAGTTGTGTCATCAGCGTACAGTACTGTTAGAACATCATAATTTGTTCGTTTAGATTTTCCGTACAATTTTTCTTTATTTAAATTTGATGTAGCTATTATAATTATCATTTCATAATTATAGACCAGAATAGTTAAAACAATTTACTTTTCTGTTTTGTTTAATCAAATCAAGTTAATATAATACATTTAACAGCAAAAGACATCCGAGATAACGAAGAATCTTCAACATTTATAGATTTTTGTAATATTTGCCATATTTTTTTTTTAAGAAACGCAAATTGTTAAGGATAGTAACATGAAATAGGAGTCCTAATAATTTGAATCTTTGAAGAACCCAAAAAAAGCGGAGAGAACTTTGTATTGAAGCAAAGTTTTCGATATTCAATTCCAAAACCCTAAACAGTTAGGGATTTAAACATTTTGTGATTTCAAAATTTTTACCTTGAAAACCCAAGACGAAACTTAAGATGCGCATTCTAAGTTGCTGTAATAATAAATCAACATCAAACTAATGTATCGGCGAGGTAAGAAGCATTAATATATCTTGCAAAATGAATCGTTTTTTATTGGTTTTTAAATAATTTGATATAATGAACGTTTCATTAGTAAATATTCGCAAAAGGAGACTTCAAAAATTCGAAACTACAAATCTTCGATACTTCGAATCTTCGAAACTTTAATCTTAGAAGATTTTCTTGGAATCTTCGAATCTTGGAAGTGGAAATCTTTGAAGAAACATGCCAGCCCTAATATGAAATAGATATTAATTCTACCAATACGTAAATAATAAAACAGCAAATTGTTAAATTGAAAGTTAATCTGTCTTGATGTTTCGCACAAATGAGCTGATGTTTATATCTAGACGGGATATTTGGATTTCTTGGAATTCAGAATTTATTTAGAAGAGATGCATTTAACGGATTATTAGAAAATTTTACACGGAGGCTAGGCATTTGCTGGGGAATGGGTTTGACTTGGCTGATTTTACTTGAGAGATTACGGAGTGGATTTTTGGGGTGTCTTGGTTTGGTCAGCGTTCTTAGGGCAGATTTTTCGGCAACTTGGAAGTGTTATAGGGTAGATGGGTGGATTTTGGGTTTAATAAGATTTCACCATAATCTAAGAGTCCAGCATATCGATTTATAGATCTTAACAGCTGTTTCCATTGTGACACCCTGCTGTTTGTAGGTTAACGATGATCTTTTTTTTAATGTTTAAAAAATGTTTGAAGTCGAAAAGCGTGCCCAGTTATTTACTGCTATAGGTGGGATGGATTCTTGTAGCAGGGGATTGCGATGTGATTTTGAGCTAAGAGATAAATAATTTGAATTTTAAAGATTTACTTTTGATTTTAATTTGGAACACCTTGGAGTCAAATGAGGTTTGTAGTGACTGCTAGGTAATTTGAAGGGTTGAGTAATAAGAGCAGCATCATAAAATGTAACTAAATATACATTTACAAAAATAAGAAAATAAATTTAAAAAAAATTAAATACAAGTTTGACATATGTCTAAACTAAAATGTAACTAAAAAAAATTATGCTCGGTTAAAATATGTTGTATCGGAATAGTGTAGGTCAAATATTTAGAGATGAGAACTATCTTTATTCTGAGGAAAATAGTAGTTAAAAGTGCAGTAGTTAGACTTGAATATAATATGAGGTGGGCTATCGACCGAAGGTCTCTTTGCCCTGTGAAATATTTATTATTTCAATTTGCTTCAAAAGTGTCTCAACGATTGATTTCGCTACACCGAAAAGCTTGAATGATCCACTTTTGTAAATTGATATTATACAATTCGTTGCATTTATAAAATTCATCCAGTCAAA
The DNA here is from genome assembly GCA_910593695.2 of Ocypus olens. Taxonomy (NCBI): domain Eukaryota; kingdom Metazoa; phylum Arthropoda; class Insecta; order Coleoptera; family Staphylinidae; genus Ocypus; species Ocypus olens. Next base: position 16,579,232 of record OU343051.1, read on the forward strand.
AATATGCTAATTGAAAAATTTCTACAGTTTATCCATTGTTTAATGGATAATTCGACATTTTTAAATATCACCGAGTCAAACTTCAAAACTTCGTCATTCATAAAAAGTAAGAAAAGTGAAATACTTCCAAATTCGTTAAGTAGAAACTTTGGATGTATAAAACAGTTGACTTTAAAATTCCTTTGTTGTAATTTATAAAATGTATCGAGTCAACTTTGTAAATTTAGATAGGCGGATGTGTCCGACTAATAAATATTTATTATTTGTAAAACTGGGTAATTACTTCATTGTAAAAGATTCATAGCATCAAAAGACCTAAATTCAAATTTTTTTAACATTGAATATTCAACATTTATAAAAGTTGTCATTACTTCATAAAATTTTATTTATAAATTAAATTGAATACGCGTTTATAAAATGTATAGTATAAAAATCTCTTTATATGAAACTCGTCGATTATAAAATACTCCCTGAATTGATAATTGTCGAGTTCACGATTAATTTGTCAAATTCATAGCATCAAAACTAAACAAACAATTCTTTAAGAAAAACATTTGCTGCGTGGAAAGGGCAATACTTATAAAATTCATAGAGTAGAATATTCGACGATAAAAGAACATTGATATGATTCTCATGTAACTCTCTCCGATTTCTGGGTATAAAAGGGAATATTAAAATGAAATTGATTTTAAAATTGTTTGAAACGCGAAAGAAAATAGGTTTTTGCCATTAAGGCTGCATTACATTAAGCTAGTTTACTTGCTACAAGCGCACTAATTTATCCAATGGCTGATGGGGAATAGGTTAAGCTATCTATCACTATTTTTGCTGTAAGCTAGTGTTTAATAGCGGTGTTCATTCCATAAGGTGAATTTACTAGCCGGTAGTAAATTAGCTCAAAAGTGAATAGTTAAGTTGGAAGCTAGTGTACTAGGCCACTTGATAAATTAGTGCGCTGGTAGCGTGTAAATTAGATTAATGTAATACAGCCTTAAGCGGACAAATACGTTTACAATTCGCTAAAATGGATTAAGGTTTAATGATTCATCATGTTACTGAAGATATAGTTTATTCGAATAACATATTTTCGAAGTAGTCAACTGTTAATTCAAATAGGGACCAACATTTTGAAAACTTGATACGTAGACACGTTACACATCTAAAATACTTCCAATTTACATTTAGTTCGACTGTACGTGTATGATGATTGATATCTAACTTTAGTAAGTTGTGTGTTTGTTGAATGATATTGGTAAGTTTAAATGACCTGTTTATCTTCCATGCATTACCCAAATTTGATGCAATTTATTACACACATCATTAACTAATGAGACCGCCCATGCCTTCATCACCATAATCATCATCATCATTACATCTCATCACCAAAGTCATGTGTGTTTCCTGCTTGGAAAATGTGTGTCCATTAAAGGGCTTTAGAGGAATTGCCTTAAAACGTACAGTCACGGAGATCCATCCAAATTTCATGTCACGTCATAATATCATTAGGAGTACAGAATGATAATATTCCCGGATGGGTATACGCCAGCCGGGCACGTAGAAAAGGGCAATCAATCCGAGAAGGGCGTCAATCAAACAGGGCGGCGGGTCGTCACCTACTACACAACAAAACAGGAATGTGACTTTAGAGATTTCCCTTCGTTCCTTCACAATGGGGGAGATGCTTTCGATTTTCTCGGCGGCACAATGGCTGCAATCAAATTAGACCTTCTGCGCCGCTAAAGATTCTAGACTTATCCGTGTGATAAGACATGATCGTTCTCAAATAAAAGGCGGGGCTGATTGCGTAATTTGTGGGCATCTCTATTATTCCTCCAATTTAGATAACATAGCTATACACTAGTGTCGGCTAAACTAGTCAAGTAAAATGGAATTATTCATTGCAAGTTGCTGATGACTTATTACGAAGCTTATTTGAATACTAATAAAATTATAACTTTCTGCATTCAGTAAGTGAGTTTAATCAACTAGAAAATTGATTATATTTTCAGATTTTGTATATAATAAAATTTAATATTTTGGTCTTACTAACCAAATAAATTTCAAATGTTTTTTAATGATCTACGCGCAGTATCTACAAAGTTAAGATCTCATTGAGACCCATCAGAGTGTGCTCGAATGCAAGCACTTTCAATTCCAAACCCGTGGCGCGTTCGCAAAGAAAATTAAAAAAAAAATGTTTAAAAATCTACTTTCTTAGTAATTCTATGTAATAAGTACATGCGGATGCCACATCTATGTGATGACGTTTATATCACATTGTGTACGACAGCCGCTCACGTTCACACTTGAAAGCCCTGCCGTTCCTTTCTGTATATGAATATCATTAAAAAAAAGTGAAATGTTTGAACACAATTTTAATTATAATATGTATACCTTTTCGTGTGTCTGCTTTCAATGGGCACAATTAATTTTGTAATGCGAAAAATGTTTTCATACAAATTTGCATTGTAATTGTTTTCAGTCCAGTATATGTTATTTTTATCTCGAATGATAATAAAATTTCAAAACAAAAGCCTTGAATATGTAAATATTATACGTATTAATTATCATACGTATGTATATAAGAGGAACTACATATTTATGCTAAACGCAGTTGAGTGATAACATTTTCACCATGAGGATTTTCCTTATTTTGGTAACAGGTAATATTTGTGCTTGATTAGTAACTCTACATTTTGTTCAATATATTCTTGCAAGAGGGTGTTAACCTATTAGTGGGCGGTAGGAGTTAAGTCAATGAAAATTTCCGAAAGCAGTTATGAAATTTTTAAGGCGAGGAGCAAAAAAAGGTATGTACGTCACCATTTCCAAAAACAAAAAATTACTGACAAATCTGTGGGCGGTTGCAAAAGGTTAGTTGAGTATAAAATGTTTTCATGATCAAGAAGCTTCTTAGCCCTATCTTTCCCTAATTCATTTTTGGAAATAATTTTTCTGATTTTGTTGAGAAATTCTTGATTTTAATACCATATTCTAACCCAAGAAAATTTAATTTAAAAAATGTCTCCCTATTTTTCCAGAAAACTAAATCACGACTCCATATGGAAAAATGGTACCAAAAAAATGAAAACACAGATTACGGGGACCTGATAAAAGATATGACGCCATATGGCATCTCCTGGAAAGAAAGAGTTAATCTCGAAAGAGTAGAAGTTGTTTAGCTATAATACATGTTGTTTAAATCTTGTACACTGGCAATAACATCATCATTCGAAGTGAATTTCGACCCTCCTAAAAAAATATTCAATGGATCGAATTGTGCTAAATCTATATTATTGGAGGATGAGGTAGTGCATATCATTGGAGCTTTCATAATGTTTCAATTGTCAAGGAGGCTCACCCTGAGCATTGGCCTCAGGTTCAGATAAATAGAAGGTGACAAGTTCACAGAATGCGTATACGATTTCTTAAAAACCCCTACCGCCCACCATCAAAACCCCTATCTACCGGGAAAACCTGTTTACCAGGTTTGACTATCACTGCTTTAATTAGTCACGTACGGATATTACCTTTTCCAGTGATAATAAGTCGACAGTATCGGTGCGTTATTTCTAATGTGGTTAAATGTGAGCTAATTGTTGTCTCGTCGACCTCGGGTTTGAAAACTCTGGAGTATTGCCTCCTGGAGCGTTTTGAAGCTATTTTCTAAAATTGCTTTGTTTTCATAGGATTTTAATATACAGGGTACGTAAAAAGTATTGCACCAAATGGGATTATATGGAAACGGTTTGACATTTAGATTTGACATTTAGAAGATTTAAATTAGATAATATGAATACTGATATTTTAAGATGAGTTTCATTGGTTTCGCACTGCCTTGTGATGTTGAATTTTTGTAAATAACAACCTAGATTCTTTTTTGTTATTTGAAAGGCTAACTTATTGGAAGTACAACGTGGTATAACATTAGTATGTTTATTCTGAAATAACGACGAAAATAAATAATTTAAAAAAAAAACTGAAATTAACAAGAAACCTAAGAAAATCACAATCGGTGCTCAAATTGTTGTCCATTCACTTCTTGGCAATAAGAAAGTCTATCAACAAAAGCGCTCAGTGTATTATGCAGATATGCCGGAGGAATGTTTGATATTGCATTATTAATATTTCAATGCGCTCAATTTCAGACAAATTAATTTTTGTTTATCTATCTTAACTTAAGTTTGACACACAAATGCCAAATCTAAATGTCAAAACGTTTCCACATAATCTAATTTGGCGCAATACTTTCTTGTTAATGTCAGTTTTTGTTTAAATTATTTATTTCCGTCGTTATTTCAGAATAAACATACTAATGTTATACTACGTTGTACTTCTCATCACCTTTAAAATAACTCCAAAAAAAACCTAGGTTGCTATTTAGAAAAATTCAACGTGGCAAACTCTGCAAGCAGTCGTGCGAAACAAATGTAACTCATCTCATAATACGAGTATTTATATCCAATTTAAATCTACTAAATGTCAAATCTAAAAGTCAAATCGTTTTTATATAATCCCATTTGGTGCGATACTTTTTATGCACCCTGTATATCCATGTTTAGTTTTAATGATGATTGTACTGAATTTATGGTTTAGCCAAATTGTAACTAGGTTGAGTCGAACTACCTCTGTTGAAGTGGTTATGGTTGAGATTACGATTGCAGTGGCTGGTATTCTGATAGTTTAATGTGCGAGAAAACCAAAAACAACCAATATTAGCAATAGATAGATACAGATAAAGGCGACATCTATCGTCTAAATGTTACACAAATTCCTTAATTGAGCGGAACAATCTACTGATAATAAGGAACCGTCAACTATGGCGTAGTCAGGAAAATTAAAATATTCCAATAAGACCGAAATTGGCTGTCGCATGGAGGAGCAATATTTAAATGTTTATAAAAAATATATGTTTTATTTAATAGCCTTCGATAAATGTGGTTATTATAACGCTTTGTTTATTCAGTATCAATTTTTTATTATTTATAATCCTCGATTTCGGAATTGTAATATTCATGTTTTAATTTTAGTTCTTGTAGCTATTACAGCAGCACTGGCGTTACCAGAGCGATTACCCAGATGCAAATATGTACCTCCTTTTTGTAATATCCGATTAGCACCAGCAAAGTAAACCAAAATTGTATGTAACTGTAATTGTAATTGTATAATTTTTATAAAAATGTTATACTATTTTTAGTTTGTACAGAATTGGATACTTTCCCATATCTGCTCGTCCTGAAGCATACTCGGAATATTTTTCCAACAATTAAACACAGTTCATGAAGCAGTTTTATTTACATAATGTACACTATATAGAAATAAATATTAACATATTTTAAATTTTATGTTTAATGTTGGCTTGAAGATAAAAGATCGCAAGTGCAATAGGATGTGAAGAGTAATTCTTAGATAAATACAGTCGGTGAAAACTAAATTATAGGGATTTCGGTTTAAAACACAGACCTACCGCCGGATCCGATGACTCGGGGGTAGTCGGTAGATGGTGTTCAGTGATCTTGGTTCAAATCCAGATTTAGGAATGGGTGTTGTGATCTTCCAATTATCTATATAAATGTATATTAACCGTTAGCTAACGAGCAACTTCATAAAAGTTATACCCTTTGCCTTAGAGACGTGATATACCTATGTTAATGAATTGATCTAATGGTGGATGCGCCGGGCAATCAAAATGTACGTCAAGCCCACGCCTTACAAGAATAGTTTTATTGTCACTAATACGGCAGCCTTCAATCTTACGGGAATATGGCAAAATTTGGTGAATATATCGAAATTTCCGTTAGTACTTAAAAGATTATAAATTTACGTCAAAAAACCATTATTAGAAAATTATTACGGTATAATTTTAATCCAACCACACGTATCTCGGGGGTTGTGGCCTCGACAAGGCTTCGGACCATATTGACCTTACGCTCCATGTTCTTAGACCATTCTGCCGACTAACTATTTGAACTGTGCACATTTAGTCCTGGTCGCCCTATTCTTGGTAGTCAAAGAATAGATGGCTGAATTAGAATGATACACAAAACTACGAAATGTATTTATTTAATAGTAAACAAGAACAAGACTTCCCAAGTATCCAATTAGAGATAAACAGACATGCGTTTAACCTTTTCAGGGACACATTCATTTTGAAATTGAATAATCTTATCCATATCTTTTATATCAAACAGTCGACAGAGGTTTGAAAATACACTCCTGCAGCAGTTTTTCGCCCTTCGAACGGGATTGCGTTAATATGCTAAATCCTATTTATTTAGAAATTACGAGGCATTTTTAAAAACATACACAAATGTGCTTCTGCTCCTAGGAGGTTAATGGCTTCTTGTACGAATCTCTTGCCCGATTCATACTGCCACTTGATCTCGTTGTCGACTATAATTTCATCGCCGAAAATTCGCATTTTTTCGTCATCCGGTCCTTTTGTCATGTAAATATGTTTTCTTTTGAATTAATTTATTTTTACATACTTCAAATAAGGAACACACGAACACACCATGTGGAGGCAGACGATATTAACCCGACATGATTTTTCCAAACTGCGTGCACGATAAAATGAAAACGGTTCCACCTATTAACTTCTAACTTTGATCCTCTTAAAGGAAACACTTTTTCTGCGACCTTACACATATAACATATAAAAAAAATCAATATGAACTATTTTTTTGGAGCTATGCAAGGTGAGAAAAACAAACCAAAAATCGTACTCAAGTTCGAGTGTGCACCGCATCATCAAATTTAAAGTTATTTCACTTAGCTAAGGTATAAGATCCCACAAATTTAAAATAGTTTTCGATGATGTGGTCGATTTTTGATTTCAGATCAGTTTTTGAGCTCAGGGATGCACGCAGTGGGACCATATTCCTAGAACATGCTATCAAATACCCGTAAATAAGGGGCACCATTTTGTTTTTTGTTGTAACAAAAAAAAGTTAAAAATAAAGTTTAAATCATCTGCAACCGTGATCCCCAAACCTTTCCTTCGTATGTCTTTTTATTATCTCAATTTTTTTGCCTATATTTTATTTACATGAGAACCTCTCCTTAAGATCTTTTCATTACGAACGATTTTGATGCTGAAGATAAACAGGTATCAATTTTATTATTTTAAATAGACGCCATATTTAGTTTTCACATTACCAATTAGAATTTTTCATTCGCTCTTCAAAGGTATGCAATAACCTATATATGATCAACCTATGAAACATTTATTAATACCAAAATTTTTAGAAGGCTAGGTCAGAATGATATTTCTTTTGCAGTGACAGAAAGCAGAGTGCTTGTCGAAAATGTTGCCAAAAACGGCAATCATCGTTAATATCAATCTAACAAACATTTCTTACTCACGAAATATTTGGAAAAATATCCACATCAAGAATTTTCTGATTAAGTTACTACACACCATAATATATATATATATATTTTTTTAAGCAAAAAAGCAACTATATGGTCATTTTTTGATTTAGCTGCTGCATACTATAACATTATTTTTTTGTGTGGCAAAAAGAAAGCAATTATAACATAATACTTATCGAAAATATTACTAAAAGCTTTATCAAACTCATTTCAATTTAATAACAATAGAAATAATCTTTAGGACCAATCTAAGTTACATTTTTGGCTGTAACTTGCTACAAGATTCTAAACAGCAAAATTAGTACGGTATATTTTGTACATACAGTACATAAAATGTTACAAAAACAGGCGACTGTTTAGAGTCATAGTAGAACCCATTTCCAGAGCGAAGACAACCGAATAGAAATGTATTTACTTAAACATGCAACGATTTGGTGTTTAAATAAACCTATTCAAAACACAAATATGCCAATTAATGTTGAGAAATAAGCATTATATTGAGTAGCAGTAAATCTGAATATATCCACTAATGAACTATACTGAAGGAAAAAAAGGAAACACTATAAATTCGTGAAATTTCGACCATTTTCAAACCGCCATAACTCGGCGTATTTTCAATCGATTTTGATTAATCTTTCCGGGCGAAAAACTTTGAAGTGTCTTCTTCAAAGTCATGCACGCTTAATTAAGCGTAATCCCTTCCGCCCCCTCTAGCGAACATGTGAAAAAAAAAAAATTCTGGAAACTTTGACGATGTCCACGGAGTTGAAAAAATGTTGTCGACTCAAACCACCATTCACATTTTTTTCACAGGGGTGCTAGAGAGGGGCGGAAGGGGTTACGCTTAAGTTCGTATGCATGACTTTAAAGAAGACACTTCAAAGTTTTTCGCCCTCAAAGATTCATCACAATCGATTGAAAATACGCCGAGTTATGGCGGTTTGAAAATGTTCAAAATTTCACGAATTTCAAGTGTTTCATTTTTTTTTCCTCCAGTGTAGAATGCCAATTTTAAAAAACCTAAATTTGACTCGCAGAACTTGATACATAGTATTTAAAAAAAATTAAATAGAAAAATTATAGAATTTGTTGAAATTCATATAACCGATGTTTATAACAAATCAAATGTTTTCATAGATATTCGATTTTCACGATCGTACTAGTGCGCTTATAAAGTATTAAATTCATTTACAGTGATACTACATTCTTCAATATGGGAGAATGAATTTTATTTTTATTGATGATATTCTACATTGCTATTTGGTGTTTTTTTTAATGATAAGCTATATTACTATTTGCTTCAATTTGTGCTGTTAAATATTTAGTTCAATACACGTTCTTAACTTTTATATGTTCTGGGTCCTTGGTACCTTGGTATGCACAATAATAATTCAAAATCCACATCGTATTGTTCAAGTCAGTTTTTTTGTGTAATACAATATTTGCTCAACAATAATTCATTTATAATTGAGTAACGCTCTTATTTTGTATATGTGCATTTTCAACATTTTAACTTTACTCCTATTTTCTAAGAAGAGATTAGTGTTTATGGCTTAAGTGATTTTGTTTTTCATTCTTGGTTTCCTAGATTCACGTGTCTGTTTAGATCGATTATATATTAACATCTGAAATTTAATGACGAGCTAAATTAGTAATTACATTCACTAGGTTTTACTTGTTTTATAATTTCTGTTTGCACATTTATACAAATTCCCAAACTAGTTTCGATCATACGATCATTTTCCAATGGGTTTATTTTCTACTGAATTTAAAGAAATTGCGGCTCCAATATATTCCCGTTTCGTACTTGTAATTATTTCAGGGAAGTGATTACCAATATACCTTATCTTTAAATTATGTTTCACCAAGTGATTGATGAGCCAAAAGTTCGTAGTTTACCTATGAAATTGGTAAATACATTTTCTTGACCTGTTATTATCAAACTCCCTCCTTATCTCCCCATCGTCGACTTTATTGGCTGCTATAGAAACGCTTCTGATATTTACTAAATCCGGGGTGTCTGAAGAGAGGTGCGGATTATCCCGAGCGTCTTCTTTCTGGAACGATTTAATCAGGGAAATGCAGGACGTCAGACTTTCGTGGGGGATATTGATAGGTGTATAAAGTACACGTCGGATCGTTAATAACGTTGCCATTATCTAGATTCTACTGTGGAACTTGAACGGGGAAACAAAGGGCACTATTAATTAATTATAATTGCTTTGCCATTAGTAAACGTTATTTCGAAACAAAGGACCACTCGCTACGCGTAGTTTCTAAGAGATACGGTGGTACAAATTAGGGCACTACGCGTTTGACCGGTGGGCATGATACTATTATATATAACTTAACCTATTTTAATTGTTTTAATATTTATTTATGGGATTGAAGTGCACTTGCAAATTTTAAATACTTTAAAGAAAAAAAATCAGACAGGTCCATTATGTGTTGATAAATCTATATAGAAGGGTTTTCTCGCATGACCCTTAATCGCCTGAACTTTAGCATATTTTTTGCTGTGTGCACTTAGTTTCTGTGGCCTGCATATTTCTTTCTGCGGTCCAGTTTCCTGGAAATTGCAGACCCAAGTGTTTATTGCGAGCAGTCGGAAATGCGAGATCATGTTGTCTTAAATGAAATCCTTGCCTAAATGGACGAGGAGCTAGCTGTCTCATAAAAATCATTATTTTTGTAGAAAGCTTCAACTAAATTGCATAGCGCTGGAGGAGAGTTAGAATGTGAGTTCATAGTATCGTATTAATAAAACAAGAACTATTTCTTTCGTGGAAAAATACACTCAACCTACAGTCTAATTAACTGCATATTGTTCATATATTTCTATTTTGCGTAATTGCACGAATAGAGAGCTTGTAATTTCAACATTTTTAAGCGTTAATTCTTATAATTTATTTTCCATTATTTACAAATATTATTCTTTAAAAATCCATTTCAAAGTACTTAAATAACTAATCTGAATCATTTCATATGAACAGTAGTACCACTGATTGCTTTTTGAATTAATTAATTATTCTTCGTGGCATTAGCTAACCAGAATCCGAAAATTTTATAACATGCAATGGAGTCTTACGAATACTCCAAAATAAGAACAAGTGACTTATTAAAGGAAAGTAAGTATGTAAGGAGTCAAGAAGTAATTTATTTTTACTTTACAACGCATGTTGTATATTGCAGACAATTACTGTGCTGCGGATTGTGCAATTCATATAATTATGCAATTGTTTGAATAGTATTACATATTACATGTTTATCTACTTCAGTGTATTTATAATGTAAATACATTTAAATGTACAACATTTGATATTTAATTTAAATTCAAGGGATTGGAGTTGTAACCCAGGCAACCCAATTTACACCACCAGCTAATTTAGTATTGAACGGTTTGTTGAATGTATAATATGGAATATATCATAAATGTCGACTCTTTGATATATATGCCTATATGTCTATATTCGTAGACAAAACAAGCGACAGGTATGTTCCCTCGCCCTAGAATATTTACTGTACATTCGATACTCATGAATTTGTAATTCACTTGATACTGACAACATTAGTCGTGCTTTTTTCTACAGATTTACATAACAGTCTTTTGGTTAAAACGTAGTAATTTGTTTAATTCAGCATAATTACCTTCTCTGACAGTTTGAGCTCGGAAGATTGTGCCCACATTAAAAGCTGTAAGAAACATCTGTTGATGGATTATCATAGATCGTGCCTAAGTACATGTTCTAAACATATTTTCGTGTATACAGGATGTTCCAGTTCTAAGTTACACTCCAAAGCAGTGACGGTTCGCGGGGTTTTTTCTGGTACGGCCCAGGAACAAGAGGTGGTAATACAGATAGGTGCGGTCACGCAGCCAGCCGTCTTTGCAACTGACCCGCGAACCGTCACTTCTCCAAAGTTGTTTTTTTTTTAATATACAGCTTTTAGTGTGGGCAGAATCTTCGCAGATCACACTATTGGGACACCCTTTATAATACATACACATCTAGCAACTATATTTAAATATATATTATTTAATACTTATAACGAAGTAGAAGCCTTCATCGTAATCAATAAATGTATTTATATTCTGATCAAATATTCGTGAAACGTACTTACTCGAATTAAGTGAGTATTTCCAAATGTACATTTTTCACCCACCACTGATGGGAACCTTTCGGCAGGAATTTCCATCCGATTCATTTCCGCGCTCACAATGTTTCTGGGAAACCATTTTCAATTCCTAAACGCCCCGGGGAATATCTAAAACGTCATGTAAGTTGAAATTTTCCCAGCGGAAGGTTCGAGATTAAACGAACTCGTGTAATTTACATCGTTACTTCATCCCATTGTGTTCTTGGGGGGTGGACGGAGAAGTGCTTAATACCGCCCGCACACGGTAATATTTTCATTGCGGAATTAACGAGGAGGATAACCCGGAAAAGGGGGACGAAATGAGGAAATGGACGCAGGAATTTGTTAGCGAGTCCCTCTCTCTGCCTCATATATAAAAATTTAATATCATCAAATTCGTCGGAAACCATAGAAACCTATATACACATTAATAAAGCAATCTGCTAGACAGGCTACCCGACATACATACGATTCGTCTGCAATATTGCTTTTAACAAAAACGCTAATTAAAATAAGCTTGTTTTGAAAATCTTCAGTGTAAGATATAATTGTGTTATATTTGGCAAAATCAATATTACCTTCTAAAATCTTTTACTTACTAATCAAATAAATAACTAAATAACAAAAAATATGAATGAAAATAAGTACGAAACCAAAAAAGAAGAAAATGGTTGAGTAAAGAAAATTAGAATGAAAAATGTCTTATGGTATTAAAATAAATTAGATAGTGAGGAATATAATAATTTAGTTTGTTTGTTCTATAATTGAAGAGTGTAATGGATAAGTCGGCTAAGTGCTAAAAACATAATTTTGCATTTTGTACCCAAACATATGAGTTATTTGCCTGCTTGGATGTACCCTAAATAGGGCTATGTACCAAACACCATATTGTTAGTTACAGATCTCACGTAGATGACACACAGAGTATGTACCAGAAACTTTGTCCGAAGAAATCTGATAACCACCCAAACACGTTGTTTGTCGTGGTGCAGTCACGCTGTTTATTGACAGAGTGTATTATTCTTTGCAAAATGGAAAGTACCGAAGAAATCAAGGTTACTACTACTAAACGAAATAATAGTGCGGGAACTTTTATGCGTGAATAGAAAAAAATCAACGGATTAGTGGAAATGCTTAGAAAACTGGCTCTGTAAAAAATAAACCGACAAAAACCAGATTATGAATCTTAAATGCATTATTAATAGTGATGATCAGTTCTGAAAATAATTGCGAATGTTTAAAATAGAATCGATAAAACACAAAAGTAGTTTTAATACAATTAACAAAATGTACAGTACACTGCATTTCATCGAAGAGTTCCAGACAGCCAATATAATTTTATTTGAATTTTTATATTTATACAAGGTGTCTAAAAAAGACACCACCAAAATGATATGGTGTATTCCTGAGACAAAAAACAAGCAATTTAACTAAATTTATCTATATGAAAAATTACATACTTTCCAAGATACAGCAAGTCAAAGTTTTAGATTTTTAAAATGTTTTAAGTTATATCTCGAAAATGGCAGATGAGAATGATTTGTTTATTTTTTTTCTGACAACTACATTAGGTGTACTACATTGTTTAAAAATTTCAAGAAATTTCTTCAATCACAAAGGTGCTCCAGAGGACATGCTGTTTACATTATTACATAGAACTTTTTTGTTCTTCACATTTTTTACGATTCAATATTTTTTTCAATGCAACTCGTCACTTTTAAGGAATTTATAACTCTTCAAGTTTTTTTGTTTACGCCTTATTTTTAACAAAAAAAAATAAAAAAGAACTTATTGTTTTTGGAAAATTTCGTGTTAAAAAATAAAATAATCTAAGTAGGGTGTCAATTCGTTGAAAACGTGTGTCAGTACAATTAAAACTTTCAATTTAAGTAAAACTGGTTAACCCGTTGAGTGGTGGTGACCGAAGTACCGCCGGTGGCTGAAGCGCATCGAGGCGACGCGCGCACGCGCATACAATGTGTACTGTGATTTTTTTTATGAGGGTAATTTTGAACAATTTTTGTTATTTGAATAATTTAATATGTTAAAATAAAAGCAGTTTTTGGATTATAGTTATTTTTAAGACTTTTCTTGCAGGACGAGCGCAATTAAACAATGAACAATAAGATATTTTTTATTTTTTTTTGTTAAAAATAAGGCGTAAACAAAAAAACTTTAAGAGTTATAAATTCTTTAAAAGTGATGAGTTGCATTGAAAAAAATATTAAATCGTAAAAAATATGAAGAACAAAAAAGTTCTATGTAATAATGTAAACTGCATGTCCTCAGGAGCACCTTTGTACTTGAAGAAATTTCTTGAAATATTTAAACAATGTAGTACACCTAATGTAGTTGTCAGAAAAAAAATAAACAAATCATTCTCATCTGCCATTTTCGAGATATAGATTAAAATATTTTAAAAATCTTAAACTTTGACTTGCTGTATCTTGGAAGGTATGTAATTTTTCATATAGATAAATTTAGTTAATTTGCTCTTTTTTTGTCTCAGGAATATACCATATCATTTTGGTGGTGTCTTTTTTAGACACCTTGTATTATATCAGAAAATGTGCTGCCAACTATTTTCGACTTTTTGATCTCACAGTATTAAAGACGATATAAAAGACAATTTACTTTCTATGTTGCCCTTCCTAGATGAAAAATAATATAAAGCTTTTTATAATGATTTCTGTAAATAAGTTTGCGGAATAATGTTTATTTTGAGATTTTTAGTTTCACAACTGCTATGCTTAGAGTTACCAGAATGCGGTTTTTTAATAATAATAATAACCCAAACTTTATTTTAAATAACACTGTAGATAATGTTATTAAGAACATAAATGAAATTGTGTAAGAAAAATAACTTATATTTATTTTTTAAGAAAAATGTGGTTTTTCTACTTTTATTTTTCCTTTATACACATTTGCTTTGAATTTGTAATCTATGGCAAATACCCTTTTTTCAGCACAGAGGAAATGGTACTCAGCGGTTTCCAGATTTTATCAGTTTCAGTTTTTTTTCTTGCAAAAAGTCTGGTGTCCTTTATTTAACAACGTGTTTATAAAAATGTCTGCCGTATGAAAATAAAAGAAAGCATTAATTGTTCTTTTTGTAACTTGTTTAATAATTTTTAATGGCACTTAGCGTACTTACCCAATCCACTCTTCAGTATACTATGTTGATCTTTTGTAAGTAAGTTAATTTCAATTGCTTCTTAGATATCTAATTTTTTTACTATTTTCAAAATTATGTAAGATTTTAATGTTTTCTAAAATTTCTTCTAAAATATTATTTGAAAAAGTACTTGCATTTGTAACATACATTTATTTGGTAAAAAATTACATTAATGTACATTAATTTTATAAAACAATACATTATATAAAAATGAAAGCCAATTTGGCTAGAGACCACCTGCAGTCTTTCAGTCTTGGAAAATTTATTTAGTCGAAATGCTCTGAAATATTCACAATATCGTATATTAAAATTTCTAGCAGTTTTTTCCATTCAATCTGAATAAATTAGTAATAAATTACAGAATGATCAAATTTATCTTTTTTTTTTCTTTTATGTTATGAATTATATTACCATATTACTGGTTTTGAAACCTATTTTATGATTTTTTTCCAAAAATATGAGTTAATTTTTCCGATATTTCCGCAAAATACAGGGCGTCCCAACCATTTTCCACGGAAGCTTTAAGCAATAAATTGATATAAGGTACTAGGATACAAACTTTTGTGTCTAACTCAATAATGGAACGTCCTCTTTAAATCAAAATATTTTTTTTCCGCTACCGACAACGTAAATGAGCATTGCATCCATAGGCGAGCAACACATTTTCGTCTATAGTATCGGCATCCTTTTTACATAACTGCTTAAAAGCGTCGCAACACGACGCATACCTTTTTTCGGCAACAAGTTCGACACGTAATATTCGTAGATTTGTTAATATCCATGCCCGCAAAAAGTTTCAACAAAATTCGACATTGTATTCTCGGTTGCTGGGTTACCATAGGACGCATAGGTGACTATAAAAATTTGAATCCCAAATGTTACAAGCCGTATTTTAGAATATTTTCTGATCTTTTTTAAGTATTATATTTCCGGTAGCGGAAAAAAAATTAATAAGCAACAAGGAACGTAATGACAATTAACATTTTCTGCAGGCAATGAGTCTCGGCTCCGCTTCGGCTCGTATTCGACCAACCTCTAATGTTAATACGCCCTTACGTTCCTTGTTGCTTAAATAACTATTAGAACATGCACACAGATGCGATATTAGATCCATCAACAGATTTTTCTTACAGCTTTTAGTGCGGGCACTTCCGAGGACAGATAGTTGGGACACCCTGTATGTGAAACCTGTAGACCTATTTATTTTTATTCTTTTTTTTTGATAAAATTCAAATAACGCTCTCTTTTCAAATTGTTTATTTTGAATCATTTGTACCGCAAAACAATTTTTGTAGCCAACATTTGCCATTAGTCGTAATGCGTTATTAACCTCTTCACGCCCAGGCGACAAACAAAATAATGAAAACAAAAATTACACCTTTAGCGCCATCTATGGAATATTTTTTTCATATTTCTTTGCATAAATGAGTAAATTTGTGACAGTGGTATAATATGTCATAGAAAAAGGTACCAACAAGAAAAAAGTAATTTTTCTGGATTATCCTATAGCCCAATCAAAGCTAAATGGGCGTGAAGTGGTTAAATGATATTTTCGAAAGAAAGGTATTGTATTTTGAGTATTTCTAGGTTTTCTATATATTTCATTATGTCTATAAGTCTAGGACATTTATTTTTTTTGTTTGAGCCGAATAAATGATTCATTTTATACTTTTTTTTATTTATGGAGCGTTTTAAATAATATGAAAGTTGAGTTATATGTTTATAAGCTCTCATAATATCGGATTTTAATTTACTCCCAAGACATTTATGACTCTTGATTCCCGTTACTGTAAATTTATTTTTGTATTTCGCGCCTAGAATTAAGCTATTATACCGGGTGTTTGAAAAAGAACTCCCTAGTTTTATTGTATCATAGAAAATGTTCAAAGTGATACACACCATTCTAGTTTGTGGTGTTTCATTCATCAACTGTCTAAGTTTTGCTCCCCTGCAGCTAACACGCCTGCTTGACCTTGAGACGGCGCCATGGCTCAGTTCGCTTAATTCAGTTCAGGCGTGCAGCGCAGTGCAATGGCTACTCCGCAACAAAAAGCGCAGTGTGTTATTTGGCTTGTGGAAACTGAATCTGTTATAACAGTTTCACTGTTATGCACACATGCAATGTAGCCTCGTCAGAAAAGAAAACATTTATATAAGAGTCAAACAAAAATAAATAAATAAGTGTTATACAAACAAAGTAAAAAAGTGTTTTATTCTATATAAAAAGCATGTATAACGAAATAGAAGCTTCCTACATAACAAATATTTATATAAGAAATTGTAATAATCATCAATTCTCTTTAGAAAGTCAACAACTCCAACCTTTTGATTTTATCAGTAGGTTTTATTTTATGAAACAGTTGCAAGCAAATGAAGTGTTTTACGGATAACATCATACACCGTACCTTTAGGCAATCCTAATTGGAGACTACGTCTGGCCAATGACTTTGTATCGTGTCGTTGGTGTAGGATGACGAAGATGGATTGCAAGAGGTACAACAATTGATGAAGGAATGACAGCATCGAGAAATCATTGATTTTGGAAAGAAAAATCAAAGCAGTCGGAGAAATAGAAAAATCCCTCACCAGGCAAACCAATAATAATAATATTTTCTTGATATGTAAATAGACACGTATTTACAATATTAGAAAATATACGAATTTCCTAGTTCATTTCTCTTGAATTTGTACTGTACGTGATAGTCTTCGATCTAGTTGATGTTTTTGTCATTTCAAATTTTTGAAGTAACGGCGAAGATTTGTTGTAATATTTTTGGACATATAGAAGCCTCCTGTTACAACTTCATTGGGCTCCGAACACACGAAACACGGATTAACAACATCTTCAGAAGTTCTCGGTCTACCTGGCGATTTCCCTTTTAAAACACTACCGGTTTCAGTGAAAGAAGGTAGCCAATGACGGATAGTTTTTGCTGTAGGAGGTTCAACACCATACTGACGTTGCACTGTTATAACAGATTCAGTTTGCACCAGTCAAATAACATACTGCGCTTTTTGTTGCGGAGAAGCCATTGCTCTGTACTGCACGCCTGAACTGAATTAAGCGAACTGAGCCCTGGTGCCGTCTCAAGATCAAGCATGCGTGCCAGTTGCAGGACAGCAAAACTTGGAGAGTTGATGAATCAAACACCCCAAACTAGAATAGTGTGTATCACTTTGAACAGTTTCTATGGCACAATAAAACTAGGGAGTTCTTTTTCAAACTCCCATTGTCACGTAGAATCCGTATGATAATGGCTTATTGCTATTGCGATACAAGTGCTGTAATAGCTTTATAGTAATTATTTTTAGTTATCATTGAGAAATTAAACGTCAGATGACGAAACACAATATATACATAGTTTTGAAATAATTTAATACGGACGAAACCATGGCAATAGAATTTCATAAACTCTCATGTTAATAGTCAAAAGGGGAAATAATGCGCAACATTTTAAAAACAGCACTCCCAATTTGAGTACGCCGACTAGAAGAGTCGAGTGAGTGAAGTGAGTGGGGTAGTGAAGTGACTCGGTTTTTGGTCCATCTCTACTGCCAATGTTCGGAAATAAGTGTGGATTCAATTTTTAAATAAGTGTCTGATTTATAAACAAATGTATTTCTCCTATATTCAAAACGTTATGTATTCAACATATTTGTAAACTTAAGCCTAATATGTAAGTGCATCACGCTTCCCTAAATTTATTTTTAGTTTCTTAAACCAGAATAGTATCACATGGGCAGGCTTAGTGGCAATTGATTTTGTCGAAACAAACGATCCTTTCCAAGGTGCTTTTGCAAGTACGATGAGATTTTTCTTCGTTGAATTTTTTGTTAGATACAACCAATTTTCATTAACATGAATAATGTTCGTAAGTTCTTTAGAAACTGAATTATTAAGTGCAACGGTTTCAGATCAAGCACCGACAAACCATTGAATTTGTTCTCATTTTCATGGTTTCTAATTTCTCGTCCACCTCTGCCAGCTTTACGTGATTTTACACTGTCAAATCCTTCATTTTGTAACGAGCTTTGTCCAAGAGTCCAAATTCGGTCTTTATAGATGCAGAAAATATAATAGCAGCATTGATGATGGAACCATACTTGAAACACTATTGTTGCTTATTTGTAAAAGGTACTAGTAAATGCCTTCAGTCCAAAATTGTGAACAAATAATTTATTAAAATACTAAAATGGTCATCTAGTTGTCCTAAGTGCCAAACACATATGGCGGAGATCGAATCATTTCTGGCCAAGAATCTCTGCCGTAAATGACGGGCGGGACTTCTATTTGCTTTGAAGAATACTTATGAATGCTGAGTTGCTTAACTCATATTAAAGCGGGTTCCTATCAACGGGCGTACTGTATTGATGACGGACAGTAGCCAAAAAAATTGACAATTGTCATTGACAATTACTTCAATTCTAGTTATGCCGGGTTTACACGATGACAATTGTCGGGGCCTGTTGCGTGAATGCCTGAGGCCAGTCCAATTGAATGATAACTTATTCACACGGTGAAACTATTGCCACGGCAGTTGGTGACGAAAAATGGCGGAACGCTCATCGTCTGTTGTGTCTCGTGATGAATTGAAAGTAATGTGTGAGCTACACCGAATCTTTCAATGTTTAAATTTCCGGCCATTGCAGCAAGTGCTGTCTCGCGAGCATTTCTGTCCTTATATAATGCATCTCTTCGATCCCACAGGCACCTGTGCTCCTTATATAACTCCACGAATTTTAAATTAAAATCATCACTCCGTTTAGGAGCCATAGTTTTCCAGTAAACAACAGAAAATTTTAAAATAAACAATTAAAAACACACACGTAGCAGTCTTGACTGACAAAGGCAAACTGGCCCAAAACGAGAGATCTACTGCCCTACAACATTCACACGGTGCCAATTGTCAACAGTAATCTAACGAGTGCCTATGATTTTGCTGGCAATTATTAGCGTCAGGATCACGATTACTTTTTGCGACGAAAATGTAGGAGTGCCGATTTTCTCGAAGCAACAAGCAAGAGTGATCCAGACGCTATTGCCTAGGAAAAATCAGTCACGATTCGAAAAGACAATTGGCCGAACAGAAAGTTTACACTTCATAATTTGAAAAATTAAATTTAGTGACACCAAGTGTCAGACGTGTATTAATCTGCGCCACAATGATTATTGTAGTAAAAATGAGCTTACCAAGATTTTGAGAAATGCCTATAAATACTATTACTGATGAAAGCACTGACATTACCCGAAACTACAAACAGATGGAACAAACTGTTTAAAAGTCCGGCAATAACTGACGTTTTATATGTTATAGAAAATATAGCAACGAGTTGCTAGGCAATACCATTCACCCAGGGTGAATTGCCATGCATAACATGCAGCGTGATCTGTTACGCATCGTAATTAGAATTTTATTGGATCATGTCATCAACATTAGTCGATTTCATTGGTTAAAAAGTAAATGAGGGCAATTGTCTAGACAACTGTCTTGATATAGTGGTGGGAGGCGTCACTGCACCCAGTCAATTATCCTCTGTCTATTTTTGGAGACAATCGAAATTCAGGTCAATTGGCAGGGCAGTGGGCACGCCAATTGGCCAGAGGTGTTTACACGTAGCCAATAATTTTATGCCAGTAAGTTGTCCTCTGACAATTGTCTCCTCAATTGGCATCGTGTAAATCCGGCATCATTTCTGAATTTATTCAATATAAGACGATTAGTGATAGCAACTTTCAAAGCCCTCGTAACAAGCAATTAATTTTGCCAACCTAACAAAATCGGTCAGTTGGAATGTATTATATAAATTAACTTGAGACAACCTCACTTATTACATTATTATTTGATAAAAGTATTTTTCGTTTTTATTACTTGTATTATATAACTTAATTAAGAAAAAAATATTGATCCGCAATTCCTGAATATAGAAACGCGAGGAGGACTTCATCACCCCCAAAAACGTATACATAAAACATCTTTCTTTACGAAATTGTACGCAAATCGTGTTAAATATCGGAATTCAATTTTCGATATTGGCTTTGTAGAGGGCGAGAAGAAAGTGCTCGCTCCCCTTCCCCACCACGATCGATTCTCCCCATAATTATTGGATATTATAACAAATTGTAGTAATTTGTGGTTGCCTGTGCTCGGCGACTCCGCAATGTAAATAAGTGGGCGCTTAAATTATTTCATTCCCGTAATAATAACACTCGAGCGGAATTGGAGAAAAGGAAAAGTTTTCCTTTTGCGCAAATTACAGGCAATTGACGCGAATATCGCCCATTGGTGTTTTAGCGTGAAATGTTAAATTGGACGCTAATGTTGCCGTGGTGAAGTTAATACCCCTGGGAGTGACACACATAACTTTTCAGACGATACCTAGTACACATTTCAGTTATGGAATTGTTTAGATAATTAAAAGTTTGTATAAAATCACATTGAAATTGTTATTATTAATGTGATTAAGTCCTTATTGAACAACAACTTTCATCTCATGAAAAATATTTTTAAACAAAGGATGTTCATTTCATTGTTCTTTTCAATATTTATTTAAATGCTTTTAAAAATAATAATACAGGGTGGCCCATCTATCGGTTGCTTTTTGAACTATCTATTATTTCGGCTTTAACAGCTCGAATGACTTTGCCAATGTGTCAAATATTTAGTAAAAGGTTTGCGGTTTACAAAATGGTTAAGTTTACGCTCGAAGAAAATTGGGAAATATTGAAAACTTACTTCCAAAATGGTGAGTCTTCAACCGAAACTGCAAGAAAAATGCGCACAAAATTCGGGAAAAATAAAGCGCCTTCCAGGCAGTTTGTGGATAAATTTGTGAAGCGTGTGCGTGAAAATGGCTCGTTAATGGACAAAGCAACGCGTTCCCGTGCTCGTCCAGTGCGCTCAGTCGAAAATATTGCTGCTGTTGCCGAAAGTGTGAGTGACAATCCATCAACATCAACTCGACACAGCTCGCAGGAATTGAACATTTCTCGCACGTCCCTTCAAAGAATTTTGACCAAAGACCTCAGTTTGAAGCCGTACAAAATTCAATTGGTACAAGAGCTGAAGCCGCACGACCATCCGATGCGATTTCGGTTCGCCCAATGGGCCGAAGAACGCTTGATGGAAGATGAGCACTTTTATCGAAAAATCATCTTTTCAGATGAAGCTCATTTCCACCTCGGTGGTTATGCCAATAAGGAAAACTGCCGCATTTGGGGCTCAGAAAATCCACACGTAATCATGGAAAAGTCACTGCACCCACAACGAGTGATTGTTTGGTATGTGGTCCGGCGGCATTATTGGTCCGTTTTTCTTCGAAAACGAAGCTGCAGCCGCCGTAACCGTCAATGGTGAGCGCTATCGTGGCATCTTGGAAATTTTTTTCTTTCCCGAATGGAAGAGGAAGACATCGGCGGCATTTGGTTCCAGCAGGACGGCGCCACGTGCGGTCGAACTTTTGCGCGGTACGTTCGAAAATCGCATAATTAGCCGAAACGGCGACGTCAGCTGGCCGCCTCGCAGCTGAGATTTGACCCCGTCGGACTATTTTTTGTGGGGAGCCGTCAAGGATAAGTGCTACGCCAACCATCCAGAGACGATTGACCACCTAAAGCACGAGATTGAAATCGCCATTGCAGCCATTGAGGGCCACACCATCGAAAATGTCATGAAAAATTGGGTCGACAGAATGGGCTACTGCAAAGCCAGCCGGGGCAGCCATATGAATGAAGTGGTCTTCCACTATTAAACCGCAATGTTGGGGCTATTCAATAAAAAAAAATTGAAAAATATCCACCCGTCTTTTCTTATAGCAATTTTAAAATGCAACTTTTTCGTGGGACACCCTATATGTTGCATATTTCAAAAATTATCGGAAAAACAAAAAACACCCAATGCATTTCTGTTCTTCGGATTGTCAAATCAGGCTTATCATCACAATTTCATTCCAATTCCTGCACTAGTTTTTGAGATGCAGAGCACACAGCCAGACAAACACAAAAAAAATATTTTCCAAAAATTATCGAAATAGCCCATAGCGACCTTAAAATAACTCACTTCCGCGTCACTCTATTGTCTTGTCAAACAAATAACTATTTTTAAGATTACTAACAATTAAAAATAAATTTGATGTGTAATATATTCATTAATGATCACCTATAATCTACGTGTCTCATTCTTAACCCTTCTTTCATATTTTCACTATTTTGAATATATTCATTTTGTTGTGTTCACCTGTTCATATAAGTATTTTTACTTTTTATTATAAAATTTGTACTGGTTTTTGTTTGAATTAACAAATATAGGTTAAGTTATTTTATTAGTTATGTAAGTTGTGTAATTTAGAATTTTTAATTATCTAGTTTATTTGTTTCCCTGTATTGGATCTTCCGTTGGGCAATAAAGTTATTATTATTATTATTATTAATATGGTTATAATAAACATTACGCTTTATAAAGTTCTTGATAATGTTTGTAAATTATCTCGAATTGAAGTTTATAGTAAATTCCTTCGTAAATATCTTGGATGCAAGGTGGAGACATTAAAACGGATCGCCTAATAAAAGCCAGTATCAGAAAAGCTGCATCAGAGAGCGTCGCGCGATTTATTATTCCATAACAAAAAGAATAACAGCGACTTCCAGAGGAAACTTTTTAAAGGAAATGTATTTCGGGTTGGTTCGTGTTTACAATGGAACTTTTCGTTAGATAGTGGAAGATATATGGAATTTGCCGGTCTCCCCCCTCCTCCTTCATCCAACCCAGGCAGAAACAATCTGTTAATTTATTTTATCGATGCTCTTATCAACAGCCGAAAAGAATACATTTGAACTTGTAATCGAATTGTTACCTAACGTTAAGTTTGAGGACAATTCTGGGATAATTTATGAAGAAGAAGGTGTAGTCAGCGTTTCTTAAAGAAAAGGGCATAGTTTTGCATTTACAAGGCAACCGCTTGAGCTATTACACGGCCCCAGTAAATGCATTAGCATCCGTTTTCGGATGCCACCGCCTCACCCCCGTGCTATAATCGATCCACCTCCGGAGGTGTTCACTGCCTATTTTGCATAATCGTCACTGTAACCCTTACAACTTCAACATGATCGGCAACATTTACGACATTCTGTTAATAAAGTTTTAATTGATAGAAATTTGTATGTAGATGTCATTAATAATCCACGTGTAAAGAAATATGTTACCATGTTTAACATTGCATAAGAAATAGTTAGCCAAAGTCTGTGTGTCTGTGTGTCTGCGTGTCTGTGTGTCTGTCTGTTCGCGCTGTATCTCAAAAACTAATAGAGAAATTGGTATGAAACTTTGAACATAAGTCTAATTCAACAATCTGAAGAACGGAAAGGCCTGTTCGTGACTGCAATGCAAAATTAAGTCTATAAACAAATAACTTATTGAAACAACTACTTCCCTGGCTAGTGCCACGCCGGATATTGAATGATACAAAAGAAATTAGCTTGGTATTACTAGTACTACTAGCTGAATAACATTGGTGTAAGATCGTTTATTTCTACCCACAGGACTAACTTGAAAATTAAACTAAATTGAATTTGAAAACTTTAAACAATAAAACTGAACCCTAAAATATGTAAAAATTAAGTGAATAGCCATCTGCAGACACGTTTCTAGATTTATCTCTCATCAGTGCAGCTTCGCATTTGAATTGAATGTTAAAGAATAAAATAAACATACGTGGACCTGAACGTGAACGTGAAGAAATCGAGGAGGTTATGGAACGCTTAAACCATTTTGTATTGTATTTGCATTTGAGTCACGAACAGGTTGAATATTCATATATTCAGACTATATTTCGTTTTATTAAATTTATTTAATGCTTCTGCAACAAGTGAGGTTGACTCAAATTTATTTATTAACTGAAAGGCTTTTGGTAAAGTTTCATACACCTAAAGTGGGTGTTTGCCTTAACAGTTTTTTGTTTTTTTCCAATAATATTTTAAATATGCAAACTATTACAAAAATTAAACAAACACTGAAAAAGAAACTAAGAAATGAACATCTTTTGTTTGAAAATATTTATTATAAAATCATTTTTATTCGAAAAAAATGTTTTTTCACTTTTGGTTTATAATTATTAAACGATAATAGTTACATCAAATTTATATGAATAATAGTGGTCGAGAATACTAAAATGAGCGATTTATAAAGAATAAGTTTTTTTCAAAATCTCTTTTGGTTTAAACTGAATTTTGATGTATAATTTGTCATTTTCATTTTTCAAAAATTTGAAAATCGATTTTATTTATCAGTTATGAAGATGGACTGTTGGTAAGTAATTAAATGAAATTGCTTTAATTTTATTGAATGTATTTTTCAATTCAGTTTCTCTTAACACAAATAACGAATGAGTGAAATGACCATCAGTTCGATAACCCTTTTACAAACGGTACATAATGTTATAGTCAATATAGTGTTATGCCTTACAATTATACAGGGTGTATTTGAAATAACGAACAGGCATTTAAGGGCACATACACAAAATATTTGTGAACCCATTTCCGTCAAAATTTATTAGAAAAATTTTTTTTTTTAATTTTCCTAATTTTTCGAGGTTTTTTAAACATTTTGAGAACAGATGCTTTTCTCATTTAATTAGGTCTGCATGGAATGTGTGTTTGTTTATTTGAAACGCGAGATACGATTTCTTGCCTCCGAAATTTGAAGTGTTATCGCAACGTTTTTTTTTTTTTGTAAAAGATAAACAGTCCTCAAGTTCATTGACGCTTAAAGAGCACTCAGATATTTCCTACGCGCTTGTTGCCGTTTAAAAATTAGATCACATTACCACTGCCCCCAAACATGTTGCGTATTTTCACTCATTAACTTTAATAATTAATTGCGGGCTTTTTGTTACAATTATAAACAAAATAATTGCGAATATTGTTTAAAAATAATATAATCTCTTTGTGGTTATGAACCTGTTCGTTATTTCAAATACAGCCTGTACATACAAATAATTCTATTAATTAAGATATTGCGTAAAGTACGGAATACATTCATTAAACAATTAACAATTGCTTACTTAAAATATTCTTCCACAGATCGATTTTTATTTATCAAAATACAGAATTTTGGGATGAGGTCTTTACAGATTTTAATGGAATTGTAACCCCGAATGTGTTTTGAATAAATTTGTGAAATTTCAAGAATGGCAATTGTTTTTATATTTTTTTTCAAGGCTCGGAAATGTTTTTTTTTCCAAAAACTTCACGTTCCATCCGAATGAGATTATTTCAAAATTCTGGGATGGGGTGGTTACAAATTTCCATGTATCTATAATACCGAATGTTTTTTAATAAATTTGCAAAATTTTAAGTCGATGGTAACTGTTTTTATATTTTTTTCAAGAGTCGGAAATTTTTGTTTTTTTCAAACTTCATGTTCCGTTCGAATGAGATTATTTCTAAATTTTGGGATGGGGTGTTTTAATTATTTTTATGTATATACAATCTCGAATGTTTTTTTTTTAATAAATTTGTCAAATTTAAAATCGATAGCAACTATTTTTATACTTTTTTTCAAGACTCGGAAATTTTTGTATTTTCCAAAAACTTCACGTACCGTTCGAATGAGATTATTTCGAAATTTTGGGATGCGGTGTTTACAAATTTCCATGTATATATAATCCATAATGTTTTTTTTAAATAAATTTGCAAAATTTCAAGTCGATGGCAACTGTTTTTATACTTTTTTCAAGACTCGGAAATTTTTGTATTTTTCAACAATTTCGTTTTTCATTTGAATGAGATTATTTCGATATTTTGGGAAGGGGTATTTACAAATTTGTATGTGTATTAATCTCGAATGTTTTTATAATAAATTTGTAAAATTTCAAGTCGAAGGCAACTGTTTTAATATGTTTTTCAAGACTCGGAAATTTTTGTATTTTCTAAAAACTTCACGTTCCGTTCGAATAAGATTATTTCGAAATTTTGGGATGGGGTGTTTACAAATTTTGAAGTCGAAGGCAACTGTTGATATATTTTTCTCGACTCGGAAATGTTTGTATTTTCCGATAATTTCACGTTCCGTTCGGGTGAGGTTATTTCGAAATTTTGGGGTGGCGTGTTTACAAATTTTCATGTATATATAATCCATAATAATTTTTTTAATAAATTTGCAAATTTTCAAGTCGATGGCAACTGTTTTTTTTTAATTTTTTTTACAAGACTGGGAAATTTTTATATTTTCCAACAATTTCAATTTTCGTTCGAATGAGATTATTTCGAAATTTTGGGATGGGGTGTCTACAAATTTCCATGTATATATAATCCATCATGTTTTTTTTAATAAATTTGCAAAATTTCAAGTCGATGGCTACTGTTTTTATATTTTTTTCAAGACTCGGAAATTTTTATATTGTTCAACAATTTCACTTTTCATTTGACTGAGATTATTTCGATATTTTGGGATGGGGTGTTTACAAATTTTGATGTACATATAATCTCGAATGTTTTTTTAATAAATTTGTAAAATTTGAAGTCGATGGCAACTGTTTTAATATATTTTTCTCGACTCGAAAATGTTTGTATTTTCCGACAATTTCACGTTCCGTTCGGGTGAGGTTATTTCGAAATTTTGGGATGGCGTGTTTACAAATTTTCATGTATATATAATCCATAATAATTTTTTTAATAAATTTGCAAATTTTCAAGTCGATGGCAACTGTTTTTATTATTTTTTTTTACAAGACTGGGAAATTTTTATATTTTCCAACAATTTCAATTTTCGTTCGAATGAGATTATTTCGAAATTTTGGGATAGGATGTTTAAAAATTTTCATGTATATACAATCTCGAATGTTTTTTTTAATAAATTTGTAAAATTTGAAGTCGATGGCAACTATTTTTATACTTTTTTCAAGACTCGGAAATTTTTGTATTTTCCAAAAACTTCACGTTCCGTTCGAATGAGATTATTTCAAAATTCTGGGAAGGGTGGTTACAAATTTCCATGGATATATAATCCCGAATGTTTTTTTAATAAATTTGCAAAATTTTAAGTCGATGGTAACTGTTTTTATATTTTTTTTCAAGAGTCGGAAATTTTTGTATTTTTCAAAAACTTCATGTTCCGTTCGAATGAGGTTATTTCTAAATTTTGGGATGGGGTGTTTAATTATTTTTATGTATATACAATCTCGAATGTTTTTTTTTTTAATAAATTTGTAAAATTTAAAATCGACAGTAACTATTTTTATACTTTTTTCAAGACTCGGAAATTTTTGTATTTTCCAAAAACTTCACATTCCGTTCGAATGAGATTATTTCGAAATTTTGGGATGGGGTGTCTACAAATTTCCATGTATATATAATCCATCATGTTTTTTTTTAATAAATTTGCAAAATTTCAAGTCGATGGCAACTGTTTTTATATTTTTTTGAAGACTCGGAAATTTTTGTATTTTTCAACAATTTCACTTTTCATTTGACTGAGATTATTTCGATATTTTGGGATGGGGTGTTTACAAATTTTGATGTACATATAATCTCGAATGTTTTTTTAATAAATTTGTAAAATTTGAAGTCGATGGCTACTGTTTTAATATATTTTTCTCGACTCGAAAATGTTTGTATTTTCCGACAATTTCTCGTTCCGTTCGGGTGAGGTTATTTCGAAATTTTGGGATGGCGTGTTTACAAATTTTCATGTATATATAATCCATAATGATTTTTTTAATAAATTTGCAAATTTTCAAGTCGATGGCAACTGTTTTTATTATTTTTTTACAAGACTGAGAATTTTTTATATTTTCCAACAATTTCAATTTTAGTTCGAATGAGATTATTTCGAAATTTTGGGATAGGGTGTTTAAAAATTTTCATGTATATACAATTTCGAATGTTTTTTTAATAAATTTGTAAAATTCCAAGTCCCCAAGTTCCCGGATTTGTTATAAAAGATTTAGCGACATTAATAGTAGGACCTTTGACGCACATAATAAATGAGGCATTTATAAAGGGAATTTTTCTGACGTTATTAAAGGAAGCAATTGTTGCTCCAATATACAAAAAAAATAATAGGCGCGATATTAATACCTATAGGCCTGTTTCTATACTCTCATTTTTTGCAAAAATCTTCGAGAAAGCCATCTTAAATCGTTACTCATATTTTACAAAATTTAACCTTCTCAATCAATCGCAATCGGGATTTATGAAAGGAAAATCAACTACCGATTCTATTTTTGACTCTCTCATGGCAATTTATGATGCTCTTGGAAAAACAAAATCTCTGTAGGAATTTATTTTGATCTGACAAGAGCATTTGATCTAATAGATCACAAATTGCTTTAAAAAAATTATCAGCATATGGCGTAGTCGGCAACGCTCAGAAATTAATTGAATCCTTTCTTACTGATAGACTGCAGCCATAAATATAGCTCCCAAAAATTAGTCCTCCTCAAGGATCCACTCTTGGTCCATTCTATTCATTATATTTATGAACGACGCAGATGCAGAATTTCAGGACATAAATAACCTAACGCTCTGTAAATTTGCTGATGATACGTCCCTAACTATTAGTGACAACCAGATTGAATCAACTGTAGAAAATGCCAATCAGGCTATAAGTAGATTTTTCTCATGGTGTTAATAATTTAATACTAAACAGCAGTAAAACTGGCTACATGCAATTTAAAAATTCTAGAAATAAAAACGCTCCTTGAAAATAAACCATGAAAGCGTAAATGATACTATCAAGTCGGAGAGAGTAACATGATGGCCACATCACCATTTTTACTTTCTCCGTTACGAAGTACGAGAAAGTATTGTGATAAATACAATTTTCTTTTTAAAGTAATAAGAAAACAACAGACGTTTAGCCAGAAATCAGGTGTTCCGACACATTTGCCCAACCCTGTATAAATAACTATTATACCATAAATTCGTAGAAAGTAATATGTTGGCCACATAATATTTTTTTTATTTTGCGATTAATTTATTACACTTGTTGTCTGTGCATGCGTGTGTGTTTGTGCACATCACTTCTTCGTATGATTGTAAACTAACCAATGAATATTACACATTGTATATTAATCGAAACCACTAACCTTCTGCGAATGTCCGGGCGCATTTTATTTCCTCGGATTTGCCCATTTTCGGTACCGGTCGACGAACTCATCCGGCGCTATACACTATTATTTACGATTTCTTCACTTTACTATGTATTACCGGCGGCAATTTTTACACAGTACTCCTCTTCCGTATTTACACACATGTTCACTTAACACACACACGAATCGATCCAAAAAAATCGATAAAAATGACGCCGCGCGGATGCCTTTACGGAGGGACAGCCGATAAGCACGATTTCTTCGCCGTGTCTTTCTATCTCTCTCTCTCTCTCTCTCTCTCAACCGCACCAATGAAATGAACAACTGCGCGTATGCATCGAGTGGCCGGCGACATCCCGCAAGTGTCCAAAACATTTGTTTATTTGTCGGTTAAATTGTAATGCAGGTGTGATAATTACGGGCGTACATTATTGTAAATACATCGAGTGAATAACAGTGCAAGTGATGTTTGTGAATATGGACCGTGCTGATACTACGAACACAGAATTCACTGTTGGGAGCTGCAATTTGAGTGTTTTAAGGTTAGTGAAGTTTGATAATAATCCTCTTATAAATCGAAGCTATATTATTAGAGCCATATAATGCGGATAAGTATTTTAATCAAACAATAATTAAGTAACATCTAATTGCAAATTGTTCTTGACGTGTTTTAATGTTTGCCGTACCAATTGATTGTGTTATTGTATAATTAATGGTTACTTTATTTTCTATTTCTATTACATTCCCATTGTTTGTGTATTGCACAGAAAATTGATGTATTATTACAAACATGTGAATATCGAACGAAAGAAGATAGGCATAGGCAATGCTAATATAGATCAATGCAGAATTGAATTCTGCGTCGGAATATTTAAAAATATACAGGGTGTTCCATTTTATTTTTCCAAAAATAAATCACCACTGGGTACTTTCGGGTATTGGCTTTTCATGGTCAACATTACATCCCTTCAATTTTGTATTGTCTGTAGATGTTAAATAAAGAAATAATAATTAATGTTTGCGTAAATATAGATTTCATAATACCATTCTAATTAATTAATTAATATAAAAGTGTTAGCTTTATATTGAATGCAAAAAAAGCAAACATCAATTTCCTAACTTTTTTGCGCTACCGTTCTATATTGCTATGCTTACTGTATGTGTATTTAGTTACGTTCTAATGGCTTTCCCGGACTAATTTCGGTTGCTAGGAAACTCACAAAATAACAAGCCTGTTCTGAATCATGACAGTCCTAGTACCGTTATAGGCTAGTTAAAAGAGCAGGTATTGTTAATTATAAAAGTCGTTTTGAACTATTTTTTTAACTATTTTTATAACTATTTAAATCGGTAGCGCAAAAAATATTCATAAAATGAATCAACATTAATAACAACCTCTCTTCCAAAAACTGTTCTTCATTTAGAGTTGATTTATTCAACTAATAACCGTTCTTGATTTAAATCAACCCGAAATGGAGAACAGTTTTAGAAGAGAGGTTGTTTTGATTATTGAAGATGATGGTTGCGACAACGTGTTATTCCAATCGTAAAAAAATTGTGAACGATTCATTGTTTTGCTCCCTTTTGGATTATGTTTTCTTTAATTTAAAAGCTGAAAAGGAAAGTTGGTTAAACATACATGTAAAATTTGTTTCTTCAAATGCTGAAAAAAAAATGATTAAACATAAATTAGGGATTTTAGCGCAATTTATTTTATTTAAAATCTGAAAAGGAAATTGGTTAAACGTAAATGAGAAACTTGTGTTTCTTCAATTCTTCAAATGATGCAATAAAATTTGATTAATCATAAATAAGAAATTTCTGTTTGAAATTTTCTGCTGAAATTGAAATAAAATTTGATGAAACATAAACAAGAAATTTGCGTTTTTTTTTCAAATGCTGAAATTAAATTTGATTAAACATAAAAAAATAAATTTGGGTTCCTTCAAATGCTGAAATAAAATTTGATTAAACATGAAAAATAAATTTCCATTTCTTCAGATGCTGAAATAAAATTTAATTAAACATAAATAAGAAATTTGCGTTTTTTCAAATGCTGAAATAAAATTTGATTAAACATGAAAAAATAAATTTCCGTTTCTTCAGATGTTGAAATAAAATTTAATTAAACATAAATAGGAAATTTCCGTTTCTTCAAATGCTGAAATAAAATTTTATCAAACGTAAATAAGAAATTTGGGTTTCTTCAAATGCTGAAATAAAATTTGATGAAACATAAATTAGGGATGTTATCTTCTTATAACGCTCTTGCAGCGCGACTTCATTTATTTAAAACCCGAAAAGGAAGTTGGTTAAACATAACCTGGAAAGTTGTGTTTGTCTGAAGCAGAAAAGAAATTTATGGTATATTAGTATTTCTTGAAAAGCTGAAATAAAATTTACTTATCTTGTTTTTATTAAACTTTTTTTGTAAATCAAAAGCTAAAAAAAAACATGTGAAATAAAATTCTCTTGCACATCAGCCTAATAAAAGTTGAAGCAAAAGAACATACATATATTACAGAAAAATCTTTAAAAATGTGATCGATCACCAATACCACTACAACCATTTAATAATAATAATAAATTAATAGGCTGAAGAAGTACAATATCCAATTTCATGAAAGATGGTCTTCTCTTTGCAAACTAGAAAGAAATTAGTTTTTGCTTACTAAAAATATCTGCAGAAACTAGAAGCCAAACCTGAAAGATAATTATGAACATTTTTACTCAAAATTGAATAAAATAAAAATTAACCATTATTTTTTTAAATTCTACCACATTTTTGAGAAAATTTTGTGATTCCCTTTAAATTTAAACTAAATTCGCCATATTTTGACATTTGAATCATCAAAATTGAAAAACGCGTTCGCAATTTAAAAATCAAAATTTTAAAATCTTGGAACTTAAAAAAGTGAGATTTTTGCATTGTGCTAATTTTACGAAAAAAAATGTAATTACTTTTAAAATTACATAAAATTTTCTACATTCTGGCATTAGAATTTTTAGAATCAGATAACGCGTTCGGTAGTGCAATTTCAAATATAAAAGTCGCAATTTTCGAATGTTAGAACTTTAATTGAAGTGAGAGTTTTGCATTGTGTTTATTTCATGAAAAAAAATTGTAATTAATTTTAAAATTACATTAAATTTTCCAACATTTTGACGATAGAATTTTCAAAATAGGATAACGCGTTCGGCGGTTGTACAATTATCAAAAGTCAAAATTGCAATTTTAATTCTTTTGACTTTGAAAACATGCAATGTTGACCTTTTATGTTAATTTCATGAAAAAAAATTCTAAATCCGTTTCTGAATTGCTGTAATTTTTTTTTGTAAATCAAAATTGCAATATATATCTTCGAAGTTTGAAAACGTTCAATTTTAATAACGTTTTGTGTTGATTTCCCTAAAATATTTATCAACCCGTTTTTAAATTACACAAAATTTTCAATATTTTAACGTTAAAGTCATCAACGGACAAGACATTTGGTAGTTGTGCAATTTAAAAAAATATACCGGGTGACCCAGCGATCTGTAAAAGCCCCATAACTTATTTGCAATTTGAGATATCGACTTCTAGTTTTCTTGAACTGGTACCCACACTTATTCTGCATATTTTAAAAATATGTATGTTTTTGTACAGAGTGTCCCAATATACATAACAGACCAAAGTTATGTTTTTTTAAATGGAACACCCTATATTTTATACTTTATTTTCAACCCTCTTGAGAAGCTGATGAAAATAGTATAAGATAGTATGGGTCTATTATGGACGGTTGGTTAGTTATGGGCAAATTTGTGGCAAAACAAAGACACATTGAAAAAGTTGCAGAAGCGCTCCTAGCAATGCTAGCGTGGTTTTTTATACACTAAAGAATTTTCCACATCATGAAGAATAATACAAATCGGCTTTGGTTCTTTTTTGTTCATACTGCTATACAGGGTGTCAACATACGCAAAATAATGGATAACTATTTTTTTTCAAATGGAACACCCTATATATCTTGCCACCAATGCATGCAATTTTTAATAAGCTTTTCAATGATGTGCAATTTGTATAATGAAATATTAAGGATTCTTAAGATTTATCCATAAAAACATTTTTCTTTTGTCACCTCCTGCTCATTTTTGGATTTTCAGCCAAAACTATGCATTTTCTGAAAAAATAATATGAGACCAAAGTTGTAGAGCGGAAAATTTTCGATCGATACAGATCTTTCGACTTTTCCAATAATGCGTGCATTGCCCGCCAGAGTGCGCAAAATCACGACCGTATTCGCATTTTAGAGTTTTTCTCAAATTTTTTGTTAATTAATTGCACTATACCTTATTTTCCACGTCCTCTAGCAGAAAAACGGGTAATTATAGAATTATTTAAATGACCTACATCGATTGAAAATATTCCGCTCTACAACTCTAAACGAAACAATTTTTGCCCAAAATGCATAGTTTTCTCTAAAAATGTAAAAAACCATTGAAAAACGCAAAAATTGATATATACATTTTCAATTTGCGTTTTTAGGGAAAACTATGCATTTTTGATAAAAATTGCTTCTATTAAGAGTTGTAGAGCGGAACATTTTCAATCGATATGGGCCATTTTAATTTCCCTATAATTTCCCGTTTTTCCGCTAGAGGGTGCGGAAAATAAAGTATGGTGCAATTTATTAATAAAAAATTTGAAAAGAAAACGCTAAAATGCATACACGGTCACGATTTTGCGCGCTCTGGCTGGCAATGCACGCATTATCTTATAAGTTAAAAGACCTATGTCGATCGGAAATTTTTCGCTCTACAACTTTGGCCTCTTATAATTTTTCCTCAAAATGCATAGTTTTGGCTGAAAATCCAAAAATGAGCAGAAGGTGACAAAAGAAATATGTTTTTATTGATAAATCTCAAGAATCCTTAATATTTTGTTATACAAACTGTATATCATTAAAAAGCTTATTAAAAATGCCATAGATTGATGGCAACTTATATAGGGTGTTCCATTTGAAAAAAAATAGTTATCCATTGTTTTGCGTATGTTGACACCCTGTATAGCACTATGAATAAAGGAGAACCAAAACCGATGTGAATTATTCTTTATGATGTGGGAAATTTTGTAGTGTATAAATAATGATGCTATCTTTGCCAGGAACGCTGCTGCAATGTTTTAAATGGGTACATGTTTTTGCCACAAATTTGCCCATAACTAACCAACCGTCCATAATAGACCCATACTATCTTATACTATTTTTATCAGCTTCTCAAGAGGGTTGAAAATAAAGTATAAAATATAGGGTGTTCCATTTAAAAAAACATAACTTTGGTCTGTTATGTATATTGGGACACCCTGTACAAAAACATACATATTTTTAAAATATGCAGAATAAGTGTGACTACCAGTTCAAGAAAACTAGAAGTCGATATCTCAAATAGCAAATAAGTTATGGGGCTTTTACAGATCGCTGGGTCACCCGGTATATTTTCGGACTTTAAAAACTTGCGATTTTGGCGTTTTACATTAATTTCACGAAAAATGTATTAAACAATTTTTAAATTAAATTTCACTAAACAATAGAATTTT
This sequence comes from Ocypus olens, assembly GCA_910593695.2. Lineage (NCBI taxonomy): Eukaryota > Metazoa > Arthropoda > Insecta > Coleoptera > Staphylinidae > Ocypus > Ocypus olens. The sequence continues at coordinate 16,614,577 of OU343051.1, forward strand.
AAGTATTAAATCCAGCATCACTCGCTATATTAAGGGATTTTAAAAACGTGCGATTTTGGCGTTTTGCATTTGGTGGTTGTGCAATTAAAAAAATATATTTTCGAACTTTAAAAACGTGTGACATTACATTAATTTCACGAAAAATGTATTAACTAATTTTTAAATTAAATTTCACTAAACAATAGAATTTAAAATATTAACTAAATTAAATACCTAACATAAAATTAAAATAATTCGTACCTGCAAAATTATGTTTGATAGAGAGAAAATGAAGAGATATTTGACAAAATACTCAGTTACGCAATCTTCTGTTTGAGAGTAACATTCATCATCTTCAATGCTTGCGTTTGGACCACTTGGTAATTTTTTTAAAATAAATTTAATTTATCCAAACAAATGGATACATTAAATTTATTCAAAAAATTCATCTTCTCTTCGGTTAAGGAAACCAATTTTCTAGAATTACGAGCAAATTATTTAGTGTCTAGTTCCGCTGGAATTTTCCGCAACTCACCTGGAAAAATTGGTTGCTTGGGTCCTCTCCACAGAGGGTTGAAACTCATCTTCCCGGTGGTGGTTTTAATTGTTACTTAAGCTACAAACACTCTTTATGCAATCGTTTGTGTTGAATTAACTCTTGTTGCAAATAAATTACCAAAAAAACCGAAAATATGGTTTGTAGGTTGAGTAAACATGAAAACAAAGGGTGGCGGGTGGACATTATAATAGTTACATATTGTGTGACTGTGAGAAAATCTCGTTTTATACCAAACTGATTAAATCGTAGGATGCGCACCGCACCACCTATTGTTTCAATAAAAACCGTAGGTGTTGAAACTCTCGGTGCCCTGAAATCATAAGCGAAACAATTGAATATGGATTTTTAATTTTTTGGTTTGCAGATCTTAACACTGGATCGAGCAAGCGGTCCAGTGCTAAGATCCATGAAGATCTCTTTGTTATCAGTCCCCCTCTGTTTCCCTACCTATAGCCCTATAAGGCCCGACCCATTTTGCTCTACCGTCCGGTAACGGCCCTTCTGAAGGAGGAGCGGGTAGCACCTTTTCAACGAAAAACGGTAACACCGAGGGGGACAACCTGGAAGACAAACGCGAACCCGACGCGCGAATTAACCAAAGAAACACTCACCAAAGCCTCACGGCACGGCGTCCAACAGCTTACTCTCGGACCTACCTTACCTCTTCTTTACTTGCTAAAGATGTCGTATGAAGTCAGGTGAAGATCGTCCCTTCTGGCCCCCTTGGATGAAATGGAAAGGAAAATCCCACACTAGCACTGCAATCCAAGGGAGTTTGCAAGTTTTAATACCGAAAAAAACGGTATTCAATCCTGTAAACCCATCACTATAAGTCTTGCACAAACTGTTCACACGCACTCCCCTTCGTTTAAGGGAAGCAACACGCGCTGGCGACGAAGAAACCCCCGGGTTTTTCCGCGCCCGAAGAAACGGTTTTCGGAAAAATAATAGATCGCGATTCGCACATCGGTCGCCGCGGCGATGTGCAGACTGCTGTTATCAGTCGGGCCCGGGCAAGACGAGCCGATAAGAATTCGAAATCGCACAAAAAACTTGCATTCGGGCGTCTAATCGCCAATCACGAGGCCCTACGCACCTTCCAGTTTAAAAAACTCTGCAGCGATTGGGCAATTAAAATTTAAATTTGATAAACTTGTTGCAAGGTCTGCTTCGAAATGTGCAGGTGGTCGATGGTGTAAAAAAAACCCAATAATTAAATCGTTCCACCGTATCCACCAAATGATGAAGAAAACAATACAATTATTCTTTAATTTCGGTACACAATTTTCTTTCAGTAAATTAAATAAAATCCATAATAAATAATTTCACATACTAACAAATCTACGTAGATAGACCATTGCTCGATAACCATTTAACAGACGAACAATAATAACATTAATTGAGTTATATACTATTATAAAATTATTAACCCACCATTGGTGACGCAAATTTAATGGTGATGCCGGTCTCACGCACCTAGGTTTTCAACTGAAGATTTTTCGAAACGTGTTTTTTTTTAATTTATACTCTTTAACAATAAAACAAAGATATTTAATCAATTTAAGCTCTGCAATGCGGCAGCTACTCAAAATTGCAACAAAAAACAATAACGGAGAATAAAGTTATTCGACACACCCGATCTCACAGACCAGTGGTTCACCATTGGCGGGCTAAACTGTTAATAAACATACAATATATATAAATTCATATAAAAATAATTGCAATGTTCTCGGTGGAAACAAGAAGACAAACAATACAAATTTGAACTGGGAAAATTAAAATAGCAATCGAAGATTTGAAAAATTGTATAAAAAAATTTCTTCAAAACCTAAAAATCAACAAAAATTTAATACATATTTGATTCCACATAAAACAATTGTCATATCCTAAGTGGATGCAAAATGGCAACAATCCAAACTTAAACGGGGAAAATGAAAATTGCATTCAACGATAAAAAAAATTCAGCAGTTTGTTTCAAAATCTCAAAATAAGCACACAAAATAATACAAATTTCATTTACCATAAAATTAATTGCCATATCGTGGGTGTAAACAGAACGGCAACACTTCAATCGAAAAATGCATTCAACAATTTAAAAAATTGTAAAAAAATTAGGGCAGAAAAAATTTTCGTTGAGAGCCCAAAATCCTTAAAAATAATACATTTCTGATTTCACGTAAAAACTAGCTGTTTACAAAACTTTCCAAACTTGAACAGGAAAAACTTAAAATGCATTCAAAGTTGGGAAAATTTCTAAAAAAATAATCAATTAAGGAATTTTTTTTTCCAAAGCTCAGAGTCCATTAAAAAATTATACAGTTTTTTATTTCCCAGTAAAACAATTGCTGAATCATGAACGACAAATAAAAGACAGCAATCCAAACTTGAACTGGGAAAACGAAAAATGCATTCAAAATTTAGAAAATTTCTAAAAAAATAATCCATCAAGGAATTTATTTCCAAAGCTCAGAGCCCATTAAAAAAATCTACATTTTTGACAGCAATCCAAACATAAACTGGGAAAACTAAACATGCATTCAAAGTTTGTAAAATTTGTAAAAAAAATAATCCATCAAGAAATATATGAGTCTATTAAAGAAATTATACATTTTTTTTATTATCCAGCAAAACAATTCCCCAATCATGGACGACAAAGAAATGACAGCAATCCAAACTTGAACTGGAAAAACTAAACATACATTCAAAGTTTGGAAAATTTGTAAAAAAAAAATAATAATTGATGAAAATCGTTTTTATATTTTGTATGGAGTCGTCAAAAAAAAAATCACTCACACTGTTCATATGAAATTATTCAAAAATTTAGTGATGTGGTGTATTTATGTTTGTAAAGAATTAATTTTGGATACAATTTGAAACTATTTGTAAAGTTTTACGTGGATCGCAATTGTTTTTAAATTTTTTATCAGGCCGCCAAAAAAAAAACATTTTTTACAATTTTACTCGTTGACATGAAATTATTAAAAAAAAATAGTGATGTGGTGTGTTTGCGTTTTTAATGAATCAATTTTAAATACATTTTGATACAATTTGCAAAGTTTTAAGTCAATGGCAATTGTTTTTATATTTTTTATCGAGCCGTCAACAAATACAATCTTTACAATTTTACTCTCTGTTCAGATGAAATTATTCGAAAATTTAGTGATGAGAGTATTTATTTTTTTAAGAATCAATTTTAGACACATTTTGAATCAGTTTGTAAAGTTTTACGTTGATGGCAATTGTTATTATATTTTGTATCCAGTCAACAAAAAAAAATACAACTTTGCATGAAACTGTTCAAAAATTTAGCGATGCGATATAATTATTTTTTAAAAAAAGTCAATTTTGAATACATTTTGAGGCAATTAAAGAATCAATTTTAGACACATTTTGAATCAGTTTGTAAAGTTTTACTTTGATGGCAATGGTTATTATATTATTTATCAAATCACAAAAAAAATACAATGTTTACAACTTTACTCTTTGTTTGCATGAAATTATTCAAAAATTTAGCGATGCGATATTATTATTTTTTTAAAGAATCAATTTTGAATACATTTTGAGGAAATTTGCAGTTTTGCGTGGATGGAAATCGTTTTTATATTTTGTATGGAGTCGTTTAAAAAAAAAGATCTCTCACGCTGTTCACATGAAATTATTCAAAAATGTAGTGATGTGGTGTATTTATGTTTTTAAAGAATTAATTTTGGATACATTTTGAAACAGTTTGTAAAGTTTTCCGTGGATCGCAATTGTTTTTATATTTTTTATCAGGCCGCCAAAAAAAAATACAATTTTTACAATTTTACTCGTTGACACGAAATTATTTAAAAAAATAGTGATGTGGTGTGTTTATGTTTTTAAGGAATCAATTTTATATACATTTTGAGACAATTTGCAAAGTTTTAAGTCGATGGAAATTGTTTTTATATTTTTTATCGAGCCGTCAAAAAATACAATCTTTACAATTTTACTCTCTGTTCAGATGAAATTATTTGAAAAGTAAAATTGTCAATATTGTATTTTTTGACGACTCGATAAAAAATATAAAAACAATTTCCATCCACGTAAAACTTTACAAATTGTCTCAAAATATATTCAAAATTGATTCTTAAAAAAAAATACTTCGCATTAATACATTAATAACTCTTAAAAAAAAATGTTTCGTTTATTTTTTTTTTCAAGTGTAACTACTACTGAATACTATTTCTCAGAATTCATTTTTTGCTTAATTCGACTCGAAACGTCTAAATAACGATTAAAAGAATCAATTTTTTTTTCAATTTTTTTTCAAGTCTAACCATTCATTTTGAACATCATTTGTCTGAAAAAAAATTGTGGGACTTCTGGGAATGGAGATACGCAAAATGACACGTTTTGAAAATAGTGCTTAGTTTGATTCGAAACGCGTAAATAACGATTAAAAAAATTTGGAATAACTTCATATAAACAGAGAGTATTTTCTCGATAAAAAATATTAAATAATATTATATATAATTTTTTTCTAAACTTACTCAAAGCTAATTCAGTATTAGTATTCAGTAGCATGCCTCAAATACCCTTCACCAGATTTTCTAAATTTAGCAATTCGAGAAAAAATTTCTTATTCGCAATTTCTCATAATACGTAATGTAGCATACGTTTCTATAAAAAAAATACTTATCTATACATTTTGGAATAATTTAATGTGAACAGAAGGAAAAATTGTAAAAGATTGTAATAATTGTATCATATCCATAAAAAAATTAAAAACAATTGCTATCGATCTAAAACTTTCTAAATGTTTTAAGTAGCGAGCTACACACTCATTGCTGCATTTTGGGAAAATTTTGTGCTTACAGCACATAAATAATAATAATATTTATTTAGTGCCAATAATTAGTTTTACTAAGAGGCTAAGATTAAAATTAAAATGAAAAGTTCAAACAAATTTAATCATGTCTAGCAATAATATAGAAAAACTGCCATTGAGCTAAATCTGTAATTTTTGAAGGTGAAGTGAATTTCCTGATATTTAACTGAATTTTGGCATAAATTAAAGTTAACACTATTCGTCAAAAATTGTAACAATTTTCGCGATTTGAAATCATTGCCATCGATTTGAAACTTTCCAAAATTTCTTCGGATTAACTTTAACTTAAGCTACATGTCTTTCTTTTTCAAAATGAAACTTCCAACATCTCCAATTGATTGGAACGACGTTTCAATAAACAAACCCAATTTTGTTGGTCAAATAAAAGTAAATAGATAGGGCGGCGGGTGGGCAATATCTTACCCTATATTAGCAGTTATAGATTAACTAGTGTTTTATACACAGTGGGCCAAAATAAAACTGGTACAAATTGGAAATATTCATATTTCAATAATAATCAACACATTCAATATTGCTTTGAAAAACAAAATGTTACACTTTGTAGACAGTACTTCATCTTATCTATAAAAATTGGGCTTTTCACTGTTATGTTAATTATTTAAAAATATTAATAACTCACGAAGATGTATTAGAGTACAAAACTACTTGTACAGTTTTTTGTTGATGTAAAGCACTAAAGAAGTCATTATACATTGCATTTCTGACTTTCTCCGCAAATTAATTAATTTCTAATAACTCTGAGGTATGTAGAACTCTTTCAATTGTGGGCTAGTGCCCACCCACTGAATAAGCTTTAACTCAAACTACAGACTCCAATTGTGAAATAGTATTTTATCCAAAATTGTACTACTAAGTAAACACCTCCAACAAGAACATTTGATTTATTTATATCGGTCAATCGTATGAAATCTTCTGTAGATTTTTTTGTACTTCTGCAGAAATTTTTATCGGTAATAATTTATATTTCATGAAGAGAAGATGATTCTACGCAATTACCATAAATCCACGATTGTATGCTTGGGGTGAAATATCTGCGAGACGCTTCCTCATTTCAACTGGAACATATATCATCCGAAGCTAAGATGACGCTAAAAAGTATAAATCATGATCCTTGTTGTGTGCGTGCAACCCTCGTCCCAGTTTACCAGACATATCGTGCTCACCCTCCAGAATCAACCGACCAAGACGCAGACTCACTGCACGCTTCACCTCATAAATCCACTAAAAATGATAGATCCACATCCCGTTTTGTGTGGAAATATCTGAGCTGCGCAATTGGATACATTTAATTTGAAAATATTGGTCCTTCGAGCTGGATCACAAAATATTCCGCAAACAAATATTATTAAAAAAAGTGAGGTTGTCTGAAATTTATTTATTACTTGAAAGTTTATATAAGTATTAATGTATCCGTAATCATTTTCCAATGGTTTTCAATTACTAGATATTTTTATACCAAATAAAAATAATTTTGGGCGGCCCGTTGGTGTAGTGGGCACAGGCGAGAGCTTGTGCCGGTTGTACCGCGTGCCGTGTGGATTCGAATCCCAGCCCGGGCGAAAGATTTTTCGGGGATCGAGAAGTATTCGCTCGGGTCCATGGTTGTTGTATACGTCTGACATTATTCATTTGTTCATTTATTCATCCCAAATTGTATATATAAAATAACCCTGTTTGACCGAATGGCTCATGCCTGAGTAAAAAATAATAATTTAACATATTTATTTATTGTATTACGTAGCCGATGATTCAATAATTGATAGCAAGCCTAACGAATGCAAGCCTAACGAATGTATTAAAATATATCATGTGCATGATCATTTAGTACTGTTAAATAGTAATATGCATTATTGATTGATATTAATTATTCTAATAATGATCGTTTCGGTGGTGCAAACTCACGCTTAACGGTTAATTGCCAAAACGATATTTGAATATATTCATATTAATAAACCGCCTGTGCATTATTCGAGTTAATTGAATTCGAAATTGGCTTTTCGGAAATAAATAATGCGAATTGTGCGCTCGCAATTTAATGGGCAATTAATGTTGCAAAAATCGGGCGGTAATTAGTTTTTGTTAGGGGGGGCGCTCGTCGGAAAATTCGGTGCACGCAAGTAGGATGAGTTTCCAATTTTTCAGGGGTACGCGGGGGGCGGGCTTAATTGGCGTCGACTATCTGGAACCGGCGGTGTGTTCGATTGGATTATTTTGCGGAATTATTTGCTGGCTCATTGCTTTTTATTATTGATATTAATGATTGTAATTAGATACGCGCAGGATTAATTTTCCAGAAAATATATGGTCATTTGATTTTAATGCCTGATGTTACATGTTATTACACTGCAAATTGTCTCTAATCATGTTAAATCAACTTTTTAACTATAACGAATTAAGATTAATAATATTTTAAGGGCGGTTTTTGAATTAAAAAAACAACAACAGAAGATTTATAAACTAAACGGTTTTTCACACTCTAGATTTTTTTTTAACATTTATGCGCTTGCTTCAAAGTTTTTATAGGGAATATGAAAGTTAGTCAATTTCAAAATCTATTGAATAATTCTTGAAATTTCGTTAGATTTACCGCGCATAAAAATCACCGCATTCATAATTCATATGCACTGATCTATTAATAATATCTACAAAACTACAAAAATGTCCTATTGCAATGTTCTTTCGTTGTTAAAGTTTTATTTATTTATCAAAAATTCAATATTGTACGATGGCGATATGATATCGTAACCTAAAGATATCACACCAAGCGTGCGAATGAATTAATTTCGACACCTTTTTTTATGTTATATATATTATATTATAATTAAATCTTACTTATGTTTGTGATTTAAATACAAATGCAGGTAAGTTCATGAAAACGTTTTGCTCAATACTTAATTGAATTACAAATAAAATTTTGCACTGCTACAGGTTAAAAGATGTTCCCAAAGATTCTCGTTAGCTTGTCGATTTTTAAAACTGACCATGGGTGTCCGCAAGTGGGGGCAATGGGGGGGGGGGGGGGGGGCAGCCGCCCCCTCCTGGAAAATGATTTTATTCAATTAAAGTTAATGCATTATAAATCATCGGTTGTGGCTGAATGACCTACGCTGTCTAAGCCAATGTCCCATATCATCCATAATCCAAATTTCCGTCAATCATCCTTCCTTCAAAAAAAAAAATTAAAATTAAAGTAATATTTTATATACTAAACTTGTATGTAGTCGGTAAATGTATACTTTAACAATCACACCAAAATTAAAAATTATAACAAAAAGTGCGATCCACGTCATGTTCGATGAATCCGAAAAAAGTTGACGTACAACGACGATCGGACACGGGTCTACCCGACGCGTATAATACAGTGCGATCGAATAAAAGTTAGTCAAAGTTGGCCAAGAGCCAAAATTCCTAAACTTTTTCGCAAGTGTCAAGCTGGCGTATACTGATATTTTCAAATTTAGGAACAAAGAAAATACATGCGGTTTTTTTGTTCATGAACTGCTTTGACTAATTTTTTATTCGATCTCGCTGTATTATTACTGTACATTTTAGTAGAAATTAACAATTTTTGACGGTTGTAAATTGTTATTTTTGGCAGTTGAAAACTTCCTTTTTACTGCCAACGTGCCATTTGTGATGATAGAAATGTGCGTTGTTGACAGTTGTCATTTTCAGCAGTTGAAATTTTCTTTTTTCTTTTAATATCAAAAAATGCCATTTTTGATTGTAAACAACCACAATTTTTGGATGCTACTAATTTCTTTATTTACTGTTGAATCGTATCGTTTGTGGTGGCAGAAATGCAGAATTTTTGACAATATGTAATTGTTACTTTTGACCTTTTTTAATATTGAAAAATGCCGACAGTGATAGTAGAAATGCTCAAATTATGACAGTTAAAAAAATTTGGCATTTGGAATTATTCTTTTTATTGTTGAAATGAAACCATTTTCAGTAATGAGCAATTTTTGAAAGTCCTGAATAGTTATTCTTGGCAATTGAAATTTCTTTTTTACTGCCAACGTTCCATTTGTGATGGTAGATATTTGCGATTTTTGACAGTTCGAAATTGTCATTTTGAGCATTTAACATTTTCTTTTTTTTAAATATCAAAACATGCCGTTGAAAAATTCCCCAATTTTCGGCAGCTGCTAATTTCCTTATTTACTTCTGATCGTGCCGTTTGTGATGGCATTGGATTATTTGACAATCCGAAATTGTCATTTTTGACGGTTAAAAATGTTTTTTTTTCTATTGAAAAATACCGTTTCTGACGCTAGAATTGCATAATTTTTGAGAATTTGTAATTGTTACTTTTGGCCGTTGAAAATTTCCCTTTTTTAATATTGAAAAATGCTGATAGTGATAGTAGAAATGCTCAAATTTTGACAGTCTAACATTTTTGGGATTTAACTTTTTATTGTTGAAACGAACCGTTTTCGGTAATGAGCAATTTTTGACAGTACTGAATAGTTATTTTCAGCCATTGAAAATTTCTATTTTGGCATTTGTGATAGTAGTGCGATTTATGACAGCTCGAAATTGTCATTTTGAGCATTTAATATTTTCTTTTTTTTAAATATCAAAACATGCCGTTTTTGATAGTAAAATTCCACAATTTTCGGCAGCTGATAATTTCCTTATTTACCCCTGAATCGTGCCATTTGTGATGACAGAAATGCAGAATATTTGACAATCCGAAATTGTCACTTTTGACGGTTAAAAATGTTTGTTTTACTATTGAAAAATACCGTTTCTTACACTAGAATTGCATAATTTTGACAATTTGTAATTGTTACTTTTGGCCGTTGGAAATTTCCCTTTTTTAATATTGAAAAGTGCTGATAGTGATAGTAGAAATGCTCAAATTTTGACAGTCTAACATTTTTGGCATTTGAAAATTTTCTTTTTATTGTTGAAACAAACCGTTTTCAGCAATTTTTGACAGTATTGAATGGTTATTTTCAGAAATTGAAAATTTTCTTTTAACCATTTTGATAGTAGTGCTATTTTTGACAGTTCAAAATTGTCATTTTTAGAAGTTGAATTTTACTTTTTTTTAAATAAAAAATGCCGTCTTTGATAGCAAGTCTTTTGGCAGCTGCAAATTTCTTTATTCACCGTTGAATCGAGCCGTTTGTCGCAGCAGAAATGCAGAATTTTTGACAATTCGAAATTGTCATTTTTGACGGTTAAAAATGTATCTTTTTACATCGAAAAATGCCATTTATGACAGTAGAATTACACAATTTTTGACAATTTATAGTTGTTACTTTTGGCCATTGCAATTTTCCCTTTTTTAATATTGAAAAATGCGGATAGTGATAGTAGATTTGCTCAAATTTTGACAGTTAAACATTTTTGGCATTTTGAAATTTTCTATTCATTGTTGAAACTTGCCGGTTTCAGTAATGAACAATTTTTGACAGTACTGAATTGATTGTCTTTGATTGTAAAAAACCACAATTTCTGGCAACTGCAAATTTCTTTGTTTACCACTGAATCGTACCGTTTGTGGTGGCAAAAATGCAGAATTATTAACAATACAAAAATGACAATTTTCTTTTTTAATATCAGAAAATGCCGCTTTTGATTGTAAAAATCCACAATTTTTGGCAGCTGCTAATTTCTTTATTTACCGTTGAATCGTGCCGTTTGTGATGGCAGAAATGCAGAATTTTTGATAATTCGAAATTGTCATTTTCTTTTTTTTTATATCAAAAAATGCCGTTTTTGATAGTCAAAATCCACAATTTTTGACAGATGCAAATTTCTTTATGAGTCGTTTGCGGTAGCAAAAATGCAGAATTTCGAAATTGTCATTTTTGACAGTTAAAAATGTATCTTTTTTCTACCGAAAATTGCCGTTTCTGACGGTAGAATTGCACAATTTTTGACAATTTATAATTGTTATTTTTGGCCACTGGAATTTTCCCTTTTTTAATATTGAAAAATGCGGATAGTGATTGTAGAAATGCTCAAATTTTGACAGTTAAACATTTTTGGCATTTGTAAATTTTCTATTTATTGATGAAACTTGCCGGTTTCAGTAATGAGCAAATTTTGACAGTACAGTTAAACATTTTTGGCAGTTGGAAATTTTCCATTTATTGTTGAAACTTGCCGATTTCAGTAATGAGCAATTTTTGACAGTACTGAATAGTTATTTTCAGCAATTGAAAATTTCTATTTTGGCATTTGTGATAGTAGTGCGATTTATGACAGTTCGAAATTGTCATTTTTAGCAGTTGAAATTTTCTTTTTTTAATATCAAAAATGCCGTCTTTGATAGTAAAAACCCACAATTTATGGCAGCTGCAAATTTCTTTATTTACCACTGAATCGTATCGTTCGAGGTGGCAAAAATGCAGAATTTTTAACAATACAAAAATGACAATTTTCTTTTTTATTATCAAAAAATGCCGCTTCTGATTGTAAAAATCCACAATTTTTGGCAGCTGCTAATTTCTTTATTTACCGTTGCATCGTGCAGTTTTTGGTGGCAGAAATGCAGAATATTTGACAATCCGAAATTGTCATTTTTGACGGTTATTTATTCGAAATTTCTGTATGAAAGTTTTGCCCTCCCCTGGAAAGATTTCAGCTGACGCCCATGAAACTGATAAGAACTTTTTGTATTAAATTTCTAACAAAGTAACAAAGTCTAATTTTCGAGATGTTCAAAAAGGTTGTCGTTGACTTGTCAATTTTTAAAACTGACAAAAACTTTTCGTATTAAATTTCCAATAAAGTAACAAAGTCTAATTTTCTAGATGTTCAAAAAGATTGTTGTTGGACTTGTCGATTTTTTTTTTGGGATAATAATGAAAATACATTTTTTTGAGTATAAGCAACATAAGTAGTAAACATTAAACATATCGCGTTTTTCTTTGTTAGAAAAGTACACTTTTAAAAGAGCACTCAATCTAATTTAGGTAATTTCAAACTGATCTGCAACAGATCAGTTTGAAATTACCTAAATTAGATTGGGTTTGTGGCAACCACAGTTAAGGCACACTTTCAAGTACATGTTTCAAAGTCAATGCCTACTCTTCAATTTAAAAAAAAAGAACTTGAAATAACTCCAATAGCAAACAGTGTTATTACAAGAGTGCTACATCATTCGTTTTGGGAGGTAAAAAGCTACTCAAAAAATTGAATTAGAAAATCCAGTTGATGTGGGTATCTAAATAACGAAACGTCGCATTTGAAAAATAAAATTATATTCTGGAAGAGCTTACAAAACTGTCTTAAGAAAGTGCTCTTGTTTTTTTTAAAGAACTAGTAACAAAGTCGTCGTAACAAAAATATAAACCAAAATTGTTTTTCTTTGGTTTTATCGAATATCTCCGGAAGTAGTCGGACTAAAGTATGTTCATTAAAAAAGAACCTCAAGTGTGCCATGATTTTTATTTTTTAAATTTAAGTTGGTAACACATATTGAGGTTATGTTACTTGCGGCATGTTTCTACCGATAAATTAATTTGCTGTGATAAACGACGCAGAGAAGACGTAGGTTCACCTTCCAAAATTCATCATAAATTATGGGAACGTTAGGAAATTCTTCCTGAAATTCAGCCAAAGGTGCGTCGAATCAATACACCTAATTTTCATCCACTTTAGTCCCATTTCGGAAAGAACTTTCAACTAGAAACGGTTTTGCTGGTTGCTATAAACCATCGTGACCACGGAATAATTGTGACTTTTAGAACGATCTGACGTTTTGTATGGCAATTCCTTACATGTGTGCCAACTTAAATTTTTAAAAATAAAAAAACATGGCACCCTTGAGGTTTTTTTTAATGAACATACGATATTTTAAAATAATTTTTAACAAATTATTCAGCATTCAAATGCGAAACTTTGCCTCTATTTAACCAGTTCTCTATCTTTTATAGTTATTGAGATAGCATTGCTGATGCATCGAATTTGTAACATCCTGTAACACTTTGTAAGCTGTTTAAATGATTTTATGAGACTAAATATATGTTTAAAACAGAAATAAACAAAAGTCGTAAATTCCTACGGACAGAATCAATAAATACAGCATATTTTTCCTAATGGCCATTAATGTTACCATTAAGTATCTGACAATGTACATTACACTAGTGGAGACACACGGTGAAAAATAATATTTTCCCTATACAAAAAGCACCTCGTAAATTATGGATACAATACGTAATAATAATTATTCCATTGAAAGTAGATCTAGAAATTCATATATTCATATAATCATATTTTAATCATTTTATATAATTTCCATCATTTTTATTTATTTAAATCGATACTAGGATTATACAAATTTAACCTACAATTTTTGTCTTAAACCGAGTAACTAAATATCAAAAGGAAAAAAAATATATATTATTTAAATGTCTAGTAATATTATTCAATAAGGTCAGTCCTAATAATGAATGTTTTCTGTTCTCCATTGTTGCCATAAATCATAGATATGTATATCATCAACTTTCATCATTTTTCTCCTGTGGAACTTTACGTGGTCTAATTAAATTTCTCGCATTTAGAGAAGACGGGTGTGTAGGAGAGGGGCCGTAATTTGGGCCATTTTAAAAGTTCGCAGCGAGGAATAATAATAAAAAATGGGGGAGGAAAAGTCGGTAATCGTTCTTCGTTCGCTTTAGGTGCTTTTCATTTAAGAATTCAAAGAGCTCCCATTTATCAGAAAGTTTCGGTCGCGCCGTCCCCGGTTTTTATACATTTGTCAGTAAAGGGACGGCGTGCATGTGTTGGCCGCGCACGAAATCTGCGACCATAATTTCCGCGAGCCCTTAATTGCTTTTTGATTACTGTGTGGCATAAAAAAAACAACTGTGTTAGAGCGTGTTTTAATTATGGCCGGCTAATATGTGCGTGGAATCAATACCAAACGCCATCTAACACGCCTTGTAAATGAATTACAGGGGTTGGTAAATAGGAACAAGGCAGTTTCTGGCCTCGTGTGCTTCAAAAGCAATTAATCTATCGTTCTGATATTAACTGAGAGACCGGCATTAATGTGATTGCGCTGCAATTCACGGCATGCCGGTGTGCACTGATGATGTACTGATGTACTGATTCTATTGCTTCGGCGTCAGTGCATTTCGGAATATTCGAGTAATAAGTGCGAGTTGAGGGATGCAGAGTATGCTGTACATTCGGCCGGGGCGTTGTTGCAATCACGAATCCGAAATTGGGCCTGTTAGATCTGATGTTGCTGGATGATATATACGAGGACGGTCTTGTAGGACAAGGGAAGAGGAATTGCCGCATTGCTGCAAACTTTCGGTCGCCGGTGGGTGGATACGGGGCACACCGTCCGTCCCGGATGATTGATTCCATCCGATATCATAATCCGTTCCATGTTACCCCGTGCTATTACCGATATTAAACTATGGGAATTTATGGATTCATATAAACCTTCTAAGCGCGTTTCTCAACCGAGAGTGTAATTAAAAGGTGTTTATCATTTTTACAGCAGTACGTAAGAGATTGCACTTATATATCGATTATTCTAGAGCTGAAAAGGAATGTTCACAATAAACTGTCAAATATTCACCATAAATATAGGTTTAAAAATTAAAATTCACTTTGTGCCATTTTCAAGAATTCTTGAAAAGCCTGCGTAGCTCGGTCTTAGACCGAGCGGTAGAAGGAGAAAGAAATAGTTTACGGCGTCTCTTACTTACCAGTTATTTCATACGCGCGCGATTTAGCCTATGGTGGAAAATTGCAACGGACACTACTTGATTCGGACGGACAAGACACCCCGACCGCCATCTCTTCTGACTAGCTCTATAGTTGAAAATAAAGCAATTTAATCGTGAAACAAACCAAGTGAATTTTAATTTTTAAACCTATGTTAACATAATGTTTCACCAAGTGATTAATGAGAAACAAGTATATGATTCACCATAAAATCGTAACATTTGAATGGGTTGGCCAATTTTAACCATAAATGTGAAGAATTCGTTGGTGTAGTAACATCTTACAGGCCAATATCGCACTTATGTGTCATCTCTAATAAATGAAGAATACATTCATCAATTTGGGCGTATTTTTGCCATACATTATTTATACAAATAAAGATGTTATAATATATAGATAAAAGTAAACAGTCGAATAGTATAAATGTGAAATGGCCTCAAAGATTCCTAATATTTATAGGAATGGCTACATCGACTATATCTATCTCTAGAGCATATGGCGACAACAGAATAAACTTGCAGCTCATCAATAACAGTGAGATAATTATGTTGTTAACAATATGAACATGAATTGTTGTTTGCCGCTGACAACTGCTGACCATGTAGTCCTCATTAGCACGGAATTGTCGTATGATGGACGAAACGTGATTACGCCCGTTATATCTTTCAGATTTATTGTTAATACTTTTCCATTATTTGAAACCGAACAAATAACATCGCTTGAATATAAAATTATTCCGTCTGAATAATTAGTCGGCGAGGCTCGCTGTACTGTGTCTACAGAAACAATCATTTTTTTACTTTGCATTTGAAGCGAACGTGGCAGCTGCAGAAGTAAGACAATAAGTAAAACAATAAGGGCGGAACAATGAAACGTTCTCTTTGCAATTGCGAACAGAAAACAATAAAACAAAGATCCAATTGGCACCGTGCGCCCAGAAAATTCCACTCCATTCGACCTGGCAGGCCGCCGCGGGGCGTTTAAAATTATTTCGCTCCTGATGTATAAACAAGGTGTCCTGTATACAATGGTTTCCAACCTGAAGGGGGGCACCAGACCATGAGTTCGCCATATATACAGATACATGCACATAAGAGATCTAAGCAATTTGCTGTGGGACTGGTGCCCCTGAAGGCGGTTGCTTTGCTCGCTGAACCGTTAACAGGTCGTCTTTGACCACACGAATGAAAAGATATATACGAAAGGAAATGACACTATATATTCTTTAATATTCTTAAAAAAAGAAATAATCTTTGAAGCTGTCTTAAACAGGTGCAAGGACTGTTCTACCAGCAAATTTCCTCATTTATCTCAAGTATTTAATTATTAAATTAGTTAGATATTGAGGATATAAACGGTCGTTTTAAGTACATGAGATGATAACGTAGCTTTGGTGAACTAGCGAACTGTCTCTATGAGTAGATAGTCCTTATAGTTGAAAACTAATTTAAACGTGCTTAGTTTTAACTACATATAAAGGTTAATTCGCATCTCTTTAACCTATAAAATCATGCAAAATGTATACAAAACAGGCTAGATTGACCATTTATCTGCTTTTCTCCTCGATTCTATAGTCTATTAGACATTTAGCTTCTGTCCCCAGATTAGACAGCTACCAGTTTCTTATTTATTTATTTTCTTCCTTTAATAGATATGTGACTGCTAGAGTTAACAGTTACCCGATGGTTTGATTAAAAAAACAAATCAGGATAACTTATGTTTCGCGAAAGAGTCTTTTTACATTAGTTATGTCATTGTGTCTAAACATCTTTTATCGATCTTTTATAAAAAAAAATTCTATAAATGCATTATGCTGAAGGCTTCTACAGTATAACCGAGCACTCTAGACGTGTGGGGGTAAAGTTTGCGCAGAGTGAGAAAGTATTCGGAGAACGAGAAAAAAAACGACTACAAATCTTCGGAGCTAATTGTATTTAAGATGGTCACTGTGCAACAAGTCCCGAGTGCTTCGTACAAGTCTAGTTTTTTCTTGTTGATTTATATACTCAACAGTAATTGCACAAGTGCTTTGGAAAATTATCGGTAATAAGTTTGTGCGATTTCGACAAACGAAGTCGTATTGTTTGGCAACAGTCCCGAGCCCCGAAGGGCGAGGGGCTGTTGCCTAAAACAATGCGACTGAGTTTGTCGAAAGAGTGCAAACTTGCGATAATTTACAATGCACGAGAGCAATTTATCAGGCTATATCCCAACAAAAATATTACAACAAATTAGAATGACATTTACTGTCATCGCGGGCGTGTAGTGCCGGTTTGAATTTTACATTTTTAAACGGATCAAACAAAATTTGAAAATCAGAAACGTACTTCTTTTGCACTAACTTAGCACTGATATTCCATATGGACTTTATATTTTCTCTACAGTACGTACCGTTTGCATTTCGCACGTTATGTGCCCTGTTTTCCAATATTGTAGAAATGACTTCCCGAGTACAGGTCATGTTAATGACTCCGCTCAAACTATTTGGTTGGGCCTATTTCCCTTTTTCTTGAATTACTTCAAGAGAAACACTTCCAATGCGGAGTTTTCACTAATTTTAATAGCGTTCTACCCGCAAACTGACGTTTGACATTTAACATTATTTTTCTTTAAACCAATCATGTGCTGAAACATAATGCGAGTAGAAAACCAATCACAAAGTCGCATTCGAACTCTACATGATATGTTTCCTGAAAACAGAAGTTATATAGAATCTGATTGGTTCTAATTCATTCGAATTTCGGCATGCTACGTTTAGCGGGATATAGTCGTGATAAAAAACTTTTCACTTTGTCATATAAAGGGTTTTTCAATAAGAACTTGACAACTTTTTTTTTAATTTCTCGCAAACCATTTGGGATATATCAAAACTTTTATTATTGGCTTAAAGTACAATCAAATCAATTATGAATGAAACTCGACTTCGGTCGTATGTCCACCAAGGGCACGTTTGTAGCGGTCGATTCGTTGAAGCCAATTTTCGATGACTCGGCCACTCGATGGAAATGGCCGCTATTTCTCGTTCGATGTTGGCTCTTAGGTCCTCTAACGTTGCCGGCTTGTTGGAATAGACCTTCGATTTAACATAGTCCCACAGAAAAAAAGTCTAGAGGTGTTAAATCACAAGATCTCGGCGGCCAATCAACAGAACCTCTTCTCGATATAACACGTTCACCGAACTTGGACTTCAATAAGTTGATTGTTTTTCCAGCTGTGTTGGATGTGGCACCGTCTTGCTGAAACCACATATCATTGATCTCCATCCCATGCAATTGATTCAAGAAATAACGCTACAACATGTCTCTGTAGCGTTCACCATTGACTCTAACGTGACGGTCATTTTCATCAACGAAGAAAAATGGCCCAATGACATGGAACGGAAACCGCACCAAACAGTCACTTTTTGTGGATGAAGTGATGTTTCATGAAGCACATGAGGGTTTTCAGCACTCCAATAACGCATGTTTTGTTTGTTGATGAAGCCATTCAACCAAAAATGCGCTTCATCACTGAAGATGATTTTGCGATGAAAGTCGTCATTTTCGGCATCTCTAGAACCCATTTTGAGAACGTGCGTCGCTTCATATGGTCAAGTGGCTTTAGTTTTTGAGTTAACTTGATCTTGTACGGGTGCAGACCAAGATTCTTTCGCAAAATACGCCATAGTGTGGTCTGACTGATGCCCAATTCCTGAGAACGCCATGGAATCGACGGATTTGGATCGTTTGCGATGGACGCTTCAACGGCGGCAATATTCTCGGCGCTGCGACTGGCACGGAAACATTCAACAGTGTATTCACTCAAATTTTCTCACCAAATTGTGAACTGCTTGTCTACTCGGGAGAGAATGACTACCCAAAATTGGCGTAAGCGCTCTTAAAGTTGTAATCACTGACCCGAAATTTCCGTAGTAATTTTTAATTACTTGTAAACGTTCTTCGTTCGTAAGTCTTTGCATGACGAAAATGTTTGAGTTACTGCGGATTTTGACAGTGACAGCGCACTAATTGGTTTAAGAGTGCGTTCACAATAAGAAAACAAAAGTGTCAAGTTGCTATTGAAAAACCCTTTATAACAGATATTTATTCTTCTGACTTAAGTTTCGGTAACTAGGCTTATAATTTACAAATTAGAAGTAATATATAAACAGATTAACAGAGGTATATACAGGGTGTAGATGAACATAACGCAACATAGGATTTTCAGTGTTCATTTCTTTATATTGGAATATTATCTTCGCTGATTATTTTAAAGAAATGTAAATTACTTTTTGTAGAGTAATTTCTGCATGCACTCATGCTATTACATATTTTTTGCATTCATACAAATCCAAAAAAATAATAAAATAAAAATGATAATCTTTACGAAAATATGAAGAAATTAACAGAATTCGAATAATTTTCAAACACAATAATAGATTGTGCATCATCTGCATTTACCCCTCTCAGGGAGGGGGGTAATTTTGAAATTTTAAATGGGAACCCCTATTTTTTATTGCAGATTTGGATTCTATGCTAAAAAATATTAGGTTTTTATCCAAACAAAAATTTTCGATGAGCGACACATAAATGCTATATCGGCATTTAAATTTCACACCACATGATAGAGCTCAAAAAAAAATAGACGTATTTTTTGGTATGTCCATCTGATTTGTATTTCGCGAGATATTTGCGGTGTACGGGTGGTCTGAAACACCCGGTATAATTTCACTAATAATGGTCTCCGTAAAACGGGGATATTTACCTGAAACAAAAATTATTATTCATATTTAAAACATGAAAAAGTTTACTTTGATATACTTTGAAACTTGTTATTATTATTTATAAACATAGCAAACTAGGTAATTTTAGAAAGGCAAGAAAAATTACTTTAAATTTCTCTTGAAATAAACTGGGTGTTCCATTAAAAAAAAGTTTCTTCATATTTAGCGAAGTTCTTACTTTATAAAAATAGCATTTAATCATCTAAAAACTAAAATTTCTATTGTTAAAACACAAAAAGGTTGAATTTACCGCAATAAAAGGTATTGTCAGTTTAATTAGCATTAAAAACCGGATATAAATACGTTTTAAGGACTTAAATCAGAGCAAATCTAATTAAAGTATAAGAGTATACTGCGATAAAAAAAAAAACAAAAAGTAAATATACTATGAAAATTAAGTCTGATCTTGGCTCTATCCGATCTTAGTGTGAACATTCTTCGTCATTTCAGTTAGTTGAAAGAATGCTGTCTCATCTTTCAGGCAAGTTGAGGATGGGAGTCTGTTGGTTTGATTCTCAGAACTATACATAATAAATGAATGAAAATTAGGTGCTCTCTAAAAATTCCAAATAAAGAAGTGTTAGATACGCCCAACAACAAATATTATTATCTAGAGGTATTGCGGCTCTGCAGCTGCTGCAACGCTGAAAATATTTCTGGCCTTTTACGTTTGATATGCAGGGTTGGGCAAATGTGTTGGAACACCTAATTTCTGACTAAATATCTGTTTTTACTTCCTCCATTACGAAGTACGAGAAAGTATAGTGATCGTGAATTTTTTTTCAAAAATATATGTCTGACAGACCTGTATAGGCAGGATGTACCACGATAATAGGTATGTTAATATTCGAAAAAACATTATCTAGACAGTTACCCTGCCTAGTGTCAAATTTGACAAGCCCGGACAAACCATATGAAGCAAGTAGGTCACATAGAAGAGAAGCTCTCCTGTCATCTGTATTAAAACATACATTAAAATCTCCGCCAATTATAATAAGTTTATTTAAATGCAATCTGTCCAATAATTGTGTTAACGTGTTAATGAATGCATCAAAATTACTATTAGGCGAGCAGTATATTGTTACAGTTAGAAGATTATAATCAGGGTGAAGCAATGCAAATATCTCACAATCTTTTTCAAGCGAAAAATTGTTAAATTTAGATTAAAATATAGAGTTATTATGAATTGTTTGGTTTTGGAGTGCATTTTTCTGAGACGAAAAAATGCACGCCTCTGTGCTGAAATTCACGACGGAGGGTACCTGCTTAGTTCAACCGACGAAATCCGCACGATCGGGATTTGAATAAATTATCTTTACAGCCCTTTGTCTTCTTCGGACAAGGGCTGCATTTTTGAAGCATTTGGTCGCCAGATGTATTTCTGGAAAATCTAAGAAGTGCGCAGTGGTGCCAAATGAAAAATAGTGTGGATACTAGACACACCCCTATTGCGCCCCCCTCCTTAAGGGCGCTAATATGAACTTTCATTTTTGTGTAAATATTTGTAAATTATTAGTATTTAGCAAAATTTGTACAAAGACGTTTCTAGTATACACAGTTAATATTCGAGTGAATTATCATTTTGTCCGGTCTTAACAACCAAGTTCCCCTACAAGGAACACTAAAGAAGCAAACTTCGCAAATTACAATCATCAAATCATTCCAATAAATAATCTCCATTACTCCTCCATGTATAAATTTTTTACGGCAAAAACTAGAGGCTATGGTTAAATGATTTTAGGTGAGGGATTTCGCCTCATCGTCCTTCAACCAGTGTTCAGATAAACATACCACAGTTACATCGTTATTTTCCTGTAAATATGTTTCGAGTTCATTGCATTTATTTTGCAAACTTTGAACGTTGAGAAAAAGAATGACTTAAAGAAGTATGTACTGTGTGGCAGGTATTACCCGAAGCCTTGGTCTTTTAAAAATATACCTGCTGATAGTTGCTCTAGTAGGCCAGTTTGCTGGATTTGTTAAAATATCATGATTGCTGAAATCAGCGCTAATTCTAAATGTAGTATTGAATTCGCCAATTTGTACTTTTTCAGAGGTAAAGTATGAGTTATTAATTAATGAATTAATATGGACATTCATTTCAACTTCCGCAATATATTTTTTTATTCTTTTAACCAGGAGCCACGTTTAGTGGGTTATTGCCATTTGAATTGGACGATTGCATAATATGGTGGTAGCAAGGGCAATTTCCTTAATAAACCCTTAACTGATCTGCCAGCAAATATAGTTGAACTACCATCGGAGCTTAATAGTAGTTTCACATTTACTGTCCCTTGGTGAACTCCTCAATCGTATATCAAACCTTATTTGGGCATATGTTAGGAGTTATGTCCAAAATAACCCAACGAATTAAACCAAAAACTCTTCTTTGATCACTGAATGGTCAAGAATATCTCCACATTTCAATTTAAACAATTAACTACAGATATCCAATTGCTAAATTCTGAAAATGTATCCTCTAAACGATATCATAGTGCTGGTATGGTGGAAGACGAGAGATATTGCTACAAAAAATAAATGAGACACGATTGCCTCGTATCCTTACATAATTTGAAATTGTACGTGAAATGCTGAACTGATCATAATCGAGCAGAAAAAATTGGGAGCATCGCGCTTTGGGCGTAATGGGGATTGAGTGAGGCGCGTGTTCGCCAGGCCATTGACCCAGTTTCTCGCGAAACTCATAAGCGAGCACGTGTTTGTCGTCGTTAAAGTTAAAGCGCTTTATTAAATTTTAAAGTTTATAACCTAGATTGGGGCTATAGCCCCAACAAGCCCTCTTTAAGTACTACCAATGCGATCATTTAAAAGATTGGCACATGAATATTCGCAATACAGATTTATACAAATAACTGGAAAAAGGTGTATGTAAAACGACAAATGATACGCAGAGAGTCTCTATTTCCAGATTTCGAAATACATTTCCATTTACGTCTTACGTTCTAAATCGGTACAGATATAATCTCCTCGCCGAGTCAAGCGGGGATTATAACGGGTGGAACAATAAAACTGATTGCACATTTGTAGTCAATTGAATCGCGATCAAGACGTCGAGCTGTAAATCCTTTTGGAGCGCAGTGCTAAACATTGAAGAGTTACAGCCGTCCCAGTTTGATAATGGCGTGCAGAAACACGGCAGCGCCAATAACTCACCGCAATCGCATTTTGTTCGCTTGTAAATCTGCCGGTGTGCTTAAACAATTTTCACCAGCGCATATTTAAGCAAAGTTTTAATTATAGAAGTAAGTTATGAGACTTGGTTGCCGCCCTTTATCTGTGCGGTGTATCTTTGTTTTCTTAAGTAGATACCGACTAAGTGATGTGAAATTAACTTACGGTTGTATATTTAAACCAGAGCTTAATTTTATGTATTTACCATTGTTACGCCATAATCTTTAACAAAGAGATCAGCGTGGTATTGTGTTTCAGTTAAAATTCTCGATAGAGGCGCAATTTTTATTTTCTAGAGCTCCTTGATGTAATAGGTCCGATCAAAATGATGAACTTTAAAATTGAGTAAAATTTTTTTAGCTTTAGTTTTTTTTTATGACAGATACCTGCTTTTAAGAGGAGCTGGAGGAAAATTAAGTCGGTGGCACGGCCTAGACGCAGGCACGTCAGTGTAAACCTTTGATTTAAGGAACCCCCACAAAAAAAAATCCATGGCAGTTAAATCGGGACTTCTGGATATCGCCATTTTTTGATATGACCTTTCCTGGAAACATCCTCGAACGACCTGCATGGTAATATTCGCAGTATGAGCAGTCGCCCCATCCTGCTGAAATCAAGCGTCTTGGTTGAAGCCATCCAAATTTTGCAATTCTGGTTCAAGAAAAAAGTCCAGCATTGCCCTATAACGATTAGAGTTAACGGTGACACTGCGTTGATTTCCATCTTCAAAGGTTTACACTGACATTCCTGCAAATCTGAATCAGTTGAAGTAAAGAATTCGCGATGAAATTCGAGCAATTCCACAAGAAGACTGTGTTCGCGTGTTCGCCAATTTCAGAGAGCGTTTGGAGAAGACGGTGCGCGTGGCGGGACACCATCTCGACGGCATAATTTTTCACAAATAAAGAGTATAGCCGAATAAGATGGTCAAAAGTGCCCCCAAAGCAAATCAATAATCGTGATGACTGGATGAAAGATAATTATTTATTTTCTCGTTTTCTATGGCACGAATCTAGCTGAAACTACGTTTACCCAAAACAAAACAAAAATACTTCTCTCAGTATTTTTTTTTCATTTTTTTGGCGCCAAATTCAAATAGAAAAATGAATTAAAAGTTTTCAAAATTCATTTTTGCAGTGAAGGCATTCGAGGACTGTCTTAGTTTTTTTTCTGTAAATGTGTTTTACCAAATTCTATAACATACATTTTTTTCAGAATTTTAAACAGTGTGGAAGATAGTTAAAATAATTAAAAACCATTTTTACCACCTTAAAAATTTGAATTTCGCGCCAAAATTGTGATAAAAAAGTTGTTTTTGTGAAATGATTATCTTTTTTTTTAATTACAGAGATACACTTCACAAAAATAACTTTTTTTTTATCACAATTTTGGCGCGAAATTCAAATTTTTCAGGTGGTAAAAGTGGTTTTTAATTATTTTATCTTCCACACTGTTTAAAATTGTGAGAAAAATGTATGTTATAGAATTTGGCAAAACACATTTACAGAAAAAAAAACTGAGACAGTCCTCGAATATCTTCACTGCAAAAATGAATTTTGAAAACTTTTACTTCATTTTTCTATTTGAATTTGGCGCCAAAAAAATTGAAAAAAATACTGCGAGATGTATTTTTGTTTTGTTTTGGGTAGACGTGGTTTCAGCTTGATTCGTGCCATAGAAAAGGAGAAAAAAAATAAAACGTAAAAACGTTTTCGGTCATATCTCGACAAAAAAATGCTTCAGGAGGCTGAAATTTCGAGCAATCAACAGCATTTTTAATTATCTTGCATCCAGTCATCAGGATTATTGATTTGCTTTGGGGGCACTTTTGACCATCTTATTCGGCTATACCCTTTCCA
Source organism: Ocypus olens (assembly GCA_910593695.2). Classification (NCBI taxonomy): domain Eukaryota; kingdom Metazoa; phylum Arthropoda; class Insecta; order Coleoptera; family Staphylinidae; genus Ocypus; species Ocypus olens. The sequence goes on from OU343051.1 coordinate 16,639,506, forward strand.
TATTTTGTGGTAAATTTTAAAAATAAAAATTGTTAATGGAATTTAAAACTGAATAAGTTATAATTTTTTTAAATAGTAAAAACCTTTTCAGACACCCTTTACAAAACAAGCACTCGTAACATTTACGATACTAAAATGATTTTTGTTAATGTAAAGATTTGAACACAATAGCAACATACGACAGTATTACAGTACCACCTCCAACAATACCGTAGAGATAATTATAATGCAAAATCTCAGTTAACGTGCATAATTGCAAGACATCTATGCGTTTCATTAAATGTATGCGATGAAGCGCAGTTAATTATAAATAAACAATCACAATTGAACGAAGGAAGCTGAATATGTCTGAATGAACGTTCATTAGTATTCGCTGATTACCTAAAACTTTCTCAACAATAAATTACTCCATTGCAAACAATTCGTAATATTGTCATTCGAGTCATGCAGCGTTTTGCTATTAAAGTGAATAACGCTTAATAAGTAAATTAATTAAACAAAGCCCGTCAGAGTATTTGTGGCAAAAAAGGTTAATTCTAAATTAAGCCTCACAATAACTTTTGCTTTTTGAAAATTGACCATTGTTCATAATAAAATGTGACATATGTGCCCTCTTTTTATCATTTAATATTATAGACAAAGCCTGTTAGAACATTTGTGGTTAAAATTTTCAATACTAAACCACGCCTAACAATGATTTTTTGTACTTTGAAAATAGACCAGTTTTTTTTTTACATTATGTGCTATAGTAAAAAAAATACTTAAGAGCGTTGGGAGTATCAGAAAACTATATGTAAATGCATGTAATTTGTTAACATAAATTGAAGCTAAATGGTTAAGTATATTCGATTTCGGTTTTCACCGGGTAGAAGCTGTTATGGTCTAGTAAGGGATCTACTAATTGTTTTTATACAATTTCACGTCATAGTATTTTTTATATTAAGATTGATATTGAAAAAAGTGCCCAATAATAGGCTTATTTTTTCCATTAAAGCTAACACAGTAAATAAAGTTAAAGTATTAAAATAAATCAGTAGGTTCAGTAGCCTAATACGTCCTCTTTCATCAGACATTAGAATTATGTTTTTTAATTGGAAAACCAATTTTATTTATATGTTAACGTGCGACAGTGTTTCAGTGATAAATGTGGGGCTAGGATTATTTTCTCTTTTCGTCGCACACTACGCTCCGCTATCTTGTTGCTCCGCCCATACCAGTGGTGTTCGTCTCTAACATTAAGATATTGAATTACGATCCGACGACAGAAATAATATATTGAAACACAAGTTTCATAAGAGCCCTAAGAACCCTAACCCTCGGCAGCGGGGGTTATTTTTTCGAATTTGTTTTTTTTTTACAATCCGATGTATATTCGCCGGTCCCGTCGATCCCACCAGGTCGCGCTCCTCTCAGCACCTCCCGCCAACCTCTAGAGAGAGGCGAGAACCAAAAGGTCATTTTTTATCTTTGCGAAAAAAATGGCGGAATTTGGATTGTTATATTTCTAATTGCAAACTACAAAAAACGTTCGGATTAATATTTTTGATTTTTGCCGCAATTAGGCTTCACCCCCTTAACAAATAAATGCATTTTCAGGATAACCATAAGAAACATTTCGATTGAGGTTCTCAAATTTTTACAAAATATTCCTCCCTCCAGCCCGATGTTCTAGGAAAAAACGTGCCGCCATGGCCAGTTATTCGCCGTCTCTGGCTTTCGTTTTGCCTTCGTAGGGCCTTCTTTTTTAGGGTCAGTAAAGTTGATGACGAGCCTTAATTTGTGATTTTTTCGAAATTTTCAAAACACACCCTAGATTTCCAGACCGCGTCTTTTGCCCCACCCCCTAGGTTCGTTTTACAACTTTCAAGGACGTATTTTTCCGGAAAGCTAAAACTTTCAGGGATCGCAGAGCATAGCCTGTTGTATTGTAATTTTTTCAAAAATTTTGGAACCACCCATACGCGCCATTTGCACCCCTGGGTTGTATTTTGTTCTTTTAAAGACGTATTTTTTTTTCTTTTGAGATCGAAAAGCTAAAACTTTTAGGTATCGCGGAGGCTTTCATTTGTACTTTTTTCAAACATTTTGGAACTACCCCTATACGCCATTTGCACCCCCTGGGTTCATTTTTTCATCAAATTTAAACATCGAGGTAGGTTACAGGTAACAGAAAGTTTCCAGAATTACGCTCAAAAATGTGGTTTTGCAGTTATTATATTTTCTGTGTCAAATGTCTTTAAAGAATTTATTTCCCATTAAAAATATTTTGCAAAGATAACATTACAAAACCTATCAATCCAATCTTTGAATTTTTGGGTTATTGGGAGATTTACAGGATATATACGCTAAACCGTTTGTTAAAAGTTGACGGGGTGCCGTTGTATTAAAAATTGGAAAAAAACCTCATCACACGGAAAATGGGGAATCTAAAAATATAATAATATATAGGGTGTTTGATTTAAAATAACAAATTTGAGGAGAACTGACTCAACTGTATTATTAATTTTTAGAACCACGGCAAAGTCTTAACCTTTAAATGAACGTTTAGCGTAGACACCCTGTATATTAATGTTTTTTTTTACAAAACACCGTTTGTTAAAATGAAAGTATGTACAATTAATTAAAAAAAAAAACTAAAAACAATCTTTTTTTACTTTCTCCGTTACGAAGTACAAGAAAGTATTGTGATCGTAATTTTTTTTTTCAAAAATTTTTTTTACGGAAATATCCGTTTTGTGGTCCCTAGATGCTATTTCAACAATTTCTGGAAAAAAAAATTGTGTCCGTGTGTGGGTCTGTCTGTGCGCGCTGTATCTCAAAAACTAATAAAACAATTGATATGAAACTTTGAATATACGTCTTATTTGATAATCTGAAGAACTGAAAAGCTTTTGGTAAAATTTCGTACAACGGAAGTGGGCGTTTACCTTAACGGTTTTTTGTTTTTTGCCAATATTTTCTTAAATATGAAAAATATCACAAAAACATTTAAACAAACTTTGAAGACAACAAAGAAATGAAAATCTTTTGCTTGAAAACATTTTTCATAAAATCATTTTTATTCGAGAAAAAACATTATTATTATTTTTTTAATTTTTGGTTTATAATTATAAAACGATAATAGTTACAGCAAATTTATGTCAATAATAATTGTAGAGAATGCTAAAATGAACAACTTATAAGGAATAAGTTTTTTTCGAAATCCCTTCAGTTTTTGAGTAAACTGAGTTTTTGAATTTGAAGTTTAATTTTTTCATCTTTCATAATTTTGGCGTTTTAAACGTCAGTTTCATCCGAGTTTACACAACGCTCGATGTACATTTAAAATATGATTTCAATGATTTTCAAACCATGAAAACGTAAATATAAATGGCTATGATACCATCAAGTCGGAGAAAGTAACATGATGGCCACATCACCATTTTTTCTCTACATAACTGTATCTCAAAAACTAATACAGAAATGACCATGAAACTTAAACACAAGTGTTATTTGAGAATCCGAAAAACTGTAAAGCTTTTGGTAAAATTTCGTATTACCGAATATTTACCTTAACAGTTTTTTGTTCTTTTAGCCTTTTTGGGACTTCAGAACAAAGTTTTTAGAACTTTTTTTAGGATATTTTTAAAAGACCTTTCTTCGAGGATTCTTTTTCAGAACATTTTAAGAAATTTTTTTCAAGACTTATTTTTTAGGACTTTTCTTTCAGGACCTTTATTTTCAGGATTTCTTTTCAAAATTTTATTAACAGGATTTTTTTCAGGAATTTTTTCTCGGGACTTTCAACTCTTTGTTGAGAACTTATTTTCGGGATTTTTTTCAGAAAAAAAATTTCAGAATTTTTTAGAATTTTTCTTTTCATAACCATTTTTGGACCTTTTTAAGGACTTTTTCAGATATTTTTAGCTTTTTTTTACGACTACTTTCTAAACTTTTTATTTCAGGAATTTTGTTAAGGATTTATTTTAGGCTTTTTTGCAGGACTCTTTGAGATTTATTTTTTAGGACAATTTCTTCAGATCCTTTTAAGGACTTTTTGCAATGCTTTCTTTTCAGATTTTTTTTTGTTTATTTTTTATAGATGTTATTTTCAGGGCATTTTTTCAGGGACTGTTTTTACTGGACAATTTTTTAATGATATTTCATCGGGGCTATTTTTCTCAACCTTCTTCAGGATTTATTTTAGGACTTTTTAGGACTCTTTTTCGTGACATTTATTTCTGGTATTTTGTATGAAGACTATTTTTCAGTAGTTTTTTTTCACGGCTTTTATCAGGACACGTTTTCAAGACTTTATTTCCAGGACTGTTCCTCCAGGACTTTTTTTCGGGACTTTTTCGAGTCTTTCTTAAGAACCTCTTGCTCGGGACTTATTATTTTACATACCGTATTATTTTTTCGGGAATTTTTTTCAAACCTTCTTTACAGGACTTTTTTCAGTACTACATATAATTCAGGACATTTTTTATGGGATTAATTTTCAGGATTTCTTGTTCCGGATTTTTTTTGCGATTTCTTCAGAACTTCTTCAAGTCTTTTTTAATGATCTTTTTACAGGGTTTTTTTTAGAAATGTTTTTTTAGGATTCTTTTACGATGTTATCTGCATAATTCTTTTTTAAAACTGTTATTACAGGACATTTTTTCTGAATATTTTATCAGGACTCATTTTTGGGACTTTTTCAAAACATTCTTCAGGACTTTCGCATGACTTATTTCAGGACTATCCTTTGATACTTTTTTGGGACTCTTTTTCGGACGTCTTTCAGGATTTTTTAAACGACATTTACTTCTGGTGTTTTATACGAAGACTTAATTTTTTAGGATTTTTTTTGCAGTACTTTTTTCACAACTTTCTAACAGGAACCTTTTTTTAAGACTTTGTTTTCAAAACTGTTTTTCCAGGACTTTTTTCAGGTCATTTTTTTGTAAGAACTCTTTTTTAGGACATTCTTTCAGGACTTTATTTCTGGTCCTTTTGAAGGACCTGTTTTTCAAGACATTTTTTGTCGAGACTCTTTTTCGGGACTTTTTATCAGGAGACTTTCTTGTTCAGGACTTTTATTGGGTTTTTTAGGACTTTTTAATTGGGAGTATTTTAAGAAATCTTTTACAGGACTTTCTTGTTCAGGGCTTTTATTCGGTTTTTTAGGACTTTTTAATTGGGACTATTTTAAGAAATATTTTTTAGGATTTTCTTGTTCAGGGCTTTTATTAGGTTTTTTAAGACTTTTAAATCAGGACTGTTTTTAGAAATCCTTTTCGAGACTTTCTTGTTCAGGACTTTTATGAGATTTTTTAATCGGGACCATTTTTATAAATATTTTTCAGGACTTTTTTTTTAGTTTTTCAGTATACTTACGGTAAAAATTGTCAGATAATTTGTCATTTTTACCTTTCATAATTTTGACGTTTGAAACGTCATCACCATCGATCGATCATGTGAAACGCTCGATTTAAAATATGATTTAAATTGAAAATAATTAATGAATCTTCAAATATAAATAACTATTAAACCATCAAATCGGAGAAAGTAATATGATGGCCACATCACCATTTTTTATTATTTTATATTGTAAACAATGCCCTTATTAACATATGTAGCCAAAAATATCGATCCTAAACTGCGCTTAACTATTGCTTTTGATTTTTTAAATTAACCATGTTTCAGCATATGTCTTATCTAAAACTCCAGGTAAATCGGTAAACCATAAGCGTACTGTTATTACTATAGCGTCACTGCTATTTAATTATTTATGATTTTTTATCTATTTTCAGTCAATTACTTAGAAATTTATTGCATGCAATAATGGTGGATGCGCCGGATTCATGGCTGTTTACGTCTAACTTCCAATCTCGTTATGTTTCGGTCGCGAGGCCAACCAAGTGTCTTTTATCTTATTAATATTGGTTACACAAACTACGCAGTATATAACAACACAAACATCAACAAATAACGCATAAAGTTTAAAATAATATAATTTATTTCATTTTGCTAGTAAATAACAAACAGTTATATGAACGTGGATCCAAAAGAGACTACATTAGCACTTACATAATATATAATACATACACACATGGACATTCCTGAAACATTCTAAATAAATTTGTATTTGGATATGTTATCCTGTTGGTCTTGTAAGGATTAAGAGGCTGTTAAGATGATATTATTAATTGGGGCTGTATGTATTTATGTATTAAATAATCAATCATTTAAATCATTTAAAATTATTAAAATAACATGCTGTGATGTTTTTAAAGACCCATGTTTAAATGCTGCCAATATTTTTGATTCGCATCAATTTTATATTCATGTGTACCGTACCGAAACGTAAAATTGGCATTGTATTTTCTATTCATTAATTCCACAGAACTTTTCAAACGATGTATAAATATTTTCCCCCAAAAGCCCATCCATTCGATATATAATAATTAATCAATACAAAAAATTTAATAACCAATTTGCCAGAAAAAAATTAAAACACACTGGAAGCACGAAATCAAATCGGCACCGAAACCAATTCACCCATCCCAATTCAATTATCAAATTTCCCGTTCGCTCCAAATACATTTTTTTGCGACGTGCGCGCATATTTTGAAATTATGAATATGTGCAATGTTCGCACTGCGTGCACGGAATGAATTGTCGCGTTGCAAAATTTATTAGTTCCATGCGTTCAAATGGCCGCGAAATGAATTTGCAGATATCGATCCATGTTTTTGTTTATTGGATTTCAACCCGCAATTTTTTTGTTTGATAAATTGTACCATTATACGTTATATTTGTAACGTTTGTAACTCTAGTGTGTTCCTCAGATATTCATATATTGGAGCTTGCTGAACATAGGAAACAATTATTTTAATAATAAGAATGTATATTTGAATAGAGTCCGTTCACACATAACTATTAGAATAGTTATTTATGCAACAAGTGAGTAAAGTACTACTTTTTTTCACGAGTAGGAAAGATTGCCACATGAGCAATCCTACAAGTGAAAAAAAGTTGCTTTACTCTCGAGTTTCATACAAAAAATTTTCTACCTCCGTAACTTCAAATAAATTCGATAAAACCTTAATCAATTTTTATATGTAATAATACTTTTTTTAAATGAAGAAAATAATAATAATCATGAAGTTTACTTGATCGGAAATGAATGTTTGACATTTATTGGCGGAACTCGCGGCGTGTTGCGAAGCGTTCATGACACACTTTGCGCAAACAATTTTATAGTCGCGTTCATTTTTGAACCGCTACGGCACTTTTTCACGCAAAAGAGTGAAAAATGAACCGTTATGGCACTTTTTTTCACGCTGTTTGTAGGGTTCAGGAATCACATATTTTATGAACTAAAATTAATGAAAAAACTGTACATTTTATAACGGACGTAGAAAAATAATTATTCTTGATGATACTACGCATTTTTTGTTGTGATTACTCTTCAAGTACTAATCTGTTGGGTCAATTCGCTCACTGTTTTGTCCAGACAAGATTTCCTCAAATTGTTCCACCATTGTTCACTATTTTGACCAAAGTTCTATGAGCTAATATATGAGCTCGTACTGCCCTTGCGTAGGCTTGGCTATATATGATTTTTTCAGTTGAGTTCGCCGCAAGTTCAGTCAATCCACTACCACTAATAAATATTAGTTAGTAGGTATTATCAGATCGCTGATGATATACATAAATACAACTTTACATAAAGATTTCCAGTAGATGGCAAAAAGTCATTGGAATCAACCTTTCACTCCTTGCAAATTTAATTATCAACCCTGGTGAAATGGATTGTCCGCAATTTTATATTTATATTGTCATCGATTGAGTGCCGCGATTTATGGGGGTGGCGAAAATTGAACAGAGACGATGAAATCGTGAGGTTAAATAGCCTGGGGGATGTAATAAAAGCCGGCACGGTGTAATAATAAAAGTGGGGAATTTTCAATTGGCTGGCGGCCTTAATATTTCTGTTCTTAAATTTGATTAAAAATATCGAATGGTTCTCGTGATTACCACTTTGTGTCGAGTGATGAGAGAAAGAAATTGTGTCTGGAAGGAGGAGCGAAGAACAAGGCAATTCTGCGGGGATGATTAGGTCCGAGGCAATCCGACCAATGATTACACGCTGTCAGGAGTGTTGTACAATCAGTGGCGCACAACAGGGATTGTGGCAGATGAGAAAGGTCAGATAAGGGCAATCCTCATATGTTATGAAAGTGGTGGCAAGCCCAAGATTGTTTAATATTTCAACCGAATGTAATACTAAAATTATTTTCTGCTTATAAAGTTATCAGATTTCCTTCACAGCTCGATTCTATTGAAGTTTGTTACTTATCGACGGTAATTTTAATAACTAAAATTGCAAACCTTGTTCATGCTTCTGCAAGAATTAAGGGTTTTCAATTTTAATCATTATTCAAATCCTCAGGTTTAATATTCATTTATTCTTGTTACTTTTCGTATTTATGTAATTTTTATAATTTTAATTCGAAGTTATTCAAATATTATTATAATATCAACTAACAAATCTCTTCGCCAAGAAACTTCAATTTCTTGCAGGACGTGTCGTATAAAATGAAAACGCTACAAGAGGCGTATAAAGGTTATAAGCCTCCATTAAATTACATTATACTAAAAACTTATTATAGACAGTGGCGGTTTCAAAGGGTAATCGGGTAATTACCCCCCCCCCCCCCCTAAGAATTTTTCGCGTAACAATTTTTATTGTTAAAAATTACCGATATTCCATATTCCAAACAAATAATATAACCGGTAAATTTTTCCAACGCTTTAAAACGTTGGAAAAGGATAGGGAGATTTCATGGAACAGGTGTATGCAGTGGCGGCTCGTGGAACATTTGGATGGTAGAGCCACTTAACATATAACATATAATATAATAATGCACAGTGGGTCAAAAAGAAAACGATACAAATAGTTTTGTACTGTTATATCTTCGTGAGCTATTAGTATTTTAAAATAATTAATACAACAGTGAAAATCCCAATTTTTACAGATAAGATGAAGTACTTTTGCTCTAAAAAAATAATACTTAAACTTGTGCCCGGAGCAGTGGCGGCTCTAGGAAAATTTTGACGGTAGAGCCACTTAGCACACACAATATATCTCACCGTCTCATTTTTTAGGAAAGAAAAATCGATCAGAAGAAGCACTAAAAAAAAAGAACGAAAAATAACCCGCACGGGGCTGTTTCTCTGTACGGCAGAGTTCAATTTGAAAATCGCATCCGCGAAAGCCACTATAGTGGCGCATAGTGTAATACTTTAAGAATTTAAAACTTATTTTTGGTTAAAAAATTATTTTTTATCTTATCTCTATCTCTTTAATGACTACCGAAAGGAAAAAAAATAAAAATTAGAAGATTGAAAACGTTGAGTTGTAGTAAGTTATTTTTAAGTTATTTTATTTAGTTTATTTTTGGGTAATGGTTTGTTTGTTGACCTAAGTTACTCTTTATTTTGACGTGTCTCACATTGTAAATACAATGCAAAAGACCAACTCTTATCTTATCTTAAAGAATTTGCAAAATCTTTCCTTTCGTTTAAGAATTATCCTCAAAAAACTACAAATTTCTAAAAATCTATTCGGCGAGTACAACACTTTGCTGAAAGAATTTGCCAAATTTGGTCATCCGTTCGCAAGTTATCTTAAATAAATGATTTTTTTGGTCCTGTACATTTATTCGATGAGTACAAATACTTTTCAGGAGGAATTTTTAAAATCGACCATTTTGTTCAAGAGCTATCTTCTCAAAACCACAGAACTATTGAGCAATTATTACTTTCTCCGTTACGAAGTATGAGAAAGTATTGTGATCGTGATTTTTTTTCAAAATTTTTTTTACGGAAATATCTGTTTTGGGGTCCCTAGATGCCATTTCAACAATTTCTGGAAAAAAAAAAAATTGTGTCTGTGTGTGTGTGTGTCTCTGTGTGTGTGTGTGTCTCTGTGTGTGTGTGTGTGTGTGTGTCTCTGTGTGTGTGTGTGTCTCTGTGTGTGTGTGTGTGTGTGTGTCTCTGTGTGTGTGTGTGTGTGTGTCTCTGTGTGTCTCTGTGTGTGTGTGTCTCTGTGTGTGTGTGTGTGTGTGTGTGTGTGTGTGCGCTGTATCTCAAAAACTAATAGAACAATTAATATGAAACTTTGAACATACGTCTTATTTGATAATCCGAAGAACTGAAAAGCTTTTGGTAAAATTTTGTACACCGGAAGTGGATGTTTACCTTAACTGTTTTTTGTTTTTTGCCAATTTTTTGTTAAATATGAAAAATATCATAAAAATATTTAAACAAATATTGAAGACAATAAAGAAATCAGATTATTTTGTTTGAAAACATTTTTCATAAAATCATTGTTATTCGAGAAAAAAATTTTTTTTTTCATTTTTGGTTTATAGTAATGAAACGATAATAGTTACAGCAAATTTATGTTGATAGTAATTGCAGAGAATACCAAAATGAACAACTTATAAAGAATAGGTTTATTTCGAAATCTCTTTAGTTTTTGAGTAAACTGAGTTTTTGAATTTGAAATATAATTTTTCCATCTTTTATAATTTTGACGTTTTAAAGGTCAGTTTCATGCGAGTCTACAAAACGCTCGATGTACATTTAAAATACTCCTATGATTTGAATAGAAAATAAACTATGAAAGCGTAAATATAAATGACTATGATACCATCAAGTCGGAGAAAGTAACATGATGGCCACATCACCATTTTTTTTTTATATACACATACTTTGTTGAAAGATTTTTCAATATATGTTTATCCGTTCAAGAGTTGTCCTTAAAGACCAGAAAACAATTAAATGACAAATTTAATTTTTTGGTCTTAACTGCATCTATTCGACTTTGCTGGAAGAATTTCCCAAATTCGATCATCCGTTCAAGAGTTTTTGGTGTTATCTGCATCCATTCGACGAGTACAACACTTTTCTGGAAGAATTTGCCAAATTTGGTCATACGTTGAAGAGTTATCCTGTGAAACCCGAAAAACAATAGAACAAATTTAATTTTTTGGTTCTTTTTTTTATTTTATCCAAATTTAGATATAGTACATAACAAATTATAACAAAGTACATCACAACAAAATCAAATTCTACAGCTAATTGAATACGTCACAAAAAATAAGAACAAAATCATTTGCTATTGATATAATCCTCTACTGAGTTTTATTATTTTTCCATCAGTCGAGACATTTTTTCTACATCTTCCAGATGAATATAAGACTTTGCCGAAAGAATTTTACAAATCTGGTCCTCGGTTCAAAAGTTAAAATGTTGAAAATTTAAAAAATTCAATTTTGGCATTTTGTGTTAATGTCAAGAGAACCCGTAACCCGTAATTTCGTAACCCGTAATAAAATTACATAAAATTTGCCATATTTTGAAGTTTAAATCATCACAATTGAACAATGCTTGCGGCAGTGGTGCAATTTAAAAAAAAAATCAAAATCTTGGAAATTTAAAAACTGCAATTTTGCATTTCGTGTTAATTTCACGAGATAATCCATTTTAAAATAACAGTAAATTCGCCATATTTTAACGTTTAAATAATTAAAATCGGACTACGCATTTGGCAAGTGTAAAATTCCAAAAATTAAAATCGCGTTTTTTTAAATTCTGGAAATTTAAAAAATTGCAATTTTTTACATTTTGCGTTAATTTCGCGAATCCATTTTAAAATAACACTAAATTCGACATATTTTGAAATTTAAATAATTATAATCGGACAACGCGTTCGGCAGGTGTGCAATTTCAAAAATCGAAATTTCGATTTTAAGAAGTGAGATTTTTGCATTTTGTGTTAATTTCACGAAAATGTTTTGTAATCTGTTTTAACATTACACTAAATTTGCCACATTTTGACGTGTTTAAATCATCAAAATCGGACGACGCATTCGGCAGGTGTGCAATTTCAAATATCAAAATCGCGACAAAAATTACAAATTTAACGATGGCTACTTTTAACTGTTAAAAATAATAATTTTGAGCTACAAAAAATGACCTCCAAAACTACAATCTTAAAATGCCAAAATTGATCATTTTCAATATCCAAAAACTTATATTTTCAACTGCTAAACATTTTTCAACTGCCAAAAACCACAATTCCCAACTGTCAAAAATGACAAATTTTCAACTGCAATCAATTACCGTTTCAACTGTCAAAAACTGTAATTTTTATCTGCTTACAATGACCATCTGCTTACTGGCAGAAATGACAATTTTTGGCTATTTTCAACTGCCAAGAATAATTTGAGCTATCAAAAATGATAATTTTCAACCCCCAAAAAGTACAATCTTGAAATGCCAAAATTGATCATTTTCAACAACCAAAAACTTATATTGTGAACTGCTAAAAATGGCAATTTTCAACTGCCAAAAACCACAATTTCCAACTGTCAAAAATGACACTTTTCTGAAAGAATTTTTAATATCTGCCATTTTGTTCAAGAGTTATGCTTTTAAAACCGCAAAAAAATTAATGTTTTATCTTATCTGCATCAATTCAGTGAGCACAATACTTTGCCGGAAGAATTTTCAAAATCAGATTATCCGTTACACGAGTTATCCTCAAAAAAAGAACGACGGGTAACACTTTGCTGGATGAATTTTTAAAATGTGGCCATCCTTTCAAACAATTGAACGACGAATTTATTTTTTGTTTTTATCTGCATCTATTCGATGAGTGAAAAACACATTGCACCAAGAATTTTCAAAATCTGGTGATGCTTTCAAGATTTTTTTTTGCATATAACATTTTTTTGTGAGACTTCCAGGAACGAAGATATGCTAAATAGCTTTAGTCGTAAATAGTGCTTAGATCGACTGGAAACGCCTAGAAAACGAGGAAAAAATAGTTTTTAGCCACTGGGTGTATGAGAGCGGAAGCGCCAGTTTATTTATCTTTTTTTGTATTACCCTCCCCCCCCCCTTGACTAGTTGGTTGGAAACGCCCTTGATTATAGATATATTCGGCAACAATAAACAACCATTAATCATCATCACATCGTTTCACCTAATCTTATACCATTATCAAATGAAGTTGTCTACTGTGCCAACGCTGTCCAATCGGGACGAAGGGATGTTTGCTAAGGTAACGACCCATTAACATCGTTATTAAATTATATCGCATTGCCGGCGTTTGATATTTAATAAGGCAGTTTGTTATTTCACCGGCGTAACTTAATACGGTCTCGCGCAAATGCTCACAAATTGGATTCGGCATTTGAGGTGAGAGAGAAGGAGGACCACGCGTTCGTTTATTAATTGGGCCATGCTAATTGGTTTTTGTTTGTCGTCCGCGTGCACCACCCAAACACCGTGCGCGACCTTTCGTCAGAACTGGGTTCGTTAGGGTCCGAATTGCGATCACGTTTGAATTACTTTATCCTAATTGCGTTATCGTTCTTTACGAGAGAGAGAGATAGCGTGGCTTTTGTAATATAACCCTTCATATTCATGTCCAATCTGAATACAGTGTCAGTTCTACCCTGCTCTAAATCAAATAGCACGCTTTGGTTGTTCGTTTAAACATATGAGTCACATGCATATCACATAAATAAAATTGAATGGTAGGTACTTGCCTTCTCCAAGAAATTTTCTTATTTTCATAGACCTCTGGTTTAAGGGGAGGTTCCTTTATAATTGTGCCAAACGTACCTGATGTTTGACTTTTTTTTTTGTTGATGAAGTAAAATGACTTAGACATCTGCGCTTTTTTGCAAAATGTTTATTAACCTTTGGTCTACAAAATCAAAAATTTTTGAGTTGTGATTTTTCCAAAATGGCGGCTCCAGGAAAAGTTGTTTAAAAAAAACTCTTCTACGGGAACCCTGGAGGTCGCAATTCGTCACCTAGAATCATGAAACCAAAACGACCTTAAAGCTTATACCCCACAGAATAGAATAGTCCAAAATCGTTATAGTAACAAAATGGCGGCCACTTGAAAATAAAGTATCGTTTTTCGTATGATTTTTCGACTTTGACCTGCTGTAAAAAATCGTTAATGATCGAAATTTTACTATTTAATAGGTCTATTCCATGGAGAATTTTGTTTCCTTTAAGGTTTGCCAAATGTGAAGTTCATTAGTTGAACGGTTAAACAGTTACAAGGTCCGCAGATTAAAAAAAAAACTTGTTTCGAGAAAAACGTGTTTAAAGTTTTGGGAACGGTTTTTGCCCGTACAATTAGAGTTACTCAATCAATTTTTCCAAGAAGAAGTGTAATTCATAAATTTTTGGGGTTCCTGAACACGAATTTGAATAATTCAAAACGACGGATCCAATATGGCGGACCAAAAAGTGAAATATTTATCAATTGTATTGAAACTTTGAATACAAGGGTTTTTGGGGTCGCTCAACACAAATTTGGGATCAGATTTAAAAAATTCAAAATAGCGGATCCACTATGGCGGCCAAAAAGTGATCTTAATCAATTTTTATGAAACTTTGAATATAGGAGTTTTTGGGGCCGCTGACGTGCTTACGAAATTCGTATCAGTTTCGGCCGTGTATTGATTTTCTTTGATCTGAGGTCTGTTTGTCCACTGCCCCCTCGGCCACATTTTTTCGGTGCCATTTCACTCCGAAAACACGACCGTTTTTTGAACAAGGATTACTTCGCTTTCACGGGGACAACACTAAATTTGTAGGTTAGAGCATGCCGGCAACTTAAAAAGTCAGCAGTAAACACTGCTGCCATCTGTAGGAAGAATGTGGACAACTAGAAATACCATCTGTAGGTACAGTAACTCGTTCCAGAGGGCGCGGCGAACTTGCTACCTAAGCGCCCCTCCGCGCTCGGGACACCGTCCGTTCAAAGCCGTGTAACGACGAAACTAATTCACGGATCGCAAAATCATTTTACCCACATATCCTAGATACTACAGCACTCGATTCATGCAATAAAACAAAATCGATTTTTTGAAGAAAATATAGAAGAACCTCCCCTTAAGTACTTTCTCTTAGCTTTTATTATCCTTTTATTCTTTCATTACATCCACTTTTCACTTTTTTGTCGATAGCCCTTATCAGCGTAGCTTCAAATCTTCTAAAATCAAGTTTTTGTAGGACCTAACATGATGATAGACCTGAGATCAGATGATTATCATTACATATTCTCTATGAGGAACTCAGGAAAGCGTTATAATAAGATAAAAGAAACATGCATATGTCATCAATAAAATTAGATGGTGGGTAATTGCCTTCTTCAAGAATTTTTTTTTTTACCATAGGCCTATATTTTAAGTACTTTTTCGTAGCTTTATTACCTTTTTATTCTCTCACTACATCCACTCTTTTCAGTTTTGTCTTGTTTAAAATCAAATTTTTGTAGGACCTAACATAAGGATAGATCTCAGATCTGATGACTATATCTTAGGCCATTATACAGTCTTACTAGAGATTATAAGAAACTTAGGAAAGCATTATTATTTATTTATAATGAGAAGAAAGAAACAGTAATATTACACATAACTAGGAACATGTAAATATCTCAGCTATACGTCTATTATAGAGATTGGAAAAACTGCTACTTTTGAATCACATTGCTATTAGTGATTGCTACTTTTTAATATAACTGATTTTAATCTATAACTGTGATCACGGTTAGTAACCTTAGTAACTGGTAATCATAGTCTTCTAACATAGCGTATGATTAACAGTTACCTAGTTAACTAACCGTGATCACAGTCACAGTTTAAAATCACTTATATTAGAAAGTAGCAATCACTAGTAGCAACGTGATTCAAAAGTATCCGTTTTGCCCATCTCTAATATATTTATTTAATGGTAAATCCATTTTAGCAAAATTAAAAAGTTACCATTTTCTTCCAAATGCGTATAATTTTTTCAATTTCAAAATTGATCATTTTTCACTCAAATAGAAGAGAATTAGGCCTAAATTTTTATACTTTGCTTCATTTGTGTTTCAGATTAATGCAAAAATAAACAAATAACGAAAATACACTCCTTTAAATTTTGAAATATAATTTAGAGAACTTTCAACAAAGCTTTAAATTTAACAAATATTTGTTTTATAAAAAAAATACTTTTAAATGTGGTATCGACGTACTTTCCGCCAACCTCTATAATATGTTTTTATCATAATATTTGCAAAATGTTTGATAGAATTTGGCTTCACTTTTTAAAATAAAATTTGCCTTGGAATTTTAAAAATATTTAACATAAATTAATTATTCCAAATACAAAATATACCAAAATGGTTTTTCTTCCTCAGAATAATCGCTCTAAAAATTCATTTTTTGATGTAAAATCATCACACACACAATGAACTCGAAATAACTGAAAAATGCTTCCCTAGGTTCCTCATAGTCTCTAAAAACTAGAGAATGTGCCTTTTTGTTTTTTGATCGAGTTCCAAAGAACATTCAATTCTAAATCTGCGTGCCAAATTAGGAAATGTTCCACCGAGGGAATTTTGAGCAATTGACCTTGAAGTTAATTATTTATATAAAATCATCACCAATTCACCAATAAATCAAAATTGCTCAAAAACCTAAGAAGGCATATTTTTGGATTTATATTAATTTTTCAAAGAACATGCTCCAATGAGGGAATTTTAATTAATCTCTCTAGAAATTAATCTTTGATGTAAAATCGTTACACGTTCGTGTTAAGTCAATGAAACTCGAAATCTAGGAAAGGCGTATTTCAGGATTTTTATTCATTTTCAAAGAACATTAAATTCTCAATCTGCGTGCCAAATTTGATGATGTTCCACTGGGGAAATGATGAGTAATCGTCCTCGAAGTTAATTTTTGATGTAAAATTATCACACTTTGACAACTAAGTTAAAATAATTCTTAAAGTAGCGAAGGCATGTTTTTGGATTTTTATTGATTTCAAAAAAACATTAATTTGTCAATCTGCGTGGGAATTTTGAGCAAACTACGAAAGATGAATTTTTGGATTCCAAATGATTTCAAAAGAACACTAAATTCTCAGTTTCTGTACCAGGAATTTTGATCAATCACCCTCAAAGTAATTACTTTCTCCGTTACGAAGTACGAGAAAGTATTGTGATCGTGATTTTTTTTCAAAATTTTTTTTTACGGAAATATCCGTTTTTGGGTCCCTAGATGCCATTTCAACAATTTCTGGAAAAAAATTTTTTGTGTCTGTGTGTGTGTGTGTCTGTAAGTGTGTCTGTGCGCGCTGTATCTCAAAAACTAATAGAGTAATTGATATGAAACTTTCAACATACGTCTTATTTGATAATCCGAAGAACTGAAAAGCTTTTGGTAAAATTTCGTACACCGGAAGTTTGTTTTTTGTTTTTTGCCAATATCTTCTTAAATATGAAAAATTCCTCAAAAACATTTAAACAAATATTGAAGACAACAAATAAATGAACATCTTTTGTGTGACAATATTTTTCATAAAATCATTGTTATTCGAGAAAAAAAAATTTTTTTTCATTTCTGTTTCATAATTTTGAAACGATAATAGTTACAGCAACTATATGCGAATAATAATTGTAGAGAATGCCAAAATGAACAACTTATAAAGATCAAGTTTTTTTCGAAATCCCTTCAGTTTTTGAGTAAACTGAGTTTTTGAATTTGAAGTATAATTTTTCCATCTTTCATAATTTTGACGTTTTAAACGTCAGTTTCATCTGAGTCTACAAAACGCTCGATGTACATTTAAAATATGATTTCAATTGAAAATAAACCATAAAAACGTAAGTATAAATGATACCATAAGGTCGGAGAAAGTAACATGATGGCCACATCACCATTTTTTTTCATGTAAAATCATCACACTTTCACAAATAACTCAAAGTAATTCGTAAACTAGGAAAGGGCGTATTTTTGATTTTCATTTATTTCCAGAGAACATTCATTTTGTAATATGCGTGCCAAATTTGGAGATGTTCCACCGATGGAATTTCGAGCAATCGCTTGTAATTTTGCACTTTTATGTAGAAACTATTCATTTTAAGGTTATGAAAACACGCACCGCGGTGGATGGATCGTAAAGTCGTTGGATCCAACCGTGCGAGCACAGCGAGTTTTATGGTTGTCCATAATGTGTGATGTATTCTTCAAAGAGCTTTCGTCCGTCCTGAACAATTTTAAAAATTGGAGCTGCCTGGTTCTTACTAGGGCTGGAATTTTTTCTTAAAGATTTCCAATTTCGAAGATTCATAGATAATCTTCGAAGATTGATGTTTCGAAGTTTCGAAGCTTTGAATTCTTTAAGTTTCAAATGTTCGAAGCCAGTACAATCGTTTGATGTTAATATATTATTTCAGCATCTTAAGTTTCGTCTTGGATTTTCGATAAAAATTTTGAAATTTCACTAAAGCTTGAATCCCTAATTGTTTAGGGTTCGAAAACTTCTAAACTGCACAACTTCGATTCATCGACAAATTCGAAAACTTCGAAACTGCTCAACTTCAATAATTAGAATCTTCGCAACTTCGAATCTTCTAAAACTTCGATATTCGAAGGTTCTCTTCGTTTCCTTGGGATCTTCGAAGTTGCAAAGCTTCGAGTTATTAGAACCCCTAGTTCTTACACCCTCGTCCGTAATTGTTAAAAATTGTATAGAACTAATTCAAGAAAACGTGGAAGACCCAGTCACATTGATGAACCCCCTAGATTAACAAATATACTCCAATATCACACCCTCTGCAGAAATAGAAAATAAACTCTAACATGAATGTACAAGATATGTTGCCAAAAATGGGATGGAGATTTTCTTAATTTGTTGCTTCCTATTGTTTAATATTTTGTATATGTAAAAACTAAAAAATAAAGGCTATTTATAATTTCTCTATTAATCAGGATATATTTTGCAACTTGTGACATAAAACTTTGTTTTAAAATATATCAAAATTTGTTTTGCAACTTGTGACATAAAACTTTGTTTTAAAATATATCAAACCCAAAGAAACCTCCACCCATGGTATTAATAGAAACTAACCTAAATTGTTACCTTTAATATACAGTGCGCGCCTAAAGTATGGAATATATTCAGTAAAACCGAAAAAATTTTTTTTTGGAAAAAATACTCTTTTATAAAAATACACATTTTTGCATGAAATTCGATTTTCAGTCGTCATTTGTTTTCGAGTAATGACGTCAGCCATTTTGTTTTTAAATGACAACCCCCTATTTTTGTCCTTGATTTTGAGAGATCTTTTCACTGTCGAACCGGCAGTATAAAAATGTTGCTACCTTACATGAAACAAGGTCATTCTGCAAAAACTAAAGAGGATATGTAAAGTTAATAAATAAATAAATAAAATAAATAAATATCAAGTTCACACTTTCAATTGTCATTTACTCGAAAAATGTCTTATGTAAAATGGTAGTATTTTTATACTGGCAGTTCGACAATGAAAAGATCTCTCAAAATCAAGAAAAAAAATAGGGGGTTGCCATTTAAAAACAAAATGGATGACGTCATTACTAAAAAAAAATGACGACTGAAAATCGACTTTCATGCAAAAATGTGTATTTTTATAAAAGAAAATCGACCTGTTCGAGGATTTTTTCCAAAAATATTTAATTTCGGTTTTACTGCATGTATTCCATACTTTAGGCGCGCACTGTATTTCCAAATATACTGCTTAAAACTTTTAATACAAATTTCTCTTTAATACAAAGAGTCATCACCCAACATTCGACGAGTGCGGGAAATTAACATATTCATTCAATTTCCGTCAATTATTGTGATTCTTTAATAGATATTTAATTTCGCAAAAAACAAGTAATACAAATGCAGACTTGTTTGTGATCAATTGTATTTGGAGCGGCCCGTTGGTGTAATGGTTAAGTGCGCGTGCATTTGCCTGCTGCATCGCGTATAAAGTGGGTTCGCCCGGTCGAAAAATTTTTTGGATCGAGAAATATTCGCCCGGATTCGCAGTTGTTACTCATTTCACTATATTGTTGTTGGATAATGGTAAAACGGCACAAAACCGAGAAAAGATCTGTTTGACCTCAGTTGTGTACAAATCCTAGAGTTGTTTATTCATTAATTTACGAATACAGTATTACGTTGCGTTGTTGTGGAAATGGAAGCATGCATAGTCTGCATAAAGTTAATTGCATATTAAAACTTTTACATGAAAAGCGCGAATTTATTTTAATAAAATAACATGAAAAATAAAAATAAGCTGCGAACGTTTGGCCATGTGCATACAAAATAACGTTCAAACTGCTAAACTTTAGCCTTGAATTTAATAAACTAACAATATCCAGCTGGGAGACCATACAAAAGAACAACTTCTTATGCTGGCTGTATAATATTTTTGTGTAGACAAATTCTATAGCACCATTTCATAAGAAGCTTACAGCCCTTAAGAAGGTTTCCTCGCATAGAAAATTCCGTCATTATAAAATTCTCCCTTGGAGAATAATGCAAGAAAAACGGAGCGAGGGTATTCAATACACACCCAGTACACCCACACAAACACCCGGTTAGAAAAAAACTTCTGAGTTGGATCAGCGACGCTCTAACAATTTAAGTTATTCCAAGTTATCGCTTTGTTACTCTCGAAGTAACACAGAAAGGGTCTTTTCGATCTCTTAAACAAATACCCCACCGAAGACGAGTACTTACGCCAGTCATATTCCACTATTTTTTCCACCGATAAAATCATCAATAACCGAATCGAAAATTCCACCCTCTGCGGAAATTCTTATCTCCGTCGAGATAATCCCACCATTAATCTACTCGAAACCAAAAAAAAAACCGGCGGTCGTATCCCTCGAAAAATAACAGTCCGATAAATTTGAGTCCCTCACGGAATTATGCAGACAGACAGTCACGCGATTCAATTTATTTATACGAATGATGGATTATAATAAGTTTAAAAATTATAAGGGCCACTCCATTCGGCTCCGAGTGATATCGATCTATATCAGGGGGGGTGGTTTTGGGGGCGGTAATTGGCCGTACGCGGCGCTCAATCTCTATCTGCGCGAAAAGGATATTATTTATGGGAATTTGATGCGGTTTCGAAAGGCAATTTATTTCCTGAAAAATAAAGAAGGGCAGAGCTTGCGTTTGATATGTGCTCCATTTATTTATGGATATATTAATCAATGATACTTTTTAAACGGTTCTAATCATCCCATTCGTCCAATTAATTCTGTAGGTTTGGGTAGACATTAATAATAAACTGATGGAGAATTTAGTTACAAAAGCTAATAAAAATTCATATCAAAGGAGACGTCTAATGCAAAATTTAATTTATTCTATATAAAATAATTATATAAG
This sequence comes from Ocypus olens, assembly GCA_910593695.2. NCBI lineage: Eukaryota > Metazoa > Arthropoda > Insecta > Coleoptera > Staphylinidae > Ocypus > Ocypus olens. The sequence continues at coordinate 16,660,773 of OU343051.1, forward strand.
AGATTTTGTTATTTAAATTTGTTAATGCTGTGCTTGAGGATGTTGTGATAAGATATAATATTAATTCCTTGTACGAAATAGGTTTTTGTCGATTAAACCGTTATACTCTACTGGCGCCGCTATTACGACGTTATAAAATTATCGGAAAATCCACGCACAGAGGCGAAAATTCGATCAAAGTTGGACAAAACCTAAAAATTTTTAATTACTAAAGGAAATAAATAATGACTTAGTTGTCTGTAATTGATTGTAATTAAAGAGCATATATTAATATTCTTTTTTACTTTCTCCGTTACGAAGTACGAGAAAGTATTGTGATCGTGAAAAAAAAACGGTTCGGCTTTTCAAAAACCTTTCTCATTTTAAACGAGATAATCCGGAAGTCTAAGGATCATATCCCAGATTTAAAAAAAGTTTGAAATTAGCAGCAATTTTTATTTTGAGTAGAATTAGTGGCAATTGTTTTTCTTTTTTAAATTAACTTCAGTGATGCACAGCCTCACAAATCAACTTAATTCGGATTATCCTAAAAATATTTTCTGTATTACCAGATTTAAATAGAATTTTAAGGGGATAATACCAGGAAATTTTTTAATGGAGTTGGCAATGATTTAAAAATTTTTTTTTTGCTCATCGGTGTGAGATATAATAAATGTCACTTTGACAATAATTTAATTTAATTTTAATTAAGTTCTTTTAAAATGTATGACGTTTATTATTATTATTAAACTAACCTCACTTTTAGATAATTAATTTTTTTAGTAATTGCACCTATGTTTTACGTCTCACAAGTGCTAAATTCTTTGACTCTAATTTCATAAAAAAAATATCAATTATAGTTACTCGGGATATTTGAAGTAAATTTGGAACCTGAAAACTTTTTGAAAACCTTTTGTAAAGTAGAAGCAAGCGTTCTATTTCTTAATAAACTGTGGAAATTCACAGCCTTAATTATTAACTTTATCGATACACCTTAAAACTCTAGTCTATGTCACCAGAAGTATATCGTCCGTGAAGCGGTAATACCGTCTATCGTACATTTAACAAATTTGATAGGAGAGACAGAAAAACTAATTTATAGCTTTCTGTGAAAGGATTAATGTTAAAATCTCAATTTTGGTCCAAATGGCGATTATCTCAAATTTACCAAATTTGACAGGAGAGGCAAAAAACTGATTTATGGCTTTCTGGGAAAAGATTGATGTTAAAATCTCAATGTTGGTCCAAATGGAGGTTAGGCGGTATTGCAGCTTCGTCGACGATACATAATTTTAAGAAACAATTATTATGAGTAAACTTTTAAAATTTCGAATGAGCAGCAATTGTTTTTAGATTTTTCTATAGTAAGTTCAAGAATGCGCAGCCTCTTAAATTTACTTTATTCGATGCAATCGAATATTTTTATTGAATTTTAAGGAGGATTACATTAATTATGGAAAATTATTAATTAGTAGCAATTGTTTTTTATCACAAAATATTCACTTCATGTGAGATTATATCAGATAAAATCTAATATAGGTGCCATCATCAATGCGCAGGCGTGAGTTTTCGCAATTATAGGGGCTCTTAACAAGTTTCGAAATGTTCTTAGCTTAGAATCGGTTGCACTGCTAACGTGTAGCGTGTTTAGGTTAGAATTAAGTTAAAAGGCATTTTATTAGAAACCATCAGATTATTGTTAAATTGAACTGCGTTTTAAAAAACATTTCGATACTGGCTGAGAGCCAATGGAATCGTGAAATCTCGCGCTTGAAGGATGAAGCATAAAAAATAATAGGGCCTTTACGTTCACATAGTATTATCTGAAAATCAAGGATGTTTCCAGATTTTCATACCGTCTTGGAAGAAAATTCGGTAAATTTATAATTAGTGGCAAGTTGTAGATATAAACTTATTCTTTACAAGTGGTTCAGATTTTCATTATCTTCAACATTTGTGAAAAATATCAATAATAAAAACAAAAATTCCAAGGGTAAAAACCAATTTCCAATTTACAAAATTGTATTCTTTATTGTTAAAAAAATTAACTTGAGACAACCTTACTTATTGCAGATTTATTAAATACAAATAATAAAGACCAAAAATAACCTGAATATATGAATATGGTAGTTTAGCACTGTGTGTCCTTGTCAAAATGTTTTCTGTTTTTTTTTAAATTTTAATAATAACATTTACAGTCCCAGTAACCACTGTGATTATGGATCGAGTGATGGAGATTTAAACCACCTGCTGTTCTCATGCAATAAGCATTCGGCACCAAGAATGGAATTCTTCAAAAAACTCGCAGATTTAAATGTTTTGTCGACATTAAATATTGTTCATCTCTTGTCCATAAATAATAACAAAATTTCTGAACAGATCGTTACGTTCCTAAAAAACTGCAAGATTAAGTTGTAAATGCGTATCCTCTCATTTGTTGTTAACCATTTTGTGCTCCAAACCTTTCCGTGGTCGTTTCTGTATTGTGAAATAAAAAGCGTTATCATAGACCCCTTAATGAGAATAAAAGTGACCCAGTCTTATCCTAACCGCCCTGAGCTGGCCATATGGACAGTTTCACATTTCATTTTAGAATAATTTTCAAGTTAGTCTTGTACGTAGTAAAAAAAAACGCAGAAACTAATGTTATTATCTAGTAATGCTAGTAACAACATGCAAATTTCTTTTGTAACATTCAATATCCGGCGTGGCACTAGCCAGGGAAGTAGTTGTTTCAATAAGTTATTTCTTTGTAGTCTTAGTAAGACTTAATGTTGCAGAGTCACGAACAGGCTGAATATTCATATATTCAGGCTATTTTTCGTCTTTATTATTTGTTAAAGAAACCTAAAATTTAAAAATTTGTGGTGTATTTTGAATTACAGCGTATATCATATGCGAAAGTAAAAAGTTTATATGAAAGGGGCCCCAATATATAGGGCCCCCAATTTGAAGTTACGCCACTGGCCAACAGATAATGTAAAAAAATGTATATTTTCCGAAAAACTGCAATGCCTAAAGTCAATGAAAAAATCATAATTCTGAAAAATCAGTCATTTGCACAATTAACTCATATCTTTTCTACACATGGTAAACATACTAGTTTTTTGCATTTAACACATCGCAGATTAGTTCTTCTGTCATTTTGATAACTGCAGAGAAGACATATTTTTCCGTTGTATGGTCCAACTTCATCAGGTTCAGTAAGAGGTACTGTTTTTTTTTCAACCTGTTCGAAGTTGTCTTTGAAGTCTACGATCAGCTAGTCTTGTATTTAGATGTGATCTCACCAGTTGATTTGCAAGCTGTTTTGTAAATGTGAATCTGATTTTTGTTTTGTTTTTTTGGATATAAAAGAGTTCACTGAAGCTATATTCAAAATAGCAAAGAAAACAGCTATATGCCACCGCGTGGTTCTTTGATTGGTGCAGTATGTGGCATACTTTTGATCTGAAGAGTCCCGCCTCTTTTGGTAAAATTATAAAAATCGACGATTTCAGGCTTCTCAGTATCATCATCAGTACACTTTTGATGATGAAGCGAAGAAACCTACACTGCAGCTTTGTTCTTTTTAGGAACATATGACAAAAGGGTCATGTCTTTGGTAAACGCATACAAAGAGGATCCTACTTCTCTGGTATTTTTCGGCAAAAATTGTGAAGAAATTTGCCTTTTATTTTTCTTTAAATTGCCTACTTATGTAAAGCCTCTATGTCAGTTCTTGAACAACTTTAATCGAAGAAAACCAATTGTCCGCTGTAATGTTGCGTAATACAGACTGAGTGGTAATACATTTTTTCTCTTCCTGCGATAAAGTCGACCGTCCACCTTTTCCGGTATAAATGTACTCTTTATAAAAATAACTAGTTTCTGCATCAACTAAAATTTGAGCCTACAATCGATATTTTTCAGGCTTGCTCCCAATGTACATCCGAAACTTGCAACGGAAGCCAATATTTCTGATTTATTTTCTCGAGAAGACTTTTGTCTTACGCTATTTAGTTTCGTATTAGTGTAACGTATTCTCGGAAAAAATATGATTTCATATTTCGAAAGGAGTAGCCACACAATCTTTGGTGTGGCATATTTAGAAATCAATATCTCTGAAGCAAATGAACTGATTTAAATTATTTTTATTTGCTGGACAGTATTTTGTATGCCCTTTAAAATGAGGTGTCACACAAAAGGGGATGCCATTTGAAATTATAAAGATGGGCTGGCTGGGGGTGAGGGGGTGAAAGATAAAATTCGAAAAACAGTGTTTTCAAGTCCCCCCTCAAAAACAAGATTGACGTATTTTTTCCTGTAACCGTGACTACTTCAGAACCAGGGTTATTCAGGGTGGCTTATTTTGAAATTAATACCCTCTTTCTCTAAAACAAATGAACCGATTTCAATTATTTTTGCTTTGCTGGATAGTATTTTCTGTGCCCTTTAAAATGAGGTATCGCACAATAGGGGGTGCCATTTGAAATTATAAAGATGGGGTGGCTGAGGGTGAGGGGGTGAAAGATAAAACTTTAAAAACAGTATTTTTTAAGTTCCCCCTCGAAAACAAAATTGACGTATTTTTTCTTAAAACCGTAACTACTTTAGATCCAAAGTTATTCAGGGTGGCTCCTTTTGAAATGAAGACCCTGTATGCTCGTTGTACAATATACTATTTACCGTTGCGGCGTTAGGTAATAAAACGGGTTTTTTAACATTCTTCTTTACTACTGAATTGTATTTTACAAAATAATTTGATTTTTAACAAAAATTTATATTTTTTTTACTAATACCATTTCTAGGAAACTTATTCCTTATACGTTCAGGTTAGGTTTAAGGTGGTGGGTGGGCTCCATCCCACCCTCGAATCTTTACAGCACAAGCGAGGATCTTGCGAGTATAAGTTAATCAATAAGAAAATAATCAAACGGTTTTTTTTGGTGGGTGCCCCCCCTCCCTCCCCTTTCCCACCCTCCAATCCTTGAAATACAATTGAGGTTTTTGGAAGTGTAAATTAATTAAAAAAAAAACAAATCTAACGGTTTCTTGGACCTTTGACAAACTTTTTCATTTGTAGGAACTCTGGGGCGTGCTGAAAGGTGCCTGACTTTCGTGAACTACCTAAGAAATTGGATTAATTTAACAATATTATCTAGGTTAAGTTTAAGTGGAAACGTCGGGCGGTGGGTGCCCCCCCTTTTCCACCCTCCAATCCTTGGAATACAATTGAGGTTTTTGGAAGTGTAAATTAATTTAAAAAAAATGAATCTAACGGTTTTTTGGACCTTTGACAAACTTTTTCATTTGTAGGAACTCTGGGACGTGTTGAAAGGGTTGTTGGGTGGGATAGGACCCATTCGCCACCCTCTGTTTCTTTTAAACCTTTTCCAGGGACGCTCTTACTTTATGCGTTTGAAGTTATTACATCCCTCGTGATCTGACTAAGAAATTAATTTCATCAAACACTTTTTTCTAGGTTAGGTTTAGGTGAAAATTAAGGGCGGTGGCTCCATCCCACCCTCCTATCCATTGGACACAAATGGGGGTTTTTCGATATGAACATTATCTAAAGGTTTTCGTGTTCTTTGACAAACGTTTCCATTTTTACTCCGTAAGAATACAAAGTTTTCTTAAACTAACAAAGCAGAAGGTTACTTTAGAAACCCTTCAAATGGCTTGGTTCTGTCTTCAGCTTGATCACTCCTCTATCTGGTTTGTTGAAAAAATTTTCTGACCTCACTTCCTTGAAGTATAGCATTTTTAAAACGAATTGTTGAAGGATTGATGACTCCTGTAATGGAATATGTAAGCTTTGTTAAAAACGCATACAACCGGTTTATACAATATTAAATAATGTATGTTTTTCGCATCTTATTAAATAATATAAACGTTATTAAATCGTTTTGATTGAGAAAGTTGTCCATTATTCGGCCGAATCATTTTCTCCACAGGTGACGTCCAATCAAATGATGGCGGTTTCATTGCCCAACAGAGTTGTTTTTTGTCAGCGAACTGCCGCAATTTCCAAATAGAAAAATTATTCGTTATAATTTAATATAAACAGAAAAATCTTTAGGTAATTATTTAATATGATGCGAAAAAGTATAGTAATAAACTCGTGAGTAAGTTGGCCATTGCCACTCGGGTAAATTGCAACACTCATCTACGGCTCGTATTGCAAACTTCACCCTCGTGGCAATAGACAACTTTCTCACTCATTTAATAGTATACTATCATACCGGTTAAGAAAATATTAAGTTTAAACTATAATTTATGAATCGGTATTCGTTTTGAGAACAAAAACTATTTTCAAAAATAGTCATTATTATTTTGAGTCAACTCTATTTGTATTTCCATTATAATTGTTTTGAATGAAAGAATTTTGACAAAAACAACGTTTTTCCCATATTTTGATTAGGATAAAGTAAATATATAATCACATAAATTGATATTTGTTGATTATGAGAAAATGAGGAGCTCATAATGGCTGCACGATTTGTGGGCGGACTATGGAAAAGGTATAATGAAAAGGGGAAAACGGCCACCTCCTAATTCTATATACATCCTGAGGTTCCCCAGGGCTCCTGATTTATGGTGAAATCTGTTCATCCGTGTGTAGGTCAGCCTCTGGCCTATAATAAATGGGCACGGGAGCGCCCTTCCTCCAATTCCGACCGCGTTTTCCTCACGTTTACGTGTGTATGCACATAATATTCGTTACCTCTGGCGCCGTGAATTATTAACACTTTAATATTGTGCCCTAAATATTTTGTTGTCGGGATTTATAATTAAACCAGGACACTCGGGGGATGCATTATGTATCATATCGCGAGCATTCAACGGCCACCCCCCTCACCGAGACATATACATTCAGCCGGAGATAATGGCGCAGAACGGATACGTCTGCTTTTCCGTATAAACGAGTAATAATAAATGTGGATTTTTGGTCGGGAAACTTGCCCCGTTTCTTAATGATGATAAGTTTCGCCCGTGTGACCAGATTCCCAACAAACTTGCGCCATTAACAGTACGTGATCTCCTGTGCAAATAAATTTTAATTATAATTAGATGGAGTACGGCAACTCCACACCTTGATGGCTTCTTAAAGCACAAGATTATTATTTACAAACTACATCAACTATCTCAAGTTCTCGAGTCTCGAATTTTGCGCTAGAACGTATCTCAGTCAATACCTGCATACACATCCCTGTGTAATACGTTTCATTAGATAATTAAGTTTCTAATTTACACCGACTACTACAAATAGTGATTTTTAGATTGATGCAGATTCTGCAATAAAACACAAACATTGCGGATTTATCTCTAGTCCACAGGAAATACGCATTTGACAAAAAGTAATTATTGTAATTTAAAAAATCTACATTATCTATTAAGCATATTTCAAATTAGACAAAAACTGTGATCGAATGAAATAAATGTTTTTTTGTCTGTCCTGAAAAACGTGGAAATTAAATTTCATGCTGTGCCTTAAACCAGGGGCGGCTCGTTATATAGAGCCACGGAGCCATGGCACTACCTGTAGACTCAAGCTCAGCAAGAATTTTTAACTGATTCTTAAAAAAACGTTTTAAATGTTAAACAACACCTGTAACACCGCATGGAAATTCCACATTCATTTCAACAGATAGTTAAGATTTTGACCGACTATTTCTGTGTTTTTACAAATTACCAAGAAAGCAATCGCAAGTTTACCACAACTAAAATGGTTTCACTAAATGGCAAATTTTGATTACAAAAAAGGCAAATTTTGATTACCAAAAAGGCAACTTTTTCAGAAATTCACTTTTTATTCGACAGATGGTTGAAATGTTGACAGACCAATTTTGAATAATGTCTACAAATTTCTACAAAAACTAATCACAAGTTGGGGGCCGCGGTGGCCTAGTGGGTAGCGCTCCTGCTTCTGGGCCTCGTGGTCGTGGGTTCGAATCCCATCCGGGCGGTCACTTTTTCTGAATGAAAAATGGCCGCACGGGTCCATGGATGTCTAGTGGTTGTCCTTCATATCTATATATGAATTTATTACAAAGAATCGGTTGTGGCAGAATAGCCAAGTAGCTTACGCCAATTTCCCTAATATCATTCACTCTCCTTAACCCGAAATCCCATCAACCATCCTTCCTTTTAAATCATTAATCACAAGTTTACCACAACAAAAATGGTTGCACTAGAAAAACAAATTTGATAACAAACACAGCGGATTTCGCAAGTTTACCACAACAAAAATGGTTGCACCAAAAAGCATATTTTGATGACCAAAAAAGCGCATTTTTCAGAAATTTGCATGGAAATTCCACATTTATTGCAACAGATGGTTGAAATTTTGACAGACTAATTTTGAATAATGTGTCTTTACGAACTTTCAAAGAAAATTATCGAAAGTTTATGAAAACACAAATGGTTGCACTAGAAAGCAAATTTTGATGACTAAAAAAACGAATTTTTCAGAAATTCATATGCAAATTCTACATGTATTGCACCAGATGGTTGAAATTTTGCCGGAGTAATTTTGAATAATATGTCTTTACAAATTTCCAAAGAAAATAATCGCAGGTTTACGACAACAAAAATGGTTGCACTAAAAAGCAAATTTTGATGACCAAAAAAAATTAACATGCGAATTCCACATTTATTGCAATAGATGGTTGAAATTTTGAGAGGTTAATTTTGAATAATGTGTACAAATTTCCAAATGAAATCATTTTCATCTAAATTTTCAATTTTTTTGTTAAAATTTTCGAATTTTTGGTCGGCAATTTTGATTTTTAGGATCGAATTTCTGGACAAAATTATTAATTTTTTATCCTATATTTTTTAACCTAAATTATTCCTTTTTATACGCAACTTTTTTATTTTTTTTGCCGATAGTTTCTGATTTCTTGCCCATCATTTTAGATTTTTTAACTTGAATTACTTTTTTTATTAGCGAATTTGATTACTTTTTGAGTTTCTGGTCGGCAACTTACATACACATGTTTATTTAGCTTATTAAATACATACATGAATAATTCATTTTTACAAGTATATTTTATATTGGAAGCCAAATAGGCTATCAACCAGTGGTCTTTCGGCCCAATTTTCGGTCTTCGTGTGTCCTTTTCATGAAGCGTGTGTGTCGGCAACTTATTTTAAGCTAAAGAGTTATTTGGGGAGATGGAAATGGTGAATTATTTTTGTTTTCCTTGATTTTTCAATTTTGCGGTTTGCATTTTTTATTTTTAGACCGGCATTTTCGATTTTTTTGGCCTATATTTTAGATATTTGATATTTGTTTCATTTCTTCGTTTCAAATTGTAGAGCTTTTGCGCTAAATATTCTTTATTTTGGTTAAACTTTTTGATTTTTTTTTTCTTGAAATTTTCGGTCTGCATTTTTTTAACCGCGAATTTTCGATATTTGTCTAAATTTTCGTTTTTTTCTGTTTATATTTTAGTTTTTTACCTTAATTAAGAGCAAATTCTGCAAGTGATTATTTTTTTACGATTTTTCAAAACATTGAGTGCAATTTCCGTTCCCTCCAGTGGAGTTTTGAGTCAATTCCTGTTGTTTTCAGTAGCAATATTGCAATTATGTTTGCAAGTAATCAAAAGCACACTCTTTCTCCATAGTTTAAGTAATTTTTGAGCTAATTCTACAAGTGATTATTTTTTTACAATTTTTCAAAACATTGAGTGTAAATTTCCTTCACCACAGAGCAAATTTTGAGTATATTCCCTTGTTTTCTGCAGGAGCATGTCGTTGTTTTGAGGAAATCAAAAGTACACTATTTTTGAATAATTGAAGCTTATCTGGAGCAAAACCTTCAAGTAATATTTTTTTAAATTTTTTTCAAATCGTCGAGTGCAAATTTCCTTCACTACAAAGCAAATTTTCAGTTTTTTCCGATGTGATCTGAGGCTAATCACCTCGAGTGCTGAAAACGGCAATTTTCGTACTTGAATTTTCAATCTTCTTGTTTGAATTTTTTATCGTTAAGCCCCCCAGATTTTGATATTTTGGTCTAAATTTTTAATCTTTTAGCTTAAATTTTCGATTTGTTAATTAAAATTTTCGATTTTTTGGTCCGCAATTTTGATTTTCAGGATCGAATTTTTTGATCGAAGTTTTTTAATTTCCAATCCTATATTTTAGTTTTTTTTAACCTAAATGATTGATTTTTATATGCGACTTTTTTGCCGATATTTTCAAGTTTTTTTGACAGTTTTTGATTTCTTGCCTTTGATTTTAGATTTTTTAACTTGAATTATTGTTATTTATGGGCAATTTTTTTTGCTTTTTGGTTAGTTTTTGACTCAAATCAATTAAATTTAATTTTTTTCAATTTTTTTTGTTTTTTTTTCAAGGCAGACCATTCTGAACCCTATTTGTCCATAAAATTTTGTTGTGGGACGTACTGGAATTGAGGTTTCCGAGTTTCTGGTTGCCAACTTATTTTGAGGTAAAGAGTTATTTTGGGGGTTGAAAATGGCGAATTATTTTCGTATTCCTCGATTTTTCAATTTTTTGGTTTGAGTTTTTAGACCAGCATTTTGGATTTTTTTGGCCTATATTTTAGATCTTTGGCCTGTATTTTTCATTTCTTCGTTCCAAATTTTAGAATTTTTGCCCCAAATTTTCTTTATTTTGGTTAAACTTTTGTTGAAATTTTTGGATTATTGGTCTGCATTTTTTTTTAATTGCGAATTTTCGATATTTGTGTAAATTTTCGATGTTTGTGCTTATATTTTTAGTTTTTTACTTTCTCCGTTACGAAGTACGAGAAAGTATTGTGATCGTGATTTTTTTTCAAACATTTTTTTTACAGAAATATCCGTTTTGGGGTCCCTAGATGCCATTTCAACAATTTCTGGAAAAAAATATTGTTTCTGTGTGTGTGTGTGTGTGTGTGTGTGTGTGCGCGCGCGCGCGCTGTATCTCAAAAACTAATGAAGCAATTGATATGAAACTTTGAACATAAGTTTTATTTGATAATCCGAAGAACTGAAAAGCTTTTGGTGAAATTTTGTACACCGGAAGTGAGTGTTTACCTTAACTGTTTTTTGTGTTTTACCAATATTTTCTTATATATAAAAAATATAACAAAAACAAACAAACTTTGAAGACAACAAAGAAATGAACATCTTTTGCTTGAAAACATTTTTCGTAAAATCATTTTCATTCGAGAAAAAAAATTATTATTATTTTTTTAATTTTTGGTTTATAATTATAAAATGATAATAGTTACAGCAAATTTATGTTAATAATAAATGCAGAGAATGCTACAATGAACAACCTATATATATATATATAAGAATTTTTTTCGAAATCCCTTCAGTTTTTGAGTAAACTGAGTTTTTGAATTTGAAGTATAATTTTTCCATCTTTCATAATTTTGACGTTTTAAACGAGTTTACACAACGCTCGATGTACATTTAAAATACGATTTCAATTGAAAATAAACCATGAAAACATAAATATAAATGGCTATGATACCATCAAGTCGGAGAAAGTAACATGATGGCCACATCACCATTTTTACCTTAATTAAGAGCGTATTTTTTATTGGTCTATTTAGAATTTTAACGTGATTGATTTTTATGTGCAAGTTTTTGATTTTTTGGTCGATATTTAATTTGTATAATTTGTCATTTCCTTTTTTCATAATTCTGACGTTTCAAACGTCAGTTTTATCCGATCCAATAAATTTTAAAAGTTGAAAATTACCATTTCGTACACAATCTGATAATGAGTAACAAAGCTTATTTTCAATGAGATGGCTTCGCCAATATAAAAATTGCAAAACACGGAAAATCATAAAATATTTAGTTGTCGTGGAACATCATCCAAGATCATTGGTCGATTTTTTATCAGAATGAAGCCGGTGCTGCAATTACCATCAATGCTGTTTTGTTCCGCACCATGTTGGAAATATTTTTGAGGCATCCACAAGTGTGGTTTCAACAAGATGGCATGCACAATGGCGCTGTTAGAGGGCATTTTCAGCGAACGCATGGTTCGAGAAGCAGAGATTTTAATTAGCCGCTCCCGATTTTTCCTTTGCGGACATTTGAAAGAACGTGTGAACTTAAATAAACCAAAGACCATACCTCTACTAAAAAAATATATTCGAGTAGAATTCGAGCGATAATTTCCAAAATCTTTCAAAAAGTCATGGAAAACATTTTAGAAAGAGCGCGACTATAGGCACTTCTTACTTAACTTAATTTTTCACGTTTAAATTAAACAAATACCCCATAAATATGGTATATTTAAAACAAAAACAAAATTGTCTCTAAAATGAAGAAATTTTAGACTATTTAAACCCTTCATTTCTTTTGCGCCACCCTTTATAATAACGAATCGATAATGGCGTAATTTAAATATTAGCCAGTGTCTATTATCCCGGGGGCTACCCCCGCAGAACAGCAGTTTCTCGCATGATAATAAATCTACTTATTCGCCCGCTAGTAAAACGCGCACATGTAACAGTAAACCGTCCTTTTGAAAGGGTACTACACACACCGACAGTAATGACAGTAACTGTCATTACACGCGCGCAAATGAGCCGAAATCTGAGCTCCAGTCTGTAATGGGATACCGAATTTCCATACATGAATATTCACTCATTCAAGCCCAGCTACGTGTAAAACAAGTTACACGTGGCATTCGCGCGGATATCAGTGTTGGGTGGGTGTATATATTAATAATAGATATAAAAAAAAACATTGAAAATGATGACGTACACCTTTTCAAAATCCTTAACAATGTTTTTTTTTACTTAAGCATGAGCCATTCAATCACGACCAGGTTATTATTATTTTTATGTATTTAATTTGGGATGAGTAAATGAACAAATGAATAATGTCTGTATACACAACAACCATGGACCCGTCCGAATACTTCTCGATCCCCGAAAAATCTTTCGGCCGGGCTGGGATTCGAACCCACACGGCACGCGGTGCAACCGGCACAAGCGCTCGCCTGTACCCGCTACACCAACGGGCCGCCCTGTTTTAACAATGTTAAACCGAATCCATTCAGATTAACGAAAGTTATAACGTAGAAAACGAAGAGATTAGAAGCTTGTAGACTACGACCAGGTTAAAATTGTTGAAACCGCTCTTGAAGAGCAATTGATCAAATCTGAAGTCGAAAATTGTTGTATGTTTTGTAATAATTTAACTGAGGAAAAGAGTGACATATGAAACAATCGTTAACTTTTAATAGAACTTAGCATGATAAATTCATAATTAATGAGTAAAAAGTAATTGGTGCAATGTAAATATATTAAGAAAGCGGAGAGTACTTTAGTTAGTTGGCTGGTGATATTTATTAACGTAATGGCATGCTCCGGTATGAAGTCGTAGCTGGCGTACATGAGACAGTTACAAATGAGTCTTTAGGTGTGTCGTGAGTTATTAAAGCATCTATTTGATACAAGGGAACCTACACAAGAAAATTTAATGCGCCGACGACGAGTAATGTAACACCGGCTAGGGGGAGACTGAAACAATGGACGGAATATTACTATTTTAAATTAATACAGTCTCACTAATTCCTTTGATAAATAAATTACCTGTCCGGATCACGGTTATTAATTATTTTGATTCATGCCCCGGCTGAGAAATTGTTTCTCCCGCGAATATATCCAGCCATTAATTTCCGTCGAATTTACGGCGACAATTTACGTATTACTGCGTGCGTGTTCGAAATTTATTTTAATTGCCATTAAAACGTAATGCTAACATTAATTACGGCGGCGTTATGATGTTGTTACCGTTTCATTGTTATTTTGCAGACGTCACTTTCAACCCCATTATCATTTACTATATGGTTCTAACGTATGTGCTTATGGGTGGAAAATTAACATTAATGTCTCATATTATATTTCAATAACCAAAAAAAAAATTCAAATATACTGAAGGAAAAAAAAATGAAACACTTGAAATTCGTGAAATTTCAACCATTTTCAAACGGCGTATTTTCAATCGATTTTGATGAATCTTTGAGGGCGAAAAACTTTAAAGTGTCTTCTTTAAAGTCATGCATCCGAACTTAAGCATGACCCCTTCCGCCCCCCTCTAGCACCCCTGTGAAAAAAAGTTTTTTGAGGAAACCATGTCCAACTTTGACGATGTATACGGAGTTACTTAAAGAATTGATCAAATTTTAATGCCTTTATGGTGGATCGAGTCGACAAAATTTTTCGAACTCCGTAGACATCGTCAAAATTGGACAATGGTTTCCAGAAAAAAACTTTTTTCTTCACAGGGGCGTTAGAGGGGACGGAAGGAGTTACGCTTAAGTTTGCATGCATGATTTTAAAGAAGACACTTCGAAGTTTTTCGCCCTCAAAGATTCATCAAAATCGATTGAAAATACGCCGAGTTATGGCGGTTTGAAAATGGTCGAAATTTTACGAATTTCAAGTGTTTCATTTTTTTCCTTCAGTATATTTGAAAAGTTTTCTTGGTTATTGAAATATAATATGAGACATTAATGTTAATTTTCCACCCATAAGCACATACGCTAGAACCATATAGTAAATGATGATGGGGTTGAAAGTAACGTCTGCAAAATAACAATGAAACGGTAACATCATAACGCCGCCGTAAAATTGTCTACAAAAAATAAGTTTACCACAACAAAAATGGTTGCACTAGAAAAGCAAAGTTTGATAACAAAAAATGCGGATTTTTTAGAAATTCACATGGCAATGCTACATTTTTTACTGTAGATAGTTCAAATTAGGACAGACTAATTCGAAATAATAATAATCTGCTATATATTACTTTGTCTATATCACTAATATAAATTGTATTACTTTTATATTCACGCACATATTATATACATACTTTTACATGATTTACTAAACTTGGCGGTAGAATTTTGTAGTTTTTTTTTTCACACTTACAAATTGTATTTTCTTTGTAAAAAGGGGTTTCCCGTATATATTTTAAATAAATAAGTAAATAATGTACTTTTACAAATTTACAAAGAAAATAATCGCAAGTTTGCCACAACAAAAATGGTTGCACTAAAAGGCAAATTTTGATGACCAAACAACCGCATTTTTCAGAAATTCTACATTTATTGCAACAGATGGTTGAAATTTTGACAGAGTAATTTTGAATAATTATAGCAAGTTTACCACAACAAAAATGGTTGCACGAGAAAGTAAATTTTGATGACCAAAAAAGGCGCATTTTTCAGAAATTCACATAGGAATTCCACATGTATTGTAAAAGATGATTGACATTTTGACAGACTAATTTTAAATAATGTGTCTTAACAAATTTTGGAAGAAAATAATTTTCTTTTAAATTTTCGATTTGTTTGTTAAAATTTTCGATTTTTTTTTTGGTCCGCGATTTTGATTTTTAGGATCGAATTTTTGGTCGAAGTTTTTAATTTTAATCCTATATTTTAGATTTTTTAACCTAACTTATTGATTTTTATACGCGACATTCTTTTATTTTTTTCAAGTTTTTATGTCAGTTTTTGATTTCTTGCCCTTCATTTTAGATTTTTTAACTTCAATTATAATTTTTTATGGGCGATTTTGTTTCTTTTTGGTTACTTTTTGATTACGTTTTCGAGTTTCTGGTCGGCTCGTTTTGAGCTAAAGAGTTATTTTGAGGGCTGAAAATGGCAAATTAATTTTGTTTTCCTTGATTTCTCAATTGTTTGGTTTCAATTTTTTTATATTTACTTCAGCATTTTTGATTTTTTTACCCTATATTTTAGATCTTTTACCTGTATTTATTTTATTCAAGTTTTTTTGACAGTTGTTGATTTCTTGCCTTTCATTTTAGACTGATTGAGGTTGGCGGCACTTACTTCGTGATACATTTTTAATTAAATAAAACACACTTTTACTTAGTTAATATCACACTGTTAAGTGTGATATTAACTAAGTAAAAGTGTGTTTTATTTAATTTCATTTTAGATTTTTAACTTGAATTATTATTTGTTATGGGTGAATTTTTTTACTTTTTGGTTACTTTTTGGCTACCGTTTTCAAGTTTCTGGTCGGTAACTTGTTTTGAGCCAAAGAGTTATTTTGGGGGCTGAAATTGGCAATTTATTTCTGTTTTCATGATTTTTCAATTTTTTGTGTGCATTTTTTAAATTTTAGACCAACATTTTTTATTTTTTTGGCCTATAATTTAGATCTTTGGCCTATATTTTTCATTTCTTCGTTTCAAATTTTAGAGTTTTTGCCCTAAATATTCTTTATTTTTTTTGTAAAAATTTTCGGATTTTTGGTCTGCATTTTTTTTAACCGCGAATTTTGATTTTTGTCAAAATTTTCGTTTTTTCGTGCTTATATTTTAGTTGTTTACCTTAACTAAGAGCGTATTTTTTTATTGGACTATACTTTAGATTGCTAACGTGATTGATTTTTATGTGCAAATTTTTGATTTTTTTGCCGGTATTTAATTTGCATAATTTATCATTTCCATCTTTCATAATTTTGACGTTTCAAACGTCAGTATCATTCGATCCAATAAATTGTAAAAGTGGCTCTACCATTAACATGTTCCACGAGCCGCCACTGAGAAATAATACAGTTTTTGTGAATAAATATACATTTTTATCTAAATGTAAACTTTAAAAAAATTTGAATCAAAAATAGAAGTTATCCAAGTTTCTTCTGCTTCACTTAAAAATGATTCTTATTCTGTTTTAATTCCATCTTCTATATTTTAAGCGTTAAGAATTCTAAAGTTTCTTTCGAAAAGGGCTCAGCGGTTTTTCTCGGGGTTGGTATTATTCCAGACAAGAGAAGATCTGATGTCAAGAGAAACTTGTTTAAAGTACTAGATTTACCTTCTAGAGTTGTATGAAAGATAAGACCGGAAATTCTTCTTCCGTGCTTCAACCGCTTCCTTGGATAGTTGTCCAATAAACAAAAAGCAGTTTTCTGTAATAGATGCCCCTTGAATTAGAAACTTATGCATTGTTGGAGTCATTGGATGCCATGGATATGCTCTACATTTGCTGCTCCGGAAAAACATTGACGCAAATGAAGATTACTCAGTTTTACAAAAATCGCGATTAAAAATTTCACTGTAAGGTTGGAATTATTTGGACACTAAGTAGTAGCCTGGAAATAATTAACAGGCAATTTTAAATGGCGATTGGTTCTGGTTTTAAAATGGCTTATCTGTTATTCATATTTTATCTAGCAACTTCTTACTGGTTCTGAGATTATTATATCTAACTTACCGGAGTGAAATAAATCTGGAAAATCAAAGACCACGCGATACAGTATTGAGTAAAATAACATTTCTCGTGCATATTTAAAAAAAAGACAAAATTTGCACTTGCATCATTTTTTCTCCAGAGAAGTGATACATTTTGCTGTATCCATGGCGTAAAGAACAAGCTTCACCACATCGATTTTGTGTCCTGATGCCATTGTTTTCAGTATAACGTTTAAATGATAAGTGAGCTAAACTTTTACACCGGTAATTTTAGCAGTGAGCTCTGCAAAATGTCGCCTACTACTGTTATTTCTTATGTAAAATGGCAATATTTTTATACTGCCAGTTTGACAATGAAAATATCTATCAAAATCAAGAACAAAAATAAAGGGTTGTCATTAAAAAACAAAATGAATGACGTCATTACTCAAAAAAAAATCGACTTTTATGAAAAAATGTGTATGCTTCGCCCAAGTCCTTCGTTACGAAATTATTTCTTGGAAGCCGGTCAGTATATATTCTCGACTGTCGGTACCGCACCTAGAGTATTGAATTTCTTTCTATGTTTGTTTATAATTTTGTACATAATTACTACGAGTCCACGTGGACTAGAAAATGAATGTCGGTGCTTTAATTCCCAATCGCAGACGACAGAATGCGATAAATTACAAGTTGAAAAATTCATCTATCTAACCACTTCCTTTGTACATAACAATGTATCCGGATCGTTTAACGTTTGTGTTTACTGCAATAATGCAAGAAGGATGTTAACGCCTATTTCACATTGAATACAAATCTAAGTTTCTTAAAATTTATTCCAGTGTGGTTGACAAATCTAGATACAGAAATCAGAAACCACGGCATTGAATTGCATTTGTTGTTACTATAAAGTTTGTAATTTACAGACTGAAAGAAAACTCTTCACTATAATTAAAGTTGCCATTTGAGTTTGTAGATGTAGACAACCTAGTTAGTTTCTTGACCCCGCTTCGCATTGCACCGGCGACCTTTATTCTTGGACCGCTCGTAATTACTCAGTTGGAAGCAATGCCCGCCAACAAAATAAATTGGAATCGCAGTCCATGAAACTCCGCCGCACCTACCCACTTCTTAATTCGCAACTTTATTTATTTCTCCGCAAAATGAGAATTCCGCAGGGAACATTTGTCTCCAGATTTTGCGACACAACTTTTAAAGAAACTCGTGTCTAATTACGCCACCTAGATAACATTTCATGGCGCTCCTGTTTACTTATTCTAGCAAACTGTTCCTCAGATAGCGGCCGAAGGAAGAGATCCGTGCACGCCGAGCGCGGTGCAATTTCCACATTTCAAAAAATATGACCGCTGGCAACTTTGCAAATTAATCAGCGTGGGTGCACACTCGCGCAGTGGAAAAAGGAACTAAGAAAGAAACAATGGTAACGAAAAGCTCGCATATATTTTTTACTGCTCATGCAAACGTGCAATTAGAATAAATAAATAGACCCGAGCTCGCTTCAGCACCTCTGTTAATTAATTAATAAACTAAATATTGGATGGACAGGTTTAATATATATTCAACAGGAGTGTTTCCAGGGTGTGAATTGATAACAATTTAGTTCAATGGCATGACGTGCTCTTGCTTTAGAGGCGAAGGGATTGGCTGCGAGATTATACATTAGTTTTAAAACTATAAAACTACAAAGCAGGAGTTGTTTCGCTGTATATACATAGAAAACATTTTTTGCGTTACTTGTGTAAGCTTTGAATACTATTAATATAATGGGCAAGTGTGGAGACCATATTCATCAAAAAGAGAGTGCTTCACGGCTGCGTATATCTCCACTACTTTTTACGTTTATTCAAATGTTATATTTAAAGAAGCTTGCAGACGGAATCACAGTCACACCATCAAATATGCCGGCAATTGTACTAGGCTAGCAAATAGCCTTTTCAGTAATGTGCTGCGAGCACACGTCGTTGTGTTTACAACTTCCAACACGTATCATCTTCGTGGAAATCAATTTCGCACTTGCATTTTTTAATGTCCGTAGAAAAATAGTTATTTTTTATACAAGACGATAAAATAATATATTATTGAGGAGCGGAAATGTTAATTTCTCGAGTCGATAGAGTCGATAATGATATTTTATCGTCGTGTGTAAAATTCTATTTTTTTCTATAGCAGATTTTAAAGGCAGAGGCAAAATATTTTTTATTAGAAACGTCAAAATTAATTTAAATTATCTTTTCCGCAAAAGTAGGCGAAATGCGTATGACATTTCTCTTTTTGTCCGGGGCGACGCGACGCGACGAAAAGACTAGAGCGGGCTCTGGCCACCCAGACATTTATAAAAAAAATAATTTATTGTCAACAGTTCGCACCAGAAGTTTTGCGCTAATAGAATCATGTGTGAAAATGAAGAAATCCTGCCTGTAGACGTAGAAGAAGAGGCGTCTGCGGCTGTAAAATGGCAAAAATTAAAGTACTTTATCTACCCTTGCTGTTAAAGTATTATTTTATCTACTCTTACGTGTAAAATGACACTTGATCTACTATTTCGAGTTGATAAAAGCATACTTTGACATGTGCTATAGAAAAAATGAATTTATTTGATATTTAAAGGGGATTACAAGTTTCTTATTGTTTTATTTAACTAGGAAAATCTCCAGGTAATGGATGAGTCCTCGAAGTAAGCGTGGCCG
The DNA here is from genome assembly GCA_910593695.2 of Ocypus olens. Taxonomy (NCBI): domain Eukaryota; kingdom Metazoa; phylum Arthropoda; class Insecta; order Coleoptera; family Staphylinidae; genus Ocypus; species Ocypus olens. Next base: position 16,680,637 of record OU343051.1, read on the forward strand.
AATATTCACCCTTCTCGGCCTTTGTATAATTACTCTGCTAAGAAGGGTCGGATAGTCAGGACTTCCTTAATTAACTTATCGGATGCGCCTCTCATTCATTGCACTCGCAAACAAAACCGAATGCATTTTAATGGACTTAGGACCTCATTCACCGGCGGAATATTAAATAAAGCGATCGCCGTATTTCCCGAAAGATAATGGGTCTGCATTAAGAAATGTTTGAACTAGTTAGGGCAAACATAAAAAACAAATATTTTTACTACAAACTTTATAGATGTTTAGAAACAAACAAAAATAGTAAGAAAAGTAAACAGATACAATTTTAGTGTTAAGAGAATGAACTACTTTTGAAAATCTACGACTACATATTTACTCTCATCAGAAAATAAGGTATGATTTTCAACTCATCAATCAATAAAATATTTTTGTATTTAGGCTTTTCACAAGGTTATGCTTCAAACGATAATTTTTGTAAATTATCTTCACATACACATTAATAACTTTTATGAAACTGATGTGAAAACTATTATTTATTTATTTATAAAAAGGAATAATATCCGTTTCAAAAAGAAACGAAATAAATTTAAATGCACATGTCTCTGATGACAGGTGAGGTCCGTGGACTATATGGCATATATCGGATACGGGTAAGGTGTTATTAATTGTGTTATTATTAGATGATGAAGAAAATTTGCCCTTAAAAACAGAGTTACAAATGACTTGTTGAAACAACTACTGCTAAGTCGACCTCTGATATTTCTCGCTTTAAACGCAAAAATAGCTCTGATTTCTTTTGTTATATCTATGGAAGTTTTATCATTTCCAGTCAGTGTGCAGGCAGTGTGTCAAGAGTTTAAGGTTGTGCACTACGAAAACACGTGATAAATTGTCATTTAGTATCACTATAGTTTGGCGCGAGCCTAGAGCTCATTTCAGTGATATCTTCAGGATATAACATGGAAAATAAACGTAAAATAAAGTATCCTAGTCTACCATCATTTCTACTGGATATCATATATCCAGTGCCTCATTACTGAAATTCCGGTCTCAGTTTTCATTGTACAATCCACTTCTGAAGATAAGAATATGGTGAAGAATCAAGTGAGAGCAATGGTGATGATTTTAAGATTGAAGGAATTTTATCAACCTGAGTTGCACAAGATTTTCGACTAGCCAAAATGACTGCAAAACTCCTAGCATCAACTCTTTATGAGAAATAGTTGCTTGGAGAAGGTTCCAAAAATTTTGAAAAAATATCTTCTGCCATCCCTAAAAGTTTCAGCTTCTCGACTTTAAAAGAAAGAAATTCGTCCTTAAAAGAAGAAAAACGAACGCAGGGGGTGCAAATGATGCGTAGGGGTAGTTTCAATAATTTTGAAAAAATATCTTCTGCCATCCCTGAAAGTTTCAGTTTTTCGACTTTAAAAGAAAAAAATCCGTCCTTAAAAGGAGAAAAACGAACCCAGTGGTACAAATGGCGCTTAGGGGTAGTTCCAAAAATTTTGAAAAAATCCCAATGAAAGCTAGTCAACGCTCCTGTCATCCCTGAAACTTTCAGCTTTTCGTCTTGAAAAGAAAAAAATGCGTCCTTAAAAGAAGAAAACCAAACCACCCCCTGGGTTGGTGGCGTTGGTTTGGTTCCAAAAATTTTGAAAAAAATTTCCAATGAAAGCCAGTTATCCCTTCTGCCATCCCTAAAGGTTTCAGCTTTTTCACTTGAAAAGAAAAAAATACGTCCTTAAAAGAAGAAAAAACATTTTTTTTACCCGGTTTTAAAAAAATCATATGTCGGAAACGGGGCAAAAATTCGAAAAAGTGGCAATTTTAGATATTTTCTTTAAGATTATTTTAAGACATACCGGGATCGTCCAGCTCCGGCGGTTATGGAGGAGTATTTTTTTTTAAATGTGCAAAAATCGAAAATCTGCGTTTAAAAAATCCCTCCCGGGGGTGGGCGTGAAACGAATCGACGGGACCGGCTTAAAAGCTTGCCCGGTTATCTGGGCGTCGATCTGCGCGCAAAAACTAACAAAATTTTACCGAATAAGAACCAGATAAGGGGTGAGGTTTAACCCTACCCTCCCGTTTTAAGGGTGAGTTTCGGGGAATGCAATTTTCAAACTCCGCCTCATATTTTTGGTATGGACCAATCAAAAATAATTCGCTCTTCATTAAGGTAAAAAACTAAAATATAAGCCCAATAGATCAAAAATTTAGACAAATATCGAAAACTCGCGGCTAGAAATAAAAAATGCACACTAAAAATTTCAACAAAGAAAATCGAAAAGTTCAACCAAAATAAAGAATATTTACAGCAAAAACTCTAAAATTTTGAACACAGGCCAAAAAATCAAAAATTCTGGTCGAAAAATAAAAAAATACAAACCAAAAAATTAAAAATTCAAGCAAAAAAAAAATAATTTGCAATTTTCAGCCCCCAAAATAACTCTTAAGCTCTCAAAAATAAGTTGCCGGCCAAAAATTAAAAAAAAGTAAAGAAATTCCCCCATAAAAAATACTAATTCAGGTTATAAAAACTTAAAATGAAGGGAAAGATATCAAAAACTTCTAAAAAACTCGAAAATAGCTGCAAGAAAATAAAAAAGTCGCGCATAAAAATCAGTACTAAAATCTAGTGTCGGCTCGTGGAACATGTTGATGGTAAAACAACTTTTACTATGTATTAGATCGGATGATCGTCAAAATTTAAATGAAAGATGGAAATGACAAATTATACAAATTAAATACCGGCAAAAAAATCAAAAATTTGTACATAAAAATCAATCACCTTAAAATCTAAAGAACAGACCAATAAAAAAAACTTAATTAAGGTAAAAACTAAAATATAAGCACAAAAAATCGAAAATTTAGACAAATATCGAAAACTGGCGGTTTTAAGAAATGCAGACCAAAAATCCGAAAATTTCAACAAAAAAAATTAACCAAAACAAAGAGTATTTGGGGAAAAACTTGGAACAAAAAAATTAAAAATACATAGATGTAAAATATAGGCCCAAAAAATCAAAAATGCTGGTCTAAGAATTAAAAAAAAACCCTTTAGCTCAAGTTGCCGACCAGAAACTCGAAAACGGTAGTCAAAAAGTAATCAAACAGTAATAAAAATCGTCCATAAGAAATCTAACATGAAGGGCAAGAAATCAAAAACAGTCAAAAATAAAAAAAGATCGCGTATAAAAATCAATAATTTAAGTTGAAAAATCTAAAATATAGGATAAAAATTAAACATTTTGACCAAAAATTCGAAATGATTTTAATCGTTCAACGTCAATCGCTGGGGCAAGAATAAAATTTTATCCAGACTATGCATTTCAACAAATCTTCTAATATTTCGAAAACGGCAAACAATAGGTATAGGGAGTATTGTAGTAACTCACCTTTATTTGCTCCATATAATTCAAAAATGGCAAAAAGTACAGGGTGTTCCATTAAAAAGAACATAAGTTTGGTCTGTAACTTTGTTATGAGACACCCTGTATAAATTTAAATATTTTTAGGGCGTGCAGCTCACTATTATACACAACTTTTGTATTAAACATTTTTCGAAATTTTGAAAAATAAGCACGTGATTGACCGTTGCCAGAGCTCTGAAACACCCTGTATACTTATAAGATTTTTTTCCGCTACCGATATCGTAAATAAGCATTGCATCCATAGTTACATGTACCATAAGTGGCTGATAACATTCGTGATGTTTGTTGTCCTTGGCGACGGAACTTAATTTTTACTTAGGAAAATAATAAACAGAAACGTAACGCTCCAACATATAGGCGAGCAACACATGTTCGTCTATACCTATAGCATCGGCATACTTTTTATTTAACCACTGCTTAAAAGAGTAGTAACAGGGCACATACCTTTTTCGATTTTGTCGGTAACAGTTCTAACACGCAATATTCGCGGCTTCGTTTGCATCCATGCCCGCAAAAACTGTCACTGGATTGACACAAACAAACAAAATTCGACATTGTTTTCTCGGTTGCTATAGGACGCATAGGTGACTATAAAAATTTTAATCCCAAATGTTACAAGCCATATTTTAGAATATTTTCAGATCTTTTTCAAGTATTATATTTCCGGTAGCGGAAAAAAAATAATAAGCAACACGGAACGTAATGACAATTAACATTTTCAGCAGGCGACGAGCCTCGGCTCCGCCTCGGCTCGTAATCGCCTACCTCAAATGTTAATACGTCCTTACGTTCCTTGTTGCTTAAATAACTATTATTTATAATTTTTGATACATATTAATGAAATAAAAACATTATTTTCTGGAAATAATCATTTGTAACATGCACATTTCCTTTAAATAATTCAATATTAAGGTTTGCACTAATCAGAGAAATAGTTTCTCAATAAGTCATTTATATTTTAGTTTTTGTAAGATTAGTATTTTTTGGCTATCGGTTTCGATTTGATTACATTTATTCACTGCGCCTGCAACAACTAACAGTTTGCATTTTCAGCCGATTAAACGATTAGGTTTGAAACTTAAATGGAGATATTTGTTTCAGAGAAATAAATTTGAAATGAAAGCGAAGTAATTGGTTATATGAATTCCGAGAATTAGTATAGCTTTGCTTTTGATGTAATAAAGTTATCAGGAAAGGGAATTAAATAAGTTAGTCGTTACTCCACCAAACGTTTCACAACACTAATTGAATTTTTAAATAATTTAACTCTTTATACAGCTGATGAATTAAAGAGCCTGTTACGAATAATTGCTTTGAAAGGTTAGGTAATGTAAAAAAAGTACATATTGGCACAAAATCACATTTTATCATATAATTAGAGCGAATGAAAGTGGTACGTCTTATTGTAGATTCAACTATTTCTTTTCATTTTGTAGAAGTGCTGCGATAAAACAGTTAAAAAGTAATTATTTAAGATCACGATCCTGTTTTAATAATGTAAATCTGAGTTTTATTTTTGTATTTTCTTAACGTTAGTTTTTGATTCGTATAAATTATTAATCAAAATAATTTCCTATGAGCAATTATTTTTTTTATTATCTGCTAATCTTGCCTACAAAACTAAAATACATTTTTTTTGAAAGCATCCGGCCTATCTGGGTAATCATATCTTGTCTGATTGATCAAAATTAACATCGACTGGAAGTTATCCATAAATTTCAACCACGAATCCGGCGCATCCACCATTTTTGCATACATTTCCAAGTTTTCTCTACTAATTTACAGACAATGGATTTAAATTAAATATCGAACCTAAACAACGCCTAACGATAACTTGATTTTTTGAAAATTGACCATGTTTCGATAGATGTCTTATCGAAAAATCGGGGTAAATCCTAAAAATCTAAAAATGGTGGAGGCGCCGGATTCGTGGCTGTAGTTTATGGCTAACTTCCAGTCGGTCCCACCCAGGCTCTTAAAAGATTTCTAGCATTCAGTAAGTATTATCGCAGATTTTATATAAACATTGCAACACACAACACAATCATTTCAACCGATAAATGCGGAACATTAAATAACATGTACAAATGTTCACCTCGAGCATGCATCCTACTTTACATTTTACTTGAAGTATAGTTGTCGCATTGGCCTTTCTGTCGAATATATTGGTGCTTGGAAATAAATCTCGCCATTTGCCATTCGAACGCTTTCAGTTGATCATAAGTAGTAAATATGCGGGGTATCGACGCCGACACTGAATAAACATGAAAACGTTTGGATGAGCAATATCTTCGTCGGTCTGCGATATTTGCAGCGATCTGCATGAAGTGATTGCGTTCGGATTTGATTAACTGGATCTGGGAGCGGGGCATAAATGTGACTGCCACATCACTTCCGGTCCATCAGGTCGTTTCCGGTTCGCCGGGATCCTTTTCTAGCCTGGCCCTGAATTAAAATGCGTCGGGACGCCGATTCATTTCGACCCGCCACGGCCGCCTCCTGACCTCACTCCCTAATCCGCCCAGATCGTTATCGACCCTCCCTCTCCTGTCCTCCTTAAATTTCAATGGGTATGCATATTCAGCTGAATTCGCTCACCAACTACACTCTATTCAAATGCCAAACGAAAAAGTATTCATGTCGTATATTCAATATCAACTGTATTTCAGATTTGGATGCTATAGTTTAGACATGTGTTTTTGAAGATTTCGTTTGTCCATCCAGCATCAATCAATGGATCCTTATAATTATAGTAATGATTAATCAATGGTTTGTTTTGACGTAATGGAAAGGTACCACAAGCTCAAACTATAGAGCTATGAAAGAAATAATCATTGCATATTCCTTAGCAACTTTATCTCGAAAGTTTTACATTTAGAATTACGGTATTGTTGAGATGTAAACTAGTTGTATAAATTTGAGTCTTCGTGCAATCAGAGATTATGCCAGATTAATTCACACGCCGTTGAATATTTCACGTCTGAAATTGCAGGGCACTATCAGTAACAAATGTATAATTATGTTCATGTGTCATGCCGCGCACAATAAGGACAATGGTATAGTTTATCTTAAATGCGCCGGGATTTATGGTATGACCCAGTTATCTGTTTCCCGAATGCGCAAACTTAACACAATTAGGAACTACAGCAGGTGAATGCGGCCATAAATTCTGCAGGTGCACTCCGAATTTACGGGCAAAAAAGGGGTGAATTAATAACGGTTCAATGACTACCCCTCTGTGTCGCGTTCGTAAAGAACACTTAAGACGTGCTCTTCGAACAAACAAGCCAGTTACCGTTTCTATCAGGCATCCGTTTAACTAAGAAGACATAACATGCAAAAGCAATGCCCAAACAAGCCAGTTAATCGTGGAGTAAACAGCGGAGAAGTGAAGAGATGTTGAGGACGTATAGAAGTCAATTACAATACTAGACGATATGAGTCATCTAATGGCGAGTGTATATTAACTAGTTTATTAAAGCGGAGGACTTCATGAAATCGATAGGGGCATGTCAACATTATATGAATTTACCACGAATCAATACTTATAATTATAACCCACTGTTCTCGGATATTACATGTAGAGCTTTAGTGCTTCCGGCTAGCCGTGTTGGTTATTTAGATACGTGATACACTTTTGCCACCCGCGCTGATTAGTTCTTAGAATTAACAAATATAGGGTGGGACATCTAGTGGTTTCTTTTTAAAAATGCAATAAAATTGAACAAAATTATTATTAACATGTATTATGGCTTTATTAGTAAGAGCAAACATTCCCATTAATTATGGAACCCAACTTCGTTCAAGTGGCCGCCTCGGCTGGCTTCGCAATAGCGCATCCTGTCAACCCAATTATCCAAGACCTTGTTGATGGTTTCGAGCTGTAGCTCACGGATTGCTTGGATGATATTGGCCTGAAGTGCTTGAATCGTTTCTGGATTGTTGGCATAACATCGGTCCTTCACGGTTCCCCACAAAAAAAAATCCAAAGGGGTTAAATCGCAGCTCCGAGGCGGCCAATTGACATCGCCAAGACGGCCGATAATACGATGGGAATTTGTCGATGGGAATTTGGTGCTCAAAAAATCGATTGTAGCATGGGCTGTGTGGCATAGCGTGCCATCCTGCATAAACCAGAGGTTGTCCAAATCCATATCTTCAATTTCATTTAAAAAAAGTCGGATAACATGGCTCTGTAACGCTCACCGTTGACCGAAACGTTGTTCCCGGCCTCATTTTCGAAGAAAAATGGTCCAATTATGCCACCACTCCACAATCCGCACCAAACTGTCACTCTCCGGGGATGCATTGGCTTCTCGACAATAACGTGCGGGTTTTTCGAGCCCCAGATGCGGCAATTTTGTTTGTTAACGTAGCCGCCAAGATGCGCCTCGTCAGAAAAAATGATTTTTCGCCCAAAATCGTTGCTTTAAGGCCCAAACTACAAAGCGATAACGAAGCGGATGGTCATGCGCCTTCAATTGCCGAGTCAATTGGACCTTGAAAGCGAATAATCCGAGATCTTTGTGCAGAATTCTCCTGAGACTAGTGCGTGCAATGTTGAGCTGTTGAGATCGACAGCGAGTTGATGTTCGTGAATTGACTCTCGTTTACAGCAGCCACATTCTCGTCTGTGCGCACTGTACGAGAACGAGGACCATGAGTGTTGTCCACTAGCATGCCAGTCTCACGAACTTTTTGCACAAACTACACAAACCACTAGATGGCCCACCCTATATAGGCCACATGATCGAGGTTTAGCCAAAATTTCCATTATTTTAGGACTGATACAAAGTAAAGGATCTATAGCCCAAATATATTTTCCACCTACCCAAGTAATTTCAAACGTTGCTAGCCAAGTAATTTCGTTTTTTTTTGGTCTTGTAGTATAGTAGTATAAATATTTTATTGAATAATATATTCTCCATTTTGGTTCAATACATATTACTATTTTTCTGGCAATAGCATGATTTCACGCTCATAAAACTTCCGATCTTTGCTCGTAAAAAAAAAAAACTATAGAGACCGAAAATAATAATCCGAAGGTGCCAGATCTGGAGAAAATGATGGTTGGTGGTAGTACATCCCATCCAAGCTGTAATAGCTTTTGGCGAGTTAGCAAACTTACATTATCTTGGTTGAACTCAAACCTTTTCTATTCATCGTTGCTGTTTGAGTGAATCATTCAATTTGTCCAATTGGTGACAGTACGTTTCAGAATTGGTCGTGATTGTCCGGCAGAAGCTTAAAAAAACGATTTACTTGAAATCCCACCAAACGGAGAGCTTCACCTTTTTTTTATGAATGCCGGCTTTCGAAGTGCTTTGAGCACTCCATGATCTCTTGCATTTAACATTGTTGTAGACAACCTATTTCTCCAACCAGTGTTTAAATGAAACCAAGGCGTTTCACGTGATCATAAACTGTCGAATTCGGTAAATTTAATCTCTCAGCGACCTCAGGAGTTATTCGGTTTACGTCAATCTATGCCTTTATTTTGTCTTCATCAGCTTCAATCAGTAGCGGCTCGTGGAACATTTTGATGGTAGAGCCACTTTTTGAGAAAAAAAAACAATTACTGTTGCAAAATTATTCAGTAAATTACAACTGACAACACGTGTGATTTTACATTTCCGTAAAAGTTAGAAATGCATTGTTTCTAAATTTTAGAATATTTCAATGTGAACAGAGATGAAATAAAAAAAAATGCAACAAATTCGTCGACGCGAAGAAACTCTAAAAACAATTGCCATCGACTTGAAACTTTCCAAAAAAACTGACAAACATGTGATTCTACATTTCCGTAAAATTAGAAATGCATTGTTTATAAACTTTAGAATATTTCAATCTGAACAGAGATGAAATTTAAAAAAAAATTGCGGTAAATTCGTCGACGCGAAAAAAATATAAAAACAATTGCCATCAACTTGAAACTTTCCAAAACAACTGACAACACATGTGATTATACACTTCCGTAAAAATTAGAAATGCATTGTTTCTAAATTTTAGAATATTTCAATGTGAACAGAGATGAAATTAAAAAAAAATTGCAACAAATTCGTCGACGCGAAAAAAAATATAAAAACAATTGCCATCGACTTAAAACATTCCAAAACAACTGACAACACATGTGATTCTACACTTCCGTAAAAATTAGAAATGCATTGTTTCTAAATTTTAGAATATTTCAATGTGAACGGAGATGAAATTAAAAAAAATTGCAACAAATTCGTCGACGCGAAAAAAATATAAAAAACAATTGCCATCAACTTGAAACTTTCCAAAACAACTGACAACTCATGTGATTCTATACTTCCGTAAAAATTAGAAATCCATTGTTTCTAAATTTTAGAATATTTCAATGTGAACGGATATGAAATTAAAAAAAAATTGCAACAAATTCGTCGACGCGAAAAAAATATAAAAACAATTGCCATCGACTTGAAACTTTCCAAAACAACTGACAACACATGTGATTCTACACTTCCGTAAAAATTAGAAATGCATTGTTTCTAAATTTTAGAATATTTCAATATGAACGGATATGAAATTTAAAAAAAATTGCAACAAATTCGTCGACGCGAAAAAAATATAAAAAACAATTGCCATCTACTTGAAACTTTCCAAAACAACTTTCAACACATGTGATTCTACATTTTTGTAAAAATTAGAATATTTTAATGTGAACGGAGTTGAAATTAAAAAAAAATGCATTAAATTCGCCGACGCGAAAAAAATATAAAAACAATTACCATCGACTTGAAACTTTCCAAAACAACTGACAACACATGTGATTCTTCATTTCCGTAAAAATTAGAAATGCATTGTTTATAAATTTTAGAATATTTCAATGTGAAAGCAGATAAAATTTAGAAAAAAATTGCAATAAATTCGCCGACGTGAAAAAAACATGAAAACAATTGCCATTCACTTGAAACTTTACAAAATTACTCAATATTAATTCAAGAGTGCTTTCTTACAAAATTCAAATACATTCCGTCCATTGCTTTTGCGATTTTTCGTGTAAATTTATGAAAAATTATAATAATTTTTTGTTGACGCGAAAAAAATTTAAAAAGCTGTAAAATACTTGAAACTTTCTAACTTTACTTAAAATACATTAATCATAATACGCCTCTAAAAAAACCATAATATGGGGTATTTCAAGATAACCGACCGAGAACAGCCCTTAAGATTTTTTAAGTTTCACTTCTTCGGAGTGAAAAAAAAATACAAAAACAACTGTAACACACTTGAAACTTTTCAGGTTTACTCAAAATACATTAATCTTAATAAACCCCCAAAAAAACTCAAAAAACCCTTCAAGAGATATATTCTCAAATAAATGCATTGCCATTTTTCTCGTCTCATGAAACTTTTGCAGGCATCGCTTTAACATTTAAAATGACAAATCAGTGTTTTTAGAATTAATTAAAAAAATCTTGTTTCGTTTGAAATAAGAGATAGTGCCATGGCTCCTTAGCTCTACATAACGAGCCGCCCCTGGCTTCTATTGGCCTTCCACAACGTGGTGCATCTTCAACATCAAAATTGCTGGAACGAAATTTTGCAAACCAGTTTTGGTACTGGCGTTCTGTCAATATATCTTCTCCATACACATCGAATATTTTTTCTCTCTCTTGAGCATCGTTTTTACCGTTTCGATAGTATACCGAAAATACTGCTTTCGACTTTCATATTTGATAGGGCACAAAAAATTAATAGTAATAATTTAACGGCACCTTAATTATTGATCCAGAGCCTAAAAGGGTAAGGTTTAAGCTTTCATTTCATACGAAGTAGAAGGTTCTAGCACCTCTGATTGTTTTTATACAAGCCTAGAACATCATATTTAGAACACTACCCGAAGCATTGAATTGTCATAGAGACATTTCTAGGTGTCATTATAAATTGACAATGTCTCTAAGTTAAAGACATGGTTCGCCGGTTTAATTAGTTCGTTAAATTGAATACTTATACAAATAAATGGGGATTAAAGTATTAAAATACAAAGGGGTTCAAGGAGGGACATACGCTTCACACCCAGGGGTCGATCAGGGTGGCTAACGATGACAGACAAAAAGATCACAGGTGGAAAAATGTAATAAAACAAATGAATATAGTCCATAAGGACAGCTTAAGTCTTTTAATTAATTACGACTTCAGTATTTATTACCTGTATGGTTAAAATCAGAACCACGGATAAAGTAATAAGTTACACACTTGTATCAGTTGCAAAAATATTTGAATATTACACTGGGCAACAAAATTTTAGTTGCATTGATAAAAACACTTGTTCTAACCTAATTTGTTTGTGCTAAATCCGAATATGACGTTAGGTTTTCCCTAAGCTATCGTTTTTTATGCAATTAAACAATGAATTAATTAGTACCTGAGTAAAACCATTTAACTAAAATGCTTTTTTATGTAAATCGTAATGCAAAACGTCACTTTTTAGAATGAAATTAAATATCCGCCATTATGATATCATGGCAAACCTTTATTTTCAATTATTCAAAATAATGGTAAAGTTTTTTGCAAATATTTCGGTTCATATTTTGCAGAAACTATTGCGTAAGGTACCAAATTACTCGTCATCATCGTCAATCTTACGAGACATTAATCTATTTGATTTTCGTTTTCGCAAAATTTTTATCTGAAATGCGTTTTCATCTATATACACACAAGTATTCCACTAATAATTTTTGGAATTGATTTAATTCACGTATCTATTTAAAAGTGAATCTTTATTTTTTTGCATGCAAATGTTACGCTATTAAGTTGAACATGGCTGAAACTGTATTTCGGAGTAAATTTGCCGGAAGTAAATCCACATCGTCGTATTCCGCATATATTACCATAGAAATATATCTCGAACTAAAGACAATATATCATTTTTGCAATAAAGTACACGAGCCTGCATTTTGTAGTCCAAAGTGGTAAACATAATAAAATTTGCTGTGCCGGAATATGGGCCAACATCCTTGAGTATGAAATATTCTCGCGTACGGTACTTGCCGAGAAAGAAATTATTTACATATAGAAACGGTTTTATTTACAATAATTCAAAAGGAAATTGGAAATTTTTCAATCTCGCCAGAGAGCGTATAAACAACAACGAGAGCGGAGTGGCCCTTATTCATTCGCCTTACGGCGTAATGCCCACGTAGAAAGCATAATTCAATTATCCGTCCTGGAAATGAGGAACTCGGTTTTTCCGGAAAAATCGCGTAGTGTGAAAGGGGCGGGCGTCGCGGCGGCAATCATCCCCTTCGACGGATTGATCCGTCCTCCCCGGCAATCCCGCTCGTGCCGTAAATACATTAAACCGGACCGCTGTAGGTGTCCAATATGCATTCTCCTCCGCTTATATACATTACCATTAGAATATCCAATATCCGGATTGTGTTTGCGTCGCATTTAATCGTAATATGCATTCCCATTTGCGAATATGCATTACCTCTTGTGCTGCCTTTATTTAATTAAACATTACGGTCCGGATTCGAGTGGCGGCGGCACAAAGCGACGCCATTTTTTTGTTGGTCTGTGCATCAAAAGTCCCAAATAAAGGGCCCTCAGCTATTTTCAATTTCGAGCTCGTTTAATTTAGACGCCGGCGCAAATTAATACCACCAGAGTTATGTGTAACTACAACAATTTAGCGCCGCCATATAAACGGTTTCTCGTTGTTGGCCGCGCGCAAGCTGGAAATTGCAAAAGTTTATAAGCGAAATTATGCCAAATGATGTCGCCGCGGCTTTGATCAAACAACTGCGGATGCATATTTGCCACGGGCGCTGCAGATTAGTTTTACTGTTCATTGGAAAATGATTACAACAAAGCATACGCTGTTACTAGAATTTTACATGCATGGCGTAAACGATAGTTTCTATAGACATATAAAGATGCTAAAGTCTTTCCCTCGGCTGGGTCTTCTTAAATAGAGTGGATTGTTCTTTTATAGATATTGGTATTTCACTAAGAGCACAATTTTTCGTTTCTGGTGAATTTGCTGCTACTCTCTTCGAAGATAAAGTATACAGGGTGTTAAAAAGAGTGTCACAAACTTTGAAGGGGTAGTGTGGCCCAAAATATGTAGAAAAGTGTTTATTATTGTTTAACCTGGGTCCGCAAATGGACCTTTTCAGAAATACGGAAGATATTCCTCTTGCAGGAATGTGCATTGTTTCGCTTATCTCTATTTTCGTTCGATGAAAATAGCATTTTATTATGGTACTCGACAGAGTTTTATCAAAGATACAGTTTGTAGTTGATGTGCACAATTTTACGAATTTTCACTATGCCTGTTTACTTCACCATTGAGTGTAATTTACATGCATTTTGATATACTAATAATAACAGGTGGGGCAAAAGTCCCGCTACCATTTTGATTGCCTATAACTTTGCTCAAAGAAAAGATAAGTAAGTTTGGTTTTCATAAAAACTTTATTTGGTCTTTACATTTTTTTTTTCGTTATGATTTGAAAATTATATCGGCTAAATGGTGACCGCGATTTGCTATGCAACTTTCGGCTCTTTTTAAGGCATTTTTCATGACATCCTGCAACATCTCAGGCTTTCTTTCTTCAATTTCGTGACGAATATTGTCTTTAAGATGTTGAATCGTTTGGGGCTTATTCACATAAACTTTTGATTTAAAAAAGACCCATAAGAGAAAGTCTGGTTCTGTTAAATCCGGAGATCTGGCTGGCCATGCTAAATCGCCACTTCGCGAAATTAGTCTTCGCGGAAAAACGTCATTCAATATTTGAATTGTTGAACGAGCTGTGTGTGCTGTAGCAACATCTTGCTGAAACCATATGTCCTCTAGTCGTTGCTCTTCCATTTTAGGCACAAGAAAATTTCGAATAATGTCTTGGTACCGTTCAGCATTAACAGTAACTCCAACACCTTGGTCATTTTCAAAAACATAGGGACCAATGATGTTTCCAGCATGAATACCACACCATACAGTTGTTTTTAGTGGATGCAATGATGTTTCATGAATTAATTGAGGATTCTGTGTTCCCCAAAACCGGCTGTTCTGTTTATTGACATGGCCACTGAGAAGAAAATGGGCTTCATCGCTCATTATCAATTTAGACGAAAAATTTTCAATTTCATCAGATAGCCTTAGGATTGCATTACTGTACTCAACTCGTTGATCAGGATCTCTCGGTAGCAATTTTTGGACTAATTGAATTTTGTACGGGAACATTTTTAAATCAGTTTTCAAAATTCGCCTTAAACTGCGTGCAGAAATGTGTAACTGGGAACCACGTCTCCGACTTAATGTTTCTGGAGACTCTGCAACACTTTCGCGCACCAGAGCCACATTTTCAGCGTTACGAGACGTCCGTTGTCTTCCAGAACGAGGCCTGTCTGCTGTCGTACCGTACTGTTGAAAATTCGCATGTAAACGATAAATTGTGGTTTTGTGAGGCACTGGACGATTAGGATATTTTTGACGCAATTTCCGCTGAGTGGCAATAATGGAACGATTATTTTCAATAAATATTGTCACTATTTCTGCTCGTTCTTGTGGCGTATATTTCTCCATCATAAAATTTTGACGTCTACACAACACAATGGTTAAAGCAAAACTGAGCTAAACGTCACAGTACCCAGATGGCGCGTAATCGAAATGGTAGCGGGACTTCTGCCCCACCCGTTAATAATGTATGTTTGATTTTCAAATTTCATTTTGCTTTCGCTACAATTGCTTCACTACACTGTGGCTTCTTCAGATGATAAAATTCAAATGATAAAACACTTGCTTAAGTACCATAGCAGTTGTTGGAGTGGGGATGAACATTTAGCAACAGCGTATTGGACAGTTCTTATTGTTAATTTAGCATTTCATGCATGTGAATGCCAGAGGAGCGCAACGTCTTTTCGTGGTCACTCATCCCAATCTCCACATTCCTTCAGTTCGTATTTTTGTAAGACTGCACCAAACATTGAGTGATACCGGTTCATTTGGGAAACCGTCCCATGATTCCGGAAAACCAAGACTGTGGCAAAAGAAGCAATTTTAGCACGGTTAGCGAGGAATATCAGCTGAGGAAGGAATTAGTGGGAATTAGAGGAATATCAGCTGAGGAAGGAATTAGTGCTCCTCTTGTTTGGAGTATCCTCCACTGGCAGCAGCTTTATCCCTACCATGTACATCGAGCGCAGGCCCTAAATCCACTTTATCGTCAAGCACAGTCAAGATCTTTTAGATGGCATTTCTACCGACGAGAAATAAGCCATGAATTTTCAGCGACGGATATTCCCGGCGCAACCACCAACAGGGTCCTTAAAACTTTAATTTAATTTTTCTCATGCCTGTCTGGAAGCATATTTAACAGATACAAACCCAAAAAAATCGTGAAAATGTTAGAAAATATATATTTTTTGAATATCACAGCACATTGATACGTGGCCGATACTTAAAAAATCATAAGTCCAAAACGGCACTAAAAATGTTTAATTTTATTTATGCAGTGCCCTTCAGATAGTACATTTAACGAATATATACTGTCAAAAAAACTGTGAAAATGTGAAATATTTGTCTCTGTTCGAACAGACATCTTCGGCTGGAACACATAAGTCCAAAAATATTTCACAACAATTGCACGGTTTTTTTGACGGTTTGTATTTATTAAATATACTTTCAGAAAGGCACTGCAAAAATAAAATTTAAAATTTTTAGCGCTCTTTTCGGTTTATGAATTTTTAAGTGCCAGCCACGGATGAAGTTCGATATTAAAAAACAATATTTCCCAAGATTATCACGGTTTTTTGACAATTTGCAGTTGTTAAATATACTTCCGGAAAGGCACTGCATAAATAAAATAAAAACATTTTAGTGCCCTTTTGGACTTTTAGTGCCACCCAAAGATCAATGATTATAAAGAAATAAATTCCCAACATTTTCACGGTTTTTTGACGGTTTGTATTTATTAAATGTACTTCTAGAGAGGCAGATCAACGAGTTGTTCGATATTAAAAAATGGTGATGTGGCCATCATGTTACTTTCTCCGACTTGATGGTATCATATCCATTTATATTTACGTTTTCATTGTTTATTTAAATTAAAATTATATTTAAAATGTACAGCGTTGCGCAAACTCGGATAAAACTGACGTTTAAAACGTCAAAATTATTAAAGATGGAAAAATTATACTTCAGATTAAAAAACTCGGTTTGCTCAAAAACTAACGAGAATTCGAAAAAAAAATTATTCTTTAGAAGTTGTTCATTTTGGCATTCTCTCAAATTTTTATTCACATAAATTTGCTCTAACTATTATCGTTTCATAATTATAAACCAAAAATTAAAAAAATAATAATAATTCTTTTTCTCGAATAGCAATGATTTTATGAAAAATATTTTCAAGCAAAAGATGTGTATTTCTTTGTTGTCTTCAATGTTTGTTTAAATATTTTTGTGATATTTTTCATATTTAAGAAAATATTGCCAAAAAACAAAAAAACAGTTAAGGTAAACACCCACTTCCGGTGTACGAAATTTTACCAAAAGCTTTTCAGTTCTTCAGATTATCAAATAAGACGTATGTTTAAAGTTTCATATCAATTGCTTTATTAGTTTTTGACATACAGCGCAGACACACACGCAGACAGACAAACACACACACACAGACACAATTTTTTTTTCCAGAAATTGTTGAAATGGCATCTAGGGACCCCAAAAGCGTCTTCTTCAAAGTTATGCATGCGAACTTAAGCGTAACCCCTTCCGCCCCCCTCTAGCACCCCTGTGAAAAAAAAAGTTTCTTTCAGGAAACCACGTCCAACTTTGACGATGTCTATGTAGTTGGAAAAATTTTGTCGACTCGATCCACCATAAAGGCATTAAAATTTGATCAATTCGCTATGCAGGACTCGAAGAACGAAGTTTCTACGACGATTTGGCACCAAGTTATGGGTGTTTGAAAAAAAGTGCATTTTGAGGTTTTTCGCACATAACTCAGCGACTTTTCAACTAAATATGATGATTCTTACGGGAAAAAATCTCATTTTGGCCCTATTTAGGGAGGTAAACTCAGATTGGAATGGTCCCTTTTTGAACCCTTCAACCCCCGAACAAGAAAACCACGTTTTTGGGCAAAAAAATGTCCAACTTTGGCAACGTGTACCGAGTTGGATAAAATGTGTCGACTCGATCCACCAAAAGGGCATTGAAATGTGTTCAATTACCTGTGCAGGACTCAAGAACGAAGTTCCTACGGCGATTTTTAACAAAGTTATGGGTGTTTAAAAAAAATTGTGTTTTTTTTTACTTGATAAGTAAGTTTTTCGACGAAATTGTTTTGAGGTATGCACGAAAATTCATTGTTTGCGTGAAATCACGATTTTTTCATTTTGTACCTTAACAAAAAACTTTATTTTAGGTCAAAAAAGACTCACTTTAACGATCCTGTAGGGTCGGAAAAAATGTGGGCCTAACTCACCACCATTCGTCCATTTTTCATTTATTTTTCAAATTTCATTTTATACGAAATCCATTAATCCGGCACATGGCTTCATCTTCCTCAATTTTGGGTGACAAATATAAATGTAGAGGTAATATAAGGCCTTCTGTTGCAACTATTAGTAAAATTAGTGAAATTTTACGATTTTTTTTTTTGTAAAAATGCTTTGGTATTAACAGTAGTGTCTTCACGTTTCCAATAGAATACATATTCCGTCTAGAAAAGAATAGAATGCACATTGAAACGGATTTTTTATTTTCCTTTTTTCCAGCCCTATCCTTGGAAAATTGTAGTTTCTCGAGACTAGTGTATTCTTCGTGAAAACTTAAATCTATTGTTAAAATACCTTTTCTTTACTTCTTCAATGGAAAATGTTGCCCGTCTAGAAAGTTTTTGGGAACAGAATGTACCTTAAACGAGTTTTTTCATTTTGTTTATTTTCATCCCTATCCTTTTAGAAAGGCAGTTTTTGGAGACAAGTGTAATAGTAATTTACGATACAAGTAACGCTATGAAGGCTTTTACATTACGAGAGAAAAGTTTTCAATTCTCGAGTTTTTTTTTTAATTAAAAATAAAGTTTAATGAAAACCGTTAAAAAGCGAAATCATGTTTGTTTGCCAATATCTCCATAGCAACGAGTTGCGTTAAGATAACATAACAACACTAGTGTTGTTAAAGGTACCGTAACGTTACTCGTTGCTAAGGTGTTATTGACATGTTAACGTTATAGGATAATATGAAAATTTAAAACAGTCGTTTAATTGTCAAAACCCTTGTCGCGGTTTTGGCCTTCACAAGCAGACCATTCGAATTGCTTCCTCGTAGAGTTGGGCGAATAGACCCTGTTTTGTGAGTCGCCCCATCTATAGGTGGCGCGGAGGCAGCAATTGTAATTGATCTTAAAATAAAAGAAGGATTATTAAAACACTAACACGCAATGAACAAACACACAAATCTTAGAATACAATTTGTAAATATTTATATTGCACAATGTTATAATGCAAACGACTAATTTCATACAATGATATACGCACAACTTTTGAAACTGGACTATGATTCATTAGCGTACCACTTTTATGCTCATTATAACTTCATCAATTACACTTTTTCTTAGATCAGATGTCTTTTAAATTCTGTATTTTTCGAACTCATTTCTTGTACAAAAATTCTGGCTTTAGCATACCCGGTACCATTACTCATTATGAATCATGAAATTTGAGTACGAGGCACATTGCAATTTTGCAATTGCATTGCTCGTCGCTATGTTTTTGGGGTACATCGCAAAATTTTCTTTTTTGCTCTTCACTATCTGTTCAGGGCAAATTGCAAAAATTTTCGCGAGGACTTTTTTTGCTCATCACTTTTTTCCAGGCATACTTTTTAATTTTTCAACATAGTCATGAGCCACTTCAAAAATCGACTCTTCACGATGCGTAAACTCATAAAAAGTCATTTCGCTTATCTCTAGTTTGTTCAGACTTGGGGACTCATTGGGAACAATTTTTCAACGACCTCTTGCGGCTCATATTGCTGCCGTCACATCGTTTGTCTTCGATCTTTACTGTCAATTTGTTTCTAGTTACACTTGTAATTTTCTCGTATTTTTCTATCCTAAATATATAATTTTTATATGAGTCCGTGTAAATACTTGTTTTATTTATTCAGCTTTTACTTGCTACAAATAACCTTGAGATGGCCGGAATATAGAGCGCATAGAGCGCAAGGTAACAGTCAGGACCGCAACCCGCTTCACATGACAGCATTTAAGATAGCATATAGACTATCAAACTAAACGCTTCTGTCAATAAGCACGAATTTTATTGAGACATTAAAAATTTCAAACAAACTGAATTTTCCCTTCAATTCTAATTAACAAATTCGCACAAAATAATTAACAGCAATTATTTATTCGATCTAATAAATAGGTATATTTTTTCTATATATACAAGAATCTTTATTAAAGAATTCTTACATTTGGTAAAACATAATACTTATTTGATTATGATAATTAAATGCGCAAACTGATTGTTTATTGACTTTATCGTTCTTTTAGCCTTATTTATTCCATTTGCCGTTAATTTCAGCAAGGATAATCCAAGAAAATCGTTGCTTGCATTTATTTATCCCGTCCATGCGAAAAATTCCGCTGTGGCCAATCGCCCTCCAGCGCGAACATTTCTCCCCCGACAATGGGGACGAGGAGTAACTAGAAAATCCGGGGGCCCCGAGGCGGCTCGTTTGGGTTAATGGAGTTCCGCCCCCCGCAAATAAAACGCCATGTGTTCAAATATAAAACGTGGCCCCCGCCGATAAATTGGGGTGCGCATTTCATTTTCCTAATGCGAGCTTAATGCCGGATTAAGCGACGATAATTGAGCGAATTCATTTTTGAGCAAGAGACCACCCCGGGGCTTCTTGTTAGAATGGAAGAAGTGGAGGAAAGACTGTCATAAATAAAACCTGGTCCTTTTTCAGAACGTAATTTATATTGCTTAGGAGAAAGCATACTGCTTTTTATAGTGGCTAAGCTTTTATGAGCGTTACAAAAAAATATGCGCATGCGGTTAGAAATATCTCGCCATCACCGAATTGATATTAAGATATTGCATTTTCTGCTTAATTGGAACTGGTCCTTTGTAGCAGGGTGAGGAACGCTCCTCCAGTTTGAATAATAGAGCTTCGCGATCGATGCCTTTAATTCCTCTTTTTGTACGCCCTTGGACCGATGTCGAGTAGTTTTAATTTGTCAGACGTTATATTTCTGTCGTACTATTCCTTTCAGCTCGGCGGGATTAATTACTGCTACCAGAAAAACTTTATTTATGCGATTGCTAAAGTTTGGCCGCACAGGAAATTTCGTGATTAAAAACTACGATTGACTTGTTTTTTGTGATGAATGTGAAGGGTTTAATTAGAATTGTTCGTTAGTGTTTAACCAGTAAATCTACTCCAAACCTACTAATTGCGACTATCGGTATGCAAATAGTAAATTCATGTAAAACTTAAATGAAATGGTCACTGACGAATAGTCCGCATAAGTCAGCATACTTTTCGTAAGTTTTGTTACTCGGATTAATTCGTAGCTTTTACCTTCAGAAAATATTTTCGTCGCAAAAGCAACTCTTGACTGACAAAAATTGCCGGCAAGAATCCGACCACTTATTATAATGTGTTTGAAAATTTATTTATTTATGTGGAAACAATAGCCGTTTTTTTGGAATAGTTCCGTGAGATAATTTGATTTCTATCCAAACTACCCTGTTGAAAAATTTCACACAATCATACTTCTATGAACTACAATGCAAGAAGACTATCTAGTAAAACATATTTAATATTTTCGTTGTAATATTAACATTCCACTACCCTTAAGTAAACGTAAGATATAACCAAATGTTAACAAACGTGGAATTATACAAGATCGAACAGATAAGCCAAAGAGTATTATTGGGAACCCTCCAGAAAGATTTAAAATATATAGCACAGTCCTTCATTGGCAACATTGGTAGAAGAGTAGTAACATTATCGAAATAAATTATCCCTTCCATTTCGCAGACCTAGGGTTTATCGAATTAATTGTGAGAATTAAGAAGGGACTTATACGGGATTAGATGGGATGTTAAAAGCCGATACAAAATGTAATCAAATCCCGGATATTGGATAATTCTCAAAAACAGATAACTACTAAAAAATAATGAAAACGTTACATTCTTCCAAAAATATATATCGATTGAATTTGCTGGCGGATCCATAGGGAGGCGCGTGAGTTTAACTTAAATGTTTCAATAACTATGGTGATGCTAGAAATTGTTTGTCCTGCTCTGTAGCTAGGAGCCCAAGCTTATTGAAAATTTGGTGAATGCCCAAATGTCAACTTCGAAAATTGTTACAGCTCCTCTTTTTCTTCAGATGGCTATCCGGATGTTGTTAACCATGATGGCTATTATGGTTTTATTAACAGTTACTCGAATGAGTTCTGTAGTTGTAGATAAATAAGATCTTCAGCCACGTAATTCTTTTTTCTTCGCTTCTTTTCTTCTGCTTGTGAAAGCTCCTATCGGTTTTCATTTCACATGATGTGATCTAAATACTGGAGTTATGTTATTTTAATAGTGTTGTTGCAGCTTAATGGTATTAGTTATTTGAGCTTTAAGTTAAAGTAAAATTCCCATTTTTATGATATTTTTATATCCAATGTATAACACATTATTTTCATTAATAAATGAAAATTTTGTCAATAACTAAACTTGCAGCCTGATTGCAAATAAAAGTGACAAGTTTTACATAAGTTTTAATAAAATTGATTGCACATTCATTTAATTTTCTTAGTGAATTGTATTCGACTTTTTTTATGTCGGCTCTTTTTCCCATTTTATGAAATTAACCGTGGATTCCTTTTGACAATTTGACTGCCTTAGATAGGTTGTCAGAGGCAGCTTGTTTAGTCAAATTTCTAGGCAACAACATTTTCGTCGAAAATTAAAAAAAAAACTATGTATTAAAATTTTCTACAATTTCATTCAATAAGTTTCTCTCTTAGTGTTGATTTGTTTTATTCCTCATAGCAAATGTTAATTTCTAAAAATTAAGTTTCAGTAGAACTCGTTCTGTAGTATTATAAAAATATTGTAATAACATTGTTAGTTGTCCTTGATCCAAACATTACATTTCCGTGTGGTAATTTATTTCTAAATTATATGCGATATATAAAATCATGTTTTCCAGTTCAAATTGAAATTGAGGCCAATTAATATGGAAAATCATGTACGAGCACAAAGTCAAAGGCCAAAATAATTACATCCGTCCGCCAATTGATATTTGGTCCCCATATTTGCGGAGGGTAATTTAAGTTAAATAATTTATGAATGCGTAATCGAACAAACACAAAATCGGCCGGGATCAAATGCGCGCACGTTTTCGACATTTTCCGATAACGCGCAATTATTATTAATTGCGCAATTAGCGCCGTATCTGATTTAATTAACATCGCCATAACGCGCCGTCGCTGCGACTATCGGCCAGCAATTAAATTAAATTGCCAGGCGATCAGATCCCTAGGATTAGGTCCGACGTTGACAGTTATCTCCGATTTGCATAATTGGCGCGGGCAAGACTTCCAAATGGAAATTCGCCGAGACACCCCCAACGCAGATCAATCAGTTCATTTGGGGGACGATTTAATTGATTCTAATCGAATTGTCGTTTAAAATTTGCAACTGGAGCTAACCCGAAATTCTATAATTTATACGAAATAGAGAAATCTTATCAACTGATTAAAAATTCTTGGGTATATTTCGTAATCATTTAAATGTTAAATATATAGATTCGAACAAAATATGGTGCACGTATTATGAAGGTTGTCATTGTGGAAACACCTCGACACATCAAAATTTATATCTGGTATATATGTGGCTTGGTGCTAAAAGGGCCAAAGTCAAATATTTTACAATTGAGATAATCGAGATAAAAGTTTTATTAAAAATGATTTTATTTGCTGATTTTGTAAAGTTTAAGTTTTTTTTTTAATCTGCTATTGGTTAAACTAGACACTGGCCCTTTCAGCATTAAAGATAGTATTAAAGATATTGAGAAAAATAATCTAATGTACTGCTTAACTCCAAATAGTAAAATTGTTACATTGGCCCTTTTAGCACCAAGCCACAGATATATTCTTAACATAAAGCAGCTAGAGCTTGATTTGCTAGTATGCATATTCTTAGGTAAGCAATATTCTTTATCTTCTTTCGTCTTTCTCTTCCTATATCAATATCTCCTCTGCCAATTTTTGACTCTTGCTCTTCCTAAGATTGCAAAAAGAACTTTTGAGCTATTTTGCAAACTAGAGGCAGTATTTCATTCCACATGTCTCTAAATTAAAGGTATGGTGTGCTGTATCACAATGCTACTTTTTGAGACTTTGTGACTTTCACCGTTATGTCATAATGTTGGCAATTTCCCTGCAGCCCATAATGGAAGGTATTGTTAAAGAAGAATTTTGGAAGTTTTGATTCCAACAGGATGGAGCTACAGGTTCCACAGACCGAAGTTCAATAAATGGTTTGAGATGAATGTTTATTGGACATTTTGCTTTTCTAGGGAGTGATGTGGAGTAGTCAGATTTGAGAATTTTCGATTTTTTTTTTGGGATATCTGAAGGAAAAAGCAGTCAAACATCGTAGTCACACCCTACCATAGCTTAGGGAGCGGATTATTCTAAAAATGCAATATGTGTACGCGAGGTGTTCAAAACTTTATAGAACGTCTCCAACAGTGTATTGCTGCTAATGGCCGCCATCTCGAGAATATTGTTTTCAAAACTTAATGAACTAAATGATTAATTAATTTCTCACTTAACCCGTGGTGAAACATTATTATATAATTTTGATTCATTAAAACACTTGGTTTTGTTTCACCATTTTTATTTGTCTCTCCGACTAGTTTCGACCTTTAGTCATTCTCAAGGAGATATGTACATTAAATGTAATAATTCTTGTACAAATACCAGTCCCTATTAATTTTATGTACATATCTCCTTGAGAATGACCAAAAGTCGAAACTAGTCGGAGAGACAAATAAAACTAGTGTAACAAAACCAAGTGTTTTAATAAATCAAAATTAATGAACTAAAATGGTATTTACTGCAGAATCAAGTTCATTCATTCGTAAGCTAAAGAATGAACAACCATTCTATGTGGACCTTAAATATTGGTATAAACTAGGGCTGGGAATCGAATACGAATAGTACGAATAATTCGAATATTCGAATATTCGAATACGAATAAATCTACAAAAGAATTATTCGAATATTCGAATTATTCGAGTATTCGAATATTCGAATTATTTAAATATTCGAGTATTCGAATTATTCAAATATTATTCGAATATTCGAATATTATTCAAATATTCAATTTCAAATTTGCGGAAAAAATGAGAAGAATTAAATTTATCAGAAATTTAATTTTAAAGATATTTATATTCTTATCTTTTCTCATCAAAGTGATACTTAAAAAAAAACAAGAAACACTTAAAGTGTACACACATTACCGTGTGCCACAGCAAAAGTGATATACACTCTTCGTCAAAAAAAAGCGCCACTCAAAAAATCGCGCAAAAACTCGATTTTTCAAACCGTCGTAACTTGGTTCAATTTGGTCGAAAATCGATTAATCTTTCAGTTTGGGAAAGATTCAAGTTTTATCTTTAAGAATGTGTAGTTGATTTCGACCCCAAGTCCAACCCACCCCCCGTAACAATGCGATGGAAAAGAAATGTTTTTTATGTAAAAAATTGTCCAACTTTGACAAGCTGTACCGTGTGCAAAAAAAAAATCGGAAAATTTCACTACAATTGCAGAAAAATTTAATCAATTTCCTTCAAATGTCTTAAAAATTCGAGTCGTTTCGATGATTTGGAGCGAAGTTATGAATTTTTGAAAAAAATATGACATTTTTCACTTTTTTGGCCATAACTTGACTAATTTTGCACCAAAATCGATGAACTTTTGCAGTCTAAACAGTTTCAAATTTTCTCTTCAACGTCGTGTGAATTGTTTTATTGCTAAAACGATTCCACCCCCTGCCACCCTCTAAAGGAAAAAAATGTTTTTGAAGTTTAAATGTGCAAATTTGGTTTCTTGTACCGTGTACAAAAAAAAAATCGTGTACTCAATCGGTCAGCATCGCAATAAAGTTCAATCATTTTCCTCCAATTTCCTCTAAAATTCAAGTCGATGGGTTGATTTGGCGCGAAGTTATGCAGTTTTGAAAAAAAAATTACATTTTGCGCCTTTCTGGCCACAACTAGGCGAATTTTGCGATCTAAGAAGTTTTCGACTTTCGTGACCTCCTGAAAACCCCTACAAAAAGTGTTTTGGATTGGCCAAAAAAGTGAAAAATGTCATTTTTTTTTAATTCATAACTGCTCCAAATCATCGAAACCACTCGAATTTTTAAGGCATTTGAAGGAAATTGATTAAATTTTTCTGCCATTGTGGTGAAATTTCCCGCCGATTTTTTTTGCGCACGGTACAGCTTGTCCAAGTTGGACAATTTTTTACGTAAAAAAAACATTTTTTTCCATCGCGTTGTTACGGAGGGGAGGGGTTGGACTTGGGGTCAAGATCAACTAAACATTCTTAAAGATAAAACTTGAATCTTGAATCTTCCCCAAACTGAAAGATTCAGAGATTTTCGAACAAATTGAATCAAGTTACGACGGTTTGAAAAATCGAGTTTTTTCGCGATTTTTCGAGTGACGCTTTTTTTGACGCCGAGTTTTTTCTCATAAAAGTAATGAAATTTAAAACATTTTCCAAAAAAAAAAACACCTAGAGCGTACCGATACTACTGCGAAAGAAAATGGTCATTTATAAGAAATTTAATTCTAAACATATATTCTTATGTTTTGCTTATAAAACTAATAATTTTTGAGATATTTGTAAAAAAGAATTAAAGGAAGTGTACACTTTTCAGACATTACCGTGTGTCCTAGAAAAAATGCTATAAACATAATTTATTGAAAATTTAATTATGAACATTTGTAATTTTAAGATTTTTCAAATATTTCAAACGTTATAACGTTTATTGGTAGTCTAGTATTTGAATATTTATTATAATTACCTGTAGATTTATTCGTATTCGATTTGCAGCCCTAGTGTCATATGATTATCAAAAAATACGTATGCTGGAAATAAATACTCGAATTTATTCGAACTAGTCGAATATATTTGAATATTCGAACTATTCGAATACTCGAATATATTCCGAATATTCTAATTATTCGAAAATTCGAATATTCAAATTATTCTAAAATTCGAATATTCGAATTATTCGAATACTCGAATACTCGAATACTCGAATTATTCGAATATTCGAATAATTTCTTGAACGAATATTCGAATACTCAAATCATAAAACGTCCCAGCACTAGTATAAACATCGATTAACATCAAATAATTGGACTTAACGATGGAATTTCTTTTTGTTTAAGTGCCAGTATGTTCTTGGTTCACACAGAATAAAATATATCAAATTTGAGATGAAAATTGCGGTCTACACTTTTTCCACAGATTGTCAAATTGTTTGGCGATTATTTTACATCTTAGAATAAGCATTTATATGATTGTAAATCTTTTAGAAACCTAAACTGCATTTTGTCACCAAAAGGAAATCATAAGAATCTCCTAGCTAGGCTAGAAGCTAGATTTTCCCATTAATCGGTTCTGCCGCACCCTCTACTTGAAAATCAATGCGGTTTTATGAAGGGGTGCGGCATTGACACTGCCCTTTATAATTACATTCAAAACATTCAGATGCTTTGAAAGGAGGGAAAATTTTACGTGGGGTGTTCGTTGACCAATTCAAGGCAATTGACTGAGAAGATCATGAAATAGCAAGGTATTTGAGTGGCTACTAGAGATGGTCGAATTTTTTTTTTGTGAGTCGACCTTTGACTCTTTGGAAGAAGTTATAAGGTACCTATGTCAGGAAAAAAGTCTGGTAATTTGAAACGAATCCTTTAATTAATTCGAACATTCGGTTGTATGTGACTCGTTGTTCTTTTGGGGGGTAGGTCTTAAAATCTTAAGTCTTAAAATACTCTGTGGACTCTACACTGTACACTGAGGGTGCTATTGAAAATTACCCATAATAGTACTACCAGTTTTATGCAAATGTGAGAAACCAGCTTTGCCTTCCAAAAATTAAAAATCTGCCAATGGTGTGCTTTCCTTGTAAATTTTGTAAGACTCTGATGAACGACGAAGAACACCTCAGGTAGAACCTTTGAGCTCTAAACCATTTCAAGCCAGTGGTGGTCAGTTTTGTCGGAAATTCGGGCAGAAAGTCACCACACTCATTCTAGCGAAAACCACATGGTCAATAGTTAGACTCTCGCAAGACAGATCTTTCAAATTCAAAGAAATAGGGAAAGTTGAGTGGATTCAGTCTCTGACGTTTAGGGCTTTTTTAAGATAATTGGGGATAAATAGCTCTGGAATTAAACCAAGTAGTAGGCTTCACAACAGTTAAGCTTCATCTTAAGGCTGAAATAAATGCCACCGCAGATTCGATAGATACAGAATTGCATCAGGGCTGAGTATCAGGCCATAGGCAAAGCAAGTGAATGCACTGATTTATTGTATGACGGATCAAGCAGATGACGTTTTGCCATCGTGTATCTTGATGAAAGATCAGAAGGGTCAATATATTGCAGTTTTCAAAGCGTTTGAAAACTTCTATAACGCAACATCATCTACGAACAATAAAAGGTTTCAAAAAGAGGGAAAAGCAGTTGACAGCTTTATAACGGCCTTGCGTAGATTGTCAGAGCAGTGTAGCGATCTCAAAGAAGTCCTGATTAGAGGCAGAGTTGATCATTAACTGCCAGAGCGGATGTAGCTGCTGAGGCCAAATATTCAGAATCCAAAACTTAGTGGTAAATCTCAGATTGACTGGGTTACTAACTCAAAATTTAGTTTCAAAAATATTACTAAGAAGAGGGAACATCGATCTGCCCGGAAAAAGACAAAGGATGGGAAACCTGTGACATAGTTTTGAAGGACTGTCCAGCAAGAAACGTAGCCTGCAATAAATACAAGAAGAGAGGACTCCCAAGTCATTTATTTACTGGTGCCGTACTGGCATGCTAGAGTCACAGGATTAAGGGCAGCTTCTATTTCATTGCAATTCCATCTAATCAGCAGCATTAAGTCAAAATTATTTGAGCTGTTTGCAATTTACAGTATATGCCATCCATTTGTTGATTACATAAATATGTGTCACTAATGTATACATCTATAGAAATAAACTGTTTATTATTATTAAAACAATAAATTAAATGAACTGTTTGATTAGATATGTGCAAACATAAATACATACAATTAACTGTAGATTTGTAGCATTTATTTACAAAAAATATCAACTTTGGTTTAACCAGGCATCGAGGAAACTCTTAATTAGCAGAAAGCGATGATAGGCTCAATAGGATTTTAATTTTTGGAAGGCAAATATCCTAACTGGTGCAGTGTTGTAGCTGATGATAGAAATTATGCAATCCACAGAGCATTTTAAGACTTTTAAGACCCTAATGTTTGTAAATGAAGCATTTATAACAAAAAACACATGTATTAAAATAATAGAAAAAATGGTGATGTGGCCATCATGTTACTTTCTCCGACTGGATGATATCATTTATATTTACGCTTTCTTGGTTTATTTTCAGTTGAAATCATATTTTAAATGTACATCGAGCGTTGTGTAAACTCGGATGAAACTGACGTTTAAAACGTCAAAATTATGAAAGATGGAAAAATTGTACTTCAAATTCAAAAACTAAAGGGATTTCGAAAAAAACTTATTCTTTATAAGTTGTTCATTTTAGCATTATCTGCAATTATTATTGACACAAATTTTCTGTAACTATAATCGTTTTATAATTATAAACCAAAATTTAAAAAAAATATATAAATTTCTTTCTCGAATAAAAATGATTTTATGAAAAATGTTTTGAAGCAAAAGATGTCCATTTCTTTGTTGTCTTCAATGTTTGTTTAAATGTTTTTGTGATATTTTTCATATTGAAGAAAATATTGGCAAAAAACAAAAAACTGTTAAGGTAAACACCCACTTCCGGTGTACGAATTTTTACCAAAAGCTTGTCAGTTCTTCGGATTATTAAATGAGACTTATGTTCAAAGTTTCATATCGATTGCTCTATTAGTTTTTGAGATACAGCGCGCACAGGCAGACACACACACACAGACACATACACACAGACCCAAAAAAAAATTCTAGAAATTGTTGAAATAGGGACCCCAAAACGCATATTTCCGCAAAAAAAAATTGAAAAAAAATCACGATCACAATACTTTCTCGTACTTCGTAACGGAGAAAGTAAAAACCTTTATTTGGCATAACCTCGTATAACAACTCAAAACAAAAACTCAAAACTTATAAACTTAACCTCCATATTTCTTCCCACCCCCAAGACTCTATCGCTCTTCTTAGCACCCTTTTCGCTTCCCTACACCCTTCATCAAACCACAAGCCTCTACGGCCCACTTTTCCTCTATTCCTTCTCGTCATCGCCTGTTTAACCGTCTCCGCCAGCTGCTCTACTGTCCTCACCGATTGAAAATTGACCTCCTTTATTTTGTCCTTATATCTTCTTTTTGCCCTTTCAGACCAGCACCACCCCTCCTCCTCTCTGTTGATTACTGCCTCTCTATCGCAAAAGTCTAAAAGACTCGCATCGTCTGATTTAACGAACCGTGAGAAATAAACATTTCTTGTTATAGGAGCATTTTTTGTTTTAAGAGCATTCTTTGTTGTTGTATTGAAAGACATTTTAAAGATAGATATTGAGTAATTAAACTACTTATAGCTAATTTCAGGCAATATTTTTTTTACCAAAAATAAATTGTTTTGGCACCAGGCAAAGTGTATCTAAATGAAATCGGCATACAAAGTTCTTGAATCTAACTTTAATCAATCGTGTCCTAGCAAATTTAGAGAATGGTTATTTATTATACTACTTAGTGTGGAATGTGCGGTATTAGTCACACAAGAAAACGTTTATTACGTGCCTAATGAGTAATTTCACATGAGAATAACATTTTATCCAAAAGCATCTGTAATTAAATATTGAAATAATATTTATAAAATTTTGACAAGAATATATTCCGAAGGAGCTATGACATAGTTATTATAGTGACATTTTGTTTTATTGTCTATTATCAAAACTGTAAAAAAAGTACGTAGTGCCGATTTTTGTTTTTTTTAATCTTACGAAGGAACTAATTATTCCGTGAGTCCGATTTTTCCTTCTCTAGTGGGTAATGATCAACATTCTTTCCCATTGAAATTCCCATTTTTAAGGTTCACTGCCTTTGCATTGTTAAAAATTCAAAATCAAATATTTACATACATATTAACCCTTTGCACTCGAGACCTTTTTTGCTTGGGTGAACCAGCAACTCGAAACGATTTCGGCTATATTAGGGAAGTGTTTTACAGGTACTTTAATAGTGGGAAAAGTAGGAATGGCCGTGACCTTGTATGTGAAGTTGTCTAACGTAGCGTGACCGTGTGTATGACGGTTCCTAATCATTTTCGAGCAATATACAGGTTGTGCAAATAATAATTGCGCTAAATTTAAAATCGATATGCAGGGTGTGCGTCATTAAAAATCAAAATCTTCAAAATCAGAATCATCAAAATCGAAATTAAAATCTTCAAAATCAAAGTCTTCAAAATCAAAATCAAAATCATGAAAATCAAAATCTTCAAAATCAGAATCATCCAAATCGAAATCAAAATCTTCAAAATTAAAAAAAATGTTTCAAAATCAAAATCAAAATCATGAAAATCAAAATCTTCAACATCAGAATCATCAAAATCAAAATCTTCAATATTGAAAAAATGTTTCAAAAAAAAAGCAAAACCAAAGTAACAAAACAAAAACTAGATAATCATGCTGCCAATAGTATTTTTCGGTATGGTGCACTTCGAGTGGATGCATTACATCTCTCGGGCGCCGTTCGAGTACGAAGGGTTAACATAATACAGTATTCTATACTTTATAGTCCATTACTATTATTTGATGTATCGCCAAATCATTTTAAAAATGTTACTAATTTTAGGCGAAATAAATAAAA
Source organism: Ocypus olens (assembly GCA_910593695.2). Classification (NCBI taxonomy): domain Eukaryota; kingdom Metazoa; phylum Arthropoda; class Insecta; order Coleoptera; family Staphylinidae; genus Ocypus; species Ocypus olens. The sequence continues at coordinate 16,712,201 of OU343051.1, forward strand.
AAATGGTGATGTGGCCATCATGTTACTTTCTCCGACTTGATGGTATCATAGCCATTTATATTTACGTTTTCATGGTTTATTTTTAATTGAAATCATATTTTAAATGTACATCGAGCGTAGTGTAAATTCGGATGAAACTGACGTTTAAAACGTCAAAATTATGAAAGATGGAAAAATTATACTTCAAATTAAAAAACTCAGTTTACTCAAAAACTAAGGGGATTTCGAAAAAAACGTATTCTTTATAAGTTGTTCATTTTAGCATTCTATGCAATTGTTATTAACATAAATTTCCTGTAACTATTATCGTTTTATAATTATAAACCAAAAATTAAAAAAATAATAATAAATTTTTTTCTCAAATAAAAATGATTTTATGAAAAATGTTTTTAAGCAAAAGACGTTCATTTCTTTGTTATCTTCAATGTTTGTTTAAATGTTTTTGTGATATTTTTCATATTTAACAAAATATTGGCAAAAAATAAAAAACAGTTAAGGTAAACGCCCACTTCCGGTGTACGAAATTTTTCCAAAAGCTTTTCAGTTCTTCGGAATAAAAAATCACGATCACAATACTTTCTCGTACTTCGTAACGGAGAAAGTAAAAAGCATCACTACACACTAGGGGTCCTAATAATTAGAAGCTTCGAAAAATACAAAGAAACAAAGAGAACTTCAAATATCGAAGTTTTCGAATTTTTCAAAGATTCGAAGTATTGAAGTTTCGAAGTTTTCAAATTATTCGAAGAATCGAAGTTGTGAACTTTCGGAGTGCAAGTTTTCAATCCCAAAACTCTAAACAGTTACGGATACTTTTATGCAATTTCAATTTTTTTTCCTCAAAGAACCAAAGATGAAATTCAAGATGCGCATTCTGAGTTGCTGTAATAATAAATTAATATCAAAATAATGCATCAGCAAGGTAAAAAGCAATAACATATCTTTCAAAATTAATCGTTTTTATTCGTTTTGAAATAATAATAATGATATAAATGAACTTTTTCATTTGTCAATATTTGCGAAATGAGCCTTCGAAACTTCGAAAATTCGAAATTAGGAAAATTCGCAGATTCGAATCCTCGAATCTTTGAAACTTCAAAACTTTGAAATTTCAATATTAATTCTTTGAAGCTTTGAATCTTGAGATTGGAAATATTCCAAGAAAAATTCAAGCCACTACATACTAGCGTGAAGATTCTACCAAGCAGACGAATTTATACAATTTTGTAAATAATGAATAAGAAGCTTTTCCTTTTCTCTTGTATGATAATTTGATTGATTTTTTCACTTTATAGGTGTAATCTTACTGAAAATTACTTCCTTAGTGTTAAATGCATTCATAACCTTATTATATAAAACGCTGTTCGAACTTTGGTTTGTCATAATTCATCCAACTTCTAGATGAAAGCAACTTATTAGAACTCGAACATGACACACCCAGTGTATCCCCACAGATAAGAACATAGTAATTTGTTGGAGCGGAAAACTTCGAACGTAAATTCATCGAACGTATCAAACTAGAAACCAACTTTAATGTAGTTAAAAAGCCATATTTACACGCTTAGTATTTGCATCTACTGTAGTTCGCATCAGTGTACCGTTACGGATTTATAGATTTTCAGATATTGTAGTCACAACGTATGTCTCCTGAAAATTGCTACGTAATACACAGACGACAATATTCGGTAAATTGTGTTCTTCGATTCAGACGAATTTGTATTCATTCCATACGCAAACGTTTTACTGCCGAATTTGTACAGCAACTTATAACCTTAAAATGGCGGCGATCCACGTGCCGAAGACACCACGTGCTGCTGCATCCCCCCGGGCACATTAATGCATACGCTACGAGTCCAATTTTTGGTCTGGTGAGCGGTGATGTTATTGCATTACCAGTTGGTCCAACAAAGGATTCAATTTTCTGGCTTCCGGTGGAACGACCCTTCCGACTTTTTGAATCTTTAATAAGAGAATTGAGTATGCGCGTCCTGTCGCTGCGATTAAATTTTATTGCGATTGTAATCCACCCCAGGATAGTTTGGCACGTCATCTCGGATCTCTAGTTCAATTTGTTACAAATTACCATAAATAAAACAGCGGTCATTCCAAAAGGGGTGTCACCCTACATCCATAAACGCAAACTGCTGAGGAGGGTGCCCTAATGTCTCTATATGGATTTTAACGTAATTAAACGTCCATTTAAAACATAGTTCTTGCCTGCAGTGTGCGGGTGTGGTAATCTATTTGACGTTCAACTTATGCAAAGCCGGGCCGGTGCTTAGTATAAATAACAATTTTTGGAAGCTGCGATTCTTCTGCCCCAGTTTTGAGAATTATTGTTATTCCTAGCGACATTATGTAGGATGGGGATGGCCTGTGCTGCCTCCTCAACCGCCGCGCCGAGCCGAACTTATTCCGTATGCATTCACCATTTCGTATCGCATAAACTTGTCAGAACATTAAATCTAGTTAGCAAATCTTCTGAGCGAAACAAGGGACTCTGTAGAATGGGAACGATCAAACTGCGACTCGAAAAATAAATAAATCTGCTCACGGATACGGCTTTAATTTATTCCGTAATATGAAAATGTCAGATAAGTTACAACTTGCAACGAAATCACATTTAATCTAAATTTTGTTTTAAATCGCGTACATGTTAGAAAAATCAAATATAGTTAATTTTTCTTATTTATTACGTAATTGATTTATATCGAGCGAAATCTTTAATTTCGCTGAAGCTCGTATTTTTCAGAGCACTTAATTTCTTCATCCCATGTACGGAGAACGTATACTTTTTTTAATGCCGGTAATAAAATTTCACTTTAATAAAAACAAATTTGTATGGCCGACTCCCCGGGGCTCGCAAATTTAATTTCATAATTTTGCAAGCAGGAAATTCAATGCCGTCTTCCCGTGCTCAACATCCTACATTAATTAATACGATATGTACGGTGTGTTCCAGAAAGAAATTAATCGCTGTCGACTATGTATTGAAATGCGCATTGTCATTCAGACAGTTATTGCCATTGTGCGAAATCGAGTTATACGACATGCGTATTTCAATTCATAAACGACTGCGATTAATTCCTTTTTGAAACACACTGTATTTTCAATGTTACTTGGTTTTTGTAAATATTCAATTTAAATAAAAAAATCTTATCGTACAAAATATAATTCATATTTCCAGAATCTATGCTTTAAAAATAATGATGTTGCCATCATTTAACGGTATCTGATTTTGCTGTATAAAGCAAGCTTTGTAATATTTTTCGTTTTAAACAAAATCAGGTAAAACGAAAGAATGCGAACGATAAATAACCATCATTAGGATTACAAAATGTTAGAAAGGACGGACAGATAACATTTCAAAAGTAGTTGAAGACTTGGAGCAGCACCAAGGTCAGCAAGTTTTACAAGCATCGTAGTCTAGGGTATCAAAGGGCCGAGAAAAGTCCGTATATACTACATATACTTCTGATTTATCACTTAATAATAAATAATTATAAACAAATTAGAAACAACTTTACTTGTTGCAGAAAGCATTAGATAAATACAAGAAAACGAAATGTAGCCTGAATATATGAATATTCAACCTGTTCGTTAATCTGCAAGCAAAAATTTTTTCATTTTAATAAAAACATTTACAGTTTCACATTTCATTTTAGAATAATTTTCTAAGTTAGTCTTGTATGTAGAAATAAACGATCTTAAACCAATGTTATTATCTAGTAGTACTAGTAATAACATGCAAATTTCTTTTGTATCATTCAATATCCGGCGTGGCACTAGCCAGGGAAGTAGTTGTTTCAATAAGTTATTTGTTTATAGTCTTAGTAAGACTTAATTTTTTGCTTGCAGATTAACGAACAGGTTGAATATTCATATATTCAGGCTACATTTTGTTTTCTTGTATTTATAAATAATTATGCATTTTTAAGTTATCTAAATAGATAACCTGAATATTTTTGAAAAATTACTTAATAAATAATTCGGACGATAATTTCCTAGAATATGTTTCTCTCCCTTTTTAAAAACCGAAGTAATTTTTGCTAATTTTAATCTTGAGGAAAATATGCACATGCTAATAACAAGGATTATAATAATCTGAAGTCGCTTTGTAAAAATAAGTCTACAATCTTTACTTCAGAAGGAAGGAACAGAGTAATTTCCAGCAGACATTTTATTAGGAAAACGCGCGATAATGCTTACTATTTTTTTTTTCTGAAATTTGATAAATGGCAAAAGATGGCACTAGCCTTGGTTTTTAAGTGCCTTTTTATTTCAGCGGTAAACCCAGTGGTTGTTCGGGATTAGGAAACCGATTTGTGAAATATGTAGTAAAGATTTACGTAGAACATATCCAAAGCTTTAAATTTTAGTTCATTTTTCTTATATTTATTTAATATTATCATACTTGTTTTCCTTTTAAATTTAACGATGGTATACCTCTTATACACTAGATTTCACAAGGTTGTAATAAATATAACACTGGCTTAAATTGACATAACTCTGGTTTTATATTTTCGGCTGTGTAAACGATATTTGAAATGGTAAATGCATAATTTGAGGTTGAGTTCTGTGATTGCATTACACACATTTATATTTTGATTGATATTTACTGTTTCACAATGTTTATTAACAAATTCTTTTATATTTCAATGTATTTTTACCTTAAATCCTCCATTTCTAATTTAAACAATACCAATTCAAAAATCTATCCGATGACTGGCAGTGATAGACAATCGTGCACGAAGAAGGTTTACACAGCTGAAAATATAATACCGGCTTACGAAAAACCTGACTTAAATTAATGTTTGCAAAATTCATCGATAGTGTTGTATAAATAAACGACTATAATTGTTATTATTATTATTATTATTAATATATCTGACTGATTCAGTTCTTGACATTGACTCTAAAATTATTATACACATATTTCGTAGATGCACTAATTTTTCTTTTCTTTCTTGCAGGTAAGTCTTATCTACATCCATCCAATTTCTTCACCGCCCCCGAACGACAGCAATAAAACCCGGGACCGCCGGCAAACTAAAAGAGATAAGTATGTTAAGTCGGCATAAAACTTTATTGTAATTGAAAACGTGGATAAAATATTCACGGCGCCGCACCCCGGCAATCGCACTCCGCCGCCCCCCCCCCCCCCCCCCCCCTTTGCTTGCCCCCTTCTCTATCCGCGAGCAATTCGAGTTTCGCGAATTGCCGAAATGCATTTCAATTAGGACGGCACTGTGAAGGCAGTGGCGGCGAAACAAATCCAATTGCTGACGGGGGGCGGCGGCCATCTTGCATTATAGATTGCATCGCCTCATTGTGTTCTTGGTATCAAGCGGAGACGGGAACAATGCGAAATTAATATTAATTATGCACTCGCGACTGCAAAATTGTTGCACGTTTCTGTGTGTCGGGGGGATAGGCGGCGGGGGCCGGCCGCCCCCCTGATACCTGCTGCCTACTGCCACTGTTTCATTTATGCTCATGGCGTTTCGCATAAGACGTTCGTGATTTATTAAGGGCGGCTGAGCGCGCGCCGCCGCCGACGCCATCAATAGTTCAACTTCCCTCTGTCTGCTACTGCTACATCTTACACTATAACTCATCCGTGTAATAACCCTGGGATATGATAATCTCGAATTAGTTAGTTTCGAGTAAGCGCTTATCATAAATATCAGGATATGCATGTCTTCAAACTTGGATTTGCATTAATGCGTTTTCCGAGTCTGAAATAATCGCAAAGTGGCAATTTTTATTATCTATAATTCAATCTGTTAGGGAAGTTCTGTTGAACTAAAGGAGTTGAAATTGTATTTTCCTATAACACCTGGAAAATGTATTATCCTGTAGCTACAACAACGTTTATCCTGTGATCAGTGGATTCCACGGAAGTAATACGGTTTTGTATCAAAACAGCAGATTAAAAAAAAAATCAACATTTAAGAGTAAAACGTAACATTTTAGACAATTTTGCAGCTAAGTAAAATCTTCTATCAGAAACTAATTTTGATCACAAAGTAATGTTCAACAACCAATCATATAATTTTGATCGTTGATAATTCAACTCATGTATAAAAATGTGCAAATTTGATGGAGAAAAATGTGTATTTAAATTGTGGCCGAGTTGGTGGAAATGGTGGAATTTGTGCTTCACTCTTCCCTTCTTTTTATTCTGATTTTATGGATATGAGGTTTTCTGGAAAACCTTCTAGGATTATCTAGCTGTAGCTTGGCACACTCTTGCTAAAGGCGATTGGCATTATCTGCCTTTTCATCCTTTTGGCCATGGCTTTGTCCAGGGTGCTTTTTATTTCTATTCTATCTCTTGATAGCGATACGGGGTTACCAGTGCCTTTGCTCGAGCTTCCCCTGGCTCTATACTGATAAGGAACTTCATCCTCTTTCGTGCGGCACCGCTTATTTTAGCCTTATGGTCCTTGGTGTTTAGACCTTTAAGGCTACCGGTAAGCTCCTCATCGCTGATTTTCAGCAGCTCCTTATCGATTGCTTTGTTGCAAGTCTCCATAGTGTCTTCGCATTTTGGATATTTTCCAGCATCTTTAGACGTTGGGGAGTCATCACTCCTTGTTTAATTGTTTGGTCTACTTGCGTAGGGGAAAGGGAATGTCCATTACAACAGAGCCCCGCCTGCAACAAAAAGGCTATTGAAACTGGGGGTCGTCGGGTACTCAGAGTCCGCATAGAGATGACTAAGTTCCCCCATAGCCACGCATCCTTAAGACCATGCTGTTCCGCCTTGGATTGAGATGTTTTTTTTTTTTATTGTAGTTTCCTTTCCATATTGATACAAGCCAAGATACTCTAAACTTGTCACCCGTGAGACATAACCACAGTCAGCGACAAGTTCGCTATATTAGATCTGATGGTTGTTATAGCACAAACAGACCTGGAGTCGTAAGCCCTAGAGCAAGCCCTAAGCCACGATAATACAGCCGGGCAGGGTAAAAAAATCTATATTTTAACACGCTAGCAAAAACTTTTACAAATATCCATGACTAATTTTGAGTCATTTATTTCAACACGATTCACTTCACTAGTCGACTCATTTCCAGGAGTCGACTCTTTGAATCGACTCACTTGAGTTACCTATCTCTAGTTGGAAGCCAAAAAGGTCAAGGGAGACCGAAGAGGTGACCAAAGGTGGCCGATAGTTCACATAGGGAAGCGACTCTACGAAGGAGGCTATCACTACAACAGTTTGTGTATAGCCTCGGAATACATTAGCTGATATCCATTCATTACCATTAAATGGATAACTGAAGGGTGTTTATTGCACCCACATCACATCAAGGTGAAGGTAATTTTGAATAACTCTTTGATGAACTATAATTGAAAATAGTCTCGGATACAAAATAAAATATTTATCTCAGGTGTAGTTATTGAGATGGCTTAGACTAGCGATGGCGAACCTGTGACACGCGTGTCAGTGCTAACACGCGAGCTCATTTTTAGTGACACGCATCTGCAAAGATAAAAAATGGTGATGTGGCCATCATGTTACTTTCTCCGACTTGATAGTAGCATTTATATACAGTACATTTTTTTTATCGTGGGCCATAGGATTTTACATGCTAAAAATGATACCTTGTTTTATCATAAAATTTTGAGGGAAATTTGGGTGGAATTTGTAACGGCAATTATAAGAGCTTTGTCCAGCAGGAAAATAGTTGTATTTTTCTACAAGAAGTCAGGGAATTTTTATTTTAGGGAAATAGTTGACAACTTTTCTGCAGCGTATCCCGATCGTCCGGTTCCGAGCAAAAGCACTTTTTAATGGAATAAAACATGTTTAAATTATTCTAATTAAGCGCATCATGTAGAAAAATAATTGATTTATTTTACTAACTAAAATTTGCTTCAAAATTATATGATAAAATATACATTAAATAATATGGCCCACGATAAAAAAAACATACGGTATACGCTTTCATGGTTTATTTTCGATTTAAATCATATTTTAAATGCACTAAACTCGGATGAAACTGACGTTTAAAACGTCAAAATTATGAAAGATGAAAAAATTATACTTCAAATTCAAAAACTCAGTTTACTCAAAAACTGAAGGGATTTAGAAAAAAACTTATTCTTTATAAGTTGTTCATTTTGGCGTTCTCTACAATTATTATCAACATGAATTTACTGTAACTATTATCGTTTCGTAATTATAAACCAAAAATTTAAAAAAAATAATAAATTTTTTTCTCGAATAAAAATGATTTTATGAAAAAAGTTTTCAAGCAGAATATGTTCATTTCTTTGTTGTATTCAAAGTTTGTTTAAATGTTTTTGTAAAATTTTTCATATTTAAGAAAATATTGGCAAAAAACAAAAAACAGTTAAGGTAAACGCCCAGTTCCGGTGTACGAAATTTTACCAAAAGCTTTTCAGTTCTTCAGATTATCAAATAAGACGGATGTTCAAAGTTTCATATCAATTGCTGTATTAGTTTTTGAGATACAGCGCGCACTGACACACACACAGACAGACACACGCACACAGACACAAAAACTTTTTTCCAGAAATTGTTGAAATTGTATCTAGAGACCCCAAAACGGATATTTCCGTGAAAAAAATTTTTGAAAAAAATCACGATCACAATACTTTTCTATAACGTTGTTTTTTAATAATAATACTATTACTTACGTTTATAATAAGTAATAATTAACAAAATTATAATTAATTAATACAAAAATATAAATATTTTTTTTAGTCTTTACTTTTGTGATGTGTGACACTCCACGAAAATAATGTTTTGATTTTTGAAAATTTTGACACACCGAGCTCAAAACGTTTGCCATCACTGTCTTAGACTATTGTGTTCGCTGACATAAATCAAATATGCATTTTCGTACTTATAATTGCATTTCACGTACTGCCAGCCACTTGACACTGAACTGCTGATCGGTATTAAAAAAATAGTTCTTAACATTGCCACGCATTTTTGACGGTTTGTATTTATTAATTATATTTCTAGGGAAGCACTGCATTAATAAAATTAAATATTCGTGGCGCCCTTTGGACTGATTTTTTTAAAAGCAAATCACGTTCATTGATTCTTCAATATTAAAAAAATAGTTCTTAAAATTTCCACGCATTTTTGACAGATTGTATTTGGTAATTATACTACCAGAAAGACACTGCATAAATAAAATTTTAAAAAAACATAGCGTTTTTTGGACTTCTGATTGTTTTAATGCCAGACACGGTTAAATGATCTATTTGTTATTAAAAAAATATGTTTCTTAACATTTCGGCGGATTTTTGACAGTTTTCATTTGTTAATTATATTTCTAGGAAAATACTCAATGAATAAAATTAAAAGTTCGTAGCGGTCTTTTGGACTTCTATTTTTTTTAATACCAGTCACGTTCAATGATCTGTTCGATATTAAACAAAAATAGTTCTTAAAATTACCATGCATTTCTGACAGTTTGTATTTGTTAATTATACTACCAGAAAGACACTGTATAAATAAAATTAAAAATTCGTAACGCTTTTTTGGACTTGTGATTTTTTTAATGCCAATCACGATTAATGATCTGTTCGTTATTAAACAAAAATAGTTCTTAACATTTCCACGCATTTTTGATAGTTTGAATGTGTTAATTATCCTACCGGAAAGGCACTGCATAATTAAAATTAAAAATTTGTAACGGCCCTTTTGAACTTTTTTGGATTTTCTTTAATGCCAGTCACGTTCAATGATCTGTTCGATATTAAAAACATAGTTCTGAACATTTTCACGCAATTTTCACAGTTTATATTTATTCAATACATTTCCAGGAAGGCACTGCATAAATCAATTTAAAAATTCATAACGCCCTTTTGGAATTCTGATTTTTTTAATGCCAGTCACGTTCAATGATCTGTTCGATATTCAAAAAATAGTCCTTAACATTTTCACGCATTTTGACAGTTTGTATTAGTTAATAATACTTTCAGAAACGCATTGCATAGATGAAATTAAAAATTCCTAGAGCATTTTCAGACTTATAATATTTTTAATGCCAGACACGGTGAAATGATCTGTTCGATATTAAAAAAATATTTCTAAACATTTTCACGCTTTTTTAACCTCTTCACGCCCAAGTCGCCACATGTGACGACAAACAAAAAAATGAAAACAAAAATATTTTACAAAAACAAATTACACCGCCATCCACGGAATATTTTTTTCATATTTCTTTGCATAAATGAGTAAATTTGTAACAGTGAAATAATATGTCGTAGAAAAAGGTAACAACAAGAAAAAAGCATTTTTTTCATGATTATCCTATAGCCCAATCAAAGCTACATGGGCGCAAAGTGGTTAATCGTGTGTATTTATTAACAATACTACCAGAAGTGCAAAGGCACTGCATAAATAAATTTAAAAATTTGTAATATCCTTTTGGACTTTTTGGATTATATAGAGCTGCTCATTGAGCCTTGGCTCAATGAGCAGCTCTATATTCAAATAAAAATTCTTAACATTGTCACGCATTTTTGACAGTTTTTATTTGTTAATTATACTTCCGGAAAGGCACTACACAAATAAAATTAAAAATTCATTGTGCGCTTTAGGAAAAAAAATATTCTTAACATTTTCACGCATTTTGTTATTTATCACATTAAAACAATATTTCTTGACTGGATGGTGTGTACAATATTCTTATTGCATTTTAGTAATGTAAAATGTCAGTTGTAGAGTTAATCTGACATTACTTTTGTTTTTTTTAATAACTGGTGAATTCGCCGGGAAAATCAGTCCAACTTCTCGTCTATTGCTAAAAATATTGATTCTATATAAATTATTTATTTTAGTATGCTCTGTAATTTATGTTAATGTAAATTTCATATAACTGATATAATTCCATTATTATAAACCAGGCACTAGGGATGACTAGATGACGTAGCAAATCATTCTGGTATTAAAAACCGAAAATATCAATATTATTCAATGGCTGTTGCTAATTGCTCAAATTTTAAAAGCATATGATACCTATCTCCAGAAAAAAAAATTCATACCAAAAGATATCTTTCATTTTTACTTTCTCCGTTACGAAGTACGAGAAAGTATTGTGATCGTGATTTTTTTTCAATTTTTTTTTACGGAAATATCCGTTTTGGGGTCCCTAGAAGACATTTCAACAATTTCTGGAAAATTTTTTTTGTGTCTGTGTGTGTGTGTGTGTGTGCGTGTGTGTGTGTGTGTGTGTGTGCGTGTGTGTGTGTGAGTGAGTGTCTGTCTGTGCGCGCTGTATCTCAAAAACTAATAGAGTAATTGATATGAAACTTTGAACATACGTCTTATTTGATAACCTGAAGAACTGAAAAGCTTTTGGTAAAATTTCCTACACCGGTAAACACCACCTTAACTGTTTTTTTGTTTTTTGCCAATATTTTCTTAAATATGAAAAATATCACAAAAACATTTAAACAAACATTGAAGACAACAAAGAAATGAACATCTTTTGCTTGAAAACATTTTTCATAAAATCATTTTTATTCGAGAAAAAAATGTATCATTTTTTTTAAATTTTTGGTTTATAATTATAAAACGATAATAGTTACAGAAAATTTATATTAATAATAATTGTAGAGAATGTTAAAATGAACAACTAAATACTAAGTTTTTTTTGAAATCCCTTTAGTTTTTGAGTAAACTGAGTTTTTGAATTTGAAGTATAATTTTGCCATCTTTCATAATTTTGACGTTTAAAACGTCAGTTTCATCCGAGTTTACACAACCCTCGATGTATATTTAAAATATGATTTCAATAAACCATGAAAACGTATAAATGGCTATGATACCATCAAGTCGGAGAAAGTAACATGATGGCCACATCACCATTTTTAATTTTCATATCAAAGAAAAATATTGATGCCAACAGAATTGCGAACTGCATGAAAAAAAATGTACCAACAAGCGGCTGTGTGAATGCGCTTCTTTGCACTAAAACAATTTAAATACTCATTACATTTTTACATTTTTTTTTAATTTTCATAGTTATTAATTTATGGTACTGAGCCTTATCAACAATTCAACGATTATTTGATAATCTTAAAATTTTCAAAAATAAGAAACTTATAAGATGACAATACAAATTTGGTAGAATTATTTTAATTTAATCATAAATATAATAAAATCTTGTTTTTTTTTTAATTTTATAACGTGTTGTTATTTGCTTTGCGTCACTTTTTCCACACACTCGTATTATTATAAAAAATACACTATAATTAAAATAACTTATCATTAGAAACAAAAATACGATGTATTTTGAATGAATTTTTCAAAAAAAAACATTGCAAATGTAACGGCAATGGCTGGCGAAAAGGGCGCTGAAAATTGTTTAATTTGATTTTGGCAATACTTTTCTGCAAGAATATTTAACAATTACAAGCTGTCAAAAAACTGTGCACGGTATTACTTATACAGGGTGTATTTGAAATAACGAACAGGCTCGTAACTACAAAGAGATTAAATTATTTTTAAACAATATTTGCAATTATTTTGTTTATAACTGTAATAAAAAGCCCGCAATTAATTATTCAAGTTAATGAGTGAAAATACGCAACATGTTTGGGGGCACTAGTAATGTGACCTGATTTTTAAACGGCATCGGCTTTAGATATCGAATTACAACAAGCGCGTAGGAAATATCTGAGTGCTCTCACTTCAAATTTCAGAGGCAAGAAATCGTATCTCGCGCTTTAAATAAACAAACACACATTCCATGCAGACTTAATTAGATGAGAAAAGCATCGGTTTTCAAAATGTTTAAAAAACCTCAAAAAATTAGGAAAATTCAAAAAAAAAAATTTCGAATAAATTTTGTCGGAAATGGGTTCACAAATAGTTTCTGTGTGTGCCCTTAAATGCTTATTCATTATTTCAAATATACCCTGTATATATTTTGTTTTATATTGAACAGAAAAATGGCTGGCACATAAGTCAAAAAGGGCGCCAAAAATTGTTGAATTTTATTTTTGCGTTGTCTTTCTGCAAGTATATTTACCAATTACAAACTGCCAAATACCACGCACCGCATTATTTATATATTTTTTTAAATATTAAACAGAAATTCGTGGCTGGCACTTAGGGCAAAAAGTGCGCTAAAAAATGTTGAATTTTATTTTTGCAATGCCTTCCTGCAGATATATTTAATAATTATAAACTGTCAAAGAACCGTAAATATTTAACAGAAATCAGTGGCTGGCACATAAGTAAAAATTATAAGTAATACCGTGTACGGTTTTTTTACAGTTTGTAATTGTCAAATGTACTTGCAGAAAGGTATTGCAAAAATAAAATTCAACATGTTTAGCGCCCTTTTCGACTTATGTGCTAGCTACGGATTTCCGTTTATTATGAAATAAAAAAAAAAAAATACCGTGCATGGTTTTTTGACAGTTTGTAATTGTTGAATATACTTGCATAAATCAAAATCAACATTTTTTAGTGCCCTTTTTGGCATATTATTTGTTAAATATGCTTTCAAAAAGGTGCTGCATAAATTGTATTAAGCCTTTTACCTACAACCACGAGTACTCGTGTTTATATGTTCGGGCCAAACACAACGACCACGAGCATATCTCGTGGCGCGCCGCTTGGGCCAATCAAATCGAGCACGAGCTCAACTCCTGGCGCAGTGCTTGCGTTGGTAGTGCTGCACAATGAATGCATTTTCTTGCGAAACAGAATTTTTTGAAGTCCATATTTTACCTTCAGTTGTGCTAAGAAAAAGCATGCCTCAGTCGGACTGATTTCTGCTGCTGCATTCTGACGTAAGGAAAGTAAGCCAAAGGGTTAAAAATTCGCAGCGCACTTTTGGTGGACGCACCGGGAAATCTATGGGTGGAAATATATGGCTAACTTCTCCATGTAACGCTACTTTGAAAATATTTTTAAATATACGCTGAAAACAGTGAAGTTTATACATATCTTTTGCGCACTTCGTTTGCCTGAAAACTTGGGAAGCAATTTGTCTTTCATTCAAACAATTGTTCGTCGGTAAGTTTTTTGTCAATGTCTGCTTCTTACAGGATTATATAATGTAATTTATATTTGCACTACTATTTGTGGAGAATCTAGAATTATCATAAACAACAAATTATAATAATATCTTACACTACTTGACTAAACTGCTCGTTACGATCACGCATTCAAAAGTCACTGCTCGCATAAATACCGAAGCTAAAACTCATAGCTCGATAAAGGAAAGTGATGACGCACTTGTTGAAAATTCAAATAATTTTAAACCACCTTGTAATAGAGTAACTCTGCGTAGTATGACTGGAATTAATTATTTCATGAAAAGGGTAATCGCGGAACGAAGAAAGCTAGATTACCGGAAGGGTGTCTGAAACAATGGCAGGCATTTCGGACCGGAGAGGGCTGCATTTCACCAACATCCCTGAATACGAACTAATTCTGTTATATACACAGCTCGCAGGTGGGATTGATTCCAACACTGTTAATAATTAACTATCGCGGTACAGAAATTCTATGAATTATTCTGCAGGAGAACTTGGTATCTCTCTCTCGCTCCCACGTCCCGCCGACCGCCCCCGCACGCACTAATTCCATTTCACCTTTAATACATTTGCGGCATTAGGCGCACGCGGCGCATACACATCGCATTATTAATATTTTTCCTGCGGTTTAATCCTATTTAATATTCATATTGTACATAACTGTACACGACACTTCAATAATCTATCCCGGGGGCGGATAGGCAGCCGGCTTACACCTTCCAAACCCTGAATAATTCACAACGATACCCGCTTATTAATATTTTAAACGCTTCCCAACAATGGACCGACACACGGAAAGGAATTAAAATGAAAATTCCGAAAAAAAAACCCGGGTAATTTTTGAGCGCCCTCTCAACAAAGTACCCGCGCATTTTAATTACAGTTTCCACTACTACAATTAAATAATGGGACTCGTATTCCGTCCATAATTTACTATTCATTTGCATTTAATTAAAAATTCTACAGAACGTCTAATTGGGTAAATTCAGACATGAAAAACAAATTCGCACTTTGTTCGCGACAAACAACCTTTTTTTTCACCGAGCACCCGTGAAAACGAATGCTGAACTTTTTAATTGTCTCGCACAGGTATAAATGTGATTGTGAAGTGTTACAATGGCCATAACTTGGCTTTACTGCAAAATGGGTTTAATGGTACGAACTTTTTCAACATCAAACGATTTCTATTAATTGAATGAATGGAGTTTCAAACTGTTTACATTCCCATTAGTTCGTTTTCTATTAAAGAAATAAATCAATCACAATGAAGTAATAAAGACCATTTGATGCTAAATAATTTGTTAATTATAAAACGTTACAAGGAACGGTGTGGGTTATAAAATTTTCTATGACACATAATAAATAATGGCAATAATTTGTTATTTGGCGGCGTTGTTCTGGTTTATGAAGACACGACTGATGTTTCCTGTTTTGTGTAAAATTAACATCAGGTTATCCATTTTCACCATAAATTATTATTTATTATTAATTATTTATTCAATCAACGGAACCAGATCCAATTACAGATTAAAATTAACACCTTTAGCCCGAGATGGAAATCAACACCGCTATATCCCGAGGCGAGGACAAAGGGAAAATACATGAAGGATCTGCACATTCATGATAATTAAAAATTAAATATTGATAAAAAGGGTGGTGGCGTAGTGAGTAAAGCGCGAGCATCTGCGTGCTGCATCACGAGTCGAGTGGGTTCGATTCCCTGCCGGGGAGAAGATTTTTTTTTTCACCGGGAAAATCATACAGATTGCTCAAAATAAACAAAACCGAGATCTCTCTTATTGTTAGATAGATTGTAAGCTTAGTCGATTCACCGCAAAATTTCTAACAAAAGAAATACAATCACATCCAGAATCAGCAGCAACATACGTCAAAAAAATTCCAGCGCCTATTAGAGCTAATTAAACCCCTCAAACTAACTCAAAACGACGTTCCATGTCCACAAATTTTCCAATAGTCGAGATAATTCTTAAAACAAACACGCAATACTCAGCCTCATAATACCGTTCAAGAAATAAACGTAAAAACGTAAAATTGTTAAAGCTATAAACAATCAACCTCGAAAACGGTATTCTTTTACGGGACAATCAACTGCCACCGATTTACCTGTCGCCGAAGTAACAAGAAGAAAGTGGATTTTTGTTTCCAGATTAAATAAAGATTTGAAAAAAGAAGATATTATGGCGCATTTATCTAAGGCGGGCGAGTTGTCGTATGTAGTGGAGCAATTAAAACCCAAGTATGAAGATGCTAGCTATTCGTCATTTAAAATTGGTATTCCTGAGAAAGTCGAGAGCATAATTATAAATCCAGATTTTTGGCCAACAAACACATTTGTGAACAGATTTTTTCTCCCAAATCGACGCAAGGTTCCAACTTTTCAATCGAGTCCGCAAAACAAGTTTCGAATATAGCGACTACTACTATGAAAAACAATAATTTAACATTGATACATCAAAACGTGCAGTCCTTAGGAAACTGTATCAACATGGTGAAGGCAATGTCAGCAGAATTTAATTGTGATTTTCTTTGTATAACTGAGCATTGGCAAGATGAATCGCAAATAAAAGCATTTCAAATAAATAATTTAAATTTAAAATCATATTTTTGTAGAGATCGCACAAAGCATGGCGGAAGTGCAATATATGTTAAATCAACAATTATATGTAATCAGTTTGACAAGTTACATTTTTTATCTGAATGTGATGTATTTGAATGTTGTAATGTTACTTTCACTTTTAACCGTCAAAAATACTTGGTAGTTTGTTTATATAGATCACCTAATAGTGATATTTCGGTTTTTCTAAACAAATTTTTTACTATGCTAACCATTTTATATAAAGAAAAGTTCATTTATTTCATTGCTGGAGACTTTAATATTGATACGTTAAATTTGAGCACAAGTACATTAAATTTTATAAATATATTGGAAAATTTTAACACACACGTAACAATTAAAGAACCTACAAGAGTAACATTGTCTTCAAGTACGTGTCTAGACAACATAATTACCAATTATAATGGAAATATGACTGGTAAAGTTTTCAATTTTTGTATATCGGATCATTTTGGACAAATATTAAAATGTGCTATAGACATTATAGATAAAACTAAAACTGCTAAGTTCCGACAATTTACCACTCAAAGTATCCTCAAATTTCAACAAAAATTGAAGGGAATTTCTTGGACTAAGATATATGCTACAAATAAAGTAAATGAAAGTTTTTCAATATTTCTAGAACAATTTTTACATAACTTCAATATAAATTTTCCCTACAAAACTATAAATCTAAACAATAAAACAAAATATAATTTAAATAATGCAAAATTAGAGGAAGTTAAAGAACAACTTAAAATTTATCAAATATTATCAACGTTCAATCCGGATACAAGATTGTTTATAACAAAATAAAGTTTAAATATAACACATTATTAAAGGACACAAAGAAAAATTACTACAGAAACAAGATTAACAACGCAGAAAATAAATCAAAGGAAATGTGGAACATTGTAAGAGATTTAACAAACAATACAAGTAATAAAAATAGCGAAATTACTAATCATACTGCAAATGAATTAAATGCTCATTTCATAACTAGTTCATTGGTCAATACTGCTCAATTACCCTGTAATAATCATACATATCATGATATTTTAAATAATCACCATCATAGCATTTTTCTGAGTCCAGTAACCGAAGAAGAGATTATATCTCTAGTGATGAATATGAAAAATAAAAAGAGCTCAGGTATTGATGAAGTACCCATTAAAATTATCAAGCATTGCATACATGAAATAGTATCTCCATTATGTCATATAATTAATTTATCTTTCGAGTCGGGAATTTATCCAGATAAATGAAAAATATCATTAGTTAAACCTTTATACAAAAAAGGTGATCATTCAGATTTATCTAACTATAGACCCATCAGTTTAATTACTTGCTTTGCTAAAATATTTGAATACTTAATTGCTAAACGAATTAATTGCTTTTTTAAAAAATTTAAATTATTTAATAATAACCAGCATGGATACCTTAAAAATAAATCTATAGACACTGCTCTATAGATAATATATATAGATATAATGGAAGCGCTTGATAACGGAGATCTCTCCTGTGGCATTTTTTAGACACATCTAAAGCGTTTGACAGTTTGGATCATAAGCTTATTTTATCTAAATTATACAAAGACGATGTTCGTGGTAATGTTTATAATTGGTTTTCATCATATTTGACTGAAAGAAAGCAAGTAGTAGAAACTGTTACAAACGGAAAAGCAGTACGATCCAGTATGTTGACATTGTCGGTAGGGATGCCGCAGGGGAGTGTTCTTGGTCCACTAATGTTTATCATTTTTATGAATGACATAATAAATGTTGTAACAAATGTAAACCAATGCATAGTTAACTACGCTGATGATACGAATTTAATAATTAAGGGAAATGATTATCCCCAACTACTACAACATGGGAATGATCTAATGGGGTCAATCGTACAGTGGTTTAGTCAAAATAAGATGGCATTAAATAATGATAAAACAAATATTATTCTTTTTAAAATAAATTGTACCTTGGAAACACCTAGATATATTACCCTTAATAATATATGCACTAAGTTTTCAGATTCAACACGTTTTCTAGGGGTGTATATAGATGACATCTTATCCTGGAAAACGCATATTAATAATTTGTGTAATAAGTTATCATCTATAACTTATGCACTTAGAGTACTTTCAAATAGCGTTGATTACGGTGTGATGCGAACGGTATATTATGCCAATTTTTATTCACATATTAAATTTGGGATAATTATTTGGGGTAGTTCAAATGACTTGAAAAACGTGGTTGTATGCCAAAAGTAATAAGAAATAAGACTTATTTATAAAATTGAATCCTTTGGAACATGTAGAACTGTGTTCAGATCTAACAGAATGTTAACTGTCCCAGCTGTATATATATATATGAATGTCTGAAGTTTGTTTTTAAAAATTGAAGTAAATTTGATTCATGTCCACAAACGCACTCTTATTCTACAAGAAATCAATGTAATTTAAGTCATTCAATTCATAAAAAGAGTGTCTATGAAAAAGGAACATTTTATTGTTATTTGAAATTATTTAACCACTTACCTCAAAATATAAAGGCGATTCAAAACTAGAAGGCACTCTTTAAATGTATCTGGAAATATTTATGCGATATGGAACCTTATTCTATACAAGAAATAAACTTTTGTGCTATAACATAGTTTGTGAATAATATGTATCTATGTATATGTGTGTGGTTGTGTATATATACGTATGATACATTATGATGTATTTAAGATTTAGTTTTAAGTATTATGCTTTTGTGTATACATTTATTTGACTTGTTTCTCAGACCATTGTACTCTGCTGAAATAAATTATTTACTTACTTACTTACTTACAAGGTACTCGCAGAAAGAAGGGGCGCCCATGGATGGGATTACCATAATCTCTAATCCTAGGCAACTTTTAAATATCGGGAAATATATAGATGACATTTTTGCCTTTTGGCAACATGGACCAGAATGTCTCAACGAGTTCCTGGAAGATCTTAACATCCGTCCCAAAATAAAATTCACCATCGAAGTGAAAGAAAATAATCAAATCCTATTTCTTGATACACTCATTATTAAAGAGCCTGATGGATCACTGGGATCGAAATTTTACTGATATATAAAAATCGTTGGTTGGTATTTATTTTAGTTACGTGACATCTTAATAAGTTTATTACAAGTACTTTTAAAGAACGTACTAATAATAGGATCTTTCAGTGCGTACTATTGTCTTAACATTTTACAGCATCCAGTATTCATATCTCCTTGAGAATGATCAACAGTCGAAACTAGTAGAGAGAAATCAATAATAAAAACAGTGAAACAAAACCAAGTATTTTAATCAATCAATAGAATCCAGTATTTATTTTATTGCTCTAAAAAAATAAAAAGTTCTGCACCTTTATTACCGCCATTTATATAGTGTGTTGATTAAGATGGCACTATGAAATAATTACAATTTTGTACATAAGCTCGGCGCCTTCAACGTCAATTTATCACCAAACAACTCCAATAAACTCGCGGGTTTTTATTTTTTGTCAGCATCTAATAAATTGCATGAGTAAATTCTTAAGAGGCCACGGAGTCTGGACGATTTATAACCGACACCCTCGTACCCCATAAAGTCTATTACTTGTTGGTCTCAGACCAGAGTTTGTCCTGTCGTTTCGGGCGACGTCACGCGCGATTTATGACTACAAAGCAGCACCTCGGCGGCCCCTGCGAAATAACCATTTTTTTGCGCACCGCCCCTGCATCTACATAAATTTCAATAGGCAAATACGAAAAAAAAGAAAATTCTGAATGATTTACAGTATTTATTGTGGAAGGGAAAAATGTATACAAATTCTATTTCAGTGGATGAAATATTTTCGATACACTTATATTGAACGTAATTATGTTTAGACTGTACATAATACCATTATAAGTCAAAGTTATGTCTAATATTTTACCGACGAGAAGTTACCCAAGAATTTTCAACCATGTTTCCCGGCGCTGCCACCAAATGTCTGCCATGAAGTTTTATTTCTATTTATGCAGACCCTACGAGTATATTTAACAAACACAAACTGTCAAAACACTTTGAAAGTAAATAATAATATTTATTTTATCGAACAGCTCAATGATCCATGGGTGGCACTTTAAAAAATCGTAACTCCAAAAGAGCGCTAAAAATGCTAAATTTTATTTATACAATGCCTTCCTGCAAGTATATTTAACAATTACAAACCATGAAAAACCTGATATATAATTTTGAATTTTTAACATTGAAAAGAAATCCGTTGCTGTCACATATGGTAACTCAAAAAGAGCGCTAAAAATGTTATTTTTTTTACAATGCCTTCCTGCAAGTATATTTAACAATTACAAACCATGAAAAACCTGATATATAATTTTGAATTTTTAACATTGAAAAGAAATCCGTTGCTGTCACATATGGTAATTCAAAAAGAGCGCTAAAAATGTTAATTTTTTTTACAATGCCTTCCTGCAAGTATATTTAACAATTACAAATCGTCAAAAACCTGTGCGATATTACTTTTAATTATATTTTTGCAATTGACCAGATTGGTCTTAAGAACTCTTTGTCGGGTTTTAGTTGTTCAATTTTTGAAAGTTGGATTGAATAGTCAAGATAAATATTTATTATTTAAGAATAACTTTAGTATGCTATAGAAAAACCACTGTTTTTTTTTATCCAGTAATGTTCAATATTGTTTATTCAATTACCAAACGTCTCATATGATAAAAACCAAAGTTTTATGTTACGGAGTATATTGCTAATGATATTTGTGTACTATAGTTTTTTTTTTTAGTATATTTAGTAATGGCTGGATTGTAACTTTCTATAAATGTGTGTAATGTGAAATTTTACGAGATCATCATTTTTGCGAGTGCGGGCTAGAAAATGGAAATTTCCCGTGTCGTAGCAGACAGGGCGACATTAAAAGATGGAGGAGATGTAGCTCTGATGGAAGTAATGTTATGGATCCATTAAATAAAATGTGTCATCGCTACTTTCGGGCGCTATTATCCTTTAAGGAAAACTTTATCTGCCTGGCCGAATTTATTGCTAACGGTGTCTCATGCAGCACGGATTGGGCGATAAATGAATAAATATAGAATGAAAAAAATAGTTTTGTATGAAACATACAATTGATCTCTTACGATTAAATATCTGCCTCAGTTTATAAAGTGGCGATTCCAGAAGTTTCCTAAGGCGGGAAGAGGGTACACTTGAAACAAATATTCAAAAGAATTAAATGAATAATACAAAATAAACATTTATTTCTTAACTGCCATCACTGACATTTTCATAAAGTTCACGACTGATTAAAAAAATCTAAACTCAATTTGGGAGGGGGTTGACCCCCTGAATCACATCGTTACCTTAATTATAAAGGACAAAAACAGAGAAATGTTTGTTAATAATTAAAACATAAATTCAGGTAATTTAAAATAAAACTTATTTCTTTTTTTTTTTTTTGTTATGTAGGAAGCTTCTACTTCGTTATACAAGCTTTTTATATAGAATAAAACACTTTTTTACTTTGTTTGTATAACACTTATTTGTTTATTTTGTTTGACTGCAGTTGACTAAAGTCTTTAGTTTTGATAATGGCAAGCTGAGTTGCCGAAACTGCAGTCAAACAAAATAAACAAATAAGTGTTATACAAACAAAGTAAAAAAGTGTTTTATTCTATATAAACTTATTTCGCTTTTAAATTAAAACATAATTTTATACTTTATTATTACACAATAATAAGGTAATTTTTGTTGCACTGCGTGGCAAAAAATTTAAAAAAATATGATTATTTCCTAGAATTTGCCTAGACGTCCATTTTCTTTTTCTCGAACGACAATATTAAAAAAAAAGTAAATACAATATAAACAAAATTTTACCGACAAGTCTTAGACGAGAAATAAAATTACACATTTAGTTTAGACTTAGTAAGTCAGCGTCTTACGTTATCTGAATTATAAATGATCTCCTTGGCAATGGTTTATTCTTCAAATGAAGGAAAATGATTATTAAAATTATAAAACAGAAATGCCCATTAAACGTTTTACTGGCAAAAATATTCATTTGGTATGGAAACACTTAGATAATTCAACTCATGTATAAAACGGTGCATTTAAAACGGCGGACAAACAAAATTTACAAATGGTTAAAAATTTATTTACCTTCACCATGACAACGATCTTTATATTAACAATTTTAGTGTCAGTTCTGAATACCTCTGCGGTGAAATATAATTGAAATCCGTTTCGGACACGCTTCTGCGTGACAAATTTTTCCATCTCAATTCATTCTCGAAATTTGTATCGATTCAATGGCTCGTGCAAACAAATAAAATTTATCCGGCCAAATTAAACCTCTTGTGGTATTACCCCCGAGAATTCGATGAAACTGGTTCAGTTGCAAATAAAAAAAAAACGTATTCGCCGTATGTATAATAATTGGTCTTCTTGGAGTTCTTCTTATTCAGTCATTTTGCATCCATTCGTGGACATAGGCCTCTCTAAAATTCTCCAATGTCTCTCTGTTTTGTCTGTTTTGTGCCACCTTTAGAGAGTTTTGCCGGTGATCTGGTTAATGTCATCCAGCCATCTTCTTTGCGGCATTGCTTGACTTCTCTTAGTCTTCCTCTTGAAGTTAGCCGTGACGAAAGAAGAAGTATTGGACAGTCTTTTTAAGAATCTGGAGTATAAACGAAGACGTCGAAGATCGTCGATTACAATTTTGCGAACGAATGTCTAATTTAAATCTAGAGAATGCGTAGTTTTAAGACAATATCTGTTTCAGAGAATGTCAATAAACGCAACTTTAAATATTGGTATTATTAAAATCGACATGTTAATGAAGAATATCATACCGTAAAATTAAATGTCTATGCATGTAATCTGGGATTGCACATCATTGGTCCCATTGTTATTCCGGGAAATTTAAATGATGAAGTAAATATCGATTTGTTGGAAAATACTGTAGATGAAATGACAACTTATTTGAAGATGAGTTGATATTCCAACACGATGGGACTCCTCCACATTATGATAGGCGAGTAAGTTAATATTCAAAGATTTTCTGAGAAATGGATAGGAAAAAGAGTGGCCAACTTGGTCACCGGATATAACACCCTTGGATTTTTTTTTATGGGGACACTTAATCCAGAGTATATCCGAGTAAACCGGTTAGTCTGGAAGAGTTGGGGGAACGAATTGTTAACAAGTGTCATCTAATAACGCCAGAGATGTTGCAGGCAAATCTTGATCATATGGGACAACGTTTCTTCTATTGTATGGAAATAGGAAGCGAACATTTTGAATATTTAATTAAATGATTTCGTTGTAGAGTACTTAACGAATAGCATCAGTGTCATCACAACGTTTTGATTAGATCAATTGTTACGTTTAGTAGAAGTGATACTGTATTCAAAGATATTTTGTATAGAGTATTAATATTGGATATGTTTTTATGAGAGGAAATATACTGAAGGAAAAAAGTGAAACACTTGAAATTCGTGAAATTTCGACCATTTTCAAACCGCCATAACTTGGCGTATTTTCAATCGATTTTGATGAATCTTTGAGGGCGAAAAACTTTGAAGTATCTTCTTTAAAGTCATGCATACGAAATTAAGCGTAACCCCTTCCGCCCCCTCTAGCGCCCCTGTGAAACAAAAACGTTTTTTCTGGAAACCATATCCAACTTCGACGATGTCTACACATTTTTTTCGACTCAATCCACCATAAAGGCATTAAAATCTGATCAATTCCCTATGAAGGCCTCAAAGAACGAAGTTCCTACGACGATTTTGCACCAAGTTGGGTGTGTTTGAAAATAAAGTGCATTTTGAGGTTTTTCGCACATAACTCAGTGACTTTTCAACCAAATTTGATGATTCTTTCAGGAAAAATCCCATTTTGGCTGTTTACTTTAAGGGAGTAAACTCAGATTGGAATGATCTCTTTTCGAACCCTTCAACTCCCGAACAAAAAAAAACACGTTTTTGGGCAAAAAACGCCCAACTTTGGCAACTTGTACCGAGTTGAAAAAAATGTGTCGACTCGATCCAACAAAAGAACATTGAAATGTGTTCAATTACCAGCTCAGGACTCAAATAACGAAGTTCCTACGACGATTTGGCACAAAGTTATGGGTGGTTTTTTGACTCATAAGTCCCAAGTTTTTCGACGAAATTGTTTTCGTTTTCACGAATTAAATTTTCTTTGCATGTTCTTTGAGGTATGCACCAAAAATAATTGTTTGCGCGAAATCATGAATATTGCATTTTGTACCTTCGAACTCCATTAACGAAAAACTTTTTTTAGGTCAAAGAAGGCTTACTTTAACGATCTCTGTAGGGTCGGAAAAAAATGTGGGCCTAACTCACCACTATTCGTCCATTTTTTCATTCGTTCAATAAAAACAAACAAATTACACTGACGGAAAAAAATTGAACACAGATTTGTAAAAAAAATGGATAATTTTCAAATGGCCATAATTCAGCTTCTATTCAACCGATTTCGACGATTTTTTTAAAAATAAAAAGCAAAATGTGTCCTCTTTGAGAGGGATTATCCCCCACTTAAAGAGAGAGCCCCTCCCAACGAAAAAATAAAAATACCACAAAATGCACTTTTTTAAACACCCATAACTTTGTGCAAAATTGCCGTAGGAACTTCGTTTTCGAGTCCTGGACAGGTAATTGAACACATTTCAATGCCCTTTTGGTGGATCGAGTCGACACATTTTATCCAACTCGGTACACGTTGCCAAAATTGGACGTTTTCTTACCCAAAAACGTGTTTTTTTGTTCGGCGGTTGAAGGGTTCGAAAAGGGATCATTCCAATCTGAGTTTACCCCTTTAAAGTAGGGCCAAAATGAGATTTTTTCCGCGAAAGAATCATAAAATTTGGTTAAAAAGTCGCCGAGTTATGTTCGAAAAACCTCAAAATGCACTTTTTTTCAAACACCTATAACTTGGTGCCAAATAGTCGTAGGAATTTCGTTCTTCGATTTCTGTATAGGGAATTGATCCAATTTTAATGCCTTTATGACGGATCGAGTGGACAAAATTTTTCCAACTCCATAGACATCGTCAAAGTTGGACATGGTTTCCTGAAAAAAACATTTTTTTTTCACAGGGGTTCTAGAGAGGGGCGGAAGGGATTACGCTTAAGTTCGTATGCATGACTTTAAAGAAGACACTTTAAAGTTTTTCGCCCTTAAAGATTCATCAAAATCTATTAAAAAAACGCCGTGTTATGGCGGTTTGAAAATGGTCAAAATTTCACGAATTTCAAGTGTTTCATTTTTTTTTCTCCAGTGTATGAATAATATATTTGTTTTGAAATACTACGTTTTTTTTCATCTATTACGTCCTTTATAAATAAGATAACAATAATTATCTGAAACAATGTGGTTTCCCCATTTAAAATTTTGGAATAAGTGATTCTGCAGGGGAGAGGGTGCATGTGGCATCGTGCGTGTTTATAGCAAAAGATGTCACCCTATAAATGAAGATCGATCCTTCAAAGCATTTTTTGACGAAATAATTTTTACAATTGATATTCAGGGTGGCTCCTTTTAAATTGTAAATATTTCATGTATCGAAAACATGTACATACGTTCATCAAATTATTTGCACAATCAATGGATTAAAAGTCCTTATAAGATTAAATTTTCTTAAAAATTATAAAAAGTTAACGAACAATCTATTTTAAATATAATTCTACCAGTGATGAGTGTTACTGTGTAACTGTTACTATGAAATAATAACAGTCAGTTATTGAAAAATCCCACTAACGGTGATTTTCCTCAAAGGTTATTTTATAAAAAGAGAACGATTCAATGAGGAATCACTTCTTAGTAACAGTAACCGATTCAATAACGCATCACTTCTTAGTAAAAGTAACCGGTTCAATGACGAATCACATCTTGGTAATAGTAACCGCTTCAATAACGAATAATTTCTTAGTAACATTAACCGATTTAATAACGAATGACTTGTTAATAATAGTAACTCTTTTAGCCGCTAGTGGAAAATAACCATTAAACGTAAATCGCGGCGCGATCGTGAATTGATGATATAAATACGTTAAAATAATGAATTTGAGATTCACTTTTTTACAAACTATTTCTGAGCTTACTTTAATTAACAGTTACTAAATAACTGTTTAAATAACCAGATATATTGTACAACCAGTAACTGTTATAACTGTTACTGGAATATAACCGTTTATCCCATCACTAAATTCTACATGGAGTTTATTGTTTACAACGCCTTGAATACATCAATCAAAATGCGTTCATACTTCTTTCAACTTTTTAAACAACAAATAAATAAAAACCATTTATCAATACGCATTATGGTACAAGAGAACAGTGTAACTGTAGTTTATTTTCCTATAGATAACCTTTCATTTACTCTTTGTTACCTTATTGTTTTATTATTTAAATAAAGACGATAAGTTGTCTAAATATATAACCCAACCAGTTCATAATTCTGTAAATTTAGTTTTATTATTTAGTTTTATTATTTGGCCAAATACTGCTGCTACTTAAAAAGTGAGATATTCCACTTTGTTTCCTTAGAGCATATCAAACTTCTATGAAAGTGCAATAATGTATATACAGGGTGGAAACTTTAACTGGAACAAATTCGGTATTTATGAAATGAGAAGTTCCAGAAAAAAATCCCCCGACACATCGATTTTTGTTTTTTATTGCGCACTTTTTAGCGTCTTTAAAAATAGTATGACGTCGCTAGTCTTTTACGTATGACGTCATAAACTTTTTTTTTATTGGAAACCGTTTTTTTTATTTCACTACATTTGTAGCCCTTTTTATTCTCTTTACGACTGTGAAAAATATTTGTTTTTTTTTATTTAAGAAATTGAAAAAAAATGTTTTCTTTTAATAAACTTATTTAATGTATCAAATGTTCAAAATGAGTACCGTTTCTCTCTTGACAAAACGCCAATCGATCATAAAAAACATCCCTTACATTTTGAAACATTTCTGCTGGAATTTTAATATTTGATACATTAAATAAGTTTAAGAAAAAATTCAATTTCTGAAAAAAATAAAATATTTTTACACAGTCGTAAAGAGAGTATGAAAGGCTACAAATTTAGTGAAATAAAAAAAAAATGGTTTCTATTTAAAAAAAGTCTATGACGTCATACGTGAAAGACTAGTGACGTCATACTATTTTTAAAGACAATAAAAAGTGCGCAATAAAAAACAAAAATCGACTTGTCCGAGGATTTTTTCTGGAACTTCTCATTTCATAAATACTGAATTTGTTCTAGTTAAAGTTTCCACCCTGTATTACTATACATGTGTTTGTACTTTACCGTATAAGTCTGATGTATGTACATTGTATATTGTAATAGTAATTTACGATACAAGTAACGTTATGAAGGCTTTTACATTACGAGAGAAAAGTTTGAAAGCACGAGCGACGTAGGAAGTCGTTAAGAATTTCTTAATAATAATAAGCGTTTATTAATGTTAACAGATTACAAATCTTTACACACGTCAAATTAAAAGGAGCAATAACATATGTTGAAGTTTACATATTTACATTTACAAAAAAAGCAAAATAAAAAATTACAAAATCATTCACTATTTTCGGGTGGTAGTCTTTAGACCTTTTTAATTTGGATTTTCACTAGTATTGTTAAAGGTACCTTAACGTTACTCGTTGCTGAAGAGTTATTGGCATGTTAACATTATAGCATAAAATAAATAAATTAATACAACTTTATACATATTAGGGATGGCTAAAGTTGTTAGTTGAATCGATTCAGTGTGTTTGAATAACATAATAATCAAATAAAATGTATCGATTTCGTTTATTTTCCAAATGCGAAATTAATGTGCAATCAGTGGCCTATATGTGGAATGGTGCGAAATCGGATAAACAAATTGGATTTAGATGATTGGAAAGTCGAAGCGAGTCCACAGTAATTTCATCGATTCGATTGTTTTAATATACTGTTTAAAGGTTTAAAGAGAATCGATTAGATTATGAATCCAATAGATTCTGACCAGCATCAGGACATATAAACAATAAAGAGAATGGTTATTACGTGATAATCCATAATTAAACTACATTTTAACCACAACTAATTATTGCAAAATATATTATATAACGTGAAAAGGCAGCTATATAAATCTGAACAAATATTCACGACTATAGTTTCGCCGTGTTACCGTTATTATCAAATTACAGATTGATGAATTATTCATAAAATTTGCAATTCTCTTGATAATGAGGGTAACACGTAGAAACTGAAGTCGTGAATATTTATTTAGGTTTATTAAAATTTATACTGTCTTCTTACGTTATATAATATTTTATAAAATAATTAGTTCAGTTTATAATTAGTTATGTTTACATATACACAACATTCAGCAGCACATCGATTGGATATGTTACGGTGGAAACAAACTGCTATCACGTCATGTGAGCTCACGTGCTATTACGAAGCCTCACGTTACAGGTGAAAAATGCGCAGTGTTGTTTAGCATGGTTATTGTATGTAGCGGAAACACATTGATTTACGTCACATCACCGATCTATCACGTAATAGTACGGCATAGGTTTGTGTTGTGTCTACATCGTTTTGACAAACATGAAGTTGCATATGCTGTTTCTTATGTTGTTTCTAATGAGATCATGTAAAGATTAAATTCCTCTTTGCTTTGCCTTCAAATTCAATTTCGTTTAATTTTCAAGTTAGTTCTGTGGGTAGAAATAAACGATCTTAAACCAATGTTATTTCGCTAGTAGTACTAGTAATAACATGCAAATTTCTTTTGTATCATTCAATGTCCGGAGTGGCACTAGCCAGGGAAGTAGTTGTTTCAATAAGTTATTCGTTTATATAATTTTGGAGAGTTACGAACATGTTGAATATTTGTATATTCAGGCTATATTTCGTTTTATTAAATTTATTTAATGCTTCTGCAACAAGTGAGGTTGCCTCAAATTGATTCTTTTTTGCTCGTTCGAAAATACTTTTCGGATCTTTTTGTAATTCCTGAACTAACCGATGAAATTCGCCTATTTTATTTATCACATTAACCCATGTTCGGTACGTTCTTTTCTCTAAACTGAGAGCAATGTGCGCAGCCACAGCTTCAAGTTCTTCTTCCCAATCTGAAGAACTACCATCACTTTCCATTTTCAATGCTAAACTTTGGAAAACGAAGAATTGCTATGGTTTGCCGTGTCTATATAAAGGGCTATAACATTATCACGTGATAATACTGTGCTTCCAAACGTGATATCACGGTTTAAAAATCAGGCAGCACGTGGGCTTACGTGACGTGATAGTCGGTTTGCGCCTTTATGTTCATATTGACAATTTGGCCAATACTGCATTTAATAATAATAATAATAAACTTTATTCGAAACTAGAGAATAGTAAAAATTACACACAGTAATGCCATGATATCTAGTCGCTAATTCGATACATCAGTTTACTATTATTTAGAGAAATACAATTTTATTTATAGTGTATGTATTATTTTACAGTAATGCCATAATATCTAGTCGCTAATTCGATACATCAGTTTACTATTATTGAAGTGGATGTATTCTAACTTTTAATGAAGCTTATTATAAGTGGATGTATTCTAGCTTTTAATGAAGCTTATTATCAAGAAAATTTGTGTAACTTTCATCATTTAAAAGTACAAGCAACTGTCCAACCAACCCAGACATTTTATTTCAAAATCTTCAAGATGTTTAAGTGAACACTTTTAACAACCTTCAGCTTTTCATTTTGTTCTTCCCATATTTGTCACAAATGCTAAATGTTACTTCTTATATATTGACTGTACATTTTTAAAATATCAGCAATCAAGTATTGTCCCTTCAAATTCACATTCGATTTGCAGAATAATCTCGACCTTATCGAACGGTTCCAACGATTATTGTAGTCCTGGCTGACTGTAGACTTAAACATAAATGCTGATTCTTAATTCGCATCATTGAGTTGACTGTCAAACCACAAATAAATTCTTGTCAACGTGATGTGAAGCCAATTCTGCAATGTTTTTGTAATACAGGATCCCTATATCGAAGAAAAGGTGCTGACCTTTGCCTTAGTTTTTTTTTCTAGACTTGAGTTTCATTCTGCAATTGTTGGGTTCAATAATTTTGCGTGAAGTAAGAATGGAAGTTTTATTCCACAGCCATCCAGGACTACAAAAAAGTAGTTGGACACCCCTACATTGGAGCAATGCCACCAGAATCTCAATAGATCTTTGTTTGCAATAATTTTATTTTTAAAGAAAGGTGTTGCAAACAAACTGTAATACAGGATCCCTAAATCACAGAAAAGGTGCTGACCTCTGCCTTAGTGTTTTTTTCTAGACTTGATTTTCATTCTGTAATTGTTGGGTTCAATAATTTTGCGTGAAGTAAGAATTGAACTTTGATTCCACAGCCATCCAGGACTACAAAAAAGTAGTTGGACTCCCCTACATAGGATCAATGCCACCATAATCTTTGTTTGCAATAATTTTACTTTTAAAGATAGGGATTGTAAACTATCAGTTCCCAGTGTTTATTTTTTTGACATTGCTGTAAATAGATTGAGTTGAGATTATTCTCCAAACCGAATATGAAAATGGATTGATGTTGCATCAAAATTAGCAAATTAATGGTCGATTTACGGGGGCATTAATTAAAATCACCGGCCAATTAATCGCCTGTCACATACAGGGCGGCGCATATTAGTTCATAGCGCCGGTAAGGGCATCCGGGTTTTTATTCAGGGAGGTGGGGGGCATGGGGTCGGCGTTGTCATCGGAAACTGGCGCGTGATCCTCTCTGCCGTATGACTTTGATCAAATTTAATTAGGAGAGTCCGTAATAAATGACGCGTGCTTTTTCGCGTGGCCTGGTGATTTGTTGGTACATGTAACTGTCCGCCGTAAATATTTCAATTAAAAGGGGGCCTCCCCCCGCGGGTCGGCATTTCGGAAGATGGGACGCCCGTGCCCTCTGTTATCGTTATGCCGGTGCTATGATGGATGATGTACTAATCTGTCATAATGCAGGACAGTGCTGGAGCGACAATTTATGGCGACCACGGCACTAGACCTTGGGGAGTTACATGCGGCTACAGTCTGCATTATGGATCAACCAGAAATTATATATGGCCGACAGTCGGCACGGCCGCTACATGCATTATGTACAGATTCGCATGCAGCGGTGATCTACGGCTGTTCTGTTCGGTGTTCTGCTGATAAATATTATTATTATTCACCGTTAGCTATTTGTCCGCTGGATTTTCTGCAAATTCCTGCCGCAATCCATTGCTATCGCAAAAACTGTCATATGGAGCAGTACATATTTCAACAGTTCTAATCTATCTGATCTAGCGTGCTTTGAGTGCGTACAAACGTTCAGCATATACTAGCCGTCTCTTTGCCGCGGAGCTTCAAAAGTACGTAGCAAAGTTCTTTGCAGTCTCATACATAGAAGATTACGTCCATTTCTAGAAGATATCCTGGGTGATTATAATGCGATTTTCGATCTAACCGCTCAAAGTTGATGAGATTACTGCTAGAAAAAGGATATGAGTATGTATAACTTTAACATCAGTAGCCTGTTCTTCGACTTCACGCAGTGTATAGATAAAAGCTATTTCAAACCTTAATCTAAATTAGTATATGTAGAAAACTTGAAACGAAGGCTGCTGTACCTGTAGTAATACACACCAGAGGATGATAGGAAAATGCGTTATCTACTCTCTTATTTATTCTAATCTTGCATTCAGCAATATCTAAACTGAATTTAACTGAAAACCTGGCAACAAATTCGTGTTACGCAGACGATTTCGTTATAATTGGTCGCAATTAAAATACAGTAAACGCGATTTTTTTAAAGTTGAAAGAAGAAACATAAAATCTACGACTATCTATGAATCAAAATAAAACAAAATATGTTCTAACTACAAGAAGAGAGACGGAAGAACTCGGAAGTTATGTAATCGGTGATGACAACTTTGAAAGATTGACAAAGTTTACTTACCTAGGATTACTGTTAAAGGAGCCTAAATGGTAGGTGTATAGTATAATTGGTAGTACAAAAAAAAAATTGAGTGATTTATAATTACTCAAAATTCTTCCATGTACCATATGTTATTCGGGAATGTATAATAAATGTATGAATCTTTGGAAAAACTAAAATTTCCCATTAACAACAAAGATAGGTTTATAGTGTTATTTTCGAAAAGTAATGTAAACTCAAAGTTGATTTTTATCATAATTGTTGATAATCGTATAATGTACGGTGTCAGAAATTTTCATAATTTTTCATCGAAAAATAACGGAGAGATTAATTAATTTAGATCGGTTGTCCTCCCAATTCATGATATTTTAGCCATTTTCAAACTAATTGAACGAAAAATAAATGTTTGTAATATGTCACTCCGAACATTGTAATAGTAGTTCTCATGTGATATCAAGATAACAATATTCTATTGTTAAATAATTGAGTTAACCACTATTCAAAATGTGCCATTTTTTGAAATTTCAAATGCCTGTGAAAGCGAGATATACAAACTGAAGCCTCTCGCCCCCTTCCACCCCGCGTAACCCAACAAAGTGCAGAGCGAGATAGACGCTGGGGGTTGGGATCTGTTATAAAACGCACCTTCAATTTATGAATATTTATTTTTAGTTTGTTTTTTGAGAATTGTGCATTTGAAGAAGCAATATGAGTAGAGGATACAGTATTACATTCAAACGCAATAAACGGGCGAAGAGTGTAAAAGCAAGAAAAAAGATACTACAGGATATACAGAACAACGCAATAAAAAAATACGCGAGGAATAAAATAATAAAAAATCTGGAATAGAGAACTTAATTAAGGAGTTTGCTGCAAGAAGGTTGCAGCTCCATATTTGGTAATTGTTGGGAAATTGAAGAAAACTGTTTTTTTAATAAAAGTTTTTATTTTAACCCGAAAGACAAAATATCAATCGATGACAAACAGATTTAGTCAATATTTGAGACTATTTTGAAGTAGATAATTTTTGAAAAAAATAAAAAAAAAAATTGAAAAAAGTTGGACCTGCATCTTTCTTGCACCAAATAAGTGAAATAATGCTTCTTTACCACTATTGTTAAGAAAGAAAAAACAAATTCGTAGCAAAAACTCTTTTATTCGGTTACAATCAAACGACTATGGTTTGCCTACTACACAAATACGAAGAAATCAGTAAAAAGAAACAGGTTGGTGTCAAAAAAATAGCATTCAGAAAAAAAATAAAAAATTAAACACACGGGCAAACACATCCTTCATTCATCTACCTGGTGGTCATCATCCGTTCCAGATGATTCGGGTTTCTGGTTCTCTGCCATGGCTGAATCACTTGTGAGGCGGGTGTAAAAAGCTATTTGGTCCATAGGAACGAATCGTGTTGCCAACTGCATTACATCTGCATATTTGGCTTTTTGGCAGGTATAGGATTGCAATAGACTGGGATATCAAAAGAAACTGAGAGGTCTCGCTATCAAGGTCTCTCAAGATTTGAAATAAGTGAAAACTCAGAAGACCAGTAGATATACTGTACTGACTTTAATACCATCCAAATGTTCATTGCTGTACTGGAAAATTCGGTATTTCAAAATCTGGAATCTTTGCTTTTCTGCATTTGAGATAATAATGAGATAATAATATATTGAAATATACTGTTTGGATGATTGTTTAAAACAATCAGCATATTGTTGGGGGCTAAAAACGTAGTCCTTCTTCCTTAAAAACTTCTCAATAACTCCAAAGCAGCGATCACAAGGAAGAAAGCTATGTCCTGGCTCTGAAAAGCGGTGCTCTATCTTGTCAGTAGACCTAGTACTCACCAGCAAATACCAAACTGAATCATTGCTGAGTTTTTGTTTGGCGCAGCAGCGTTATCGGAGGAAAGGTATAAAACTTTAAATTTTTAGGTAGTGGTACAAAAATGACACTACCTCGTTTGGCGACTTTCGAGCCGTAGTTTCATCATACATATAAAAGTGTGCTTGATTTGTCTTACTAGAATGGACGCAGAAGTTGTATGTCCACAACTGGCGTTTGTAGAAAGCTTCCCCAGTAGGAATTTTCAGAAGTGGAAGATTTTGCTGGAAGTCAAAGGTCAGAACCTCCACTTCGTTGCTATTCTTGCATAATGTGATGTTTTCCTTCAGCTCCTTGAAAAACAAATCGGCCTTAGTTTCATGCAACTTCTTTTCTGCTGCTAAAACTTTTCTTTCATTTTCGTCGAGGGTCACATCTTTGAGTTTGTTATGTAAGACATCACATTTTTGCACGTATCTGAGCGAGGTGAGCCAAAGATGTAGTTCAAGTTTTGTTTGAAGTATCGATAGTAGAAGTCATAGGGAACTTTGGGTTTATATTTAGGATTGCTAACACTTTCCGGTTCGTAAAGTTCCAAATAGAGTTGATGCATCTTCTTTACATTTAGATCTGGAGATAAATATAATCGACGGGATTTGTTTCTACTATAATGCGATTCATGCCTTGGGAAGCGAGTGTTTCGTTAGATTTTCGGTTGGGTCTATTTGCATGCTTTCCTTTGTTACTAGGTGGTGCTGCAATATCTCTGTCACGAAAAGTTTGAGCAATGAGATCTACACGTTTCCTTGATATGCCGTAGATTGAACCAAAAGCATGTCTACAAACTCGTTTTAATAGGTTGCCCAGCCTTATAAAGTATTTGTGGGAACATGTACGGTCTTTTTTTGAGTTCTTTGAATAGTAGTAGTTTTAATCAACCCTCCCAAATAGGTATTTTGCAAATCTCTGTTGTCTATTTTGTTAAACTTTTGTAAGACAACTTTTCTTGTTTCTTCGTCCATACACTTGTACCTGCAGTTGCAGTTCGATCCAGTTGATCTCGGTCCCTTCTGTACTCTTTTCCAATTCGTATACATTTTCCCTTCTGCAATAGCTTTTTTTTCACATTTCTTTTCCAGACAGTGAGGTCGGCACTTTCTCTATTTTTGGTTACAGGAACAACTGTGGGCTCTTCCGTGGGCTCCATGTTGACAACAGGTTCAATGTGTTGTTTTTGCACAGAGGTACGTTTCTTCTTTGGATGCTTCCTCCTAGTTGAAGATCCTGCGACATCACTATTTGAACAACTTTCATCAGAGCTTGTAGGTCTATATTCTGACTTAGTAGCGCTAAACGGATCTGACTCGGTTTAACTCATTTTGACACGACGTTGCCGAACAATTAAACCGCGTGAAAACGCACGCAACGCAGTAATGATAGCGACCAACAAGTCAAAACAAATCAGCTGCCCTGCCGGGCCAGTGCCGATAGAAGATGACCTTGCATTCCACGAAAATCACCGAACATTCACGATCGTTTGGTGCAAAAAGGATGCAAGTCCGGAGCTGCACCCTTCTTACACCAAATGACTGAGGAGGCAGATCCATAAAGACGTATAATTCCTTTATTTATTATCGGATCTGCATCGTTCTTGCACCAGTCAATCCGCCAATTTTTTTTAATATGGCTTACATTTGCACCCAAAACGGTCTAAATATGGAGCTGCACCCTTCTAGCAGCAAGCTTCTCAATTGTATGGTACAGAAAATACATTCGGTATTGGCGTTAAGAAATAAGTAGCGGATGATCAGAGTTATTGAGGTCAAATGGCGGATAAGCGTGTTTTAAACTGAGGTCATGTGGACTATTAACTTAAAGTCATTTGACTTATCTCTACAGGCCTGTATCTCGTTCGTAAGTCGCTGAGTGAAATGAAGAGATGTTTAGGTAGGATGTTCATGTTTACAAGGGATATTGGGGTCTATCGTTTAAGTATCCTGGAAAATAGCCTCTTTCTTAAGATAAACGAGTATTGCCACTGCAGGGGCCGACTTATATTTTCTTAATATGAAATGTCACCTTTTTTATTTGATTGATATAAAAATTGCAGTTGCTTAAGGGGGTCACTTCCTCAAAAATAAAAATAAATAATCGTTTTTTATCGTCGATTCTGATTCACCACTCAATGCTGCGTATAAAAAAAGTATTAATATCGAAAAAATGTAAAATATTAAAAAGTGATCGAAATTTGTAAGCAAAGTGGGGGACGCGAGCTCTTGTAGGGACTATTTTACGTTTTTGATTCCCTTGAAAAAGGACCCCTCACAAATCAAATGGAAATTGGCTTTCGGTGAAATTGACTAAATTTTGGATATGTTGTTCCTTTCGGTGTCCAGATCAAAAGTCATCACGGGCACAAAGCTCTAAAATCTTCCCTGCGAGTAGTACCCAGCTCCGAAGGTTAGAGACCGGTAATCCCAGATTTTCGCTGATTTTATCTCTCCTCTTGCATTTTCGGGATATTTATAAGATAATCGGAATATATATAATCTTCATATACACTGCTCAACATTTGAACTGGTACACTTATAAGAACATATACAAAACATAATTTACTACTTTTTGAGCAACAACTTCTTGCTTAATTATTCATTTCATTTCATTTCATTCATTTCACTCAGCGACTTACGAACGAGATACATGGTTCTGGAAACACTTTTAGGGCAATGAATTAAAAGAATAAAACTTAAATTACGAATTTCAAATGTTTGAATAGAAAAATAACAAAATCTTCAGTTTAGTAAAGAAAAGTTTGCTCTGGAAAGAAATGATAACAAACACTTAAAGATGAATAATGTGTGGGACCTCCTCTAGCTCTTATGACCTCTTGGAAATGTCTTGGAATGCTAGAAATCAAATCCCGAATGCAATGCTGAGGAATATTTAGCCATTCAAAAAATTTGCAAAAATTCTCTTAAAACTTGATTAAGTATAAGCATTAGGCATTTGTTCTCATTCCGAAATAGAGCCCTGATCATTTAGGAAGTCATGCCAAATGCCTAAAAATAGTTGTTTGCTTTTACTGCATTTTATATAAGTGTACCAGTTAAAATGTTGAGCAGTGTATATCCCGAAATTCAAGGGGAGAGGTAAAATCGGCGAAAATTGGGGATAACCGATCTCTAACCTTCGAAGCTGGGTACTGCTCGCAGGGAAGATTTTCGAGCTTTGTGCCCGTGAAGACTTTTGATCTGGACACTGAAAGGAACAACATATCCAAAATTTGCTCAATTTCACCGAAAGCCAATTTCCATTTGATTTGTGAAAGGTCCTTTCCTTTTTTAAGTTTAGGCAAACTTTTCTTCAAAACTATAAAAGCTATCAACACGATTTTTGTTTTCTTTTAAAGAAGGTATCGATACCTACGAAACTGGCTGAGATTATTTCCATATGTTGAGTGGCGGGTTTTCAATAAATATATATTTTTTTAATTCCTCAGCTGTAAATGATTATTTTGGAGGCAAAAACATGTGTTCAAAATTTCAGGGAAATCGGTCCAGCAGTTTTCTAGAAAAGTGTACCTAAAAATCACGTTTTTAATGGAAAACGGCCGAGGAAGAGACCCCCTTAATAAATATACTCTTTATATTTTTACTTTCGCCGTTACGAAGTACGGAATAGTGTTGTGATCGGAAAAATATTTCCAATTATTTTTTAATATTCGTTTTCAGGTAACTCTAGGCGAGTTTAACGATGTTTTTGAAAAAAAGGGTCTGTTTGTGTGTCTGTCTGTTTTCCTGTGTATGTATGTGTATCTCAAAAACCAACATTTTGGTTGTTTTTCTGAAAAAAAATCATTGAAATTTGTTTTCAGTTTTAGACTATAAATATGAAATGATAATAGTCACAATTAATAATAATTGTAGAAAATACTGAAATGAACAACTTATAAAGAATACGTTTCTTTTCGAATCTTTAGCTTTAAGTAAACTAATGGTAAAGGTTTTTCTTTCATAATTTTTCTTCAATTCACTCGATGTACATTTAAAATATGATTTAAATTGAAAACAAACCATGAAAGTGTAAACGTAAATAACTATTATACCATCAAATCAGAGAAAATAACATCTGGATTTTAATTTTTTGTTGAATTGTATTATAGTATATTATGCAACGACCACATTATGACACTTATTAATGCATGACCATTCACGTCGCTATTTATGAAGGCTACTATAAACAAATTTCCTTAAATTGTTTATTAGATGTTTATTTACACACCTGTGTAAATATATTAATTACAACCAGCGTCAAACGCCTCTTATAGAATTTTTTGTCACGCACGAATCCGTGTACTTCAAAAATTATTTACGTCGACATTTATGAAATTATTATTAATAAAATGTCTTAAATTGTTAATTAGACACCTGAATTGAAATATCAAATATAACTTGTTTATTAGATGTTTATTATCACATCTGTGTTAAAATATTAAATATAACTAGCGCCAAACGGCACATATGAAATTTTTTGTTCCCCGCTGATCCATGGCTGACCATTCACGTCGCTATTTATGAAGACTACTATAAACAAATTTCCTTCAATTTTTTATCAGATGTTTATTAACACATCTGTATTAAAATATTAAAAATAACTAGCGCCAAACGGCACTTATATAATTTTTAGTCTCGCGCCTATCCGTGGCCAACTACAAAAATTTAATTCGTCGCCAATTTTAATTAAAATCGAATACTTATAATTATAAATTGTTTATTGAATGTCGCTTAATACGTTTTTGTAATTTAATCTTTCAGATAAATAACATTTAAATGAAATCCGGCTGATGGAGGAGGCGCCAAAATCCGTAGCTGGAAAGTTGTGGCTAACTTCTCGTCGGTAACAAGGATTATCAATATTAACCTAAGTAGACAATTAAACAGAATTTTTCTTTTTAGGATTAACAAAATTAATAATATTAATTCCTGTACAATTGTAGAAATTGTTTTATATTGCCAATCCGTCAATAATTTATAGAAAAAAATAATTTCTACGAAAGTCGCAGAAATCCACATTTCGGGATATAAATCTCCACTTTTGACAAAGTTTGCAATCAGCCATAACTAAATAAAAATTCTTATTCTTATCACTGATAAAGGTACTTTCGTAATCAAAAGTAAAAGAAACGTTATCGGCACTTTCTTTTTTTCTGGCTTGAAGGAGTGCCCGTAATTTTTTTGAGTGAAAAAATATAAAGGGTTAAAATTAAGGGTTGATTCTTTTTCTGTTATTAATTTAGACCTTCTCTAAAGGTATGGTTCACTTTTTTTCGAATTGCTTTTTTTTCTCCGGGATATGAATTTTTAAAATCTATTGCTGGATCTATTGCTAACTTCACACCCGTTATTTTTAAATCGTCGGTCATTTTCCCATTGAATTAATTGAATTAATGTATCAAGATGTTATATGTTATCTCTGTAGATTCTTTGAATGGCATGACAAACCATGTATGCTAAAATCTATATTTGAAATTTGAAATATTATAACATCGATAACAATGTGTGCACCATCATATAAAATCACACGTTTAATTGTTTTTTTTAAGGTCCACATATGGATAGTTAGATCGGTACGGTTTCTGTTGTATGCGAGTTTTGAATGTAAATTACCGGCACTTCAAATTGACTTTACCTTTTAATTATTCCATTATATTTACCAGAGCTGATAAAGAAAGAAAAAAACTACACTTTCGAATTTTCGCTTATCAGGCGCAAAAAAATTAATTCAGCACCGATCGCAGCCTGGCTCGGAATTCGATGCGCGCTGTTATCACAATATAATCACCTGTGAGGGAGACAGAGAGGTGTTGAGATGTTTATGCGCAACGGTAATTTGGATCAGTTGAGGTGTGTGACTCGAACAGGCTGCGTGTATCTATAAACTGCATCGAATTAATTTTGCAAAATTGATCGTTAATTGCGAAATAGATATTTGCGAACTGTTGTTATAGTGTGCGGCGTGTGTGACTGTTTTATTGTGGTTGGGAATTAAGGCGTAAGGATTGAATCAAGGTTAGTTAGCATTATTATTCATACAATTGAAATGTACAAAAGCATAATATAGAGTTAACTACAGATGTACAGATAAATTTGTTTTTCTACGTTCGTTATAAAATGTACAGTTTTTTTGTTCATTAATTTGGGTTCATAAAATATGTGATTCATGAACCCTACAAATGGTGTGAAAAAAAGTGCCATAACGGTTCATTTTTTCACTCTTTTGCGTGAAAAAAAGTGTCGTAGCGGTTAATTTTTTAACGCTACCATAAAATTGTTTGCGCAAAGTCTGTCATGAACGAAGCGTAAAGACGCCGCCATAAATGTCAAACATTCGTTTCCGATCAAGAAAACTTGATGATTATTATTTTTTTAATTTAAAAAAGTATTATTATTTATAAAAATTGATTAAGGTTTTATCGAACTTATTTAAAGTTACGGACGTAGAAAAAATATAGTATGAAACTCGAGAGTAAAGCAACTTTTTTTCACTTGTAGGAATTGCCGGCTCTTGTAGCAATCTTTCCTACTCGTGAAAAAAAGTATTACTTTACTCACTTGTTGCATAAATAACTGTTTTATAATTGAATGTTTTGTCGGGAGTGTATTAAATGTTCTTACTCGGGAGTGTATTAAATGTTCTTCCAATCTCTTGTACACATTAACAAGGGTATCTAGTTTGTACCTTTTTTGGCGTATGCACACATAAAAATAATATACATGGTGTTGAATTGCTAAGCGGATAAGGGATTTACATGTAGAATTTGAAATGTGTTAATATTGGCTCCCTTAATTATTTGACAGTATCGGTCTAATTACATTATTTTTAAAGCTTATTAAGCTGAATGATTTGGTACCTTACTCATTAGTTTTTGCACAGTATTTACCGGGATAATTGCAAAAAACTTTATTTTTAATTAAAAACAAAGGTTTTCCATGAAATCATAATGGCGGATATTTCATTTTGTTCTAAAAAGTGACGTTTGCTGTCGCAGTAAGGGAGGATTCTCGTGTAACTAGTTCAAAAAATCGATTTTTTGTGGCATAAATCGACACCTGTTTATTTTGAGAAGTTTGAAATCAATATCTTGTTTCTAATCGGAATTTTAAAAAAAATTAAAGCTGGGCGTCGAGCAGCAAATTGAAAGTGCGAGAGCGGGCACCCAATTAAGAAATCTTTAAAAACAGAAAAGCTTGGCGGGAAAGGGGACAATACCCTGATTAAAAAACCAACAAAATATTATGGTCTGGCAATTCGGTGGCACCCAGATTTCATCGAAAATATCCAAAAAGCTTTGTGGGCGACGTTTAAGCATTTGTGCTCAATAAACGAACATCCGCAGCATAAATACTGTCCGTCTGGACAGGGCAGTTGGTGCAAATAGCAGGTTGCAAAATGAAAGATTTTAATCACCCAGCTCCGCTACACGTAGATGTTGAAAAATTAATTAAATTTATTTATGAAGATTTGCCAAAACCAGAGTTGTTGGAGAGATGTTTGGGAGGGCACACCCAAAACGCAAATGAAACTTCAACCATTTGGCGTTTATCCTCCAAACATTTGCACTCGAGAATAAAAACCGTTGAAATCGCGAGCTTATTCAATTAGGGCTATTTTGCCATCTTAAAGATGGTGGATGTGCTGGAGCTAAAAATTG
This sequence comes from Ocypus olens, assembly GCA_910593695.2. Classification (NCBI taxonomy): domain Eukaryota; kingdom Metazoa; phylum Arthropoda; class Insecta; order Coleoptera; family Staphylinidae; genus Ocypus; species Ocypus olens. The sequence continues at coordinate 16,754,425 of OU343051.1, forward strand.
GACCGTAATCTAAAAATTATGCCGATTCATACGATGCCGCGCGAATCAAGCGCTCAGAGCGAGTCAGCCTCAGCAGCAGCAAGGAAGCTCATGCGGCTCGTAAAGTGCAGCAAATAGAACAACAGCAGTTTTTTGAGGAATCGGAAGGCTTAGTATATGGCCCTGGAATTGCCGATTAGCTTTAAGTAACTGTAAGCATCTAAAAACTAATGTTTTTCTCGAATGAAAACTTTAAACCCGTAATTTCGTACGAATTACAACACTCGCTGACAAGCACGCTCGAGTTGTGAACTTCGTACTCATGCATTAACAAGTGTCATAATGTGGTCATAATATACTATAATAAATGTTGCCCTTGATCTCGCAGATTATACTTTTCGATTTTAGATAGTAAGAAAAAATTTTGATCCATGTAGTCAAATGCCTTTGTAAGGTCGTGCATTGTAGCACGTCACTTTTTTGTGATCTAGTGCTATTAATATTGCATCAATTTATTCAAATATTGCTTAGAGTAAAGCACTATCAATTTATCAAAAAAGGTATACAGGGTGTTACATTTCACCTCCCGTCCTCTATAGCTCAGTTACTAATTGAGTTAAGATTTTGATATTTTGCAAACATTACTTGTATCCTAGGGTGTATTTCGGGAAAATATTTTTGATTTTCCAGGGTGTCCCAAAAAAGTTTGACGTCATGATGATATCTATTTTTAGATTGCTTGCTGTATATTTTGTTGTTTATTTGAGTGCTGCCTTTTATGGTTACCTACGTATTACTAAAATTTTATTAACCCGCCAATGGTGACCCTACTGGTCTGCGAGACCGGGTGTGTTAAAAAAATCGAATAATTTTATTCTCCGTTATTGTTTTTTGTTGTAATTTCGAGTAGTTGCCACATTGCAAAGCTTAAATTGATTAAACATCTTTGTTTGATTGTCAAAAAAAACAAACTATTAGACTATTAGTAACACGTTTCGAAAAATTTTCAGTTGAAAACCCCGGTGCGTGAGACCGGCGTCACCATTGATCAAAGTCAAAATCAGTAAAAAAATAAAAACAAGAAAAAAATCAGTTTTGCACCATTGCATTTAAAAAAATAATAAAAAATAAAAGTAGTGCCTCATTAATAAAATTGTACAAGGTACTTTTTAAATAAAAAATCTGACAGTCCTATTAGCCAAGTTTGAGTAATATGAATTATACAGGGCGTCCAAAATTTAATGTAAAACTTTTCAAACTTAAAGTACTTCATTTATAATTGGAGCCCCTGTATATTTTTGTCATTTCATGGGAAATTAAAAAAACGAAACATTTTTCCTAATTATAATCCTATCGCAATTCCACATTAAATGTTATTTGCTAAAAACTCGTTTTATCAATTATTTCAATTGCCATTTTAATGAATAAAAATCGAAGGTGGCGAAAACAATTTGTTGACATAACATATTTTGTCAATATAATTATTTTGTTATTTATTATTATACTTCCAAATGGTTATCAAAATAACCATCCACCAGAATTATCAAATAGGGTCTTGTATTTCACTTTTCTTCTTCTATAACTCAGTTATTAATTAAGTTGTGATTTTGATATTTTTCTAACGTAACTTGTATATCCTAGGACGTATTTCAGAAAAATATTTTTGATTCTACAGCCTGTCCCAAAAAAATTTGACGTTATGATTATATATCTTTTCTGATTAGATGCTGTAGATTTTGTTGCTTATTTGGGTGCCTTTTATCCTTGTACACATGCTTAAAATTTTATTAAAATCGGTTCGGTGAAGTCCGTATAAAAAAAAGAAACAGAAAAATCAGTTATGCACCAATGATGGCTTAAAAGATTAATAAAAAAAATAAAAATAGTGCCTCGTTAATAAAACTTATTAAATAAGATCTGATGATCCCTTTAACCAAGTTTGATTGATATGAATTATACTTGGTTTCCAATATTAGTATCAAACTTTTCAAACTTTAAATCACTTTATTTTTCTTATTTTTAATTGTATATTTTCATATCATGTGGAATTAAAAAAAACAAAAATTTGTCTTTATTATAAGCGTATCGGAATTCCGAATACTTATTTGCAAAAAAACTCATTTTATCAATTATTCCTTTTTATCATTAATATTTTTTTCTTTCGTTAACTCCAACCATTGACTCACGGTATACAGTGGTTAATTTCGTTTTTCTATAAATCTAGGATTCGAGTCACTTGCCTTTTTTTCGATGAAAACATTGATTTGGAAAATTAGATTAGATTACTACTAAACTTCTAGTATAACTCTACCAAATTTGTGAATTGATATCTCGAATAATTGAAAAAACTGTAGGGGTGAGTCTATTTTTTTTGTGTTACACCCGGTATATTCAGGGTGTCTCGTTTCGAGTGTGCGAAACGAAAACCGGAAGTAGATAATGTTATTTCGAACAGCATAGTTTAGATAAACATTTGTCCGATTTCTTACTGTTATCGAGATAGATAATCTTTTTCGATCGTAAAAAAATCTTACAATTTACAGTATAAATTTATTAGATTGACATGAATTTAAACAGAAATATTTGAGCAGGTTAATGTTTATTTGACCTGTCAGTTGCTGTTAGTTACACCAAGTAAAATTACTGTCATATTAACCATTTTCCGAGCAGTGACAAACAACATTTTTAGTAGTGAAGGGCATAATCGAATGATTTCAATAATCGAATGATTACTATTCGAATTAATCTGAAAATAGATTATTCATTCGAATGATCATTCAAATGATCTGAAAATCGATTATTTATTCGAATGATCTAAAAATCGATTATTTATTCGAATGATCATTCGAATGATTATTCGAGTGATCATTCGAATGATATAAAAATCGATTATTTATTCAAATATCCATTCCAGTAAAAGTTCGACTAATAATTCGAATGACCGTGAATCGAGTATTTTTATTTTTCAAGTGGTACAGATATATTGTAATGATCACTCAAATTATCGTGAATAATAAAAACAGAACTCCGGTTATTTTGTTAAAATCGTTCATAAATACTTGTCTTCTAATTTCAGCAATATATCATAATAAAATTATAATATATAATATATTAATTTACATTATTTGAATGTAAACAATCTCAAAGTACTTCGCCGTAATGTTTCGTGGGAAAGATATCCTATTAATACGCTAAGTAAAGTTTTGAATGATATATATTTGAGTACAAATTGGTATAATGACATTCGAATAGTCATTCAGATTATCCCAATAGCTAGTTTTCGAATTGTTCATTCGAGTACTGATTACTCGAATAAATCATTCGAATGCCAATCGAATGATCATTCGGGTATAGATAATTCGAATAATCATTAAAATGCTCATTTGAATGATCATTCGAATGATCATTCGAATTAAAAAATAGGTTCTCGAGATAATCGATTATTTTCATAATCGAATGAATCGATTATCATCATTCGAATGATACCATCACTAATTTTTAGTAATATGAATGCAATAATCAATTTAATTTTATTCGGTCAGGAATAAAAGTAATTCAAAGAGAAAGAAAAAATTAATATTTGTATGCTGTTTTTTTCTTTCACTTTAAATTATTTTTGTTTCAAATCGCGCCCCAAGTACACTTATTTTAACAATTTCTAAGTTCCTTGGCAGCGTTTATTATCGGATCTTGTATTTGTTCCATCAGGAAATTCTAATTCTAGCCCATTTCTAACATTTACTACATAATGGGGTGGTGCTCCATCGTGTCGGAACCATATCCTAAATCGTTGTGCATGTTAAAATCATCTAAAATTGCTTCAAATTCATGGAAATGATATTATTATTTTATAACGATCGAAAAATCTTTAAGATTATTTATTTCGAAAACGGTAAAAAATCGGACATATGTTTATTTGAACTTTTCTGTTCAGACTAACATTATCCACTTTCTGTTTACATTTGGCACACTCGAAACGAGACACCCTGTATAGAGCGAGCGTAAAGGTGCGTATCCACCGGCGAACTTATTGTGAACAGTTCGTGAACAGCTACAAGCCCTGTTCGCGATTAGCTCGCGAACAAATCTCGATCACCCCGCGTTCAGTACGCGAGTAGTTACACGAACTTGTCTAAATGAAATAAATTTTCGTTGAACGTTGTTCGCCAAGAAGTTCGCTTAGTGTTCCAGTTTTATTGGTATCAAATAGACATGTCTTGTGTTGATGAAACGGATCAAATTTGAATCCAAACCATGTCCTACCATATATTTCATGCCTGCCCATCCCAGATTTTATCATTTTCTTTGCCTTTTATCGTTCGCGTCGAAATTGAGCCAAAAGAGTTTTCATTTTTCGTTCAATTTCTTCGCGGCAACAATCCAGTTCTTTTGCCAAACTTTCCCACACGTCGCTCTTCTTTATTTTATTCCTATAGTCAATTATTTTGACGTTCCACAACACTTCTTTTTCCGGTAGCTTTCTATAAGCGTCAATACTGTCATCAATATCATCTGTCCACTCGATAATTTTTCGTTTAAAAATTGATGCGAACAGTTTCACCGTCTACACCTGACTGAGGTTCGGCGAACATACCCTTTAAAGTTACCGACAACTGGCGGGACTTTTGGCGAACTCGAGACGAACAGGGTAAAATCCGTTAATGTTACGCTAGCTGTTCGTGCACAGCCCGACAACATTGGGCGAATAGGTTATTGGGTGATCGAGAGCTGTTCGCGAGCGCCGGTGGATACGCACCTTTAGAGGCCAAACCATCCAATTTAACTAACACTCGCGTGATAGAAAATAAGATGATAGGTTATTTATTACCACTTGCAAAGTCCTATTAAATGAATACCTAAGAATCTATTATTATCTAATAAATGTAAAATAACGTTTATATAAATAAGATCGCAACTCCATGAAAACAACGCAAAGGTATGGGATCTAATAAAATTCGAGGGAGGAGCGTTTAGAGGAAACGATGGAAAAACAAAGGGCTCAAAGTAAATCACTCCGTCTGTTATTTTTACCCGGCGCAATAATACGGCGAAATTTGAAAAGTTTCCCAGGCCATAAATAAAAATCATTAACACGGAGCGCCGCAGCATTTTTTCAATAATATTTCACGAGACCGAGGCACTAAATTCAACCAATTTATTACGTACATTGAGAGAATGATGAAAACGCGGCTAAGCGGAAAGAAAAATAATAACAAACGCAAATGGGTAAATCAAGTGGGTCCTTGTAGCTAATTCCGGTCGATTGTTACAAGAGGTATTTGTAATTTGTTCCGGTTATATGTAGGAGAGAAAGGAGAATCGATGGGAAAAGATTGCAAACTTTTCCGTTTCCACTTAAGTTATTGACAAAACTTTCGGGAAGGCGGAGAGCTCGCCAGAGGTTACCCCCGGAATGAATATAATTCACGTCTCGCCCTCATTGCGGCCCATAAATTATTTTTTATTGGGGGCTTCGCGGCCCCCGCGAAACGGGCAAATATTGGTGCAGCTCTCAATATTGCCCTCGGAATTTGTGTGTGTTGACGATCCGGGGGCGCGACCAATATTTGATTGGCAAACGGAGATCTGCCGCCGGGGGGCCGGAGGGGCGCGAGGTCCCTTCTAAGGCCTACGAAATGCCGCCCCCGGCGCGGTATTAACAACTTCAAAAGAATCGAAACTCTGTTGTCTGCAGCCCTCTTAATATTGATGGCGGCTTGGGATTCGCCAAAGATTCTTTAAAGACTCAGAAATGGTACAGACGGAGAAATTCAATTACTGAATGTATCTACTGTCAAAAATAAAACATGCCCCTTGGTCATACGTAGCGTATCTAAATATTTAACGTTTTCTATTAAATATACAGGATGGTCGATCCAAGAAGGACCCGGTGTTTTCTGGCGTAATCTTTAGTCTTGGGAATATAAATTTTGCAACATTTAAATTATCAGATTGTGTTTCATTCCATAGTCATCATATTTATTTACAGGCGAGCGCTTGTGCCGGCTGCACCGCGGCCGTGTGGGTTCGACTCCCAGCCCGGACGAAAGACTTTTCGGTTTCGAGAAGTATTCGTTCGGGTCCGTGGTTGCTTGTATACATCTTTCATTATTCATTTATTCATTTAATTTATAACTTAAATATATACATAACAATTGATAATGGTTAATGGTCATAGCACCAAAGCCAGGCGTAACGCCGAAAACAAAACAAAATATTTCTGTAATTTTAATTGTAAGCAATTTGGATGCCCAATCTATGCCCTTGCTATCTAAATAACTATTTCATCTAGAGTAGGAAATGCAATTTTTCTACGATATTGAAGTTACATTAGTATTCAATCAGAAAGTGCAAAATTTTATTATTTTTAGGATAAACAATCACTGACAGTCAGATCACATTGGACTTCTATGGTAATTATTGAAGGTAAAAAGTTTTTAGTCCTCGAAGTTGTTGCTACAGGTGAATTTTATTCGCGCTGTGAAATGTTTGGTCATCATCTATAATTATAGTTTCAACTATATTTGTAGCGTCCGCTGTAGATTCTGTAGAATATTTTACATCCTCTTCATTTTATTATTTGAATTAAATGTTATCACTTTGTTTTTTAGATATTTTTAGGATGGTCCATTAAATATTCCATTAAAATTGTATGAATGGATAAGAAGGTTCCTACAGTTTTAATGTTTTTATCAAGGATATTTTAAATTTGCCTTTCTCATTTTCATTTCTGGAGGTAAAAATATTGTCTTCTCCAGATTTAAAAATTCCACTTTAACAGGGCATAAACACAACTTTCATATCGTTAAATAGAATTCTCGTTATGACTTTATCCGTACCAAGTACGGGAAATATTGCGATCGTGAAAACATCTCCAATTTTTTTTAACGGAAATATGCGTTTTTAGGTCCGCTAGAGGCGACTTCAACAATTTTTGGAAAAAGATAAATTCTGTGGGTCTGGAGTGTGCCAAGTTGGTACCCCAATGAAGAGTTCCGTTAGCTCAGAATAGAGTTCTTAATTCATTTTAATATATCTTGTAGTACTATCAACTTTAAAAAAAAAACAGTTCTGTAAAATTGGGCTGTTAGGAATTTTATGGGAAACAGGGAGCCAACTTGAGACCGCAATCCAACTTTGTAATTAAATAGTTCTGAACTAGTTTTAAGATGTATTTGGGTTAGTACTACACTTTCTGATATTTTTGAAAACTTCTGTTGGAGTTCCAAATATAAAAAAAAATTGCAGTTGGAAATTCGAAATATTCAAATTATTAGGTAACCTTTTTTGGTTAGTAGAGAGATGCAAAAGTATCTGTTACTATTTGCAAAACAATTACACAACAATTTAATTTTTTTTTTGATTTTTTAAATACCGGCAATAATTGCAGGAATAATTTTGAAAATTTATAACTTTTGTCTTAGTGGTAATTTTTAAAAGACGTAACCTTGTTCGGTTAGTAGACAGATGCAAAAGTATCTGTTAGTAATTGCAAAACAATTACACAGCAATTTTAATATTTTACGATTTTTTAAATTCCGGCTAGAATTTTAATCTTATTGCAGGGATCATTTTGAAAATGTATTACTTTTGTCTTAGTGGGCATTTTTAAAGAAGGTAACCTTTTTTGGTTAGTAGAGAGATGCAAAAGTAACTGTTAGTAATTGCAAAACAATTACACAACAATTTCAATTTTTTTACGATTTTTTTAATTCCGGCAATAATTGCAGGGATAATTTTGAAAATTTATGGCTTTTGTCTTAGTGGGAATTTTTAAAGGAGGTAACCTTTTTTGGTTAGTAGATAGATGCAAAAGTATCTGTTAGTATTTATAAAACAATTACACAACGATTTTAATTTTTTACGATTTTTTAAATACCGGCGATAATTGCTGGGATAATTTTGAAAATTTATAACTTTTGTCTTAGTGGTAATTTTTAAAAGACGTAACCTTCTTCAGTTAGTAGACAGTTGCAAAATTATCTGTTAGTAATTGCAAAACAATTACACAGCAATTTTAATATTTTACGATTTTTTAAATTCCGGCTAGAATTTTAATCTTATTGCAGGGATAATTTTGAAAATTTATAACTTTTGTCTTAGTGGGAATTTTTAAAGGAGGTAACCTGTTTTGGTTAGTAGAGAAATGCAAAAGTATCTGTTAGTATGTGCAAAACAATTACACAACAATTTTAATTTTTTTACGATTTTTTAAATTCCGGCAATAATTGCAGGGATAATTTTGAAAATTTATAACTTTTGTCTTAGTGGGAATTTTTAAAGGAGATAACATTTTTTGGTTAGTAGAGAGATGCAAAAGTATCTGTTAGTATTTGCAAAACAATTACACAATAATTTTAATTTTTTACGATCTTTTAAATTCCGGCAACAATTGCAGAGATAATTTTGAAAATTTATGACTTTTGTCTTAGTGGGAATTTTTAAAGGAGGTAACCTTTTTTGGTTAGTAGAGAGATGCAAAAGTATCTGTTAGTATTTGCAAAACAATTACACAACAATTTTAATTTTTTACGATTTTTTAAATTCCGGCAATAATTGTAGGGATAATTTTGAAAATTTATAACTTTTGTCTTAGTGGACATTTTTAAAAGAGGTGAACTTCTTCGGTTAGTGGACAGATGCAAAAGTATCTGTAAATATTTGCAAAACAATTACACAACAATTAAATTTTTTACGATTTTTTAAATACCGGCAATAATTGCAGGGATAATTTTGAAAATTTATAACTTTTGTCTTAGTGACAATTTTTAAAAGACGTAACCTTCTTCGGTTAGTAAACAGATGCAAAAGCATCTGTTAGTGATTGCAAACAATTTTAATTTTTTACCATTTTTTTTAAATTCCGGCTAGAATTTTAATCTTATAGACGAGATAATTTTGAAAATTTATAACTTTTATCTTAGTGGTAATTGTTAAAAGAGGTAAACTTCTTCGGTTAGTGGACAGATGCAAAAGTATCTGTGAGTATTTGCAAACCAATGACGCAACGATTTTTTTTTTAGTTCCAGCTAGAATTTAAATCGTATTGCAGGGATCATTGTGAAAATTTATAACTTTTGTCTTAGTGGGAATTTTTAAATTTTTAAAAGAAGTAAACTTCGTCGGTTAGTGGACAGATACAAAAAGTATCTGTTAGTATTTGCAAAACAATTACAAAACTTAATTTCTTTCGATTTGTTTTTTATTTCCGATTAAATCTTATTGCGGGGACAATTTTGAAAATTTGTAACTTTTGTCTTAGTCGGAATTTTTAAAAGCAGTAAACCGCCTTCGTTAGGAAAGAGTGTTGTCAAACAACAAACATGTTTCTAAAATTTTCCATAGTCAAAAAATATCAGAAAATACAAAAAATTGTTAAGTTAGAGAAACAAGGAGTTTATGAAAAATATTGTTTATTGTTCAGTTTTTTGTTGTCTTTGGCGTTCTTAAATATTTTACTAATATTTTTGATATTAAAAGAACATATCAGAAAAAAATGGTTAAGTTAGAGAAACAAAGAGTTTATGAAAAATATTGTTTATTGTTCAGTTTTTTGTTGTCTTTGGCGTTCTTTAAATATTTTACTAATATTTTTAATAATAAAAAAACATATCAGAAAAAAATGGTTAAGTTAGAGAAACAAGGAGTTTATGAAAAATATTGTTTATTGTTCAGTTTTTTGTTGTCTTTGGCGTTCTTGATATATTTTACTAATATTTTTAATATTAAAAAAACATATCAGAAAAAAATGGTTAAGTTAAAAAAAACACGGAGTTTATGAAAAATATTGTTTAACAAAAAATGTTCCGTTTTTGGTTGTCTTCAATATTTGTAAAATATTTTTGTAATATTTTCCATATTCAAAAACTCAGAAAAAACAAAAAATGGTTAAGTTAGAGAAACAAGGAGTTTATGAAAAATATTGTTGATTGTTCAGTTTTTTGTTGTCTTTGACGTTCTTTAAATATTTTACTAACATTTTTATTATTAAAAAAACATATCAGAAAAAAATGGTTAAGTTTGAAAAACACGGGGTTTATGAAAAATATTATTTAACAAAAGATGTTCCGTTTTTGGTTGTCTTCAACATTTGTAAAATAGTTTTCTAATATTTTCCATGTTCAAAAAGTATCAAAAAAACCGAAAAAAGGGTTAAGTTAGAGAAACAAGGATATTGACATTTTTTAAATATATTTTTTTTTTTCTATTAAAAAATATCAGAAAAAAGTTAGAAAAACAAGAACTTTATGTTAAATATTTTTTTAACAAAATACGTTCATTTTTTAATTTATTTGTTACAGTATTTATCTAATATTTCTCATGTTCAAAAAACCATCAGAAACAAACAAAACATGGTTTAGTGTTCAAAATTTTACCAAAACCTATTCAGTTCTTTAGATTGTTATCAGGCGTATGTTTCATTTGAAAATACACTCGTGGACAAAAAATTCCGGACTCCTAAGTTAATGTTATCATAAGATCAACTTTTTTTGGTTTTTTCCACAAGACATAAAACATCTAATAAAATTTTGTGCCAATTTTTTGGACTAAATTTGGACTGGAAACTATACTCGTGAACAAAATATTTCGGACTCCCATATTAATGTTATCATAAGAAAAACTTCTTTTTTGGTTTTTTCCACAAGACATAAAACATTATCTACTGAAATTTTGTACCAATTGTTTGAGACTGAATTTGAACAAATTTTGTCCCAAAAAATTGGTAGAGAAACATAAAAAAAATTTCGCAAGTATTGTTTTATGTCTTGTTATCTTATGATAACACTAACTTCGGTGTCCGGAATTTTTTGTCCACGAGTGTATAAACAGTTTTAAACATATTTTCGGCAATATTCGAAAAAAATACGAAAACAGTACGCTTCGTACTGAGAAAGTACTAAAGTACATACATTGGTTTGAAACAAAACGAATTCTATTATATTTGTTGAATTTGGTTCTCGTTTATCACGTGGTGAAACATTTTTAATATTACTGGTTGTTGAAATTAGGCACTTGGTAGGTTTCACAAATTTTATACTTTTTATTCCGACTAGTTTCGATTGTTACATCATTATCTAGGAATGAATACAGGGGAAAAATAGTTTCGCTTATATATTAAAATTGTCCATTCAGGTAATTAGGGCGGTCATTATTGGAGAACTCCAGATGTCATCATTTTCGTTTACGACGTGTTTTCCCCGCTTTAGCGCTTTGTTGATCTCTAATCCTTCTCGGAGATTTAAATTTCGGCCCTTATTACCTGTATGTAATATTTTAAAATTATTTTCTTCGAAGAAGTGGTTATTTGTGATGCAATGTTTGGTAAAACCGGTGGTGCCTTTATTGTCTAGTATGGCTTTTCTATGTTCTTTTAGTCTTATACTAAATGTTCTTCCGGTTTGGCCAATATACGTTGCATCACAATCCCCACATTCGATTTCGTATATGCCGCATTTTTTGGATTTTTCTATGAAAAATCCAAAAAATGGATTACTAGACAATAAAGGCACCACCGGTTTTACCAAACATTGCATCACAAATAACCACTTCTTCGAAGAAAATAATTTTAAAATATTACATACAGGTAATAAGGGCCGAAATTTAAATCTCCGAGAAGGATTAGAGATCAACAAAGCGCTAAAGCGGGGAAAACACGTCGTAAACGAAAATGATGACATCTGGAGTTCTCCAATAATGACCGCCCTAATTACCTGAATGGACAATTTTAATATATAAGCGAAACTATTTTTCCCCTGTATTCATTCCTAGATAATGATGTAACAATCGAAACTAGTCGGAATAAAAAGTATAAAATTTGTGAAACCTACCAAGTGCCTAATTTCAACAACCAGTAAGAATTCTATTATATTTTCTACCATCTACTAGACGTAGTGTTTCCAGGATTAATTTTTAATTTTCCCCAAATATTTCATAAAAACCCCCCAAAATTACGCCGTCCTCCTCAAAATGATAAAATTTAAAAAGAAAACGTAAATACTGTGGATTTATTGAAAATATATATTCAAAATTAAAGTGGTATAAATATAAAATTTATTATAATCTTTATAATAATAATAATAATAATAATATTTATTCTGTCTAAGAAAAATGCTACAAATCTTAAATTACACAGATTCATCTTAAATAATACAAAAACAAATAATTCTTCGACTGCAGTAATTACTATTGCAGCTTGTACGCAAACCCTATTACATAAGAGTAACCCTATTTGCAATAACACCCAAAATAGACAGAATTTAAATACCGAAAAGTAAAGCGAGATATACATGATATGAACAGAAATAAGAGATAAATTCACTCATAAAATAAATTTACATCAATTCACATCTTTATCCATAATATTTTCATCTTCTTTTCGGTACACATACATAGTTTTTAAATTAAAGTGCAGCATCCCACTGGGAGTCACAAAATTACTAAAACGGCAATAATTGAATCCCTAGGACAACTTCCATAAATAGAAATCGCAGGTTCTTCGTAAAATTTTCAAAGGTGTTTAATGTAGTAAAACGAATTACTCGTCGCTGAGGAAAATTACTGACTTCCTTACGGTGCATTTCTAGCAAATATAATAACATGTTTATTCTTACTTATTTCCCCAAAAATATCCCTCACATAAAATTTGTCAATAGTGTTTTATTTAGAACTGCTTAAGGACCACCCTTGAGTCAAATCAGAACTAGTATAACTATAAAAAAATTTTTTTTAAAATATGAACTAAAAATTCCAGTTTCAAGATTTCTGAGAGCATTTGTGTTTTTACGAACTACGTGTTTTTTTCTGGGCTTCTTTTTCTTTTGTCCAAAAACTTAAAACCACAACTCAAAGCTCTAAAAGCAGCCACGGTAATGATAATTTCAGAATTATTATTCATTTTAATAATGGCAAAAATAACCTATAAATAGCATGGTCGTCAGGCGATGTTTTCGTGAATATTTGCCGTTCCTACAAGTGACCGGTGATCGTCAAAATAGGCATGTCAAAATTGCCACTTAGTCAAGCACTCTGGCTCCATCCTTTGCGAATAGCAAAAATTTGGCTTTAGATATTCGCCGGATATGAATGAAGCGCCGCCTTTAGCTTTAAGCCGGCTACTCATTACGCCATACTTGATTCATAATGGGCACGTTAGGAAATTCTTCCTAAAACTCTGCCATGGGTGCGTCGAATGAATACACCCAATTTCCGTCCACTTTAGTCCCATTTCGGAAATAATTTTCAATTAGAAACGTTTTTTGCTGGTTGCTGTAAACCATTCTAGAAAGATCTGACGTTTATATGTCAATTCCTAACAAGGGTGCCAACTTAAATTTTTAAAAGGAGAAAGTCATGGTACACTTGAGGTTTTTTTTTAATGAACATACGATAGTTATTCGCCAGTTTTTTCTTTGACTTGGACTATTTACCGGCGGCGGTTGGACAGTACAAGTAGAGCATCAAGCTAACGATCTTCTTCGTACATACTGCTCGTAATTTGCTATGTACTTGTCAAGTATCGCATAGTAAGTAGCCAGCTTAATTGATAAAACACTAGGCGATTACCAAGTTTTGCTCTTTAACTTGCGACTGTTTACCGACAGTGGACGGGAAGTACAAGTAGAGCGTTACGAACATCTTCGTAAACACTACTCAGAACTTGCCAAATACTTGTTAACTATCGCATACTGAATAGTCGGCTTTGTAAAATCCGGTTTAAATATATTAAAAACGAACATTTTTAAATGCACCGGCGATAAGTTTTAATGATTACATGAAATAACTTTTTGTTAGTTTGATTAATTTACAAATAGCGACCGTAATAACAATTCCACGTTAGCGCAAATTAAATTTGGCATCCATTAACAAATTACGTGGACCATTTTGCGTGCAAATGTACGGCAACAATAATGCGCATTGCACATTTCGGAATATTTGCGATACACCTATAAATTAATCAACGTCAAAAATTCTCGACTGCTGCTGCACCAGTCCTCGCATGGCCAAATGCAAATATGTTATTAATGATGATGAATCATATAATGACCGCTAGTTTTTATCAACGAAAAGTTTCGGCGCTTCACAGTTAAATGACAGATCATTTAGAAACCGATTACATTACAATTCTCTATATTTAAAACATAAAAAAAATATTGGTTTGGGTAATAATTTCGAGAATTGCATAAAAATTCTGCTCTAATAATAATCATTATGCATATGGAAATAAATGCAGTAAAATCTAAGTACTGAGGCTAACATATCATGAGCGGAGCGTTATATTTATTAAATTTAGAGATTTCAAGTGCAGTTGCGCTTCCTTTGCAGATAGTTTAATTGCGCCGCAGTTCGCCTGCTTAATTTTGCATCCGAGCTTTAATCTCGCCGGCGGCCAACAGCTTTACGGCCCCAGCGGAAACTTCCTGCCTCCAGAAACATAACTTCATAAGTTCAAAACAATTTACTACTACTATAAATATAAAAATATACCACTTTGCAAATTATGCATAATGGCGAAGCGTATGTTAACTAAGTGCATTATGAATGATTATTAGGACTTACCGCATACTTAGTGAAACTATTGTAATGAGTAAGCAAACTAATATCTATTAAACTCATTCTGTCTCATTCTGTTCGAATGTGATTTAATATAGCGAATCATTATCTAACAAATTAATTGTTTTTTTAATAATTTCATTTTTTCGGTGTAAGACTAATAACAACGATTTTTCCTCGATGAATCATAAATGAAGATGAATAATAGCGCATTGACTCAAAATCCACTGCAGAGGGTGAAAATAAAGCACAATTATAAATAATACATGTCTGTGAAAGCCGTAATAAATATTTTATCGTTCCCGATTGAGCTTTCTTGTTGCATCTGCATTTTCATCAAGTCGGGGACGTAACAGCGGGAGTCGGACACTTTTACATGTTATTACATACGCCGTGGATATATGCCAGGGACATTGGCCCTTTGGCCATTTGAATAAATTTGCATGGCAAAGCCGCCCCCGTTTCTCGCCGCCTGCTGATTCACCATCCATTCGGCCTGAACACATTGTGAAATCAAATACACCCACACACACACACACGGGCATCCAAACTCGAAAAGCGCAAAACTTAAAGTGCCTAAAACGAAAAACCAACTCGGTAATTATTTATGTCAAATTGAAGCATTACCCTCGCGTACTTTAAAGTAAGACCAAGCCGTGGATAAATCACGTTAGATTTACAACTCTTTTCTATTACCATCTTAATATCCGCAAGTATTTTGTAAAATTGTGGCCGTAAATTTCCCTTTTCAAGAAAACTCCCGGGCGCACACCCATTAAACACTGATTAATTAGGGGACGGCGGAATCCGGTATTTATAGCATAAAACCCGCGCCACTGCGAGCTTTATTAATTTTTCAAAAATAAACAAAAAAAATTCAAACAATCCGATCCCTTTGTTAGCATATCCACTCCATCGCGCTGTTAAATAAACAATAATACGCATTAAGCGTTAATGCCTATCCTGTTAACAATCAATTTTATACCCGCGGCCCGCGGGTGTTGCGTAATTTATAATCGGCGATTTAAATAATTTAGAAAATTGTTGCAAGACACATGAGGGTAATAAATACCGTCGTAATTTATCATTTCAGATTGTGAGGTATTAAAGGTTTTTTATATGATTATTGGTGATAATTTTTCCAGCCATAGGTTTCCCAAAATATTTTTTTTTTGGTCATTCCCTTTTTGACTTGTGCGCCAGCCACGTATTTCTGTACAGGGGCGGCTCGTTATATAGAGCCAAGGAGCCATGGCACTACCTGTAGTAGTTTCTAGCTCAGCAGGAATTTTAAGTTAATTTTTAAAACACGTTACTTTGGTCTACGAAGATAAATCGTTCTTTCTTTCTTTTCTTATCTAAAATTGTATATTTTACCTGATAATAATGGTGTGTTGCAATTGTCAACAATGGTTTGTTGTAGTTGGTATGGTATGGTATGGTATGGTTCAGCTGTTAAAAATGGTAGTTTTCAGCTGTTAAGAAATATATTATTTAACTGTCGAAATTTATATTTTTCAGTTGTCAAAAAGTTATTTTTCAGCTGTCAAAAAAGGTATTTCTTAGCCATTAAAATGGTATTTTTCAGCTATCAAAAAAAGTATTTTCGACATTTTTTATTTGTCAAAAATGGCATTTGTCAGCTTTCAAAAATTGTACTTTTTGTTGTGAAAAAATTGTATTTTTTAGGTAACAATAATGGTTTGTTACAGTTGTCAGTAATGTTTTGTTGCAATTGTTAAGAATAGTATTTCAGCTGTTAAAAATGGTATTTTCAGCTGTTAAAAAGTGTATTATTCAAATGTCAAAAATGATATTTTTCAGTTGACAAAAATGTTTTTTCTTAAGTCAAAAAAGGTATTTCTCACCTATTAAAATGAATTTTTTCACCTATCAAAAACAGCATTTTTCGACATTTTTTTTAGTTGTCCAGAATGTCATTTTTCGGCAGTCAAAAATTGACTTTTTCTATTCAAAAATTGTATTTTTTAGTTGTCAATAGTGGTTTGTTGCAGTTGTCAATATTGGTATTTTTCATCTGTTGAAAATAGTAGTTTTCAGCTGTTAAGAAGTGTATTATTTAACTGTCAAAAATGATATTTTTCATCTGTCAAAAATGCGATTTCCAACCTATAGAAATGTAATTTTTCAGCTATCAGAAGCAGCATTTTTCGACATTTTTTAAACTGTAAAAATGTCAAAACTTGTATTTTTTGTGTTGCTAAAAATTGTATTTTTTAGTTGGCAATAATGTTACGTTACAGTTGTCAATAATGGCTTGTTGCAGTTTTCAAGAATAGTATGTTTCAGCTGTTAAAAACAGTATTTTTCAGCTGTCAAAAATGATATTTTTCAGCTGTGAACTATGGTATTTCCCACCTATAAAAATGGTATTTTCCAGCTATCAAAAGCAGCATTTTTCGACATTTTTCTAATTGTCAAAAATGGCATTTTTTAGCTTTTAAAAATTGTACTTTTTGTTGTCAAAAATTGTATTTTTTTTGTTTTCAAAAACTGTATTTTTTAGCTGACAATAATGGTATGATACAATTGTTATTAATAGTATGTTGTAGTTATCAAGAATGGTATTTTTCAGCTATTAAGAATTGTATTATTCAGCTGTCAAAAATGTAATTTTTCAGCTATCAAAAATGATACTTTTCAGCTATCAAAAATGATATTTTTCAGCTGCCAAAAATGGTATTTCCCACCTATGGAAATCGTATTTTTCAGCATTTTTTGACATTTTTTAACTGTCAAAAAATGGTATTTTTCAGCTGTCAAAACCTTTCTTTTTGTTGTTGTCAAAAATTGTATTTTTTAGCTGCCAATAACGGTATGTTTCAGTATGATATTTTTCGGCTGTCAAGAATGGTAATCCCCAGCTGTTGAAAATAGTATTTTCAGCTGTCTCAAGTTGTATTTTACAGTTCTAGAAAATGGCTACAAAATATGCTGTGTTTCAGCTACCAAAAACAGTATTTTTCACCTAATAAAAATAGTTTTTATCGACATTCTTGAATTATCAAAAATTGTATTTTTCAGCTGTCAAAGTAGTATATTTTGCTGTCAAAAGTAGTATTTTTTGTCAAAAATAGTATTTTGTGTAAAAAATAGTATTTTTCGTGTGCCAGGAATGGTATATTTCAGCTGACAAAAATGGTATTCCTCAGCTGTTGAAAATTAGTATTTTTCAGCTGTCAAAAATAGTATTTGTTTACTGTCAAAAATAGTATTTTGTGTGTGTCAACGATGGTATGTTTCAGCTGTCAAAAACAGTATTTTTCAGCTAATGAAAATCGTTTTTTCAACATTTTTGAATTGTCAATAATTGCTGTCAAAAGTAGTATATTTCGCTGTCGAAAGCAGGGGCTTATATAGAGCCAAGTCGCCATGGCACTACCTGTAGTTTC
This sequence comes from Ocypus olens, assembly GCA_910593695.2. Classification (NCBI taxonomy): domain Eukaryota; kingdom Metazoa; phylum Arthropoda; class Insecta; order Coleoptera; family Staphylinidae; genus Ocypus; species Ocypus olens. The sequence goes on from OU343051.1 coordinate 16,772,367, forward strand.
AAGCCCAGCAAGAATTTTTAATTAATTCTTAAAACACTTTTTCGCCAGTTACTTTGGTCTAGGAAGATAAATCGTTCTTTTTTTCTACAAAGGGAAGGGAGGGGGTATATTGTATAAGTGGCTCTACCATCAACATCTTCCACGAGCCGCCACTACTGTTTCTGTACAATGTTAAAAAAATATATAAATAATGCCGTGCACGGTTTTTTAACAGTTTGTGATTGTTAAATATACTTGCAGGAAGGCATTGCAAAAATATAATGATTTTTTTGTTATGCCCTTTTTGCTCATGCGCTAGCCCCAGATTTCCGTTCAATGTAAAAATAGTAAGTAACACCGTGCACGGTTTTTTGACAGTTTGTAGTTGTTAAATATACTTGCATTGCAGGAAGGCATTGTAAAAATAAAATTATTTTTTTTTATCAAGCCCTTTTTGAGTTACCATCCACGGATCACTCGATACCTTTTTTTAAATAAATTTACACGGTTTCTGTCAGTTTGTATATGCTGAATATACTTGTAGTAAGAGACTGCATAAATAAAATTTAGAAATCGCAGGACACTTTTGGTGTATGCGCCGGGAAATATATAGTTGGAAATTTATCATTGGTCATCAATTAGACTTCAAACGCCGGCTGCAAATATTATTTTGTGAATTACTGTGTTTAATTACTTTAATTGGTGCAATTTTCATAGCCGCCTTATAAATAATCAAAGACGTATTTTATAAAACAATTTGAGGAATAAAATATTTAGTCTATAAATGTAAAAACATTATGGTTTACTAACTTTAAAAGGCGAAAACTAGCCCGCATATATAAATAGTTAACATTTTGGTAAACCCACAAAATTGATTCTTACAAGACTAAAAAAGAAAAAAAACTTTCCTGTTCAATACCACGACGAATATTGAATTATACAAAATTAAATTGCACGACATTTTAGTCAGAAGTTTAAAAGAAAAAAAGACTAGTTTATTAGTGTGGCGGCAGAATCAATTATAAAGTGGGATGGAAACTGTCGTGTTGCGAGAACATTAAGACGATAGGAATTTATGTAATCCCCAATTTGCATAACATCGTTAGTTGAATTAGTTATATTTGATAAACAGACCCTTATACTAATTACTCGACTCTGAGCAACGAAATGAGCAGAATTTCCTTGGCTGCGCGGTAAATATTTATGAGTTGCATGTGAAACTGTAATGCGATTAGGCAACGAACGACAAGAAATGAATTGCAGTTCGCAAGAAAAGTCAATTCCGGCTTGCGAATTAAATTGAGATCATGATTTATTTCCATTCGGCGGTATTCACGACAAATAAATTAATTTCTGTTTATGCGGCCGCTCGTCGAAACGGAAACTCAAAAGACGACTTATTCATATAAATTTCTATAACATAGGTAAGTTTTTTACTTTCTCTGTACAAAGTATGAGAAAGTAACGCGAACGTGATAATTTTTCAAAATATGTTTCTTTTTTAACAGAAATATTTATTTCAATGTTCCTAGAGATGAATTCAACAATTCTTTGTGCCCATCTGTTTGTGTGCTGTGTGTTTGTGTGTCTGTTGTGTGTCAGGCTGTTAGGACAGTATCTCAAAAACCTACATAGGACAAACCAAACTTTATTTTACATTCCGTAATACTAAAATGGTTTTGGTAAAATTCCGATAACCTTAAACGTTTTTTCTTCATTAATTCTTCCAGCAACAGCCTGTTGAGGGTCTTTCTGCCATAATTTATATGTCCAGCGTGTTGGCGTTTCAGTCATGAGTGATGTGATGAAATAAAATCAAATAGAGTAATTGAGGGATTTTCCAATTTTGGAATTTTCACATTTCACATTTTTTGTGAATGATCTGAGTGAACTTTGATATTGCGAATTGTAATATCAAATTTTAGGGCTGGGATGAGCAAGCTTGTTTCTACAACGGGCCAGCTACAAATTTAAAAATGTTGTGCAAGCCGCACATAAGAAACTTATGATAATACAACCCGGAATGATAAACTCAAATTATTATTTCTTTATTAGCAATTAATTTAATTAATCATTAATAGAATTCATATTAAAAAAAACAAACGGCGCAAGATTTATGCGGAAAAATATAATTTAATGAGAATTTTTTTATTCCATCTATGCCATAATTTAGTGTATATTTGCAGATATAGACGCCACAACAACTTTCTAATCGGACAGTGTTTAATCACGATCGGTGATCGCTTTTCTTTTTTCGCATTGGATAAAATAATTGTTCGCAAACATAGGTGCTTCCAAAAAGTGTCATTATTTGCTGTGCATGTACGCCTAATCATGGAAATTTTCAAGTTCATGTAATTTTGATCGAAATCGTGTATGTGAATATTTTTAAATTTATTTCCTAGATCCCTGTCGTTTTGTAAATCATCCGGAACTGTTTCCGCGTTTATATTTAATGCCGAAGAAAAAATATTAAAACTAAGAACAGTTTTCTCCTATCTAAATCGTTTCGAACGTGCCAAATGAAAACAGGAAGTAGATAATGTTGTGCTGAATAGAAAAGTTCAAATAAACATATGTCCGATTTCTTATCGTTATCGAGATAAATAAAAGATTTTTCTATCGGTATTTTTCCACTTTCACAACAGCTTAGGATGTGGTTTCAACATGATGGAGCAAGCAATTTGCTAAAAATTTAATTTCTTGATGAATTGGACGAGCAGAGTATTTTCTCAGGCTACCACGATCTCCAGATCTTACACCCATAGACTATTATTTATGGGGAGACATGAAACAAAAAGTTTATAACGTTTTAATCAGCGGCGGCTCGAGGATGTTCAGAGGTGAGACAACGGAAGAAAATTTGACCTAAACAGCAACGGAATATTTGCTTCCTCTATAAGAGTACGTAGTGCAGCACGAGCGGCATCTTTGTCTTTGTCCAGTACGGAAATCCACGAGCCGTCGCTGGTTCCAATAAATACAAAGAAACAATTACAAATAAATTAAAAATGATTTTAAAAAGAATGTATGGACGGCGATGTAACGCACTTGGGGCGCAATTTGAACATTTACTTTAATGTTTTTTTTTCTGTTTCTTTAAATTATTTTGTTCACGAAAATGTTATAATGTGCGCATTATTTAATTCTATGGGTAGTATTAATGGGGTACATTTAACACTCAATTTCTTAAACACGCATTTGCGTGTTTAATATGGTTATTAAACACACGAATTCGCGCTTTAATTCACAGATCGCGATTTATGATAATATTTTGTTTACCCTGTTTAATACTGATTTGATTTTTTTTTCAATTGTAATTGTAATTACAACTTTAATTTCAATTTTAATTTTGATTTTGATTTTGTTTTTGTTTTTTTTTTTAATTTTGATTTTAATTTTGATTTTAATTTTCGTGAACAAAGTATAGTGTACAACTCGCATATAATGGCTATTAATCACTCAAACGATTTGCTCTACTCGCCTACGGCTCGTTCCGCAAACATCGTTCTCGTGATTAATAGCCAACATTATATGCTCGTTGTACAATATACTATTTGTTCATAACATAATAAAATTGAATTGATTATTGCATTCATGTTATTAAACATTTTGATTGTCACTGCTCGGAAAAAATTGAATAATTTTTAAAGTAATTTTGCCTGCGCGTTTTATATTTTCTTCTGCGATGTTTTTATTCAAGTGCCATATCGCTATTAAAAATTGTTGAATTTACGAAAACCAAATTGATTTTGAATAAGGGATACTTCGGCCATTGGGGATATTTTTTATCGAATTTTGTCTGCGCGTTTTATATTCTCTTCTGTATTTACTCAAGTGCTCAAAAAATTGAAATTGAAATCTTCAAACATCCGTATCTCTATTGAACATTGTTGAATTTACAAAAACCAAATTGATTTTGAATAAGCGATACTTTTGATACTTGAGGATATTTTTATGGTACTTTGCGAGTTTTATATTTTTGTTCATGTGCTCAAAAATTTAAAATTTAAACCTTCAAAAAAGCATATCTCTCATGAAAATTGTTGAATTTACAAAAATCAAATTGATCTTAAATAAGCAATACTTTGGCCATTGAGGAAATTTTTTTATGGAATTTTGTCTGCGCGTTTTTTATTTTCTTCTGCGATGTTTTTGTTCAAGTGCTTAAAAAATTAAAACTAAAATTTCCAAAAATCTAGTAAAAATTATTCCATTTACAAAAACCAAATTGATTTTGAACAAGCGATATTTCGGCCATTGAGGATAATGTTTTATGGAATTTTGTCTGCTCGTTTTATATTTTCTTTTACGAGGTTTTTGTTCAAGTGCTTAAAAGATGATAATAAAAAGTAATTTTACTTGATGTAACTGACAGCAAATGGCATGTTGCTGTGTTATTTTTATTTGATTCTGTTCAGAATAACATTATTTACTTCCCGAATTTATTTGACACACTCGTAACGAGACACTCTGTATATTAAATCGTTATTAATTTTTATAAACGCTGGACATATTTTTGATATTCTTAAGGATTTTCTTTTCGTAAGTGTGCAAAATGTGATGTGTTGACGCTCGGCTGTAACAGAGTACTTCCCCGCTCGGTATGTAATATACTATTAAGATTAGAAAGATTAATAGATTTTACCCATTACGGGAAAAAGAGTAATTGGTCTCTGGCTTTGGATTGCAGATGGGTTTTCGTCACGTTTAAAGATACAAGTGATCATTCCTTTTTTCACTCCGGGGAAAAATATTTGGATTGGTAGCAGTAGTTAAGGATTTGGAGAGGAACGAATTTAAAGTTCAGTCTGAGTACAAGGTTGTGTCCAGGAGCAGTGTTTTTGATTTTATAAATAATTTGAAAATAGTTTGCTTCTCAAAACGGAGCTGCAGGGCTTTGGTAAGAGGGGGTAATTGAAAATAGTCATCGTATTAGTCATTAACAGTCGTAAACTATTTGATTTTCCAGAGATAAATTAAAAATAGAAACACATTTTTTGGTCTATAATTATGATATGACGATAGTATTATATAAGCAGGACTTACCAGTATTAATAACATATAATATGAATAAGTTTTTTTATGAAATTCCACTAGTTTTAGAAAAATAATCATGCAAAATATCATAAAAATTCCTTTTTTTCACAAACGGAACAGAAATTCGAGTTTTCAGCTATCGAATTCATGTCAAAAATAACATTTCTCACCCTGACGAGAGAAATAATCATTTATCTCCCTAGGGTGGGAAGTAAATATTTCGATGCCTACGAGTTTACATTATTTATTCTGTCACGGCTGACAATGTTAGGTTTTAAAAACATATGCTTAATTCTTAATTCGTTTTTGAAAAAATAATATATCAACCTTAGGAGAGAATGCTACTTTTCCTTCAAAACGTTGTATCCCTCAGGCTTCCCCCTCTCGCTGCACCTCTTCAAGAATCATGCATTTCTCTCCCTTGATATATAATCTACTATTATACCTTCAAGTTGGGGAAAGTTACACGATGGCTAAATCAAAAAAAAAATCTATAAAATTTTCCCTGAAGTGAAGAGAAAGAGAATTACATTAATATTTTACAAACTTTTGTCAGCGATTAACCAAAGATCGGTTTCGGATTATTAATTTTACCAGCGCAGTCGTAGTCTGGTGATCGGGAATCGGAATGTAACAAACCTCTCAGGTGTTAAAATTGCTTGTTTAAAAGTTCTGCTGCATTTTGCTGCGTTATAAACGCATAATCCTCCAAGAAAGAACATTTATTCTGAGAGTATTGTTTTCGTGATTATTTGAATTTGAAATTTCAATGGAAATATCCGTTTTAAGGTCCCTCGAGATGATTCTGATCATTTTTGCAATGTGTTTGTATGTCATTTTTTATATGAGATAAAATTACAAATGGTACATTTTTCAATTTATAATTATGAAATGAGTAGTTATACAAATACAAATTGTAGAGAATGACAATCTGCTCAGCCTCTACGATCCTTGGTTGCAATCAGCAGCAACATTTTGATCCGCTTGGATGGTATCAGTTGTGGATCGTCCCTTCCTAAATCCAGCCAGTGTCATCGTGGAAATGGCCTCGTAGAGGTCTTCACTCTCTCGAGTAGCTTTCCTTGCCCAGCAATTAAGCAGATCTTGTTCAGAATCTTTCTGAGCCAGGCAAATATTATTAACGTATAAGGTTTTTTTTTTCTAAATGCACTGTTTTTTAACTTCTCACTTTTCAACTGTAACAGCTAATAATACGGCGACAAGGGATTTAAATCTTCACCAGTTTTATAAATCTAAGACAAAATTGGATTTCAGTGCAAAATTTAAATTTCGCCCAGTAACCTGCACGACTATTGAATCCATAATATTGTCAATTAAATCCAATGCTGTCGGAAGTGATCAAATTAATATCACGATGTTGAAAATGTGCCTTCCTTATCTCATAAAATACATTACGTATATTATAAGTCAATGTATAGTGCAATCTTCAGTCCCGTCCATCTGGAAGAAGTCACTAATACTACTTTTGGCAAAAAATAACACAGCAACTGAATTCAATGACCTCCGTCCAATCAGCATCCTTCCAACTTTTTCTAAAATTCTGGAGAAAGTGATTGACCTGCAAATGAGAGAACATTTAGAAAAACACAACCTACTACCCCCAGAACAATCTGGTTTTAGACCTGGATATAATTGCACAACGGCTACTGCTAATTTGATTGACGACATTTTAGAGTCTTGGGATCGGGGTCAAATAACAGTTCTGGTAGTAATAGGCTATCCTAAAGCCTTCGACCGAATAAATCACGATTTATTACTTGGCATGCTTCACTATCTAGGTTTCGACGAGGACGCTACTTCACTTATTAAATCTTTTCTCACGAAGAGAAATAAAAGAATTGTCTGCAACGGAAATGAATCGGAAAAAATTGAAATTTTAAATGTTGTGCCTCAAGGTGCCATATTAAGCCCCCTGTTATACATTGCATATACATCTCAGCTATACACAGATTTAAAGACCTGCAACTTCCACTCATATGCCGACGACACTCAAATCTATTGCTCCTTCAATCCCTCGGAAATTGAATTAATAGAAAGATTGATAAACATAGATATAGAAAACCTCATTAGAAACTCTAATAAACACAACTTAATTATAAATGAAAAAAAATCCAACGTCATTTTATTTGCAAAACTATGCAATACTGCGAATCGATCAAAAACCTAGGATTAATAATTGATGAAAACTTAAGATTTCAAAAACACATAACAAACTGCATTAGGAAATATTATGCTTCTCTGAAGACGTTATACCCACATCGCCAGATATTATCCACCGATACGAAAATAAAATTGTGCGAGTCACTTGTTTTATCTCTCTTTAACTACGGGGATGTAGTATATGGTAACTGCCTTGACAACTTTGAGGTGAAAAGAATCGAAAAAGTACAAAAATCGTGTCTTAGGTTCATATATGGAATAAGACGAAACTCCCCCGTATCTCACAAGTTGGCAAAAGCAAACTGGATTAACATGACCAAACGCAGAATACTGCACGAAGATCATTCAGACCAAAAAACCTCCATATCTTCATAGAAAAATTCAATTTAGAAGCGACATACCTAGCGTCAATATTAGAAACAAATGCATCATCAACATCCCTAAGTTGTACACCGAGATTTTCAGAAGATCCTTCAGATACAACCTTTCGCGACTGATCAGGACTTTTCCAAACAAGTTTTTAGAGATGAAAACTAAAACATTTCGTAAAGTGTTTAGAAATAGCATATAGCACCACCCATTAATTTTAATTATTAATTTTACTTCTATTTTCAACTGTACGCTGCGGTACGGAATTGTAAGCGTATTAATTTATGTATATTAACTTATTTTTAATTCGTGGTAGACCAGAGAAACCTTCGGGTTTCATCTGAACATTTTCCTTTTGACCCTCTTTTACTGTAACGGTCTTTTTTTGGTAATCTGTAAATTTTGTAATCCGTAAATTTGAGTGGTCAATAAATATAACTATTATTATTATTATTATTAATTAATATTAAAAATATCACAAAAATCTTACATGACGGTCACATCATTTTTTTATTCTATTTTGTCACTTTAGAATATCCTATGTTCAGTAATAACTAATTCACCGGTTGAAAAACGCTTTATTTCTTAATATACTAGTTTTAAATTAGATTAGATAATTGTATTCTTCACGTTATTGTGAGCACTCTGTATGACAATTTCCTTGACACTGAAATAAATTCATTCGTAGACATAATCTGCAAAGTACACTTTGGGAATAACAATGTTTCATAATTATTTTGACTACACTTGCTGGTGATGTCGGATTGAAATTATCAACGACCTTCGAGCTGCTTTCATTTGCATTTCAGTGCGCAAGCTAAAGGTCAAAATTAATTGTCAGCAACATAATCATGCATATGTTATATTAAAACCAAGTAAGTAAATTAAAACGGAGCCATTGTCAACTGCAGGGATAATACAAGTTTTTTTTAAATTTGATAAAGACGAAAAATAGCCTGAATGTATAAATATTCAACCTATCCGTAACAAGTGAGGTTGTCTCATGTTTAACAAGTTTTTTTAGTACTGGAGATGGTAGAATAAATAATAAAATCCTACAGGAAAACATCAACACGTGTGACATCTCTTTTCAATAATTTGAATCGGCGATTGTACAATACATACATATTTTTCTGTTAATTTTTTCTTCCCCGCGGCTGTTCTTTACAATTTATTGTATCTTATAATGTTGTAATAATTATGTGACTACATTCTAAAAGACAGTGAACGAATTTAGAGAGACTTGAAAACAAATTAGTTTTCCATTTTACTGTTTGGAAGAAACTGACAATGTATTATAAGAAATCTCTACCACCCCATATAATAAAAATAATAAAATGCTCATCTGCACTTGGGATACATGCTGTTGGCGCTGATGCTAATTTTGAAATATTCGTTTAATAATAAACCATAAGGAATAATTTTAATTTAATTTGTTTTGATAGAATTACTTGCAGTATTTCCCCGGGGTTTCGAGGAAAGTGTATACGACTTTAACGTTTGCGTCCCCTGCCTTCATGAATGCAAATCGGGCTGTGTTTCGGTAATCCCGCTATCGCAACCCCAGCACACATCTCGGGCGCATACTGTCGCGGGGGCTGATATCCTGAAACATCCCTCATTAACCCCACGCGTGATTTACGGGCCGAGAAACGATGATATACAACGGACGTGTGACCGAATTACCATAACTCCGAGAGGGCCACTTACTGTCCAATTCGGATAATGGCGGACCGTAATTACGGAGGGCCGTAATCCCAGGCCTCTTCATTTAAAGAGGGTCCTCTCACGCACATTCCACCCCCTATCTCACCAGCACAGACACACATACACACGGATAATCCGCAGACCTGAGGATACGAAAACCCGACGACATCTGTCTATCACGATCTTATCGGACTTAATCTGCGAAGTCGGCCTCCCGGAAGCGGCATAATGGAATGATAAAAATTCTGGCCGAGGAGCATCCGCTGAAATTGATAATGATTTTCAGCAAATGAAGCGTGCGCTACCAGAAGAGCACGCAATCTTCGCATCCCCCTGTTCCTTTCCACCCATCCATCCACCGTTTTGATTGCCCAACAAGCGTGCACTACGTTTTTCCAATCGCACGGACACAATTATATTGTTGCATGGCCGCTAATCCCATTACATGAAAAAAATACACGGACGTAATCGCCTCATCATAATACCGTAACTGATTGGATCTCAAAAAAAAATTAAATATCAAGCACACTCCAACGACTAATTCCTTTTCGGGGATTCGACTCGGCCCGGAACTACATCAAATATTGCATAATATGCGTGGATTTGGGCCTGTCGAATTGGTTAAGCAAATAATTCTAATGGATGTATTGGATACGTTTCCCCCTTTAGCGTACCGAAAGATGCAATTTTCTACACTGCTGACATGGATCCTATTCGTGATCACTACGCGGAATCAAGATTACATATGAAATTGAAATTCTAGGATATTTATCTTTCGTTTATTTAATATTAGAATTCAATAACCTTTTCAAAATATGTCAAGAACAGTTTTCCCCGAACGGACAAGATTCAATCTGGGAAGGTTATTTTCTTTCTTTATAATGAAAAATACGATAGCTTTTCCTAATCTATAAGCAGTGCTTCTCAATATTTTTTTAGCCCGATCTAATAGTTTTACTAGACAAATCCTAAAGCCGACGACAAGTTAGTCATACATTTCCAGTCATAGATTTCCCGGCGCATCCAATGCATATTTTTAATTTTATTAATGCAGTGTCTTTCATCGAGCATATTTAACAAATACAAACTTTCAAAAAACCGTGCACGGTATTAATTATACAGAACGAGTAAAGTACGTTTAGCACAGGCAAATTCCATGGGTGCGAGAGCGCTGGAAATAAGAGATACACATTATTTGAGTGGAAACGGGTACGAAGACGCGTACGCGTACGCGGCATGTTTAGCTCGTGTACAGATTTATTAATTAAAGAGTATTACTTACTGCACAGTCTGCACGAGTTCACTTTAGAGAATGACAAAATTATTTTTGTTTGTTATCATACTTAGATTAGATGGGCAACAGTGCCCGAGGCGCACGGCCAATAGGGAGCCGCCTGTATCCGGGGACTTCGTACCCGTTTCCACTTAAAGAATGTGTATATCTTATTTCCAGCGCTCTCGCACCCATGGAATTTGCCTGTGCTAAATGTACTTTACTCGATCTGTATATTAATTAACTATACAATTTTGAGAATGTTGTTTATAACTTTTTTTCTCAAGTTCACCCGAACTCCCATTACACAATGACAAGATTTAACAGTCCATTAAAGCAGTGTTTAATGCATTTTAAATTTATTTTTAATTTTTAACTTCAAAGTGTAGATAAGAGCCTACTTAAGCGATTAATTAATAAATAAAATTTTGGGTACAATTTCTTGCGCTAAGAAATACTTGGCTTGAAAATCTTCACATCGGTAACTTTTCGCCGGTCCAAAAACATTCTTTGCTGCTCTTATTACTTTCTTTATCGATATGTTATAAATATTTTCCGTTTGTTTCAGGTATGTGAATAATCCAATCTAACGTTGAGTAAACTACAGAAATTGGGGAACTAGTGAAGATACATGTTAAGTAAGTTATTATATATTTTATGCTACCTGTAACATGGATTATACTTTTTTAACCCAGTTGACTCTCTACTTGTGGTCAATATATTATTGTTTGGAAAATCATCTAGTTGATATTTCCTTACGAAGGTTGGCGATTATTAATATTAAATTAATATTTAAATCTAGAATTTTAGTGCTGGAATTAGTGATTTGCTACTACCGTACCAGTCTCTTGGATTTTTCAGCCGATGCTCTTCTATACCCGTGACTTTAAACATACCTCTGTTATGATCTGAGTTTAAGCTGCAAAGGCATCAGATGCGCTGCGAATTATTATATGTTTAATCTACTCGGGCTTTCGGGATTTTAGTAGTGACAGCGATGAAGTTGTTTTGTACATTCGCTCAATACCTGTTGTCTTTCCCAACCTGTTTAGATAGCACTGGTTACAAGCCCTTCGATCGGAATATTTTCTGAAGGTAAATATACAGGGTGTTTCAAAATTCATGCACCAAAAATTTTCTGCGTACTCCAGGTAGTTAGAAAGAAAAAAAAACCCTTATGACAAATCTCGATTTTCTACAAATTAAAATGGATTTAACCCCTCCGCAGAAATATTAAAGAGACGCCACAGTTCCCAATCAATTATCAGTAAACATATAATTTTATTGTTTGATGCATAATTATTTAATTGAATATAAAAAGTGCTCTTAGACCACAAAAGGTTGGCGGCCGACGAGCTGGAGCATACCGTCGGTGAAGCGGTAATACCGCCTATCTTACATTTACCAAATTTGAGAGGAAGAGCAAAACTGATCTATAACTTTCTGGTAAAAGATTATGTACTAAAATCTCAATTTTGGTTCAAATGGCGGTTATTATTGCTGCTTCGTCAACGATACGTTTGTATGTTTTGCTGTATAGAGGGCCAATAATCCGGAAGGCAAAAGACACAAAGCATCGGATTAATATTAATCTCAGTTTCAAGGTGAGGTTTTGTTGCTCAATAACTTCTCCATTTTTTCTAAGAAGTTCCTTACCATTTCCACTCAGATCTTAGATTCAATTCTTTGGCTTTGTTCTGCCGCTTTTTTAAACATGCCAAAATTTTGAAGTGGCATACGTATCCAATAACCGTTTAAAGTTTTCAAGTCGATGTGTTTGTAAATTATCATGTTTCGTTTTCATCACTGGAGGGATCCTTTGCAGTCTTCCTTTTTCCGCTTTCTAGTTAGGCAGATTTTGAACTGGCTATTACTTTTATATTTTTTTTGATTTTCTGTGCTAAAACAATTAAATAAATACTTAGAAGGGTACCTATGTGCCGCATGTTCCTGTAGCCTTTCCTTTAGGAAAAATTGATTAAAGTAATGATCCTGTGACTCTTTAAAAAGGGTTCGCCTTTGTACTATTGGCATTAGCATATAATCTTCGAAAAATTTTAAAACCCTATATGTATGTATCTACACCCACTGGGTACGTACAAACCTAGTATACTCAATGACATGGAAAAAGCAACGCCAAGAAGGAATATGAATTTTTCCACCAAATTTGGCAGTAACATTAGGCTATAGAAATATAATATTTTGTTAAAATTTGATTTCAGGGATCATTCGGAAATTTCAAAAAACGAGTTTTGGGTTTTAACATTTTCAGTAAAAACAATGTTTAAAGAATATTCTCTAAAAAGTTGGAATTACTCTGATTAAAATTGACGAAGTTACAGGCGTTCAAAATACGTACCGTTCGCATAGTCGAATGGAGTATTGAAACTTAAAACGCGTTTTTCTCAAAACCACATTTTTAACACGGTGACCACGATAACTCAAAAACTACTACACCGATTATTTTCAAACTTGGCACGTTTATTTAAGATATAATAGGCCAGTGATTGAACGAAGACATTTGTCTTCGGAAGTATAGTTTCTTTTTCTTGGGGAAAAACGAGCGATATTTTCAAGTCCGCCATTTTGTCCTGGATCAATATATCGACAAACTGTTCGTTCAATCACTAGTTACTTTAATATACCAGAGAAATTTCCTTTCGTTTTTGATTTCCGATAATCCAAATCCGAGTAGCAGTGGTCACGACGAAATCTGTTTTTTCAACGGCCTTCAGGAGGATGACTATACCTAATATTCTTTCTTACACAATTTAAGTTATATTCATGAAAATAAGTTCTACCACATATATCAACTCAATTTTAGGCAAGTTTTACATTTTATGCAAAAAAAAAATCCCAAAAATTACCTATATTTCGGCTTCCTGACTAGGCAGCCTTAATTTAGATCAAGTAGTACTTTTAATTTTGATACTTCAAGTTTTTTCGAATATTGATGTCATTACGATTGTGTACTCTCTTCACTTTTCGTTTCTCGTTTTTGAGTTTTAAATATTTTGAAGATGCAATTATTCACATTTTTGCCAATTGATCGTATTCGACAGATGTCGAATTTTTATCTAGATAAATTGCAAATCATCTTAACCAACCGAAACCTATCCACCAGATGTTTTCAGGCATTGGCTAGGGAAGAAAACGTAGAAGCATTTTGATTCGCTGACTTCGGCTGGTTGGTGAGACTTCTTCTTGGTAGAAGAATCACTTACTAATAGCAGAACTCGAGGGGAGCGTCTGATTTCTCCAGGCTCTCCTCTGGACTTATATACCTTCAAAATCAATAAAAAAAATGTGAAACTGACGCTCATCTTTTCCGTCTTCATTTGATAAAATTACGACTTTCCAAAATCGTCAGACAAGTCTGGCGGTGGGGAATTCCCATTCGAACTGACCGCGTCACGCCGGCAACCTCCTACAAGGCCGCTGCATGCATTTATCACTTGTCGCGAGGAGTTTTTACTATTCCGCGAGCTCTGTCGCCGGTTTCCTGCGTATCTTCCTTCACCTTATCAATTTCAATTTTTTTGAACGTGTTCTTGGAAGAATTCAATGCACAGCGTGATCAATTCCGTAAATAACTTTATGATTTACTTGCCACGTTGAAAACCTCTTCCTGTGGCCACCCAGATCTCCAGACCTTTTGTCCATTGAACATGTGAGGAACATTATTGGGAGAAGTCTAACGAACCGTTGGAATATCCTGGTTGCTCTCCGCCATGAAGTGCAAGTTGCTTGAGACACAATAACACAAATAGACCTAGACAACCTGTTGGAACAAATGTCATAAAGGGTTATATAGTCGATCAACTCATTATTAATAAAAACAAATATAAACCCTTTGTTGTTTTTCTTTCAAGTTTTAATCAAATGTTGATGATGACGGTTTGTGGAGGGCGACCAAATGGTCGCAGCACTTAGACTATTCGTTGGTCCTTTGTGCCACCTCCTGAGCCCTACTCCTCAAGCCAACCTAAACTTGTGAAGTCAAGTAGTTGGTCGTGTGGAGTGTTGCCCAGTTGTGACCAAACTGGCAACTCCTCTCCGAATACGGACCACCTGAGTAGTTTGAGTGACTCAATCAAATGTTACTTTTACAGTAGTCAAAGACTTCTGCCAAATTGAGTTGAAAAATTGGTATCCCTTCATTGTTGGCAATTTCTAGGTCACTGAGTATACTGTGATGTTTCCTGTGGTGAAATTATACTGATGCAACAGTTTAAGTTAGGTCTGATGAACAAGTCGTTATCTTTTCCTCTAGCCAGTCTTCATTTTAATGATCTTGATCTCAAATTTTTTATTCTTTTTATAACTCATGTGCCCGCACCATAATAATTTGTTATGTTTAGTAACGAGTTTACAGCCATTATTTCTGTTTTTTGTTATGAAGCAAATGCTATAACAAAACACCCCCTCCGGGGGTTCATATCCATCGCGCTTACCTGGTTATCTTTTTCTTAACATGTTGATTTGATCACGTGTGCAGTCGACTTTGATCAGCTTTGAAAATCAGAATGAAAGTAAATTAGATATTACTTAGAAATTTTGAAAGTATGTTTCGCGCTGGCCGACATGATTGAGAACAAACTTACATTGGAGTTGGTTATCTTATTTTGTAACAACGGGCTAATATACGTAATCGATATAAATTACATTTTACAGTTTGCTAACTTTTACGACAATACCTACCAACGTAATTGAGAGTGGTGTTGTGTTAATTCAACCATCCACGAACGTTCTGAAACGCTTTCGCTACATCGCGGAACGGTGTTCACCGGCAGTCGCATACCACGGCGACGTGATTATCCCGGTAACGAAAGTTTACACAATGTTCGCGAAAATGTCTCCACGAAGGTTAAGGGATGGTGTGAGATGTCGCGGAATGTGACAATATGCGAAAGTTGCGAGCCTCGCTGCAGCAGCTCGCTTTTAATTAGTATTCCGGGCTTACAAGTCCGACGAGGCAATAAACCGGGACCTGGCAGTATTCCCATTTTACACGGAATCGTTCGTGTCGGGACTAGAACGGAAAATCATTTGGGAATAATTGAAACCGGAGGAAAAAAATAACACAGAGAGATAGAGTTTTGTGCTTTGAAGGTTTGCATTGTAAAGTAGCGGCTTAACATCGGTCGGATGCATGCGGTAGGAAAAAAGTAGCGTTTGTTACAAACAAAACCAAAAAAAAAAGTTTAAAAAAGTGCGGAACGAATTCGATCAGCTTACACAGTAACTCTCTGCTTTTACGTTGACCCTAGATGCACTCCGAGGATTAACTACGATTCCAGTCGAGATTAACATAAAAACGACGTTAGTCCGAATTCCAAATTTGGAAGATTATCAGGAGATGTAATTGCCGGTCCCCCTTTCCGGATAAACCTGATTTACTCGAAGAGTAGTTGAATGGCGCAAATTTTATAAGTGGTCTCCTGCGCCTCGGAAAGAACAGATTAAATTACAGCGTAAATAAGAATGCAGGACCGCAACTAATCCGGAATACTGATTCACTTTCATAGGAGCTGGAGATGAGGAGGTTCGCCGGCGCTGAAATAAATTATTTCGCCCCGAGCTGGGGAGCTCAATATTCAGACTGGATGATTGATTTCGTCGTCGCTTTTTAGCAGCGCTCCAAAA
The DNA here is from genome assembly GCA_910593695.2 of Ocypus olens. Classification (NCBI taxonomy): domain Eukaryota; kingdom Metazoa; phylum Arthropoda; class Insecta; order Coleoptera; family Staphylinidae; genus Ocypus; species Ocypus olens. Next base: position 16,788,562 of record OU343051.1, read on the forward strand.
ACATGCAACGAGAATCGATATCCATAATACAGTTGCATTCATAAGAATATTACAGCGCACACGATCTGTACATTTTTTCTTCAGAAATCAATTAATTACCAGGCAGTACACAAATAATATTTTAGTAGTGGGCTGGGAAAATGGCTGTATGGTTGAACGTGGCTCAATTACAGAAAATTTTCCAATTTTCCAGTTATTTCATTCAAATCATTTAACACCAATCATAACACCCCAAATTGTATCAGGTGACTTGTTTTATTAAACGGAAACACCGGATCGTACCACGAAATTATTTCCGGAAAACTGAACCGTGCTAGGGAGAGCTGGCCTCGATCACGTTTCTGTTATTAAAAATGTTTAATAACCAGACCCATACAGTTGCATGTAATGATCATTATTGAACCATCATTAACGTACAAAATATGCATCGATCCCAACGGCCCAAACACTCTCCGGTCGGCTGACAAATTGGACCGAACATGGTAAAAGTTTTTCCAGTGTCTCGTTTCACTCAATGCTTTCAGCACAATTTATTATTTTGTATATTGGTGAAATTAATCAAGAAAATTCAAGGCATTAAAGGTTGTTGAAATTAGGCACTTGGTTGGTTTCACAATTTTTTACAATTTATTCCAATTTATTACCTCTTCCCTTGCATTTTCAGGATATATATGAAGATATATCTTATAAATATCCCGAAAATGCAAGAGGAGAGGTAAAATCAGCGAAAATCGGGGATTACCGGTCCCTAACCTTCGGAGCTGGGTACTGCTCGCAGGGAAGATTTTCGAGCTTTGTGCCCATAGAGACTTTTGATCTGGTCACCGAAAGGAACAACATATCCAAAATTTGGTCAATTTCAACGAAAGCCAATTTCCATTTGAGTTGTGAACATAAAAACACAAATGTAGGTTTTCAACGTTTAACACATTAATTTCCATCTGCGTAATCCTCGTTTATGTTCAACTAATTGGAGGGTGGAATAGGGCCACCCACCACTCTTCGTATAATTGTTAACCTATAAACCCTGTATTAGCTCCTGATTGAGCTTCACACATCGCAGATGGATTTACAAAAAACACAACAACCAAACAGCGTTTTGTAGGTTAGGTTAATGTGGGTATGGAGGGTGGTGTGTGGGCTCTATCTTACAAATGAACAAATTTAAACAAACAAAATAAAAACACAAATGCTGGTTTTCGACTTTTAATACATTAATATCCATCTGCAGAATCTTCGTTTACGTTCAACTAATTGGAGGGTGGAATAGGGCCACCCACCACTTTTCGTATTAATGTTAACCTATAAACCCTGTATTATCTTCTAACTGAGCTTCACACATCGCAGATGGATTTACAAAAAAATTCAAACAATCAAACAGAGTTTTGTAGGTTAGGTTAATATGGGAATGAAGGGTGGTGAACAAATTAAAAAAAAACATAAAAACACAAATGCAGGTTTTCGACGTACAATACGTTAATATCCATCTGCATATTCCTAGTTTATGTTCAACTAATTGGAGGGTGGAGTAGGGCCACCCACTACTCTTCGTATTAATAATGTTAACCTATAAACCTTGTATTATAATTGAGCTTCACACATCGCAGATAGATTTACAAAAAAAAATTCAAACAAACAGCCTTTTGTAGGTTAGGTTAATGTGGGAATGGAGGGTGGCGGGTGGGCCCTATCCTACAATCCAACAAATTGAACAGAGTCCAGGGTTCTTACAAATCATATAACTTAAAAAACATGAAAACATAAATGTATGTTTTCGATGTTTGATTCATTATTCTTAATCTGCGTAACCTTTGTTTATGTTTAACTAATAGGAGGATGGAATAGGGACCAACCACCACCCTTCGTATTAATTTTAACACTAACTATAAAACCAAGTGGCTGAATGGTCAAACCTATGCCAAAAAAACAAAACAAAAAAAAAAACTATAAAACCTGTTTATATTACTTGCTTAACGCTAAATACCACAGATGTGTTTACAAAGAAATTTCATCCAACCAAAGTTTAGGTTGGGTTAAAGTAGATACGGAGGGTGGTGGGTGGGCCCTTTCCTACAATCCAGCCACTGAAATATTGCCCAGAGTTCTTACAAATTAACTAATTGTCAAAATATTAAAACACAAATACATTTTTTCGATGTTTAAGTGGGTCGCCTAGTGTGAACGCCGTTTTTTAATGCTTTTTTGGGGGATTTTGTGTTGACAAACCATTGAAATAAAATAGTTTATAAATTGTATATCATTTGTATTAATATTTAAACAAACTTTGTGATTTTTTTAAAGTCATTATATAGAATATAGTCCGAGATACACCGCCCAACAGGAACACATATACAGTATATTTTTTTATCGTGGGCCATAGGATTTTACATGCTAAGAATTATACCTTATGTTAATGTATATTTTATCATAAAATTTTGAAAGAAATTTTAGTTAGTAATAAATAAATAATTTATCTACATGATGCGCTGCATTAGAATAACTTAAACATGTTTTATTCCATTCAAAAATGAAATTATTTAATATAAATAACTGTGCAAAAATAATCGAAGTACCTTGAATTTGCGAAATGTCAGATTGATTAGTGAGGCAAGTAATCAAACGAATTTATACTAGAAAATGTCTGTTTAAACTGTTGAAGAACGGGTGGAATTTGTAACGGCATTTATGAGAGGTTTGTCCAGCAGAGAAATTGTTGTATTTTTCTACAAGAAGTCAGGAAATTTTTAATTTAGGGAAATGGTTGACAACTTTTCTGCAGCGTATCCCGATCGTCCGGTTCCAAGAAAAAGCACATTTTAATGGAATAAAACATGTTTCAATTATTCTAATGAAGCGCATCATGTAGAAAAATAGTTGATTTATATTACAAATTAAAATTTGCTTTAAAATTATATGATAAAATATACATTAACACAAGGTTTAATTTTTAGCATGTAAAACCCTATGGCCCACGATAAAAAAAACATACTGTATAAAAAGAGGTGCTCCACTGCTGCCATGATTCCGGCCGTTCTGTTCATCGGAAATTAAAAAACCAAACGCAATTTTACTTGTGAGACTTGAGCCTCTATATGGAACTAAAATGAAGTCAGAATTCCCAAAAAAAAATTTTTTTGCACTTATAAAAAAAAATAATTTTTAGAATTATTTTGGGGGTCTATATAGCTGATAAAAAACTATCGAAGCGATCTTGAATATTTTAGTTCTACTTGTAGTTATATATGTACTAAAGATGCTATACAAATTTGATCATTTGAATAGTTTTTGAGATATCATGGCAGCAGTTTGAAAAAATCGTGTTTTAATAATAATAATAATATGTTTATTTCCCAACAGATCGTACATCTTATTACAGGGAAAAAATATATATATAAACTAAGGAGCTTAAAATAAAAAAAGAAAATATAATGTAATTGAGAGTTTTTAACTTATAATTAAAGCAATCCCACTAATACAACAAAAAAGTAACTTAAAACAATAAAACAAAATTGCAATTAAATTGCATGAAACTACTAAATCAGCAAAAAAAAAAAAAAAAAATTGAATAAATTTTTTAGAAATTACCAAAGGGTATTAAGAGCAGCAATATAGGTTGATAAATCAGTGTTGAATAAATCAACTGTGTTTTGAGAAAATCGCGTTTGAATGATGTTGTATGGAATTCATAATAAAAAAATGGTCTTGCCATCAATCTGCTTTGCCTACACCTTCCTCTTCTTCCAAGAAGTCATGCAACGCCGTTTTCTCTTCTCTGTTTGACATCCAAACTTGTTTGGCGAAATCCCGTCTCTCTGAGCGGTCGATGCGAGAATTGTTGCGCTGATGGACAAACGCTTGGTTTAGTCCAATATTTACTCCCATAACTTCCATCAGCTTTAAGATAGATTCGAACTCTTCGTTGAAGATTAGCTCACCAGAATGAAGATGCTTCGGAACGAAAGTCCAGATTCGTGAGTTGAGTGACTCATTATTGTTTTGAGTCTCCGTTCCCAAGCACCTGGTAGATGTTCTCTCGACAAATCTTCATAGATTGGCTTGATAATTTCCTGAACTGGTTCAGGAAGAGGCTGCTTATCGTGTTTGTTATCATTCTTGATGCTGTGGCTTATCATCCGTGGAAATCTTTTGATAAAAAGTCGCCCAAATTTCTTTCTTGATATCAGCAACGGAATCCTGATGTCTTTAAATGGTCAATTCATAATATTTCGTCAATTACTTTATCAGTGAGTTTACGCTCACCTCTTACGCCTATGCCCTTGTTAGCCAGAGTTCCCATGCTCTTTTCAACAAGTCCAACGCATTCTTTTTTAACAACTGCGAAATTATTTCTATATGGTTGTCCATCTAAAATACCTTTGAATGTCTTACTGTCACCATCACCAATATACGTTAAATATTTGAAGCTATGTTTCTCTATTTTCACTATGGCATCTATCTCCATTTTTTCAGAACTTCCAGTATGATTTATCGTATAATTTTCTGCATGGGAAGTGAACCATTCTTCACATCCTTGTGGATCATCTTCCTTTTTATTTTTCCACTACTTTCCTACTACTCAACAAACACACACACACACACACACGCATCCACTACTTTGTCGGTATATTTTGCAATTAGTGTAGAGACGCCGAATAAACATGAAAAACCTCGCTTTTTCCACGTTCCATCTCTCGAGACTGTAAATTCATCTTCTGGTTCACCTGCTTCTTTATTGAGCTGTTTCTTCTCAGTAGCCTGCTCCGGTTCATGGCTGTAACTTTTCAACGGCTTCAAATATCGAAAAATCCTTTTATCCACGTCTTCTATACATGTTTTAGATGTGATTTGTGGAAACAAAACAAAAACGATTTTTTTTTATCTGGCACACTATATGACCCCCTTAATACAATAATCAACTACTGACCCCGTTTTCTAATGATTGTTACATTTCCAACACCACAGAAGGATTTATAAAGAAACTTCATCCAATTAAACGGCGTTTTGTAGATTAGGTTAATGTGGTTATGGAGGGTGGTAGGTGGGCAACCCAGGGTTCTTGCAAATGGACAAATTTACAAAACCCATTCACACCCTCTGTATTAACTTTAACTCAAACTACAAACCCTGTTTCCTAATTATTGTTAAACTTTCAACACCACAAATGGATTGACAGAGAAATTTCATACCTGCATTTTGTAGGTTAGATTAAAGTGGATAAGGAGCTCATTTACCCTCCTTATAGTTGGAGTGTAGTCCTACACTCCAACTATAAGGATCCAGTCCTATAGACTCTGGCGGATCCTTTAGTTTAGAGTTTTTAAATCTGTCGTGAACTTAACGAAAATGTTTAAAAAATAAATGTTAATTTTGTGTTATTCAATTCTTCGTAAATATTTTTGAATATTTGTTAGAAACCTTCTGGATCTAAGAAAAACAATAGCGCACGATCTGTTTTTTTTTTCATGGCACTGTTTCCAAAAAAATAAAATTTCGCGGCAAACCTACATAGTTATCGAATTTAAAAAATCTGTACAACGCTTTGATTTATTTGTAAGACTGCAGTTTCGGCAACTCTTGCCGTTATTAAAACGAAACTGCAGTCAAATAGGCGAATAAAAGTGTTATACAAAGTAAAAGGTGTTTTATTCCATATAAAAGCATGTATAATGAAGTAGAAGCTTCCTACATAACAAATATAAATACTTTTTAGTTTTTTTAAAAGATTTTGCGGCACACTTTCGAAATTTTGCGCACACCTTTTGATACTGGCGGATGACAACACGTTTGTACATCCTTGACCTGGATAAAACTAAAGTTGAGAAAAGTGCAGCAAACTGGTACAGCTGGTTTCGAATTCTTAGAAGACAAATACTTTCCGTTATTTTTTATCAAACTAATTATTTACCTGAAATAATAAGTAGTCTTTGAACGAACTGGTTGCAATTATTCCTTCAGACAATAATTCATTCAATACTTTTTTCTACGTCCGTTATAAAATGTACAGTTTTTTTCATTAATTTGGGTTCATAAAATATGTGATTCTTGAAAAGCGTGAAAAAAAGTGCCATAACGGTTCATTTTTTCACTCTTTTGCGTGAAAAAAGGTGCCGTAGCGGTTCATTTTTTAACGCTACTATAAAATTGTTTGCGCAAAGTGTGTCATGAACGCTTCGCAACACGCCGCGAGTTCCGCCGATAAATGTCAAATATTCGTTTTCGATCAAGAAAACTTGAAGATTATTAATTTTTTCATTTAAAAAAAGTATTATTACTTATAAAAATTGATTAAGGTTTTATCGAAAGTTACGGACGTCGAAAAATTTTTGTATGAAACTCAAGAGTAAAGCAACTTTTTTTCACTTGTAGGAATCGCCGCACTCGCCTTCGGCTTGTGTGGCAATCGTTCCTACTCGTGAAAAAAAGGTACTACTTTACTCACTTATTGCATAAATAACTATTATAAAATCATTTCTTTACCTTCGTACACTTAAATCTTACTTTTCTTCACACATCATAACGCAAACATCGGAAGGTGTATAGAACCCGAGGAGCAGCAATCAGATACCGACCATCATAATATAAACTTGACCCCAAGACAAAACAGTAACTAACTGGTGATTCATGTTCACCCAACTGTTTATCTAGTTAAGATAACCAGTCCGTAACAACACAAATTATACATTTACGATGTAACAAGTCTTATCTGGACAAATAGAAGCCTCCAGCGAGAAAGTGAAATCCGCTGGCATGAAACGAAAGTTTAGATAGAAAAAGAATTCTAGAGACCATGTAATTATAGGTGTGAACATTTAATTTTTAAGATATAAATCGTTATTGAAATTATTTTTTCTGCAGCCGTCCCGAAAATAAAACTTTTGGTATGATTTATTAAATCCAAGGTACCACTTTACGTAAATCGTACTAAAAGTAGTTATTTTCGGAACGATTTTGTTTCACTTTCAGAACGATTTCTGTACTTTCGGGACGCTTTTTGTTACTTTCGGGACGATTTTTCGTATATATGTGGGCGGCCTTGACAAAAACATCAACTTCGTATTTCATTATGACAGCGCTTGTCATATAACATTCGTGTGTGTTTTTGCTTTTTTAACATAGAAAACAGCTGCAGAAAAAATATTGTACGTAACGCGTTCCAAAAGTGATTTTACAGGACTCGCAGGATTCCAGGTCTCGCCTACGGCTCGTCCTGGAAACTTCCTACTCATCCCGTAAAATATCACTTTCGGAACTTGTTACGTAAATTATTATTATTGCATGTGAAAAAAATAACTTTACTTAATATTAATTTTTTTAAACAGTTTCGCTGTCCTTATTTGCAAACGTGGATTAACCCCAACCAACAATAAACATATGCAATGAAGATGATGGTTACGATATGACAGTCCATTTTAAGGTAACCCTTAATGGAACAACTTTCGAAAACGCAAACGCTGCATTAAATAAATGTAGGAAAAAAAGTATAGAAAAATGACTTTCAATTGTTATCTCAAATTCAGTTACCTGAAAACTTTTAAAGTCATAATTTATTATAGCAAATTATTCTGTAGTGGATTAATTATCATTATCCAAAAAATCCATCTCTAATGGAATACTTGATTCCACTCTAAATTTAATATTTTTATTTTTATAAGGTTTGGTTAATTTGTAATGCTTTATTTATTTTCCGGTTTGACTGACGAGATGATACCAGAGTGGGACTTAGTACTTGGTATTTCATATTCTTCATAATATGACTCCCACCATGCTGGTGGTTCTCACACTAGTTCGAAATCGGATTGAAGCTGTCTTTGGTGGGAACTCTAATTGAGTCTTTTTTATTTTCTAAAGGATCATATTTTATTAAAATATCTGTACCAAACTCCTGATAAGTATACACACTTGACTAATAAAATACCAATTGCACTGTATACATAATCAAAAATTTATAATTTACTGATCTTCAGACCATCGCCAAGGAAAAGCATTATCAGAATACGATACCTCTCGAAATAAAATTTCCCTTTAGTGCCGAACGGAAGCCTACATATTTAACCGCATGCAGGGGGGAAACGCTCCGATAGTAGAAAATTACATTCCGCATCTGGCGTCTCTACAGAAAAAGAATAAATGCAATTTTAACAAGTCCGCATTCTGATGAAAGCCAGATTAACAATTAAACGAGGCAGGGAGAAAAATTGCATTATCCGCGTCGCCTTTGTATTTAATTGCCAGTTTTTCCATTCTGATTTCATATTCAAATCTCGAGGGTACAAAGGAACATGTTTTATTAAGGAATTAAGTTCGGTAGCCATCGAGTTATTTGTAGTTCTGTATTAATAATTCGCTTTCCTCATTTCCTTTAACGGCGTTTCATTTCCTTGCAAATAGGAAAGATATACTTAACATTGTAATACATTTCCGGAAATCTTTGGGTATTACTTCAGGACTTTACATATAAATCCCTTAATTATACTAAATTACGTTCAAGGGAATACTGAGAAAACATATAGGTATACTTCATCTTACAACTTAGAATTAGTAATTAAGACTTTTGGTCTTTATTGAATTTACTTAGAATTAGTGTTGGTTGCAATTTATTTTTATTTTGTAGTTATATTATAGATTAAAGGTTTCGCATTTTTAAATAGTTATGTAATTTATGTTCTAATAAACATGAGATCAAAGAGTTGGCAGCCCTTAAAAAATAAGATAAATAACAGATGTTCAGTCACGTCTCAGGTTAAACATTTGTAATTGCCATTCAAGCAATTAATGCCAAAAATGTTGACCATTGCGCAAAAAAGAGTTAATCAGTGACAAACTCATGTCAATTCATAGACTACTGGGATTAATTTCGTTTTGAAACTTAAACAGTATAACATAGTGATTATTTCAATTCAGTTTAGTATACTTATTTGATATTTATTTGCATTTGTTATTAATCCCAAGACAAAAGTTTTTTCCATCTATTAATACCGAACGTAATTAAAAATATAATCCGATACAAGCCTTTTTCGGATTCTTTTGAAACTCCATCGTCTTCTCTGATAAATTAAAAAGAAAGCACTCGTATAGCACTGAACGAGGATATTTAAATCGCATTATCTAGAGCCAAACTGAAATTCAAAGCAATCGCTTAAAACTTTCCCTGAAGGGTACGATATTTTCTTTCAAACGATTGAGGATATTGAATTACTTCATTAAAACGCGAAAGAAACAATAATAAAAATAATATATTCCATAAAAAAATGGAAATAATTTACGTCTTGCAGTTGCTTTAAATAAATTTAATGAAAACGATATGTAGCCTGAATATATGAATTTTCAAGTTGTTCTTAAATCCACAAAATTAAATCTTTCAGAGATCATAAAACAAATTAATTATTATGAATTTGCTAGTTGTTTTCTAGTTGTTCTTAAATCTATAATATAATCTTATAGACACCATTAAACAAATTAATTAATAAAGCAATTATGTATACAAATATCTTTATTAACAGTAATTTATACATTTTAAGACGCATTCAAAATTTTTGTCATGTCTCAGTAATTAACTGGCTATCGATCAGAGGTCTTTCAGCCTGAAGCAATTACATTCCTGATTAACACTAAATATTAGAACGTTCGGAAGAATGCATATTATAAATAGTACTATGATTTATATAACATTTTAGTCTTAACAAAAAAGTCAAATTTGAAAAAAGGAAATGATTTAAATAAGCAAACTAAACATCGTGTTAAATAGAACACAGCAGTAAACTCGTATAGACTTTGATACAAACTAAATGACAAAAATTAATATATAGAGTTTTGTTAAAAAGTTTACGGGAAATACAAAGAAAACAAAAATTTTGTTAGATAAAAATTAGTCATAAGTTTAAAATTACTTTAATGATCAATAACATTTTCTTACAGTATTTGAGTATCGAGATCGGCTATGGTGAATGAATGAACAAATAAACATAAAGGAACCATTAACAAAAATTAAATTAAAATTAAATAATTAAAGAAACCAATAAGTTAACGTTCTCAAAAACATTTCAATTTTTACTCAGATATTCTAAGAAAATCTTTCATAGTTATTTGTTACTAGAACTAAAACGCTACAAAATATCAAAAAAAAATTAAAGGAAACATGTTTATTTTTAAAATGTATATCCAATGGTAGCATTCATGTAGTTATTAAATTTTTAATTTCAAAATTTTAACTAGCTATTTTTCAAATAAAATAGCAGCCTGTACGTGTCTGAATCACCAAGTATATTAACCATTTTCATGATATCGAGCTTTAAAAAATTATAAAGAAATATACATGTCAAAGTAACGTAAATTGCCAAAATCTGAATTTTTCCTAGTTAACGGTCAACAAGAAGGCGTTTTTAAAATTGCTTAACTTCCGATCGCGTCACTTGATTTTGATGATTTAAATGCCAAAATGCAGAGAATTTAGTGTGTTTAAAAAATATAAAGAAATACACATATCGTTTAAAGAAAAATGCTAAAATCTGTTGTGTTCCAAGTCGACAAAGATTTTTGAAGATTTTTAAAAATTTAAATAATTCATTGTGATTAAAAAAACTAAGAAATATTTATGTCCAATCAATGAGGATTGCGAAATTATGAAATTTTTATGTTCAAAGTCAATAAAATCGCGTTTATGAAAAAAAAAATTCTGAAGTATTGAACGTGTTTTTGATTTATTTGTTGAAATGTAAAAAAGATATTTTTTTTATTTTAAAATGTTTTAAAAAATATTTATAATGAATTAACGAAAGCTGCTAAAACCCTCCACAGGCAGCGAATTCGCGTTTTCGATTTTTTTTTAAATTACTTAGACATGAAAATTTCCTAATTATGATAATAATAATAATAATAATAATAATAATAATAATAATAATGGGCTTTATTATCCAACAGGCATCAAGTTGTCCAATAATAATGATCAGTTATATGCTAAAATGTACAGAAGTTTGTGTGTTTTAAAAAGTATAAAAAATATTCATGTCAAAGTAATTGCCAAAATTAAAATTTTTGAAGACCAATGTCAACAAAATCGCGTTTTTGATTTTGAAAACTTCCGAACATGTTATTTTATTTTGAAGATTTAAATGCCGAAATGTAGTGAATTTAATGTGTTTAAAAAATATAAATAAATACACATATCGTTTGAAGAAAGTTGTTAAAATCTGATGTTCCAGGAAATATTCATCATTCATAGCATCATGGAAATTATAAAAATCCGGATTTTCTAAAAAAGGACAAAAAAATTCGGATTTTCAATTATTTCTAAGGTACATTTTTTGATTATGATATTTTATATGTTAAATAGTAGATAATTTTGAGTGTTTTAAATGGTATTAAATTTATTCATGTCGAGACAATCAAAATTGCTAAAATCCGAAATTTTCCGAACTCAAAATGAACAAAATGAAGCTATTGATTAAAAAAAAATGCTTAACTTGCAACCGCGGTATCTGATTTGGATGATTCAAATGCCGAAATGTGGCGAATTTGATGTGTTTGAAAAAGTATTGAGAGGTAATCATATCGAGTCAATGAAAATTTCAAACAAATTGGTTTTTAATTTTTAAATGTTTGAATGTACTTCAAAAAATATCAGGAAATATTCGTGTTGAGTCAATGAAAATTGTCAAAATCCGGTTTTTTCTAAGTTTAAAGTTAAAAAAAATCGTGCTTTGGATTTATTTTTAAATTTCCAAGGTGTTAAATGCATTTTTTGATTATGATTTTTTATACGTTCAAAAGTAGAAAATTTTTAGTATTTTAAATAGTATTAAATACGATATGCATGTCGATACAATGAAAATTGCTAAAACACGAAATTTTCCAAACTCAAAATTAACAAAAAGATTTAAAAAAATTCAAAAGTAGAAAATTTTTAGTATTTTAAATAGTATTAAATACGATATGCATGTCGATACAATGAAAATTGCTAAAACACGAAATTTTCCAAACTCAAAATTAACAAAAAGATTTAAAAAAATTGCTCAGCTTGCTATCTGATTTGGATGAATTAAATGCCGAAATGTGGCGAATTTAGTGTGTTTGAAAAACTATTAACAGGAGTCCATGAAAATTGCCAAAATCCGAAATTTTCCAAAATAAAAGTCAATAAACTAGTTTCAAATTTTTAAATGTTTTAATGAGTTTGAAAAGGCATCAGGAAATATTCATGTCGAGTCAATGAAAATTGTCAGTTGAAAAGTTGAAAAGTTGAAAAGTTGAAAGTTGAATGAGTTGAAAGTAAAAAAATTCGTGCTTCGGATTTTTAAAAATTTCTAAGGTGTTAAATGCATTCTTTGATTAATATTTTATATGTTGAAAAGTAGAGAATTTTGAGTATTTTAAATAGTATTAAATATACAGTATGTTTTTTTTATCGTGGGCCATAGGATTTTACATCCTAAAAATTATACCTTGTGTTAAAGTATATTTCAACATATAATTTTAAAGCAAATTTTAGTTAGTAATAAATCAATTACTTTTCCACATGATGCGCTCAATTAGATTAACTTAAACATGTTTTATTCCATTAGAAAATGAAATTAATTCACTAATCAATCTGACATTTCAGAAATTCAAGGTTCTTTATTTTAAATAATTTCATTTTTTAATGGAATAAAAATAATTAAATTATTCTGACTAAGCGCATCATGTAGAAAAATAATTGATTTATTACTAACTAAAATTTCCCTCAAAATTTTATGATAAAATATACATTAGCACAAGGTATAAATTTTAGCATGTAAAACCCTATGGCCCACGATAAAAAAATACCCTGTATACGTGTCGATACAATGAAAATTGCTAAAACCCGAAATTTTCCAAACTCAAAATTAACAAAATCAAGTTTCTAATTAAAAAAATTGCTTGACTTGCAATCGCGATATCTGATTTCGATGATTTAAATGCCGAAATATGGCGAATTTAGTGTGTTTGAAAAAGTGTTAAGAGATAATCATATGGAGTCAATGAAAATTGCCAAAATCTGAAATTTTCCAAAATCAAAGTCAACAAACCCGTTTTTAATTTTTAAAATTTGCTGGGGTGTGATAATATATATGTTAAAAAGTACAGAATTTAGTGTGTTTTAAATGTCATAGTATTAAAAAATGTTCATTTCCAGAAAAAAAATTCAAAATAAACAAAATCAAGTTTTTAATTTTGATAAATTATTTAACTTACAAACGCATTATTTAATTCTGTTGGTTTAATTTCCAAAAGATAACGAATTTTGTGTTTTTTTAGATTTTAAAAAAATCATGTAAAATCGACGCAACTGGGCTTTGCGAGTTTTTTTTTGATCTTGGCAAAGTCGAATAATATTTGGTTCTAACTTCGAGAGACTTCTTAAGTCATTTTCTTGGGCAATTAGAGCCGTCTCTGCAGGCAGGTGTTTAAAATGAATTCGATTTGTTACAACCTCACCTGTTGCAATTTAATAAAGTCGAAAATTGTCTGAATATATGAATATTCAACCTGTTTATGACTCTGCAAAATTAAGTCTTATTAACACTTCAAATAAGTTTGTTTTGTGTTTCAATGAGTTATTTGTTATTCGTTATTCTTGGCTACCTACAGCAATTGCAAACATTGAACTAATTTGGAACCACTTGAACGGTTTTACTCATCACTAATTAGAAATTAGCAGACGTGTTTACTTATATTTTTAGTTGGTTATTCACCCATTACTGCCGATGGCATCTAAGTGTTCAAAAGAATTTTAAATTCTCAGATACTTTCCAAAACTCAATATCATAAAAACAAATAGAATCACTGTTATGTCATTAATCCAGAACGTTTTTTGTTACAAATAAATTCTCTAAAGCAACTAATATTGCCACTAAATATCGCTAAAGCCTATGTTTGTTGTTCTCGCTTGAGAATTTTTTTTCAGTTCCTTTTTAAAAAAATCTTGATTTGCAATGACTACTAATAATCGTGAGTATGCTTTAAAAAATGAGATCGAGTGTTAAGAACAAACCAAATCATTCTCCATTCATCTGCGCTCAACCGCCATAAATCCCTTCTGACTGCATGCATTCAACAATAGAATAAGATTGATTCATCGAGGGAATGGTGCACCCCATCCTATACACGCCGCATATAGATAAAATTTATCCATCATCCACCGACCCGGCAGATAATTTCCTGATGACATTCTCGGCCATTGTGCGAACGGCCATAAAAACCCGTCGACATGTAACAATTATCCTTCCCATATATTAGGGAATTCCGCCTATAAGCTCCCCCTTGGTCGATTGAAAACCACGTAGAATATTAATAGTGGAACGGCTCATTCTCCAGTCGGCGTTACCACCCCATTACTAGACTCGCAACACCAAATCGGATGCGCCCTCATGAAGGCAATTAGATCGCCCGTTCGCAATTCCCCAGAGAGAACGGACATCTCTAATTGCGTGCACGATTCTTGGGGGATGTTTAATTTTATCGTTAAGTGCCGAGTTGTGCGGCATACAAAAACCGCGACCGAAATAGTGGATGCGCCGGGCGCGGCGTACGCGTGTGTTATCTTAGGGCGTGAAATAACATGGGAACGTGCTTAGTCTGCGCGCGGAATAATGGGGAATAATATCCCATGAGAAATTTCACTGATTGCAACGTAGAGGCCTAATGTTGGAAAAAAAGGGCCCCGGGAAAAAGTGCGTCTGGGCTGTGCAGACGGGGCCGCCATAATTAAGATCCCGTTTACGGCGCCCCCGGCACATTAAATAAAAATTACACGTTTCCCAGACGGGCGGGGAAGGGCACGACCTTAAGTAGAAATTATTTCGGTCTCGTTTCGAATTTACTTCTCCCGTTGCCGAGGTACGAATACGTTGCAAAAAAAGGTAACGTAATATTTGTATGTTATAAAAAAATGTTGATGTAGCCATCATGTAATTTTCTTTCCCTGGTGGGATTTTTGTAATATTTTATTAATTGATTTTTACATGAACTATCTTTAGTTAGCATACTCTGCATTTATTGTAAACGTAAATTTGAAGTACTACTCTAATAATTTTCCCTAAAACCATTTCGGCCATTTTTTAATCTAAATGTGTTTGACGCTCTTCCTATCTCATCTAAAAAATGGTAATCATCATGTTACTTTCTCCGACTTGATGGTATCATAGCCATTTATATTTACGTTTTCATGGTTTATTTTCAATTGAAATCATATTTTAAATGTACATCGAGCGTTGTGTAAACTCGGATTAAACTCACGTTTAAAACGTCAAAATTATGAAAGATAGGAAAATTATACTAAAGGGATTTCAAAAAAAAAATTACTATTTATAGGTTGTTCAAATTTTTGAAAATATAACATTAGTGAGGTATTGGACGAAGACATTCTAAAGAAGTAAGAATTGTAAAGAATAATTTGTACCAAAATATCACGCATTTGTTTTTAAAAGTTCGTCCTGAAAAAGGGGTTCTTAAGAAAGTTCCGAAAAAAGTCCCGGAGAAACAGTCCTGGAAATAGTCTTAAAAAAAGAGTCCTGTTAAAAAATCGTAAAAAAAGTCCTGAAAAAGTTCTGCATACAAGTCCTGAAAAATAGTCTTCATGCAAAACATCGGAAATAAATGACCTGAAACAAATGCGAAAAAAAATATCCTAAAAAAGTCCTACAATAATAAATCCCGAAAAAAGTCCTTATTAAAAAATATCCTGAAAAAATGTCCTATAAAATGAGCCCTGAAAATAGCATCTTAGAACAATCCTAAAAGAAACTCCTGTAAAAAAGTATTTAAACAGTTCGGAACAAATCGTCCTGAAAAAAAACATCCCAAAAGGAAAAAAGCCCTAAGCAAGAAGTCCTGAAAAATAGTCCTGTAAAACATATCCTGAAATACAGTCCTGAAAAGAATTCTGCAAACGGAGCTTGACAGAAAGACCCGCAAAAAAATTGCTGAAATAAAAAAAAATTTAAATGATTTTGCTAATAAGTGCTAATAAAATTCTGAGTCCTGATAAAAATGTCTTTAAAAAATGTTTAAAAAAGGTCTTAAAAAAGTCGTTCTGAAAAAAATCCTGAGAAAATGTCTTGAATAAAGAGTTCTTAAGAAAGTCCCGAAAAAAAAAATCCTGAAAAAGAAGTCCTGTGAATATTATTTAAAAAAAGTCCTAAAAAGTCCTCTAAAAAAGTTCTCAGAGTCCTGAAAAAAAACATCGAAGAACGGTCTTTTAAAAATGACCTGAAAAAGGTCCGAGAAAAATGTCTTCAATATTTGTTTAAATATTTTTGTAATATTTGTCATATTTAAAAAAATATTGGAAAAAAAACCAAAAACGGTTCTTCTGATGTACGAAATTATACCAAAAGCTATTCAGTTCTTTGGATTGTCAAATACAAATTATATTTAAAGTTTTATGTTAATTGCTTTATCGGTTTTTAAGGTCGCAAAGAGACAGACACACACAGACCCATTTTTTTTCCAGAAATTGTTGAAATCGCCGCTAGGGACCTCAAAACGGATATTTCCGTAAATCGCCGCTAGGGACCTCAAAACGGATATTTCCGTAAATCGCCGCTAGGGACCTCAAAACGGATATTTCCGTAATTTTTTTTTTTTAATTTTCACGGTTAGAATACTTTCTCGTACTTCTTAATGGAGAGAGCAAAAATTTTACTTCTCTTAAATATCACGTAGAGATGGGCAAAACTGCTACTTTTGAATCACGTTGCTACCTGTGCTACTTTCTAATATCAGTGATTTCAAACGCAGAAAAAATTCCATAAAAAATCATCTTTAATGTTCAAAGTATCGCTTATTCAAAATCAATTTGGTTTTTGTAAATTGAAAAATTTTCAATAGAGATAAGGATTTTTGAAAATTGTTGTTTTAATTTTTTGAGTACCTGAATGAATGCAGAAACAAATATAAAAAGAACAGGAAATATTCCATAAAAAATCATCCTCAATGGCCGAGTATTACTTATTCAAAATCAATTTGATTTTTGTAAATTCAACAATTTTCAATAGAGGTACAGATTTTTGAAAATTTTAATTTTAATTTTTTGAGCACCTGAACAAAAACATCGCAGAAAAAAATATAAAACAGGGAGGCAAAATTCTATAAAAAAATATCCTCAATGGCCGAAGTACCGCTCATTCAAAATTTGTTTGGTTTTTGTGAATTCAACAATTTTCAATAGAAACATGGATTTTTGAAAATTTTATTTTAATTTTTTGAGCACCTGAACAAAAAGATCGTAGAAAAAAATATAAAGAAATCAGGAAAAATTCCATAAAAAATCATCCTCAATGGCTGAAGTATCACTTATTCAAAATCAATTTTATTTTTGTAAATTCAACAATTTTCAATAGAGGTACGGATTTTTGAAAATTTTAATTTTAATTTTTTGAGCACCTGAACAAAATCATCGCAGAAAAAACTATAAAACATGGAGGCAAAATTCTATAAAAAAAAAATATCCTCAATGGCCGAAGTACCGCTTATTCTAAATTTGTTTGGTTTTTGTAAATTCAACAGTTTTCAATAGACATGGATTTTTGAAAATTTAATTTAATTTTTTTGAGCACCTGAACAAAAAGATCGCAGAAAAAAATATAAAGAAATTAGGAAAAATTCCATAAAAAAATCATCCTCAATGGCCAAAGTATCGCTTATTTAAAATCAATTTGGTTTTTGTAAATTTAACAATTTTCAATAGGGATTTTTGAAAATTTTCGTTTTAATTTTTTGAGCACTTTAACAAAAACATCGCAGAAGAAAATACAAAACACGCAGGCAAAATTCTATAAAAAATTATCCTCAATGGCCCAAGTACCGCGTATTCAAAATTAGTTTGGTTTTTGTAAATTCAAGCATTTTCAATAAAGATATGGATTTTTGAAGATTTTTGTTTTAATTTTTTGAGCACCTGAACAAGGAGGAGCATTTGGTGATTTTCACAGTTTGGTGAATTGTTTTTACTTTTTTTTTCAGTTCATGAAGTTTGCAATTCCAAAATTGGTTTCGTCGTATTATTTCAAAATGGATGTTTAGATATTCGCACTGAATCTTAAATTAAAATTAATTTTGAGTCATTTTGGGTTTACAATTCGTAGCAATATTGTTTTTATATATTTGTTTTTAATAATAATAATAAATACAGTTTATTGAAACTCCTAAGAGCTACAAATGGCCATCGACCGAAGTCTTTCAGCCTATTAACACTAGCTACATTTGTTGTTAGTTACATTGTTCTTAAAATAGTTATGTTATAAATGTTATATTACATTACATGGTATTTTTAAGATATTAAAGAGACTTGTTAGTTAATGCTTATAACTACTCTCTCGTGCACTCTTTGATCATTTCGAAAATTGTTTTTTCCGGAAATTTATATGCATGATGCATATTTCTATCTCTCTGCAGCATTATTTTGTTCAATATTTCGTGATTTGCGTTACGAGCAAATTTGTTTATTAATTGTTGCGATCTTAATTCGAATTTTGTTTTTAATTTGATGAAAATTGTAATTTGATCCCGAACGTAAGAGAAAATGGGAGTATACAGTATTGAATATAAAATAATATTCAGAAATGCTATTCTGTATTGTCTTCTTACAATCACGTTTTAAGTAACTGTAGCAGTTTAAGTAGCAGTCACTGTTTAGGTAACAGTTGATTTTAAGGAGCAAGGACACAGTTTAAATATCAGTGATTTTAAGTAGCAGTGATTTTAAGTAGCGGTGATTTTAAGTAGCAGTGATTTTAAGTAGCAGTGAAATTCGCCTATTGGTAACAGTAACGACCTGTGATTTTTCAATACTAGTGAAAAATCACAGGTACGTGGAATATTGTCCATCCCTAGATAGAACTGCAAAATATCAGAAACATTATTTTTATACAGCAAATCGGAGATAGTTGCTTGATGGCCACATCAACTTTCTTTAGACTGTTGATTATTTAGTGACATTTTGAACACTTATCGAAATACTATTTTAAATAATGGATTTGAATAGTTATTGGCCTAAGGCGACTGCCATAACTGATGTCACAGGTTTTTCGTTAAATTTTATTCTGCCCTTATGGAGCGAGGTATCACACCATGCCAGATCATAACATCTCCCTGTACATCAGGCCACAGAATTACAATTATAATGGCAACAATTAACATATTATTAAAACTTATAGAAACTGGGTTTTCAACTGAAGATTTTTCGAAACGTGTTACTAATAGTTCATTTTTTTTAAATTTATGCTTTTTGACAATGAAACAAAGATATTTAATCAATTTAAGCTCTGCCATGCGGCAGCTACTCGAAATTTCAACAAAAAAACAATAACGGAGAACAGTTAGTTATTCGACAGACCCGGTCTCACAAACCAGTAGGGTCACCATTGGCGGGTTAAAAATACAGGTTTCCTTATGAACAAATGTATGTCGCGTATTTTAAAAGACGCCACAATATAATTAAATTCTTTATATCTTCCATCCCTTCAAGATGTTATTTAGATGTATGATATTAAAGATTGGCAGATTTTGCATGTTTTTCATACCCGCCTCAAATTACAACTGGCACTTCCTTTACGTGTATTAAACGAGTTTATTTTTCTTAAAAATTAATCCCAAAACAAACTTTAATTCGTGGTCAATTGAAAATTGTAATTCACTTGCACAATTTGTAGTCCATGCAAGTTTCAACAAGTTTTACATCCGCATATCGGAATTGCTGCAGCGCGGTTTTCCCTTATCCGGCAGATTTTACCACAAATGTTGACTGCAGACGATGTTCCGATAAAAAATACACGCCTGTCCATCTCTACTCGAAACTGTGCCCGAATTTATTAACCGAATAATGAAACCGCCCTAGATACATTACTATTGAAAATTAAACCTTGAAGACATAATCGTTGTCATGATTAGGTTTATTTTGACCCAAATGTACTATTGTCTAAAACTATAACATGACGCTTTTAAAGAAATAACCTAATTAATTTACATCGAGTCACTATAGTACTTCAGTCTTCAGGGAATACCTTCCTTCTACGTGCACTTGTTAAAATCCCAGCCTCATTAATCCACGCCCGGGATCCAGACGTGGACTTTAAGGGCCCCGGGGGCATTTCCCCAGAAAAAGAAGGGTAAAATGGGGCGACCCATTGAATAATGAGCGCGAGAACCGCAGTCTCCGGGATAATCTTTCACGGGGCGAACGGAACTTCTCCGAAGATTTTTATCGTGAGATTTCAGGATCCACGGTAAATTCTCCCCGAGGGCGGCGTAGATGAGGAGAGATCGTGCAGGGAGTTGCTTAGAATTAGACTTGAAGCTCAGTTTTTAAACTAGACCCTACTAGTCTGAAGTCCCTGGGAAAGCAGAATAGTGTGTGATAATATTTGCCGTTCTCGAGGAACGTTCGGCTCATGGGAGATTGTTAGATTTAATTTTAGATTATGTGCTCGTTTAATGCTAACGTTTTTGTAATTACAATTGTTGTTTTATAATTACTTTCTACTAGACAATATACAAAAAACAGATTTTCACAATGATTTAATAACAAAACAAATTGTCGACTGTAACTATGTAGACATCTTAACCTTGTATTTTTATGACCCCTTTAGAAACCCATAATTCGGATACTAATCGTCACAGTGATAGTTTTCTTTTATCTGTTAGATAACAACGACATAAGCACAACTGAGGTCATTTTATTGTTTCTATCAGATCAAGTGGAAATAAGAGCAACGGTTTTTCCATAGTTTTATCCATTCGCGATCGCCCCAATTCGCCTGAGTAAGCGTCTTTGCTCGTGAGGAAAAAAACGCCCCAACAAAAGGGGTGATGTTTTCATCGCCATCTTGAGCGTGATTTATTTTCGAGCGGGTTTCCGATCTGATACGGTCATATTTACTATTTCCACCGATCACACCCTTTACCAATTACGGGTAAAGTGTGCTTCCACTGTTATTTGATCGAGTCCTATACTTTCCACTGTGAAACGTGTACTATTAGGATTACAATAGTTTTATAAACTTTAAGGCAATTATTTATACTGGGGACGTGTTTGCAGTGTAAATCAGTGGTGGAATTATAAAGAGGCGAAGGATGCGGGCCCAGACTTGATAGGTCTTTCGGGGTATGATGAATTTCAATGTAGGTACTAGATGTGGGTGAAATAACTTTTTTGTGAGTCGACTCATCGTGAAGAGTCTACTCTTTTGAAAAAGTAAACAAACATCAACATTAAACAAATTAAAAAAAACAATAGCTTGGAGTGTTTCAGTTACCATTTCCTTTTAATGTGATATACATACAAATATCCTTTTTCTACATTATAAAATCGGAAGTAATGGCCTTTTGTAAATTAGTTTGGAATTCAATAAATTGCTATTTGCTATGAGCTTGAAACTTTTTGGAGCTATTCAGAATAGATGCAACTACGAGATACCATAAACATTCTAAAACGTCACTTTCATAAATTGTAAGATCATCACATTTCAACGCCTGTTTGCTTTTTCTGAAGTTACATTTTCTCAAATTCAGTTAAACGAATTAAAAACGAAATGCTGTAAGTATACACATTTCAGGAGTTGTTAAGAAAAATGCAACTATTTAATAAAGATTAAAATTCACAAACATCTCTTCTTCAAATTCTGAGATAATTGCACCTGAAAACCTGTAGTTACATTTTTTAATTGGGCAAAAAAATAGAAAACCAATTGCTACAAGCTTAAAAAATTCCAAAGTTACTTAACATAGTTGCTACTATGTGATACCATAAAAATTCTAAAAAGTCGATTTCTTAAATTGTAATAAAATTGCAATTCAACGCCCGTTTGTTTTTTTCTGAAGTTGGATTTTTCAAATTCGGTACAAAATTGAAAAAGAATTGCTACAAGCTTAAAAAATTCCAAAGCTACTTAGAATACTTGCTCCTATGTGATACTATAAAAATTCTAACAGGTTAATTTCCTAAATTGTAACATAATTTCAATTTAACGCCCGTTTGTTTTTTTCTAAAGTAGCATTTTTCAAATTCGGCAAAAAAATAGGAAAACAATTGCTTCAAGCTTAAAAAATCCAAGGTTACTTAGAATAGTTGCTACTATATCATATCATACAAATTCTAAAAAAATAAATTTCTTAAATTGTAACATAATCTCAATTCAACGCCCGTTTGTTTCTTCTGAAGTTGCATTGCTCGAATTCGCTAAAAAAATAGAAAAACGAGTGCTACAGGCTTAGAAAATTCTGAAGTTACTTATAATAGTTGGTACTATGTGGTACCATACAAATTGTAATGTAAAATGTCAATTTCTTAAATTTATTGGTTTTTGACTATTTTCTTACCTATATACTTAATATCATTTAAATGTTAATGTTTATCCTTAGGAAATAAATGTTATTATTATTATTGTTATTAAATTGTAACATAATCTCAATTTAACGCCCGTTTGTTTCTTCTGAAGTTGCATTTTTCAAATTCGCTAAAACAAATAGAAAAATAAGTGGTACAGGCTTAAAAAAATTCCAAAGTTATTTATAATAGTTGCTACTATGTGATACCATATAAATTGTAAAATGTCAATTTCTTAAATTGTAACATAATCTCAATTTAACGCCCGTTTGTTTTTTGTAAAGTTGCATTTTTCAAATTCGTTAAAAAAATAGAAAAACAATTGCTACAAGCTTAAAAAATCCAAAGTTACTTAGAATAGTTGCTACTATGTGATACCATACAAATTGTAAAATGTCAATTTCTTAAATTGTAACATAATGTCAATTTAATGCCCGTTTGTTTCTTCTGAAGTTGCATTTTTCAAATTCGGTAAAAAAACCTTAAAAACAATTGCTACAAGATTAAAAAATTATAAAGTTACTTAGAATAGTCGCTACTATGTGATACTATAAAAATTCTAAAAGGTTAATTTCCTTAATTGTAACATAAATTCAATTTAATGCCCGTTTGTTTTTCTAAAGTTACATTTTTCAAATTCGGTAAAAAGTAGAAAACCAATTGCTACAAGCTTAAAAAATTCCAAAAGGTCAATTTCCTAATTGTAACATAATCTCAATTCAACGCCCGTTTGTTTCTTTTGAAGTTGCATTTTTCAAATACCGTAAAAAATAGAAAAACAAGTGCTATAAGATTTAAAAATTCTGAAGTTGCTTAAAATAGTTTCTACTGTGTGAGACCTTAAAATTCTAAAAAGTAAATTTCTTAAAGTCTAATATAATCTCAATTTAACGCCCGTATGTTTTTTCTGAACTTGCATTATTTAAATTCAGTAAAAAAAATAGAAAAACAATTGCTACAAGCTTAAAAAAATCCTAAATTATTTAGAATAGTTTTTACTATGTGATACCGTAGAAATTCTGAAAGGTGAATTTCCTAAATTGTAACAAAATCTTCATAAATTTAACGCCAGTTTGTTTTGTTTGAAGTTGCATTTTCAATTTCAAAATTGGTAATAATAAACTTTAAAAAAATCAACATTTTGAAAAAAAATAAAAGTACGATTTTTTTTATAGTTCTGAGAGTTCTGATTTTATTTAAGGGTTGTACTCAAGGAGTTCTAACGAAAACTCTAATGGCAAATTCCGATTAAATGATAGGAAATGGGTATATCCAAAATTAAATTTTCTATTATCGAATTTTAAATTTATTTAAAAATGCCATAAATCGTGATTGTATCGAATTTGTTTATAAGAAAGAATTATTGTACTCAATGAGTAGAAATAGAAGATTAACTCAGAACTCCTAGAACTCTCTTTTTTTTGCTTTTGCGACTTAAAAAAAATATTTTTGATAGTTCCGGATAGTTCTGATTGATTTTTCCTGTAGTTCTTTGTGAGTTCTATCGATAGTTGTTATTGAATTTCCAACTTTTAAAATTTTTATCTCTGGAAATTCAACAGAACTCTTTTTTAAAAGTATCAGGAACTATAGTACTAACCCAAACACATCTTAAAATTAGTTAACAATGTTGGGGTGCGGTGTCTAGTTGGGACCCCATTTTTCAAAAAATTCCTGACAGCCCAATTTTACAGAACTCTTTTTAGAAAGTTGATAGTACTTCTAGATACATCAAAAGGAATTGAGAACTCTATTCAGAACTATCATAACTCTTCATTGGGGTGCCAACTTGACACACTCAATAATCTAAATATCTACGAGATATATTTTCAATTATTGCCGTTTATTACATTTGAACAATTGGTGATATATCACCAGTTATTAATCAAGTTGAAAATTGCTGTTTTTAAAATAACTCACTTATTTTCAAACGAGACAGTTCGGAAATTTAAGAAATATATTATTCAAAATTTAAATATTATCGTAAAAACAATACATTTCGAGTGAATTTGAAGAGTTTGAAATTTGTAGCAATTTTTGTTTTGAGCAGATTTGTATCAATTGATTTTCTGTTTTTTTTTAACAAGAAATTTCCCAAATTAAGTTCTTATTTCATGCTAAATCCTAATATAGGCGTTAGTTTTCAGTGGCTCTGAGTTTTGTAATCTTCTTAGGTTAGAATCGGTTGCGCTACTAACGTGTAGCGTACTTAGGTCATAATATATAATTTTTCGGTCCATAAAGTAACTTTAAGAATAATTTAAGGTACTTCAAATTTTTCTGAAGATTCCAAAATCTTTTTCCATGAAAGGCCAATTACGCAGTGTTTTCGTTTTCTCCCTGGACGTACTCTATAATGAAAGTCATCTTCTTCTACGACCACTCCGATAATATTACGGGGGCATGTCGTTCTCCTGCATTTTTACTAGTACATAGACCACTAAAGCCATTCGTTTAAACTTCTTGATTGAATCTCTCAGCATCCCATCCGCTTACATTTTCATTGCGTCTGCCATATAACTTTGGGCAGTAGCGGTTTGTCTTCACCTCCTTTCCAAAAGTTGCTTCTAGGTCCGAATTTAAAGAACTTTTTTTATTTGGGAAAACCCTGTGAGGAAACCAGTCTTAGAACTATCGTCGAACAATTTACAAAAGAATATTGCAAGAATTTGAGATTTATAACAACTATCGTACTTTTCCTTTGACCAGACCAGAATACGTATGAGTCAGAATTGTTTATAACGACGTGAGGCTTGGCAATTGACCTCTTTGCTTGATGTCGATAAAACTTTCAACTAGATCTCAATAATTAACTTACACAATCGGTGACCTTGACTACACTCTTTCGTTCGGAGAATAAGATTACCATCAGAAATGAATAAGATTACCATCAGAAATTGGGTGCTCTTTTCCTAGCGCTCAAAGCGTCTTGCCGATACTCCCTTTCTACACAACCCATGGTCCTAGCGCTCAAAGCGTCTGGAGGTTGTGAAGAAATTAATTCGTGGCATAATGTCTTCTAACTCAGGTTCGTCATTCTTTCGGATGGTAATTGGAGCTCTTTTCCTAGCGCTCAAAGCGTCTTGGCGATACCCTCTTTCTATACAACCCATGGTCCTAGCGCTCAAAGCGTCTGGAGGTTGTAAAGAAAGCAATACGTTCAATAATGACAAGTTAAAGTTATTAGACATTAGATTTTGGAGATTCTTTTCCTAGCGCTCAAAGCGTCTTGGCGATACCCCCTTTCTACACAACCCATGGTCCTAGCGCTCAAAGCGTTCGGAGGTTATGAAGAAAGTAATTCTTAGCATAATGTCTTCTAACTCTGGTTAGTCATTCTTTCTCTGATGATCGCATTTCGTAACAGAGTAGTAACTAAAATGTGAATTGTTTCACATTTCGTTGCAGAGTAATTACTCGGATGCAGTTATTCATTGAGACAAGTTCACTTCACACATTAAAGAAATTACTCACCCAATATGTTGTCGAATCACTCACTGATTCTCACCACTCTATTTCCATCACGGAAATCCTCCCGAATTTTGTGATCCCGTCCCTTTTATCATCTAATTTGCCCCCGCCACATTCAGAAATACACGTGCTAAATTGTCTCATGTATGTTTAAATTCACTTTCCCGTGAATTTACTTATTGGTATTTTTCTGGTCTTGTTTTGGACGTTGAATTTTATGAATTGCATTTTTCTGAATCTCGGTCAGGAGGATGTTTACGTTTTCTTCCCGGTGCTAAGTGTGATTTTAGATGATAGAAGTTAAAGAGTTCTTTGTACGAGTCGTATTTTTCGGCGTGGATGTGTTTTTGTTAATTTTAGCGATGTTATTCCGACCGCGAGACCGCGCGTGTCTCAACTTCTTGCTTACATTATCTTTTACGATTGATATTTATCATGTGTTGTTATGATTATTGTGTGAATTACATTTATCAGATTATTACAATTACGAATGATTTTGCTGAAAAAAATATTACATTAATTATTTTTATTACGGGACCCATGTACTCATTGCAATGTTCAAAATATTCGCCGTTGGTCGTCACGACAAGCAGTCAATTTTTCAATGGAGATCGCTGCACATGCCGCTGTAAACTTTCCTCTTCTTAACTTTCAAATTTCACTGCTGATCACTACTTCTGATCAGTATTTAAATGTAAAACAAACACATAATAAACATATGTCGCAGTATTTCGACATTAAAAATTTGTGAAAATTCTCAACACACGTGTTTTACTTACCACATGCATAATAAATAATTTTCGTTCCTTAAATATACATTTTTTTGGCGGACCCTGTATTTTTATTTACCGCATCCCAATTCATCAATTGTAGTTATTGACAAATTTTATACGTAAATCATCGGATAAAGCAGGAATTGTCACGGAACACTTAACATCGGCAAACTTCTCGAAAGAACTTGTTTTGCCTAAACTTGACCTAAGAGAAAAATAATATCGTTGTTGTCCGCAGAGTGGGAAGTTTAACCGTTTTCCCATTCCACCCACATCCCTTTTCTCTACGCTACAAAAAATATCTATATTATTTTTCGTGGCGGCCTTTATGCGAGCGACGTCCCTTTTTGCTAACGTCCCTTAATAGGGCCGCATTTTGCTAGACACAGGACCCACATTAGTCCGAGTCAAGCGGCATGTCGATGTAAAGAAAGGAATGAATTGATGCTAATAAAGTGAGTATAAATAATTAGCAGGAATGCCTGCTGAAATGAAAGACGGGAATGAAATGTTTAAATTCCTGCTCGAAGCCGAGGGAGTAATCACTGTAGTACGGAATTTTAATTTGATGCAATTTATTGCTACACAAGGTAATTGATTTTTATTCGATCGCAGTAAAAATTTACGGATTTAATCATAAGGTGAATTTAATTGAAATGGTTTTGTTAATCTTATCACAATCAGTACAAATAGCACTTATTAACTTTAATTTAATTAAATATCTAATATGCAGACCATGGTTGCGATCGTTACTACGTGGTAATCCATAATTAAAATAAATTGAAAAACTCACCACGTTTTAACCAAAAATAATTATTGTAAAAATATTATATACAGTTATTGAAATCTATTCACGACTCGAGTTTCGATATGTCACCGTCATTATCAAGTGAATTATAAATTGATGAATAATTAATCAATTTGTAATTTGCTAATGACGGTAACACGTCAAAACTCGAGTAAGGTATATTTGTTTAGATTTACATATATGTCTTAATATGTTTTACAATAATTAGTTATAGTTGAAACGAAACGAATTTTAAATACAGATTTATACAAAATACGTTGACTCTTATGGAAAAAAAAACTAAAAGCGTAAAGCAGTGGATTACTGTACTTGTTTAATTTTCCACTATGTCACCTCAAACTGTAATTTTGTATCTGCATCTTGAAGCATTTTCTAACAGGTAATTTGCGTTACTGGATCTTCGGAGTTGTACTACCCGTAATGCGTCCTATCTTATTTTACATTTTTGTGCTCTCTCTTTTAATTTGTAAAATAATTGCATTTTCCCTAATGGAATAATATTAAATTTTGTTTCATGTAATATTTCCACTTCTGCCCCGGTAATTTCATCACGCACACACACGTAGTTATTATTATGAATGCCAGTTGCAGCCAGGCCCGCGAGGGTTTCGGGCCCGGGTTTAATTACAAAACAAACAGGGCAATATGATAATTCGTTTATCATTTAGCCCTCCGATGTTTTTTAATATTCGCAATGTGTGCGAGATTTGATGCGGCGTCTTCTCAGGGGAGAACGGGGGAAGGGCCGTTAATCCTCCGTCTGCTTTTAAGTAATAACGAAGGCACGACGTGAAAATCACCTTGTCAATTCGACTTTGGGTTTAATTTGGCGAAAGAAAGTGATTCCACTTACTACGTGAATGACTTGTGAAAGACAAAGAAAAGTGCGGAATCATGGCAACATTATTTGCACGTTGTTTTATATAGGATCAATTATTACTGACGAGAAATTCCAGCCATAGATTTCGCGGCGCATCCACCAAAAGTGCGGTACGAATTTTTAATTTTATTTATGCAGTACATTTCTGCAAGTATATTTAGCAAATATAAAATGTTAGAAAACCATATTTTTTAATATCGAGCAACTCATTGATCCATGAATGACACTTAAAAAAATCGTAACTCAAAAAGGCACAACAAATAATTAATTTTATTTTTACAATGCCTTCCTGTAGATATATTTAACAATTACAAATCGTCAAAAACCGTGCATATATTTTTTATAACATTGAACAAAAACCCATGGCTAAAAAGCATAACAAAAAATAATAATATTTTTGCAATGCCTTCCTGCAAGTATATTTAACAATTACTAACTGTCAAAAAACCGTGCAAGATATTACTTATATTTTTTTTAACTTTAAACAGAAGTCCGTGGCTGGCGCATGAGTCAATAAGGGCATGAATAATTTTTATTTTGCAATACCTTTGTGCGAATATATTTAACAAATACAAACTATCAAAAAACAGTGCGCTTGTCTTTAACCCGCCATTGGTGACGCAAATTTAATGGTGACGCCGGTCTCACGCACCGGGGTTTTCAACTGAAGATTTTTCGAAACGTGTTACTAATAGTTCATGTTTTTTTTATAATAATAATAATAATAATAATAATAATAATAATTTTATTCCTTCAAAAAATAATGTATACAGTATACATTATACAGTATACATTTTTTAATGTATGCTCTTTGACAATAAAACAAAGATATTTAATCAATTTAAGCTCTTCCATGGGGCAGCTACTCGAAATTGCAACAAAAAACAATAACGGAGATTAAAGTTATTCGACACACCCGGTCTCACAGACCAGTAGGTCACCATTGGCGGGTTAATACTTTCATTATTTATTCAAAATTATGTAATAGCAATGTTTGGTGGATGGACAACCAAATATGCAATTGTTTAATCGTGTCTGTAGTGGCATTTGAAAATTTCCTTTATAAGCGGTGGATCCCTGATCCGGTGGTGTTTGAAGGATCAAAGAGAAAAAAAAGTGGAAACCCTATTCCAATAAGTCTCGATAGTAAAATACGTTTAATGGTCCCCATTCGCTCATGCAAATATGACAGAAGACTTAATATATGTTATCAGATAAGTCGGAGCCGGTGATGTAAATGTTGAATTTCGTTCTCGTTCCACTCGACTCCGGAGACGATTTATGGGCGAACATTTGTCGCAGACGATATCGGCAGAATGTATGGAAATTGCCGCGGGTTTTATGGAATTTATCTTCTACATTAAATGCTGCCTAATGGTGTGGATTGGTGGAAATCGAAAAGTGTCCATTACGGTTATGCAGACCGTACACAACAACAACAATAACAAAACTCCTGCAGCCGCCATTGCACAATGGCGGAGCGACAATAACGGCATTCGCACAATTGTGTTACAACATGTGTACACTATATCAGTCAATTGCAGGTGACGCCACTGTTCCACAAGCACATTAACACAAACATGTACGTATGCTGCGAGCATATTTCTTTCGTCAATTGCATTCATGAACTTTCATTAATTAAAAACAGTTATTTCTGTCGGCTATAATGTCCATTAGCGCACCAATTAAAATTTATTCACCCCCATTATTACGGAATTAAAATAATTACCCCCGACTCGGGTTTTTCGAAAAACTCACCCAAATTTCTGCTGCAGTCGTTCTGTTTGCGTCATTACATATGCTAAGAAGCAATTAAAGCTACATTCAGGTGATACCAAGTGACCCGTCAAGTCTGGATAACACGTATAGGTCGGGTCCCCGGGCGCGATCTATCATAACAGCTTGGGTCTTATCGACCCCCAACCCCTGCAGACCTGCATTTGCATAACTTCTAATCTGCATACACTTGCCTTGCTCCTTGGAAACAAACTTTGCGAATGCACTAATTTATTCCTTTTTCCCTGCACGTCATTGTGAGTAACGGTCGTCTTTGCCGCCGCTTGAATAATGTTATAAGGTGGAAATCGTTTCACTGCTTGAATTAATGATCTCCTAATTACTTATAAATTGCCTTTGTACACACTATGAATTTATTACAATACAATTAAATTACCTTTCAAACATTAATTCCACTCAAAACGCCTGTATAATAGATAGATATGCACGGAAAATATTATAATTTAAACCTGATGGGGTAAGTTATATTGCATTAATTAAGCTATTAATCAAATCGTCAGTCGGTTTCCTAAACACAAATAAAATAATTTTTTTTATGGATCTGTACTAATTTCCACTCGGGTTGTAAAAAAAGGATTGAACTATTACCTAATCCAGTCAAAGTTGAAGTTTCTCACACATCTACTGCGAAAGAATGCAATTGATAACTATGAAATTTTATGAGATTTAAAAAAGAATCATTCTGAATAAAATATACACGATAAAAGAACGTTTTGTTCGGGTAAATTTTTGCATTCTCATTTTTTAGTAATTTAACCCTTTGGCCTACTTTCCTTAAGTCCGAATGCAGCAGCAGAAACCAGTCCGACTGAGGCACGCCTGGCGTGCCCAATTGTATGCGCACAAATTTATGCTTTTTCATGGCGCAGCTGAAAACGTAAAATATGGACTTAAAAAAATTCTGTTTTGCAAGAAAATGCATTCATTGTGCAGCACTACTAACGCAAGTGCTGCGCCAGGAGTTGAGGTCGTACTCGATTTGATTGGCCCAAGTGGCTCGCCACGAGTTGAGCTCGTGCTCGATGTGATTGGCCCAAGCGGCGCTCCACGAGATATGCTCTTGGTCGTTGTATTTGGCCCGAACATTTAAACACGAGGAGTACTCGTGGTTGTAGTTCAAAGGGTTAATATACTCAATAAACCATTGTTACAGGAACAGAACTAAAATACAGTGAAACTAATTACATTATTTATTGTTGTATACATATTTACATATATTCAAAGAATTATTTATATTGAGAACAAAAAGTCTGTACAAAATTTAAAAGTTTTGAACATTTGGAACATTTTCAGAACATTGAAATGTGTTTTTCTATCAAATTTTGGCATATTCTTCCAAGATACGATTTTCGCTGTAATAAAACCTTCTCTTGAAGATCCATAGGTGAGTCATTGTCAGTCACTAGTTTAACAACTCTTTCCACGGCTTACGTGTGACATGGAAACCTGGGAAAGTCGATAACCGCGTTTCCTTAATGCATTGTATTGTATGATTTGTCATTAGGGCTGCTATTCTAGGGGATCATGTCAATGTAATCTTTAGTGTGAAAGTCGATTTTTGGAACTGTAAATTTCCTTATGCCATCTCTACTTTCCGTTCTTGCTTTAAGAAGCCGGCGTAAACCAAGCTCTCTTATATGCATGGGTTCATCACATAGCTTGGACAAAATAAGATTTTCGGCAACAGCAAAGTATCCGTTCCTTTGAATAACTGGAGATCAATTTTTTTAAAGATCAGTAGTGAGATAGCACGAGTATAAAATAAGCTTCGATTTATGGTTAAATCCATAAGCGCATGAAGGTTTTAGCTTGATGTAAAACCACTCAGATGCATAAACTTTTACCATTAATTACATAATTTTAAGGTTTTTAGTAGTATTTTCAGTTGTTAAAGTATAGGATTTGCTAATGTAAGCCATCTGGAATGAGCAAGTTTTCCAGGGTTTTTCAAAAATAAATCCAACGAGCCGTTCTCACTAAATACAGCAATACAGATTTGCATTAAATGCTTTTGATCTGTACATGAATAATTATTTTTTCTAATAACGGTAGATTGTTTTCAATTGGTAAAAATTAAAATGAAGCTCATTATTGTTTTCCAGTTGCTTACTTAGTTTCCCTGCAACCAGTCAGCTGTGTTTGACGAGTATATTAGTCACAAAAATTGCAATATTTTGAGATATAACGAGAACCACGAACAATAAACACTTTTTTTTTTGTTTTTGACGAGTATACTCGTCATAAAGAAAGAAAGAGTATACTCGTTATAAAGGTATACAAATATAACAAGTACTTGTTCGACATTGTACAAAATATTTCTAATACTTCATTACCAGTATACTCGTCACTCAGCTGACTGGTTAAACTCATTGGAGCCCTTACTTTTCCCATCTAAAGAACAAAAAATGTGTAAAGGAAGTTCCTTAGCATGAAATAAGCAAATTAACCATTGTAGTGATCTTTATATTTCGATTTCCTGCAACGTAATCACAGAATTATTAACTCTAGTATCGTATGTTCATTAATAAACAACCTTAAGTGTGCCATGATTTTTTATTTAAAAAATTAAGTTGGCACACATGTTAGGAATTGACATACAAAACGTCAGATCTTTTTAAAAGTCACCATTATTTCGTGGTCACAATGGTTTACAGTAACCAGCAAAAAACGTTACTAGTTGAAAGTTATTTCCGAAATTGGACTAAAGTGGACCGAAACTGGGTTTATTCATTCGACGTACCTTTGGCTGACTTTCAGGAAGAATTTCCTAACGTTCCAATTTTTTTTTGATGAATTTACAAATAATAATAATACAACCCCCCCCCAAACCTCAACGTTTGATCCCAATTTCTAGTATATAAGCGGTGTAGAACAATAAAATTAATTTGAAACCAAACACTGTGTTGGTGTTTTATCAAATGATACCATGGAGTTTCAACAAGTAAAAGCCTCATCGATCCAACATCGATCCAATATTTAAAAATACCTTATCATGATCTGTTATGTCTCCGTAAACCAGTGGTAGACCAGTCAAACATACTCAGGATGCTATTAACACAGCCTACGATTTCTCCGCCTCGTTTGTCACTGCAAATCAATTTATCGGTAGGAACATAACATAGGTAACATAACCTCAATATGTATTACCAACCTAAATAAAAAAAAATCATGGCACACTTAAGGTTTTTTTTAATGACCACTAGTTAGAGTGGTTTCATCACATCCAATTGCGGTAAAATTCAAACATTTTTTCAAAAACTCCATTATGCTTTCTGCAATGTTTTTTGCAGTATTAGTGTTACGTGGTCTAAAAACTTTGAAATTGGCTCTTCCACTAGCGAAACGTGCTCTTCTGTAGTAACCTTTTCTGAAACTTAGTTCCTCTCTTTTCTTGAATTATTGTCTTGTCTTTCCTTCCATCGAAAAATAATCCTCTGTTTTCGCTTATCGGACCTCTATTGCATTTAATGCATTTTGTTTGCTTCTTTGACCTTTATCGTCTATTTTTTTTTAGTCGATTATTTTGCTTTTATTTTCATTATTGATTAAGCCCAAGTCCTGAAAATCAGCGCTTGCTATTGCTGGAGCAGATCTATGGGATATCCCTGACCAATCACGTTTAGAGACAATAGACGGAAGTTTAATGCGCATTTTAGCTATTTCGTAATTTTGAGAGACCTGCCAAATTTGTCTCTTCTTATAAACATCTCTGTATTTCATCATCACTAACAGTGCGCTTTCCTGTCACTTTCTCGCGGTCTACATAAAATTTAATTCAAGAACGATCACAATATAGCACGATGACAGAAACGTTCACTGATAGCAATGGCATCGTTGCTATCAGTGAACGTTTCTTTCATCGTGCCATATTGTGATTGTTCTCGAATTAAATTTTATTGCCTCTGTAGTTCTAGCATTTAAAAATGCTTGCTCTAAAAGGGGGACTTTTCTTTCTTTTATACATTTACATTTACAACCAGCAATATCAATAAGCGATTAGCATCTTCTTTAAATGTAACAAAGTTTGATTTATGCTGTTTTATCCTTTTTTCTATAGCACATGTTAAAATATGCTTTTATCAACTCGAAATAGTAGATCAAGTGTCATTTTACACGTAAGAGTAGATAAAGTAATACTTTAACAGCAAGGGTAGATAAAGTACTTTAATTTAGTTTATTTAATTTTTTTAATTTTATTTTATTATAGTCTTAATTATTATTTTATTAATTATTATTTTATTATTGTAAAGTAGCTTTAGCTTGAAAAACTAGTCTTAATCTCCTATAGAAAAAAATAGAATTTTACACACGACGATAAAATATCACTATCGACTTGCGAAATTAACATTTCCGCTCATCGATAATATATTATTTTATCATCTTGTATAAAAAATAACTATTCCTACATTTTGATGAATTAGAAAATGTCTATACTTTATATCATATGCTTTTAGATTTTGTGAAATTTGGGTACTGAAAGCTTTTAAACATATATTTTCAATTTTAAGAGCTAAAATTTCAGATGTTTCACTTACACTTAGCTCCTTTGCTAAGGTGTCTGTTTTGAGGTTATGTCTCATAAGAAAATAGCTCTTTGTTAGATCTTCATTTGTCGGCAATATTACTTAGCTTAAGTCATTAAAATTACCGAAAATACGACAGTCAGCCATTTGTCTCGTTATAATTTGTTTCAACAGGGCCAATTTATACACAATAGTCTTAACAACGATACAAAATATATTGTATCACTTAACCCCTTACTGCATGATTTTTTATTTTTATAAAACAAAAATAATTATGAATACCTTTAGTGATCCAGTAATTGGGAAAAATATTTAAAAAATGTAATATATATTTTTTACAAAAATACAGGCTGTGCCACATCTGGCACGCAATGCAGTAACGGAGCCTTATTTCGTATGACCTAATAGAAAACAATTTCTGTCTTTATTTAACTCTTTGCTGCATACGGGACTACATTTTGAACCACCAAATTTAGGCAAGCTGTGACACATCGGTCTACAAAATAGACCACAAAGTTTGCGATTTAAGGATTGTCAGTACCTATAACACAAACGCTAATTCTGGCAAAAATATCTTGTTTCCAGGTGCTTATGAAAACTAGATATTTTTTTCTAGGCAACCCTATTAGTCTCTAAAATATATCTAAATATAAAGTTTTGCCACTAGCCGCTAAATAAAGCTAAAATATGGCACGTTATGCAGAAAGGAGTTAGAAGCCGCTGAACATGAAGCTCTATTTTCTAAGAATAATACTGAACTGGAACTAGGTCCTTCAAGATTGGCCACAAAACATCAAGTGATCGGTTACCAAAACGACGCTAAATAATTGGAACGACCCTATATTCCCACCAGCGTTTAAATCTCTATTATTCAATTCAAGAAGAAATTATGAAATTAATATTTTGTAGGACCACCATTTGCTATAACTTTTGCCAAGCTTGTATTCGTAGATGAAACCAGTTTCTTCATATTATATTTGTCAGCCAAATCTTTCCATGCCTTTTCAAATATTTCCTGAAGTTCATCTGCATTCCCGGGTCGAAAGTCTCTTGAGTATTTTTGTTTTTTTTAGGTATTCCCAGACATTTATAATTGGACTGAGATCAGCGCTTTTTGCAGGCTAAGGCAATACATGAATTCTGTGGTCATTTAGTCACTGACTATGAATCACAATTTTCGCAGTACTGTTCTGTTGTATTTTGTGGCATTTAAAGGGCCATCTATTTTCCAAATTACTCCGGGTCCATTTATACTGATCCAAGCCTAAAAATTAACTGAAAAACGCCGACTATTACTTATCGGATGGGTGAATCTAATATCCTTCTGCATATCCTTTTTCCATTATTACACAATTAAAACTTTTTTTCGCCAGAAAAGATTTCCTAATTCCAAAAATCATGCCCACGATACATGAATTCGCTGGCAAACTCCAATCTTCTGTGTTTATTGCTTTCGAAAAGATAGACTTTTTTGGCCACTTGAAATTTTTCTAGACCAGCAGCTTTAAACCGTCGAGAAGTTAGCCATAAAAATTCCAGCCATAGGGTTCCCGGCGAATCCATCAAAAGGGTTGCGATTTTTACATTTTATTTGTGTAGTGCCTTACAAAAAGCCTCGAAATTTAAGAAAAAAACAAACATTTTCCAACAGCTCATTAATCCACGGGTGGCGTTTAAAAAAATCGTAACTCAAAAAGGGCATTGCAAAAAAAAAGATTTTATTTTCGATATGCCTTTCTGCAAGTACAGTTAACAATTACAAATCGTCAAAAAGCCGCGATTAATTTTTCTTATATTTTTGATTTAACATTTAACAGAAATTCGTGGCTGGCCCATAAAACAACAAGGGCATTGCAAAAAAAATCGATTTGCCTTTCTGCAAGTTTATTTAACAATTAGAAATCATCAAAGAACCGTGATGAATTTTTCTAATATTTTTTATTTAACATTTAACAGAAATTCGTGGCTGGCCCATAAAACAACAAGGGCATTGCAAAAAAAAATCGATTTGCCTTTCTGCAAGTTTATTTAACAATTAGAAATCATCAAAGAACCGTGATTAATTTTTCTAATATTTTTTATTTAACATTTAACAGAAATTCGTGGCTGGCCCATGAAACAACAAGGGTATTGCAAGAAAAAATATTTTATTTTCGCAATGCCTTTCTGCAAACACAGTTAACAATTACAAATCGTTAATAAGCCGTTATTAATTTGTCTTATATTTTTTATTTAACATTTAACAGAAATTCGTGGCTGGCCCATAAAACAACAAAGGCATTGCAAAAAAATATATATTTTCGATTTGCCTTTCTGCGAGTTTATTTAAGAATTATAAATCGTCAAAAAACCGTGATGAATTTTTCTTATATTTTTTATTTAACATTTAACAGTAATTCGTGGCTGGCCCATGAAACAACAAGGGCATTGCGAAAAAAAATTCAATTTGCCTTTCTGCAAGTTTATTCAACAATTACAAATCGTCAAAAAGCCGTGATGAGTTTTTCTTATATTTTTTATTTAACATTTAACAGAAATTCGTGGCTGGCCCATGAAACAACAAGGATATTGCATGAAAAAATATTTTATTTTCGCAATGCCTTTCTGCAAGTACAGTTAACAATTACAAATCGTCAAAAAGCCGTAATTAATTTTTCTTATATTTTGTATTTAACATTTAACAGAAATTCGTGGCTGGCCCATAAAACAACAAGGGCATTGCGAAAAAAAAAATCAATTTGCCTTTCTGCAAGTTTATTTAACAACTACAAATCGTCAAAAAGCCGTGATGAATTTTTCTTATATTTTTTATTTAACATTTAACAGAAATTCGTGGCTGACCCATAAAACAACAAGGAATTGCAAAAAAAATCAATTATTATGAATTTCCGTTAAAAGTTATATAAAAAAAATGGTGATGTGGCCATCATGTTACTTTCTCCGACTTGATGGTATCATTTATATTTACGTTTTCATGGTTCATTTTCAATTGAAATCATATTTTAAATGTACATCGAGCGTTGCGTAAACTCGGATGAAACTGACGTTTAAAACGTCAAAATTATGAAACGGAAAAAATATACTTCAAATTCAAAAACTCGGTTTACTCAAAAACTAACGAGATTTCGAAAAAAACTTATTCTTTAGAAGTTGTTCATTTTGCTATTCTCTACAATTATTATTCACACAAATTTGCTGTAACTATCATCGTTTCATAATTATAAACCAAAAGTTTAAAAAAATTAATCAATTTTTTTCTCGAATAGCAATGATTTTATGAAAAATATTTTAAGCAAAAGATATTCATTTCTTTGTTGTCTTCAATGTTTGTTTAAATGTTTTTGTGATATTTTTCCTATTTAAGAAAATATTGGCAAAAAACAAAAAACAGTTAAGGTAAACACCCACTTCCGGTGTACGAAATTTTACCAAAAGCTTTTCAGTTCTTCAGATTATCAAATAAGACGTATGTTGAAAGTTTCATATCAATTGCTCTATTCGTTTTTGAGATACAGCGCACACAGACAGACACACACACACACACACACACACACACACAGACAGACACACACACACACACACACACACACACAGACACAATTTTTTTTTTTCAAGAAATTGTTGAAATGGCATCTAGGGACCCCAAAACGGATATTTCCGTAAAAAAATTTTTTGAAAAAAAAATCACGATCACAATACTTTCTCGTACTTCGTAACGGAGAAAGTAAAATATTAGAAAAATTCATCACGGCTTTTTGACGATTTGTATTTGTTAAATATTCTTGCAGAAAGGCATTGCGAAAATAATTTTTTTTTGCAGTACCCATTTTGAGTTACGATTTTTTTAAACGCCACCCGTGGATTAATAAGCTGTTGGACAATTTTTGTTTTTTCGTTTTAAATTTCGTGGCTTTTTGACAGTTTGTATTTGATAAATACGCAGAAAGGCACTACACAAATAAATTTTTAAAAAATCACACCTGTTTTGGTGGATGCCTATGGCTGGAATTTTTATGGCTAACTTTTCGTCGGTCAGCTTTAATACGTCTATGAGCAGTTCTAGTAGACCCTGCAAATCCAGTTTCTTCTTAAGCACTTAAAGCAGGATTTTCTTTGAGATGATTCAACAATGCAACATCCTATTCTTCGTATTTTAATTCTGAGCGGCCTTCTTAAATCTTGCTTTATTTCAAATCGCCTTTTCAAATTATATATGCAGGTTTTGCTCACATTTAAACCTGCAGACACTCGGCTCAGAAAACCTGAAAAAGTTTTCTTCTAGTTTAGCTATTGCTCTGCTCTTCTCACCTAAAGATAGATGTCTAGGCATACTTTAAGATTACTTTTATAAATCTGTCAATCAACTGTTGGTATTTATTAAATAACATTGCAGAAATAGAAGCACTATGATTTTGTTAGTTTTTCCTCAAAACCCGAACAGAGAATTTTTTTTTAATATAAATCAAGCTTATGAGGTGGAAACTATCGTGCGCGATAAGACAATGAACTTTTCCGAAGTATAGCCCCCTTAAGAGGATGGTTGAATGAATGTTTTCTGATTGAGGACAATTGTCACAATAATAATTTCCTTTGTAATACACTTTGTTATCTTCGGCAGTAACATATTGAATCATCATTAATACATTAAAACTATACGTATTAATTTTCTTCAGGGCGCAGTGAAACCTGATGTTTTTAGAATGGGTAGTACTCGGAGTAGAGATGGGTAAGTCAACTCTGAGAATTGAGTCGCGGAGTCAAGTAACTCCTTAGGAATTTTACAGCTCTTTTTGAGTCATGAAAGATATGTTGGAAAGGAGGATCTGTTTTTTTGGTCTCCGCATTGTTTTCGGGGTGAATTGTAAAATTTCCGAAGTGAGGACCTTCTTTTACAAGCAGGCGGTTCACAAAGAAAGGGACATTTCGCTCATCCCTAACGTAGTACTTCCAACTCAATAAATGTGTAAATGAACAGAACTTCCGTTAATGGATACCAACTAACCCTCGCGAACTCCATAGACGCCCTTTTTAACCCTTTGACCTACAACCACGCGTACTCCTCGTGTTTAAATGTTCGGGCCAAACACAACGACCACGAGCATATCTCGGGCGCGCCGCTTGGGCCAATCAAATCGAGCGTGAGCTCAATTCGTGGCGAGCCGCTTGGGCCAATCAAATCGAGTACGAGCTCAACTTCTGGCGCAGCGCTTGCGTTAGTAGTGCTGCACAATGAATGCATTTTCTTGCGAAGCAGAATTTTTTGAAGTCAATATTTTACGTTTTCAGTTGTGCCATGGAAAAGCATGAATTTGTGCGCATACAATTGGGCACGTCGGGCGTGCCTCAGTCGTACTGGTTTCTGCTGCTGCATTCGGACGTAAGGAAAGTAGGCCAAAGGGTTAACTGTCAAAGGATTACAGTTTGGGCTATGGTGATAAGGCTCCTGTGGAGGATGCACCTTTTTATGTTGTAATCCATGAATTTCTCGTCTCAGATTTACGTTGCCGCCACATACCTCGAGGAATAATTTGGTTTCAGCAAGATGGGGCGACTCCCCACACCTTATCGGTGTCTACGGACAAGTAAAGAAGATTATTCCCGTGGATCTCGCTCTGAGGTGACATTAAATGGCCCACACGTTCTCCTGACTGGGCTACTTTCAATTGAGGCACTTTAAAGGGAAAGTTTATCTCAACAAGCCGCGAAATTTGAATGTATTTAAAGAGTATACACAACAAACATTTTCGAGTTTCGTGCAACTTTGAAGTGTTGATGATCAACTTTTTAATTTATTTTATTTATACTTTGTTCTCCTTCAAAACAACAATGTTATTGCTAGAATTTTCAACGGGAAGTGGCAGAGGCAAGATTTTGTGCTCGAACACGTTTCATGCAGATTAATTAATGGTACTTATATTTTCTTGGAAGGATGCTAATTAGAATACTTGATAAGCACATATTTTACGAAGTGCATAAATATATAAATATGTCACCGGGAAACTGTATTCTTTCACTTTCATAACTTGTTGTATAGCTTTTTAAGCTTAAAAGGCAATTGGATGATTGGATTCCGTTTAGAGACGCCGATTTTAGTCGGCGACGGGCGTCGCGGTGCATTCCCCGGCGTCTCCTAGCGCGCGAATGGTAATTCAATTAATTTATTACCGA
The DNA here is from genome assembly GCA_910593695.2 of Ocypus olens. Classification (NCBI taxonomy): domain Eukaryota; kingdom Metazoa; phylum Arthropoda; class Insecta; order Coleoptera; family Staphylinidae; genus Ocypus; species Ocypus olens. The sequence goes on from OU343051.1 coordinate 16,829,318, forward strand.
CGCCGTAAGAGGCTTTACTCACTTTGATGTTTAACCGCGTCGATACGGCCGCGAACTTCAGAAGTGTACATAAAAATGCAAGAAAGATAACATGAATCGCAAATATTTGATTTCATTCTGAAAATATTTATTTATACATTAATTTAATAATACATACATTTATCTATACATCTTCTAAATTATTTTAAGGTTTATTAGTTACTCTTAATTTGAAGTAATATTATATTGGTTGATCAGACAAAATATATCGCTAAACCAAATGGTGACTTCTGTGTAACGGCGAAAAATAAAAAATAAAAATACATAAAATAATATACAATAAAAATTAAACAAACTTGATACATGTGACCACACTTAATACAAAACAGTGCCAATAATTGTTTAAAAAAATAATTACAGCTTTGGGGCCGCGGTGGCCTAGTGAGTAGAACTCCTGCTCACGGGTCTCGTGGGCGTGGGTTCGAATCCCATCCGTGCGGTCACTTTTTCGAAAAAGTGACCGTGCGGGTCCATGGATGTCTAGTGTATATCCCATTCATTATTAAAATGAAATCTCAACGTAATTATCGTTAGTGGCCGAATAGTACATGCTTACGCCAATTCCAAATCATCCGCACTTCCTCAACCCGAATTCCCGTCAACCATCCTTTAAAAATAATTACAGCTTAACCAACAAAGAAAACCAATTGATAATTAATAAAAATAATATTGATAACTTCTAGGAGCAGTTAACTGTATAAACTTTTTTGATTAGTAAACCATTTAATATGCGAGTGGTAAACTCAATTTTCTCCTCATAGAGTGTTCTGCTTAAATGATACATCTCGTTGTGCGAGGGTCCATTTCACTATCGGCCTTGATTAAAAAAAGCCAAACGCGTCGGAATAAATCTCCTTGAATAGGACGATCGGAGTTAGTCTCAGTTATTTACTGCAGGCCCTTCTGAGCCGATTGGAGCCAATTGGTGCTTACGGTATCGATTTTGGTGTGCCGTGGGCGATAAAGGATATATTCGGGACGGTGCTGGAATAACACCTACAGAGAGGATGAAGTCCCGGGATATCGCCGGTGCACTCAGAAAAAAAAGAAGAGAAAAGCAGGTCTTTCATACAAACTCACACACAGGCGGTTTATAATGTCGTAGTCGTCGTGGAGGTAACCTACTTCAGAGGATAAGGATATCGAATAAAATGGGGTATTCCGTTCGGGCCCTAATTTACCTGCGAGCACCTGCGCGACCGATTTCCCAACACAACTTCTTACTCGGGCAAATTGGACAACAGCCGCTTTCCGGTTGACAATTGCGGAACTAATGCTCGAATCACTACGCTCTAAACCAGTTAGGAATCGATTTGGGCGTGGAATCACTTCTCTTTGTGCAAAATTGAATGACTTAATTCACTAAAACTAACCGTTAAATTCCATTTCGGTTACCATTGAACACCCTATAATTTTCTCGTGAAAAAAGAGAGCAATACATCAAACTAATGCGTACGAAATTTTGTTGTCTCTCTAGATAACTCCATTGTGTCACTTTTATGTTGATACCTTGACCCGGATCTGTCCAGATAGTACCGGTACGGGCTGTAAAAAGGACAAAATAAACATAAATAACTGCCGGGGGATGTTTTATGCTTGAAATAAAGTTATATTTATTGTCGGAAACTTTTTTAACGCCGGACCGTGATAAAGTCCCAACTCTCGCCCGGCGCATCCACCAAAACTAATTTAAAAATCTGCATTATAAAAGCAATTAAAACTAATTTGATTACATTGATTTGAATAAACTAGTTATTCAATGTATGAACTTTATTAAACAGATAACTATTACATTTTTATAAAATAATTACATAAATTAAAGATTGAATAATGTGAACAAATATTCGGATTTAACAGCAAATCGTTAAAATCACTGTCAGTCGGAACTGTTTTCCCAGTTTCTCGTTTGTTTTTTAACTTGCATGATGAAAATATTTTGAATCTATCGACATATCGAATAATGGATGCAGAAATTAAATAACTAAATGTAAACATATAAATGCATTTAAAATTAATAAAAGAGTAAACTTGTAAAATAATCCACATATTTTGATCAAAGTAGTGTTGATACAACGTGCAATAAATAATTTTAATAAAATTAAACTGTTTTGAGTAAACAGATCTTCAATGTTAAACGTTCCATTTTTTTTAGAATGAGAATTTAGTCGGCTTTGCTGTTAAAAACGTCGCTTACAACGAATCTATCTGCACGTTTGGGAAATTATAATTATACAGGGTGTTACAAAATGCATTGGCATTGTTATCTCGGCAAATTAAGGCAAACTTGCGCATTTTAATGCTGAATAACTTTCTAAAAATAAATTGAAAATATTCCAACTACTTCCGCAGATATAAAAAAAAACGAAAAATCAATTTAGGTTTTATTTTTTTACCAGTTTCAGATCAAATCGCCCTATTCCAGTTCAGAAATTTTTCTATTTTTTTAAGTCTTCTGAACACAATTTGTCTATAAGAAAAATGTGGGACTTCCTGGAAAGGAGATACGCAAACTGACTTGTAAATATTGCTTAAATCGACTCTAAGCGCCTTAAAAACAATTTAAAAAAAATTTATAATAATTTATAAATTTAAGTCTAAAAGCTCATTCTGAATAATATTTGTCTATATTTTTTTGTGGGACTTCCAGGAACGGTGATCTGCAAAATGAATTTTGTCGTAAATAGTGCTTAAATCGACTTGTATCGCCAAAAGATGATTAAAATTTTTTTTCTTCCAAAAATTTTTTCAATTTTTTTTTCAAGTCTTAACCCTTTGCACTCGTATTTATATTTAAGAGCACAATGGTAAATGGCATTGTGGCGACTATAAGGCGACATACGAGTGCAAAGGGTTAAAGCTCATTCTGAATACTATCTGTCTATATTTTGTTGTGGGACTTCCAGGAACGGAGATACGCAAAATGACGCCAAAAAGCGATTAAACATTTTTTTCTTCAAAAATGTTTTTATTTTATTTTTTTCAAGTCTTGGCGCTCATTCTGAACACCATTTGTGTATATTTTTTTTTTGTGGGACTTCCAAGAACGGAGATAAGCAAAATGGTTTGTAAATGATGCTTAAATCGACTGGAAACGCCTAAAAAACAATTTAAAAAATCTTTTTTTCAAAAAATGTTTTCTTCTTTTTCAAGTCATTAGCTCATTATGAACCCTATTTGTCTATATTTTTTTGTGGGACTTCCAGAAACGGAAATACGTAAATAGTGCTTAAATCGACTGGAACGCCCAAGAAACGATTTAAAAAAAAATTCTTTAAATTTTTTTTTCTATTTTGTTTCAAGTCTAAGAGCTCATTCTGAACACTATTTGCCTATACATTTTTTTATAGGACTTTTAGGAACGGAGATACGCAAAATGACTTTTGTCGTAAATAGTGCCTAAATCGACTGGAAACGCCTAAAAAACGATTAAGAAAATGTTTTTTCAAAAAATTTCTTTTCTTTCTTTTTTCTTTTTTTCAAGCCTAAGAGCTCATTATGAACACTATAAAAATTTGTTGTGAGACTTCCAGGTACCGACGGAGATACGCAAAATTATTTTTGTCTATTTTTTTCAAGTCTAAAGCCCGTTTGGCACGATGTTTAATTTTACAAAAAATTGACATGCCAATTTTCACAAAAATATTAAACACAATTGCATACATAGAATTGTGCAATAAATTTTCATGTGAATTTTCGTGTAAATTATTTAGAACTGGTTCTAACTCGGAGGTAAATCAAATTCTAACAGTCAGTTTACTCAAAAACTAAAGAGATTTTAAAGAAAATTTTGTTGTTGATTTTGGCATTCTCTGTAATTATGATTTGTCTAAAAATACTAAATAAGTAAGGTGATTTGATTTTTCCAGAATGATAAAGAGCAATTATATCCCAATAATGCTTTTAAAGTTCTGCATTTAAGTTAATTTTTGAAAAATCAATACGTTTTCGATATTTGAGCATTGAAAATCGCAATTGGGTTTGATGGTGATTATCGGGAAAACTAAATGATTAATGTTATTTGATTTTTCTGGAATATTAAAGCTCAATTATTTCCAATAATGGTAAAAAGTTGGACATTTAAATTTGTCAATTTTTGAAAAATACATTTTTTTTTTAATTTTGAGAGTTGAAACTTGTAAATTTTGGGTTTGCCATATCTTGGAATAATCGCCATATCTTAAAAAGTAGGTCCTCAACAAGCATGAATATTGTTTTTGAATTAAAGCCTTGTCACTGATCACCAATTTTGTGAAAGTTTGGACTCTGCATTTGTTTCTCGTTTTAAATAATTACAGCTTTTCCGATTTTCAAGCGCTAAAACTTGCCAGTCTTGCATCGATTGGAAGACGAAATTATTGACATGCTTTGATTTTTCAATAGTATCAAAGCCAAATTATTCCGAAATAATAAGTTGGAAGTCTGCAATTCTTTTGGTTTTTGAAAAATCAACGCATTTTCGATTTTTAAGCGGTGAAAATGGCCATTCTTGGGTTTGATTTTGATAATCTAGGAAACTAAATAATTAACATGGCTTGACCTTGTGGAATATTAAAGTCCATTTATTCCCCAATATTGCTGTTAAAGTTGGAAGATTGGATTTCAGTCAGTTTTTGAAAAATTAATGATTTTTCGATTTTTGAGTTGAAAATTGTAATTTTTGAGTTTGATGGCAATTATCTGAAAAACTATGTCCTTAACGGGCATGAGAATTTTTTAAATTAAAGCCTTATCATTGATTGCCAATTTTGTGAAAGTTTTAACTCTGCATTTGTTTCTGATTTTGAATAATCAATGCTTCTTCGATTTTCAAGAGCTTAAAATTGCCATTCGTTTGATCGTGATTATCTATCTGGATAACGGAATGATTAACATGCTTTTATTTTTCAATAGTTTTAAAGCCAAATTATTAAAGCCATGTCACTAATCACCAATTTTGTGAAAGTTTGGACTCTGATTCTGCATTTGTTTCTCGTTTTGAATAATTAAAGCTTTTTCGATTTTCAAGCGCTAAAACTTGCCAGTCTTGCATCGATTGGAAAACGAAATTATTGACATGATTTGATTTTTCAATAGTATCAAAGCCAAATTATTCCGAAATATTAAGTTAGAAGTTTGCAACTCTGTTGGTTTTTGAAAAATCAACGCATTTTCGATTTTTGACCGTTGAAAATGGCCATTCTTGGGTTTGATTTTGATAATCTAGGAAACTAAACAATTAACATGGCTTGACCTCTTGCAATATTAAAGTCCATTTATTTCCCAATAATGCTGCCAAAGTTGGAAGATTGGATTTAAGTCAGTTTTGGAAAAATCAATATTTTTTCGATTTTTGAGAGTTGAAAATTGTAAATTTTGAGTTTGATGGCAATTATCTGAAAAACTATGACCTTAATGGGCATGGATATTTTTTTATATTAAAGCCCTATCATTGATCATCAATTTTGTGAAAGTTTGAACTCTGCATTTGTTTCTGATTTTGAATAATCAATGCTTCTTCGATTTTCAAGCGCTAAAAATTGCCATTCTTGGATAGAGTGATTATCTGGAAAACGGAATGATTGACATGCTTTTATTTTTCAATAGTTTTAAAGCCAAATTATTCCGAAATAATGTGAAAAATCAATATTTTTTCGATTTTTGAGAGTTGAAAATTGTAAATTTTGAGTTTGATGGCAATTATCTGAAAAACTATGACCCTAATGGGCATGGATATTTTTTTATATTAAAGCCCTATGATTGATCATCAATTTTGTGAAAGTTTGAACTCTGCATTTGTTTCTGATTTTGAATTATCAATGCTTCTTCGATTTTCAAGAGCTTAAAATTGCCATTCTTGGATTGATCGTGATTATCTGGAAAAGGGAATGATTTGACATGCTTTTATTTTTCAATAGTTTTAAAGCCAAATTATTCCGAAATAATGTGAAAGTAGGAAGTCTGTATTTGTTTTGGTTTAAAAAAAAACAACGCTTTTTTTGATTTTCGAGCGTTTAAAATGCCCATTTTTGTGTTTAATGGAGATTTAATGAAAAACTAGGTAAATAAAGTGCATTGATTTTTCTAGAATATTCAAGCCTGATGTTCTTGGAATGAATCTGTTGAAATTAAAAGTCGGTGAATGATTTGAGTTTAAAAAAATAACGCATTTTTAATATCCGAACGCTTAAAAATGCTCATGCTTGGGTTTGATAGTAATTATCTGGAAAACTAAATGATTTTTTTAGAATTTCGAATTTTAATTGTTTTTGAATAATGCTGTAAAAGTTGGTCAGGTTGAAAAATCAACGTTTTTTTTCGATTTTTGAGCTCTAAAAATGGCCATTTTTGGCGATTATCTCATGTTACTTTCTCCGATGGTAATAACTATACCATCATTTACACTTTCATGGTATATTTTCAAAATAAATCATATTGTAAATGTACATCGAGCGTTTTATATAATCGGATGAAACTGACGTCTAAAACGTCAAAATTATGAAAGATGAAGATGACAAATTATACTTCAAATTCTAATAGTCAGTTTATTTATATGTGTAATATTTAATTTGACCTGTGAACATCATATAATTTTGATAAGCTCCACCAATAAATTATTATTATTATTATTATTATTACTCAAAACCAAAGGGATTTCGAAAAAAACTGATTCTTTATAAGTTGTTCATTTTGGCTTTCTCTACAATTATTATGCATGTAAATTAGCTATAACTATTATCGTTTCATAATTATAAACCAAAAATGAAAAGAAAGATAATACATTTTTTTCTCGAATTAAAATGATTATATAACAAAATATGTTCACTTCTTTGTTGTTTTCAAAATTTGTTTAAATGTTTCTATGATATTTTTAAAATTTTAAAAATCACCGGAAAAAAAACAAAAAACAGTTAAGGTAAACACCCACTTCCGGTGTACGAAATTTTACCAAAAGCTTTTCAGTGCCTTGGATTATTAAGTAAAACTTATATTCAAAGTTTCATATCAATTGTTGCATTGGTTTTTGAGATACAGCGCGTACAGACTGACATAGACACAGTCACACGCAAGAGACACAAAAAAAATTCCAGAAATTATTGAAATGGCATCTAAGGACCCCAAAACGGATATTTCGTAAAAATTTCACGATCACAATACTTTCTCGTACTTCGTAACGGAGGAAGCAAAAATGATTGACGTGCTACGTTGGACCCAAAATGTATCACTTATTGGCCTTCCCGTGTGTTAGGCGCATGCGCGGTTGCAAATAACATCCAACGTTAATAACTAATGACCTAATTTGACATTTCAATATCTGTCCAATAATTTGAAAGCCGTTTATGAATTGCAAGCACCTTTCTGTTTGAGTGGTTAGATATGGAGTCGATTGTTTGATGGGCTAGAGCTATTCAACCTGGATATTTTTATGAAAGCTTTAATTTCTTAAGGGCTGCCGGTCGGAATACTCGAAGGAAATAAAACACTTGAGGGCGGTATCTGGTGGATAATATACATTTGGGGAGGCAAGCCGGGATTCAGCGGTCCGTCCGATAAAGTACCTGGAAATGAATAAATCCCTGAAATATGCACGAATAAATGTCTTTTGAAATATACACGCGCTCGGATTAGTGTAAATCTTCGCCCATCCTCCGTTTCCGTTGGGCTGTTTGCTTTTTTAAATTACTCCACACAATCTCCCTAAGAACCTTCTCCAGGAAATAAACCAACGGATCGGAAACGTGCCGAAATGACAAACTCGCTCGGTTTAATAAATGTATATTTATTATACCGTTGGGTTTTTTCTAATACGTTTTGTATACAGATTTAAATGATACGTTTTTTTTTTTACAAGACTACAAATATTTTGGTAAATCAGACTATAGTATTAAAATTATGCACTAAAGTTATTGTTAATTTATAAATTAGTTATTTAAAGCAATCATTATTGTTTGCCCCTTCATTTTTTAGAATAGTTTCGACAAACTATAGACCGGTTTCGGACTCTTAGACAGTAGAGTCGCCGAAGGGAAAACGGATTCACAATGAGAAATATAACTCATTCAATCATAATTTTTTGACATCGGGAAGTAGTTAATAAAAACGAGAACTTACCTACTTTAGAAAGTTACCGTTCTCGGTGGCCCAGTGAGTAGAGCTCCTGCTTACGGGCCTCGTGGTAGTGGGTTCGAATCCCATCCGCGTGGTTACTTTTTCGGAACGAAAAATGCCCGTGCGGGTCCATGGATGTTCAGTGCATGTCCCTTTAATCATTATAAATGATTATTATACAAATTATCGGTCGTGGCAGAATGCCCTAGTTGGCTTTGCAATTCCCAAATCATCTGCGCTTCCTTAACCCGAATTCCTGTCAACCATCCTTCCTTTTTCAATAAACTAAAAAAAAACTGCGTTTCGTGGACCTTGTGTTTCCTAATTCGAATCCTGGTACAAATATTTTCAATATTAAATTTTAAAAACCAACAACGACTTTCAAAATACTTTGACAAACTGCTCTCCCCTATCTCCAATCGTCCTTCCCTTAAATATTAAAGACTCTAAGGTCCCAGTTATTAATAAAACGAGTGCCAGTTGAAATATTGGTTTGTCCCACCTGTAAGCAACAGTACAATTCTAATCGTCTGTTTTAATTGGCCATCACGAAAACGCGGACGATAAACGCCCCTATCGGCATAAATCACCCAATAAATAAGGGTTGAGCGATGAGGCCGCTCTAAACACCCATAATAATGATTGCGATTTTCGCTCCGTCGGTTTTTCAATTAATCCCCGAACTCGCGCGCACCCTCCAGACATGTTTGCCTGTTACAGGTTAATTTAGACTTTATGCAGTTTGTAATTAGTTGGAAGACTTTGTGGATTAGCGCGTTCATTAATAAAACGTCGCAGAAATCCATTATAGGAGTTTCATTTTAACGCAAAACAAAAGTTCACGTAGTGTATTAATTTATATTGCATGTCACATGTGTTTATGAATTTAAACATAATCAATATTCTGATTTTAAATATTCATTAGAACGCAGTAAGGATTGCAACCATCCCATGAGACTATGAATTTAGATGAGTAATGCCCGCGGCCCCTAGCGTGTAGTGGCTTGCTCTGGGCGAGCAAAAAAATAATAACCGTCTCAAAGATTGAGAACAGCCGACAAACAATGATGTGTCCATATGCTACACTGTGTTTGTTATTGTTTGACAGCTGTTTGAATTTCCCGCTCCTAAAAAAAAACTTTTAATGTTGGTACTTACCAGTGGCAGGACTATTAGGGAATTTATTTTGAACTAAACTATAACAGATGTTCAAAGTGTTGCCCATTTTGATCCAAATACAAATTTACCCCGCGTTTCATGTTGTTGAAGCCATTTTGTAGAATTTCAGGTGTTACATTGTGCACCGCTTCTGTTATTGTATTGCGCAGTTCTTGTAAAGTGTGGAGTCGATCAGTATACACTTTATTTTTTAAATATCCGAACATACAATAGTCCAGCGGTGTCAAATCTGGTGAGCGAGGTGGCCATAGATCTTTGCTAATTAACCTTTCTCCGAAGAACTGCCGCAGGTGATTTAACGTTGTATTTGCAGTATGCGCAATAGCTCTGTCCTGCTGAAAGTATTCTTGCTGCAATTCATAATCATGAAGTTGTTCGATAAAAGGATTCAAGAGTAATTCCCGATAGCGAGCTGCGTTAATATTGTCATTAAAAAAAATAGGGCCATAGATTCTCCTTCGGGACATTGCCAGCCATACACCAAACTTCTGAGGATGTAACGGAACCTCAACAAATATATGGGGGTTTTCTGCAGCCCACACTCTTTGGTTTTGCGAGTTCACATAGCCGCTAAGGTGAAACCAAACTTCGTCACTGTAGAACGTTAAATCTAACAACTCGTCATCATCCAGGAACTCGGTAAACCAATTGCAATACTGCATTCGGCGAGGATAATCAGGCGGCAGCAACTGTTGAGTTGCAGTTACCTTGTACGGATGTAAATGTTAATTTTTTTTGGAAGCCTTCTGACATGTACCGAGCGATAAATTTGTCTGAGCAGACAAACATCGGAGCGATTTCTTCGGAGTCACATTTAGTCTTTGTTGAATATCTGCAACGACAACTTCCGTAAGGACAGTAGGTCGGCCTGTAGATTTTCCTTTGGAAACGCTGCTGGTTTCATGGAATCTGGTAACAATACGGCGAACATGTTGCACAAAGTAATTGTGACCAAACTCAACATCAGGAAACTGCCTATGAAATTGTTCCACGCAATTTTGATAGGAATAATTCCAACTCCCTTCTGCGTTGCGTGTCCCTGTTCGAAAATATGCTTCAAGGATAAACCTGTTGTGGTGATCTTCAAACGGCATTCTTAACCTGAAATCACATTTCATAATTAAGATTTACATGTGTTAATGTGATTATTTTTTAACTTGCCAATAAAATATCTGCAGTAAGATGAGATGGTATAGAACGTAAATGTAAAACTAAATATCTATAAAGCACACGCACACACGATCGCACTGACAGTTAATTCTGCGGGCGTTAATGATCGATTTGACACTCTCGCACGTAAGGTACCAACATTGCAATATGAAACACAATGCGCCAAATTCAAATGCCTATCAAACAATGTTGAACGCTGGGTAGTAAGAGTATTGGAGGTGGTGCCTCCTAGCACTGTTTTGTGGATACGTTCGGTACGGTCAAAAAACACTTAAATTGTATTGCGCGTTTATTCTCAACAACTCTCTGATTATTACTATTCATTATACATAAAACATCTTAATACTAAATTCAAAGAGAAATGTCATGATTTGCGTTGACCAATCAGCGACTCACACACACAATCTGGATCGTGCAGGATTGTGTCAGCGCAGCATAATGTCGTGTCTACTTCGCGAAGTACAACTGAATATGTTCCACACTTTATTTAGTTAACATGTAAAAACTAAGAGTTTGGCTTTACAATAGTATCTTCGAATAAATTACGTGCTATGCCAAAATCATGGTTAAGAAATTGATTGTTGAATCAGTAAGAAGCATTTGGTTCTACTCAGCAGCTACATATAGATGGTTTCAAACTTAAGCTACTGCGTGTCTGCCTGCTCATTATATCTTTGAATAAATTACATGTTGTGCCAAAATCATGGTAAAGAAATAGAGTGCTGAATCTATAAGAAGCATTTGATTCTACTCACCAGCTGCATATAGAGGGCCTCTGCGCTTCTGCCGGCTCAGTATCTTAATCGGGGGCAGAAGAATTAATTACGATCATTGGACAAGCTTGCAGCACTTCTTGGTGGACCTGCAATTATTTTATCAAAGATCTGTTTTTAAATTCTTGGCAAACATTTTTCGATGGGTACGAATATTTTAACATGATAATTCGCAGAACATGTAGTCTTTACTTAACTAAGTCTGCTCCAAATAATTTCAAATATTGTATCAGGTTATACCTTCACGAAATAATTTATCTACAAATTAATTTTTCAACAATTGAGCCGTTTATTTTGATAGTGAGGCAAAAAAAATGGAGATAATGATAATTATATATAAAACTTAGTGTAATCTTTTTATCTGTGAACAATTTATGGTAATAAGAAATAAGATTTCCCAATATTTGTGAGGTGGAAGTTTTAGATGTTAACACTATTGTAAATATGTTTTTTATTTTGATAGTGGTGCAAGTCCATCTTAGATTGAATTTATTTTTAACCGAATATATTACGGCCAAATTTAGAATAATAATTTAGTATTTCATAACTTCAGTGTTTAGATAATATGTTTACTTGCAATACTGGTAAATTTTAGTAATATTGGCAACACTGCGAAAAATTGTAAATTGTTTAATATTCGGCATCGTGCTGTTTTAGGTCAGGTGCATCAAACGCCTTTACAGTTTCACTCTTATTTTAAAAATCAATAACGAATTGCGGTATATTTTATAAAAACAAAAATGGTTTAGAACGATTTCAACTTGATGCATCTGAAAGTGAATTTGGTAGATAACTAAAATGTAATGAAAATACTTTTCTAAGTTATAACGACACTCCAATAAAGTCCTCATTTGCAAGTAAGTTTATTATTTTTATTATGTTTGGAAAAATAAAACCCTTGAGAATCGCTAATAAAAGAAGAATCTTGGAATCAGGATCTGAATATGAAGACAATTCGTTCCAAAATTGAAAAAAAATCTAGAAAAAGAAGAATAGTTGAAATATTAAGTTCGTCATCAGATGAGAATGATGCTACATCCTCTGTAGCATCATTCTCATCTGATGACACAACACTACAAAGAAAACAAGGTTACTAATGACTAAAAACAATAAGAAAGGTCCATCGAAATAGTGGACAAATATAGAATCGGACAAAATAACATGAAATTCACATAATAAATGCCGAACTGGCTAGAAAATATTTGCAGGAAGACAAATATTTGCCTTTAAATAATCCGGAAAAATATTTTGCATTCTACTTTGATTTACAAAAAACACTATCTTATCCTAAACTAACAGTATCAATTGCGTATTATAAACGGAATATGTATATATTAAATAAAGGCTTCCACAATTTTCATACTGATCAAGTTAATATGTATGTTTGGGATGAAACTATAGCATCTAAAGGATCAGAAGAAGTAGCATCTTGCCATTTGAAGCACTTAATGTGACCCAAAAGCACATTATAGCTTATAGTGATATGCGCATTGGCCAAAATAGAAACATAAAGTTGGCCTTAATGTAGATGACAATTGCCCTCATTTACTTATTAACCAATGAAATCGAATAACGTTGATGAGATGATCCAATAAAATTCTAATTACGATGCGTAACAGACCACGCTCTATGTTATGCATGGCAATTTACCCTGGGTCATATCTAATCAGATAATCTCTCATGTTGGTATTGCCTAGCAACGCGTTGGTTCATTTTCTATAACGTATAAAACGTCAGTTATTGCCGGACTTTTAAGCAGTTTGCTGCTGAATTCGATCTGTTTGTATTTTCGGGTGAAGTATTAGTGCTTTCATAAGTAATAGTATTCATAGGCATTTCTCAAAATCTTGGTAAGCTCATTTTTACTACAATTATTGTGGCGCAGATTAATACACGTCTGACACTTGGTGTCAAAATTTAACTTTTCAAATTATGAAGTGTGAACTTTCTGTTCGGCCAATTGTCTTCTCGAATCTAATTCGTGATTGATTTTTCCTAGGCAATTATTAGCGTCTGGATCACTCTTGCTTGTTGCTTCTAGAAAATTTTCGTCGCAACAAGCAATCGTGATCCTGCCGCTAATAATTGCCGGCAAAATCATAGGCACTCGTTATATTACTGTTGAAAATTATTCAGTACAGTGACAATGAAGTAAATATCATCGACCACAATTTTTTATTGTCAGGACATATATTCTTACCAAACGATCGCGATTTTGGTGCGGTAGAAATGGTAATCTGAAAAACCAATTCCTTGTATATCCCCCAGGATTATTATATTGTTGAAAACAAAACAAAACGAGGAAGAAAAATAAAATTATCTTCTGTATATGAAGAAAAGTAGATTTATTACATCTGACAGATATGAGGACATGAATATTTATTACTACATTTACCTCCTGTTCATCATGAATATTTAAAAATGTTAAATCCTAAGTAAATATATTCACTTTAATGAACGATTACAATAATTCAATAATTTTGAGAGTGAGGCAAGTCAATTTAGGTATAATAAAACCTTTATTATTTTAGCCAACACTATAAACACTATTGGATAATAAACTTACATTATCTAATACCACAAAATACAAAAAATATGTCCATTTGTGCTTACCAATATTTTTAAATTTATTAAAATGCAAACCTTTAAATACCTCGCAATAACAAAAAATGGACTTGCCCCACTTTCACAATAAACGGCTCAATTATTGATTTTGACATAATTCATAAATCAAAGCCATCTCTGATACAAGTGGCAATTCGAATTCTTCTATCGATGCGCCTTAAACCCAATTTCGAAATCTTTCGCTATTAAATAAAACGCACCACCCCCATTCCACCATTATGTCAAGGGTAGATTTGTTTCGTTTACGCGCTGATATTTTTTATTGACAAGGTTTACGGCGCTGACGGAAATCTGAACGCGCTACTCCTCTCACACCCCCTCCAATGACTATCATTTGACGGCGCAACATATTTAAATTTTAAAATCGACACCCCAACGCTCGTTTCTCAGCCTCAGCCCCTCCCCCCTCCCCCTTTTGTACACTTGTAATCGCATTCACACTTCCTAGGTATAAATTGCCGCTTTTAAGGCTGCCACCCGCGCCTGCACTACTGGTAAATTCAATAAAACCCTATAGAGACTTGATTCCTTTAAATGCGATCCCAATTGATTTATATGGGGTAATATATTTTTATCTGTCGGGCGTGCCTGTTCTTTATTAAGTAGATGAATAAGAATGCCAACGTGATTGGTAAATTGTGCTGATGGAAAATAGAGCATATAGGGGAATGACAAAGAATGGGGAATACTTACATCATGGTCACGTCATTCGTTACGTGTCTGTTAAAACTGAAAACGGTTTATCTAAATTGATTCGTTAAAGCTATCATCAAACCTAAGAATAGCTCCTTGCAATTAATAGATTAACCAAGTAACCTAAAACAACAAAGTTTATTTTTCTGTTCAGAAACTTGTATATTCCATTGTAATTTTCATTGATTGACCGAATTTTTTAGTTGGTTTTCATATTGTTTAATTAGTTCTGCTTTTCATAATTGTGTTTTGGCTTGTTTTAAATAAACTTTATATTCGGGAAAATACCCGTAGATAGCTTACTTTTCATATATATGAATAACGTAACTTTTGTAACGTGGTTCGTATTTTTTGTTCCATACTATGCACTAGAATAACTCCACTGAATATAAACGCATTCATATTTTTTTTAGTTTTCTCATTTTTATTACAAAAGTGTTCTTCCCAAACTCCGCTAAACTTCTCAAATGCAAGGTTTGAGAAAGTTCGTCCCTTTTTATAGCGAGTACAAAGAACTTAGAGCCAGTGTGCTGTAATAAACTTAGTGGAAATGTCCTATTCAAAATAGATATTGAGCCAGAATTGTGTTCTAGTGGCCTTCCGAATAGATTATGTTAATAAAATTATGATGTATCCAGCGGGTGACCTACGCCTGAGCGTTAGGCAACTTCATATACAAGGTCAAGGTCATTAAAGGTCGTCCCAAGTGAGGCCATTCCTACTTTTTCCCAATTTTTATGTACCTGTAAAACACTTCCCTAATATTGCCGAAATCATATCGAGTTGCTGGTTCGCCCGAGCGAAAAAGGCCTGGGTGCAAAGGGTTAACTTATCGTTGAGAGAGTAAACGCCTGAAAATATTGTCGCAGCTATCTACGACGTACTCGCAAAGATACATTGATCAAAATATAGAATGGAACAAATTTGGGCCCCGTAACCCAATATTCGTCTTAAAACATCTTAAAACATCGCCGATTTACAGTGCCCGTAGACGCTATAAATCTTCAAATTGGAAGAATACCAAGATTTCTTCAAAACTCGGAAATAAATTCATTGAGGTTTTTAATGCGAAGCGCCAACATTAGCGATCTAGATAACAAGAGCTCTTGGCAGCAATGCAGAACAATAATTCGGACTACTTATCCACAGGAGAACCTTCTCACAGGCATACACACAGAAAAAACTTCTGTGTAGCAAAGGGCATACATTCTAGACAATGTGAAAACAAAGCTTGCAGGAGTCCACTCGTCAATTCTAACTACTTTACATATGCAAATTTTTGGCAATGATACGACAAAATAGGATTTATTTAGAAGTAAAATACCATAAGAAATAGTGTAATCAGATCTAACAAAAAATATTTGAAAATCTGTTAGGAATGCAGAGGAACATTAAGAAGTTAGAAAGGATTGTCCCATAGTCATCAAAGAAAAACTTCTAGAAAAAAGGTGATTCGGAAAACTGAAGAAAATAAGACGTTATTTAATATAGCTGCTAGAGATCTGATATAGCTGATGCTATAATTATAAATAAAATCATTACAAAGCTTTCTGCAAGAAATAACACCTTACTTTTAACACGTTCGCTGCCACCGACGCGCTAGCATATGCAATCCCAATTGTAGTGGCAGCGAACGTGTTAATGATGAGCAGCAAATGAAATCAAAGAGCCGCAAGCAATAAACACACCCGTTAAGATAAAGAAAGGAACTGAAAAGAACAAGGAAAAGGCTGCCACATTTTTTGCATGATTATAAAGCCTATAAATGTGAAATATTACCTGGTGATGAAGTAAAAATAAAGCCTTCCTTGAAGCTCTATACCAGGAGTAGTCAACCTTTCATACCCAATACCCACTTGTGTGTATCGTTGGTAAAGTAAAATTTTCTTACCGCCTACCGGTTAACAATAACTTTTTTTTTGTTTTTGGAAATCGTGATGTTAGAAACTTTTTTGCTCCTCGCCTTAAAAATTTCAACTTCTGCCTCCTGCTCTATACCAGGAGTAGTCAACCTACTACCCCACTGCCCACTTGTGTGTATCATTGGTGTACGTAAAATTTTCTTACCGCCTACTGGTTAACAATAACTTTTTTAATAATAATAGTAATAATAATAGACTTTATTCTCACATGGTGTTACACACATATATACAATGAAAAAATTACACAATAAATTAGAGAGAATCGTAAGGTGGGATTCAGCTTTGGGTAACAACCCAGCTGTTCTTCCATCCAAACCTTCAGCATATTTAGGAACTAAAAATGGAGATTTGAACAACAATTTGTTTTTGGAAATCGTGAATTGATCAAATCTTAATGCCTTTACGGTGAATCGAGTCGACAAAATGTTTCCAACTCCGTATACATCGTCAAAGTTGGACATGGTTTTCTGAGAAAAAACATTTTTTTTCACAGGGGCGCTAGAGGGGTGCGGAAGGGGTTACGCTTAAATTAGCATGCATGACTTTATAGAAGACACTTTAAAGTTTTTCGCCCTCAGAGATTCATCAAAATCGATTGAAAATACACCGAGTTATGGCGGTTTGAAAATGGTCTAAATTTCACGAATTTCAAATGTTTCATTTTTTCAGTATATTATAATTGAAATTGTCGATCAAGCATTAAATAAATTGAATAAACACGAAAAGTAGTCTGAATATATGAATATTAAACCTGTTCGTAACTCTGTAAAATTATGTCTTACAAATATTAAGAGCAAATAACTTTGATTTATGTCCTAATTCACAATTACTTAAATCTTGGGCTCATTTGGCCAATTGAAATAAGCGTTTTAACTCAGCGGCGGCTCGTGGATTTTCGGCGGTGAGACAACGGAAGAAAATTTGACCGAAAAGGCAACGAAATATTTGCTTTCTCTGTTGGAGTAAGTAGTGCAGCACGAGCGGCATCTTTGTCTTTGCCTCACCTGCGGAAATCCACGAGCCGCCGCTGTTTTAACTTTAACTTTGTGATGACTGACACGTGCTTGCTCGTGAGGAAGCCTGGCCTTACATGCCCCTTTTCCCACCACTTTACTCAATCCTCACTACGCTCAAGGCAATGCTAGATGCGTCTCCTTTTTGTGAGCCATGTTGCAAACAACCTCTAAGCTATACAAATAAATTTGATTATGTTTTAAATAAAATTTTCCCGATATCCTGATAATCTGGTTTGATACGGACCATAAACTATGAATATTCTTTCAGTAGTTCACGTAGAATTTAAAATAGGGTGCAGCATTGTATAATAGAATTATTGATAAATATTACGTATGTTAATAATAGTTTATACAGTACCAATAAATATTTGTCCGTCCAAAGTTTTAGGAAGAACGTTAAAACTTTGTTGAGAGTATTTAAGTTCGTTTAGTTAAATCAACAATGTTCGATAAAAGCAAGTTCACAGAACAGTAAATAAATTCAACAGCGACTTATATATTGTTCAGATGCTTATGAGGATATTGCTTAAGTCTTTGGCAATGAAGATTTGAGTTATAAACTGGAGAAACTATTACCCTATAGCATCCATAAGATACTGAAATCGTATCTAACAGACATTGCTTCCTAAAACATGGTAACGAATTATTTAATCTATAGCTGATACTAGCAGAATGTGAAGTGGTAGCATTATTGGTCTCTACTTCATTGAAAATGGACAATGATGGAATGACAATAGCGTACACTATAGAAACAAATAACTGATTTTTGTGGCTAAAATTGCACTACTTGATTCCACAAGAATTGCACAACCTTCTGCATCATATGAGCAACTTTGAAGACGTTTATTGGCCATCGTTCAACTGCGATTTTTTTGCCGTTGAACTGTTCTATGGACCAATGTTAAGGACTATTTTTGCTCCAACGATCCATAAACCATTAACACACTTAAGAAAAATATCCATAGAACTATCAGTGGAATACAGCCGCAGCCAATCAAAAATTGCAAAAATTGGGTTAACACATTAGACTGCTCCCAAGCTAGCCACGACAGACATTAGACCAAAATGGTTTTTCGCAAATAATAAGTCTTTAATACTGTAATAATTATTGAAATGTCTTGAGCGGTATAGTTTTTATAACAATTTCAAAAGAATAACAAAAAATTATTGCCCACCCTACAGTGCTAGCCAACAAGTGTACGGTTTCAGCTAAAGCTTGGGCTCATTTGGGCAATTGAAAGAAGCGCTTCAACTTTAACTTTTTGATGACTGCTCGCTGGTGAGTCTCGAGAGGAAATGGGTTGTAAGCCTGGCCTTACATGCCCCTTTTTCCACCACCTTACGCAATTCTCACTATGCTCAAGGCAATGATAGATGTTCCCCTTTTTTCAGCCGAATTGCCAATAAGCTCTGTATTACACAAATAAATTTGATTATGTTTTAAATAAAATTTTCCCGATATTCTGGAGTTGTATCTAGACTATTGTTTGTTAACGTGGGCGATATCGCTCCTCAGCGGGCGTTCGACGTTTAAATTGGACGTTTATCTGACAATCTGCATGGGGGGGGTCGTCATTTTGTGGGGGCGAATGCATTTTAAATACCTGTAATCATGGAAGGCTCAAATCGCTGAAAAAATTGAATAATATGACTTGAGATTAATATTAGAACCAAATGTTATTAAACTTTGCTAAGATCAAGAAAACTTGTAAATTCGCGAAATTAAACTTTTTTTAATGTTTAAAAAAACACAAAATTCTCTACATGAAAATTAAATCATCAAAATTTGTTGACTTTGAACTCGGAAAACAACAGATTTTGACAACTTTCTTTGAACGATATGTTTATTTCTCTATATTTTTTTAACACACTAAATTCGATTATAAATCATCAAAATCAAGTAAGGCGTTCGGAAATTAAGCAATTTTTCAAAATCAAAAACGCGATTATGTTGATTTTGGACTTGGAAAACAACAGATTTTGGCAACTTTCTTTGAACGCTATGTATATTTCTTTATATTTTTTTGAAAACACTCACATCTAACAATCTGCATTTCGGAGGGCGATGGTCATTTTGCGGGGGCGACTGCATTTTAAATACCCGCCTGCAGAGGTAGCTCAAATCTCCCAAAAAATCATATCATTAATCATTTCAAAATACACCAAATTCTCTGAATTTTGGCATTTAAATCATCAATATCAAACAAGTTCTGAAATTTTTTTGGCAAGTTTGCAAAATCAAAAACTTTTTTGTGTTGACTGGAAGTTAATTTTTGGCAATTTTCGTTAACTCAACATTGGATAATACTTTAATACTTTCTTAAAATAAAATAAATTCTCTACATTTTAACATATAAATAATCATAATCAAAAACACGTTCAATACCTCAGCAATTAAAAAAAGAACACGATTTTGTTAACTGTAAATTTGGAAAATTTCGAATTTTGGTAATGAATATTCCTTAATGTTTTTTTTTAAACACACTACATGCTCTACATTTTTGCATATAAATCATCGTAATCAAGAAACGCGTTCACACTTCAGCAATTTAAAAAAAAAATCAGGAATTTTGTTGTTTTTGAAACTTTGAGAATTTTACTTCACTCGTTACGAATATTTCTTCGTACTTTTTTAAAATACAATAAATTTATTACATTTTAACATATAAAAAATTAGAATTAAAAAAAAACACGTTTGACAACCCGTGCAAATTCTAGAAATTAAAAACGGGAATTTGTTGCCTTTGGACGCGGAAAACTTGCAATATTGTCAATTTGCGTTGATTTGAGATACAGCTTTTACATACTTTTATTAAATATACTAAATACCTCAAGGTTCTCATTAAAACTTTAAATTTCATATAAATCGTTTAGATGCCGTCTTTATGGTGTATCTATCTTTAAATGATAAGTACTAAATGTTGTTTTACTCGTTATTTTCAATTTTTTTCTTTAAATCTTTCTAACACCTTACCTTAACCTAGCTTACATTATTTTAGGGATTATCATGTAATTTTAAGCTGTTAAAAATTAAGAAGCAGACCTTACAAAGTGGGCGTTTGGTCCAAAAAGGTTGAGAAACACTGATCTCCACCATAAACTATGGATATTCTTTCAGTACTTCACGTACAATTTCAAACAGTATTATACATATAATATAATTCTTGATAAATGATAAAAAACGCTAATAACAGTTTATATGTGTTTTGTGCTATAACTAATTTATTATTTATTTTCAGGTAAGAAATCACGAGCCTACATCTATGTATTCAAACGAATTAGTACAAAAATAGTAAGTACCAATTATCATCTTGTACATATGTATTTGACTAATTACTTTCAAATAATAAGTGTAATATTCCCCAATTTTTAATCTACGTTAATTTAACACAGCTGTATTCATTATTTAGTAAAAAAGGTGCTAGCCATGTTAATTTGGCAATGGTTAGAGCTATAACTAAGCTAAAAGAAAACTAAACTGTGATAAATATGATCAAAAGTTATTGAATTATTGCCGTGAAATGTGAATGGCACCTTTTTAAAAATCTAGAAAAAAGTCATCCCTTGAATTTAGTTCAAAAATTATCTTACATAATAACATATTTGAGATTAAACCTTGCTTCGAACAAAATTTGAAAACTTTAAATAATTCAAGAGACTTTAACTTTACTCTTGGTAAATTAGTAAATAATGGCTCGCAGGGCATGATTTTTGTTATAATAATCACTGCTTCTTTGATTTAGTTTATATCAATAATAATTTTATTTATTGATTAAAACCTGCCCAAAATGCATAGATATACCTTGTTTAAATTTATACCTCGGGATGTGTATAATTAAATCTTTTCTGTCTTCGAATTGAGTCAAGCAGTTGATATGCTGATGGAGTCTGGTTTGGTGCTTACCAGCGTATTTTTTAATATTTTGGCTGCCATTACAATCCCAAGGTCGTGATGGATATCCCGATTACGGACGTACTATGAAGTCAAAATATTCCGTAATATATTATTTTTAAATATCAGAATTATTCGTATGTTTGAATCTGATACAGCATTAGTATAATGATTTAATGTTGAATTATTAGCTACTGGAAAGTACGACAAGGTACGGGCATTTAGAATTAGATTCTTTGAATTAGTTAGGGTAAACTGTTTGTACAAAATTGAAACATTCCCACATAACTCGAGGATTATTATTACATTATTATATATTACCTAGTTTTAGTTCATCGTTGGACGACCCTTATATTGATGGCCAGGATCGTAAATTTGGTTTTATTAAAATTGCGGTCTCTAATGTTTCCTTTTCCCACATCTCTGAAGTTAATTGGACCGCTGTTAACTAGGGCAGTTTTTCCTATTTTAAACATGATTACGTAAGAGGATAACGTTTCGTTTTATGGGCTGTGTTAAATCATACTCGCGGACATTTTATGCTGATTATATAAAAAAGATAACGTACACGGGGTGCGCTTTTATGCGAACAATAACCGGATGTAAATCGGCCGCGAGGATAAAAAAAAACCCGTGATTTTATGCGGCCGGGAGATTGGGGCCCGACCCCCGCGGACGCCAATATATCATTTCAGAAGACGTTTATGTTACATGGGCACCGTTTACTGCGGATAAAGTTTAGGTTCATTACGTCAAGTACGTGCCAATCCGTGTTGGGATGATGCTGAAGTATATATTGCCCCGCTAGGGTTCTTTTTCTTCTTTTTTTCCTCAAACTATTCGGACAGCGACCCCCCCGTTTCCTTTTCGCAGCTTTATTTCTAGGCTCCAGGACCGAGGGGTGGAATTTTAAAGGAGTTTAGGGAAAGTTGTTAACACGTTGGCTGTCACAGTTTTGAGTCATTGCGTCTCGCCTATCGAGTTATGAACTTTTTAAAGATGATTAATCGCGGGAAATTGATGTCTCTGGAATTCAATTACTGTCTCCGTGAAAACACAAGTTGTAACCGTCTTGTGATTCTATTAGCAAAACTTAAATATCAATGAGGTGGATATAAGGTGTGGATCCTTCTATAGCAAGTTGAACTCGTATACCCAGCTCGTGCAATTAACTAATAACTGTAGCAAGTTAATACGATGGACTCATTTGCAGAGTGTGCTTATCTCGAGGTTTAGGGGTTGAAACTGCCTCTTGAAGAAAATATTTCGGTATCTCATATGCTATTCTTTTCTCGAACACTTCGTTCAAACAAAGTATGCTTGATACACGTGTAAACGTAAGCATATATCTATTACAAATATTAACGAAATTTCTTCATCCAGCTTTGGATACCTTGAAAATGCAAAACTAATAATCTAATAAGCAGAAGTAAGTACTCCCGAAATCACATTACATGCAAGACTTGACACTCAAAGCCCATCCCGGCAGAATTTGCATTTATGTATACCAACTTAATAATAATTCGATATAGGCAGATTCGGTTTACGTTCGCGTTTAGGTCGTGGTCCGTATCCAGAAATAATTTCGGTTAATTGCATTATTTGTTCGGCGGCCGTTTGCGGGGTATTAGTTTCCCTTTGTCCGGGAAGGGATCGTCTCTGCTCCTCCTCGGACACATTTATTAAATTACATAAAATTCGTTACCGGACCCATGTTTGGATTATGTTTCTCACTGCGCTTAATATAATTGGGGACCGCCACTGTCCTCTCGTCTCATCACTTAGATCCGGCCGTTCAAAAACCGCCGAGGTCCTCGCACAAGACGGAAACCAATTATTAATGGGATTGGATTATACTGTCATAATGTAATTGCATTAATGGAAGTAATTTTTTCTTCAGTAGAATTTCGTTATAAAAAAAAAATCAATTGAAGGTGGTGAAATTGATCGGTTTCTATAGTGCAATCGCGCAGAGGTGACAGTGACTCATGCTTTTTCGATCTAATAATCGCGTCTGGATAAATATCTATACTCATTTGCATGCTTAAGAAAAACGAAATAAAATTCGAAACGTATGTCGATATGTAAATTCAAGGGCTAAGTGCAACGTATGTCTTTTCTCATTCTATCTATTCTAACCTTAAAATTCACGTGCTTGTATCTGGTTTTGACCGTCTCCTATTTCGATTTAGTTAAGAGCAGAATTCATTGTATCCATTTCATTTATAAAAAGGTTAAATTTAATGACAAATTTCCAGTTGTCTTTACCGATTGCCGAAAAATACACTCCCAAAGTTTCGTGGGGAAAATATTTGCACGCTCGAGAATTTTTAAATTTCCTGCCTAGACTGAATCGAATTATTTTATGGACATACGTTTATTAGAAACTTAATTCAAGCAACATGGAGCGATGAGTCACTGTCACCTCTGGGCGATGTACAGTCAGAGAAAATACAAATGCGAAACTCGGTCAGTGAGTGAATGCTGCCGCATGTCGGTGCTTAGTTCGGTCGAAATCAGTCAGTCCCTGACTAAAATCCATTTATGAGGTAATAATAATAATAATAATAATAATAATAATTCAATTTATTTCAAAAAATAATGCGAATACAAACATATATACATATACCTACAAGACACTAAGTTGAAAACGTCCAATATAGTAAACTGTAGCAAAAATTATAGGAATTTTCACCAGTTAGTATTCAGAGAGTGAATAGAGTTCTCTTTGAATTAAGTAATCTTTAAGATTTCTTTTAAATGCGTTTAAATTGACTTCTACCTGAAGTGCTCTAGGAAGTTGATTAAAAAATTTTACTGCAGCATAGTACGGGGATTTTTCGTATATTACTAATTTATGGATTGGTAGATCATATAGATGTGTATTCCTAGTGAGATAAGAATGTTTTTTAGTACAATCTTTAAACACATGCCGATTTTTAAAATGATAAATAAGTAGTTCATATACTAATAAGCTATAGAAGGTTAATATTCCTGCTGATTTGAAACGTCCTTTGCAGGAATCCTTATATTTCAAACCCAGAAGAATCCTGACTGCCTTCTTTTGAATTATAAATATTGTAGTACTAAATGAACTTCTTCCGTAAAATATTATTCCATATCTTATAATGGATTCGAAATTAGTATGATATAATAAAAGTAGTGTTTTTGTATCAAACATTTTTACCAAAATTCTAAATGCAAAGCAAGTCGTGTTTAACTTGGAATCAAGACTAGTACAATGTTCTTTCCAATCTAAATGCTGATCAATAGTCATTCCTAATATTTTACAATTATTTTTAAGGCCAATATTCGTATTTCCTAGCTGAATTTCGTTGATTTCATGGTTAATGTGTTTAGCACTGAATATTATTACATTTGTTTTCCCTTTATTTAATACTAATTTATTTTGATTCATCCATTTCTCTGCCATATTAAATAGCGCCTGAGCGTTTATTATTAAATTATTTAATGAATTGCTTTTGACTAAAATGCTTGTATCATCTGCATAGTTAATTATAGTATTTTCACTTGTTATTTTGGGAAGGTCGTTAATGTATATAAGAAATAAGAGTGGTCCTAAAATACTCCCTTGTGGGACGCCGATGTTTGTTGCGATTTCAGTGGATAATTTGTCTCTTATTTTTACTATTTGTGTTCGACCTGACAGATATGATTTTATAAGATCAAGTGCGACACCACGGATTCCATACAATTCCAGCTTAGTAAATAGTATTTGGTGATCCATGGTGTCGAAAGCCTTAGAGAGATCGAGAAATATTCCAATAGATTTATTCCCGTTTTCCATTGCTTCCACTATTTCCATTATATAGCTATATAAGGCAGTAATGGGTGATTTAGATTTCATGAATCCATGTTGTGATTCATTAAATATTTTGTTTTTAATGAAGAAGTCAATTAATCTATTTGCGATTAGTTTTTCAATCACTTTCGAGAACACACTCAGTAGTGTCAGAGGTCTGTAGTTATTGAAGTCATTTGGGTCGCCTTTTTTAAATATAGGTATTATTATTCCTAATTTCAGACAAGAAGGAAATACTCCTTTTTCCAATATTTGGTTTACTAAATATTTTAATGGGAGCACCAATTCAGATGTTAGAAATTTTAATGTTGATGATGATATTTCATCATAACCGGTAGAACGTTTATTTTTTAACTCATTTATTATGTTAAAAATCTCAGCTGATGACGCAGCTTTAAAAAATATTGATTTATGGAATCGTTCAACGTTAGACGAAAATAATGTATTAGGTAATTGCGTAATAAGTTGAGCTGCTACAGTGCTGAAATAAGCATTCATTTCATTGGTGTATTCTGAAACATGTTCAACATTATCACAGTTACCCTTTCCTAATTGTTTATTGATAATTCTCCACGTACTTTTTATTTTGTTGTCACTCTCTTGAATAATTCTAGCATAATCATTCCTTTTAGCCTGCCAAAGCAGTTTACTATACTCAGCGTTAGTTTTATTATAAAGGGCCTTAGCTTCAGAATTATAATGTTTTATCACATACAGTGAGTCTAAAAGGTTCTTATGACTAATGATTTCAGGAGAGTTATACACTTTATTCAAATCTTTGGTTACTTTCCGATTTATTTTTGGGCAAGCTTTGTTGAGCGAGTTATGTATAACTTTCATGAAACCAGTCCATGATTCATCTACATTGTTACTTGTGTATACACATGACATATCAGAATTTTCTGTTAGTAAACATCTTAATTTTGAAATATTTTGACTGCTAAAATTTCTGACTAGACTGAGAGTTTCTTTTAGTGGAAAAGCCGGTACTCTCCATGTTAGTTTTTGAGTAAGATGGTCTGATATATGACTATCAAAGACTTGAGTGGTATAGTACACAGACATATTAGTTATAATATTGTCAATTAGTGAGTTACAGGTTGAACTAATTCTCGTATCGCTATCAATCGTAATACTCGCATTGTATGATCTTAACAATGTCAAAAATTCAAACGATTCAGCAGTATCATCTCTTATATTTATGTTGAAGTCCCCAGATATAATGTAAGTTGCTTTTTCCACTAATAACTTGTTTAATAAAAAGTTAAACTTTTGAAAAAATTCTACAATATTATGACTATATGGCGCTCTATAAATTGTGATAATTACATATTTATTATTATAGAAGATACATTCGACTGCCGCACACTCAAACGCACTTATGGTTGATATTTTGTTTATATCGCTTCTCATTACACATTTCACACCATCGCGCACATATATTGCTGATCCACCGTAAGCTGTTTCTCTCCGAGGATGCTCCTCCCTACAGAACGACGACTTGAGAATGAAGTTATTCATTGTTAACATTTTTAGTTTGTCCGCCGATTGCCAGTGTTCCGTAAGTGTTAAGAATAGGCAATCAGTATGTTCTTCCGTGAGTGCTTCGAGTTTATTTATGTTATTTTTAATAGAACGTGTATTTAAATGTATTAATGATATTTCACTAATTTTATTATGTCCTTTTGGTGTAGAGATTATTGAGTGGTTTTTGTTTTCTTGCGCTCCAAGAAAAAAGAATATTTCTGCAGTTTAATATTTGCAGGCCAATTCCCAGCTTCTTTGAATTTTTCTTCGAATTTGGATTCAAATCCAATTTTAAATGCGTTTTCATTTTCTCTCTTGATTTTCAACTGTGTAACTTCTAGTAGACCATCTTCGCAGATGTGTTTCCTTATGTAAGATTCGATTTCCGCTTGACTTGTTTCCGGATCGACTCTTGCTAAGAAATACCATGTCATCATTGGAATAGCTTTAAATAAACCTTCCATTTTTCCCGATCCCATAATTACATTACGTGTTGAATGTTTTTTTCTTTTATAGGTAACCTTTTCCCAATTTTCTTTGTTAGAGTGATTTTCGTTGTTTGAAATTTCCGACTTGTGTTCTTTTAGTTCAATTGATTTGTTTATGTTTACTTTTGGCGTTTTTACTAGCTTTTCTTTGTATGAATGTTTATTTGGAGGCACTGCGATTCCAGTGTGTTTTTGTTTGTCTGGTATTTTTGGTTTTATCGTCTCAACCAGGACTAACTGCTCCATCTCTTGATTTTGCAGCAAATCCATATCTAGTTTATTCGCAGAATTCTTTTCATTGATACTGCAATGTTTGGCCTCGATTTGTTCTAATCTATTTAATAAATATTGATTCGTTAAAATAAGCGCATTGTTGTTTTGTTTCAATGTACTATTTAGCTCATTTAATTGCGTAACAGATTTAGTGAATGCTTTAATTTGATTTCGAAGTACCTTGAACTCCTTAATGCCTTCTTTGATTGACACCGTACATGTATGGTTTGGGTGAGAATCCTGTTTCCCCTTAGCAAAGCATCCAGGATGAAATGTCGCAGAGCAAACACAACACTCAGTTCTATCACGAACAATACTTTTCCTACAATACTTGTAGGCACATAACTTGTTTTCGATTGCACTAGCATTAGCACAGTCTTCATCGTCCGCCATCTTGGCTTATTCCGAGATAAGATGGTCAAAATGCCACCCAAAACGGATTTTTAAATAAATATGAAAATATCATAAGTTGTTAACCAAAGTAGCCGTAAGCCGGATATCAAAAAACCCCCGACATGACCCGGGATGCCCCAAAATACGCTTTTTTAAAATATAATTTTTTAACCACTAAAAAATTATTTTAAAAATCACTTATATTATTGACCCAAATACAAAATTAAGTGAATTTTCAAGGTCATTGGACGTTATTTACAGTATGTATTAAAAAAAAATATTTGAGAATAAGAAAAAAAAATTGCCCACTAGTTTAAAATTTTATTTTGTCATATGACTATTACATACCATCTATGTGACTTTTGTCATCTTTCAACGTTTGGTGCGACATCTTCAAAAATTCGAATAACTGATATTTTTACGATATTTCGATATTTTTTATAAATCTATCAACAATTGATTTTATGTAAAATTATTATCAGTATTTTAGTATTAGTAATTTGTTTCAGTTTCGTATAAACAACCCCATTTTTTGTTAAGATATGACCATGAAACCCTCGAAAAATGGGTTTTTGTTTTTTCACCACCATAAAAATCTGAAAAAATTCATATACATTTTTGTCCAAATACCAAATTAAGTAAATTTTTTCAAGGTCGTTGAAGGTCATTTAGTGTATATAAATTTGTTTTGAAAGTTTAACTTTTTTTTCGCCCCTAAGCGATCGAGTGACAACCTAAAATTTAAAACAATCGTAATTCTTCTTTACATTCCTGAAAAATAATATCAAAGGTAGGTAAATTAAGTTTAAATACGTAGTTTTTTTAAGTTTATTAGCAATTTAGTTTGAAAAGGGTAATTTGAGCATTAAATACTATCGTTACCTTATATTCACAAACACGTGGTAAGGTATAAAATCTCTGAATATTTCCCGTAAATAAAAGTTAACATATATACTGAAGGAAAAAAATGAAACACTTGAAATTCGTGAAATTTTGAAAAAAAAAAAATTTTTTCCCGAAAGAATCATCAAATTTGGTTGAAAAGTAGCTGAGTTATGTGCGAAAAAACTCAAAATGCACTTTTTTCAAACACCTATAACTTGGTGCCAAATAGTCGTAGAACTTCTTTTTTCGAGTCCTGCATAGGGAATTGATCAGATTTTAATGCCTTTACGGTGGATCGAGTCGATAAAATTTTTCCAGCTCCGTAGACATAGTTGGACATGCTTTCCTGAAAAAACTTTTTTTCTTTGGCAGGGGTGCTAGAGAGGGGCGGAAGGGATTACACTTAAGTTCGTATGCATGACTTTAAAGAAGACACTTCCAAGTTTTTCGCCCTTAAATATTCATCAAAATCGATTAAAAATACGCCGAGTTATGGCGGTTTGAAAATGGTCAAAATTTAACGAATTTCAAGCGTTTCATTTTTTTTCTCCAGTGTAGATCATAGAACTGAATATTTATAGAACTCAATGGAATTGAAATATATGATAATAAACTAATAATTGAAATGTATTTCATTCCAATATCTCCATATTGTTTGAGCCAAAACACGTGTTTAAAAATTTTAAAATTACCACATGAATTTTCAGGGGATTTTTACTTATAATTAAAAAAAAAATTAAAAGTATCCAATGATATTTCAAAAATTTGAAGACCGCTAGGGTTTTTTTCATAATTTTTTCACTTATAATCAGGAAAATAAATACGGCGTTTAAAAGCTAAAGAAAGTAGCGTTAAGCTCTTTATTATAACATTACAATATTTTACTTAATTTCCAAATCATCTAAACTAAACATAAACATAGTGTTACTCATTTATTACTTTGATAACATTTTGCTGCTCAATTGTTGATAAATATATAAAAAATATCAAAATATCGTTAAAAGGTTAGTTATTCAAATTTTTCAAGATGACGAACCAAACATTTAAAGATAAAATTTTCCGTCACTTGATCCCTTAGGGGCGAAAAAAAAAGTTAAACTTAAAAACTTAAACTTAAATAACCTTTTATTTGGGTAAGAAATATATGTAAATTTTTCAGAATATTATAATAATTTTTAGTGGTAAAAAAAATAAAATCTTATTTTTCGACGCTTTCAAGATCAGATCTTGGCAAAAATGGGGTTATTTATACGAAACTGAAAAGAAAATTATGAATTCTAAAATAATAATAATAAATAATAATTTTATATAAAATTACTCTTCAATTGATAAATAAATTTAAAAAAAATATCAAAATAACGTAAAAATTTTAGTTATTCGAATTTTTGAAGATGCACCAGAAACGATGAAATCGAACGATCAAATCGAACTCAAATCGAACTTATACTTGTGATGTCGTTCCTACGTAGTAGGTAGTTCACATTGATGGGGTATTATAATTTATAACTTTTTAAATCATTATATAAGTGTACCTTAAAATTACATAAAGCGTTTAAATGGGCACGTGGTCGCTTGTGAGTCTCAAGAGGAACTGGAAGCGAAATGAGCCAGCGGCCAGGCCCACACAACACGTACCTCTCTTCACCACTTCACTGAACTACGCTCGAAATGATGGATATTTCCCCTTTTAACAACCGAATTTTGAACAAACTTAAGACAAAATTTGAATTTGATTATTTTTTTTATACATTTTATTTTCTCTAACATCCCGAGTGGCTTTTATTCAAGCCGTAGACCATGGAAAGAAGTTCAGCTAGGGCACGGAATTATATTCAGCGATAATTGTTTTATAGTTATTTATCTAATTAGTGGGATAAGAGCATCATTAACTGACGAATGCGGTGAGTTGCTGAGATGAGGGCGTAGCCCGAGTCGAAGTAGGAGCATGAGTCTCAGTTAATATGCCTTATCCCACGTATTAGATATAACTTTTTATCTACGACTGCTCAGAATTACGGAAATTATACTTTTGAATTGAATTCTACGAAAAATCGGAATATCATAGTATGTATGTAGAACCATAGCAACATGTAATTTGAATGTCAACAATTTAAGTCAAAACTTCAAGAATTAATTTTCTAATTTCTGTTTTTCTGTGAAATAATGAGCGACTCCGAATCTCTGCCTTCGGATATCGAAGAATCGGCCACGCAGGTAGTTTCAACGTTATTGCCGGAAAAATCAAAAATTATTTCGAAACGCTATAAACCTTCAAGTCTGTGGGCATATTACTCGATGCTACGTGCGATGATATCCATAAAGAAAAATGTAGATATCAGTAAATTTATTCAATTGGTCGCATTTCTGAAGAGGCAGTCGGAAGGATATAAACCGAAGAAATCCAATATTTTAACAAAACAACATATAACCCGATTTTTACAAGAAGCTGATGATGAAAAGTGGCTACTAACAAAGGTAAATAAGAACAAGGCATGAAATTTTAGATTAAGAAATATTTTCAGGTAGTTTTGATCTTTGGAATTGGTGGAGCCTGTAGAAAAGAAGAACTCACTTACATGCAAGTGACCAACGTTAGGAACGAAGGGCAGGTCTTCTGCGTCACAATACCAAATACAAAGAACAAAATTTCGCGAGAGTTTGTTATAACATCAGGAGACATTGATGGGATCAATTTCGTAGACATTATAAAAAAATACATGGCACTGCGTCCACATAATGCCGTAGAGAGGTTTTTTGTTGGTTACTGGAATGGCAAATGTATAAAACAGCCCGTTGGCATTAACACGATTGGTAGCATGCCGAAAAATATTGCTTCTTTTTTAAAATTACCAAATGCTAAAGAGTACACTGGTCACTGCTTCAGAAGATCGTCAAACGTTGGCAAACTCAGGGGCGGACCTGCTAACAATAAAAAGGCACGGGCGCTGGAAGAGCAATACAGTAGCCGAAGGATACATAGAAACTTCGGTTGAAAATAAGAAACGTATCGCAACGAATATTCTTGGAGAAAAGAATGTACTTGTAGAAGCTTCAACCAGTAAACGCAGTAGTTTGGAAATTTCTAAAACAGAAATGTCCTCAGGAATACACTTGAATAAATGTAAACATGTTATTATTAATGTTCATAAATAATTGTTTAATTGTTTTTGATCACTAGTTAGGTAATGAGTTTCATTACGTAACTCAAATGAATGTCAAATTCGTCACTTATCTAAGCAGTCGTAGATAAAATTTTATACTTAATTCATCTGCAACAAGTTGAGGGATTTTATTTTCGATTAAAATACGATTATTATGTTTTATTTATTTTTCCACATTTTTCGGTTTATCATAGTTAGACATACGAGAAGTGGCAATTGCCACAACCA
This sequence comes from Ocypus olens, assembly GCA_910593695.2. NCBI lineage: Eukaryota > Metazoa > Arthropoda > Insecta > Coleoptera > Staphylinidae > Ocypus > Ocypus olens. The sequence continues at coordinate 16,861,490 of OU343051.1, forward strand.
AATAATGTCTATTTAAATGACTTCTGGGTAATTAATAATCAAGTTTTCTAAAAAAAAATAACTTGACGGTAATTACGTGAGAGCACCTGCACTAATGACGTACAGCCATAAATACCCACCTTTGACACTCGCTGAGGGAGAAACACGCATATGAGTGATAACCGCGTTCTAAACACGCCCAACCAAATGCAAATTACACAAAGATAAAAGGGCGACCCTCGTTATCTGAATGAGGGGGCGTGAGGGCAACCACTCGAGCGCAATAATTGCAATAAACATACAAACATTAGCATCGCCAATAATTGTTACTGATAATGCACTCATTAATTCGCCCGATAAAATTTAATTCGGGCAGTGTATCGATCAACGCGCGCAAATTGGCCCTCCGCCCCGTGTGCCCCCGCATCTAATACACTAATGGGCAAACACCATTACAGGTAATAATTATCACTATAATTTAATAACGAACATTCATGAATCCATAATTGGTAATTATGACACAAAATAACGTTATGGCGGTGCCCGGCCGGAATATTAATATTAACAAATGGTGCATAATCGGGTGCGGGGGGGATGGTGTACTCGCGGTCGTTAATTATCTGTCAAAAATGAACGAATAATCGGTGCGGTAATTAGGGCGGCGCCGTTAATTAAAGCGTCGCGCCCTCTTTGCTCTCCCCACAGGTGGGACGGAGAATTGCGCGATTGTAATTGCATACCTGGCGACGGGGTGCAGGACAGATGTAATTTAAGAGGGTGGGTCAGCAGAAATGGAAGAGTACGCGAGGGTTTTATGGGGTAACAATCGTCAGGGTGTAATTAAACACGGCTATTTACTCTCTATTTACGACCAATAAAAAAGAAAGTTTATCAGTAGCTTAATAATGAAATTTCTCGTCTTTTTTTTATTGAAATTGTCATGTTCAGCTGCTATTAGTTACTTCTATTAAGTGGAAATTTTATTTTATTTTCTTATTGTAGGCCACATCGAATCAACATTTCGGGTTTGTATCAAAAGTTTTAATTCGGACTATTGGTGGGAATCCCTAGTTCAAATTCTGATGAGTGCATCAACGGATACAGCTATTTGTTTTCCAATTTCTTTCCAAGCCTTTTTCATTTTTGGCTCACTGGTATTCTGTATAATATCCTTTATCACCTCATCTCTCCACTTTACTCATGATTTTCATTGTCTTTGTCTTCTTTCTACACTGCTTTCCATAGTTGCTATTGGCATTATTTTCTTTTGAATTTGCTTAGTATGATCCAACAAACCGATGTGACGATAGCCACGGACTTTCCAGCCACGAATTTATCAGCGCAACCCTACGACTAAAAATTGAAAACAATTTCCTCATTATTTATGATTTATTATAAATCAAACGCTGAGAATGTAACTGTCGTTAGATTATTAAACTAAAATTAATCCACAATTTCAATTGTGGCGCTTAAATTGGTTTTCGTTCATGGGCTTTAATCAAACACAGCATTCTTTGACGCTTTTTAAATTTAATTTTTGAACACCAACATGTAGACAAGAGTCAACTTCAGCGATTTAAATATTAATATTTTGGATTGGAATAAAACACTAATTTTTTTATACCACTTTACCGGGTGCCCGGATTTTGTAGGGACAACATAGGCAACTTCTGTATTTGAAAAGGTACAGAGATGGTCAAATTAGCAAAAAGGTGCAGGTTCGAGAGCTCATTAAAAATCCACCTCCAAATAAATTCCACTTGTCGTGACCCAAATAAAATAAAAATAAAAACAAAATCTCCTAATTTCTTTCATTTGCCATAACTCTCCTTCTATCCAAGATATCGAGATGCGGTTTAAATCAATTTGCATGGCAATTTAAACACTTTCATTGGCACTTCGTAAAACCAATTTTATTTGTGCAAATCTTTAGTAATCTAACCTAACCTCCAAATTTTAAATTGGCACCGCACAATATTTTTGGCCCTTTTAAGAGGGTATTTTTTTCTGAATACAATGATGTATCACATGATATGGAAACTTCTTCAAAATCAAGTATGCCGGAATAACAGTAGATATTAATAAAACAAAATTTATTTATAACAATGAACTGTCATACATACAAAACTACAAACACGATAAACGATAAATCACTCAAATAATCCACTTTCATTGGCACTTCGTAAAACCAATTTTATTTATGCAAATTTTTAGTAATTAGGTTAAAACCTAACCTCTAAATTTTAAATTGGTACCGCGCAATATTTTTGGCCTTTTTAAGAGGGTATTTTTTCTGAATATAATAATGTATCACATGGTATGGATTTTGAAAAGTTTATTCCATTTACGGGCGGATATCACTAGTGCCATGATTACAATAACTTTGTTCTTTTGCTTATCACGCTATGAAAGTTATGTTTCGTGCCTCTCAATAGTGTAAGTTTTATTACTTCAACTTATAATGGAACATTTTGAAAAATATGATGTATTTTTACGTATATCAAGTGCTACAAGAACGTTGAACTTACACGTCAAACACATGGAGCTCAATATCCAGAAAGGCGATTACCTGATAGTAAAACAATATTGAGGTTAGACAGGAATCTAAAGAATTCAGGTTCGTTCGCTGCAGTAAGACCAAAGATGCACAATAAGAATAATACAGAAAAGGAATCATTAGTTTTAGCTAGTGTTAATGTAGATAAGTGTGTTTCTTCTAGAGAAATTTCGCAGAGTATAGGTGTGCCAAAGACTCGAGTTTCAGAGATTTTGAAAAAACACAAGTACAAACAGTGTTATAAATTTAAACCATCTCAAAGACCTGGAGATGCAGAAAAAAGACTGCACTTTTGCAACTGGTATTTGGTCCAAGTGAACACAAATCCCAATTTCAAGAATATTGTTTTGTGGACAGATGAAACTATGTTTACCAATTGTGGTGTGTTTAATAGACATATTAAGCATTACTACTCCCAAACTAACTTATAGCTGACTCTTCCAGTTCAAAACCAAGTTAGATTCGGTTTCAATGTTTGGTGTGGTATAATAAATAATAGATTACTAAGCCCCATTATTTTTAATGGTAATTTAATGGGAGAAAGGTATGTGTCTTTTTTACAAGAGGAGATCGAAGATTTAATAGAAGAGTTGTCACTAGGGATTTCTAGACAAATGTGGTTTCAACAGGATGGGTTCCCTTCGCATAATGCTCGTATCGTTATGGACTATTTAAAAAAGCGACTTAATGATAGGGTAATTACAACTAATGGAACGGTGCGTTTGCATACAAGATCACCTGATTTGGCTCCATGTGATATTTTTATATGGGGAACCGTTAAAATTAAAGTCTATGGTCCTACATACAACAACGTTGAAGAATTGCAGGAAGCAGTACTGGAGACATTGCGCAATATTAATGGCAATACTATCCGTAAAGTAATTATAAATCAATTTTGTTTTAATACTATCTACTGTTATGTCGATATCTTGGGTAGAAGGAAAGTTAGAAATTAGGAGATTTTGTTTTTATTTTTATTTTGAAGAATTGAGTCATGACAAGTGGGATTTGGTGGTGGATTTTTAATGAGCTCTCGAAACTGCACATTTTTGCTAATTTGACCATCTCTCTATCTCTTCAAATGCAGAAATTGCCCATGCTCTCCGTATGAAATCCGGGCACCCTGTATAGTGGTATAAAAAAGTTAAAGTGTTTTATTCCAATCCACAATCAAGATGTACCACGAAGTAAACGCCGCCAACATTAAACATTCATATTTTGGGTAAACTTAGTGTATTTCGGGTGGATTTGAGAAAAAAAAATTAAATAGCTTAAGTAAACCCCAATGCTTCGATGTTATAAGCTTAACCCTTGGCTGCACCTGTAAAAATGAGAGGTGTAACAGGGTGATCGCCAGAAGCAGCCAACTGACGCACGTCTATGTTCTAATGTGTGCAGTCGTATAGTTCGATAGTTTTACTAACACCGTATAATGACACCTGTGGGATTTTCGATATTTAAAGGTCACCAAAACGCCCGCGAAAAATGTGTTGGGGTCCTGTGGGACCCCAAGGTGCAGCCAAGGGTTAAATTTAAAATGTGCCAAACACTGCTTTATTGGGTTTTGAAATATGCCATTTTATAACAGCAGTTTGGGTGGATTCGATAAAAAAATCATAAAATAGTTATAAGCAATTTTATCCTAAATTTTATTGTTTAAGTCGCTTAAGTAGACTTTTATATACACGGTGTTAGAAACTTAAATATAAAATGCATCAAACACTGCTTTACTGGACTTTGAAATCTTGTCATTTTATAACGGTGGTTCTGGCGGACTCGAGAAAGAAAAATCACGAGAAAGTTACAAATAATTTTACCCAAAATTATATTATTTAAATCGCTTAAGTAGACTTTTATCTACATGGTGGTGTTTTTTTTTTTATAAAATCATAAATAACGAAAAAATTGATTTTAGTTTGTATTCGGAGGTGTGCAGGCATTGGGAAATCCGTGGCTATCTTCATATCGGTATCCAAAAATATCAACCGTTGACCTTTTTTAGTTTCCAGAATTGTACATTTTCTTCAACTTTTGGATAGTTCTTTCCCAACTTTCACCTTCTTTCACTTTAATATTTTCTTTCTCATGTTCAGGCATTGGAAAATCTGTGGTTATCTTCATATCGGTATCCAAAAATATCAACCTTTGACCTTTTTCAGTTTCCAGAATTGTACATTTTCTTCAACTGTTGGATAGTACTTTCCCATCCAACTTTCACCTTCTTTCACTTTAATATTTTCTTTCACAGGTTCAGGCATTGGAAAATCTGTAGCTATCTTCATATCGATATCCAAAAATGTCAACCTTTGACCTTTTTCAGTTTCCAGAATTGTACATTTTCTTCAACTTTTGGATAGTACTTTCCCATCCAACTTTCACCTTCTTTCACTTTAATATTTTCTTTCTCATGTTCAGGCATTGGAAAATCTGTGGCTATCTTCAAATCGGTATCTATAAATGTCAACCTTTGACCTTTTTCAGTTTCCAGAATTGTACATTTTCTTCAACTTTTGGATAGTTCTTTCCCTTCCAACTTTCACCTTCTTTCACTTTAATATTTTCTTTCTCATGTTCAGGCATTGGAAAATCTGTAGCTATCTTCATATCGGTATCCAAAAATGTCAACCTTTGACCTTTTTCAGTTTAAAGAATTGTACATTTTTTCAACTTTTGGATAGTTCTTTCCCATCCAACTTTCACCTTCTTTCACTTTAATATTTTCTTTCTCATGTTCAGGCATTGGAAAATCTGTAGCTATCTTCATATCGGTATCCAAAAATGTCAACCTTTGACCTTTTTCAGTTTAAAGAATTGTACATTTTTTCAACTTTTGGATGGTTCTTTCCCATCCAACTTCTTTCACTTTAATATTTTCTTAAGAAATTTTCTTTCTCATGTTCCCAAGAAATTTTGTTCCACTGTTCCCAGAGTTTAAACTTGACTTCTGAACATTACTATTGGCATTGTCTAAAAATAAAAAAATCTCATCTTCAGTTATCTTGTTTTATTGTTTACGGCTCTATTAGGTGAATATATACAGCTCGTTATTTATCTCTATTTGTGACCTTGAGAGCTGTAATTATTCCTGGTACAGATTTTGCTTATACTAGGTGGGCCAAAAGAAGTCATCCGATGTTGTTTGGCTCTCATTTTTTTTCTAAATGAAAAACTTCGATTCTGTTTTTTGATTATGTTTATTTGAACCTTTAGAATTTTATTGGTTAAGTCGAGAAGATGATATCGGCCAAATGGGCGCCGTCACAATTGATTGCCATATGGGCTCGTTTTATGGCATTTTTCATCACTTCGGCGAGAATTTCGGGCGACAGATTCTCGCACTCGTGTCGAATGTTGTCCTTGAGGGGTTCCAGGGTCTTGGGCTTATTCATGTAAGCACGGGACTTCAAAAAACCCCACAAAAAAAGTCTGGAACGGTTAAATCGGGCGATCTTGCGGGCCAGTGCAAATCGCCAAAACGAGAGATGTAAATGATGATTCCTAACCAATTCGCTGGCGCGGCCACGCAGAAATTTGTTATCTAGTTCTCTTCGAGTACTTTCTTTCCCTACGCAAACTTTATCCCACCTATCGCGGCTTGCTAGACAAACTGTACATATTTGAATACATGTATTTCGCATTTTCTTGGTGAGTTGTAAATGAACAATGGCAAAAAAATAATAAACCACTGTAGAGATGGTCGAGTGAAATTTATTAATTCACAAGAATATAATACGATTTTGTCTGCATGGATAATTTACACGAGTGACATAATCTATCTTACAGCAAAAAATATGAACAAAAGATTTTCGGTTTCAATAACACAAGGATATTGATAATTGGAGAGAATTTAATAAGTTTCCTGAAGCAAGTTGCCTCTGGCGCCGGGTTGTTACCTCGAAACAGCGTGCCTGAGGAAACTTATACAATTATAAGTATTTATCAGTGTCCGAACGATATTCGGTTCGAAAACGTTTCGCAATCTATGAAATATTTGTTTCCATCGCTGTGAGGAGTTTCCAAGTAAATTATTAACTGTTCGTTGCTTAGAATCGTTTATTAATATGAATAATAATTACGCATATTTGATTTTCAAATTTTATTTTACTACTACTATATAGTTCTAGGCATCAAGAAGCCACACTGTGGTAACGTAAGTGCACCGGTAAGTAAAATGAAATTTAAAAATCAAACATACGTTATTATTATTTATATTATAATTACAAACTATTTATTTGCAGAGAGTACAAAATGTAAGACTTTCAGCCATAATTTTTTATTTCTGCTAAACGGCTATTGATCCGTGGTCTTTCAGCCTTATTATTTATATTATATTAATTTTTTTCAACTCAATGCTGCATCAACTAGTTTACAGTAACGGCCCGTTCACACTGCACCGAAACGGTCGTTTTACCGATTCGGTTATTTTGCCGTCTTCTATAGTGGCGCATGTATTTTAATATGCGTTTTCACACGATACTGCCGTCGACCGTATACGGTATCGTGTGAACACGTATATTAAAATATATGCGCCACTATAGAAGACGGCAAAATAACCGAATCGATAAAACGACCGTTTAGGTGCCGCGGGAACGGGCCGTAAATTTAAGTTGATTGTACATTGAATGCTTGTCTGAACAATTAAAATTTCAAATGATATTTTAGAACAGAGAGAATAACCTCTTTATTCAGACACAGAAACCGTAATTACTGTTCGGTTTGCGCTGTATCTCAAAAACTAACGCAGCAATTGATATGAAACTTTCAACATACGTCTTATTTGATAATCTGAAGAATTGAAAAGCTTTTGGTAAAATTTCGTACACCGGAAGTGTACTTAACTGTTTTTTGTTTTTTCCCAATATTTTCTTAAATATGAAAAATATCACAAAAACATTCAAATAAACATTGAATATAAGAAAAAAAAGAAAAGACTTTTGCTTGAAAATATTTTTCATAAAATCATTGCTATTCGAGAAAAAAAATTATTAATTTTTTTTTTAATTTTTGGTTTATAATTATGAAACGATAATAGTCACAGCAAATTTGTGTGAATACCAAAATGAACAACTTTTAAACAATAAGTTTTTTTTTCGAAATCTCGTTAGTTTTTTAGTAAACCGAGTTTTTGAATTTGAAGTATAATTTTTCCATGTTTCATAATTTTGACGTTTTAAACGTCAGTTTCATCCGAGTTTAGGCAACGATGTACATTTAAAATATGATTTAAAATAAAACACGAAAGTGTAAATATAAATGATACCATCAAGTCGGAGAAAGTAACATGATGGCCACATCACCATTTTTTTGTTAAGGGCTAGTATGCGTTGGGATATTGGGATGATTTGGCATGTCTCGTAAAGGAGTTTGGTTGAGGGTGTTTGGTGAGTGTTCTGAGGGCTATAATCCAGCAAGGGGCGACATATCGATTTATAAATATTTGTTGCAGTGTTTTTTGATATGCCTTCTGTTGTGAATGTGAGTGATCGAAAAAAAGTCGCGCCCTTGCCCGTGATCAAGACTTGATGGATTGTGAATGAGGGGAGGAAAGTTTTGAATCGAAAAGGATTTGGACGGATAATGGAGTTTTGTATTTGAACAATAGGGGAACTAGGTGTGATTTTGTGAAAGGGAATGAATAGTTGGGATTGTGCATAGCCCAAAAATGTTACTTTCAATTTGGTTTTCACAAAATTTAAAATCTTGAATTACTTTAAGCTCGAGCTGGGATGATATTTTTTTTCTGTCCTAATTTTTAAGTCGTACGCCATAGCGATACCTAAAACGTTGCAGCCTCTCATCACTTGTCAGATTTCTCACTCTCTGCTGGATTTAAGTTGAAAATAAATTCATGGCTTTTTGCCCTCCAGTTACTTGCAAATTTCTCGAGAAGAAGTTTGAAAAATCATTTTGATTCGTTTTTTTCCATTTTTGGACAAGTTTAAAAATAAATTCAGCTCTCCTCCTTGTCTTATTATTTCTCTGGTTACTAACAAATTTCATGTTGTTTGAGAAACCGTTTTTATTACTTCTTTTCCATTTTTGGAAAAACAGAGGTTTCAAAGTGCAGTATTTATTAAGTTTTAATGGTCGCACTAAGGATTGTTTTTAAAATGCCAAATTGTGTTGATTTTGTTACTTCATTGATTTTTGATTTTATTATAATCCTTGGTTATAATTATTTTTATTTTGCCACTTTAGCTTACACATAAATGTGTTGCCGCGAAATTTGGTCACAATCCACTATGGGTCATCCGGCCACAAGAATAATTTTTGTACAAGGCTTTTCGATTTTCGGTTCCGATTTACAGATTATGTTATCGAGCGAGTAGCTATTCATGTTAGCGAGTATTTATAAAAAAATGTGTTCAAGTTATTGAGATGTACAATCAAATGTAGATTAAAAATAGCGGTTAAGGTTTTTAATTTTTTTTATAGCAATGGACTCTGAAGCAAGGCTGGCTAATATTTTAATATCTAAACCAACTGCATTTTTTTATAGCAATTGAGTCTGAAGCAAGGCTAGCTAATATTTTAATAGCTAAACCAACTGCATTGCGGTCATACGGATTCTAATATGCTCCCAAAGGTCTTAGGGGTGGGTATACATCACATGTGTCAATGCCTCGAGTACGTGATACGTTATAGGGGAAATTGTCTTTTCGGGCTGAAATATTGCATATTGCACGGAAGTAAGTGGCCCTGGCTCTCCAATCCAATTTGGCCATGGGGGGCTCGTAAAGACGCCGCGACGCCGCACCGCTGGTTTTAAGTAAATAAATACGACGCCGACGCTATTATCCACACCGCAAATAAAACTCGCGCTTTATTAGCCGCCGCTGAATTATTCTGCGTAAATCCGGATTTACCACTGCTAACTTACGGATTCTTAGGTTTTTGCAGAAGTATATGCAGGAGGTACATTCATTCCGTGTAAAATTTACCTCAACACCAAAATCTTTAAAATGCCAACAGGATAATCATTAGTTGGAAATATGGTCTTGTATACAAATTTTCAGTCCCAATTGTTTTTACATAGGCTTACAATTAATTCGCATGTTATTTTTACGATCTGAATGATTTGGACTTGTAATTTGTTGTTGCTAATTAATTAACCCTTTGCACTCGAGCGGCGCCGCTACGGCGCCCAGGCGGTTTGATGCGTCCACTCAAGCGATGCTGTTACGGCGGCGCTCGGGAGGAGTGATGCGTCCTAACCTAACCTTACCCAACCTAACCTAACCTAACCTAACCCAATGATTTTAGAGTAGCTGTACACACTTCCCTAATATAGCCGAAATCGTCTCGAGTTGCTGGTGAGCCCTAGTGCAAAGGGTTGATAAGCAAAGAAAATAAATTTGCATGAAAAAACAAGAACCTAATTTACATGTAGCTAGAGTTGTACCAAGCACTCTAGACGTATTGCGCAGTGACCCTCTTAAATTAAATTGGCTCCGAAGATTTGTTGTCGCGTTCTCTCGCGCTGTCCGAATACTTTCCCACTCTGCGCAAACTTTACCCCACACGTCTCAAGTGCTCGGTAATACTGTACATGCGTGAATAATTATGATGGCCGACGCTTCTCACGTCCATTTAACTATTAATAGGAGCGTAATTTTGACAGCTATGAAATTGATAGAATATATCACCATAAAAAAATACAAGGTGAATTAAATTAATTATTAAATACACATTTTTGGTTTAAAAGTGATTAGATCAAGGAAAATAATGGCGACATTATAAAAACCCGAGTTTTGAAGTAACCAAAAATGAATTATTAACTTTATATCCACTTGATTATTTGGTGTGCACGCGTTAATGTTTCCGGAGCCGGAAAATTGAGGTTGCCGCGGAATTTTCCACCCTTCCGGCAACTCGTGCGTGCATACATAATTAACGTCGAAAAAAGGAAACGTATTTTTCAATTAAATACGTCCGCGGCAGCGAAGGGATGTCTCCGGCAGGCCATTTGTTGCGACCCTCCCTTCACTCCGCAGCTACAGGCAAAAAGTTAAGTAGTTGCGTGTGTAAGTTTGTCTAGCTAGATATTTCGCTATCGAAGGACAGTAGTATTTGTCAGAATTTAACATACTTAGAGACCTATTTTAGGTGTGAACCAGCTCCATCTCCTCCTTATTTTAGATAGTCTACAATAACAATTTTTTCCTCATTTTAACAGAAGTTTATTAGCATTTTGAAATAAGCTCGTGTATATTTTGAAAAGGCATTAATTACGAAACCGTTTTAATAACAAGTTAATTATTCAAATTATGATATCAGACACGGTGGCAAAGGCGCAGAATGTTTAATTAAAATATTCTGGCCGGGCAAAAAGTCTCATATCTGATTATGTATCACATGATGAATTCAAGATGGCTGCCGCAAATGTATGCATTTGAATGATGGGTTGCGGGGCGTCGACCAAGTAATTTAATTAAAGTAACATTTGCATGTGTTGCGTAATTCGCTGGGAATTTGTTAAAACGCGGGCGCCGTGGAGTGAGTGTGTATATTAAAGTGTTATTAAATGAATTATGCAGAGCCGTACTTGAAATAATGTCTGGGGGTAATCCTGTAGAGAGCAAAGGATATCAGCGCCTTGGGGGCTTGATATTCAAGTTGCATAGTTGCATGTGCCTGAGCTTGTGTACGTTACACACGGTCTGGTGGAGTCTTATCTGGCAGTCGCAGACAGACAGAATGGCTCCACCGATATTCAGATTGCATCGCTTTGCATTTCCACGCTTCAATTTCGTTAGCATGTGCCATATGTCCCGCCATATATTTGACTCCGTGGCCGAAAGTAATATCCCCATCCTATATTTTTGTTGTTAGCATAAATTTAATATATAGCCCGCGTGGGACGGCTTTTCTTTCATTCCAATGCTGAGCGATCTGGATCTCTTCCACCTTTCCGGAAATATCCCATCTACGCTGCTTGTTTTTGACATCCATAAAGAAACGGTGCGCATCCGGTAAACATGCATTAGGGGGGTGCTCGGAGAATATCAAAAAAGCTACGCTCTTCTGAATTATTAGCTATACACGGAATCCGATCACCGAAATATAAATCAGAATGTTTATGATCTTTGGAAACAATCACGTAGGTAAGACGTAATTTATTCAATAAGGATCCCGACCAAACATCTAGAAAGTGTTCAGTTCATTCACGTTTCGTGACATATTTACAATTGATTTGATATGTTCTGGTATAATTATAATTGATGACAAATCATTTTTAGCCCAATTTTAATAAACAATTATAGGGTTTAGTAATTTTAGTAAAGGTCCCCGCAGTTTTTGATAGCGAAATGGCTTTCAATCAATCTCCTTGAAACCAACTGAAAAATATTCATCAAGTCACCCCGATCAAAAGTCGCCATGGTCGCAACAGCCGAAGATCTCAAGATGATGAATATTGAACGATGAATGTATACAGGGTGTTTTAAATTCGAGGCTCATCATGGGGATCTCGCTTATTAGAAGAGATAGAGGCTATGTTTAAATTTGGCACTTTTGTAGAATTTTATGTTGATTAATAATCCACTGGAAAAAATCACTTAAATTATTTTGTTTTCGAGTAAAGTCAAAAAAACCGAAAAAACTGAATTTTGTTTTTTCTTTATATCATCGGTTTTTGAGGAGATATTTAAAAATGGTAAAGACATTCTTATAGCACTTTTTTATTATCTAATATATGGCATAAGATTTTTAGTTGTAACATGTGTCGTTTCTTTTAAACCATCATCAACTTTCTTATTTCTTATGGACGCCATATTTATTTTTTGTCACATCTGAATGCTTAATTTTTTGTGATGACAACAATATAACACAACATACATTTAATTTCATAAATGAACATATAATCTTCTAAAACACTTTTATTGGCAATCTCTGTAGTGCTTACTAAAAATCATCGGTGCCATGGCATTAAAAACAATGAAACATCTGAATAGCTCTTTGTTTGTCAAACATTATTATTTTTTTATGAATAAAAATGTCGTACGATAATTTAGTAAATAGAAATACGGTATTAGCTAGTGAAAAATATTTACAAATGTATCCAAAAACAAGTCAACCTCATCGAACATTTTTTTTCTACGGATGGACAGAAATTTAGGAGAGTTGAATCAATGATTCAACATCACAAAGCATACGATAGTAAAATTACCCAAGAAGATAGCAATTATATTTTAGAAATGGTAATACTAAATGTATCTTAATTCTTTAATTTTAGAGCAAGTTTAAAACAAATATTTTTTTGGGATTTTTTGCAAATGGAAACATTTTAGAGCAATTCTGGGGGCGGGAATGGATTCCTTGGAGAATTTTACATCGATTATAGGTACTCTCAAATTTTCCAGCGTACGATGTGTTTTTGGTAACGTTTTGGAGAAAATTTGTCATCGAAAACAGAAAACGCGAAAAAAACGAAAATTGGCCGTAAAAAACGCTAGGAGTAATATTTTTGGCTGAAAATTTGGGATAATACTTGTATCGAACCTACAATAGAATGAAATAGTTTTGTTTGGGAAAAAAATTATGACGCACTAATCTCACGTCAGTTGACATGGAATCGCCCTTATTATTAATAAGCTCCATATTTGTCTTATAGTTATTAGTATTGTATATTATTTTATTTATTAAGTCCTTTTAATTTTGTATCGTCTATATCGACCAAAATAATTGTTCATTTGCATAAAAAATTGTTAGATGCAGTTGCCTGTATACATTTGTAAATATTTTTGACTAGCAAATTCTGTATTTCTGTTTACTGAATAAAAAATACGTAACATCTCGCTTTTCTGAATTGTCGAACGACATTTTTATTCATACAAAATAGTAATGTTTGACAACCAAAGAGGTATTCAGATTTTGAATCGTTTTTAATTCCATGGCACGGATGACTTTTAGTAAGCGCTACAGAGATTTCCAATAAAAGTGGTTTAAACGATTATATGTTGATTTATGAAATTAAATGTATGTTGTGTTATATTTTTGTCATCACAAAAAATTGAGCATTCAGATGTGACAAAAAATAAATATGGCGTCCATAAGAAATAAGAAAGTTGATGATGGTTGAAAAGAAACCAAACATGTTACAATAAAAATTCTTACGCCATCTATTAGAGAGTAAAAAAGTGCCATAAGAACGTCTTTACCATTTTTAAATATCGCCTCAAATAACGAATATATAAAGAAAAAACGAAAATCAGTTTTTTCACTTTTTTGGACTTTACTCAAAAACAAAAGAATTTAAGTAATTTTTTTCAGTGGATTATTAATCAGCACCAAATTCTGCAAAAGTGCCAAGTTTAAACATACCCTCTATCTCTTCTAATAAGCGAGATCCCCATGGTGAGCCTCGAATTTGAAACACCCTGTATATATAGGAATCTCGAAATTTCGGTGTTAGAGGTCTACAATTTTTTACGGAATATTAATTATGAATAAATTTTTGAAATTTCAAGTCGATGGAAATTGTTTTTATATTTTTTTTCAAGTCGTCGGAATAGTCGTTCAAGCACGAAATTAAGAGATTTGGTAAATTTAAATCACAACACCGTAAATTTTGTAGCGAATTTTTTATTCGAAGACTAAATTTTGTTCTTGAAATAACTTTGAGTTTAAGTTATTACTAAATCAATTTTGTTTCACTTCAAATTATTATTTTTTTAATTTTTTATTACTCCTAGAAGTCTGCTAATAGAAAGATTATTGCATTAGGAACATGATTGTTTCTATTGTTGCTTTATTGCTGTTTCTAGTCGTGATTCATGATTTGTTTCCTTAAAAGGTGATTTCTGCAACCAATTTTTACGTAAAACCCATAAAAACTGGGTATTAAATGAAATCTTAGAGAAAACTGAATTCAAAGCCATACACATTTACAGGGTGTCCCATTAAAAAAATTAAAAAATGTATATTTTGCGTTTTGGAACACCCTGTAGAAATAGATCGCAACATCGCTACAAAATAACAATCGATTAAAAGCGGAAGTAGTAGAAAATTTTCTAACCGAATAACAAAAATTAATTCTTTTAAAATGGCGGAGGTGTGACTCTTTCAACTTGGATCTGTTTCCATATCCAAGAGTAAATAACTAAATAATTGACAATTGAAACATCCTAGTACCCTATTTTAATGTTTTGCTTTTAAAGTGATCTTTCGAAATACTAAATAAAAACCCAGTATTTTAATTCCATTAAAAAATACAACTATGGTGTGTAAATTAAAAAATAGAACACCCTGTATACATGAAACGTGCTTATAGAACGATCTATGATAATCCGTCAACAGATTTTGGTTAAAGCTTTAATTTGGGCAAATTCTTCCATCGACAGACGGTTGGGACACCCTGTATATGTTTTCAAGGTCGCGATAAACGAATTTATTGCCAAAATTAAATCAAAAAATGGTTGACCGTATGGTGAATTTGTATTTGAAACAGGTTTTCTGAGTCGATGATAATAAATGTTTAAGTTTAAAAAAGAAAAAGACTCAAAATGGCCAATTCAAAAATATGCATTCATCGGTTATAATGTTCGCTGGTAATGAGTTTGAAATAAAAAGAATAAAAAACCTTATGATAATCGTTTAATGTCGTCGCTTTTAAAAATAGACGAAATATAAAAACATAAAAATTAATAAAATCATCTTATTTTACATTATTTCGCATGTTCTTCAATGTAAACATTAAGTATAACATCACTATTTTCATGAACCGACCGATTACGGCCCCCCTCCCCCTCCCATGAATGTCAGTGACGAGAAGTTAGCCATGAATTTCCAGTCACGGATTTTCCCGGCGCGTTCACCATTGTAATATGCAAAACTAAAATTAACTCAATTTTACATTGACATTTGAAATTACTAGAATTCAATAAGAATATTGCACACTTCATCCAGTCAAGAAATGTTCTTTGATAAATAACAGATCAGAGCTCATATAGACGCCTTACATTTAATATGAAATAACTCTAGTTCGACGCAATTTATTTTCAATGCACTGCCTTTGAAATTATATTTAACAAATATAAACTATCAAAAATGCATAAAGAGGTTAATATTATAGGCTGGAGCAAAGTAAAGAGCGTTTTTAAAAAGCTCAGTTGCTCAGCTGATGGTAGGTGGTGGGGATGCAGTCGGCCATGTTCCTGCCACTTAACATTCAGTAGCAATTGGTTGGTGGACACCTTGGCATCGCGCGTACGCTGTAAAAGACCAAAACATTGTAAACAATTTATGGATGAGTGACGAAGCCCATTTTCATTACGTCAACAAGCAGAACATTAAGTTTCGGACTGACGTAAATCCTAGACAATTGAATCAGTTCATTCATTCCACAAGAGTTACTGTGGAACTTTTTTCAAGATGATCTAGGCAATGCTGTGATAGTGACTTCGCAGAGATACGCAGATATGCTGGAAAAGTTCTTTTCTCCACACCTTCCTCAGTACGAAATAAATGAGAAGACATTTTTTCAACAAGACGGAGCAACCTCCCACACGGCAAGAGCAAGCATGAATCTTGCTTCCAAATCACGTGATCTCTTGAAATGGGGTTATCGCATAGCCTCCCTGTTCTCCGGACCTAACAACGTGCGATTTTCTCTTGTTAGATTACCTGAAGAGTTAAGTGTATCAGGATAACCCACCACGAACTATTGAAGCAGTGAACGAAATTATCCGACAGAACGTGGTTCAAGTTCCCTGGCAATGCTGCTTTTTTATGTAATTTAAAATGGTAAAAATACAGTTTGGAAAAATTGTTGTCATTTTATAACAGCCTTTTCAAAAACGCTCTTTACTCTGCCCCATCCTGTATTTTTTTAAACATCGAACTGATTATTTAACCGTGTCTGGCGATAGAAAAAACGTAAGACCTAATGGACCTTACGACTTTTTAATTGTATTCATGCAATGCTGCTCTGGAAATATTTTTAAGAAATTCAACTTATAAAAATGCATGAATATGTAAAGAATTATTAAAAAATATATTGAACAGATCATTGAACCGAGGCTAGCATTAAATAATTAAAACGTCCAAATGGGCGCTACAAATTTTAAATTTTATTAATTTAGTGTCTTTCTGGAAGTATGTTAAACAAATACTGCTACACCCTTTTTACACCTAGGGTATATTAGCAAGCGTCGTTTGTCTGATGAAGTTAAAATTAAAAAAATAAAATCTAACACCAAAAATTCAATTATTCAAATGTCGCTTATGGAAAGGGCGGGTGGCAAACGACGCACCTCGGCCAGCTTCAATGGAGGGTTTGTCGTAGGTTTTGATGATTTATATTTAATGGGCGCCACTTGGTTTATAAAATACCACCTACTTGAACCAAGAAAGTACACTCTCCCTCTCCATTTGCAACTACAATGCGTTAAATTTTGAACTACCTAAATTAATTATATATTTTGAATGATTGATGAGGTATTATAAAGAGCAACAATAAAGTAAACACATTTAAGGAAAAAATATATATATATATATATATATATATATATATATATATACCGGGTGACCCAGGGAACTGTAAAAGCTCCATAACTTATTTGCTATTTGAGATATCGACTTCTGGTTTTCTTAAACTGGTATCCACACTTATTCTACATATTTTAAAAATATGAATATTTTTGTACAGGGTGTCCCAATATACATAACAGGACAAAGTTATGTTTTTTTAAATGGAACACCCTATATTTTATACTTTATTTTCAACCCTCTTGAGAAGCTGATGAAAATAGTATAAGATAGTATGGGTCTATTGTGAACGGTTGGTTAGTTATGGGCAAATTTGTGGCAAAAACAAACGCACTTTGAAAATATTGCAGAAGCGCTCATAGCAAAGCGAGCGTCATTTTTTATACACTAAGAATTTTCTACATCATGAAGAATAATACAAATCGGCTTTGGTTCTTTTTTGTTCATACTGCTATACAGGGTGTCAACATACGCAAAATATTGGATAACTATTTTTTTTCAAATGGAACACCCTATATATCTTGCTACCAATACATGGAATTTTTAATAAGCTTTCGAATGATGTACAATTTGTATAATGAAATATTAAGGATTCTTGAGATTTATCCACAAAAACATTTTTCTTTTGTCACCTCCTGCTCATTTTTGGATTTTCAGCCAAAACTACGCATTTTCTGAAAAAGTAATAAGAGACCAAAGTTGTAGAGCGGAAAATTTCCGATCGATATAGGTCTTTCGACTTTTCCAATAATGCGTGCATTGCCCGCTAGAGTGCGCAAAATCGTGACCGTATATGCATTTTAGCGTTTTTCTCAATTTTTTTGTTAATTAATTGCACTATACTTTATTTTCCATGCTCTCTAGCAGAAAAACGGGTAATTATAGAATTATTGAAATGACCTACATCGGTTGAAAATATTCCGCTCTACAACTCTTAACAGAAGCAATTTTTGCCCAAAATGCATAGTTTTCACTAAAAATGCAAAAACCATTGAAAAACGCCAAAATTGATACATACATTTTCATTTTGAGTTGTAGAGCAGAACATTTTCAATCGATATGGGACATTTTAATTTCCCTACAATTTCCCATTTTTCCGCTAGAGGGTGCGGAAAATAAAGTATAGTGCAGTTTATTAATAAAAAATTTGAAAAGAAAACGCTAAAATGCATATACGGTCACGATTTTGCGCGCTGTGGCGGGCAATGCACGCATTATCTTAAAAGTTGAAAGACCTATATCGATCGGAAATTTTTCGCTCTATAACTTTGGTCTCTTATTACTTTTTCAGAAAATGCATAGTTTTAGCTGAAAATACAAAAATGAGCAGGAGGTGACAAAAGAAAAATGTTTTTATGGATAAATCTCAAGAATCCTTAATATTTTATTATACAAACTGTATATCATTAGAAAGCTTATTAAAAATGCCATAGATTGGTGGCAACTTATATAGGGTGTACCATTTGAAAAAAAAAAGTTTTCCATTGTTTTGCGTATGTTGACACCCTGTATAGCACTATGAATAAAAGATAACTAAAGCCGATGTGTATTAGTATTTATGATGTGGGAAATTTTCTAGTGTATAAATAATGATGCTATCTTTGCTAGGAACTCTTCTGCAATGTTTTCAATGTGTACATGTTTTTGCTACAAATTTGCCCATAACTAACCAACCGTCCATCATAGACCCATACTATCTTATACTATTTTTATCAGCTTCTCAAGAGGGTTGAAAATAAAGTATAAAATATAGGGTGTTCCATTTAAAAAAACATAACTTTGTTCTGTTATGTATATTGGGACACCCCGTACAAAACATGCATATTTTTAAAAGATGTAGAATAAGTGTGGGTACCAGTTCAAGAAAACTAGAAGTCGATATCTCAAATAGCAAATAAGTTATGGGGCTTTTACAGATCCCTGGGTCACCCGGTATATATATATATATATATATATATATATATATATATACCGGGTGATATATATATATATAACCGAATTTAAGTAACGGGTGTGCGGCTTGGGTCTGGTAGGAAAACTCTTGTTATTTACTGCCAATATTTCGCCGTTTATTTTACAGCTTCATCAGGGCTCTAAGTGAAAACGATCAACACGTGGTATTAGTTAACATAACCTACAATATTTATGTTATACTTACTAAATAGTGAGTTTTTAGTAAAACTAGCAACCGTGAATATTGGAAACATCTTTAAAAAGTTACATAGAAACACAAGGGACAATGATGGATGATGAAAACATTACGCGTGAACAGATTAAAAAACTTGATTAATTAACATGGTAATTGAACCAAGATGGACGCCATATCAGAGATGGAATGTCGGTTTCGGAGAGCCGAAGGAGTTGAATATAGCAACGGAAAAATCGACGTGTCAACGTGCAGCCAACGTCGATGCAGCTACTCCAAAACCGGTACTCCACTCAACAGGGCAACCAACTAGGGAATTTAACAGTAAATTAATTGGTAATACGGAAGCGACATTTCGCAACCGGTGGAGCGAGTTAAAACTAATTTAATTGTCTATTGAATCTACATATTGAATTTCAATCTATGGGAAAGTGTTGAGAGAAAGAACTCTGTAATGGCTGAGAATAACAAAGAGTAACCTTATTTCTTTTTTAAGGAGCCGAACGTGTTGACTATTAATTATTGGGTAATAATATGATATTAAATCAACAGAAAATTAATCTGTAACATTATATGTAAAAAAAAAATTATTAAGGAAAATCATTTAAGGAAATTATTTAAGAAAATCATTTAAAAAAAAAAAAAAAAATTATTTAAGAGAGTAATTTAAAAAAAAAATTTAAAGAATTAAATTGAGTGCAGAGCAAGGGTTAAAAAATTAATTTTAATATGATAATGTTATATAAAATGAATTTTGAGAGGTTGGGCCGAAATTGAATTTTGGGAGAATTTGTGAAAATGAGAAACGGTAACAATGGAAACTAATCAGAATCATCCAAGCGTAGCGGCAAGTACTTTTTGCAACTAAGGAGGTACGAGTAAATGGTGCTCAGCCCATCAGTGTCTGTTTTGAAATTCATGACACTTTCGGTGTTAACTATCTCAGACATTTCAAGGAAAAGTCTGCTTTTATAATTAGGTTCTGAGCACAACACACTCGCACCACCAAAGTTGACAGAATGGCCTTCTGTGTTGGCGTGTACAGAGAGTGCGCAAGATGCCTTTTTTAATTTTATGTCGCTTTTGTGTTGGGTGAGTCTGGATCGCAACCACTGTCCCGTCTGACCAATATAAGACTTACTGCAGTCTCCGCAAGGAACAGAGTAAACCACATTGCAACGTTGACCTACTGGTGTCATGTCCTTCATTTTTGAGAAAAGTAATTTAAGGGGTTTGGGATTGTATCTGGCAATGCGAATTTTGTCATTTTTTAAAGTATGAATTAATTTGGAAGTTAACTGGGGGACGTCGATGATTTTTCTGTATTGACGGGGTGTAGGTTGTTCAATTTGATCATTAGGATCAGGAGTAGTACGGACGACCGGATCTGTGATGCCACTGTAGATCAGTTTTTTGACTAACAACGGGGGGTAGCCGTTGTTGATGAATATGGAAGTTAGTTTTATTAAATTTTTGTTCAGTAAGGAAGGATGACAAATGTTTTTTACACGGTTCTTCATGGCAACCAAGATGTTCTTTTTTTGGTTGAAAGGGTGATTGGAGTAATAATTGATGTATCTGCCCGAGGCAGTGGGTTTTTGGTACCAATCTAAAATGATAACATTGTCATCCCTCCTTACTAACAAGGTATCTAAAAAAGGAACACTGTTGTTGGTTTCCTCTTCCATTGTGAACTGAAGATGGTGGTTGAAATTATTGAATATATTCAAGATGTTATCTTTTTGGTTGGCAGGGACAGCACAGATCAGATCGTCAACGTACTTCCTAATGAATGGTATTTCAAAAGGTAATGTGGGTAACACCTGGTCAAGAAGAAAATTCATCGTTATGTTTGCAATGATCGGACTTAAAGAAGAACCCATGGGGGTGCCAAAAATTTGACGGTAAAATTTGTTATTGAAGGAAAAATAGCTGTTGCCAAAAACAAACCTAACGGTAATAATGAAGTAATCGAGGTCAAAGGTGCAATGTGGGGAAATCTGGTCCCATTTCTGTTCTATAATTGATATAACTAAATCTAAAGGGATGTTAGTAAAGAGAGAAACAACGTCCAGAGACAACAGTTCATAGCCTGGTGGCACCACATAATCATTAAATTCCTCTGCGAAAACAAAGGAATTTCTAACATCATACTCATTGTCGCCGCCAAGGGCCGTGGAGAGGATGCTAGCAATGAATGCAGACAGACAATCCGTGGGGGTGTTGATAGACGATACTATGGGACGAAGGGGGCAATCGGGCTTGTGAATTTTAGGAAGTAAATACAGTTTCGGAGACGTAGAATTATATGTGGTCAGTTGTTTTGCCACTTGAGCATCGATGCAACCTTTAGTTTTTAAACTTTTGATAAGTTCGTTGCATTTTCGTTGTGTCGATGATGTTGGATCGTTGCGCAAAACTGTATAGACTTCCGCATCCGACAGGAGCAATTCGGCCTTACGATTATAGTCATCCCTGTCCATCACCACAGTAACGGCACCCTTATCTGCGTTAAGAACACAGAGTTGAGGATTGTCTTTAATGAAACGCCTCGGGCAGATACATCAATTATTACTCCAATCACCCTTTCAACCAAAAAAAGAACATCTTGGTTGCCATGAAGAACCGTGTAAAAAACATTTGTCATCCTTCCTTACTGAACAAAAATTTAATAAAACTAACTTCCATATTCATCAACAACGGCTACCCCCCGTTGTTAGTCAAAAAACTGATCTACAGTGGCATCACAGATCCGGTCGTCCGTACTACTCCTGATCCTAATGATCAAATTGAACAACCTACACCCCGTCAATACAGAAAAATCATCGACGTCCCCCAGTTAACTTCCAAATTAATTCATACTTTAAAAAATGACAAAATTCGCATTGCCAGATACAATCCCAAACCCCTTAAATTACTTTTCTCAAAAATGAAGGACATGACACCAGTAGGTCAACGTTGCAATGTGGTTTACTCTGTTCCTTGCGGAGACTGCAGTAAGTCTTATATTGGTCAGACGGGACAGTGGTTGCGATCCAGACTCACCCAACACAAAAGCGACATAAAATTAAAAAAGGCATCTTGCGCACTCTCTGTACACGCCAACACAGAAGGCCATTCTGTCAACTTTGGTGGTGCGAGTGTGTTGTGCTCAGAACCTAATTATAAAAGCAGACTTTTCCTTGAAATGTCTGAGATAGTTAACACCGAAAGTGTCATGAATTTCAAAACAGACACTGATGGGCTGAGCACCATTTACTCGTACCTCCTTAGTTGCAAAAAGTACTTGCCGCTACGCTTGGATGATTCTGATTAGTTTCCATTGTTACCGTTTCTCATTTTCACAAATTCTCCCAAAATTCAATTTCGGCCCAACCTCTCAAAATTCATTTTATATAACATTATCATATTAAAATTAATTTTTTAACCCTTGCTCTGCACTCAATTTAATTCTTTAAATTTTTTTTTAAATTACTCTCTTAAATAATTTTTTTTTTTTTTTTTTAAATGATTTTCTTAAATAATTTCCTTAAATGATTTTCCTTAATAATTTTTTTTTTACATATAATGTTACAGATTAATTTTCTGTTGATTTAATATCATATTATTACCCAATAATTAATAGTCAACACGTTCGGCTCCTTAAAAAAGAAATAAGGTTACTCTTTGTTATTCTCAGCCATTACAGAGTTCTTTCTCTCAACACTTTCCCATAGATTGAAATTCAATATGTAGATTCAATAGACAATTAAATTAGTTTTAACTCGCTCCACCGGTTGCGAAATGTCGCTTCCGTATTACCAATTAATTTACTGTTAAATTCCCTAGTTGGTTGCCCTGTTGAGTGGAGTACCGGTTTTGGAGTAGCTGCATCGACGTTGGCTGCACGTTGACACGTCGATTTTTCCGTTGCTATATTCAACTCCTTCGGCTCTCCGAAACCGACATTCCATCTCTGATATGGCGTCCATCTTGGTTCAATTACCATGTTAATTAATCAAGTTTTTTAATCTGTTCACGCGTAATGTTTTCATCATCCATCATTGTCCCTTGTGTTTCTATGTAACTTTTTAAAGATGTTTCCAATATTCACGGTTGCTAGTTTTACTAAAAACTCACTATTTAGTAAGTATAACATAAATATTGTAGGTTATGTTAACTAATACCACGTGTTGATCGTTTTCACTTAGAGCCCTGATGAAGCTGTAAAATAAACGGCGAAATATTGGCAGTAAATAACAAGAGTTTTCCTACCAGACCCAAGCCGCACACCCGTTACTTAAATTCGGTTTTCTAACTATAACGGCTGTTATACCCCTTCGTTGTATATATATATATATATATATATATATATATATATATATATATATAATATGAAATAATTCAATAGATCAGTATACAAAATTAACAAAATAATAATAATCCCGTAGTCATTTCTCTCGATTAATTCGAATAGGAATTAAAAAAAAACATACATCTATTCGGTTACATAACACTTTCTGCCCTCAAATATAGCTATATCTTTCGGTTCACAAGCAAGAATTAATGATTCAATCATCAATCTTTATCTTATTACGATTATTGATTCTACGAAAATGGCTAGAAAAACGATTAAAAAAATAATAATTGAATTAATTCCTAAATCAATTTAATTAAAAAACACAGTGAACATAAATGATCTCTTTTAATAATTGATTGACAAAAAGGAAAAAAAAATTACTAATTAATTTCAGTGAAATTTAAGCAAGACGTGAAGTTAAATATTCATTAATTAATCATACTACAGCATTACGGTTTCAGTTCGTCAATACACAATTAAATAAATAAAATATCATGATAAAATAATAACGGCAAAAGAAAGAAATAACAAAAAAACTACTCATCGGCATCAGCTGTCTTCGCCTCGGTGACTCGACCTGGTGCGGCTGCACGTGGGGAAGATAACGGATGGCCCGTGAATGGATGCAGAGCAACGACTCGAACTACTTCCTGCGATAAAGCCCACCAAAGAAAAGAATCACATCGACTCCATGGAATTAATCTCCACGTGGAAAAATCCAGCGAAATGCGAAATTTTTAATACCATACAAAAACAAAACTCCCTTAGAAAGGGAGTTCTTGGTAAAACACGTGCTCGAGTTTTTCCAGAGTAAAAAAAAATCCGATAAAATATCGATTAATCGGCCACTGGGAAAATTAGTCAAACCAGTGAACACCGACTCTAACTCACTAAATTATACAAATCCAGATAACTGGGGTGATATGAATAAAATCACTAATAAATTTAGCAGTTGATACTCCGTGTATACTCTTTTGCACTCAAAGACGAATTAAAAATGGCCAGAACGGTCGTTCCGGAAGACAAAAAAAAATGAGCATGCGCCCAAAATTTTTAAATAATTTAATTATAGAGAATCATTATAGGCAACTTAGGATACATAATTAATTAATAAATTCAAATTAATGGAAAATAAAATGGATATTAAGTAAAATCCTCCGTGTAAAAAAATGAAATGTAACAATACATACTGTCAAAAATGCGAGAATGGGTTTAGAACTATTGTTAAAAAAATATTGAACAGACCAGTGAACCGAGGTTGAATTAAATAAATCATAATGGGTGCTAAAAAAATTTAATTTTATTTATGTAGTGCCTTTCTGAAAGTATTATCAACAAATACACGCTCAAAAAAGAAATTTTTTTTTATACATCACACATATCATTGAAACGGGGATGACATGAAAAAAATCATAAGTTCAAATGAGCACTACGAATTTTGAATTTTATTAGTTCAGTGCCTTTCTGGGAGTGTATTTAGTTGGCATTAAAAAAAACATCGTCCAAATCGCCGCTACGATTATTATTATTTATGCCGTGTGTTTTCTGGAAGTATATTTAACAAAATGCCAATGCGTGCATATGTTTGTAGTTGTTAATTATACTTCCAATAATTCGTAGCGGCCATTTGGACTATCCAAAAAAAATAAGTTTCTTGTCTGTATGGAGTTTATAATATTCTTATCTTTTTAGTAATTTAAAATATCAATGTAAATGGAGTTCAATCTTATTTTACGTTTTACTTCGAAAATGGTGAATGCGCCGGGAAAATATGTGCCTGGAAATTCATAGTTAACTTCTCGTCGGTTGTTATACCCAATAGCTTGAAGAGCCGCTCGCGGGGGGCTTTTAACGTTAGTCTCCACTCGAATAGGCAAATTTAAGCAAGTAGACTTCTAATATGGGTGGTTTTACCTACGTTTAAAATTGTATAAAAGACCTGAATAATCCACAGAGCTGTAAGGCTTCCCACTGTCAATAGATCCAGTTTAATCTAACGTTTTAAAATTATGAACAGCGCAGCACAAATAGTGGAACATGTTATTGAACGTTGCTAAGAAACGGTAATTTTAATCAATGGAATTACTGAATATTGAAATGTTCCACATACTTTCAGGATCACCCTCTGTTGAACTGGATAATAAACAAATATTTAGATACAAAGCAATTGGGACGAATACTTCAGAGAAAAATATTCGGGGCAGAAAGATCTGACAGCCTTAACTTTGGATTATATCAACAGATTGAGAGACTACTTTTTTGGGTATAACATAAATATTCTATAGCCAAAAAAATAATCTAGAAATGTACATGAAGATGATGGTTACGACCGTTACTATATGGTAGTCCATGAATAAAATAATTCGACGTTTTTTTACCACTATTTATTTTAAATAAAAAGTTGTTTCATTCAAAGTTACCTAGAAATGTATATTTGTTTAATTTTCAATTCGAGCCCACTATGCGTCGCGGTATTTAATTAAGAAAAGAATAAAATTTGTAGAGTTCTCCCCTAAAAAAAGACACTTTATAAAATCTGGTTTGTAGAAACAGCCCTGCGACATGCGATAGATTACTGTCTGGACATGCACGTTGGAGGGCTGAAGGGGTAGATTGCAGAGGAGTACGTCCAAACATTCCCCCGGGCGCATCATTTACCGTTACCTACCTGACGAAGTGCCAAAAATATATTAACCCAGTTCCGAAACTTTGGCCACCCCCGATTAACATGACTCCCCTATGTCGGCACATAAAAGCTTCACCAACTTTATTCAGTCACATAACTTAGTGTCGAATTTAATCATTATATAATTAAAGAAGATATACATTTTCATACTGGTTAATGGCTTACATTTCAATTATAACGATGAATTGCAATTTTGGAATAAAATCTACTTTTATTAATATTAAAATCTCATTCATAGCGTTTAAATATTTATGCACACCAAACTTATATAATTTTATGTGTATATACTGAATTGTTGTATTCTGATTGTATATTAATATTAATTTGTTTGTAATTAATCCTTCTAAAATATTATCATTCATGTAAGCGTAAATATTACCCATTAATAATTTATATTCGTATAAACTACAGTAATTAACGTACACGTATTTATATCTACGGTGAGTCCGTATTTGCATTTAATTTTCATGATAAAAAAATACGAATTTGTAATCTAGAATTCATAAATAATTTGTTTATTTATTGTAGTTTATTGCAGTAATGTAACTTTTGGCTGGATCACTAGTAGAAAAGTTCGAAATGCTTCAAAATAAAAAAAAATATAAACGTTGCAGAATAGTCATGAGCAAGTAATTTTTCTGTTCATTTTGCAAAAACTAACTCAAAATCCAATCAAACAGCGTGGCTCAAGTCTCATACTCTATCGACTGAGCTAGCTGGGCACACAAAAAATCACGATCACAATACTTTCCCGTACTTCGTAACGGAGTAAGTAAAAATTAAGATTTTACAAAATTACAGATGATACGAAATGTATCTATTACGAGGACATTTAAAACCCTTCGTTAATTGCATAATTTCAGTAGGCGCCAATAACAACGGTGGATGTCGAAAGGAGTTTCTTTATATTTAAACACCTTTCATCCAATCGGAGGAAAAGTTTTTTAACGGAAAACATACAAAAGCATCTAATGATTAATTGTTTTCACAAGAGTAAATAAATTTTAAAAATTGTATAAAATTCAATCAAATATTTCCGTCTATTTTTAAATTTAAAAAGTTGTATTATTAGTTAAAAATAATTGCTTTTTTCTTCCCTTTTTCGTTTTATTAAAGTTTATTTCCAGAGCCTATTTATTTTCAAAATTTGACTGCTTTTTTGACCACTTATTTTCAAATTTTAAGTGTTTTTTGTTCGGGCTCTAGTCATAGGTAAGTGCTGAAAAATGACATCAATTTAAAATACAAATAATTTCATAGCCTTCTAGAGGATAAAAGTATTCGGTTAAATGGTACTTTTTTAACCCTATGCACTCGTATTTATATTTGAGAGCATGTATTGTGGCGACTATGAGTCGACATACGAGTGCAAAGGGTTAATTAACTGCATTGCGAAATCAGGCGACATAAATTTATTTTTAGAAATAAAAAATATTCTTGATTATACATTTTTAATCTAGTTCGTACGCTAACGCTAATTACAAAATTTTACGTAATTGGCGAAATCGTTCAGCGGCTTACAACATAATAAAAGGCCGGTGATAAAAACGCGCGCATTCGTTGTTGTAATTAAATTTACAAGATGCAGGGGCACGATAACCGATGATTTAAAAGGGTTCGGCGTACGTGACACTTTTTTTATGCGCCACAGCCTTATCGGCAGGACATAATTAATATATTCCCGACATTACGAGCACCACTAATTTAATAATTGCGGAACGCTGATCGACCAGACCGGGTCAACTGCTGAAACTTGCGACGTAATGAAGACATTTCAGGACTTGTTACTGCCGCAGTAAAATCGGCTGAAGTGTACTCATGTACGTAGTTAAGTTGTTACGTTGTATCGGTAGAAAATACGAGTGGGTGTTGAAACTTGTTGTGTAAAGGTGAAAATAAGAAAATTCCACTTCAACTAACTGAACTAATTTATATGATGCGATAAATTGAATATGAAGGTTCTCCAGAAATTACCTCTACAACTAGAAAGAATCAACGAATCTTGATTTATTTCAATGTTTAATGTTGGCGGCGTTTACTTCGTGGTACATCTTGATTGTAGATTAGAATAAAACACTTTACCTTTTTTTATTTTCAAAAATAAGTCTTATGTTTGAAAATGACCAGTAAATGGTTGAAATTATAGTCACATAAACAAAATATAGTGATATAAAAAAGTTAAAGTGTTTTATTCCAATCTTGATTTATTGTTCCAGAAAACGTAGTTTTTATCAATATTAAAATAAAAGAGGGCCGAAAGACTATTGGTCGGTAGCCCTTTCACAGCAATAAGTATCGATAAGTAAATTGTTGAATTATATAAAAATAAATTGTGTGTTTTTACTGTGAATAAAGATGTTTGTATATATAAAATAAAAGATAAAGACTTACAACATGAAGATGTTGTGACGTCTGATAACTAAAAATCAAGATTCGTCGATTCTTTCTAGTTGTAAAGGTCATTTTTGGAGAATCCTTCGCGTTAACTCCAAGTCGTTGGAACGAGCAATTTTGTAAGTCTTATTTTATATATACAAACATATTTATTCACAGTAAAAACACATACAATTTATTTTTATATAATTCAACAATTTACTTATCGATACTTATTGCTGTGAAAGGGCCATCGAACAATAATCTATCAGCCATCTTTTATTTTAAAATTGGTAAAAACTACATTTTCTGGAGAAAATAATTGTTTTGATAATTTCTATTTAATTCATATCTTAACGGGTGTGAAGTTAGCAATAGATTTCAGCAATAGATTTTAAAATTCATTTCTTGCCATAAAAATGTACATTTTCCAAAAACCATCTATAAGCAGGGTGGGGTTACTACTAAAGAATACACATGAACCTCCCCCACCCCAAAATTTCAACCCCCTACAATTTTTCACACTATATAAAAAAAAATCTCCTTTTTCGCTAACTTCGATGACCGATAAGAAAACGATGAAAACATGTAATTATTCTACATACTTAGACGTACTAATAAAAAAAATAAAAAAACGTTCCGGCCCCTAGATCGCTTAAAAAAAAAAAAACTTGTCCGCCCCATGCACCGTGAAGAGGTGCGCTGGCACACTTACTAACTTTTTACGATGTTCGATGTCCGTCTCGAAAAAGTAAAAAATCCAAAAACAATCTAGATATACAGGCCTAACAACAGGAGAAATAAAGAAAACGTACCGGCCCCTTGACCACTTTGAAAAAAATAAACAATCCGACGCACTCTCCGAAAATGTATGCGCCGTCACATTAACTGAAGTTTTTCTCAAAGTTCGATGACCGCCATAAAAAAGTTAAAAATTTATAAACAATCCAGACATACAGGCCTAACAACAGGATAAATAAAAACAACGTGCCGGCCCCTTGATCACTTTGAAAAAAAAAACAATCCGACATACTCTGTGAAAATCCCCAAATTAAGTAAAAACTATGTAATATCAAATTTTGACAAATATAAATTATATTATGAAAGCTATTCTGCTCTCAACTGCTCGACTAATAGCCAGGATATGTGGCTGGACAATTTTTTGGTGGATTATGTGTTAGTACTTTAAAAAAATAAAACTGTAAAAATATTTCCCGAAAGTAAGTCCCAAACATAATGTTCAATCCAATTTTATTTAAATTTAACAGTGGGAACGAGTCAAAATTGTTATTTCCAATTCTTGAAAACAGCCACTGAACTCTTCTATATGTTGATTTAGGTAAAAAGGACGTTTTATTTTCTGGTCCACTCTCTAGGGAAAGTCGCAGCGGAAAATCAGTATTGAAAATTGCTCATTTCTTGTACAAGGTAGGGTTAGATTCCTCAATTAGTACTATCAGCCAGAATCGACACAAATATCCAATACAGACCGATTCTTGGAATTGCGGTTTGTATGTTATTTATTATTGCCATGTCATTTTAAATGATTTATCTTGGAATGATAAACTAGATGTCAATGCATACCGAATTACACTAAAAAATATGATTTTGGAAAAATCGAATGACATAATCAAAATGTGTTTATATTATGCTGAAGAAAATTCTGGATTTCTGTGTCAACAATGTGGGAGGAGTTGCTGTAAAGTATGTGTCACTAATTTGAAATTTCAAAATACCTGTGAATTGTGTTTGACACAAAACTGATTTACGTGTTGTATACATTATTCTTTAAAATATTCATACTGTGAAAGGCTTAATTGAAAAATAAAGAGAAAACGCTTTTTCGGAGATTGTGGCGGATAATTTTTTTTCAAAGTGATCAAGGGGCCGGCACCTTTTTTTTATTTCTCCATTTGTTAGGCCTGTATGTCTAGAGTGTTTATAAATTTTTAACTTTTTTAAGTAAAATTTCGTACATCGGAAGTGGGTGTTTACCTTAACTGTTTTTTGTTTTTTCCAATATTTTCTTAAATATGAAAAATATCACCGAAACATTTAGACAGGCATTGAAGACATAAATGAACATCTTTTACCTGAAAACATTTTTCATAAAATCATTTTTATTTGAGAAAAAAATGTATTTATTTTTTTTATTTTTGGTTTATAATTATAAAACGATAATAGTTACAGCAAATTTATGTTAATAATAATTGTAGAGAATGCTAAAATGAACAACTTCTAAAGAATACTTTTTTTTTTAATTATTTTAGTTTTTGAGTAAACCGAGTTTTTGAATTTGAAGTATAATATTTCATAATTTTGACGTTTTAAACGTCAGTTTCATCCTAAACTCGGAGTACATTTAAAATATGATGTCAATTGAAAATAAACCATGAAAACGTAAATATAAATAGCTATGATCAAGTCGGAGAAAGTAACATGATGGCCACATCACCATTTTTTTTCAAATTAATCAAGGGGCTGACACGTTTTTTTTTATTTCTCCATTTGTTAGGCCTGTATGTCTAGATTGTTTATAAATTTTTAACTTTTTATGGCGGTCATCGAACTTTGAGAAAAACTTCAGTTAATGTGACGGCGCATACATTTTCGGAGAGTGTGTCGGATTGTTTATTTTTTTTCAAAGTGATCTAGGGGCCGGCACGTTCTTTTTATTTCTCCATTTGTTAGGCCTGTATGTCTAGATTCTTTATAAATTTTTAACTTTTTTATGGCGGTCATCGAACTTTGAAAAAAACTTCAGTTAATGTGACGGCGCATACATTTTCAGAGAGTGCGTCGGATTGTTTATTTTTTTTCAAAGTGATCAAGGGGCCGGCACGTTTTTTTTATTCATTCTGTTGTTAGGCCTGTATACCTAGATTGTTTTTGATTTTTTTTACTTTTTCGAGACGGACATCGAACATCGTAAAAAACGTTACTAAGTGTGCCCGCGCACATCTTCACGGTGCATGGGGCGGACAAGTTTTTAATTTTTTTTTAAGTGATCTAGGGGCCGGAACGTTTATTTTTTATTTTTTGTATTAGTACGTCTAAGTATGTAGAATAATTACATGTTTTCAGCATTTTCTTATCGGTCATCGAAGTTAGCGAAAAAGGAGATTTTTTTTAAATAGTGTGAAAAATTGTACGGGGATTGAAATTTTGGGGTGGGGGAACTTCATCTGTATTCTTTAGTAGTAACCCCAGCCTGCTTGTAGAAGGTTTTTGGAAAATGTACATTTTTATGGCAAAAAATGAATTTTAAAATCTATTGCTGAAATATATTGCTAACTTCACACCCGTCATATCTTATCTTATTTCCCAATAAAATTTGTTAATTTGTCACCAATTTGGGTTAAAATAACCAATCACTGTTTCCTTATACTGTTTACTTAACGACGGGAGCTTATCGCTTATTGCATCCTGACATACTAAAATTGTAAACAAATAATTCATTTATTCAATTTAAAATGTCTACACTCCCTATTACACCTTCTTGCCATGAGAAAACTTGTCTACACTAGCTTTAATTTTATTTTGTTCAGAAAAACAATATTGATTGTTGCTAGCTTTAGAAGCTGGGATTTGTTTTAAGTATTATAGTTTAAGAAAATTGGTCGAATGTGAAATATTAATCAAAGACTTTGAGGCTGAAATATGAGCAATATGAGTATGTGAAAAGTTCAATTACGTCTTGAGAGATTGTCACAGACAGTGGGATACTTGAGTGGCATCTTTCATCCCTAATTATTCGTTTATTTTCGCTAGAGGGTTTTTTCCGAGCTCAGTTTTCCTCAGATGTCCCCGGGTAAAAAATTGCGCCAATTCCTTTTTCATTCGCCGCCTTCAGAGATAATGTAATTCTCCTTCACGTTTCCTGTATTTGTTCTTCTGGTCCGGAATAAATATTATCCCGACCTAAATTCCGCACCCGCAAAAAGTATAATCGAAAAACCGGACGCTGTTATGATTGCTACAATGGAATCGATTTAAATATTTCAGGCGATAACGCCCCGCGCCAACTTTGTGCCATTAGATAAAGTAGATAACGAAAAGGCGGCAGTTCCAAAATAGCGTTTATATAAATGTAAATTGCAGCGTCGCCTTATCTAACAAAACACAATATCATAAAAGTAATTGAATTTTTCCATTCGGGCTTTCTGTTTTATTGCGTATTTTAAGGGATCGATAATTACCACGCGAAGTGACGGGATTTTCTTTCTAGTTTCTTTCTGGAGTTGGTGTTTAGTGCGCGCCTGAGGAAAAGTAGTCGACAAGTCGGGGAAGATCCTTGTCTATCCGAAATACATTTCCTAGCATCGCTAAAATCCGTACAAGATTTGGCACTTTAGGTATAGAGCAGTTTCGGTGTCCCAGAAAGCCGCACCACACTTGAGACAATTTCCTTCTTGGCGCTCTCAGGCCAATCGGGGGGCGCTTGTCAATCGATACCCGGCAAAATCGCTCCTGCCGGACGGCACTGGTGCTAAGGGAAAACGCCAGCTCTGCGTTATTTTAAAGCCTTGTCGAAATTGGCTGTCGCCCCATGAGACCGGAGGCCGAATGTCGACATACGTGCTCGGCTTTATTTTCACTTTTCACAAATTAACAGACAGCCGCAGAAGAAATTCCTGCGAGTATAGTAAAGGTATTAAAATAAAGAAATCAATGTATAACCGAGTCGTGAAATTGGCGCAAAATTTACATAATACACAGAAATTTCAGTAAATGTAATAAACGTTGGCATCGCTGAAATTTCCCCGAAATAACTACAAGGCTGAAGGGTTCATTAATTTCTCTGCTAATTACTAAGTAAACGCACTTATGTACACAACGCCAGTAAGTAGTAATCAGCGCGTCCGAAATTAGAAACCTAGATTAAATCTGAACGAAAATTCCGCCTTCCGTAGTTATTTTACTCGATTAGACTGATTGATAGAATCCAATCCCAGCTGAGGTAATTTCCCGGTTTATTTTTTCCGGCGAAAGGACACTCCGGGCGCCGTGCAATCAATCATGTGTCAGCGATCTGGGGAGGCGACGGGCCCCCTAATTAATAGTAGCCACCCCGACCGCCGCAACACTAATGTATTTCATACTTAACCGCCCTGAATTATTCATGGGCCTTTATTAAATTCTCCGATAACCGTTCCGGCGAAAGTTGCGAAAAGTGGCGAAAAGAAAATAAAACGAGGGTGTGGGGACTAATCACGTTTTGTATCACCGTGGAATAACTTTAATTCTTATCTCCATTAAAGTTCGTTTACGCGAAATCATTTCGTCGTTTGACTAATGCCCGCAAACACGCTTCAATTTGCAATTTCGGTGGGTCGGACGTTAAATACGGCCCGGAGTAATATTGTCCATTTATTAGAATATCGATCCAATATTACCGCAATTAATCTCTGTAATTAGTTTTTCCCGGTCCAGTAACGCCTGTAAGTCGCACCAACATCTGTCACTGAAATATATTGCCCGTCCCGTTCGTGTCCCATACTTTTAATTCCGGATGTCGGAACCGACGATTTTTCAACCATAGCACGCTCTGGATTATAAATATATACCTACATGAAAACTAATACCTCAACAGGGCGTTTTATTTTCATGTACCTATTAAACTTTGCGAATACTACTGATAGTATTTCAATATGATGTATTATCAAACAATTACTATTAAAGGCAAATATGTAATATGTGTCACCAAGTGATCAATTAGAGTACAATCAAACACGTACATACCTATATTATATAAGGTCTTACAAATTCGATGCATTGGCATTGCTACGTCGGTAAATATAAGGTTCATAAAGTTGTGCATTTTAATGCTAAATAATTTGTTTACAAAAATTAAAATATTCCGACTACTTCCGGAGATATTCGATACAAATCGAAAAATGGTGATGTGGCCATCATATTACTGTCTCCGACTTGTTTTTATCATTTATATTTGCGCTTCCATGGTTTATTTTTAATTTAAATCATATTTTAAATGTACATCGAGCATTTTGTAGACAAGGATGAAACTGACGTTTAAAATGTCAAAATTATGAAAGATGTAAAAATTATCCTGCAAGTTCAAAAACTCAGCATACTCAAAAACTAAAGCGATTTTGAAAAAAACGTATTCTTTATAAGTTGTTCATTTTGGCATACTCAACAATTATTATTAACATAAATTTGCTGTAACTACTATCGTTTCATAATTATAAATCAGAAATGAAAAAAAAATTCTCGAATAACAATGATTTTATGAAAAATATTTTCAAACAAAAGTTGTTCATTCCTTTGTTGTCTTCACTATTTGTTTAAATGTTTTTGTGATATTTTTTATATTTAAGAAGATATTGGAAAAAAAACAAAAAACGGTTAAGGTAAACACCCACTTCAAGTGTACGAAATTTTATCAAAAGCTTTTCAGTTCTTCAAATTATCAAATAAGACTTATGTTCAAAGTTTCACATCAATTTCTCTATTAGTTTTTGAGATACAGCGCGCAGACACACACACACACACACACAATTTTTTTTTCCAGAAATTATTGAAATGGCATCTAGGGACCCCAAAACGAATATTTCCGTAAAATTTTCTTTTCAATCACGACCACAATACTTTCTCGTACTTCGTAACGGAGAAAGTAAAAAGTCAATTTTGGTTTTTATTTTTTTACGACTTTATTACTGGTTATTCTGAAAAACCAAGAACACTATTAAGACGTTTTTGTAAGCTCTTCTTACAAATACAACGTTTTGTTATTTAGATACCCACATCAACTTTATTTGTTTAAATACAGACTTGGATATTTTATTTCATTTTTGAGTAGTTTTTCACCTCCCAAAACTAAAGATGTGTCACACTTATTTCTAAATTGTTTGCCATAGAAGTTATTTGATGATTCAGATTACGAATGTTTAAAATTTAAATTTTTATTTGATGGAATAAATATCTATTTCATGTTACTATCCTTAATGAACTACAAATACGTAAATATTAAAACAATTAATGTATTCTAATCTAATATATAAAATTTTCGTGTCACGGTGTTTGTAACAAAACTCCTTCGAAACGGCTTGACCGATTCTTATGAAATTTTGTGTGTATATTGAGCAGGTCTGAGAATAGGACGTAAACTATTTTTAATACCCCTAAATGATAGGGGTGGTCCACCGCAAATTTTTTATTTTTATTTTTTGGACAAAATTTTGTATTTTTATTTTTTTATGATTTGGCATTAAAAAATACATACAACCCTAAATTTTCACCCTTCTACCACCAACCCCTATTTTTTAATAGCGATTTTAGTACTTTAATAATTTTCTACTCTCGGCGATCGACCGCTCGATCAGTTATTCCTTTTCCATTGTTTGCGCCGACGGTTATTAATGGGTTTTAATGGGCTTACCCTGTAGATTCGTATCGATAAATGTAAATAAATAAGTAGCTGAAATTATAAAAAAAAATATAAACAAAATATTAACAGCAAATGCTGCACTGAGCTCGATTGCAACACTTGCATCCAATGAACAATTAAGTCGGCTTTAAATACATAAATTGGTGATAACGATTGATTCATAATACGCGCGCCATCTCTTGGTGGTTGGAATGTCGCTCGCGGTGGTGTTAGGAATTAAAATATTCTGCGGAAGATTCTGTGCGCGGTTGAGAATTTTTTTAATAATAATAGTTCAAATTCGTTGATTATTAAAAAAAATTATGAATTTTTGAAGCAATAATTGCATGTTAGAGCGATCATGAATTTCAAAAATTAAAAAAAAATATTTCAACTGGCGATACATGTTTTTATTAGTAACAATACACTTTTTACATTCTTTAGCTTTAATAATTTTGTTATTAAGTTCAAATCCGTTGATTATTAAAAAAGTTATGAATTTTTGAAGCAATAATTGCACGTTAAAGCGATCATGAATTTTAAAAATTCTAAAAAAAATATTTCAACTGGCGATACATGTTTTTATTAGTAACAATACACTTCTTACATTCTTTAACTTTAATGATTTTGTTATTTAGTTCAAATCCGTTGAGTATTAAAAAAGTTATGAATTTTTGAAGCAATAATTGCACGTTAATGCGATCATGAATTTTAAAAATTCTAAAAAAAATATTTCAACTCGCGATACATGTTTTTATTAGTAACAATACACTTCTTACATTCTTTAACTTTAATAATTTTGTTATTTAGTTCAAATCCGTTGATTATTAATGCGATCATGAATTTTAAAAATTCTAAAAAAAATATTTCAACTCGCGATACATGTTTTTATTAGTAACAATACACTTCTGACATTCTTTAACTTTAATAATTTTGTTATTTAGTTCAAATCCGTTGATTATTAAAAAAGTTATGAATTTTTGAAGCAATAGTTGCACGTTAAAGCGATTATGAATTTCAAAAATTCTAAAAAAAATATTTCAACTCGCGATACATGTTTTTAATAGTAACAATTCACTTCTTACATTCTTTAACTTTAATGATTGTGTTATTAAGTTCAAATCCGTTGATTATTAAAAAAGTTATGAATTTTTGAAGCAAGAATTGCACGAAGCGATCATGAATTTTAAAAATTCTAAAAAAAATATTTCAACTCGCGATACATGTTTTTATTAGTAACAATACACTTCTTACATTCTTTAACTTTAATGATTTTGTTATTTAGTTCAAATCCGTTGATTATTAAAAAAGTTATGAATTTTTGAAGCAATAATTGCACGTTAAAGCGATTATGAATTTCAAAAATTATAAAAAAATATTTCAACTCGCGATACATGTTTTTATTAGTAACAATACACTTCTTACATTCTTTAACTTTAATAATTTTGTTATTTAGTTCAAATCCGTTGATTATTAAAAAAGTTATGAATTTTTGAAGCAATAATTGCACGTTAAAGCGATCATGAATTTTAAAAATTCTAAAAAAAATTCTAAAAAAAATATTTCAACTGGCGATACATGTTTTTATTAGTAACAATACACTTCTTACATTCTTTAACTTTAATAATTTTGTTATTTAGTTCAAATCCGTTGATTATTAAAAAAGTTATGAATTTTTGAAGCAATAATTGCACGTTAAAGCGATTATGAATTTAAAAAATTCTAAAAAAATATTTCAACTCGCGATACATGTTTTTATTAGTAACAATACACTTCTTACATTCTTTAACTTTAATGATTTTGTTATTTAGTTCAAATCCGTTGATTATTAAAAAAGTTATGAATTTTTGAAGCAATAATTGCACGTTAAAGCGATCATGAATTTTAAAAATTCTAAAAAAAATATTCTGACTGCCGATACATGTTTTTATTAGTAACAATACACTTCTTACATTCTTAAGCTTTAATAATTTTGTTATTTAGTTCAAATCCGTTGATTATTAAAAAAGTTATGAATTTTTGAAGCAATAATTGCACGTTAAAGCGATCGTGAATTTCAAAAATTAGAGCCTAAACCGTTTTCGGCCATTATCGTCACCACTTTATTTGCTTAATTTCAATGGGCCACACACGGACGACGGCGCAGCGCAGTGGAGCCGTCGTTCGTCACCAGTAATAAGCCACGTATTGACGACGACGCAGCGCAGCGGAGCCGTCGTTCGTCACCAGTTACCTTGCTTCTGTTAATGTTGTGTATCATAGAGCATTACAATAATAAACACTATGTTTTTGAATATTTTCTTTTTATGAATTATACCAATTCGAATTTAATATTCATAGTTAAGACAGGACAACGTCTGTCGGGTCAGCTAGTATTTCTATAAAAAGAACAAGAAATCAAAAACCTGAAACAATATACAGGTTGTTAGGTAAACATGCGACAAAAACTTAAGGGGTTGTTCCTTGGCCTACTCTAAGAATATTTTGTTCTATGATGATTTCTGAAAAACAAAGTATTTCTAAGATACAGGGTGAACAAAATTTGCGAAAGTTACAACTTTTTATTATCAAAAAGTACATGTAAAGTTGCTGAATCTACAATAAATGTTCGAAATTACTTCCTCCAGTCTGGATACAAACATTCAATCTTCTCGTCATTGAGTGCCGAACTCTTTCAAACACACCAGGGTCGTTTCTAGTTGAGTTACACCCAGCAATTATCGTCCAAATTCTCCACTGGAGTAGCGTAAACTAATGACTTCAGAGAGCCCCATAAGAAATAATCCAGGGGATTTAAGTCTAGGGATGGAGCAGGCCATGCGTGTGGCCCACCTCGACCATTCCAGCGAACTTCGTATGTTGCTGTTAAATAATCACGAGCAACCAAACGGAAATGTGGTGGTGCACCATCGTGCATAAACCACATTGCAATTCTTGTTGCCAATAGTACATCATCCAGAAACTGAGGTAGCATGTGTTCCAAAAAGTTGCGATTCACCTTTTCCTGGTAGACATACTGGTCCAATTAGACAGTCGCCCACAATTCCAACGCAAACATTCAAGGAGAACTGATGTTGAAAACGATCTTTACATTCCTGATGCGGATTTTCATTTGCCCACGCATGATTGTTATGAAAATTCCTTTTGCATTTCTTGAGAAACTGGCTTCATCGATGAAAAGAATATGTGTCAGGAATTGAAAGATTAGAACTAATGTTTGTAAAAGCCATTGACATAACACAATACGTGAAGGAAAATCAGCAGTTAGTAGTGCCTAAACATGCTGAATGTGGTATGGTTACATCAAATTGCCCTTTAGAATTAAAGACTTACATTGAAAGTATTGGTAATTTTTCGCGTAGAACTACTTGGATCTTCCTCTATCATGTCCAGGACATTCTCTTCCAGTTGTACGGTTCTTACTGTCATTCATCTTCCTGACCCTCCAATTCGTTCAAATGTGCCTGTTTCACGAAGACGTCGATGAATGTTTTCGAAGATTTTTCGGTCGGGGATATTACGGCCAGGAAACCGTTCAATGTACATCATTCAGAAAAAAAAACAAAAAAAGATCCTCACTTTCAAAATTCTTCAATTTATCACTGAAAATATAGTGAAGAGCAAAAAAGTCTTCATTTCAAAAAATTTTCAATTTCATGTCAAATATTTTGACATTTTAAACGTTATTTTTTTACTATCTTGTAAGCAACTGTGTTTGTTTGCAATAAATAAATATAATATAAATAAAGTATGTGCTTTATATAATTAATAAGTCATATAAACATTAATATTAATGACCAAGAATAAATATCAAGAAGTTGATATATATCCGATATATTGATATTTATTTAAATATCGGATATTTTCCGAACCCTGATCAAAATTAAGGTCAATGAAAAGATTATTTTAGAAAAATAGGAAATAATCTATTTTGAGTAAATTACAAAAGTCTGGAATTGCTTGCAATTGTTTTTTTTTTCATTTTTAAGGCAACGCAACATGGAAAATGTCTAACCTTAAAACTAAACCAGGCAGTATTTAAGCGTGAATATTTTAAAATTGAGAGTAAAAGTGATCACAGATTTGTGTAGAGCCATAAAACCCAGTATATTTTGATTAAATCTGAAACGGTTAGAGAGAGAATATTGCTACAAAACTAGTTTTGTATTTTTTCTGGAGCTTGTATTCCCGGTTCAACCTCAGAATTGAACCGAAAGTTTGGATTAGTTCAAAGTCTAGGGTAAGGATATTTGCAAATTTTTGTAGAAATATGAAGTACAGTTTATTTTTAGCGAATTTGAAAAGTTTACAGTATGTTTAAATTGGTTTTTATATTTTTTTGGCGGCATGGAAAATATCTAACTTCAAAATTTTAACGAGAAGTGTTCAAGTGCGATTATTTAAAATCAAAGTTATGGATATTGGCAGACTTTTCTAATTAAACGCAAAGTGTTTTTAAAAACTAGTGTTTCTTGTAATTGTTTTTTTTTTCTTGATGGCTTGGAACTTAATTCTGCGTTAGGATGTTCAAATGTCAATATTTTCAAATTTCAAAATCTAGGATTGTTTGCAGATTTTCATGAAATTATGAAGCGCAATCTATTTTGAGTAGGTTTAAAAAGTTTGGAGTCTGTTGCAATTTCTTTTTTCTATATTTTTAGCGACTTGAAATATGGTCGACCGCAAAACTGAATGTTGGAATTTTTAAAGTTTTTAAGTGTGATTAATTCAAAAATATAAGAAAGTATAATCTTTTTTAAGTAGTTTTTTTTAAATTTATATTTTGTTGACCTCAAGGGTGATTATTTCAAAATCTAATGGTAGGTTTTGATAGAGTTATGAAGCTCTATTCTGAATAAATATGAAAAAAGTTGAGACTTTTGCATTCATTTTTCTATTCTTGTAAGAGCTTGGAAAATATCGGACAGCAGAATTGTAATGTTGGATGTTTAAGAAAAAGCTGAGAAATCGGGTATTAGCGATTTTGATTACATTTCTAAAACGATGTTGATTTTGGCATTTATTTGCGATTGACGAAAATAGAGATAGATGTAGGCTTTTATTTTTCTATTCTTGTAAGAGATTGGAAAATCTCGGACAGCAGAAGTGTAATGTCTGATGTTTAAGAAAAAGCTGAGAAAATGGGTATTAGCGATTTTGATTAAATTT
This sequence comes from Ocypus olens, assembly GCA_910593695.2. Classification (NCBI taxonomy): domain Eukaryota; kingdom Metazoa; phylum Arthropoda; class Insecta; order Coleoptera; family Staphylinidae; genus Ocypus; species Ocypus olens. The sequence goes on from OU343051.1 coordinate 16,902,616, forward strand.
ATAAAACGATGTTGACATTGACATTTATTTGCGATTGATGAAAAGAGAGATAGATGTAAGAGAATTGGCTGCTTTGCCGAATAGTGGAGAAGTCGATCGCCGATTCATCTGCTTTTGACGTTTCGGCAAACACACTGCCTAACCAATTTGCTAATACCAGCAATTAATTTTATGTTCCACGAAAATAGTTTGTTTTGAGGACAAAATTTTGCCTATTTTAAACATTAGCAGTTATTTCTAGAACTAATCATCACTATTAATAATACATTTAAGATTAATAATTTAGCTATTTTATTTAAAGTTCCGGGTTTTCCATGTCAAAATTCCCATTCTCAGTGACGCCACTGAACTTATTAGTTAGGTTAAATTTTAAGGGTTGCCAACTATTTTTGACTTCTGATCTCACGGTGTATAAATAGATTGCTTTAGTTTGTATTTAAAATGTATTCAAAAAAGTACTGGAAGCAGTCGAGCTTAAAGCTTTGTATGTAACGCGTACATAATTGGACTTTATGGATTCGCTTTATTTATAGTCCTCATTCACAAGCTTGCTGGGACTTTAAACTTTAAGGCTCATTCATAAAGTCCTAAATTATGTTCTTGTTACTTAATAGTTATTTATGCAACAAAGTAATACAAGCTGAAAGTGAGTGCGGCAATTCCTACAAGTGAAAAAAATGGTGATGTGGCCATCATGTTACTTTCTCCGACTTGATGGTCATTTATATTTACGTTTTCATGGTTTATTTTCAATTGAAATCCTATTTTAAAAGTACTTCGAGCGTTGCGTGAACTCGGATGAAACTGACGTTTAAAACGTCAAAATTATGAAAGATGGAAAAATTATACTTCAAATTCAAAAACTCAGTTTACTCAAAAACTAAAAGGATTTCGAAAAAAACGTATTCTTTATAAGTTGTTCATTTTGGCACTCTCTGCAATTATTATTAACATCAATTTACTGTAACTATTATCGTTTCAAAATTATAAACCAGAAATGAAACAATAATTAATAAATTTTTTTCTCGAATAACAATAATTTAATGAAAAATATTTTCAAACAAAAGATGTTCATTTATTTGTTATTTTCAGTATTTGTTTAAATATTTTTGTGATATTTTTCATATTTAAGAAGATATTGGCAAAAAACAAAAAACGGTTAAGGTAAACACCCACTTCCGGTGTACGAAATTTTACCAAAAGCTTTTCAGTTCTTCGGATTATCAAATAAGACTTATGTTCAAAGTTTCATATCAATTGCTCTATTAGTTTTTGAGATACAGCGCACACAGACACACACACAGACACACACACACACACACACACAGACACAAAAAAAAAAATTTCCAGAAATTGATGAAATGGCATCTAGGGACCCCAAAACGGATATTTCCGTAAAAAAAATTTTTGAAAAAAAAATCACGATCACAATACTTTCTCGTACTTCGTAACGGAGAAAGTAAAAAAGTTGCTTTACTCTCGAGTTTCATACAATTTTTTTTCTACGTCCGTAACTTTAAACAAATTCGTTGAAACCTTAATCAATTTTTATAAGTAATAATACTTCTTTTGAATGAAAAAAAAAAAATAATCATCAAGTTTACTTGATCGGAAACGAATGTTTGATGTTTATCGGCGGAACTCGCGGCGTGTTGCGAAGCGTTCATGACGCACTGCGCAAACAATTTTTTAGTTGCGTTTAAAAATGAACCGCCTGGGCACTTTTTTCACGCTTTTGGAAGGCTTCAGAAAACACATATTTTATGAACGCAAATTAATGGAAAAAAAAAATACATTTCATAACGGACGTAAAAAAATAGCAATTATGATCGCTTAGATTTGTTTGGCACAAGCAGATCATATTTTTGAGCCTGTAATTTGAACCAACTAACTACCATTATACAGAACAATTTTTGTAAAAATTCCCTTTTAGTTATGAATATTTTATGACGATGTTATGTTTAATTCACACGCATATTTTATTTTTGTATCGTTTTACCACACCTACAGACCTATTTTATTATTATTTTTTTCTAACAGCGTCGCTTTTCCTCGCTCTCATTAATCGTCTATAACCCATTTTCTCACTCTCACACGGTATGAATGTTTATATAAAAAGTTAAAGAATAAGTTTTTTTTGTAACTATTATATCATCATAAGTATGACATTAGCTTCACATGAGCCTACCCATTTAAAATATATAAATGCCCTTCTCGTGTCCCGAGTTGAGTGGAGTAAGAGAGAAGCCATCGCCAGCGTTTGGATGAAAAAAGTGTAAAGTTTCGGGGGCCCTTTAGAAGGAAGAGCCCCGCGCGCGCGAATGATAACCCCCGACGTTAAATCTATCTCTGGGAACAAGATTATCTTTCAGTGTTTTTCTCGAAAAAATGGGGGGAGGGGGGTAGGATCGATGTGTTTGCGGTTTCTCCTTAATTATAATTCTAGGGGATGTGTAGTGTGTTTTTATATAGGAGCATGTCTTCGTTGTCAAATTTTTAAATATTTATACGGATCCATGCATCCAAGTTGCGCGTTAGATATACAGGGTATCCCTGTCCACCCGTATCAGGCTATTTTTGAGAAAACGGCTAGTCGGAGAGAGTTGGTACAAAAATAATATATTACAAAAGCCTCGTTAAAGAATCGAATGATGAAATTAATATTCCCAAAAACGGTTGGCATCCCTTATAGCTTGTCAAGAACGATGGTATCGCTTAAAAGGTCTTTGAAAAACAGGAAATTTTTGTAGGAAACATAATTTTGTTACAGGCACCCATTTTGAATAATATCTGATTAAAGTTATTAAATTTCAATTTTCCATGGCTAACTTATTTTAAAAGTTTGCATTTCAAATGATATTTAAAAAATATCAGACGTGTTCAAATTATCTTCCATTCACTTATACATAGTGTGTTGAGCTCTTCTGGTGACACTATCAGTGAGTAAGCACACTTACTATGCTTCTACTACAATCAATGCTTGAGTTAGGCATTCCTAAAGCGAAATTAATTTACCTCAAAAAGCAGTGTGGGCCGCGGTGGCCTAGTGGGTAGCATTCCTGCTTCTGGGCCTCGTGGTCGTGGGTTCGAATCCCATCCGTGCGGTCACTTTTTCTGAATGAAAAATGGCCGTGCGGTTCCATGGATGTTTAAGTGGTTGTCCTTTCATATCTAAAAGGTTTTCCAATAGGGATGATATGATTTTGAAGTGACGTTTGGGCCATTTGTAATATGTCATGATCTGTCATTTATTTTTCATTGTATTCAGTAGTGTTTACAATTTCATCATACGCAAGAACAACGTTTACCAGTTATTCAGTTTTATTATCAAAATAATCGTTCTCCAATTGCAACTTTTCGCTTTTGCCATTTTATGGTCGTAATAATCGTAATAAAGTGTGCTCGCTATTCGTCGAATTGTTGAAAATTTTGAGCGTACATTTTCTTTACATAATGTTAAAGTGCCAATAAGGTAAAGAACCGCTCAAAGTAATGCAAATATTGCCGTTCAGGCAAGTGTTGCTGAAGACCGCAATTTGTCGATTCCAAGACGTTCTCAACAATTGGGACTGTCTCAAACCACAACCTGGCGGATTTTGAAAAAAGATTTGGGTTTGCATCCGTATAAAATTGTTCTCGCTCAAGAACTGAAGCCATTGGACCACCGTAAACGTCGCGAATTTGCTGATTTTGCCTTGGAACAACTTGAAAACGATAACGATTTTTTTAAGAAAATCATCTTCTCCGATGAGGCTCACTTTCATCTGAGTGGTGCGCTAAATAAACAAAACTGTCGATTCTGGTGCGAAGAAAATCCTCAAATTATTCAAGAAAAACCATTACATTCACCTAAATTGACAGTTTGGTGTGGTTTTCGGTCTGGTGGAATCATCGGTCCGTACTTCTTTCGAAATGAAGCTGGTAACACCGTTATTGTCAATGGAGAGCGGTATAGATCGATGCTAACCAACTTTTTATGGCCGAAATTGGAAGAAGTTGATCTTGACAACATTTGGTTTTAACAAGACGGGGCTACGTGTCACACAGCAAATGCAACAATTGAATTATTGCGAGAAAAGTTTGAAGATTCGATTATTTCAAGAAATTGTGATATTGAATGGCCTCCAAGAAGTTGTGATTTAACACCATTAGACTATTTCTTGTGGGGTTATTTAAAGTCATTGGTCTTTCGAAATAAACCAGACTCTCTTCAAGCTTTACAAGTCAATATTGAACGTGCCATTCATGACATACGACTTGATTTAGTGGAAAAAGTGCTCGAAAATTGGGTTCATCGAATTCGTTCCTGCAGAAGAAGTCGTGGAGGCCATATCGATTGTACTTCACATTAAATAAAAAACATTTGAATTTCCTTAACAATAAGTGTGTTTTTTTTTTAAGAAATCATATTACTCTTATTGGAAAACCTCGTATATATGAAAATTATTACAAACAATCGGTTGTGGCAGAATGCCCTAGATGGCTACGCCAATTCCCGCTATCAGCTGCACTTCCTTAACCCGAATTCCCATCAACCATCCTTCCTTTAAAAAAAAATCAGTGAGTCCCGGAGACTCACCTTATGCATCCTAGGGTTGAAGGATCTTCAATATAATAAAAAAATAACTTGCGCCCATTTACAGCAGGATGCCAATTATTCGCGACTAATTGTCGTGCGTCCAAAAATCCATGGCGTTTAAACGTGTCATCTCGAAAATCCACGTATCTTGTTTTTATATCAAATTCACAAATTAATTCATCTCTAATGATCACATAATTTGCAAATAATGTTCCATCATTCGTAAAACTATTTTGGAAGAAGCCAGCGGAAAATGCATTACCCATGCATCATTATTTACGTTTTTCCGACTATAAAGATTAGATGTCAGTGTGTTTTGTACAAATAAAATATTCCCCCAGCACAAACTGCAATCATGTGGTGGAACGGGGGAAATCGGGTGTGCTTGTATAAAAACACGTTGGGACAGCATTATCATGGGGATGGATTGATTGTCTGTCTGTCCGTCTGTAAGATTGATGCGGAGAAAGTGAAATTGAAATTATCCTGCAGACACCAGATTCATGTTTATTAACGAGGCTCTGAAGACAATAGGATTCGATAGTGAAAAATATAATAAATTTTACAGCAGTTTTCGGTTAATTCAATTAGATTTAATTAAACAGTTTATAATTACGAAATTTTTCGTAATTTTTCATAGGCTACAAACTAAAAAATAAGTGATAATATTATATTACACAAATACAAAACAGATAATTTTACATGATGTACAAATATTCAGGCTATTTTCGTCATGTTATCTCAATTTTGTGTACAAAATAGCTTTAATATAGTAGCGTGTTTACTAATTACTCAGGAAGCTAAAGTATTCCTCGATCGGGCATGATTCAATTTCTTTCAGGAGTTCATGGACTGTATGTTTGTAACTTTTAAACTTTTGTTCTTCTTTTGATGAACTCTGGAAAGTGATTAAGAAACCTCAGATATGCATAATCAAATTCTTTACATATTTGATTTGTTACGAATATGGTAGGCAAGAAAACCTGCTGATTTAAAAAATGCTGAAATGACGAAAAAAAAGGTTATCGTATAAACGCCAAAGTTGTATATCATTGCGCTTACACGTGATAACGTAGAAGAAGTTTGAGATTATAAAAATATACAGCACTTGCAACGTATCAATTTTTTTTCTAAATTCTATAATAAAAAAGTTATATCAATATTTCGATTATTTTTCCTCACTCTATGTATAACTACACTATAGATTTTGATAGTTATCCGTGTTAATCATAACTTCCATCACTACGTTTTAAATATATTCAGCATATTCAACTAAGAAGTCGGGGTACGTTTCAAAGCTATCCATCACGGCAATATTTGGAACGAGCCATTTTATATACTGTGTCGTCCCATTAAAATGCAAACAATAAATCTAGGCAAAAAGACACAGCCGGTTCTAATAAATGCGGCACGATAAACACCGACTGGCACCTGAAGCTCGGTTTTCATACACGGACGACACGCAGGTCTTTGGGTCTTTCGTGCGTCCTCCTTCCTAAAGAGGACACGCACGGGTCTCGCATTAAACGCACACGATCCATACAAAATGCAATTAAAGTTCTTGACTGCCACGCATTTAGATCGCTCCGGCCTGATTAGGCGATGGGATCGAGAGTTTGCCAAATCTTAGGCGATAAAGGCAGACACTGATGAACGTCTTGGGATTTTATCGCCAATTAAAATAAAGTAGTATAGAAACTGATAGTTCCCATGAGATTACAAATTGTTTATTCTTGAAATGATTTTTATCTTTCATAAAAGTCGAAACCAGGATACGACCAAAATGGATCAATATAAATTAAAATGAAACTTAAACTTCAAACGACAATAATAATTAGTAACACTACTGTCGCAAAGATATCAACCGCATAGACTCATTTGTGTAAAATTATATACATTACTGAGATGCGCAGCTTCCTCTCAACCATGTTCAGTAGTTCATTGACTAAAGAAAAGGATAGTTGCCACCATTACTTCGCGGTAATTTTTAAATTGAAAAATCAACTGCACTAACCACAACTGATTTTACCATTTTAATATATTACCTTTCTGATGGACTTGTAGTTATTAATAGAAATTAATTCATCGCCAAGTACTAAGCTATCCAAAAACAATATAACACACCTGCATAATTTTCATTTTGACAGTTCTTTTGTAGGATCGCGAAGCTACAATAATTCATGGACTGAAACACAAATCAATAAACACCCGGGGTGCTTGGCGCATTGAGTTACTTTGCGATTTATAATCCAAGGCTGAGATTATTGGTTGGAAATCAATTGCAGTAGCAATTTCATACACGCACGTGCAAATACAAAAATTTGTTCTGCCAACGGCAGTGTGGTGGATAGCCAAAAGAGGCATGGAAAAGCAGCATCTATCGAAATCTATTAAATCGCAAGAGACGAAATTGTTTTCCTCTTCCGCTTTGTCGGTCGATTTTTTGAAATTATCTTCAAGAATCTTTTGCAAAAAAACCATAAAAGATATTTAATTTTTAAAATTTTATTGGGCCATTCTTGAGTTTTAAATATTATTGCGTTAACTGCATTGCAGATGATGTTAATTGCACCTCTGTCAAAAAGTGAAGATCAAACTGTAGATTTAGCATTTTCCGGTCGTGTGAAACAAAGTATACTTTTTTCCTAACTGGCATGTAACAAACAATTATGGCTTATCAAGAACTTCTGGGGCATGGGCAGCTGATTCACAGTCTCGATTCAACTGCAGCATCACTTGTTTATTGCACGAGCCTCAATACCGCATCAAGGTAGCTAGAGCACGTTTCGGGGGGTCAACCGACTATCAAATTATCGCCGGAGGGGTCAAAGACCAAGTTTGAGTTGTTTGACGAAGAACGCTGTAACACTGACGCGAGAACACGATCATTCAGAATTATAACTGATAGTTTTAAGAGTTACATCCACTAATGATCTCTTGCCCAAAGTTTCCGAATTTTCAGCTGACCAGATTCGGTCAGTTATTATCAATCTTTTAATGTCAATCCATCAACCCGTCTGGTATCTAAAGTAGGGCTGGAATTTTTCTTTGAAGATTTCCGAATTCGAAGAGTCAAAGATTCATAGAAAATCTTTAATTTTCGAAGTTTCGAAGACTCAAAGCTCCGATTTTCTAAGTTTCGAAAATTCATAACACTGGCGCGAGAACACGATCATTCAGAATTATAACTGATAGTTTTAAGAGTTACATCCACTAATGATCTCTTGCCCAAAGTTTCCGAATTTTCACCTGACCAGATTCGGTCGGTTATTATCAATCTTTTTATGTCAATCCATCAACCCGTCTGGTATCTAAGGTAGGGCTGGAATTTTTCTTTGAAGCTTTCCGAATTCGAAGGGTCAAAGATTCAGAGAAAATCTTTAAGTTTCGAAGACTCAAAGCTTCGATTTTTTTAAGTTTCGAAAATTCGAAGCTTTGAAGTTAATTTATATCAAATTATTTCAAAACTAATAAAAACGATTAATTTTTCAAGATATGTTATTGTAATCATGGTGATGATTGTGACCGTTACTACGTGGTAATTCATTATAGAAACACTGAATAAAACACTTACTATGTTTTTTATCACAATTTATTTGATGTACAAATATTACATATACATACATACATCAAATAAATTGTGGTAAAAAACATAGTAAGTGTTTTATTCAGTGTTTCTATATGTTATTGTTTTTTACTTTGCCAATACATTAGTTTGATGTTAATTTATTATTACAGCATCTCAGCATGCGCATCTTAAGTTTCGTCTTGGGTTTTAAAAATTTGAAAAACTATATAAAAGTTCCCTAACTGTTTTGGTCTTAAAAAAAATCGATAACTTTAATCCTTCGAAAAATTCAAAAACTTCGCAATCTCGATACTTCGTTACTCAAACTTCTCTTTATTTCTTTGGATTCTTCGAAGCTTCGAGTTATTAGGACCCCTATTTGAAAGTATCCTCTATTTTTATTATGATACCATGGTCTTAGTTCAATTGGCCGATTAGTCCAGCTTTTCGCTTGAATCCTATAGATGCCGCCTGTTCAATTTGATATCTATAACTTTGCTTCTTTTGTGAGCTTTCTCATTATCCATTTAAATCCCGAAAAAATACATTAAGCATTCTTCCATCCATCTTGGAATTTGCCAATGATATTAAGGGGAACACCAGTGTAAAAATAAAACGTTTTTTTTCGTCAACCGCCATGAAAGTGACGGCTTTCCGACTTGACACCATTAATCGAAAATTGATAATTCCAGTACACCGAGAGGTTGCTAGGCTACGATGAAATAACAGTCCGGGAAAATTTTTGTCGGACAGTACAGGAGCAGGTTCAGCGTAGCTTCTTTCGCAGCATCTCGAATTTGTGGCGGTGTGCCGCATACAGAGCCGTCACTGCTGTCCATTTAGTTGAATAACGAATAACTGTTTTCTATTAAAGTCCCAACACAATTGACAATAGTGTAATGACATTTCATAGATGTAGCGATTGACGAAAAAATAGTATGTGCGTCACGTAGGAAAAATGCATTCCCGGACTACTGTGATGAACTTCACAGTCGTCCGGGAATGCTTCATTTTTCCCACTAGACACACAATCTACTATTGTGATAGAAGGAAATGTAGGACGATAATAATTGAAGATGTTATTAACCACGACTCTAACAAGGGGAGGATCAGATGTGTGACTCACCGATTTGATCCTTCTTAGGCAGACGTGTAGGTCATGACTGGCAGTGTAACAAGTGCAAGTCATAGGGCGCACTATTCAGCCGTTTTTGAGGCAAAATGGTTTTTAATTTGTTATTTATTTGTATGTTTATATACCTTTTGCGTTATCGAAAATACCCCGAGATTTTGGCGAATCGGTAAAACCTCCGATTCGTAGTCGGGAGGTCAAAGGATCGAACCCCCCATTGTTTATTTTCTTTTCAATAGTTTTTATAAATACATGTGTATTTAAATATCTTAATTTTAGAATTAATTATATTAATTTCATTTTTAGGGGTAAAAGGATTCTTAAAAAAATTAAACAGGAAATTGAAAAATCATCAATAATTATATTTCCAGAGTATTTTTTTTTATAAATCCTTAATAGATATTATTTTCTATATGCTATTGTGCTTTTCGGGCGATGAAGGACTGCACGAACTAGGATAATTAATTTAGAACAAGATACTGGAAATAAAAATATTGATTTTTCAATCTCCTGTTTAATTTGTCAATCCTTCTCCTAAAATTAATATAATTTATTCTAAAATTAACATTGTTAAATACTCACGGATTGATAAAAAAACACGTGTGCCAAAGATGGATTTAATCGGTGAGTCACACATTTGATCCTCCCCTTGTAAGTCTCAAAAAAAATATTTATTCAAAAATCGCAGAAAATAGCAACGCTTGTTGCGAGGCATGTTGAAGTTGAGGCGCTCTGTGGCACGCAGTGTAACGCGCAAATTTAAATCTTGAAAAAAATCCCCTAATCTGCGTAAATAAGTTTAGCTACAAAGGGGATTTTGAAAAAAAAATCATTTTTGTGTGACTGGTCAGCGTTTGTAGTAAAAAGTTCAATGTTTGACAAAAAATGGAGCAATCTCTGCAACTAAAATAAATAATATTAAAACCAACTTATCTAAAATCTGTAAGTTTTCTCTTTCTCTTTGGCATGTTATTTTAAAGACATGGTCAAAACTCAGAGTGAATAGATTGAAAATTGTTGAAATTATGCTGCGTGTGGTTTAACTCTTTGCTGCACGAGATTTCACACATTTTAAAGAGCCTAAGTGCACTTCTCTCAGTTGGCACTAGAAGTGTAAAAATGAGGTGAGGGTTGGTGAGTAAGTAGTCTATTTTGTGGACGGATGTGTCACAACTTGCTTGAATTTGGGTTGTAATCCTATATTCAGCAAAGAGATAAAAGATTGTGTTTCGGAAAAAACACGTTTCGTTTTGAGCTTTACTTTGGATGTGAAAAAATAAAAACTTTGTTAAAAAATCATTAATGTGCTTTCCCAGGACCATAAAGCTGCTCTTCCCTGCTCAAATTTTCCTCGTCGATTTTATGCCCATGCGTTTCCCTGTTGTCGCATCTGTCAAAGACATTTCGGCTTCAAAACATATATTATTTGCTTGGAGGCCAATGTCCATCTCCGAAACTTTCATAATTTGCAGCATATTAGTCAGGCCGTCGTTAAAATTGCACATAAGGCGCTACATTGATTTTTTTGCAACTTGACTAGGCCTTAGGAGCTAAGTTCCAAATAGTAGCATTGACACATTCATTACTGTTTCGCATGTAGCCCCTCAGGCAACGATTTAGCCACTCCTCATAAATCGGTTTTATGACTTGAAAAACTTCCATCGATAGCGTAGGCGTATGATGGAAGGTATCTAAGAAATCATCTGCTTCCGCTTTCTTCCAGGCACCAGTACTTTGAGCACATCTCGTGCTGCGGATTTTCGTTGGTTGGCATGTTATAAAATAAGGTCGCCCAGATTTCATTTTTCATATTTCCCGAGAAGTTCGGATTCCATTGTATTGCCAAGCTGTAATAAATTAATCAATTAATTTGGCAGTTAATTTATCTTCACCTCGGCCTTTCACTTTTTTTCGGATTTCTCAATCGAGTGCCCATTCTATTTTGTACATGATCAATATTTGCACTTCTAAATTTTCATACCGATTTTTCTCCATCATACCCTTGAATGCTTTCTATCACCATCATTGATGTATTTCGCGTATTTGTTTCCGTGCAAAGTTTCGACAACAGCGTCTACCTCTATCTTACAAGTTGAATCTTTATGGTTCAATTGACATTGATCGGTGGGTCTTAAGAGCTATTTGTCATACTCAACAATTCCTGATCCATTCTTCCAGTGCTCACAAGATTTTCAAAACTTCAACTGGGCGGTCCGTTGGTGTAGTGGGTACAGGCGAGCGCTTGTGCCTGTTGCACCGCGGCCGTGTGGGTTCGATTCCCAGCCCGGGGAAAGATTTTTCGATTTCGAGAAGTATTCGTTCGGGTCCATGGTTGTTTGTATACGTCTTTCATTATTCATTTGTTCATTTTTTCATTTAATTTATAACTTAAAATATTTATATAAATTGGTGATGGCTAATGGTCATCGCACCAAGGCCAGGCATAACGCCGAAACCAAAAAAAAAAAACTTCAACTTCACTTCAACATCGACAATTTTTCCAATCAATAACGTGATTCGAAAACGCGTTGCCTCCATGAATGTTCACCGGAACTAGGTATCCCTAAAAATAGTGCACTTTTCGTTTTCTCTCCTTTTGCTGCTTTCTTCATTCTAACGTCTCATAGAATTGGAATTGCGATCTAAATTATATCCATTAGTCTGTCGTAAACAGGAATATCGGTCAGTAGCAATTCCATGAATGCACAAAACTTGGTTATTGCAAATAGTCGCATTTCTAGCACTATTCGATGATTAATTTCATATTCATTTCATACTATTTGAAAAATCAATTGGGCAGTTCGGGCAAGAGATGATAATTTTGGAGCCTAAACCCGGAGGATTTATTTCCTGAAACTTCATGTCTGAATCGCACCTTGTACACTTATAGCAGAAAAAATGGCAAGAGTTTTTGTTTCTATAGTTAAATTCAGATTTTACATCGAAATCTTCATCGACAATTTTTAATTTCTTGGTAGAAGCACTGACACCTATCGAAACGCTCTCAACCTCAAATATATTCAACGGTCGTCTCACTGATATATTGCTCCGATGCTGCGTTGGATGCAATGTTTTCATACCATTCTTGTCCGTAAAGACTTTTTTGTCAATTATTGGAACTCATAAGAATTCTAAGGCTACAAATAAACTCTCAAAAATCAGCACTACACACAAAAATCGTGATTTCAAGTGGGGAAATGATATCCTTTCTGTAGATGTACTGACGCTACACTAACGTACCTTTATTCGAAAATTCTGCTTACCAGTGACGCCTCGCGGTTTTTTTTGTACGGCCGAGGTAGCAGAGGTGGTAATACAGATAGGTGCGGTCAGCCTTCTTTGCAACCGACCCTACCTATCGGTATTGTCACCAGCTTTTTCTTACGACATAACAGATGTGTATTAGAGAAGTTAAAAATCAAAAGGTAAGCTATTGACTGTGCCCTTAGAGCAGGTATCTATATGCCGTAGGTAATCGTTTCAGAGCAGTCCGACGCGTTTAGCAAAGAGCTTGGAATTTCAATTTAAAAAAATGTGCGGAAATAAAACTCTTCCCCTTATACTAGAAGGTTCAAAGCATCTTTTAAGTCAGCAAAAAAAAATTCTAGCATTTTATTGTGAGCTATTGTCTTAAAAGAACGTTTGATTGATGGTTTAAGACAAGAAGCTGCGAATCTACTCATGAAATTTAGCAATAGATAATTACTTGGAATCTCGAAAAAGACTATTCATAACTAAAGCTCATTACTATCGAAACCACTGAAGTTTCAAGACATTGCCATGGTACTTTGTATTAGAGAAGGGTAACTCATGTGAGTCGACTCTTAGAAATAAGCCAAGAATCAAGTGACTCCTGTGCAAACTCATTTTGAGGGGTATATTGAAAAATTTTCGAAATGAGGACCTTTTTTTTGCTCATCAGAAATTTTAAATTTTTCAAGAGTAATATGTCACTTCAAGACTCTTCACGACGAGTCGACTCATAAAAAAGAGTAATTTCGCCCACCTGTATACTTACTTGCTAGTCTATACGATCTCAATTAATTGATTAGGTGATTCTCAGTCTTGCCTCTGCACAGTCCTAAGAAATTGTTCAATAAATATTTTACATATAGTTTAATATATCTTCTTCAAATTAAGTGGAGTACTATTGTCTAGACCAGGGGTCTCCAAACTACGGCCCGCGGGCCAAATACGGCTCGCGACCTCATCGAGTTCGGCCCGCGGCAAGCGTTACATTTTCCGCAAATGTCACATTTTAAAATTCTACAACGATTTTTTGTTATAGATTTTGAAATTAGTTATCAAATTGATCATATCTCGGCCTAGTAGGTTATGAAGAATTGTATATATGGCCCGCGATGGAAAAAGTTTGGAGACCTATGGTCTAGACCAGAGATGTATAGCATAGTTGCCTCCGAGAGAGTCACTAATCTGATCTAAGAAGAGCTATGTTTACGTGCAATGGGTGAAAGAGGAATATGCGAGAAAAACAGCTATATGCTTGTAGATTATAAACATGTTGAACGTGTTTCCCATTTGCTGGCTATCTGTTCTCCTTTTCGGCGGATCTAGCTCATAAGAGTCCTGCGCCCTTAGAATCCGAGCTGAGCTTTACTCGACTAGACTACGTATTTTAATATGTGTACAATCTATTCTCTTTCAACTTATCTCCAACAAGATGAATCTTATTCGATGTACAGCGGACTACGGAAGCAAAAATGTAATAAACGTCATCGCATCTAATGGGCTCAACGTGTTAACAAAATCACGAATCAAATTTTAATAAAACCGCACCTCCGCGTTGATGGATTAGTGCGCGTAAATCGCAGAAAAATTAATAATTCTACCATATTTATTATATGGCCGCTTTTTCATCTGTCTCGCCGTTGTATATTTGAAAATTGTTTATCGGCAATTCGTGATTAATTACGTTCAATTATTGAGCAAAAAGCAGGTGACGCATTTTTAATTGTGGGGTGGAAAACCATTCCGCAAATATCGATGGGAAAATATCTACATGATCGGACCCACCGGCACATTTTCCGGCAGAGGCGCCGATTTTAATTAAAATTTCATTGTCATTTTTCAACAATTTTATCGCGCGAATTAATTTCATTCAGTGGGCGACAATTTTAATGGCACCATCGTTTAAATTTAAATCATACGAATTGCTGAAAATTGCGTCACTAAAGCTGCAAATGTTATTGTAGGAAATGAATTAAACAATCGGCGAATGCAATATTGCAATGCTGATTTTATACAACGAGATGCTTTTAAAATAATCTGTATAAATCAAATTAAACTTCACTGAATTCAAATAGAAATTTTCGACGCTTATTCTATGCATCATAGGCCTCACCGCAAGATATCCTCAGATGTGTTTGAAATGATGTATTTATGTGTTGAAAATAAGTTTTGTTGTTTAAAGCCCGACGGCGGTTTATAACATAAAACGGAAAATAATAGTACCCGTTTGAAAAAACAGCTATTAAGCTCGTATCAAATAGGGATGGTATAGCCCGTTCTCTGGAATCTGGCGGCTGTGGTCGTAAAAGAGGGTCGCAGCTCGGTAAGTAGAGGACGTAATATTTTGTTTTATCTCAAACCAATCTTTGTTGAGAAGAACTGGTGTAAGAGTGCGTATACCAATAGGAGCGAAGGACAGTTATAAATGTGTGCGATGCAATTAGACGAACCACCAATGCCTTTTCTTCGAGGGTGCTTCCTTCCTCAGGGCGGACCGACCGTTTTACTACCTCAGCCGTCAAATTCCAGCGAACAGACTATATACAGTGTGTATCAGCCAAATGGAATAAATTCGGTAATAAATAAATGGGGGCGTGTTCGTAAAAACGCTCGGATACGTCGATTAGTATTTTTAGTTGCGCATTTTTTCCAACAAAAACTTTTTATACAGGGTGTGACATGTAACGGAGGCCAATACCAACATTCTTATTTTAAATGCAACACCCTGTATTTTATTAAATTTTTGGATTGTCCAGAAAATTCTGGACATATTTCATGTACCATGTCCTATACCTATCACAGACACACACAGACAGATATTTGTATTTCCAGAATTGTTGAAATGGCATCTAGGGACCCTAAAACGGATATTTCCGTCAAAAAAAATGAACAATTTTTCACGATTACAATAGTTTCTTGTACTTCCTAACGGAGAAAGTAAAAAAGAATATTATTTGATTACAGAAATTCGCTACAATACACTCAAAAACTAACTAGGCGTTAAAAAAAAGCGCCACTCGAAAAATCCCGAAAAAAATCGATTTTTCAAACCGTCGTAACGTAGTTCAATTTGGTGGAAAATCGATGAATCTTTCAGTTTGGGAAAGATTCATGTTTTATCTTTAAGAATATGTAGTTGGTTTTGATCCCAAGTCCAACCCACCCCCCGTAACAACGCGATGGAAAAAAATGTTTTTATGTAAAAAATTGTCCAACTTTGACACAGCGTGCGCAAAAAAAAATCGGCGGGAAATTTCACCACAATGGCAGAAAAATTTAATCAATTTCCTTCAAATGCCTTAAAAATTCGAGTCGTTTCGATCATTTGGAGCAAAGTTATGATAAAAAAAAATACATTTTTCACTTGTCTTTTGTTTGAAATTTCAATTAAAATGAACAAATTGTATCACCCTGTCGAAAATCTTTTTTTTGCACTAGGGGTGACAGAGGGTGGAATGAATCATCGGCTTTTGAGTAAAATTGACCGAGTTATGATCGAAATGGAATTTTTACAAGTTGTAAAAATTTAACATTTTTTGTCAATCCAAAACACTTTTTGTAGAGGTATTCAGGGGATCACGAAAGTCGAAAACTTAGATCGCAAAATTCCAAAAAGGCGCAAAATATAATTTTTTTTCAAAACTGCATAACTTCGCGCCAAATCATCGCATCGACTTGAATTTTAGAGGAAATTGGAGGAAAATGATTGAACTTTATTGCCATGCCGACCGATTGAGTCACACGGTACAAGTAACGCAATTTGCACATTTGAACTTCAAAAACATTTTTTTTCCTTTAAGGGGTGGCAGGGGGTGGAATCATTTTAGCAACAAAATAATTCACATGATGTTGAAGAGAAAATTTGAAATTGTTCAGACTGCAAAAGTTCATCGATTTTGGTGCAAAATTACTCGAGTTATGGCTAA
Source organism: Ocypus olens (assembly GCA_910593695.2). NCBI lineage: Eukaryota > Metazoa > Arthropoda > Insecta > Coleoptera > Staphylinidae > Ocypus > Ocypus olens. The sequence continues at coordinate 16,919,070 of OU343051.1, forward strand.
AAAGTGAAAAATTTAATTTTTTTTTTCAAAAATTCATAACTTTGCTCCAAATCATCGAAACGACTCGAATTTTTAAGGCATTTGAAGGAAATTGATTAAATTTTTCCGCCATTGTGGTGAAATTTCCCGCCGATTTTTTTTTGCGCGTACCGAAACAATTTTTTACATAAAAAACATTTTCTTTCCATCGCGTTGTTACGAGGGGTGGGTTGTACTTGGGGTCAAAATCAACTACACATTCTTAAAGATAAAACTTGAATCTTTCCCAAAGTTAAAGATTCATCGATTTTCGACCGAATTGAACCAAGTTACGACGGTTTTAAAAATCAAGTTTTTCGAGTGGCGCTTTTTTTTGACTCCGAGTGTATAAAAACAGCTGAAGATAGGTATAAAACATGGTACATGAAATATGTCTAGAATTTTCTGAACAATACAAAAATTGAATAATATATAGGGTGTTGCATTGAAAATAAGAAAGTTGGTATTGGCCTCTGCGACATGACACACCCCGTATATAAAAGTTTTTGTTGAAAAAAATGCGCAACTAAAAATACTAATCGACGTATCCGAGCGTTTTGTCGAACACGCCCCCATTTATTTATTACCGAATTTATTCCATTTGGCTGATACACACTGTATAATACCTGCACCTGAATAGTTCTAAGTCTACTGTTCCGCGTAACAGTTCCTGACTTACCTGCTTGTGGTAATATCTGAAAACAGATGAAAAATAATTTGTGTAGAAACAAAGCTTCCTGAATATCAGAATCACTCGACGGGCAACAAGGAAGTCGAAGTATTAAGCATTCTCCAAAACAAGAAACGAAATTTCGTTGACGTATATACTTTCATACCGAAAAAATACTCACTGTCGTAAAGTTCACGAATAATTTAACTTTTAATTAAACGAAGAAATAAGAACCCTCGAGATATCGTAAATAATGAATTCAAAGAAATAACAATTCTCGAGATATCGTAAACTTGGAGTGAAAGTAAGGATTCATTTTATGAATAATAAAGTAAAAGTGGTACGATAACGTTATTATTACTCATTCACACAATAAGATCCAAGCGTAAGGTTTTAAATAATCAATTTCATCAATTGCATTTGTTTTAATAAGAAAATTAATATTTGTAAAGATATATGTTTGTAAGGGGCATCTCAAAATTTCCATTACCTTTATTAAAGTTTATATAATTAGGGTATGGCGAGTATATCTTGAGGAGGAACAATAATTTATAAGGACTCATCTTGCTTTAAGGGGGAACACCACCTTGAGCGCTGAAAAAATTGGTCATTTTCGTATTTTATTTTCGGCATGAAAACAAGTCAGGAGGGCAAATCGTTTTTGATGGTTTTATTTAGTGATAAACCGGCTTCCAAACTATTTTTTTTTTCGTACTGATCGCGGCCACCTTGAGGCCGCTGCACCAAGTGGCGCAGACGTCCTCTTGCGCAAGATCGCCCCACTGCGGGGGGATTCCTGGTCCCACAAGTCATTCTGCAATAAAAATCGTTTCCGAATAGGAGCTTTTCTGAAAAAGTTGATTTTTACGAAGATGGTGACCTTCCGAACAAAAAACTCATTGTCAGCCCCAAAAATTCGTCACAAAAACGTGCACCAAAAATCGAATTTTTAAAATATCGAAAATCCGGCTCGTATTTCGTTAGATAATTCAATTCTTATTACAGTCGGCAAAACCGCATCGAAATCGGATGTAAACTTTCCGAGAATTTTCCCCCGCAGTTTTGAAAAATACTCGAGATAAACGTGTTTAAAGTTTTGGCAAAGTTTAACTTGAGATAACTTTCTCGTTTGTTCAGTTTGCACGACGACTATTAGGTATAATATGTTTTTGGCATCGGTGAACATGAATCTGAGGTCAAATTTGCAAAGTTCAAGATCCAATATGGCGGTCCAAAAGCAATTTGTATCCGCCAATTTTGACCAAAATTTGGATATAAGGGTCTTAGCGGTCGCCGAACGTGAATTTATTATCATATTAGTCAAATTCAAGATGGCGGACCAAAAAATGTTGTATTTATCAATTTGGCGTCGTCGTTGACGCAAAAAAATGTAGGACGTCGGGCCGATCTGAAGCTGCAGAACTTGCATTATTTGCATAATGTCGTAAAGTTCATCATTGTAATTGCAAGCAGCAATACCGGCCGCGATGTCAACCACTGACTTCCCAGAATGGACAACTTTTGGAGCTATTGTTGAAGTCGCGTTGAAACTTTCGTTACCATTTTGCGTAAACCCACCTAGGCATCGTTCCAGCAAGTCATCCCGGTTCAGTTCTGTGTAAACAGGACGGAGAGCGTCGAAAATCTCCTTCTTCGTCGCTGGCTTGTGTCGATATCCCTGAAGTACGCCCGGCGCTTTCGCCTTCTGCCAGGAGCACCTGACGCTCGCTTTGCGCGTCGGGGCGTTTTTTAGAAAATCGTCTCGGTAATCGGTTTAAATGTTTCTGGCGGACTTGTGATGAATGCTCAATTAAAGTACACATGCCAAGGAATATTTTAAGCCAAAAAACAAAAAATCGATTTTTTGAAAAGGTCAAGGTGGTGTCCCCCCATGAAAGCGAATGCCAAAGAAAATGGTAAAATCAAGTTTTATCTTTCGATATAAATTCATATTATAAAATTAATGTACTGTAAATATTTTCCAAATAAATGTATGGATAATCATCAGTATAACTGATAAATTGAAAATATTTTCCAAATAAATGTATGTATGGTCATCAGTATAACTGATAAACTGTAAATATTTACCAAATAATTGTGTGTATAGTCAGCAGTATAACTCATTGATTAAATACTTTCGAATAGACACGGACAAAATGGCTCCTTCAAGGAGCCGGTTCAGTTAGAGCCGAGTTTAAATTATTTTCGGCTCAGTGCGAGCCGATACATCAGTAGATTCAGTACAGAGCGAGCCGATAACCAGGGAGTCAACATCAATTTCTACTCAAAGCTGGTTTTAAATAACTGCATTATTCATCCGTTCACGCTGGCATTTATATATTATTCACTGTTTATTTGCTTATTAATCCGTTTAAAATAAATCCTAAAAATACAATAATTGCGTAAATAACGAAATATAAATACGCTATATAAGTACTTTGTATACATAATTAATCATTATTTGAAAAATAACATTAATAATGCACCACCCAATGTCGCTTAATTATATAAACATTATTGTTCACATTAAAATAATTTATGAATAACATATTCTACTATTTTATTCAATGAATTATTAAATCGTCGCACACTTGATGAACGCAAATAAAGCAGAAAATACTTACACGTCGAGTTGGTTGTGATTACGTATATACTATGCTAATGATATTCAGCTTGCACTAATTACTTTACCCTATTAAAAGTGTAGGGAATGGAAAAGCACATTTCTTTGTCGATAGTGACGTAACGATGAAAAAGGTGACAAAAAACAACAGTCCAGACGATATGAAAATACCTTTGTTCACGAAAATGTTATAATGTGCGCATTATTTAATTGTATTGGCAACATTAATGGGGTGCATTTAACACTCAATTTCATTAAACACGCATTCGCGTGTTTAATATGCGTATTAAACACGCACACGCATTTGCGTGTTTAATATGGTCATTAAACACGCTAATTCGCGCTTTGATCCACAGAACGCGATTTATGATAATATTTTGTTTACCCTATTTAATATTGAATTTAACTTTGATTTTAAATTTTTTTCAATTGTAATTGTAATTACAACTATAATTTTGATTTTGACTTTAATTTTGATTCTAATTGTAATTTTAAATTAAATTTTGATCTTGATTTTAATTTTCGTGAACAAAGTACAGTGTACAACGAGCATATAATGGCTATTAATCACTCGAACGATTTGCTCCACTCGCCTACGGCTCGTTCCGCAAACATCGTTCTCGTGATTAATAGCCATCATTATATGCTCGTTGTACAATATACTATAAGTTAACTTAAAATTGACAACGATAATAACAAATCAATCACTTAACAATAATATCAATCTAAATTTAAATTTAGTTTTTAACTATCAAAACAATTTTGGTCAACTTTATAAAATTACAATTCTCAAATACTGCAACATGAATTTTATCCTGCGGTTTATGACCAAGCTTTCCGTTCTTATCGAGCTACAGTATTTTTCTAGTAATACCGGAAAACCCAAATTGAACTCGAAATTTTCGCGTGCGTAACATTTTTTTTTGAGTCCTTATGTATTAAATATGTAATCGCAAATGTCTAATTTCTTTAATAAATTTGTATTTGTTTGAAATATTTTAGGATCGAAGGAAAAAAAGTTGTATTTATATTTTTGACGTTTAGGACTTTCATTCGGCGAATCGTTACTGACATTGTCGGAAGAAAGTGGCCACTTCACGAGAACTTAGAAATTTGAATGATTAGAATAGGCTGGCTCGTTTTTGCGAAGGTTAATTGCCTACGGGCATTTTTGAAAATTTTGAAAATAGTTTTAAAAGCTAGTTACTTCAATAAATTCAAAATCTGATGCAGATGGCTATTTACTTAATTTTTACATATATTAGGGTTCAGTTTTATAGTTTAAAGTTTTTAAATTCAATTTAGTTTAATTTTTAAGTTAGCCCTGTGGGTAGAAATAAACGATCTTAAACCAATGTTATTTCACTTAGTACTTAGTACTAGTAATAACGCAAATTTCTTTTGTATCATTCAATATCCAGCGTGGCACTAGCCAGGGAAGTAGTTGTTTCAATAAGTTATTTGTTTAAAGTAAAAGACTTAATTTGCTTGCAGAGTTACGAACAGGTTGAATATTCATTTATTCAGGCTATATTTCGTTTTTTGAATCTATTTAATGCTTTCTGCAACATGTAAGGTTGTTTCTAATTTATTTAGTTACTTGAATCTAATCATAAGGATTACGTCATATTTTTCCGTTTCGTCTAGCGACAAATTTTTCAATTTATAACGGAAAACCAATTTTGAATTTAAAATATTCAAATAATCTCCATACAAAGTACTTGAAAGTACTGTTTTCGTGATCTTTTTTAGAGTTCAAAATTTCAACGGAAATATCCATTGTAAGGTCTCCTGAGACGATTTCTACGGGAGATGGGTACATCATGAGTAAGTCGACGCATAGGAATGAGTCGATTAGTGAAGTGACTCGTGTTGAAATTAGTGACTCAAAATGTGTCATGACTCTTTGTTAAAGTTTTTGATAGCGCATTGAAATATACAATTTTGTAGGTGAGGACCTTTTTTTTGTTCTTCAATATTGCAAGGCAAAGAGAGTCGACTCTTCTAAGAATGAGTAGACTCTTTGCATGTAAACAAGGTTAGCAGCAGCTAAAATATACATTTTTGTAGGTCAGGACCTTTTCTAGGCCATCTGTAATTCTGACCTTTGAAAATGTCTGTGTGTCTGTATGTGGATGCTATTTCTCAGAAACTAATAGAGATTTGCAAATTAAACCTTAAACTTAAGCTTTATTTGTGTCTAAAGAACTAAAATGCTTAAAAAAATTTGAAACCATTTTTTGTTTTTTTTCAATTTTCTATAAATTAAAAATATTACGAACCTCTAAATATATAACAAAAAACCGAACTGAAATCTTTTGTAAATACACGTATTTTATAAACTTTTTGATTTTTTTAAGTAAAATTCGAAACAGAATTTTGTTTTTGTTTTGTTTTATAACTATAAAACTTATCATCAAACATACAAAAACTTTGTTTTCAAATTTACGACAAAAATTGTAAAAAATGCCAAGAGAAGCATCTTATAGAAAAGTATCTTTTTCGAAATCCTAGCAGTTTTTGAAAACAAATCGATAATTAACAAAAAAGTTACATGATGGCCCCATTATTTCTTTCATACCTTACGTCTATAGTAATAAAATAGAACTATTACTGTATCTTATCGTAAGAGTCAATTGTTATTATAATACGAGTATTGTAATAGCTAATACTTTAGCATTTAAATTTTAAATGCCATATATGGTATAAAAATACTTCTTAGTTTATTTAATACCGAAGTTACTAAAGTTATCAAGCACTTAAGCCTTATCTGAAAATCTCAAGAACTGAAAAGCAGTTAAAAATATTTTGAAAACCTGAAATGGGTGTTTTTCTATATTTTCCAAAAAATGTTTAATATGAAAATGTTACAATATCCTTTTAATAAATGTAGAAGATAATGAAGAACTGGACATCCAGTGTTAACAAATGTATTTCATAAACTGTGATGTCGGAAATTTAACAATCACCAATAAACATGGATTTGTAGATCATGTTAGGTTATCAAGAGTGGTGTGTGGGCCCTATATTTTCCTCCAAACAATAAAACCCTTGGGAGCTCTGCTAATTTTCTTCGTGGGACTACTTTTAGGTTACATCTCACCCACGGAATTCCCCTGTGGACATGCTTGATCCATGGCCTTTCCTATTGTGGGACCTCCCATATCTGGATCGCCTCCTTCAAGCTATGCCACCCCCACTGCCCACGAAGTATCGGCTGCGTATTTCCTGTTCTTTGTATCCCTTCTTCCCACCTCCTACGATCCGGCCTGGATCACTCTCCCACTGGTGGCCACAAACCTCCTGCATGGAAGCGGCTTCTCCGGTCTCTTCTGCACCTTAGTGTTAGACCACCCTATTCTAAGGATCCAGCAATGCACCAATTACCAACTAATACAATATGCAAACTTTCGACTGCGTGTTTCTTGCCCTGGGTTGGTCGGAATCCTTGCATCACCCAGTGGTGTTGGAGGTATATCGTCGTTATTCATCTTTCATAATTTTCATGTTTCAAACGTTAGTATCATCCAATCTTGCGATGTACATTTAAAATGCCATTTAAAACGAACATTAACGATGAAAGTATAAATATCTGTATTTGCATGTTAGGAGTATCTTTTCTAAAGTCGGTATAAAAATGTATGTAGTGCCTTACCTTTTGCTGGAAGGAAAGGGCTAGTTCTTCCTGACAATTTAAAACATTTTTGTGTCTAAGAAAATGCTCATATATCTGTTGGTAAGAATTTCTCTTCATTTTCCGTGAAAAGTTAATCCTTAACCCAGAGGAACGATATATTTTTGCATTTGTTAATATTAATTTCGTGAACACCTTCTAATAATAACAGAAGACTGAAGAAGTGCGGGATATGTCTTCTCTTTGAAATTCTTGCAACATTGATTTACAATCGGTTACAGTTATGCACTTTTGAGTAACTTCTTTTAATAATAATTCAGCGCAGTATATAGAGGCCATATCATTCTGTATTTCTCGATGTGTTGAATGTTTCCATTATAATTCAAATCAAAACGAATACCTTTGTTGGTATCACTTTATTTAGGTGATACCAACAAAATTATTCGTTTTTATTTGAATTATTCAAAATGTATCACGAAGTGAAAGCCTCCACAATTACTTATTTAATTTTCATTTATATCGCCCATATCCACCGGCGGCGGTTTCGTGGATGTTCGACGATGAGGCTACGGAAGAAAGTTTGACTAAAACAGCAGCGGAAAAGGACCCTTCACAAATCAAATGGAAATTGGCTTTCGGTGAAATTGACCAAATTTTGGATATGTTGTTCCTTTCGGTGTCCAGATCAAAAGTCCCCACGGACACAAAGCTCGAAAATCTTCCCTGCGAGCAGTACCCAGCTCCGAAGGTTAGAGACCGGTAATCCCCGATTTTCGCTGATTTTACCTCTCCACTTGCATTTTCGGGATATTTATCAGATTCTGTCATCGCCACCTGCTAATGAGAAACGGCCACAGTGCCATGCCACAAAGAAGAAGAAGAAGAGGATTCTGCAATGTGTTCGTGCTATCGCACTCAGCTTTACCCAGGATGAACGACGTGGACGTGGCGATGCTTTCATCCCTTCGGGGTGCTTGCTTATAGTGAGTTTTCTCGCCTCTCACTTTCGGGGTGCTTGTCTTATATATATTCCGATTATCTTATAAATATCCCGAGAATGCAACCGGGATTACCGGTCTCTAACCTTTGGAGTTGGGTACTGCTCGCAGGGAAGATTTTCGACCTTTGTGCCCGTGGAGACTTTTGATCTGGACACCGAAAGGAACGACATATCCAAAATTTCAATTTCACCGAAAGCCAATTTCCATTTGATTTGTGAGGGGTCCTTTGCTTCATCTATAAAAGTAAATAGTGCAGTACGAGCGGCATATCTGCCTTAGCCTCCTCTACGAAGATCCTAACTTTGCTTCATTCTTTGATCCATCAGTGTAAAATTCACGGAGAGAGAGTTTATGATATTTTGGAAGTAAGCTTTTGCAAGGATTGGAATTTCCGGATAATTCGGAAATAACATTTTGGGTCTTGAGAGGTAATATGAAAAATTGAAGACATCTGAGGAATCTACGAGTTGGTCAAATTCTTTGAGTACAATGAGTGATAAGTCAACTATCGGAGGATTTCTCTTTTCCCAGTATTTATGTGTTAATGGGTTGATAGAGAAATTATAAATATCTTTGATAGGAGCGGAATCTGTTTTCAATTTCTTATTAATATAAGCTTCCTTCTTGATTGAAGACTCTGATCCAAGGTCTCTGCTGGTATGGCATTTGTGGGTGTAGATCGCATAGCGTCGATAACCAGCCGCAGAGCTTTGTACTAGAAGCAGTCCGGAATAGTTTTTTTTAGAAGGAATAGTATATTATTAAACGAGTGAGAAAGTTGGCCATTGCCACGAGGGTAAAGTTTGCAACACGAGCCGTAGGCGTGTATTGCAATTCACCCGAGTGGCAATGGCCAACTTGTTCACGAGTTTAATACTATACTTTTTCGCATCATATTAAATAATTACCTAAAGATTTTTCTGTTTATATTAAATGATAACGAATAATTTTTCTATTTGAAAATTGCGGCAGTTCGCTGACAAAAAACGAATCGTAACCATAGTAACAACTAAACTGTTGGGCAATGAAACCGCTAACATTTGATTGGACGTCACTGTTGGGTAATGAAATTGCCATCATTTGATTGGACGTCACCTGTGGAGAAAATTATTCGGCCGAATAATGGACAACTTTCTCAATCAAAAACGATTTAACAACGTTTATATTGTTTAATAAGATACGAAAAAAATCATATAAAAGGCAACTGTAATCAATTCGCGATCGTATTAGATTTTTATATTGGATAATTGTGATTACCGGATGTGATCTTTCACCAACTGATGCGAATAACATTTAGCCACATTTCACATGATGTAATAGTGTTATTTATGTGCAAATTTCATGTTAGTTTCCCGCCCAAAATATAGCCTACGAATTTAAAGTTATCATGAATTGAACATTAATCAGTGGACATGCTGGAATGAAAATCGTTTTTGGATAAGGATAACCAATTTTTATTTTTGTACTCATTCGCCAAGACCTAAGACAAAAGTCAAGTGCGTAGACGCTTAAGCGTATATTCCAATTTCGACGCACGGACGTTGAAATTCTTAAACGAGACGTAGTTACCTGGAATTTGAATTTAAGTAGGTCTAATAATATATCAATTCATACATTATCAAACGAGGACTATATATCTGCTTTCTTATATGGTAGTCAAGAAGTTTAAAATCGAAGAGTACCAAAAGGGTACCCTTTAAAAAGAACTAGGTAGGAATTGTTTAAATTAAAAAAAAAGTAAAACTTACGTCTTATGTTCCATTTAGAACTATTTAAAGTGACATCCAGTGAATGCAACGCATAAGTCGAATATACAATGTTCATTATGTACATGCGTGACGATACTTCCTGTAGCGAATTTAACCCTAAACACGGCTCATTTCACGCGGATCGGGTGTACCAATAAACTAATCCAGCTGACTTGTTCCTTGGGAAATTGAATTGAAACGAATTAGTGCGCAAAGGGAATGGCAATTCGGATCATGTCTACAGCACTACAAATTAATATTCATCATCACTCAACTGTTTGATATCCTCTGATGGACGAAATTCTCCTCTAAAATTATTCTTTTAACTCCGCTCTGTTTGAAGTCGTCATGCAGCTGACAACTCCAATAATTGTGAAAATATTTGAAGTGCAATCTTTTTTAATTGAATAAAAAATAACGAGAACATAAACATTCTGAAATGATCTCTTTTTTTTCATTTCTGCTTCACAATTTACAAACCTCATCACACGGACGATAACATCCAAGATACAAATGCAACTGCATCCGTTCCCAGGAGAAAAATGCATGCATGCACTCGCTTTATCTGCACAATTCCCTCGGAACAAACTTATAAATTACATGATTATTGCAGTTGCCCCCAATACAAGTCTTTATTGTGATTAGTGCAATTGCGCCATTTTTTTCCAGGTGCAATCTGCAATCTTTCACGCGTATACTCTACATTTTACGATTGTTTCCATTATCCCAGACTCCAATCGGATTGTATGGCACCAGCGTGGGTTAATTGTATTACACTTATGTAATTGAAATATATTCACTGAAATATATGTAAGAATTAAACATTGTATTCGCGATCGTGTGGTAAATCAAATCGCGTTCTAAATTTTTAGTTCTCATCTATGCGAATGGCTAAGTCAAATTTTTCTCAAACACATTGATTTTTATGAATTTTCTAATTATATCAAGATTATTTGGGCAGGAAGACCAACGGTCGATCGCCCTTCTGACATTAAATAAAAATTCAAATAAATGTTAATAATGTGTATGTAATGTGTCAAATCAAGATGTACCACTACTACTACTCTTTTTGAACTGAATACGCCCTCGTATTCTTCAATCATTAGCTTTATGTGCAATGAAAACAGTACTTTCTTGAAGCCAATCGGCTGAAAACAACTTGAAAGTTGTCAAATTAAAACTTCCTTAAAGTATAAACGGGTCCGGGACAAAGTGCCGAATGCCCAAAGTGCCGTATCGGTATTTTGCCTAAAGTGCCGAATTTCATACTACCGACCATCCTCAAAGTGCCGAACGATGCTAAGCGACGTCGCATCGTTCGCAGACAAGGCGTCGCTGACGAACGCGAATCGACAGTTTAGACATTCGGCACTTTGTCCTCGCGTTGACTTCTCAGTAAGGCCAAAACTGTCGATTGCACGCCGATTCGGCACTTTGGTCCTCGCACGCACCTGCGGGTAAGGCCCAAAATACCGAATATTTATGTTATAATACGTTTAAAAACGTTTAAAAAAAATACAATTGGTTTTTTTTTAATAAAAAAAAAACATTCTCCAGCCCTAAAACCATCTGACTTACAATGATAAACTTGTATTATCAATAATTATTTTCACACATTAGGAACATACATGAAGGTGTACATTCGGCATTTTGGGCCTTACGCACGTACCTAGGCGTGCGAAGACGTTCTGTCGAATGACCAAAGTCCCGATTCGCATTCGGCTCCGACGCTTTGCATATCAACAATTCGACGTCGCTTGGCGTCGTTCGGTACTTTGGGCATGATCGATGGTATGAAATTCGGCACTTGGGCAAAATTTAGATTCGGCACTTTGGGCAACCCCCGTATAAAAATCAAGCACGATTGTTATCACTTACACATTTCATCTGACTTGAAGCTTGAATTAATTTTATATTGCTTTCCATAAAGACACGTTTCAGAAAATACTTTTGAGGTTATTATATTTATTTCATACCGTGTCGCTTTTTTTATTTTCCCAGTCTGGTAAGTAGGATATTACAGCCTCATATCAGGTAAAAAATTGTTGATAACTTTCCGGGCTCTTATTTTGTAGACAAAACAAAACGTTGAAACGTAACTTTTTTGACAAATTTAATTTAAATGTAAATACCATCTTCGTTACCTTTGTCTACATTTTTAAATATTTTTGACTCAAAAAAAAGTCGATACTACTGTCTCAAAAGATTTTTTAGAAATTGATTTTCTCGTTGCTTCAGTAGGTTTTAGTAAAATTTGGAAATATCGTTATTTAAATAACCTACCGTTGCAATGTAAGAAAAAAACAGGTGATGGGATTTTATACCAACTTATAATTGTTTGCGAGCCGGATACTACATACAAAAAATTCAAATTGCGGAATATAGAAAGCACAGTATGAAATAAAATGTTGTACGTTATACGACTGTTAACCCTTTCACTGCTAACAGTTTTACGAAGCAGTACTCTAGATGAATTTTTTTTTTCTAGTTAGTGTATAGTCATACTGTAACTTGAAGTCAAAAGGATTTGAAAAATGAAAATGCAATTTGATGATGCCTAAAGCCATCAGGTCCACTTATCATAGAATATACATGACGCCTTTAGACGTCATCAGCATTCAATGGGTTAAATGATGTTACAGTACTCGTTTAGAATTTCCAAACATTTAACTTGTACTGTAACACCTCACTTACCGCACTAGTGACGTAATAGTTATTCACAACCAAGTGCGGGAAAACGGATGTTCCCGCGTGAGCGCATTTTTAAAGCACGAGCGAACGCTGAGTAAATCTTCACTCATGAGGTTTGTACAATATTTTTTGAAACGAACAAAACTAATAAACATCGAATATTATTTTGAATTCTATTTAAAAATATGAACCAGAGCAAGTCATGACTGCAAAGCAAAACAATTTGACAGTTGACGTTTCTAAAGGTTTGACATGGTTATCTCTTTCAGGAACAAAATATTTTCTTAATTACGATTGTAAGAAAAGTTCAATCTAAATAATTATTGGGGCCGCCGTGCCCCAGTGAGTAGATATCCTGCTTGCGGGCCTCATGATCGTGGGTTCGAATCCCATCCGTGCGGTCACTTTTTCGGAACGAACAATGGCCGTGCGGGTCCATGGATGGTTTAGTGTATGTTCCTTTCATCATTATAAGTGATTATTATACAAATTATCGGTTGTGGCAGAATTACCTAGTTGGCTTCGTCAATTCCCAAATCATCCGCGCTTCCTCAACCTGAATTCCTGTCAACCATCCTTCCTTTTATATATTTAATTTAAAAAAATATATATTTTTTGACTTTCGGGAAAGTATTGTTTTCGTGAAAATTTTGGAATCGAAAATTTCAGTAGAAATATCCATTTTAAGGTCTCCTGTAAACTTTCAACTCCCCAGCTTGACATTTTTGAATTTCCCGCCGAACTTTGGCTTTCAGTTGGTACACCGCGGAAACTTAAAGCTCTGCTATGTTGCCGTTTTGAGGTATTTCCAGATTTAAGACACAGAAAATGGAGGCCTTTTTGGGAACACTGTAGAACTTCCTAACATTTTTTTAATTTTCCGCCGACATTTGGATTTCAGTTGGTACACCGTGCAAATTTAAAGCTCCGCGGCGTTGCCGTTTTGAGGTAATCCTGGACGTAAGTCCTGGAAATCGGGTGCCTTTTTTGTAAACTGTAGAACTTTCAAGCTCCGCGGTTGCCATTTAATTCCTCCAGATTTCAATTTCTCGCCCTGATGCCTTGCAGTAGAACTTCCAAGATCCGCGGTTGCCATTTAAATCCTCCGGATTTCAATTTTCCGCCTTGATGCCTCGCATTTTGAATTTCCCTGCCATTTAACTTCCGGGATCACTTACTGTCCCTGAATTGGCTGTTATCCTCTACATAGGTGATTCCGACCATTCTTGAAAAATATCTGTGTGTGTGTTGTGTATCTGAAATCTTCAGATAATCACCAGAACTTTATTTAACAATTTAACAAAGGATTGAGAATCTTTTGGTAAGATTTAGGAAACTAGAAGATTTTTTTCGTGATATTCTTTTACAAAGCTGAAAACTATTACCAAGACCTTTAAATGAAGTTTGAAGCTAATGAAGAACTGAATCTTTTGTTAATAGATGTAGCTCATAAGCTTAATTTCGAAAAATATTGAAAAACTTTGTCAATTTTGGTCTATAATTATGAAATGATAATAGTAACATCAAAGAGTGTTTCGAGATGTAAAAATAAGGTCACTTTATTCAGGGATGCGAAAACCCCTCTCCATTTTTTGAATAACATATTCTGAAAAAATAGTATACCTAATTCCTTATTTGACCAATTTTTCCCAAGGTCATTTAGACCCTAAAAATAGTAAATCGGCGGAAGGTTTTTGGAAAACGGACATTCTAGTTTTTTTCATCTTCGTTATATAAACTGAAATATTGGGGCGTAATACGACAAGAGGTTTAATTTGGCCGGATAAATTTTATTTGTTTGCACGAGCCATTGAATCGACACAAATTTCGAGAATGAATAGAGATGAAAAAATAGGTTAGTATTTTCTCACACACACACGCACGCACACACACACACACTACAAGCGACATAAGTTAGGAGACCAATAAAGGCTGGTCGTTTAATCACCGGTGCACTTATTTCCAACACACATAAAGGAGAAGACGCCAAGTGCACTAATTTAAAAATGTTTATTTCATACTATTAGAACATGATAGAACAAGATGGAAATTATTAAATGCAATCAAATTCTGCATTTCAGGCATCGTGGCCTGGCCTTGATGCTATGACCATTAGCCATCATCTATATTATATTTTTGTTTAAGTTATAAATTAAATGAATAAATGAACACATGAAGAATGAAAGACGTATACAAACAACCGCGGACCCGAACGAACCGGCGAGAAGTTAGCCATAAATTATCAGCCACGAATTCGCCCGGCACCGACACCATCACATGTTTTCAATTATTTATTTCTATGGAATAAACTTAAAATAATAAACAATTTCATTAAATAATGATTCATTCACATTTCTCTATAGTCCATTGTTTACACATAAGTAAGACACTATTTTAAAAAAAATCATAACTTCCATTTGGAGTTCTATGCTCAACTTTTTTTGCAACAATTAAGTAGTACATGACATTTGTATAAATAAAATTCGAAAAATTAGGGAAACCTTGAGCTATAAACAATTTATGAATTTTTGAAGTTGGCGCGACGCGCTAGGCCGCCGGCTAAATAGAAGAATTATTTAAAAAAATCATAACTTCCACTTGGAGTGGAAAATAGAGAATTTTTTTTATTTCCTACTATAAGTAGAATCAAAATTCAAAAATTAAAATATTCTGGCGCAAATTGAAACTGCTCATAAGATTTTGTAGTACATTTTCGGGATATCTTGAATAGTTAATTAGAACTATCTCTGATAATTTCAAATCGTTGGTCCAATAGGTAATTGGGTAGACTATTTTCATTATTTTTTTCAGAACCTTATTTTTACACCCGAAAACACCATTTTATTGGGTAAATTAAAAAATGTAGGGATAGGGGCATTTTGACTATCTTAACTGTGGTACCCTTTACACTAATGAAAATTACAAAAAATGTAACTTAAATAAAGAATAAGTTTATTTTAAAAATCCCAAATATTAAAAAAAAATCACTCTTATTTTTGGCCGCTTTATTTGCAAAGCTAGTGAAGAAATGTTGATATATGGATGTTGATGATTACCCCCAGAATTGTATTGTATTTTTAGATTGTTTGTTTTATTTTTTTTTAAACACATGATGGCCATGTCCATTTTTCTTTATGCATTAATTGATAAGGCTGATATCAGTTGTTTGTGTTAAAGTAAAAAACACTTTTTAAATTTTCAAATAACTATAAAACACATGAAACCCAATAATTGCTTCGCCTGAAGAAGCCACCGTATGCAATAACAGTTTCTTGAAAATTTTAAAAGTGTTTATTTTAGGGGTCTTAATAATTCGAAGCTTCAAAGAATCCGAAGAAACGAAAAGAACTTCGAATATCAAAGTTTTAGAATTATTTGAATATTCGAAGTTGCTTATAATAATTATCGAAGTTGCAAAGTTTCGAAATTTTCAAAGAATTAAAGTTGTGAAGTTTTCCCAAAACCCTAAAAAGTTATTAAAGGCGATTTGGAAAATGCAAAAATATTTTTTATCAAAATTTATAACGGATGGAAAATTGATCTGTAAAAGTGAGTTAAATTTGGTTTATAGATTTGACTTGACCGGAATTAAGTTAATCGCTCCTGGAATGTTTTTCGAAAATATGTTTTTTTTTAACTCGCTACCCCGAAAGCAATATTTTACGCACTTTATGCATAACCTGGAAACAGTATTTCCGGGTCTTCTACACCGCGAAACATTGTTTCCTGCTACACTTGGAAACCTTGGAATGATGGCGGCCCTAGTTGCATCAATGATTGTATTGACGGCGTCCCTAAAGTGTGGCAGGTATAAGTATAAGCCCCTTTTTTTACCGTTTAAAGTTCCTATTTTTTTATTCGAAATTTTATTATGTTTTTTAAAGATGACCATAAAAAGTACACGATATTTCTGAATAAGAAGATATGTTTTCACTTCCAAACCTTCAAAAACGTCCACTTTCAAATTGTTGTACTATTCAGTCATGACTTGCTTTGTTTCATATTTTGAAATTAAATTCGAAATAAAATTACATTTCTATTTTTATTTGATGCTTATTGTAATGGTTTTGCTCGTTTAAAAAAATATTGTACAAACCGGTTAATATTGGCAAAATCAGCAACTCAAAATCCATAGAATAAGTGTTGAAAATCAACAATTTTCTAATGATCACCCAAATCGTAGAAAGTTGGTTTACTTCAATTTGGATTATCGTTAGAAAATTGCTGTTTTTCAGCAATTATTCTATAGATTTTGATTTGTTAATTGCGCCAATATAAACCGTTTCCTCTAGGCTTCACCGTGTATTTTGCATTGCGATGTCGCTTTTGCTAGAGTCCCCTCAATAATTAACGTAAGACGTAAAGACATCTAAAAATATCCTGCGATTTTCTGGACACTCCACTAGTTTCAACAAATTAAAGACGACTTTCTTTCCTAACCAGAATTCTTTTCCGCAGTTGTTGCTCTTTTAGATAATATTCATGTGCTTAGCAACATTTTATTTAATAATAATAATAAACTTTATTCTCCCATAAAAATTATAAATTAAAATAAGAAAAATATAAATCATTATAAGATATCATACAATACATAAGAAATTAAAGATACAATAATCGCAACGGAGAACCGTAAGGCGGGAATAAGGTGGGACAGTATGGAGTGAGACACTCCTACTGTTCTACCATCCAAATCTTCCTAATTTAAACAGAGAATTCAGAATTTCATGTTAATGGATGTCGAAAACATTCAACAGTTCTGCAATAATGCTTTTAAATCTTTGTTTTGCGACCTTTCGACTGTAAGTGAAACTTTATTTCTTGCGGCTTTATTTATGAATGTATATACTCGTAATTCTAATACACAACACATTTTTGAATCGCCCTATATATACACAAAGAACATAATTTTTAAATATATCTTATGGCACCACACATAATCTCACTCTTCTATAGTTGTATGTGGGTGTAATACATATGATACCCTAAACCACTTAGTACTCAAATACACAAAACACACAAGCGATGACAACCCGTCGCAACATATTATTCCAATTATGCTTCGAGATATCCTCGTGGGACATAAACG
This sequence comes from Ocypus olens, assembly GCA_910593695.2. NCBI lineage: Eukaryota > Metazoa > Arthropoda > Insecta > Coleoptera > Staphylinidae > Ocypus > Ocypus olens. The sequence continues at coordinate 16,936,541 of OU343051.1, forward strand.
CGTATGGGGGGCTTAATAGGGATTGCATACAACGACAAGCTGTTTTACATGCATGGAAAATGTATGCAATAACCGCCAACCCATTTAAAATTTTATCTCGTGATGATGACATGTCCATCACATACATTTTCTGTGAAGATAAAATTCGTAACTTAGAAGAAAACAAAATTTCAAATTTTCCTTAATGATTTGGTGCAAATAAATTCGAAAACTTTTCTTTGAGTAATGTTATAACATAATTTTATCTAACTGATATTTACTATACTCGGCGCACCGAATAGGTGGTATGGTCACGTTGCGTTCACCCCGCGTCCTCGTGATAGTCGTCGAGATGTTATGAAAAGCCTGATTCACACAGCCTTGCCACATCTTAGTTCTGTGCCGGAAATATAAATCTTTCTACTTTAACCCACAAAATCTAACAATTTACCACTTCCTAATTAATTGTAATTGAAAAAGGCTGATTTAAGGATATAACGTAATCACTACATTTAAATAAGACAGAAAAACGAGAAAATATTTGGTTACAAAGGGCATGATTAAAAATTTCGGCTGCGTGACATACGCTTCACATGCTTTTGCGCTGACCAATCAGCGAACATCACGCGAAAATCACGCAAACCCATAATACCACCAATTCGGTGCGCCGAGTATAGCATATGGTAACGACCATCTTAACATAGAAACTCTGAATTAAAAATAATGTTTTGTTATTTTCAAAATAGAGGCAACGGAAATTCCATAAAGTAAGTTCGCGTATGTTTTGTAATATACTTTTCAAAACGTTTAATATATGAAATATATCATGACTTTACCGTTATTATCGTTTTCAATACCACATTGGGTTATACCTAAACTCATCTAGCTATATCGATGAGGTACCAATATTCCAAACCCAGATTGTCGTTATCCGGGATGGGGAACAATAAATAATCGGCGTTTCGATCACATGTTTACAATAAATTACAAAGATAATTTTGATGTACCTTAAGGATAGAGTAATTAAAAATATTTATCAATCGTAACCAGATATAAAACTTGATTTGTATGTGGATATGACAGCAGGAATTAGAACGTTGCAAATGAAATAGGTAAGCGGACGGCATTGCAAACAAAACGTAATTTGCGAAACACAATGACAGGTGACGTCTGTCTAGTGACCTGGACGGCTCAGTTTAAGGGGTGGATAAGGGTCGACGTAATCGATCAGCTGGCTCCTGGATGGAACGCGAGCACTCCTGGCAATTCTTAACCTGTCTCCTCCAGGAACCGGAAATGACACGGCGATGCGTACACGCGCCATTACTCCCCAACTGGCAAACTCGCGCAAACTTACTTGAATAACTGGAAATTACATTGCCGTCGTAGGGTACACCCTCGCACACATACACCATCTAATACGGTTTAATTTATATTCTGGTGCGCGGAAAAACGCGTCGAAAACGGAATGGAATCCGTCTTCATTTGCTCCGCCGTCAACCAAATTGAATCTTAAAACTTCTGCATTATCAAGATTTACGTCATCTTCTGCTGCTAAGTGACGCCATTCTACTCGAAGGCGGAAACTGAGTTTGAGAAATGTCGGACAATATCTAAAACTGCAGAATCTGACAGGGGACGTATAGTTGCACACACAGCGAAGAGACAAAAGCTAAAGAAATATCAAACCTCCGAGGGGGAAGATGTTGCATGAAAGAAAATAGTAACTGCGATTTTATGTATTAATCCCTGCCTCAGGAAATTAGTAAGATGGATTCTTCCAGGCGGACGGTTTGTAACATTATACGTTTCTTTTATAGTAGCTTCGCTGTTTCAGGATGACTACCTAAATCTGTATTACTGTTATTACCTAACCGGGTTTATGAATATTTCAACAATTCTTTAATTAAGCTGAATTGAATCATTAACTATATATTTCAACCACAACAAATAACTGTAAACAATATTATATAACGTGAGAAGACAATTATATTTGATTAGATTTATAAAGCTGTCTTCGCACGTTATATAATATTTGTTTAATATAATTAGTTGTAGTGAATTTAATTATTTTTTAACTCAGTTTAATTATGGTTTACCAGGTCGTAACGATCGTAACCATCCACCTTCAATAATTCTTTAATTATAACTAATGATAATAATAAATCAACAATAAGTTAATTATTTCAAATCACAATCAAATGTTGTTTTGCTTAGTAATAACTTATAGTTAATTCTTCGAAAATTTGGGTATACATACCAAAAAGTTATACTGAATTACGTAAGAAATTACGTGATGAATTACATCAATTTCCCGGCGCGGCCACCAAACTGGCAACACGGTTTTTTTTAATATGCGGTCCCTTTCTGCAAGTATCGTACGTAAATGCAAACTGTCAAAAGAGAGTGAAAATTTATACAGATAAATTTTATTCAAGTAGCTCATTGATCACACTTTAAAAAAATGGCTCCGTCAACTTAGCCCCCCGAAGTTCGACTTTTTTGAAAAAAACCTATTGCGCCAGAAGGACCTTAGCCAGCGCCACCTTGCGCCACAAAAAATAGATCTAGCGCCCCTACGGCGAGAGTACAAAAGATCTAAACAGGTCGCAGTGCTGTAAGGCTCACCACAGCCAATCGACCCCGTCTAAGGTGAGAAAGTTACGGGGGTTTAAAACTTTGGTTTTTTAAGTTTTTTCAGTTGATTCGGATTCCCCAGAGCTAGCGCCACCTAGCGCCACCAATTTAAAAGCTAGCGCTTATAAAAAAAAAAAAAATTGACCCCAGCCCCCCGAAATCTGATTTTTTACTGAAATTAGATGGAAATAATAGCTTAGAGCTAGCGCCAACCAAATATGAAGAACAATTTCTCTCAATAAAATCTGGTGAAGAATTATTCACATCCAAATTTTGATAGAAGAGCTTTCAGATCCTGTATGCGTATGCTGAATTTCTACGTACATTATTCGAAAAATTCAATGCAAATAATGGAAAACAAATATGCGTGCATACTCTTTTGGCATTGCAATTACTAAATTATTGTTGAGTAATAGTAATCATCACATGGGTCGCTTAAAAGGGAGCACAACAGGGGATTAATTTTAAAGCCATAAATAATGTTAAACGGAGCATATTGGTACGCAAAACAACAAACGATATCAAAAAAATTTCCTGCTTTATAACAATGTCATCACTGCTACTTATCGAGATCAAATATAATAAAGACAGTGGCTAAGTTGACGGAGCTAACAAATTTTACATCAAAAGGGGCATAATAAAAAAAATATGTTTGCAATGCCTTCCTGCAAGTATATTTAACAATTACAAACTGTAAAAAAATCGTGCACAGTATACTTATTTTTTATTTTTTTAACATTGAACAGAAATCCGTGGCTGGCACATAAATCTAAAATTACATAACAAAACAATGTATTTTATTTTTGCAATTTCTTTATCTTTTTTGCGTTTTGAAATTTTATTTTCAAATCAAACTGTAATTTTTGGTTCTTTAGTTCTGGAAATAATGAACTCCAATTAAAAAGTCCTAAAGAAATCTCATATGACAAATTACAATTAAATTACGGAGAATAGACGTTTTCGAAAACAAATTGTCTATTTTGATTTAACGACTTTATTAAAACAATCTATGAATCGTGATTGTATCAATTTTTATACAAAAGAATTACTGAACTCATTAATTAGATCCAGATAAATGTACTCGGATCTCATAGAACGTTTTAAAATTTTATTCTCAGAATATTTTTTTATGAAAATCATTTACATGAGTTCTGTAATGTACTAAAAGAGTTCTAAAATTAAAGAGAAAATAAATTGTCTTTGTTGAATTAACAACGTTATTAAAAAAAAATCTATAAATGTTCATTGTATCAAATTTGTTTATACAAAAAAAACTTACTGAACTCGCTAATTAGATCCAGAAAATGTACTCAAAACTCATTAATAATTATTTGAAAATGACTAATTTCCAACTTAAAAAATTATTCTCTTTGGAAATTCAACAGAACTTCTATAAATAGTCTTAAAACTGGTTCAGAACTATTCTATAACAATGTTAGGATGCCGTGTCAAGTTGGATCCCATTTTCCAAAAAAACTGGCGGCAGCTCAATTTTTCGATTTACATTTCACGCCAGATGATAGAGCTCAAAAAACAAATTTAGACGTATTTTTTTGTATGTCAATCCGATTTGTATTTCGCGAGATATTTGGGGTGTACGGGTGATCTGAAACACCCGGTATAACATAATATATAATATAGCAATGTCGAAGGAGATCTGGATGTACTTGATTTATTTGAATTTACGTGGGTCCAAAATAGCCTTCGTGTAATTTTCAACCATGGAACTATAACTTGTAATAAAGATTTAGTTTTAGTTTAAGTTTTAATTAATGCCATGTAAATACTTAGGTATAGTAATGAACAATAAAGAAGGTGAGATAATCACCAAAATCACAACAACAAAATGAAGTTAACATGCAATAAGTAAAACCATATTTAATAGCAATAGATAAATTTCAAAATTAACATAATGACACTATTTAAAACATTTTATAGACCAATATTATTATAGGGAAGTGAAAAATTGACAACAAATCAGAGAATAAAAAGTGAAATCCAAGCTGTAGAAATAAAGATTTGAGGATAGTTAAAGGGATCACAAAACTAGAATTAGAAACATCAAAGCTAGAGATAGCAACAGAAAAAAACAACTCGGATCATCTGGATACCTAATTAGGATGCCAGAAGAGAGGCCAGCAAAAACGGTAGGGCAAACAGAAGAAATGAAGAAGAAGGCAAAAAACATGGGAAGAAAATTTAGAGGACACATCAGGAAGCAAAAAAATCAGCTAAGAACAGAAAAATGTGGGATGAATTTATTAACAAAATTAAATAAACAGGAAATGGCATTTGTTACCAAACCGTTATCAAAAGGCAAAAATATGGCAAATTTGATGAACAAAGTAGCGCTTATCACATTTTAATAAGGGTTAGTCTTCATATTATATACAAATATAAGTCCAACCTCTTTCATGTTGATAAAACTTTTTAGAAATATATAAATTCACCTTGACGACGTCGTGATTACTTTTCAAGATAACCCATGCAAGAATTCCAAGAAAATCACAAACCAGGAAATTAGAAACGCACTACATATTTTAATTTAAAAGAAAACTGAAAATTTACTTTCACATAGATCAATTTTAAATTAAATTAAAATTAAATTAAAAAACAATTGCCACACACTTGAAGCTTTCTAAGTTTACCCAAATTTAGATATGCTTCAAGATTCATCAATAATTTCGAGACATCTTTTCACTAGATTTTAAGATCCTTGCAATTCATCAGAGCTTACTACAATTTTGAAGTTGACCATTTAAAGTCGTCTAAAAACATTTAACAATAATTGCCACACACTTGAAGCTTTCTAAGTTTACTCATATTCATCAACAATTTCGAGGCACCTTTTCACTAGGTTTTAAGATACTTGCAAGTCAATTCAAAAGTTAAGTATTTTACAAGCGCATAAAAAATTAAAAACAATTGCCACACACTTGAAACTTTTTAAGTTAATTCAAAATTTTAATATGCTTCAAGATTCATCAATATATTCATGACAACTATTCACTGGATTTTGAGATGTTGGGCATTTTACAATCGCCTAAAAAAATTGAAAACCAATTGCCACACACTTAAAGGCTCCTAAATTTACTCAAAATCACATTAAAGCATATTTTAAGATTTATTATTAAGTTCGAGCCACCTCTTTGAGATAATTGCAAATCATTGGAGCTAGGGGTGTGCAGTTAGCAACAGATCCAGCAATAGATTTTAAAAATTCATATCTCGGAGAACAGAAAAACAATTCGAAAAAAAGTTAACCATTCCATTAGCGAAGGTCTAAATTAATAACACAAAAAGAATCAACCCTTAATTTTAACCCTGTATATTTTTTCACCCCTTTCAAAAAAGTTTTTTTTTAAGTTTGCAATTAGCCATAACTAAATAAAAATTGTTATTCTTATGACTAATAAAGGTACTTTCATAATCAAAAGTCAAAAAAACATTAAGGGTACTCCTTCAACCCAGAAAAAATAATTTCTCCGTAAGTCGCAGAAATCCACATTTCGCGATATAAATCTCGATTTTTGACAAAGTTTGCAATCAGCCATAACTAAATAAAAATTCTTATTCTTATCAATAATAAAGGTACTTTCATAATCAAAAGTAAAAGAAACGTTACGGGCACTCCTTCAACCCAGAAAAAATAATTTCTCCGTAAGTCGCAGAAATTCACATTTCGCCATATTAATTTCCATTTTTGACAAAGTTTGCAATTAGCCATAACTAAATAAAAATTGTTATTCTTATGACTAATAAAGGTACTTTCATAATCAAAAGTCAAAAAAACATTAAGGGTACTCCTTCAACCCAGAAAAAATAATTTCTCCGTAAGTCGCAGAAATCCACATTTCGCGATATAAATCTCGATTTTTGACAAAGTTTGCAATCAGCCATAACTAAATAAAAATTCTTATTCTTATCAATAATAAAGGTACTTTCATAATCAAAAGTAAAAGAAACGTTACGGGCACTCCTTCAACCCAGAAAAAATAATTTCTCCGTAAGTCGCAGAAATTCACATTTCGCCATATTAATTTCCATTTTTGACAAAGTTTGCAATTAGCCATAACTAAATAAAAATTGTTATTCTTATGACTAATAAAGGTACTTTCATAATCAAAAGTCAAAAAAACATTATGGGTACTCCTTCAACCCAGAAAAAATAATTTCTCCGTAAGTCGCAGAAATCCACATTTCGCGATATAAATCTCGATTTTTGACAAAGTTTGCAATCAGCCGTAACTAAAAAAAAATTCTTATTCTTATAAATAATAAAGGTACTTTCATAATCAAAAGTAAAAGAAACGTTACGGGCACTCCTTCAACCCAGAAAAAATAATTTCTCCGTAAGTCGCAGAAATTTACATTTCGCCATATTAATTTCCATTTTTGACAAAGTTTGCAATCAGCCATAACTAAATAAAAATTGTTATTCTCATCACCAATAAAGGTACTTTTATAATCAAAAGTCAAAAAAACAACCCAGAAAGAAAAACAAAAACTTTTTTGAAAAGGGAGAAAAAATATAAAGGGGGTTAATTAAGGGTTCATTCTTTTTGTTTTATTAATTTAGACCTTCCCCAATCGTATGGTTAACTTTTTTCGAATTGCTTTTCTTTTCTCCGAGATATGAATTTTTTAAATTTATTGCTGGATCTATTGCTAACTTCACACCCGTATTAGAGCTATTTTAATTTACAGGCGTCAAAAAAAGGATGAAAAACAATTGCTACATACTTATAACTTACTTATTTTGTCTAAAATGAATTGTGCTTTACTTAATACTTTCAAAACACTCCAGCAAGTAAAATAATCGCAAATGAACAGATTTGAACAAATTATGAAGTTGTACATTTCCCGAGCGCTAGATTAAACTATAAAACAGTTGCCTCACCTTTTTAAATTTACTTAAAATTTAATGTGCTTTTAGATGCACTAATAATCCCAAAACAATCCGTTTCTGAATTTTGAAATATTCGCAAATAAATGTATGTTGTGCATTTCCCGAGTGCCTAAAAATATATATATATATATATATATATATATATATATATATATATATAATGAATTGAAACATTCCAAATATATTTATAATCGAATATTCTTTTTTTATTCATTAATAAGCTCAAAATATCCCTTTACCCAATTTCGAAATAATCGCAAGTAAATTTGAAGCTAATCATTTCCCTTGCGCTAGAAAAAATATAAACATAATTTACACTTCTTTAAAACTTTGCAAGATATGTGCAGGCACGTTTTTAATGGAGTTTTAAATAATTACAAGCTAACTTTGAGTATATTCTGAGCGCTTGAAAAATATGAAACAATTGCTATAACTCGTAATTGAATGTATTGTGGTATAGTATTCAAAAATTATCTTTAAGCATACTTTAAATAGATTTTTAAATAATCGCAAACCAACTTATTGAAATTGTACTGAAATATCATTATGCACCTTATTGTAGCTTTTACAATAAATCGAATATCTTACAGGTAGTTCCTTTTTACGTACAAATAGTTCCTGAATATTTAATTTATTTTAAAATTCATTAAAATTGTATGTTTATAAAAAAGAAAATCTTTTGTAGACCATTTTTTGACAACTTAATAATGCATACCTTCTTAACTAGTCTAATTTAAAAAAAAATACTAAAAAACGATTATTTCAAAAGTTAAAGGTGGGTTAAAAACAACAATCATGTCGTCGGTTTACCACCGAAACCAGTGAAGTACAATTTTGTCATTTTTGAGATAATTGTTCTTCTGGGCCTAAAACTCACTATATTAAGTAATAGCAAAACCATATATGTGTACCATAAACAGAAAACTCGAATACGCATGTGTACTTGATGTAATGTTCAACTTTAAAACTTCAATATCTCAAAATTTAGACATGTAACTTATCAGGTTTTGGTTGTAAACCGACGATATGTTGAATATTTTTGAATAATTTTTGGAAGCTATTCTTCTGGCATTGCTACTGACTTTTGGATTATATTTTGTAAATCAATATTTAATTGTAGCATCATTTGATTGTAGCATCATTTGATGTGTGCAAATATTTCTTTGATTCGGCTATAACTCCTCTGGAATGAAAACACGTTCATGAAATAAAATTAATAACTCCCACGTAGTAGTAGCGATCGCAACCATCCTCTTTATAAATTACCTACTATTGTTATCTATTTAATGATTGGCTCTTAGTAGTGCTCCTAATTTCCTCTTCGAATTACTTAATAAATATGTTATAAATTACAATGTTGCGTAATTTATAAGCTAATATTATTACATACGAAGCGTAATTTGCATTGAATTCAAAGGTATACGTTGCAATATAATGCGGTTTTGATTGCAATTTCAATCATAATGGACTTTTAGGTATTGATAATTGCTTTCATAATTCAGATTTAAAGCAATTAATTCGTTCCACTTTATTAAATCTCTCGGGCATTAAAAGAGAGGAGGACGTGTCCCAGTTGCAAATATTTACATTCGAATTAGACGGAAAGGAGGAGCGCGAATTCCCCCCGATTTAATTCTAATCCGTCTCGAACTTAAACAATTCCGATTTACAAATTGCTGGGGATCATTTGAATTTCCAATCGCGCGCGAGCGTCAATGTCTGCTGCAAAACGAGGCATAAAACGCCAAGATTGTTTAATACCCGGAGAGATGTCACTTTATACGAATGCCGGGAGACGGGGGATCAACGAGAATTATAGCGGATGCGTGGATAATTATGGTGCAGCCATTTTGCGGAACTGATGAATTGACATTTCTGAATTGTAATCAGAGTCGTGTTCCTTATATAAATGAAAAATTCTGACTTAATCATCGTTGGGGATAGATTGTGGAAGTATTATTTAAAGTTTTATCAATGGGTATTACAAAATATTTAAAACAAAATTACTAGAATTTGAACTCAATAAACCAGTGGTGCGCAAACTATTTTCATTTCCGATCTCCCAATTTGTGTAAAATTTTGTGGCGACCCCTGGGTGGACATTTTTTTAAAGACAACGCAGCAGCGGCGGCTCGTGGATTTCCGTAGATGAAGCAAAGACAAAGATGCCGCTCGTGCTGCACTACTTACTCTAACAGAGGAAGCAAATATTCCGTTGCTCTTTCGGTAAAATTTTCTTCCATTGCCTCACCGCCGAACATCCATGAGCCGCCGTTGTAACGTAGTTAAAGTGAAATGATTACAAGGATTTTCGCTTATGTTTCTGAATAAAAAAAAACTTATATTTAAACAAAATATGTTCATTTTTTTGTCATCTTCAGTTTTTGTTTAAATGTTTTGTAACACTTTTCATAATACAAACCTACTTTCGGTGTACGAAATTTTACTAAAAGCTTTTCTGCTCTTCGGATTGTCTAATAAGGCTTATGTTCAAAGTTGCATAATTTCCGTATTAATTTTTAAGATATACCACGCAAAGGCACCCAGGCCTATTTTTACTTTCTCCGGCATGAAGTACACTTTCGCGTACTTCATATAGGAGAAAGTAAAATTAAGATCGTGAAAAAATGTTCAATTTTTTTTAACAGAAATATCCTTTTTGAGGTCCCTCGTAGCGATTTCAACGATTTCTGGAAAGAAAATTGTGTCTGTCTCAAAAACGAATGAAGCAATTAACATGAAACTTTGAAAATAAGTTTTATTTGACAATCCGAAAAAATGAAAAGCTTTTGGTACAGTGGGCGTTTACCTTAACTGCCTTTTGTTTCTTCAAATATTTTTTTAATATGAAAAATATGACAAAAACTTTTAAAAAAATATTGAAGGTAACAAGAAAATTAATATCTTTTGTTAGAAAATATTGTTCATGAAATACATTTGCTATTTTTGGTCTATAATTATGTTATATTAAATTTATAATAATAATAATTGTAGAGAATACCGAATTGAACAACTTATAAATAATACGTTTTTTTTCTTTTCAAAATATCATTACATTTTGAATAAACTGACAATAGATTATCAGATTATTAGAATTTAAAATATAATTTGTCATTTTTTACATTTTATTTTGGCCTAAATTTTTGATTTATTTGTTGCAATTTTTGATTTTTTTGGTCTGCATTTTTCATTTTTAAGCCCGAATTTTCAATTTTTCATCTGAACTTTTGGTTTTTGGCCCATGTTTTAGATTTTGTAACCTGAATGATTGATTTTTTAAGCTCAATTTTTTTATTTTTCGCCATTTTTTGAGTTTTTATTTAAAAAACTTTATTTCAGATTTTGCAGCCTATATTTTTTATATTTAGACCTGAATTTCTGATTGTTTGACTTGTATTCTCTGCAAGGTTTTTACTTTAATCCTAGATTATTTACTTCATTTTAAATTTTTGATTTTAATTTAGGCGTTCATTTTTTGTTTCAAGTCGTGAGGAAATTATTTTAACCAACTACTTTTTTATTTATTTTTTAATTTTTAGGTCTGAATTTTTTATATTGGCCTATCTTTTAAATCTGTGGCGTGTATGTTCAATTTCTTTGCTCCATTTTTTTTATTTTTAGGCCTAAAAAGTTTTCAATTTGGCCAAAATTTCAGGCCCATGTTTTCGATTTTTCGTCGAATTTTAGATTTTTTGGCGTAAAAAGTTTTCATTTTGGCCAAAATTTAGGCCCATGTTTTCGATTATTGGTCCGAATTTTAGATATTTTGGCGTAAAAAGTTTTCATTTTGGCCAAAATTTAGGCCCATGTTTTCGATTATTGGTCCGAATTTTAGATTTTTTTGGCATATAAATTTTTGAATTTTTGGCCAGTATTTTCGAGTTTTTTTTTATAGACCTTTACTTTACATTTTGCAAGCTACAGGTTTTACGTTTGGTCCTGATTTTTTTTTTTTTTTCTGGCCTGTATTTTGTGCATAGCTTTTTTTTAATTTTAGCCGTTGATTTAGTTTGTAAAAGTGATGAAACTATTTTAAGCGATTACTTAATTTTGGATTTGTTGCCTGAATTTTTAATTTTTAGACCAGGATATTTGGTTTTGTTCAATTTTTTGTCCAAATTTTTATTTTTGGGTCTAAATATTCTTTATTTTGGCTAAAAATTTCGCTTTATTTGTTGTAATTATCGATTTTTCTCGCCTGCAATTTTTCATTTTTAAGCCCATATTTTCGATTTTGGGTAATTTTTTTTGTTTTTTAGCTCATGTTTTAGATTTTTTAACACGAATTCTTTATTTTTATTCGCAACTTTTTAATTTTTTGCCAGTTTTTTCGAGTTTTGATCCAAAGAACTTAGATTTGCAACCTACATTTTTTTATACTTAGACCCGAATTTTTAATTTTTTGGCCTGTATTTTCTACAAGGTTTCGATTTTATTTTTAGATTATTTACTTGATTTTATATTTTTGATATTAATTTAGGCGTTCATGTTTACTTTAAATTAAACATTTACTTAAAAAATATAGTCGTGAGGGAATTATTTTAACCAACTACTTATTTTTTTTTAATTTTTAGACCTGCATTTTTTATTTTATAGACCTAGATTTTTTATTTGGGCCTATATTTTAGATCTTTGGCATGTATTATATTTTTTTAATTTTTTTACTCCATTTTTTTTTTTATTGTTAAGCCTAAATATTCTTGATTTTTGCCAAAATTTTAGGCCAAATTTTCGATTTTTGGTCCGAATATTCGATTTTTTTGGCCTTTATCTTAGGTTTTGTAACCTATATGATCATTTTCATGTACAAGTTTTTGACTTTTGTCCAGTATTTTCGAGTTTTTATTAATAGAACTTTACTTTAGATTTTGCGACCTACATGTTTTATATTTTTACTTTAGATTTTGCGACCTATATGTTTAATATTTAGTCGTGATTTTTTTTATTTTCTGGCCTGCATTTTCCGCAAGGTTTTTATATTAATTTTAGGTTATTAACTTAATTTGATATTTTCTTAGAATTTAGTTTCAAGTTAAATTTGATTTGTTTAGAAAAATAGTCGTGAGGAAACTATTTAAACCAATTACTTAATTTTTGATTTTTTCCCGTTTTTTTATTTTTAGATCAAGATATTTTGACCTATACTGGCCTGTATTTTCAATTTTTTTGGTCCAAATTTATATTTTTTGGGGCCAAATATTCTTTATTTTAGCCGAAATGTTCACTTTATTTGTTATAATTTTCGATTTTTTTGGTCTGCATTTTTCATGTTTGAGCCTAAATTTTCGATTTTTGACCCAAATTTTTGTTTTTGGCCTATATTTTAGATTTTTTAACATGAATTGTTGAATTTTATGCGCAAATTGTTTATTTGTTTCAGTTTTTATTTAAAGAACTTTATTTTAGATTTTGCAATCAACTTTTTTTTTATATTAAGACCTGAATTTTTAATTTTTTGGCCTGTATTTTCTACAAGGTTTTCATTTATATTTTAGATTATTTATTAAATTTTATATTTTTGATTTTAAACTACTTATTTTTTTTTATTTTTGTCTGAACTTTATATTTAAAAATCTAGATTTTTTATTTTGGCCTATATTTTAAATCTTTGGCATGTATTTTTAATTTCTTTGCTCCAATTGTTTATTTTTAAACCTAAATATTCTTCATTTTGACCCAAATTTTTTGGTCGAATTTTTGTTTTTTGACGATATCTCAGATTTTTTAACCTGAATTATTTATTTTCTTATCCAATTTTTTCATTTATAGGCCAGTATTTTCGAGGTTTTATTTATAGATAGATATTTTTAATTTTCTGGCCTATATTTTCAACAAAATTTTTATTTTAATTTTAGGTAATATTTCAATTTAAAATTTGGCATTTATTTAGAAAAATATAGTCGTGAGGAAACTATTTTAATCAATTACTTAATGTTTGTTTTTTCGTCCAAATTTTTAATTTTTTGGCCACGATATTTGATTTTGGCGTATATTGGCCTGTAATTTCAATTTTTTGTCAAAATTTTTACTTTTGGGCTTAAATATTCCTTATTTTGGCCAAAATTTTCAATTTGCTTGTTGAAATTTTCTTGGTTTGAAACACAAGTTTGTTTTCGAATTTTGGTTTAAATTTTTGTTTCTTTTTGGCCCCATTTATTTATTTATTTATTATTTTCAAGTTTTTTGGGTTTCTGCCCTTTATTTTTGCAACCTAAAATTTAGCATGTATTGGCCTGTGGTTCCCAGTTTTTGTTTTAAGTTTTACAGTATTACATAAATCCCAAGTTGGTATTACAATATTACAATAATACAATAACAATGTAGTCAAAGTCTGCTTATTTCCTTTATTATGTTTTTAGCAAACTCTTATTTTTACTTTCTCCGTACGAAGTTCGGAAATTTTCGTTTTGAGTTCCTTGAGACGATTCCGACCATTTTTGAAAAATGACTATGTGTGTGATTAGAGATGGGCGATGTGACACTTTTTTGTGAGTCGACTCGAGAAAAAGAGTCGGTTGCAACGAGTTATCCGTCTGTAGTCTATGTCTCAAAATCTACTAAATATGTTATTGAATATAAATTAAATATGTTATTGAATATAAGCTTTATTTAACAATTCGAAGAACTAACAAGCTTTTGGTGTAATTCGTGCACCGAAAATGGAACTTACCTTATCTCTTGTTTTTTGAAAAAAACGCTCTGGTCTTTGAAAAATATCGACAAATGTGACAAATATAACAATAGTGAATCCGATAGCGAGTCCGAAACCGGTCTGTAGTTTTAAGCAATTTCTGCCTCGCCGTGTAAGACCGTACAACATACTCATAACTGCGGCAGTTCTTAACACTAAAGACGAATAGATGGCGGTGAAATGTCCAATTCTTGTTAATATAACTCTACTTTAAAGTTACTGTAGCTACAACTTAGTCCATCTTTAAGTAATCATTATCAAAAACAGTATAAATTTGGAATTGCCGGAGGATTACAATTGCACTAATTGAATTAAATTTTAAATGACTCGAAAATTAAGCTACAAATTAAAACATCCCGGTATTTAGATGTAAAAGCAACTTCGCCCATTAGCGGAAAGATGGGGCGAGGGTGGCCGCCTCCTGTCCCCGCATTAATATTCCATTCATCCAGCGGTTGCCTCTGGACGCGAAAGAGGCAAAAAAGCGGGAATAATTTTAAACAAATATGAGGAGACGAAGCGGAACAAAAAAGAAATGAGAGGAACCGCACAATACTCGCCCCTCTTGTATTATGCAAAGCGGAGATGATATTGTGTTTCGGAATTTCCCGGCAGTTGCAGGGCGTTGCGCTGACTCCACAGTCATGCGTCTGTTTAATTATTCGTTGTCTTCCGAATTTGCAACATAAGCCCTTAGATATTCTCATTAAAAGTTGGTTGCGTTCGCTATGGGTATGGGGCGAAAATTTGTGTACGTGCACACTAATGCTCCAAGAGATCTTATATCATCTTTATATTCGCATTAATTGGACTATTTAGTCGTTTCCTCCCAACAAATCTGCCTGACCCAACTTTTGTCTTATCAGATAACTCGCCGAGTTAAGGCAAGTCTGAATTAATTTTCGTGGAACGAATTCGAAACTTTTTTCATGTTCCAATGGGAATCGTTTGTTATTTCGCCTGAGGCTTGTAAATTCGGATGATACCCTCCCCCCAACCCCCTTAGCATTGTTTAATGGCGCCCTGCATCTGACAGACGTAAAGACGCCCTGTCAACGTGACGCCGTTCAACTTTAAAACGCGAAAAGTTTCCGATTTAATCTCGTCGAATATTTCCAGCCCCCTCTCTTTCCCCCCGTTTCTGGCGAAAGAACGAGGGACGGCGACGATATTATTCATACGGGTCGCGTTTATCGTGTTAATTAAAACGTCATCTTTTGTTATTGTAATTCTTCAGACTTCCTCACTTTTTCCGAGGAAACTATTCATTACAACGTGGGGTATTCACAAGTTCTTAATTTATAACTCTCCAAAACGGTTCGACTTGATTTTAAGGGAGGAACTTAAGGTCGTTAAAATTTGAATTTTAATGGAATTTACATTAATACGTCTCCGTTAAAAGAGAAGTATCAAATAAATTATTTCTTTAGGTTACAAAGAACTCAAATTATTCTAAAATTTAATTTTTTCATTACTTCCGAAGGGATAGCATACTCTTACAAACTTACTGAATCTCTTAAATGATAAGGCATTGACAGGAGAGCCTTCAATACGTACTTATAATTATATTAGGATCAGGTTTCCCAAGTTGGAATTAATAACGAAGTAAAAAGGACACAAGCAAGGATGCATTCTCTCGCCTATATGTGCTAAACTACCTTTGTATAATATGATCCAAGTTAGTTATCTTTAGTGGAAACTTTTGAAAGTTAGGCTAGGTGCTCGAGACTAATTAATATCTCTTAAAGCATTGAGCCATGTTCACAACCCAGATCAGTTGAGTCTAATTATAAATTTCTTTAAACTGAATTATGTCCTTCTGTCTCAATCGCTTACTCTTTTCGCACGAAAAATATTCCAATTTAGCTTTATTATATTGTTTACAATAAATATTCATTAAATGACGATTTAAATTTATTGAGCGCTTTGGAATAGAGTTCAAATTTGAGGGGTTCATAGCGACGATGGAACATAGACAATGATTCCAGTAAAACCATAAATATTTTATTTTATTCAAAAGGTATCACGAAGTGAAATCCTCCACAATTACTTATTCCATTATTATTTGTCACGTAAGGCTGCTTGGCACGTGCCACCAGAGGCAACACATGTGTAATAATCCGCCGATAAGCCAAGTCATTAATGGTTACCTAATGACCTTCAGATTTTGTTTTCTATTAAACGATACAGTTTGCTTGTAAAAAAAGTTTTTCTACGAACATGTCATTCCTATAACAAATACGGCCCGAAAAAATACGATAAATATTAATCACCTGCTATGGGTCCCTGTAGCATTAATAATTTATGAGGTCGATTGCCGATAGCGAAAATAAAATCCTTTTTATCAGGGCCCATAAATAAAATTAGAATTCCCTACGTACAATACAATGCAGGAGATAGTCGTGCGAGTGACAAAAAATTAAAATGTTGTATAAATTCGTCTGTGCGGGCGTGATTTATAGCTCGCGTTATTCGGCTATCACGCCATGTCATCAGAACACCCACGCCTTTCAAAAAAAAGCGATAGGCAAATCGGTGTTGGAATCGTTGTGTGCTCATAATTAATTAATAGAGAATCGAAATATTGTGAGCTGTATTAAAAAAAAAGACAAAGAAAAAAATCTGAAAATCGTTTTACAGCTTTCTACTTTCTCTGCAACAAAGTAAAGGAAAGTTTTGGTATCAAAAGGCTTTATTAACCCTTTGCACTCGTAGTCGCCAAAATACGTTTCACCATTGTGCTGTCAAATATAAATGCGAGTGCAAAGGGTTAAACAATAAAAACAGACACTTGTTAAACTATTTTAAATGCTATGTAAACATTGTTAAGTATAAATACACTTCAGACACTTCATTTATATAAAACACCGCAAAGATTAAGAAAGAAAAAAATTACCGACAATCCAACTCATTTCATCCTCCAATCAAATAATTCTACTCTGACATCTAAACCAATCAAAAGTGATTATAGTTATAAGAAAAAGGAAGCTCCTTTTCTTACAGCGACAATACATGCTGGTCCTCGTGTCAAAAATTTCGAAATTGAAATGTCATGTGCCAAATTTCGGAGTCGCCACAAAATCGAACGTTCGACACCGTGGCCAGAGTGTGTATTAAGTGAAAGAATTTCAGATTTAAATTATATATTAATACTTTAATGATAATAATAAATGTTACTAGAGCAAAAGAGAGAGAGAGAATACATTTATTGAGATGCTTACAAATGACCTTAACAGGCAATTTACCAGAGGTCTTTCAGCCTATATATGTTGCTATTTTTATAGATAACTTAATTTCCTTGGGTATAGCAGTCCCAAAAGAGTAGTGACACATTGCGCAGTGAACATCTTAAATTTCAATATTTACATAATGTAAATATTGACACAGAATCGGCCGCGAAGTGATGGTTCATCTTCAATTCGGTGATGCGGCCACGCGTAAATTTGTTATCGCGTTCTCTCCGCAACTTTACCCCCAGGTGTCACGACATTTTGGGATGGCTCTAACAGCTGACTCTTCACTTGATTGGACACAAGTTGCCCCACTTAAAGCACTATCGAAGCTGATGGTTTCCTTTGAATGGCTTTGTCTCATCTTGGTTATTATGTTTGCGTGATATTCGGAACCCATTTGTAAATAGCGACGGATTGACGATGTGGAACTATGACCTATAATCTTTATCAATTCTTGCTAGGACACCCCCGCTGCAGCAAGTTTCGTGAGGGCAGTTGATCTGGTTGAATGGTTCATCACCTTTATGCACTTAACATCGAGTCCTTGTTATCGCGTTCTCTCGTGTTCTCACCGCAACTTTACCCCTAGATGTCGCGACTTTTTTTGGAGCGGCTTAAACAGTTGTCTCTTCACTTGATTGGACACAAGTTGCCCCACTTAAAGCACTATCGTAGCTGTTTGCGTGATATTCGGAACCCATTTGTCAGTAGGGACAGATTGACGATGTGGAAATATCACCCGTAATCTTTATCAATTCTTGCTTGGACACCCTCGCTGCAGCAAGTTTTGTAAAGATAGTTGATCTGGTTGAATGGTTCATCACCTTTATGCGCGTCCCTTACTGCGTTTCGTTTGGTCCATTAATACCTAATGAATTTGGAAAATGGAATTTTTAAACAGTTTTAGGTTTATCCCAAAAAGTACTTCGGTCAAGAGAAGCTTGTTGGTATTGATATTTGATCACATTTTTGATAACATCTTCTCCAGAAGAAGATATAAATAAAATACCAACAAATAGCATTATTTTAAAAGCTCAGCTCACAGGAAAAATATTTGGATCGTCCAAATTTGGTATCGACCATTTGCTATCAGCAAGACGATGGGATCCTCATTAGCAGATCTTATTAAATATTGTATTGTATTCAAAACGCACAGTTTTAACTCCATTATTGCCTAGTTCTTGTTTAAAATAATGAATCAAACCATTGACCACTTCGCCATCCCTGCATTGCTCTTGTGCAGCATGTTTGCTAGTGTCCTGAAGAAGCATATTCGTGACACGAATTCCATCATTTTAAGATATTCCAAATCTATGAACTCACTTTCTTTTCTTTCTTCAGGTATGCATCGAAGCTCCTTCCTCTTGCTATCTCTACCTCTTGCATCTTTACATTTAATGTCATAAATCGGGTTGATTTTAATATATATGTCATACTTGTTTATTATTGAAATCATAATGGCATGGAAACAACGTATATTAAATGACAAATAACGCTCTAGGGCGTTATTTCTATAACGCCCGCACACAACGCCCACTCATAACGCCCGCTCATAACGCCCGCTTATAGTAATTATCAACAGATCGACTGCCAACAATTCGCCAAACGCAAATTTAGCGTGCGAACGCCGTAGACATCTGCGCGGCGCGGCTTTTGACGCGACAATCTGTAAGAAAATCTTCAATAAATTTAAACTACAAGTATGACATAAAATGTTGAAGGCATCACGGGCATTATAATAATAATAATAATAATAATAATATCAATTTATTCCCAACAGACAATTACAGCCTAAAAATGGAATTTTCGTAGATAAATTACAAAATAGTATATATACAAAACATAAATTTCAAAACAAATTTAGCTTAATATACAATCAGTTTTAAAAATATAAAATAAAACACAATGCAAAAACTAAAAACTAAAAAACTAACTAAAAACAAAAAAAAGAGACATGAAAGCATAAAGCATAAAACATGAAAAAAAAGAAAAAAGAAAAAAGAAAAAAAAAAAAAAGAAAAAAAAATTACCAACAGAGAGCAATCAAGCAATCTAAGACCCTTAGATTATGAGCAAAACATCAGCGCTCGACGTACATCCCTCGGGCCAGAGGCCCTCGGGCTGTATACCGTTGACCTGGGGCGTTATTGTACTCATGACGCCCGTTATTGTACTCATAACGCCCTAGATACCTTAATTACTATAGTCTCTAAAATATTTTTCGATTAGGATTTTTGGGGTGCTATTGCACATCGTGGTTACATTTTCGTTGCAATCTATTCCATTAAGCTTCTTCGTGCTATAACCGTAGTCATTTAAAATCTCATTTAATATCAGGATTGTAAGGCATTTTCCAAATCAAAATGCCGGTCTTTGCAAAAATTGTCAAATTATCAAAAATGAGGAATGAGACCACCGTCAATATTATCGGATGTTGAATTTCCAATCTTGCTCATTTTGGTTCGTTGTAATAATCACACTCTTATAACACAATTTATGCGAGAATTTATGCTTTTTGGCGTTTATTGTTTTTCTTAGCTACTCAGTTGCTACTGAAAAATTAATTAATCAAGATTAATCTGGATTGTCTAGCCAAATACAAATCGTAGTAGGACTCTTTTGGTAATTTTTGTCAGTCAGATTCATTAATAGCTATTGCTTTTAGAAAATCTCTGCAGTAAAAGTTACTCTTTAACTGACTGACAAAAAAATTTTAATTAGAGCTGGAATTTCGAAGGTAGAACATCTTTGAAGATTGAAGATTCGGAGATTGAAGTTTCGAAGATTGTAGTTTCGAAATTTAAAAAATTCGAAGTTTGGAATATTTAAAAATTCGAAGTTTCGAAATTTTAAAAATTCGAAGTTCAGAAATTTCGAAGATTTGAAGTTTAGAAATTTCAAAGTTTGAAGTTTCGAAATTTCGAAGATTTGAAGTTTAGATATTTTGTAGTTTGAAATTTCGAAGATTATAGTTTCGAAATTTTAAAGATTCGAAGTTTCGAAATTTCGAAGATTTGAAGTTTAGATATTTCGTAGTTTGAAGTTTCGAAGTTTCGACGATTTGAAGCTTCGATTTTTTTTAGTTTCGAAGCTTCATTGGATCAGGCAATTTTTTAAAGAAATATTATAACGATAGAAAAAAATGTTAATAGGAGAAAATGTTGATGGCAGAAAATCTATTTCATTGGATTCAATGCGTGTTTACATGAGTGATTGGGCAAATATGTGTTTGTCCGAAAGAAAGTACGTGTGTTTTTATACTTTATAATGTCAGAATTGTTGATTCACATTGCGGAATAGAAACGAAAATATTTGCATAAAAAAATGTACTAAACGATAGTTTTTTTCGAAGAAATTATTGTATAACTTTATTTTAAATGTAATGTTGTATCATTGCACGAATATTGACAAGTAACAAAGTTAAACTTATAGAAACGATTAATTTTGCAAGATATGCTATTATTTTTTACCTTGTCAATACATTAGTTTGATGATAATTTATTATTACATCTTATTTTTCGTATTGGGGTTTCGAGGTACTAATTTAAATTTATTTAGAAATCATAGAAAAGATTAAATCCTGTTGACCATTTTTCGAATGAAAGTTCGAAAACTTCGAAACTGCACAACTTCTATTCTTCGAAAAATTCTAAACCTAGAATTGAACAACTTCGAATCTTCGCAACTTCGATTCTTCGAATCTTCGAAAAATTCTAAAACCACAATATTTGCAGTTTTCTTCGTTTCTTCGGATTCTTCGAAACTTCGTATTATTAGAACCCGTAATTTTAATCAACTGATATTCACCAACTCCAGCTTTAGTGAATCTAGGTATTCAATCCAATATTTTTTTACCGATTGCTGTGTCCATTTTCCAACTTCGTTTGTGCCAACTGCCATATTTATGTATCTTTCTTGAGACCCTTGTTGATTCCAATAAGGATTTTCTGTTAAAAACAATCTCTTTGATTTAATGCGATTACTAGATGTTTCCAATAATTTATGGTACAGTCGCATAGGGCATTCAACGGGGTTTGAAGATTTAATGCAAACTACTTATTGTCTGAACATTTCTGAAAACCTCCCTAGCATGTTTTTGAAAAGATAGTTGTGCTCGATGCGGTACCGTCCGCCTTCTTTTCTTCTTTGGAGAAGCTAATTTTGAATCCAGCTGCCCCAACTCTCCGCCATGCAACTTTATAGACCATATCGTGATAGAATTTCTTCTGTAGAGTTTCTGTCGTTTCCTCATTCCAAGTTGTCATCATCTTATACATTTCGGTTGTACTTAGAGCTAAGGAACTTTGAATTCTCTTGTCCGATAAACTTTACAATTCCCTACGCCTTGCGTTCTTAGCATACCTTGCTTCCTTAAATTCGAGATCAGTAAACGGGTTCATCTTCCTATTAAATTCCTTGAAGTACTTTACTATTCAAATATTAGCTGTCACGTTTTAAAAGATTTTAATTACCGAGTCTCCGTTAGACTTTCGCATGTTGTTTGCCGAATCACACAAAATCTTTACCAGATCTTCACTGGTCATGGTAACAGAATGTAAATTTATTGCCACCATGAAAACTTCCTGTCTACTTCGCCAAGTTGTATCTAAATTACTTCCATTTAAGGTAGAAACGCCAAAGTGGCGGAATCTATTGCCTGAATGCTGTACTGAACCAAATCCGGGTGGCAAATATGACAATAATAATGTAAACATTAAATATTGTTCCCCCATTAGAACATCTACAGACCGGTTTCGACCTTTCAGGTCTCATCAGTGTAGTTAGTTGCTGATGGATAAACGGAGATTACTATTGGAAAATAAAAGTATGTGGCGGAATCTATTGCCAGGCAATAGATTCCGCGTTTTTGGCGTTTTTACCTTTAACTGTGTTTGGAATACTTGTATTCCAATAGTAATCTCCGTTTTCCCATCAGCAACTAACTACAACCGGTCTGTAGGTGTTCTGATGGGGGAACAATATTTAATGTTTACTTTCATTTAATTAATTGAGACTGATCGGAGTTGATCATGCAACAAGTGATCCAGATCAGGCATGCATGGCATAAAATTCAGAAAAAAATTTAATTTAGTTCATCGCAAAATTTTTCAAATTTTCAATAGAGTTGGGCGAAATGATTCTTTTTGGCGAGCTGCCTCAGCGAAAAGAGTCGACTCTGGAAGTCGGCTCTTAACTCTCTTGTAAAAAGTGAAAATAATGTAGGGAACAAATTTATGAGCAAAAGAATTTGCACAGGAGTCATATGACTCCGTGACACACTTCGAGGATTTGCCTCTTTGGGCCGACTCGCTCATGAGTTATCCATCCAATCTCCACTCATTCGTGATGTTTTTCTTTTTATTTTTTCGACATTTTGATTCGCATGCACCGCGCTTGGTGCTAAAATATTTCCAGGACATAATTTTTATCGCTCATTTGAAAATCATGTCGCCTTTTTTTGTCAGTGATTGGGATGCTCAATCGTTCTTCATAGTAACAGTATAAAGCGAGTAGTTGATTTCAATTAAATATATTCACATTATTGGCTTATAAGCTCAGAGTACATGGATTGAAAAAAAATAAAAAATAAAAATTTGCAATCGAGCAAAAAAGTAGGTAAAAGTTTGCAAGTGGATAATAATTTATTTACCTTCACCACAACAATGATATAAAGCGATCGTGTATTTTTCCATCTACGTTCTCCAAATTTGTATCGATTCATTGACCCGTGCAAAATAAAAGAAATTTATTATTATTTTAACTCATGAATAAAAATGTGTATTTATAACAACCAAGAACCGAGATTGCAGGCGGATAAGAAAAGTAGCTAAAAGTTTGCAAGTGGACAACAATTTATTTACCTTCCCATGACAACTATCTGAAGCTCTCGTGTATTTTCCCATCTCAATGCAAAAAAGGAAAATTTATCCAGCCAGAATATAAACTCTTGTGACAAAGGGTATAACGGAATAAGATAACGAAATGAGCTGGGAGGTTAGAAATTATGTTTAGGATCATAAAAAAGCTAGATTCGACAAAAGATTAGCCCCCACTCCCCTCTCATCCCTTGCTATAGTCAAAAACGTGTTTTTTTGTTTTTTTAATTCTTCCTGTGCATCCAACTAACTTTTGACTTTCGGTAGGTATCAGTACCTTAAGATAACAATATTATCTAATGTATATTTATAAAACGGGAATTTTTGCCGAGAAATTCGGATTTTGACAATATAAAATATTACTAAATAGCGATTATTTCAGAGACGTTAAAAGGTGCACCTCTATAAAAAAATATATAAAAGGTGTCTATTGTTTCTTAAAATGTGTTATTTTTTCCAGAATTTTCCGAGAGGTAGAACATGGTCGAAATAATTAAAAACCGCAGTTTTGACTAATTTTAACCTTATTTATCACTTTCATTTTGTGATGTATTTTCAGAAATAAACATATCTATTAGTACCATTTATTTTGCGTAAAAATTACTTACTTAACATTTTATATTAATTAGGCAGTAGCACTTTTCGATTTTAACGAAAAAATTAATTTTGAATAATTTTTTTTAGTTTCAAGTATTGGAATTTCTTACTAAATAAGCAAAAAAAAATTGTGTAGCATACATCACTACAAGAAATGACAATTTTTTTTTCGTTTGAAAATGATAAATAAGATTAAAATTAGTCAAAAATACGGTTCTCAATTATTTTGGCCATGTTCTACCACTCGGAAAATTCTGAAAAAATCACACATATTAAGAAACAACAGATATAATAATCGCTATTTAGTGATATTTTATATTGTCAAAATTCGAATTTCCCGCCAAAAATTTCCGTTTAATAAAAATGCATTAGCAAATATTGTTATCTTAAGGTACTGATACTTACCGAAAGTCAAAAGTTAGTTGGATGCACAGGAAAAATTAAAAACAAAGAAGCACGTTTTTTGACTTTGGCAAGGGATAAGAGAGGGGTGGGGGGGTAATTTTTTGTCGAATCTGACTTTTTATGATCCAAAACATTATTTTTAACTTCCCAGCTTATTTCGTTTGGGGGCACTTTTGACCATCTTATTCCGCTATACCCTTTCTGTGAGTGTTTTTGACTTTGTTGACTCAGTTTTGGATATTACTGTAGATTATTTCCCGATGTGAATCATACATTTTTGTATCAAGAATAATAAACGTTTTCATGTCTTGTTACTTTTTATTAAAAAATAGCGTTTTTTTATAGCTACGAATAACTCACAATTTACAAGGGTAGTTTGATAAGTCAGTGACTTTTTGAATTTCCCGCCTAGTAACATTAAATGCAATACTACTCATATCAACTACCATCTGTCAATAGACTTCTATCAAATTTTGAGCAAGCTGCGTCATTTAGTTTGTGTTTAGTAGCTATTGAAAGCAGAAAATTTTCGGAAAAACGTGAATTTCGTGTGCGCTTTAAGCATTATTTTTTGCGTAAAAAAAACTGTCACCGAAACCAAGGAAAGGCTTGATAAATACTATGTGGACTCTGTACCATCAATTTGAATGGTCAATAAGTGGTTTACTGAATTCCGTTGTGGTCGTAGCAGCACAAGTGAAGCTGAACGTTCAGGTCGACCAAAAGAGGTCTTTCCGCCAGAAATCTTCGATAAAATCCATGGAATGATATTGGAGGATCGGAGAATGAAAGTACATAAGCGGGCTGAGGTTGTAATCTTCTTAACGGAGTGGGTACATCACATTTCACATGAATATTTGGACATGAAAAAGC
Source organism: Ocypus olens (assembly GCA_910593695.2). Lineage (NCBI taxonomy): Eukaryota > Metazoa > Arthropoda > Insecta > Coleoptera > Staphylinidae > Ocypus > Ocypus olens. The sequence continues at coordinate 16,961,741 of OU343051.1, forward strand.
TATCCATCCGATGGGTCCCGCGATCGCTTACAGTCGACCATAAGCGCAGGCTTGTGACCACTTCATAGGAGTGTTTGGCGATGTTCAGCCGCAATCTGAAGGAGTTTTTGAACCGTTTCGTAACCGTGGACGAAACATGGATCCACTACAAAACACCGGAGACTAAACAACAGTGAAAGCAGTGGACTTTTCCGGGCGAACGCATACCAAAGAAGGCCAAGATGAGTCTGTCGGCCAACAAGGTCATGGCGACAGTTTTCTGGGATGCACGCGGTGTCATTCACATCGATTACCTTGAAAACTGGTAAATGCTATTCAGAGTTGTTGGACAGATTCAACATTGATTTGAAGCAAAAACGACCGCATTTGGCAAAGAAGAGAGGGTTGTTTTACCAGGTAAATTCACGGGTGTATATGTGTGTAGTCTCCTTGGCAAAAATCCATAACCTGAGCTAGGAACTGTTACCCCATCCAGCATACTCACCCTATTTCCTGTTCGCAAACCTGAAGAAATGGCTCGGCGATAAGAGATTTGGGTCGAATGAAGAAGTCATCACTGAAATCAACGCCTATTTTGAAGCCCTTGGGGGAACTCATTATTTGAAAGAGATAAAAAATGAAAAAACGCTGTACTAAATGTAGCTCAACACATTTAGTACAGCGAGATTATGTAGAGAAATAAAACATTTTTTTGTCGAAAAAATATTCTTTTATTCAAAAAGTCCCTGACTTATCAAACTACCCTCGTGTATCAATATTTCGTTTATAAACAAATTGTACACTTATTATTATCATTTATTCCAAATTTGGATTCAGAGATTTAAAAACTGAACGTTATTTATTTTGAATGAAAATTAATATTTTTTACAAAAAAAAATCCGCCATATTGGATCCGCCATTTTGAATTTTGAAATTTTTATTAAAAATTTGGTTTCAGATGGTATTAATTTTCATTAAAAACCGAACGTTTTTACAAAAAAAATCCGTCATATTGGATCTGCCATTTTGAATTTAACAAATCTGATTACAGATTCGACCTCAGAAACCATAGTAATCTACAAATTCGTCTTTAAAAGTGTAAGGATTAAGACGTTATTCATTTTGGCCCGCTAAATTAGCATTCTGGCCCGCACAGTGCGGCTGAAAAAATATTATTATACAAATAGCATGTCAGAATAAGAAAGGTTATGGAAAGATTATCGGAAAACCTAGCAATGAATTCGTAACTAGACTCAAGTCGAAAATCACAATCATGAACTCGTTGCCGTTTATAAACTAATTTTCCACTTGTGACTTTAACAATTGCACCCATGAAATTAATCGTAAAAGGTTAAACTTTTGCTGGTTTTGTTCAGAAACATTTATTGTATTAGTAAGTAACAGCAAAAAGAACGAGCAAAAAAAGGGGACCATTATTTTTCACAAGATCTAATTAATAAGGCTTTGTTGTAAACGTTCTCTCTTGTCCTCTTGTCCGCGTCCCTGTTCTGAGTTTTACCATCCAGATGCCCAAATTATACCTAATAAATCTACGAAATACTTTGCACATACACACAGGCGTCCTCTCTCTCTCTCGCTACAAAGAAACACACAAAGTACTTAAGCAAACAAACAGTTGGATTATCATTAACAAAGGGAGCCGGAGCCGCCGCCATAAGGGTGGGCGTTCGAGTGGAAGAGCGTTTCGGGTTTTCGCAGCGGCATTAAGGGAGGAAAAGAGTGAAAACTCGATGACTAACAACGGCTTGATGCACCATAAAAGTTATTTAGCAAACGGCACGTCGTTAACGACTTCATCAGAAAAACTCGGAGCAAATTCCATGCGGCGTAACCAAATTTCCGACGTTTCAATACCGTTTTACCTTTTTTTTTCGGGGGGAATGTGTTGGTTTTCTTGTGTGGAATATTGAAAAAGGGACACGCGTTCCCGGATATTCAAGACCGGAATTAAACAGCAGCCGACACCGTTTCGGCATTATTACCCCCATTCCGGCTTGTTCGAAGTGGCAATTTACCTACCCATCACGTACGCACACAGGGTGGAAATATTTTGTTTACAGTCGCCTATGAATTTTGATATCCCCCTAGAGGAGGCGCCATGAATTATTTAACGCGAAGAGGAATTAAAATTGGGGTAAAAGTAACTGAAGCCGGTCGTGGCGAAAGGGGTGCATTCCCGCGATGACTCCAACAAAAGCAATGAGAGATTCGGAAAAGGGTTGCGAGGAAATGAAATAGGGATAATTATGGAAGTTGATTACGGATATAAATACTGGCCAAGTAAAAGGGAATACAGTGATAACTTCTATATTATCACTATTTATATTATTTAAAATACAGTTGCAATAACAAATTTATAACAGTAAATACTTCGAAATGTGTAAAGGCGTTTTTAAAAATGATAAAATCTTAACACTGTAATGGTATATACTTTAATTTCAAGGTAAGTTACTTTGATTTCAGGGTAAGTTACAAGTTCATTTGCAATAACCCCACCCAGAGTGCAAAATTGAACAGACATTATTATTTTAATTATTATTTATAATAAACACCTAGTGGTCAAGATGGAGGCGCCAAAATAATACTGGAAATATTTCCAGCTTCACACACATAAAACTTTGAGTATTTAATTACTTCACGAATATCGTATACAGGGTGTCCCATTTTAAATTGCCACCCCAAATATCTGAAAACCTGAGCAACATGGCAAAAAGTGTTTCAGATAAAAGTTGTAGGGTTCGGAGGGGGACATATGCTGGTGACCTTGAAAATGACCTTGGCATTAATTTTCAAGATCAAACAAAGGTCAATTTTGATTTTTCAAATGGAACCCCCTATTTATTATTGCGGGATCGTATTCTATTTTAAATTTCCACCCCAAATATCTCGAAACCTAAGCAACATGGCAAAAAAAGTCTCAGATAAAAGTTTTAGGGTTTGGAGGGAGACATATGCTGGTGACCTTGAAAATGACCTTGCCATTAATTTTCAAGATCAAACGAAGGTCAACTTTGATTTTTCAAACGGAACCTCCTATTTATTATAGAGGGATCGTATTCTACGGAAAAAAATACAAACTTTTTGTAGGAAACGTTTCTTTTGAAAATGCTTTTTTTAAGAGTTTTTTCACGAATTTTGTCCGTCAATGGCGATTTTTTTTATTGTAGTACCTCCAATAGGCCTAATCCACATATGCTTCAGTTTAGAGATGTTCCATGTTCGCGATTATTTAGTTAATTTTTTTAATTTTTGACAGTCGAAGATTGAAGTTTATATATACTAAGATTCGAACTTCCCATTTTTTTAAGTTTCGAAGTCTCATTTTGTAAATTTTGTCGCGTAGGGATCGTCGTTACTTTAAGATCAGAGACAATAGGTAACCAATATATAAATTAGGGCACTTACCTAAGCTTAAGTGTTCCTCCACAATAGGAACAAGTTGGAAATAGAGTAAATAGTTTGAAGTTTATACAGTTGCTTCAAGCTTAGATAAGTGCCCTAATTTGTAAGGTGTGAGCCACAAAGTTTTGTTTCTGAGTTGGCCATGCCTAAAAGAGAGAAACATAGCAGGCTTGCCTGAGATTAATTCATTTTTTTAAATCCAATTCAATTGAACTAATCTATGCTCATGACGTAACAATATGCGACATACCTCATTTATCTCATAGCCAACTCTGAAACAAAATTTTGTGGCTCACACGATATATTGGTTACCTATTGTCTCTGACGTTAAAGTCGCGACGACCCCCACGCGAAAATATTGACAAAAGTTCATTTAAACCAAATTATTTAAAAACTGATAAAAACGATTCATTTTGCAAGATATATTATTGTTTTTACCGTGTCAATACATTAGTTTGATGTTAATTTATTATTAGAGCAACTCAGCATGTGCATCTTAAGTTTCGTCTTGGGCTTTTGAGGTAAACATTTTGTAATTACATAAAACTTTAAATCCCTAACTGTTTAGGCTTTTGGGATTGAAAAATTTGAAAACTTCGCAACTTTGATTCTTCTTTGTACTTCGAATATTCGAAAAAGTTTTCTTCATTTTTGTAGATTCTTCGTAGCTTTGAAATTACTAAGCTTTTGGCCATTACAGAGTCCACACAAAAATGCCCACTTTATCCCATTTTTCTGCAGCTCCGCCGCATCTTTCTTGTAATTGCATGAAACTAATTTTAATAAAGTCTCGAGTGCTGGATTCTCTGTCCACTGGTGCTGGAGTTATCAACAAGCAGTAATTCGAAGTCCACAGCGTTCTGTCCGAAAACGGGCTGCAGCAGTTCGAATGAGTAGTCGAATACTTCGCAGGATTTTACACCAAGACCTTAACTTTCACCCCTATAAGCTCATGGTTGCCTAGCAACTGAATGAAGGAGATTTTGCTCAACGCCAGCTATTCGCTGAAAGAATGCAAATGATTTTTGCTGATGAAAATTAACCTGTAATAATGATGAGCGATGAGGCTCACTTTCATTTGAGCGGTTCTGTTAACAAGCAGAACTGCCGATATTGGGCAGCAGAAAACCCCCGTCAACTGCATCAACGCCCACTTCACAGTGAAAAAGTCACCGTTTGGAGTGCCGTGAGCCGTCTTGGAGTAATCGGCCCTTATTTCTTCGAGGATGCACAAGGAGCAACCGCAACTGTAAACTCCGAGCGATATAATAATAATAATAACAATAATATTTATTTCTCAACAGATATAAAATCTAATTACAGAGAAATGTAGTAATATACTTAAATTTAAATAAACTTAAAATTAAAATAAACTTACAATTGAAATAAACCTGAAATTGATATAAACTTAAAACTAAAATAACCTTAAAATTAATAAACTTAAAGTACAAATTAACAATGTACACCGTATATAACAAAGAATTAAAAAAAATAATAATTGGGCTCTTAACAACATAAAATTTCATAAATTCAACAAAATTAATAGATCCTTAAAAAAAGAGCAAAAAAAATTAAGAGTTCTGTCTATCTAAATGCTTAAACTATGCTGTACTATATACAAAAAGGAGACAAAAAATAAAATGTACCAATAACATAAACTAAAAGTTGAAAACGTGTAATATATTACATGAGTCTAGCTGTAACTGTATTTATTATTTTACCCAATGTGTCACTAAAAAAATCAAGGTCACAGCAATACTTATTTACATAGTAACACATTGAGTAAATCGGCGACCGCAAACGGTAATTAGTTTTGCAATTTGGCAAATAGAATAAGTGTCTAGAGCGAGAACTAGTAGACGGTACGTTAAAATTAAGCTTAGACAACAATACTTCATCTGATATTTGCCCATTTAGTAGTTTGTATATAAACATAATATGGGAAATAATACGACGAGCTTCAAGACTTTGATATCTAAACTCGTTCAAAAGACACGGATAATCGAAGTCGTGCGGTAAGTAAGTAAGTAATGTTTACGAAAATAAAGCGCTTTTAGAAATTTCTGAGGAATACTCGAGTTTACTGCGGATGAAGCTGTTTTAAAATGCCAAAAATGGCTTCAGATGAGTGAACATTTTTGTATTGCGTAGTATAAATTCAAGAATCCTTTGGCAGTCAGAAATAATACTTTGATAGTGATCTTTGAAACATAACTTGTTATCAATCAATACCCCGAGATCACCAAAATTATGTACTCGTTCCAATTATGAACCTAAAACTTTGTAGTTGAAAAATATGCTACTATGTTTTCTACTGAATGATACTATCTTGCACTTGTCAGTGTTAGGCTCTAAGTAGTTTTTAACGCACCAATCAACTAAAATTGATATATCATTTTGGAGGATTACACAGTCAGCACAATTGATAATTGTGCGATAGATTTTAATGTCGTCTGCATACATTAGGTAACTGGATTTTAATTTCGGAACATCATTGACGTAGAGGAGAAAAAACAAGGGACTTAGGTTGGACCCTTGAGGGACACCACTAGTAGCTATATATTCAAATGATTTAAAACCATGACACGACACAAAATTTTTCCTGTTAGATAAATAAGATGATATAAGACTCAACAGATTATAATCAAGTCCGAATGTTGACAATTTCATTAAAAGTATGTTGTGTGACACCTTGTCAAAAGCTTTAGTTAGATCACTGTATATGACATCGGTTTGATAACGGCTATCAAGGTCGCAAGAAATGTCATCTACAAAATTTACTTGATTGGTTGCCGTCGATTTACCTTTTAAGAAACCATGTTGATTATTTATTATTTTCGTTTTAACGTGTTATATTATTTATTGCGTTCTTTTTGTGAATAGGAATGACTTTTGTACATTTCCAACAATCCGGATATGTAGATGATGTTAAAATAAGGTTGAAAATGTGTAATAGCGGAATAACAAGAGCTTCGACACAATCCTTAATAATGACGGCGGTATATTATCAGGGCCACAAGTGAAGCTAGGTTTAATAGATTGTTTAATTTAATTAATAGATATGTTTTTATGTTAGAAAACTTTTTCATGCCAGAATTGCGACGACGAAGACTCGATATAAAAAATATTTGGTTCCAAGAAGACGGTGCCACGGCACATACAGCTAGAGCCTCGATGGGAGTTGTGCATCGAATTTTCCCTAGACACGTTATCTCCCGCTTCGCTGATGTGCCATGGCCCCCTCGTTCCCATGATCTCTCAGCTGCTGATTATTTTTTATGGGGATTCCTAAAAGCAAAGTCTATGCCGATAAGCCTCGAAATCTGCAAGAGATGAAAGAAGCAATCAGAGCACAAATTAGAATAATTGACATCGACTTGTGTGCGAGGGTGATGCGGAACTTTGAGGAACGACTACAGCAGTGCATTGCCGAAAACGGTCGTCATCTGCCTGACATTATTTTCAAAACATAATTTCACATCTTGGTTGTTAAATGGTAATATGTAAACTTCATTTTATTAATAAATTTTTTTTTTAGTTAAAAAACAGCGGAGTTATTGTTATTTCAAATACGCCCCACCATTATGCCACACCTTGTATTTGCATATGCCGCTATGAGAGAACGTAGCTACACATCTAAGGGTGCGATTGGAGTCGCCGGCGTGGATCAGAGCATGCGCGGGTGCCAACATGCGCAGGAGAGAGCAGTGGCTCTTAAGAGAGAGCACGCGTCACTGCGCATGAAGACAGGATGGCGTTCACATTACAAAATTCGACGATTGAGGAGCAGCGAAGCGTTATTCGATTTATGACAGTAGAAGGTGTTAAACCGAAGCAGCTCACCGACCAGCAAAAGGAACTGCATATGGAGCTAGCACTTCATCTGTTTCGGTATCATGAAGACCCCGCTTTCGTCACACGTGTTGAGAGCTGGTGCCATCACTACGAGCCAGAGACAAAGCGGGACAGCATGCAGTGGAAGCATGTGTCGTCACCTCCCCCCAAAAAGTTCAAAGCCGTGGCGTCAGCAGGCGAGGTGTTGGTGACCGTCTTTTTCGACGCCCACGGTCCACTACTTGTTGAATTCCTCCAGCACAGAAGAACCATTAACTCCGATGAGTACTGTGAGACCTCCAAAGCCTACGCAGTTCCAGCAAGAACAAAGACCGGGGCTGCTCACGGAAGGTATAATTCCATTATTATCTCTCTGATAACACGCGTCCACACCTCTTCAGGGTCACCCACGCAGAACTGATCAAGTTCAAGTGGGAACAGCTTGACCATCCGCTATACGGCCCGTACATGTCGCCTTGCGATTTCCATGTGTTTGGTCCCCTGAACAAACATCTGAAAGGGAAGCGCTTCGACTCGGACGACCAACTCAAGGATGTTGTGCAGGACTAGGTCTCGTCACGGCCACAGGAACTTTGGGAACAAGGAATCCTTCGGCTCGTTAATCAATGGGATCGTTATGCTACGGCCAATGGTGTATACTTTTAATGTCTTCATTTATACCCACAGTGTCGTTTCGTACCTTTTCATTTAAACACTCCTAGTAAAATTTCTAAAATAATTTAACAATAACGCTCATTGTTACATTGTTTTTGATGTTTAACGTCTGGGTGTTAAATAAATAATTTAAAGAATACTCAATTCTTATAAAAAGAATTCCTCATAGGGAGAACAGGAACTTTATTCACGTTTAATGTATGTGTACCAACGTAAAAAAAAATCGTTATTATAATTTTTTATATATCCATATCCTGGGTAACGAAAACAGGTTTTCCTTAACAACTGCCTTGATCCTCAGACTGTCCTTGCTCCAAGTAACCCTACAGATGTAACAATAAGTTCATTAATAAACCAAAGTAGAAAATAGCTATTTGCGTATTAAGATCCCAAAGTACAGTTGCCGCCTGACTTGGGAAAGTACAGCTGTTCGGAAAATGTCTACTTTTGCGTTGTCAAATGAATGCGGAAAAGCCCATTTTATTTATCGGTGGTAGAAAAGAAAACAGTTTAACAATTTAATAATAACGCTCATTGTTAAACTATTTTTTATGTAACAATAGGTCTATTATTAGATCAAAGTAGAAAATGGCTATTTGTGTATTAAGAGCGCAAAGTACGAGTTTGTCGATAGATTTAGACAGTTGCCGCGTTACGCGGGAAAATACAGCTGTTCGGAAAACTTCTACTTTGCGTTGTCAAATGAATGCGGAAGAGCCCACTTTATTTATCAGTCGTAGAAAAAATAAATTTATGGAGAAAATCGTAGATTTGATCATACAGTGCTCGCCTAAAGTATGCAATATATTCAGTAAAATGTGACTGCAATGGCATGGGATGACATGGTTTACGTATTGACGTTAACTTGAACTTAGTCATATCAGGTTTTTTTTTTAACAAAACTTCTATTGGGGAACTGAATTGAAGGGAACGGTAGGTCATGGTCTCTTGTAAGGTTTCGAATCTTCAGTAGATATATACGGAAGTAAGGTTAAAAGGGGCCATAATAAAGAAGAAACTAGTCCACTTCGTTCCTCGGATTTATCCCCCTCGTTATATTTCATCATCCAAGTATCTGTTATCGCTGACGTGGACAAAAACAAAAAAAGGAGTCTCGAGTCGAAACTTGCAGCAGTTCGTGTCCCCTTGTAAATCTGTACGTGTCACTTGTGAAAATATGTGTGGCGGTCAACCGCTATTTTTCACACCTTATTGACGCAGTCGTCCGCAGCGTCCTTTTGTGCCCGGAGGCGGCGCCCACGCAAAAAATCGTGGAAGAGCGTCACGTGCAGGTGAAATTAACGCCGCCGCAGGAATTTATGACGGCCCCAACGTGACTGATAGTGAGCCTACCATTCAAAACGCTTCTAAATTCTACCCGAGAAGATTTATTATCATCGCAGAGGACGATTCTTCTTGTAGTAGTGATAATAATTAAGGAATATGTTACAATTCGTACAAAACATATAAAATATAAAATATTTTCATGACTGTAAATTTTACGGCCCGATTTGCGTAGTAATTTGATATCTTTTGATAGTGAGCAGAACGGTAATGTATAATTTAATTAACTAATTAAATAATAGGAGCCTAATTAATTAGTCCGAACTAGGGCGGATGATCTGGACCAATATTACGTTGGGTAATCTCATTTCGGGCATTGTGCCGCGTAATTTGGAAACTCAAACAGTGCACGAAACGCCATTGTTCCATCTTCCTGCGTTAAATTGAATTAACTATTACAATAGCGTTAATATTACTGTTTAACATTGTAACCGGTTTAAAAACAAAAATAATAAATTCGTTTCGTTATTTTTTAAACTAACTAATTTTTTGTTTGTTTTGTTTTAGGTAAGTGGTCCACTAACTCCAACATGAATGGTTGACCAATTCGTCAAATTCAGGTAATTTAAAACAAAACCATTTTCGACGTTTTATATCATTATTTATTAAATAATATACAAAAACAAATGTTTTGTATAACAATTTTGACGTTTTAAACGTCAGTTTCATCCGTTCTATGTACATTTAAAATATGATTTAAATTAAAAATAAATCATAAAAGTGTAAATATAAATGATACCATCAAGTCGGAAAAAGTAATATGATGGCCACATCGCCATTTTTTTACAATACGAAATCTGGAGACGATCTTTAGTGCTCATTTTTATCGTAACCGAAATGTTCACCGTGCCCACGTGCACACGCCTCGAAATTGGACCCTAAATCACACAATTAAGGGAAATAAATGCATAATAAGGGCTCGGGGCCAGATATGCCCTTATAGGCGGAACGACACGAAGGTGCGCATAATTAGACCCGTCGAGGAACAGACGGTTTCCACGACACGTAATAGGAAACCAATTAAGCGCGCGGCGGTCTTAAATTGGACTTAATGTAAATAACTCAATTCTATATTCGAGGGATAATTAACGGAATTAGTTGTACGTGCGTGATTGGCTTTCATTCCAGCGTTTCCTGCCTTTGGTTGTTCCCCATCAACATTTTTGTTGGGCTTAATTATTGGGATAGAGTTATTATAATGGGATGGAAGGTAACAATTTAAGCTCGAACGAGATAATTGTTTATTTTAAAACACGATTTACAATGGATCATAACAAACGAAATTAATATTTCGAATTAGAACGATAATTTATGGATACGTTAATCAATACCACCATTGCATTACCATTACTTTTAAAGAATAATCATTATTTTATGAGTACCCTGAAGAAAGAAGTCGTCTGCATAAATCCGCGCCATCCACATCTTGATCGCGATTAAACTTTTTATGGGCTTTCCCCGCGGGATGACCTACGAGGTCTTGCTGATATTTCCGGAATCCTCTCAAACGGCTATTTCGCCAACGATCTGCCCGTAGTCGAAAAACACTAGCAGTAGTGTACGATGGTAGTTTCGTGCCTCTGAGTAGTACCCAAGTCCTTCGGCGAGGTTTTGAAGCAGTAGTCTATGATGGTAGTTCCGTGCGCCTGGATGGTACTTATTTCCCTCTTTTTATCCAAAAATGGAGTACGTCAGCGCTGCGGTAAGATGTTTCGTAATGGGCACGGCAGGATAGCTAAGCCTTGTGCATTCCCCCTGTAAGCCAGGCGAGGTACCAAGACCCAATATCATTGTTGGTTCATTTACCTGGGACCATCTCATACAAGAAGATGAGTACCTGGAGCATAATACCCCAGGGTATAATGAGAGCTACGTACGGCCTGGTAGCCTCCCAAGGAAGCTCATGGTCCTCCCCGAAACGCTCGACAAGGGTCTCACTGAACTGAAGACCATGGTCGCTGGCTTCAACAAAACTTATCGAAATATTAAGGAGTTAACGGCTAACTTGAGGATGACTGTCGATATTGTACTGTAGGAAGAGATCAGACGTGCACTCGAGAAAAGCGTCCACTTAAGTCAAACTTGGAGCTACTTCGATTTCACCGCTATCTACAGAAAAATGGATAAGCCAACAGAACAAATTGCCGAGGGTTCGCTTTGCCCGAAGGGCTAAGATACGGACACCACGGCATCCACCGCTGGAATCTTTTGGAGTCAGGATGCGGAAAGAATAGACCAGACCAGAACCAGAAAACTATCATCGAGCTGTAGGATGCTGGAAAGACCAGCCAATTGGCATAGATTGCCGGGACTTCCGTCATCTAGCTGCTGACTGCAGTGGTGCTGGTACACGTTAGGTCAGGGATAGGGCAAAGCAGCTGGCTACTGCCTCAAAAGTCCGTCTTGCTGTATTGCAAGTGTCCTGTAACGGTCGCCACGTAATGTGGTTTGGTTCTTAGTCAAGCTTCATCATTCATCACGGTATTTATTATACAAGGTGTTCTACAAGCTCTATGACAGACTTTGCCAGATGATAGCTCTCATAATTCCAATTTTTTTTTTGTTAATGAACAGGGGTCCAATTCGTTTTTGTTTAAAAGTTACAAGCATTTAAAGAATCATAATTTTTCCAGTCAACCAGCTTCAATCACAACTAGGCTGATAAATAAAAATGACATTTGCTATGACAATAAATCTTTATTAACAATTAACAATAAAAATTTAACTTACATGAAAATCACAAAACTTAAGACTAACTAATTATTCGAAATGAACACCCTCCGCTTGAATGCAAGCCTCACATCGACGAACTAAAGATTCGGTCACTCGACGGATGAGATTTGGATCATTTCTTATTTGATTAGCTGCATATTAAATTCTTTCAAGTAACTGCTGATGGGTAGTGATTTCAACATGGTAGACCAGCTGCTTCATGTGTCCCCAAAAGTAGAAATCCAGAGGATTGAGATCGGGGCTACGAGGTGGCCATGATATTGGACCTCCTTGACCTATCCATTTATTTAGGAAATGTTCATTTAACCAAGCAGCAACTTGTTCTTCCTCTATATGGTGGTGCGCCGTCGTGTAACTTTTAAACAAAAACGAATCGGACCCCTGTTCATTAACAAAAAAAAATAGAATTTAGAATATTACATCGTCCTTGGCTGATTTTTGTTTCGGAGAATTTCATTTAACAGTCCGTTTTTCGTGTTGAGTATATTTCTCTCTTCAAATGAAAAGGTATGAAACGTCATAAGAACGTAACCGTTAATATATTTGCATATACCGCTATGGGAGTACGTAGCGACATATGTAGGGATGCGATTGGAGTTACCGGCGTGGATCTGAGCATACGCGGGCGCCCACATGCACAGGAGAAAGCAGAAGCTCTTATAAAGAGCGCCGCCCAATTGACGCGTCACTGCGTATGAGGACAGGATGGAGTTCACATCACATCACAAATTCGACGATTAAGAAGCAGAGAGGCGTTATTCGATTTCTGACAGCGGAAGGTGTTAAACCAAAGCAGCTCACCGACCAGTAAAAGGAACTGCATATGGGGCTAGCACTTCAACTTCTGCTTCAGTATCATGAAGACCCCGCTTTCCTGAAACGGATCGTTATAGGTGATGAGAGCTGGTGCCATTACTATGAGCCAGAGACAAAGCGGAAAATCATGCAATGGAAGCATGCGTCGTCACCTCAGCAGGCAAGATGTTGCTCACCATCTTTTTCGCTCATGGAGGGTGTGGTTCTGCTCCATGATAAAGCGCGTCCTCACGTCTCCAGAGTCACACCCGCAGAACTGACCAAGTTCAACTGGGGGAACAGCTTGACCATCTGCCCTACAGCCCGTACATGTCGCCCTGCGATTTCCATGTGTTTGCTCCTCTAAAAAAAACATCTGAAAGGGAAGCGCTTCGACTAGGACGACGAACTCAAGGATGCAGTGCAGGACTAGGTCTCGTCCCAGCCACAGGAACTCTGGGAACAAGGAATCCTTCGACTCATTAATCAATGGGATCGATGTGCTACGACCTATGGTGTATATTTTTAATAAAGTCTTCATTTACACCCACAGTGTCGTTTCGTACCTTTTCATTTGAATACTCCTAGTATTTATAAATTACCTCTTCGGCACATTGAAAGATGGAATGTGCATACTGAAGTTCAAGTGCTTGCGAATTTATTAAAAGCCATTGAATTAGTTCGAGCTCCTTGAACTTCACTGCACGAGGTTTAAGGATTGACTATAATTGCCTGCTATACGCTACGAACACGACAGCCACCTGTGGGGTTTGGGTCGATGAGAAGCTGATATGCGTCAATTTTAGCACCAATGGGGCTAATGCTTTTCTAAGTCTTGGCCGTTTGGTCATTTATGGAGGTCGCGAGGTCGCGAGGTCGCCTTTTTAAGGGCAAACGTGGAGTCTTTCATCGATATGCAGAACCAATGCACAGTGGGACGAACTGTAGAAATGACTGGTCATATCGGAATATATAAAAAAAACTGTGTGTGTGTGAAAAATATGCAACAAAAAATAGGATATTTCATTTAAAAAATTAAGGTGACTTTGGCGACACCATTCAAGGTCAAACTAATAAGATCAGTAAATAGATCTTTCTAAACCCTACAACTTTTATCTGCAACATTTTTTGAGATATTCCGATGTCCACTAATTTCCACAGTTCGTCCCACTGCGCGAAGCATTGTTGGAGTATCATTTCCGCCGGTGTACCTACGCAGAGCCCCCCACCCGCAACGAGCAGACCCTGAGCTGTTAAAGATATCCGGAGGTATCCTTAACGAGCGCCATCCATGGGAGCACGAGGTCAACCCCGGCGAGTCTCTATTTGCGTCAGTATGTGCCTAAAGAAACCTAGGTATAAGAGATCCAGAAGGTAGAAACCTCGAGGCGTGCCGCCAGATGTGTCTTGTCAACGAGGAGGGCAAGGTTCCTGAAGACTATGACATTTGGTTTTTGGAAGATTATTCCTTCTGTTTTGTCTGTATTCAGATTAAGGCTCTAAGTGGAATGTTAACGTGTCTAGTGTACCTTGTGTTTAAGGTGTTGTGGCTAGGATGGTTGTGACGTCGGCAAATAGGGTGGTTGTTACTTTGGGATCTTTGCTGAGGGTTGGACCTATGGTGCTGCTTTAGGGAATCCTTCAGGATTGTGGCGTGACGTGGCAAATACGGTGGTTGTTACTCTGGGATTTTTGTTGATGTTGAGCATTAGACCTAGGGCGCTGCCTTGGGGGATCCCTCAGGATTGTGGTATGATGTTGCAAAGTGATGAATTTACTCGGACTGTAAACTTACGGTTGGTTAGGTATGATTGTTGAATTTTGATGAGGTATAGAGGTATTTGGGCTTGAGTCAGCCGATAAATCAGCACGTCATGTTTTATTGTCGAAAGCTTTCTCAAGATCGATCATTATAATGGCGGAGTTGTTTTGTTTGACTCGGAGGGGTTATAGGGTGGTAGAATGTTCAGTTCGGAATCCGAACTGTTGATTGATAGTGGCATTATGACGTAGGAGATGGTTGGTGATTTTTTTTTTCTTCAATTTTTACCTAATGCGGGGAGGACGTTTATGGGTCGGTAGTTATTGTATTTTTTTTTGTGGATAGAACGATGACTGGGCCTTTCCAGGTTTCAGGGAAGGTGTGGTGGTTTAGACATTTGGTGAAAATTATTGCTTTGTTAGGGGTATTAGGGTGTAGGTTTCTTAGGGCAATGTTTGGGGTGTTGTGGATGCCAGGGGATTTTTTATTTTGTAGGGTTTTTATAATGGATATAATTTTGGATTTAGTAATGTTGTAGTGTTTAATTGTTCAATTTTGGAGTTTACTGTGTAGTGTTTCATTGTCCAGTGGATTACGTGTGAATGTGTTTTGGTAGGTGTGTGCAAGTAGGTTGTCTTTTTCTAGGTCTGTGCTTGCAAATGTTTGATTGACTTTTAGAGATACCATGGGTTATTTGGACCCTAGTAATATGTTAGGGTATTTCCAGGGGTTATCAATTTCGCCTTTTTTGATGGTTTCCCTCAATTTTTCGGATTTAAATTCTCGGATTTGTAGTTGAATACTTTTTTGGAGGGAGTTTTTATTGTTTAGGTACTGCGGATCTCAGGTTTAAAGGTATAGTTTGATATAGGTGATATGTGAGAAGGTAGTGGTATGTTTTGTGTGTATGTTTTTTGGTTGTTGCGTGTGTAGTAGGCTTTTTTGTAGTGATTTTTTGGCGTCCGTTGGGCTTGAGACGCTATCCATATATGGGGCCAGTGTGATAGACGGAAGGCCGGGAGGACCAAGGGGTCTTATGCTTGCTTATCCCAGGTCATGAAGTCGAGATCGCAAGTAAGCTGCGATATTTTGGAGTTAGCATAGATGCTAATATATTTCACAGCGTTTACTTGATGGAGGCTGCAGTGGGAGCAGTGAAGTCTGATGACGAACATTAAGGGGCCTAAAAAGCAAAGCAAATTGTAGGATTTTAGTCGGTGTGGCAAAGCCCTATATGCTGCATCAGCTTAGGCCGGTAATGTGGACGCAACGAGAAATGTGGTGAGGCTTCATTCAAGAAGTACTAATGTCGGGAATACGTCATGGCCTCCTTTACTGCTCCAAACCTTGTTATCAAGACGTGGACCTGAGTGTGCGGACTGTGGGCGGAGCCCATAGCTTGATGAAACGCGAGACATAGTGCAAGTTCCTGAAGTCGTGGCGGGCAAGGTGGTTGAGGGCACAAATAGAAAATGGATATGGAGGCTGATTTCGCACTTGGGTCTAGCGCAATCACTAAGCTAAGGACTATTTCCTGACCCAACTTTTAGCGGTTGCTTCAATTTTTACATGGAGTGAATGGACAAGGCGGCCAGTCCGGGGAGTGTCTACTAGAGGGGGCGAAATTATCATTTTTTGTGAGTTGTCTCAACGATTATTGTCGACCGGAAAGAGTCGACTCCGGACGTTGGTCCATGACTCTGACGAGCAAAAAAGAAACAAAAAGATCCTCACCTCAAACCGGGAAACATGCAAAACATGAAAAAAGTTTGACGAGCAAAAAAAAGTTCCACAATTTTTCAAAACCTCATCATGACTCAAATTGTGCTGCAAAGTACCCCGCACAAACCTTATGGAAAATGGGTCTCGGTGGATTTGGCTGAAATTTTGGGAATTTGTAGTTTACTTCATCCTGATGAAAAGTTCGCATGGTTGCAACTTGATTCGTTCAGCCGTATGAACACTAAAAATAGTCGAAAGTAAGAAATACACAACTGCCGCTGCCACTGTGTAGGCACTAACATATGTTAATTCATCCCTCTCCTACCCCTCCTCTACCCTGACTTGACCTTCCCCCCGCCCCCCTCCCTTCCATTTCTTCTCTTCTAGTTTTCGTTTGTGGAATACGCACAGTTCCGTGACGGAAGGAAAATGAATACTGAATCTTTTATTTTACGTGTTTTCTTACTTATTAAACTATCGTATTTATTATTTTCTTTTTATATAGCGCATACAATAAGATATGTGCAATTTGGTCAACGTGACTATGATCGGCCCGTAGCCTTCGGCGACGATCCATCATCTTTCTCGCTGGGAGAGTCTTAATTCTTAGTCGAAGAAGGGAAGAAATGGAAGGGGGGGGGGGCGTGTGGAAAGGTAAAGTCAGGATAGAGGAGGGATAGGGGAGGGATGAATTAACAGATGTTGAAGTGCCTACATAGTGGCAGCGGCAGTTGTCTATTTCTTACTTTCGCTGTTTTAAGTGCTCACACGGCTCAACGAATCAAGTTGTAACCATAAGAACTTTTCATCAGGATGCCGTAAATTACAAATTCTCAAAATATCAGCCAAATCTACCGAGACCCATTTTCCATAAGGTTTGTGCGGGGTCCTTTCCAAAGGAGTCACGTGACTCCGTTAGTCACTTCGAGGAGTTGCTTATTTAAGTTGACTCGTTCATGAGTTGCCCACCTCAAGTGCCTACGCTGCGGCAACGACGTGGATACTACAGAAGATACCATAGTGCAGAGCCAGGCCTGGAGTGGGGAGAGAACTCTTCTCTCCGAGTCTTTTGGTGCCTCTGTAGAGGTGGACAGCTTGACGAGGCACATGCTCTCATTGCCAGAAAAGTGGAAGGCCTTTACCCCCAAGGTATTATCACCTAAAGACAAGTTTTCGAATGAGATGCGTTAGTCGTTGCAGAACCTCTCAGACCTAACTCTAACATGTTTTTTTTAAGTTCTACGGGACCAGTACCTCACAAAGTGTTGGCAATCCACCTGTGCATTAGAAGGCTTATAATAGTGGACTGTATTGTATGATATGACGGTTTGGGCCGTGCAGCAAAAATGGGGCACTTACCTTAAGTCTCGCGGGTCGGGCTTCTTTGACGCGGTCTCCCTGGTCCAGCTTTGACGAGGATGAGAACGAGAACTTATACTGTACGAGGACGGAAATGACAACATTCAGATCGGGAAGAACACGATGCACACTCTTTCGCGTCTGTTTTTGATCTCTTTCTCGAAAGAGGACTTCTTCCTTTTTTACAACAACCGTCGCGCATGGGCAAAATCCCCAAAATTGGCTGCACAGATTCAAAAAACAAATTATAAAACGCGCAAAGTCAATAATCCTTCGTTTGAATCCCGAACACAAAGATTAAAAAAACTACCCTGAAAACTTTTTATAAACAATCGATTCTGTTTAGTTATGCCAAGGCGAAATATATTGAAGCGCAATTGTTACATATCACAGCATAACAAAAATTTGTTATGTTAATTAAAAAAATTAAGGGCTGCCATCTTTAACGATAGTTGATTCTCTACATCGAAATGTATGGGCGTTTTTTTAAATACTAGTTTCCATCAAATTGGCTGGTTTTTAAACTTCCCTTTCTTTCTGATAAATTTAGTAATAATAATATTCTGAACAACAACAGATTTGATATATTTTTGAGCCATTAAATCTATTTGTTCGACCGTGAATTGCTTTTTTGAACGTGTACGTATTTTCAGTTTTAATTAATCAGCGTTCGTCATTTGCGCGTCGGTGGGATTAATCCAATTTATGAAAGGTCCCATTTTTCACTGACAAAAACGTGCTTCAAGTGCTCGTGCTAATCAGCTTATATGGATTCATCCTGCAAGGCTGTCATTATTTAATTAGCCTCAGTCAAATGTGACAGGTAATCCGTTTACGCGATTACTTGCATGTACTCAATTGTGCACCTGGCAATTATATTTGCTGAAGCGCGACCAGAAAATAAACGATATTAATCCCTACGTATTATTCTTTTTTTAATTTAAAAGGAAACTTCAAGTAAATAAAATTTACTTGACATAATTTCTATAATGTCATGTAATTGAAATGTTTCGTTCTTATTAGTACCCATAGTCTAGATCAGTGATTCCCAAAGTGGGCGCCACCGCCCCCTAGTGGGCGCTGCAGCGATTCAGGGGGGCGCTGATGGCCACAGGTACATTTGGGGGATTTAGTGAAACGTGGGTTCAGTGCGGTAACCAATTTATTAACAAAAAATAAATAAACTAATTGCAAATAGTCAATCTTGGGGATCCTATTAATTGCTTTTAAAATAAAAAAAAAATCCAGGGGGCGCTAAGTAATATTTTTTCTGGAAAGGGGGCGGTAGCACAAAAAAGTTTGGGAACCACTGGTCTAGATGATGTTTCAGAGTTTCTTTCGTGGGTTCTAAAATGGCACCTATTTACTTTTTTTTTTTTTAATTTACCTAATATCGTTGTTACGAGTATTAGTGTATAAAACATAATAACAACATAAATCAGGTATCGTTTGTATGACGAGTCTAACAACGTAAAAACAAATTAATTGGAAATAGTTTTTTTTTCCTAGTTTTGCTTATTTGATCATTGATTTATGTTGCAATACTCATGTGCCATACACTACTAATAATATCGACATTACCTCAAACAAACCCATACAAAGTTTAATTCCAAATTAATGCAAGCATTCTCTTGGTTGTAAGAAATGCAATTTTGTTTAATCATTTTGAAAGCCAGCATTCTCAAACACTATTTAATGAACGGTCGAACTGAGTAGACGTGTGTGAAAGTCGTGCTGTATGCTAGTTTATACTAAATCAAATTAAAAAATGCCGTCTGGAGTTTCCACCCGCAACAACGCAGAACGCAACAATATGGAAAAGGAGGAAGCCCTCGTGCAGAAAGTGGTTGAACGTGTTCTCTCTAACCCTAATTTCATGGATAAATTGCTTGGCTCCATTAATGAACATCTCAAGCAAAAATTCAATGACTTAGACGAAAAGGTGAAGTCATTGCAGACAAAAGTGGACGCACTGCAAGTGAAAATGGATAGACTCGATCAACAACATAAGTGTAATAACTTAAGAATATTCGGCTTCGATAAGAGCCAGAATCTTAAGCCAGATGATATTGTCATAAATATTTGCAAAAATAAGCTCCAAATACCTATTACGCGAGAAGACGTTCGTCAAACCTCTGTGATGAAAGGTGAGGTTCCAGCACTTTTAGTCACATTTAAAGACACTACATTACGTAACAAAATATATGCCGCTAAACGTAATCTTAAACACTCTAAAATCGTCATTCGAGAGGATCTCACAGTCAACAGACTGGCACTAGTGAAGGAGGCAATTAAACTGTACTCCAACAAAAATGTGTTTACTAACTTTGGTGTTGTGTACGTGAAAACTAGTGGCGGTATTAAAAGTATATATACTATGATAGATCTTAATAACATTGGCATCAATTAAATACTTCGCACGATTGGATCGACCTCTAAGACTTAATACACTTGGCATTTTACCTCGACTCTTTTGTATTTATATTTTTTGTTTCATTTTTCTTAATCTTTTTTTCTAAGGAATTCCCGTGTTCTAGTTTAGGAGAATATTAAAATTTACAATTATTTTCTGGCTTTAGTGCCCTGGTTTTTGTTATTTGGTTAATTTTAATTTTTGCTAATATACAGTTTGTATTATGTCCGTAATCAATTATGCAAAAATTGCCCATATTAATGTTAGATCCTTGCTACCTAAACTAATGAATGTTCGTGAATTTGTTTTTGATAATAATATTGATGTATTAACAGTATCGGAGACGTGGCTAACTTCAAACATACCGAGTAGTCAGGTTTACATTCCTGGTTATAACTTCCTAAGAAATGATCGTTCGACGAGGGGTGGTGGTGTGGGTATTTATGTTAAGGATACATTGAATTACACTCTCTTATGTCATGATGAGAATATCGAAATATTATGCATACTTATTAAAACCAACTCTCTGAATTTTATTGTTGCTGTGACATACAAACCCCCACAATTAGACCATGTATTTTTTTTGAATGAGTTAGAATCTTCAATTGTTAGTTGTTTCATGCACTCTGATAATATTGTTTGTTGTGGGGATTTCAATATTGATGTATTAAAACCCGCACAGTCATCAACCATTTTACTGTATGATATGCTGGAGAGTTTAAACTTTGTCCAGTTAATAAAGGATCCGACTCGACTCACTTTAACCACTTCTTCACTTATAGATCTAATTCTAGTGCCTCGTGATTTGAAAGTATTAGACCAGGGTGTTATAAACTGTGATATTTCAGATCATGATGCGATTTATTGTAATATATCTATCAACAAAGTAAACTCTAACCCGCAACCCTATACTTTTCGCGAGCTCCATAGGATAGATATCGCAAAATTTACCACTGAACTGGAAAATATCCCATTTCAGGATATACTTCGCTTAGATAGCATTGATGATAAAGTCTATTTTTTCACTAAATACATCTTAAATATTTTTGATAATCATGCACCATTGAAAACTCGGTCATTTTCGAAACCCCAGTGCCCGTGGCTGACAGATAACATAAAATACTTAATTAAATTGCGTAATAAAGCTAAAGCCAAATTTAGACGTACAAAAGACCCTGTTCACTGGACTGATTATAAAAATCTAAGAAATTTCACTAATACGGCGACTAGAAATGAAAAGAAGGCTTACTTTACATATATTTCTCAAAATAAAAATAAAAGTTTTCTGTGGAAACATCTTAAGAATTTAAATATTAATAAAACTTCATTACCACTCATACCTGATTGTTTAAAAGATGTAGATGCACTAAATACTTATTTCATTAATAGTATACCCACCAATAAATCTAATAGTGATAACCTTCATAACCTCTATGATAATTTTCCGAGTTTGTCGGAGCCCGGTTTTCAGTTTCAACTAATTGATGAACTTATTGTAATTAAACATCTCAATAACATTAAATCATTGGCAACTGGATACGACGGTATAAATATCTCTATGTTACGACTTTGCTGCCCGGTAATTTTACCTTTTTTGGTCCATATAATAAATTCATGTATTCTACAACATACTTTTCCAAATATCTGGAAACATGCAATCATTAAACCAATCCCGAAAATCAATGATCCATCAGAGCCAAAACATCTACGTCCTATTAGCGTTTTACCAACGATATCGAAACTCATAGAAAAAATAATTGCAGAACAATTACGTGCTTTCTTAGAAAATAATCAAATATTACCGATACATCAGTCTGGTTTTCGGCCTGATCATAGTTGTGAAACAGCCTTGCTTAACATTACTGATGATATAATCTCTGCATCGGATAGTGGTCAAATGACTGTAGTGGTTCTTCTCGATTACAGTAAAGCGTTTGATACTGTTACCCATACAACGTTAGTAAAAATTCTTGGGTTTATAGGGTTGGATAATTCTGCAATATCACTTATCAGCAGCTATTTATCTGATCGCAAACAATGTGTAAAAATAGATAACTTAACATCTGATCTAATAAACATTACACGTGGTGTCCCGCAAGGGTCAATTCTTGGACCACTTCTGTTCACAATATACTCCTCTTGCATACTTCACCAGCTAAAATCTTGTAAAGGGCATATGTATGCCGATGATACGCAAATATATTATTCCTTTTCGCCAGATGCTCTTGCTATCGGTGAACATTGCATTAATGTTGATTTACAAAGTATTCTACGTTGTTCCAATATGCTAGACCTTACAATAAATCCCGAAAAATCATGCTGCCTAGTGTTTGGTAAAAATAAATTATGCGATGTTATTGGCAACCAATTGAATTTACAATTAAATGGTGTAAATATACCTTTTAAACGACAAGCTAATAATCTGGGCGTAGCAATGGATAACTCGTTTCGGTTCAAACAACTAATAAATAAATTTATATCTGCCGCTTATCTAAATATAAGAAACTTATATCCACATAGATCCTTTCTAACTAAAGCCACGAAAATTACTCTTTGCGAGTCGTTGGTTCTGTCTCATTTCAGCTATTGTTCAACTTTATATCATCCAGCCATTGATAAGTGTACCCATACTCGGATTCAGAGGGTTCAAAATATGTGTTTACGATTTATCTTTGGAATTAGGAAATTTGATAGGATCAGTCATAAACTGGTTGATGCTGGCTGGAATAACATGGAGAACAGAAGGGTTATTCAAGCGGTGTGTCTTTACCATAAAATTATATACACTATGAAACCTCCTTACCTGTATAATAAAATCGCATTTAGAAATGATGTCCACAGCATCAATACTAGATTCAGAGGACGTATATCACCACCAAAGCACACTACTTCTTTGTATGAACGATCATTTTCTTTTCAAATCTATAAAGTCTATAACAATCTGCCTGATGTGCTCACCTGTCTGAATTTGGCCATGTTTAAATCTGCTATCAAGAACAAATTTCGTGTATGATTATTTGATTTAGTAAGTATGGAACTTATCTTTAAGTAGTTTTAAGAAAGCACTATGCATTTTATTTTTTGTTCCCAATTAAACTGTTTCTCTACAAACGTTTATTGTGCTAGTTCAACATCATTATTATTAGTATTATTATTTTTTGTTTGTTCAAATTTCCATTTTTAGTTTTCTCTATATGCTGAAGGTTTGGATGGAAGAACAGCTGGGTTGTTACCCAAAGCTGAATCCCACCTTACGATTCTCTCTAATTTATTTTGTAATTTTTCGCTGTATATATGTGTGTATCACCACCATGTGAGAATAAAGTTTATTATTATTTATTATTATTATTATTATTATTGTTTATAGATAATTTGTGTTAAATATCCTTATTCTAACCCCAGAAATCTGTGGTTAAGCTATGCCCAAGTAATTTAGTAAGGGCTGAACAATGTATACATCCAATAAAGCTATATTTACCCTGTCAACAATTTAAAGAAGAAAAGGAAACCGGTATAAAATTGCTACATCAATATTTCATATCATATCACTCCACTATTGCCATTAACGTGATTTACCCCTATCTGTCCGTATCCCATTTCCCAACATCCCGTCATTGTCCCTTTAACGGCGCCCGCTGCCCTTTTCTGTTAGGACGCTCCCATTTGGGTTATGGCGCATCGATCGCCCGTTCCCTGAAAGCTGCAGAAATTCAATGCGCATTAAAAATCCATTACAATATTACCAAATATAGCTTTCAGGTCTAAACATCCGCGCGCGTGCATCGCCGTTAAAAAAGAACCCTTTGATGAGGAGGGACCCCAAAGGGCGGCTCAATTCGCCCTAATGCATGTTATATGTTCTCTACAAGACACCCCCTAGCACCGTAAAGTGAAATTTAAAGTTCCAGCGATGTCCGATCACATTTTTATTTTCAGCTTACCCCACCCACAATCCCGTATGGGTGCGTTATGGGAAAAAACAAGAGGAATTATTGGAAATGTTTTTTTTTTAGAGTAGTGAATAAAGACGGTATCATCGGCTGATTAAATGCAATAAGTTTCTTATTCCGCCACCGTGATGTATTTATTGATTCCACCAGGATCAACAAACTTTTCGTATCCACGAAACTGCAATATCAATTGAAAGAAAACTTTGCGCTCTTTCCAATCGCAATAGCAATTGCATATGTAACCTTTGAGGAAATTTCATTTCGACCCGGCACGGAAGATATAATTCAACATATACCGTTTAATTTGAAAAAGGGTTAATTATAAAAGGATGCCACGTCTCTGTGGGGACGGTTTATCGTTGAAAAGTTGCGGTACTGAGGATACGTGCAAAGTGAAAATGTGTCGACTTTCGGGACACCGAGTTTAATCTGCTGCCGCCCTCAGGATGAAGAACTGCATTACCGAAGTATAACTAACTTATATAACGGCTCCATACTTTACTTAATGAAATACAACGGGGAAAACATTAAAGTTCCCTATTTTATTACTGGATAACCTGGCGCACCTCGGGGGAGGTGTTTCATAAAATTTTCCTGGCAATAAATTTGCCTTCACTAAGTAAATTATTGTTTTTTTGCATTCCGTAATAACAGTTTAATAATAGAAACTCTGTTAATAATAATAATGGGCTTTATTGTCCAACAGAGATCAAGATGTCCAATGTTAAGAAGGCGATGTTGATAAAATTCCTAAATAAATCTTTATGCTTATGAACAGGAACTAAGGTAACGATCTGCTGCATCTCCTGCAAATAATTTTGGTTGCCATTAGCTTTTTATTCTGAGAACACCTTACTCAATGCTTTATTGATAGGACTTTTGCAACCTCTACAAGAAATTCCAATAATTTTATTATTGTTCTTTTCAATTCACAAAAGAACCCGTTTACGTCTGATATTATAATAAGCCTGTAGAAGGTGTTTACCCACCATTTTTGTATAAAACTGCTGATTTTATCTCATAAATGTTTATTGTTACACGAGCGAACTCTGGAAATGTCGGGTAATTACCTCAAATTTTAATGCGGAAATAAGTGGGGAGCGTCTACCGTAGTCTTGAGTTTAGTGGATGTTGAGTAAGGTGTGAAGAGATGCGAGTGTTGGTCGTACCACTTACCCAGTTCCCATCTAGGTCATTCTGAGACTCACGAGGGATTTAAAAGGTAGAAATAATTATAAATATTTAATGTGACGTCAATCACTACTCTGCTTAAATTTATCCTCGTTATTTTCATTTGGGCTCTTACTCCGAAATTAATAATTAAAGCGATAAAAGCGTAATTAGAATAGATGGGCGAGTGTTTCTGCGAACTCTAATTGAAACTGGCACTTTCAGCGACAATTTTTCTTCATAATAACCCGCCATCGCTTAAATTATTATTTACGGGCGAATTAGCGGCGCACTTAAAACTCTAGACCCGCAAGAGCAACATTAAAAACGAAAAACAAATGCGTACCTGCATCTGCAATATAATGGTTCGCGGGCGATTTATCGCTTGTGTGTTAAAGCTAATTAGCCGAATTTGCAGTTAAAGCACACTCCCGAATTAACCCCGGTTGTACCGAGAGAAAGAGAAAGATAGAGAGTTCATGAATTAGCCGGTGTTTTCTAATTCAATTCCATACAATTTCCTTTATCTTAATTAAACATCTCTTATCGGGGACACCTCTTATTAAATTTACCACTCGGAAATATCCAATTAGCGGATATTTATTTAAAACATCCCCGTCGCCACGATTTTTTTGCGTTATCTATTTACAAGGGGGGTTCTTAATTAAACTTTTTCTCTGCGTGGAATGAGTTTTTTTTTTATAAATTTACATTTGAATAAATATTCATTTCATTACGGGGAACTTCGAGAAGGCTGTGCTTGCTTTGGATATATAATTATATCCATTATTATGAAGATCATTTCCTGATTAATAATGTTTGTTTTGTTGAGTTTAACTGAATTTGTGTAACTGTATTATTTTTAATTAATTAAATAATTAATTTATACATTCTTTTTCGTACAAAATTCACATGAATCTAACTTAATTATATTGATGCATAAAACACTTGGTTTAGTTTAACTAAAAACAGTAAAACTATTTTTTAATCAATTAATATAATACAGAAATGTTTCACCACGGATTAAACGAGAATCTAATTAATCATAACCTTACCTAATATTTTCGTTCATAACGCTGAAGGATGATTTAATAATAATAATAATAATCGTATTTATTCCAATATAAATGACATACAATATATACATACAGGTCCATACACAGTACACCTACTTCACGGCATTAAATATAAGAATATCGTCAAACAAAATTACTCTATCGGTTTGATTTTAACAAGATATTTTGATAACGAAAACGAAGGTTTGTTAAATGTGACAACTATTGTTCCAAAGTCATTTTTGAGTATCAACAATTTAAAGTAAAATAGAGCAAAGATCTCTATCAAAATCTCCTTTCTTATTACCTTAGTAATAATTTAACTCATGTCAGCGTGGTGGTGAAAATTAAAACCAATCAATCTTTCGTCTGTAATAATTGGTTCTCAAAACAAATCCCGTCCTCTATTCCCAATGAAAATCAACATGAAAGTCAATAGCTGCAGCAAGATCAGAAATAGAATTAGGCAAAGCAAATCCACCTAAATAAATCAAGGGTTGAGTGAATGCCTGCACTGCAGTATTGAACTTCCATCCTTCACTCTGCACATTTTCCTAGTTTATATCCACCATTTCTCTCTCAGACAAAATCCTCTCTGAATGACCATGTTATTGTAAGCGGCGATTTTATTATGAATGAAACAAAACCAAAGCACCTTTCCTCCTTTACACCCAATTCAAATTTCGTACACATAAACACCGCTCCAATGTTTATAATGAAACATAATCAATCAACCACTCCCCATATCCTATTGCGTAACTTACAACACCTCCAAAATGTAACCCTAATCCCTGATTTGTATTCAGATCTTTCCAATTACAATAACAATTCTTTCAATGTACAATTACATTCTTTACAATTTTTATTGCAACTCGAGCCATCTATTCAAACCACTCCTAAATTAATATTTAATCTATTTTGACATAGAGACTGCGATATTAACAAAGTGACCCAAAACCTGACTTTGTAGCTTTTCATCAAACCCAACATCCATATCCCTATTCTTAAATAAATGTTCAGTCAGTTAATCACACTCCTACAAATACGTAAAGGCCTTCTAAACTTCATTTTATGACTAGATTTAAACAACAACTATATACCGGGTGTACCATTTAACCTGACAAATCAAAATAACTCGAAAAAATGCACGTAGTACGAAAAAACGTTCCCAGACCAAAAAATTATATTTCCCAAGGGGACATCATTCTGTTCTAAATTCAGCCCACTGCTTCACCCCCAGTAAAATTTCAAATAGGATCTCCCATTTTTTATTACAGAATCGAATTTTAGGAAAAAAAAAATTTCGATTGAAACATTATTTCCATTTCATAACAGATGGCGCTGTAATAGCAAAAATTAAATATAACGTTAAATACAAAGTTTCTTGCTTCTCGCCTCTGTCCTTCGGGGTTGGTAATTAAATTATAAATGCGGTATATACTGTAGACTAGCGATCAATCGTAACTTAAAACAGATATTTAATATTAAATAAATTAGAAGCAACCTCACTTATTGCAGAAGCATTAAATAAATTTAATAAAACGAAATATAGCCTGAATATGTTAATATTTAACCGTAAGTGCAATGCAAAATTAAGTCTTACAAGGAGACGATCAGATGTGTGACTCAGATGTGTGACCGATTTGATCCATCTTTGGCACACGTGTAGGTCATGACTAGGAGTGTAACAGGTGCAAGTAATAGGGAGCACTATTCAGCCGTTTTCGAGAAAAAAACTGATTGATTCTAAAATTAAGATATTTAAATACACATGGATTTATAAAAACTATAAAAAGAAAATTAATGAACCCAACTTCAACAATGGGATTCGATCCTTCGACCTTTCGACTACGAATCGGAGGTTTCATTGATGCGCCAAAAGGTCGGTATATGTTTGTTAACGCAAAAGGTATATAAATATACGAATGAATAACAAATTAAAAAACATTTTTTCTCGAAAACGGCTGAATAGTGCGCCCTGTTACTTGCACCTGTTACACTCCTAGTTAAGACCTACACGTGTGCCAAAGATGGATGAAATCGGTGAGTCACACATCTGATCCTCCCCTTGTTAGTAAGACTATAAACAAATAATTATATAAGTATAATTTTTCCATCTTTCATCATTTTTACGTTTAAAGCAGGCCGCACACTATCGCGGAACGGAATGGAAGGGAATGGAGAGGAATGGAAATTTTGAATCTACGCACATCATCGCGGAATTCCACGGAAAACAATGTATATGAATTTTTATAGACTTGCATGATCAAGTTTTTAGTGTGTATTGGTCTTTCACAACGAACAGTTCAGACGAACAATTTGTGGCGTTGTGTGTAGTTTTGGAAGAAGAAGAAATTGAAATAGAAAAAAGAAAAAGCGCAAATGGGCCCATGAAATTAACCTGAAAAGACAAGAATTTGGGGAATTTCATCATCTATTCTCAGATCTTTTAGAAGACGAGCAAAAAAATTTTAAGTACTTCCGAATGTCTACAACAACTACTTACCTAGCGAGTGCCACGCCGGTTATTGAATGATACAAAATAAATTTGCATGTTATTACTAATACTACTTGGAACCGGTGAAATGTTTTTATTCTTGATTTGTATAGAACCTTACAAATCATTTGAAGTCTTCTGAAACAATCCGAAAGCTTCCAGATAATTCCAGCATGTAACAAAACCTTCTAGGATAATCTGAAATCATCCAGATAATTCCATAATCCAGCATAACCTTTTAGAAAAATTCGGAATCATCCAGATAATTCCAGAATGTAACATAACTTTCTGGAATCATCCAGATAATTCTGTGTGCTTAGCCTGGAGTATCATGAATTCACAGTTCAGTTGTCAATAGGCAAACAAAAAGAGCAGTTCACCAAATTTCTGGTCTAACAACATTATTATTACTTCCTAAGCTTTTAGAAGATTCTGCTTATTGAGTTATATGGTGATTTGTGAAAAGGACTGAGTTTGAAATGTCCTGACTGGGGCCACAGGAGAGTGAAGTGTGCTGACTATTTGCATATCTTCAAATTAATGATATATAACAGCAGCAAAACAGACTTTCATGAAATTGGGAACAAGAGTGCTCATTTCAAGACTCTATTTCAAAGTAAAGATGTTTCCAATGATGATTTTCTGTGTTATAAATGCTTTGACAGAATATCATAATTTGAAACAAGAAGAATTCTCCTATGATGTGGATGATGAAGATTTTGTATACGTAGAAGAATAGTAATAGTAATAGTAATTTTATTTCATGTTTTTGGCAGCCTAGCCTTACATACGTCAGAAATTTTACATAATAGTACATAAATATAATTCACATTAAGTTAAGTTAGGTCAATAAATAAAATACGTTTTTTATAATAAAATACATGGGACACTACTAACAATAAGATCCCTGTATCAGTCAGCTGCAGAGATTGGCGTTGGTCCTGTTAAAAAAACCATGGTCACTAAGGTCAAATGCATCAGAAATTACTGAAGCGGTGCTTGAGTCCATAAAAAAACTGAGCGAACTCTTCAAAGTAGAAATTTCATCTTCAGATAAAAATGTATCTAAAGAAGCAATTAAGTTGTTGCATCGTGTGAATGAAAAGGTGCAAGTTCTAATAATTATCCCAGAATACCTTTCATAGGGTACAAATTTAGCACCACATTCCATCTGCAACAAAATTCATGGTGGACAAAATAAAAAATATGAGGTCTGTAGTTTTGAGTAAAAAAAATGATTTTGAAAAAATAGAATTCAGTAGGCAAGAGAATTTGGACACATACTTCAAAACGGAGGACATCATTTTATTCAGAAACAAGGTATTTTTCATAAAAAAATATGGAACAGAATATCTTAACCTAGCTGTATGTTAAATTCAATAAGATCTGAGACTATGAAGGTAAGAGTTTATTTTTTTACTGTTGTCTGCCTGAATTGATATGGACTGTGCCAACTACTGATAACTGAACAACTACCAATAGGAGAAAATATTTCACAGACAGTAATTTAAAATATTTACGAATTCGATGAACATTTTCACGTCTTAACAGTAGAAAATTATTTTTGAGTTAAGGTTGTTATTCTGAATTTGAAAAATATTAAATATTGCAAACTTGTAAATAAAAGAGTTCTAAACCTTAATCGGAACTTTACTAAGAAAAATGGTGAGAATTTTTGTGCAGGGATCCACCGAATCGAGCGCTATTATTATAAGCTGTCGCTATTTGAGCGAGAACGCTTATCGCTATTCCTGCCGCCACAATACCTCCGCGCTGTGCCGCTAGATGGCGCACACGCCCTTGCCATGGTTCCTTACAAACTCCGCACCACTACACGTACTCTTACACACAGCCCGTCTCGTATGACGATAACTAGAGGGAAGAAGCCAATGTTACAAATCACATGCAGTAGATTAAAGATATAATCTGCCTAAAAAAACCTCTTAATAAAAGAGTTGGTAGATGCATAGATGCCATACACTGGCTTTTCACTGCTGAAACTCTTTCGTCCTAAAACACAGTAGTGCCAGTCGCATGTCTTGTGATCTCGCCGCCTCTTCGGAGCCCTGAACTCGCCCCCCGGGCGGCTATGATGCTTGTCACCGTTTGCTTCCATCAGCGGCCAATACCAGTCTCAAGAGGTTACACCAGACGTTTAACTCAGAATGAATGAATGAATGAATTTTCCCGCGTTCATTCGCCCTAAGGTTCCATTTAGAAAATACTCCCTCTGTGTACTCGCTTGTCGCAAGAGTTTGGCATCCTGTTTGCCATTATTTTTCCAGCTGGAGTGATTGATGTGGAGTATAGGGCGTCAATCAGTGCAATCGAAGTAAGATATCTATCTGTGTAAGTTGAAACTTCTATCGGGAGCGAGTACTACTAACTATATCCAATTTTTCAGTAGTTTTGGTGAGCACTGACTCAACAAATGTTCCCAGTTTTTCGTAACTTTTAGTAATTATGACAAAAATGTTTAATCCAACTTGGTTAGGTTTTCTCTGCACAACCTGCCCATGAAAATGGATCATGTTGTCTAGCGAATTTTTTTTTTCATTTGATTGCGGCCAAAAAAATATAGGAAAATAATCTAGTCCGTGTTTTTTTTTCTAAAATCTATTCATGAAAATTGGGTTTCAATGCCTAATCATTATTATTAAGTATCAACGTATAAAGAAAAAAATTAAAAAACAGAGACGCTATCCATTTGTGTTTCGCAACAGCCAGCATGCTTTTATACTATAAATAAAATTAGTACACACCGTAAGCAAGCTGCTTACAATTAAAATTCAATTACAGTTTGATTCACACCAGACATAAAGGATGTCCTACTTTTTTGGCCGCAATAGTACATGCTATTTGTACCATGTCAAATAGAGGACGTATTTTCCAGAATCTATCTAAATCTCTACACTCTTTGGAAACTTTATGGTCTTCTACAGGTTTTAGAGAGGTGAGTTTCTGGATATATTATCGTGCCTAATATATTTGAATCCTCCGTAGTTAATTAACATTAAACAACAAACAAAAAATTCTACTTTATCTGTAGATTTTTCTAGAGACCTACCTTTTCTGAAAACTTCGCGCAGATTTGTAAATAGCGACAAAAAAATATATTCGGAGTAACATTTTTGATAAAGTGAAATTTCTAAAGTTTTATATCTACTAAAATCTGTTGACCTTGAAAGATGGGATGAATAGGCCGAAACTTGCGATCACGTGACCATCTATTTGGCTTCGGCGTCGGAAAGTAGTGTATAAGTGGCTCATCATCCGGACAGTCATTAGGGTCATCTCCTGCAGCTTCCTCTTCATTCACTATCAGTCCATTTTCGACATCAATATCAGTTTCATCGCCATTTTCCACAGAAATTAAATTCTCGTCAATGTCTGATGCATCCAGGACAAAGTTTGAGCTAAATCTTGCAACTCCCTTGCAGGTAGAGGTAGGAGTCCTAATAATACGCCACTTCGAAGCTTCGGAAAATCCGAAGAAACGAAGAGAACTTCGAATATCGAAGTTTTCGAATTTTTCAAAGGTTCAAAGAATCAAAGTTGCGAAGGTTAGAAGTATCGAAGTTGGGAAGTTATAAATTATTCGAAGAATCGATGTTGTGAAGTTAAGAAGTTCAACGAATTTTTCAACCTGAAAACCCCAAAAACAGTTAGGGATTTAAACTTTTATGTAATTTATAAATTTTACCTTGAAATCCCAAGACGAAACATAAGATGGGCATGCTGAGTTGTCGTAATATTAAATTAACAGCAATCTAATGTATTCATAGGATAAAAACAATGACAAATTAATATATTTTTTATTAATATTTATTTTGAATAGAATTATTCAAACAAAACTATCATTTACTACAAATTTGCAACTTCACAAAACTTCGATAATTCGAAATTTACAAAATTCAAACCTTTTCTATGAATCTTCAAATATTCGAAATTGGAAATCTTCGAAGAAAAATTCCAGTAATAGTTAGTGGTGCTATAAAAATGCATCAGAATAAAGCTATAGGTTTTCAAGGTATCGCCAGTGATATAACTAATTTCTAGAACCTATTCTGCGATTTACTATCAATTTAGTGTTACATTACGTCTACATCAATAAAATAAGCTAAATAATATCTAACTTTAAGTTACTTACGTCTTTTATCGTGAGAAGACATTATAAATACACACAACATATACGAATATCAACAGATAAATCATTATCATAACCTCAAACATTCTGGTAGACTGACGCAAAAATGACAGCCTTTATATCACTTAGGATAGACAAAGTACCTACCGCATCGCATATCATACATTGTTGGGCTAGAAAAAAGTGAAACCCAAGGTTATATATCCAACACAGAGATAGCCATCGGCATAGGCATATAAGGACCTAATTTGGCTGATCTCGGACATTTAAGCCGCCCTTGAGAACCGCAAAGCTTATGGCTTTATCTCCAAGGTTACTTTGCTGCAATACATTCGAATCATCGGTAGTTTGTAGATCCCCATTAACATACAACCACCAAAACACGTTTTTACTTCATCAATTAATGTTTCTAGATACCGATCTTTTCTGCTAACTTCGCGCAATTTTGTAAATAGCGTTACATTAAAAAAATACTCTAAATATATATTTTTCAAAAGTAAAATATCGGAAGCTTTACGTCTATTGTAAACTCTGAATCAAGTGGTCAAGAGCAATAAGTTTACAAGGCAACAAATATGCCGATATACTTCAACTACTATCATTGGGTCGAAGTTGCCGTGTGGGCTATCTAAACCACACAAAATGGACGTGATACAAGAATGGGAAAACCAGTGCAATGCAGTTTACTGGAAAAATGTACATTGCCCAGTGTAGTATCATCCTCACAAGATGTGGGTTGGCAAAAGAAACGGCTAAACACATTATTATAACGGATTAGGGCATTGCCTCCCAGGAAATGTATTGACCTCATCAAGGAAGTTGAATTCAAGGAAAACTACTGGCACTAGGTTTAATATGTAACTTTTTTTATACGAGGTTGGGGAAAAGTCATGGCAACTATTTTTCTTTTCTTGAAGATACCAGTCCGGTTGGAAAATGTGACATATACAGACGAAATGACAAGGTCTTAACTACATGTGTGGACAATGAATAGCACTGAAATATCGTAACACACTAATTTATTACGCTAGTATACAGGGCAATATGGCCTTCACCGTGCAAAAGTTTGAATGGCTATTTTGATGTAAGCGCGCTGCTCAAAATGGGTTACTTCCATCTCGCACAACACTCACCAACTGACTGCCAACTATCTCAGAGCCATCTGTTGTTCTGCATACACACTATGCCTGCAGAACTTCCACACGACACATACGTTTGTGATCCGTTCACATATCTACAAGAAAAAAAAAAGTTGCCATGACTTATTATGCCCCAACCCTCGTATTATCACATCATTTATTGATG
Source organism: Ocypus olens (assembly GCA_910593695.2). Taxonomy (NCBI): domain Eukaryota; kingdom Metazoa; phylum Arthropoda; class Insecta; order Coleoptera; family Staphylinidae; genus Ocypus; species Ocypus olens. Next base: position 16,995,904 of record OU343051.1, read on the forward strand.
CTTGTTTCTGCACAGTGGATTTTACTTTTAAGTGAGCAAAGCATATTATATTTGTAAATAATGATATTTCTTGGATCACCGTAATCCTCCTCGACAATATAGATTTGGCTCTTTCTATTACCTTTTTGATTCTTTAGATGAAGACAAGTTAAAACGAAGTACGGAATTTGTTTATGCTTAATTAAGTATCGAGCTCTTTTGAATTAACGAGGGAGGACGTAACGTATTCCGACATGTAGGAAGGGGATTTAAAAATGAAATTAGAAAAGTTTTCCTGCGGAGTAATGAATAAGTTTGCGAGGTGGATTATAATTTTATAAGTAATATCGATTCATCCCAACTGCCAGGCGAGAAGCATCACTTTAATATGAATAGTAAGCAATAACCGACGGCTAACAATTTGTATGAATTATAAATAACGACAGTAAGTAATTTAAACGAGCACGCGAAAAGCTGTTCCTTTGTACTTACACGAAGATAAATCCGTAACGTCTAGACGCAATCCTTTCCTTCAAAATCCTGTAGTTCTTGTGTCGCTCACGCCAATGGTTTTATTCTTGGGCCCGAGACGAATTTAAATTTTGATGAGGTTATACACTTTTCGAAATGAGTAAACTTTTTTAATAAAGGATTACGTCCGCGGATTTTTGAGCGCAGGACTCGTGATGCCATATCGCGCTAAACTCGTAAGATGTTATTAAAAATATTGCCCCCGTATAACATCTGACGAGAGTTTTGAAAACAAAGTAACAAGAAGTCCGGATCTCTACTGTGAAAATGTCACGCGTAATTTTATAAATTAAACAACTTGAGTTAATAATAATAAACGTTATTTCTTACTTTTCCAAATACATTTACAAAATAATTAGACAATTACAAATACAAAGGTAAGAAAATGGCGGGGTTCAGAGTACAGTACCACCTAACCAGGTTGTACAGTCAGAGAAAATACAAATTCGAAACTCGCTCGGTGAGGGAATGCTGCCGCATGTCGGTGCTTAGTTCGGTCGAAACCAGTCAGTCCCTGCTTAAAATCTATTTATGAGGTAATAAAAGGGCATCCCGAGATAAGATGGTCAAAATGACACCCAAAACGGATTTTTAAATAAATATGAAAATATCGTAAGTTGTTAACCAAAGTAACCATAAGCCGTATATCAAAAAACCCCCGACATGACCCGGGATGCCCCAAAATAAGATTTTTTCAAATATAATTTTTCTAACCACTAAAAAAATTATTTTAAAAATCACTTATATTATTGACCCAAATACCAAATTAAGTGAATTTTAAGAGTCATTGAACGTTATTTAGAGTATGTATTCAAAAAAATATTTGAGAATGAAAAAAAAAATTGCCCACTAGTTAAAGTAAAATTTTATTTCGTCATATGACTGCTTCTAATACATACCATCTATGACTTTTGTCATCTTTCAACGTTTGGTGCGACATCTTAAAAAATTCGAATAACTGATATTTTTATTATATTTCGATATTTTTTATAAATTTATCAACAATTGATTTTATGTCAAATTATTAATAGTATTTTAATATTAGTAATTTTTTTTAGTTTCGTATAAACAACCCCATTTTTTGTCAAGATATGACCATGAAACCCTCTAAAAATAGGTTTTTGTTTTTTCACTACCATAAAAATCTGAAAAAAATCATATACATTTTTGTCGAAATACCAAATTAAGTAAATTTTTTCAAGGTTATTGAAGGTCATTTAGAGTATTTAAATTTGTTTTTAATGTTTAACTTTTTTTTGCCCCCAATCGATCGAGTGACAACCTAAAATTTAAAACAATCGTAATTCTTCCTTACATTCCTGAAAAATAATCTCAAAGGTAGGTAATATAAGTTTAAATACGTAGTTTTTTTTTAGTTTATTAGTTTGAAAAGGGTAATTTCAGCATTAAATCCATCGTTACATTATATTCACAAACACGTGGTAAGGTCTAAAATCTCTGAATATTTCTCGTAAATAAAAGTTAACATATATACTGAAGGGAAAAAAAATGAAACACTTAAAATTCGTGAAATTTAGAAAAAAAAATGAGATTTTTTCCCGAAAGAATCATCAAATTTGGTTGAAAAGTAGCGGAGTTATGTGCGAAAAACCTCAAAATGCACTTTTTTCAAACACCGATAACTTGGTGCCAAATAGTCGTAGAACTTCTTTCTTCGAGTCCTGCATAGGGAATTGATCAGATTTTAATCCCTTTACGGTGGATTGAGTCGACAAAATTTTTCCAGCTCCGTAGACATCGTCAAAGTTGGACAAACTTTTTTTTCGCAGGGGTGCTAGAGAGGGGCGGAAGGGATTACTCTTAAGTTCGTATGCATGACTTTAAAGAAGACACTTCAATATTTTTCGTCCTTAAATATTCATCAAAATCGATTAAAAATACGCCGAGTTATGGCGGTCAAAATTATAGTCAAATCATAGAACTGAATATTTATAAAACTCAATGGAATTGAAACATATGATAATAAACTAATAATTGAAATGTATTTCATTCCAATATATCCATATTTTTTGAGCCAAAACAGGTGTCCAAAAATTTTAAAATTACTACATGAATTTTCAAGGGATTTTTACTTAAAATTAAAAAAAAAATATCCGATGATATTTCAAAAATGTGAAGACCGCTAGGGTTTTTTTTATATTTTTTTCACTTATAATCAGGAAAATAAATACGGCGTTTAAAAGCTAAAGAAAGTAGCGTTAAGCTCTTTATTATAACATTACAATATTTTACTTAATTTCCAAATCATCTAAACTAAACATAAATATACTGTTACTTATTTATTACTTTGATAACATTTTGCTGCTCAATTGTTGATAAATATATAAAAAATATCAAAATATCGTGAAAGGTTAGTTATTCAAATTTTTCAAGATCCAACAAACATTGAAAGATATGAATTTTAAAGATAAAATTTTTCGTCACTTGATCGCTTAGGAGCGAAAAAAAAGGTTACACTTAAAAAAAATGAATACCTTAAATAACCTTTTATTTGGGTAAGAAATATATGTAAATTTTTCAGATTATTATAATAATTTTTACTGGTTAAAAAAATAAAATCTTATTTTTCGAGGCTTTCAAGATCAGATCTTGGCAAAAATGGGGTTATTTATGCGAAACTGAAAAGAAAATTATGAATACTAAAATATTAGCAATAATTTTATATAAAATTAGTCATCAATTGATAAATAAATTAAAAAAATCAAAATAACGTAAAAAATTTAGTTATTCGAATTTTTGAAAATGACGCACCAAAATTTGGCAGATGAAAAAAATCAGAGATATGGAATCCGTCACTCGATCACTTAGGGGCGAGAAGGGAACTAGTCTTGTAAATTTTATTACCTCATAATTGTATCTTAAGCAGGGGCGAGTTTCGACCGAATTAAGCACCGACATGCGGTAGCATTCCCAGGCTGAGCGAGTTTCGCATTTGTATTTTCTCTGACTGTACTCTGTTCATTATTTTTTTTACATAAGAAATTATTATGTTTCACTGCAATTTTTTTGTCTAAAAATTACATACACAAAAATACTGGTTTTAAGTTACGAAAAGGATTAGTTTGTTCCGTGTCGACCATAGTAGGCGATAATGATGCGTAATCAAATAATTCGTCTAGCCAGCTCATGTTAAGCAACGTGATTCCCAGTTGGATGTGCGATCGATACAGTTTAACTGAGGATAATACGAAATTATAAATTTGCCAAATACCTCAAATACCAGAAAATCGGAGTAGAAAAACCTTTATTTGGCAATAACTGTACATCAAATAAATAAAAACAAAATAAACAAATAGACCACTGCAACCAGTTCTGCAATTCTCGTCTTTCGGTCACCTCCAGCTTGCTACACCTTCATATCTTGCATCTCCATACTTCTCTCCCTTAGCTGTTTTCACATAAACATACCTTCCTCCCCAAACCTTCTACTCTTTTATTTAGCTGATCATCCAATCCTTCACATCCATTCAACCAATGATCCCAAACATCTTCTCGTTCACCACAAGAGCGCGCGTGGTCCACATCCACACTTTTTTTACGAATATTAATTAAAATATTTTCTGTTGTTTATTAAAACTTTTGAAAGTTTATCTGAAGTTTAAAGTTTAATTCGAAAAACTTTATTATATACAGCACCCACAGGCAGACGGACAAAGAAACTGTTTTCAAAAATGGTCGGTCTCAAAATGACTGACTTTGCGTTTCACTTTGAATTCTAAAATGTTCACGAAAATAATACTTGTTCGTATTTCATACGCATTTACGTATTAACATTATCTTACAATGGCCTTTATCCCTTGGTATTTCAGCTTGTGTGGTATTTATACACCAATCAATGTCAATTGTGTGTAGAAAAAGTTAAAGAGCATTGAAATATCAAACTCATGCTTTAAATAGGTTTCAGTGACACGGAATCGTGTCATTCGCCCATTTCTTTCAGCACTTTGAGCGCACATTTCCCTCTAATCTCTGCGTCCATTAAGCATTCCGCGGCGGCATGCTGAAATAGCGGAAATATTATTGAAAATAACGGCCCAGAAACAAAGCCGCTAAGAAGAAAAAAGGAACAACTGGAATCATTATCACACACGCGCGTATCCCAATTAAAATTTCACGGCGGTTGAGATAAGCCGTCGTAAATTTTTTTTAAATCCTACTTTTTTTTGTTTAAAACGATAAAGGGGATCCGTAAAAGGGGGAAATGCGCCGAGATAAGGAACGGAAACGCAGGAAGTGGAGTTATCAGCCGGAATTTTTGCCGGGCATTATACACACAGAAATAAACATCACCCTTAAAAAAAAGGAGCATGGAAGAGGGCCGGAACACAAAGGGACTCGCGAAATGTGCAGTTTGCAGTTAAATTATATATAAAACAAAATGTCGGTGTTTTGTGTATTGCCGGCGATTTAGACGTGGATTTTCAACCTCTGGGGCTCTCAATGGATGCACGAATCACTTAGGGTGATTATGTTCGTATATAAAATCAATTCATAAAATTGTCTGGAAAAGACATTTAAGATGAATGTTAATAAAAAATATCAAATGAATTTTATTACATACATGTTATGAGTTGAAATTTGCCATATCGCAGAAACAATTTTCTTGGAGGGAAATTTAAATGCGCCATCTTTTTTTCCTGCCCCCGATATCACATCCGCATCTGTTGCGAAATTGCGTTGAATACACGTGTCGTAATATATGTGGCCTCTCTGCTTCCACATTCGATTTTCGGGTGAAACAGAAGCCTCGTCGCACTCCAACAGCGAAGACGCCGATAATTAATTAGCGCTTTATTAAATTAGTGTAATTAATTGCGGGCAATTAGCGCCCTTCTCCGGCGATTAGGGCGTCTCTTCTCTTCCATCTTCCATCTTCCATCTTCACTCGTCTCGAGACGAATAATTTTATAAATTGGGAGTGGAGGAGGAGCACTCGGCGGTGAATTTATTTATCCGGGAGAGATCCTCAAAGAAAAGAGGGACAATATTTTCTTTGATAACACGACTTGCCTCGATTCGGTTAACCCAACATTGAACTCAAATAAGGTGCCCGTCAATTAATTAACATTCACCAGACAATGCATATACACACACGAGTTTCAGAAACTAGCTTTGTTTTGTTTGCAAATGTGAATTAATTTAAGGACATTCAATGCGTTTCGTTATGAATATGGATTCTGTATACAAGGTTAAGTAAATTATATCAATAATATTAGATATAGGTTGCTTCACATCATTTTCAATGAGACCCATGTATGAATGGAAACGTCCCATATATCCCCATCTTATCAAAGGATTAATTATATGGATAGTGATACCCAGTACTCCGCACCAAGAAATAAGCATCGCACACTCAACTTGGGAATACCAAAATAAGAAATGACACTTCATAAATTAAATTCGCGCCTCCTTTTCCCGAAGCAATACTATATTCATCTCTAATGAAATGTCGATGTGATTCCGTTCTTAATTAATCAAGAGGGTAGCATAAAAGTGTCTCCACGGCTTATTTCGTCGACTGCACTCGTTTGCATCGCTATGAAGAGATGATTGATGTTCGTCCGGGCGGCATAAATCATGTTTTTGCTTGTTCGCCGAGATGTCTTACCAGTGCCCCGAGTGCTGGGGTTTTAATAAATCGGCGGGTTTTTAGATGTTTATTCTAGTTTTTATGCGGCCCCAAAATTTGTAACACGGCCCTTGTTTATCTTGGATCGGTGCGTGCGTGCGCGCCGCCAGTTTGCACAGCAAGAGATCATCCCTGCAACTGGGGGGTGCCGGGGATGTTGGGATGTTATGCCTGCAAACAGAGCTTTATTATTTTATGAAAAATTTCACGACGTCTCCCGCACACGCGGAATAACAAACACGGGTTCACCGCTATGTTACGGGGCTAAAGGCGAAATTCGCGGGATTATTTCGGGGCCGGGCGTCAACTGGATTATCGCTCAACTTTTTTCTTATCTTCATATTTTATATTTTTTGGGACGGATCCGGAGATAACACCCAGCATTTTTCCACTCTCATAATTTACAACGTAGTTAAAATAAAATGGAATCATTTCGGTAACGCTTAAAATAACCCAAATTTGTTTATATAAGCTAAGTGTTTAAATATGAAGTAAAATAAGAGAATTAATATAATACCATTGAATTAACATATACAAATAGACATAATTGGATACAGGGGGAGGTTTATGAGGCATTTGGAGTTAAAGACCTGTTTAGGATTTTGTTTTTTTACCTTGTCCAAGGACAATTTATTCAAATCCCCAAAAAACATATTTTTGAATCGACTTAGAATTCTGTTCTCATATAAGAAGATCCTGATCTCGCATCTGAAGAGTTTTGTAAAAGTCTAAATAGTTATATAGATCTATGTGTCCCATTAAGTTCCGCTAAACTTCGTACGTTTCAATTATGGTTTTCAAGTTTAACCATTCAAAATATCAAGCGAAAACGCACTTTTATAAAGTCTCAAAAAAGTATAAAATTAATAGATAGATAACTTTACTTTGCGATTACCCATAATTATTTTCAGGGTTTTTTCGATGCTTTCGGGAATGACAGCCTCATTTGGACGTCCAAAAATGTTGTTGATGGAGCAGAGTCCGGGTAACACTTTACTTGAACAATGATAAATCAAGACAAAATTACTTTAAATCTATTGTTTCGAAAATAACAAAAGTAGTGTCACTTAAACAACTGTAACAAACTTAAGATCGAATTGTCATGAAATTTTGACATATATCTTTTGTAGGTTGGCACTAGCGAAGTATCACACGGATATTTAGTTAGAGGCGCCATTTAGTAGTTAGGCAAGCCCGAGACTTTGTGACCCGTGTGGTATATCATTATACGGTATTTGATCTCAAAACATGGCCATTAATCGCAATTGCTAACCTTTATAGATGTGACCAAGCTTATGTCTCTGAGCACGTCACCAGTGTTGCCAAGTCAACGGAAAATTCGCTAGATCTGGTGGATTTTCAATGCGTATTGCGGAATAATTTTCGTTTTAGCGGCTAGTGGATGGATTATTAAGAAAACTAGCGTAATTCAATTTAAATTTAAACTTTATATTCAAAACATCTATTTTACAAGAGATAAAGCTGAAACTTAAAACATTAACTTAAAAAAAACCATAACTCACGTAAAAATTAACACATTTTCAAAAATTAAAACTAGTTTCAAAGGTAGATGTTCTGTGAATATGCTAAAATATTTAAAGAACTCTTATATCAGAACTTATTTTCTTTTCGATTTTTGTTTTGTGTGTTCAACAACTTAAAACATTTTTTTTGGCATAGGAAGCTAGTCCATTCCGCCAGAGGTACCATTTAACTATGTGTATTGATTTCTATATATACATATAGAGGGTGTCTCAGACATGACTCCCCAGGCCTATAACTTTCTTATTTTTAAAGATAAATATAGAAAACCATATATATTTTTAAATGGGAGCAAATTCTCTTTAAAATTATAAGAATAAAATTTTCAAAAATTTCTGCTCATATTTCGACAGTGATGTTACTTTTTTTTCAAAATATTTTTTCATAAATTCATAACTTTGCTCCAAATCATTGAAACGGCTCGAATTTTTAAGGCATTTGAAGGAAATTGATTAAATTTTTCTGCCATTGTGGTGAAATTTCCTGCCGATTTTTTTTGCGCACGGAACAGCTTGTCAAAGTTGGACATTTTTTTACATAAAAAACATTTTTTTTTTCATCGCGTTGTTACGGGGGGTGGGTTGGACTTGGGGTCCAAATTAACTACACATTCTTAAAGATAAAACTTGAATTTTTCCCAAACTGAAAGATTCATCGATTTTCGACCAAATTGAACCAAGTTTAAAAAATCGAGTAATGAATAGGGGGGACATACACTGGACATCAATGGACCCGAACGGCCACTTCTTCGTTCCTGAAAAGTGACCACGCGGATGGGATTCGAACCCACGACCACGAGGCCCGTGGTCACTAGGCCACTGTGGGCCCAACATACAACATTAATTTTCAAAAATTCATAACTTACGGAAAAAGTACCACATTTTTCAAAAATAAAGTTAGTTTTGAAGGTAGATGTTTTGTGAATATATTTAAAAAAAAATTTTTGTTCAAATGAAAATATGAATTTTCAAAAAATCATTCAAAATTCATTTATTCAACCGTAATTCGTACGCAAAACGTTAAATGTTAACGTGCTGAACGTTATGTTAAAATAAGACATAGATTTATATCGGACTTTATATTTTCTGGCGGAATTCTAGTGGAATTAGGTTGGCTACCTGGCGGAAATATTATGTGATCAGTTGGCAACGCTGGATGTCATATGATTTCAATTCTATCTGCGATATGCCCAATACCGAGATGTGGTGGTTGTCGGAACGTGGCCCTCGCTTGACAAGCACATTTTTATTTTCGGCACTCAGTTGTAAATCAACTTTTAGTTGTAAGCTTGTGTTTTTTGTAGAAAAAATCGCAATGGATATTGAAGTAGATTATATAAAATAGATTTTAATTTGTGATTTATTCAATTATTACCCATTTTTATGGTAAAGCAAACGTTTAGACAATGTTTGATCATTTGTACCTTTTTGCCTATTTTTGTGTTTTCAAATAAGTTGTACTCATTTGTACTCAAAATGAAACATGCCATAATAAACCTTCTAGTTTCCTTCCTTCATCTCCCGAGTTTTCACATTCTGTTTTAACGATTTTTTAAATTAGTTCAGATTCTGATGTATAAGTCATTACTATGACTCTCAAATACCTGCACATGATCATCAGAGAAAGCTCTGAAAATTATTTGATGCAAAAATAAAGCATTTGTAAGATACAATTGTTCAAATTACAAAAAGTTCAAGTAAACAGTTAAGTGAAATGCGCAGTAAAAATAATAACCTTTTTATCCCACACAATGCCAAAGTTCGATTTTCGGGATGCGACAGTAAGCATTTGCGCGGCGAGCCAGGAAATTTAAAAAAAAATGGCTAGCCCGGAAAAACAAGTTCACACGGGCTGACACTAGAGGGCACATTTGTATATCTGCCATAGCGACTGCCATACTTAAAATTTCAGTGTCATAATAAAAATAAGCATGGACAAGAGTAGTAAACCTGGTTTATTACGAAGCGAAAAAAGTGACGAATCTGACTACGGATTTACTACCGCCCAAGAAATTAGTAGAAAGGCCAAAGAGGTAACACTAAATTTATTACCTGAGCTGATATATTAACCCTCAAAAGACATGGTGGCTGGAAGTCCAACAGTATAGCAGAAGGCTACATCGAAGATTATTTGGATAATAAAATTACAGCAGCTAAACAAATATTGGGGCCAAGGGCCTCTATCACACGGTCGGAAAATAACATGATTTCAAATCGCCACCCATCGACATCAGGCACTACCAACTCCACTGAAACACCTCCCAATAATTCCACGCCGCGATAATGGATTCCCGGACCTCCAGAAGTGGCCAGGCGAGACCACTTCTTCTGTCGGCCCGGCGAACCATCATTTTCGCGACTAGGAACACAAATAACTATTATTGGCATATGCTACATTGTCCTCTTTTTCATTTACTTCATCTCCCTTCTCTTTTTTGAAATGCGGAGTATTTTGAATAGTTTCAATATTATGTACAAGCGTAAGTAGCTTTCGTCTAACAGCACGGAAAAAGAAAGAATGGCTGAATACAGAGATTTCGCTACCTGAAGCCCCTACTACGATCTCCTCAAAAGAAAGGAGTTCGGAGAATCTGGTGACCGTTCAAAGCCCCACAAAACACTGGAACTTAAAAAAAATGTACCCGCTGAGGAATTAACGTATGCAGCGCAAATGAACCACCAGGCTGCGGTTAATATTGGCATGGTAAAAGTAATTCAAGAAATTACTAAATCTCCGAAGAGAGCGACGAAGTTTAGAAAATCAGTGCTAGTAAACTTACAACGACTAGCAAGCATTCGCCATCACAAGCTTTGGTTATATTTGTGGAAGCAGATCTGTCTACAGCACAGTATGAAGTTATTCAATAGGCCAACAAGAATGTTTGCACCTGTTATTCTGTTTTGCAAAAGGCTGAGCAATAATGTTACCCAAGAAAGAAAAGCATCACTATCAGTGAAACTTCAATATCTGCTTGATCATATGGCCTTAAGATTGTGCAAATATTTAAAAGAAGTAATTCAAATAAAAAAGAATAACTTTGTTGGTATTACTTTATTAACTTGGAGTAGTTACTATAGTTTCGACAATTTCAGCTTGTCATTTTCAAACTATGAATATTTACATTACGATTGTACATTCATATATTTTTACAGAACATTGAACAGGGGGGAGAATATTAGGTCGGTCTGGTCGTTGATGAGTGGGATGTCCGGATTACGCTTAACCTTGAAAACTTCGACGGAATCGAGTAAATCCATTTTTAATCCCTTGTCGGTAAAATGGATCGCCTCGAGTATATCTTTTTCAAAGGAATGTTTTCCCTAATATGATTCTCGAACGTCGATTTATTATTAACATTTTTATATGCGCTGATGTGTTCTTTTAGACGGGTGTTGAAATTTCGTCCCGACTGACCAATATATTCTCCTTGACAACTTGCACATTTTTTTTTAAAGAAGTGATAGAAATGTGTACGAACGAAGAGAAGGCAAATTTTGAACTGTTTTGTAAGTATAAATAGCTATTGCTCGTTCTTTTATCTCGATTTTGCTCATATTATTTCTCCTATAATTATCTATACATTCAGAAACCGTTGTTATTCCATCAGCTAGATTTACCTCTATTGCTTTCTCTCCAAAGTACAGCCCTATTTCCGTTGATTTGATTTTTCCCTCGATAGATTTCTATTTCTTGCTATCAGATGGACAACATCTCATATAGGCGGTCAACTTCTTGCAAGCTTTCCAAACTTTCTGAGGTTATTGGCTCATGCGGATTTAAATCGTTTTTTAGACTTCCTGAAAATACAATTTAACTGACAATGATGACAAGCTAGAAAATCCAAATACGTTTAAATTTGGATCATCTATACTACATGCATGATTAAGGTTCTTTGAGTTTATTCTGCAACTATCATTTAAAATAAAGGCAGAAGTTTATAAAGGGCGTGTGACGTTGATAGTTGATAAGAAGGCCAAACCAGATGCAAAACGTCAAATCCAGATTGATTTTAAAGAACAGCTTGGTTGCGGCTCTTTGATAAAGCATAGAAAATTGTGTGTCATTTATCCCTAAAAATGAAATACCTACGGTTGCCACAATTCTGTTTTGTTTTGCTCCTGTATAATTTGATCAAATCAGGTTTGACACGAAACAGCCCAAATAGTGCGAAGATAACAAATCGAAAGTGATATACTCTGGAACCTCATGACGATAACAAAATATTAGAGTTTTATTTGTGCATGAAAGGGAAAGATTTATTAAGACCATACTTTTCTATGAAGAATTTTGTTTATCGATGAAGCAATTTAAGTACGAACGATGTTGTTTCTACTCAAAATGAACTTCAAAATTCAAAGAGAATGTTAACGATGCGAAAAGATCCATGTTTACGACAATTAATCGACAAACATAATAGACTGTATTTTTATATTATCATCTATTGGAAAATGTAATTAAAGTAAATGAAGATTTTATTTATTTATTTATAACATGAATAAGATCAAAACATCCTTAATTATAAGATAGACATCTCCTGGAACTTGTATACAAAACTAATACCAAATATAAAACACATAACGATGAAATTATTTGTTAAAAAAATTGAACAGGCAGAATATCACTGAAGGACAACTAAAAATAAAAGCTGCGTCGATTAGATCACTTGTACGTCGTATGGTGCCTTATAGTTGCCACAATACGTTTAACCAGTGTGCTCTCAAATATAAATACGTGTGCAAAGGGTTAAAATAATTTCTTAATCTCTTAGTAGCAGCAGACGTTTGGTGATTGTTTCACGTATTTACTTACAATAAAAAGTAATATACGCGATTTTAAATTTGCAACATTAAGGAAAGATGTGTATTAATTGTTCTAATTTACAAGCTTTATTAAATAATTTCCCGGCGCATGCACCATGTACCGGGTGACCCAGCGATCTGTAAAAGCCTCATAACTTATTTGCTATTTGAGATATCGACTTCTAATTTTCTTGAACTGGTACCCACACTTATTCTACATATTTTAAAAATATGTAAGTTTTTGTACAGGGTGTCCCAATATACATAACACACCAAAGTTATGTTTTTTTTTATGGAACACCCTATATTTTATACTTTATTTTCAACTCTCTTGAGAAGCTGATAAAAATAGTATAAGATAGTATGGGTCTATTATGGACGGTTGGTTAGTTATGGGCAAATTTGTGGCAAAAACATGTACACATTGAAAACATTGCAGAAGCGTTCCTAGCAAAGATAGCATCATTATTTATACACTAGAAAATTTTCCACATCATAAAGAATAATACACATCGGCTTTGGTTCTCTCTTATTCATAGTGCTATACAGGGTGTCAACATACGCAAAACAATGGATAACTATTTTTTTTTCAAATATAACACCCTATATAAGTTGCCACCAATCTATGGCATTTTTAATAAGCTTTCCAATGATATACAGTTTGTATAACAAAATATTAAGAATTCTTGAGATTTATCAATAAAAACATATTTGTTTTGTCACCTTCTGCTGATTTTTGGATTTTCAGCCAAAATTATCTATTTTCAGGAAAAATTATAAGAGAACAAAGTTGTAGAGCGGAAAATTTTCGATCGATATATATCTTTTGACTTTTCCAATAATGCGTGCATTGCCCGCCAGAGCGCGCAAAATCGTGACCGTATATGCATTTTAGCGTTTTCTTTTCAATTTTTTTATTAATAAATTGCACTATACTTTATTTTCCGCACCCTCTAGCGGAAAAACGGGAAATTATAGGGAAATTAAAATGGCCCATATCGATTGAAAATGTTCCGCTCTAAAACTCTTAATAGAAGCAATTTTTGCCAAAAATGCATAGTTTTCCCTAAAAATGCAAATTGAAAATGTATGTATCAATTTTTGCGTTTTCAATGGTTTGTTCCATTTTTAGCGAAAACTATGCATTTTGGGCAAAAATTGCTCTTTTTAAGAGTTCTACAGCGGAATATTTTCAATCGATGTAGGTCATTTAAATAAATCTATAATTACCCGTTTTTCTGCTAGAGGACGTGGAAAATAAAGTGCAATTAATAACAAAAAATTTGAGAAAAACTAAAATGCATATACGGTCACGATTTTGCGCACTCTGGCGGGCAATTCACGCATTATTGGAAAAGTCGAAAGATCTATATCGATCGAAAATTTTCCGCTCTGCAACTTTGGTCATTTATTACTTTTTCAGAAAATGCATAGTTTTGGCTGAAAATCCAAAAATGAGCAGGAGGTGGCTAAAGAAAAATATTTTTATGGATAAATCTTAAGAATCCTTAATATTTCATTATACAAATTGTACATCGTTGGAAAGCTTATTAAAAATTCCATACATTGGTGGCAAGATATATTGGGTGTTCCATTTGAAAAAAAAAATAGTTATCCATTATTTTGCGTATGTTAACACCCTGTATAGCAATATGAACAAAAAAGAACCAAAGCCGATTTGTATTATTCTTCATGATGTGGAAAATTCTTTAGTGTATAAAAAACGACGCTAGCATTGCTAGGAGCGCTTCTGCAACTTTTTGAATGTTTCCTTGTTTTTGCCAGAAATTTGCCCATAACTAACCAATCGTCCATAATAGACCCATAGTATCAGATACTATTTTTATCAGCTTCTCAAGAGGGTTGAAAATAAAGTATAAAATATTGGGTGTTACATTTAAAAAAACATAACTTTGGTCTGTTATGTATATTGGGACTCAAGAGAGTTGAAAATAAAGTATAAAATATAGGGTGTTCCATTTAAAAAAACATAACTTTGGTCTGTTATGTATATTGGGACACCCTGTACAAAAACATACATATTTTTAAAATATGTAGAATAAGTGTGGGTACCAGTTCAGGAAAACTAGAAGTCGATATCTCAAATAGCAATTAAGTTATGGGGCTTTTACAGATCCCTGGGTCACCCGGTATATTATCAATTGGTAATTTTTCAACTTATGAATACTTATGAATCGCCAAAAGAACATTGTAACCATTGAACTAATATACCATATATAATATTCCAGCATACATATTTTTTTTCAGAGGCGTTCAAAAGCATTCGATAAATAATTGATGATCTCTGCGCTTCATTTATATTCTAAAATTTACAAACCGATTTACGTACGACAATTGGAATAAAATATATTTATAAAGCGATAATATTACAGTAACAAAGCAGGGTTTTCTTATTTAAATCACTGAATTATTTAATCAACCGTCCATAGTTAAAAATATTTAAAAAAAAACCTTTTGCATGGTGCAATGCAATATTCAGAGATATTTTAATGCAGCCAATTGTGTTTGTACCATAATTGCCCAAACCTAATTTTTGAGTCAGTTATAGAATATATGCCTCTTACTGAGGTAATTTTTAATAAATATAAAATAACTACTATTTTTTATATACATAAATGTATGAAATATCCAATTAACACATTCACATAAATATCCACGTTTATTAAAATTTTTATTTTTATTTAGTCTGCATCAATAATCTACAGTTTTTCGCTGTTAATAATAATATAATTTTTTCATAAACGGAGAGAAAATCGAGTTCTCAGCTGTAGAATTCGTGAGAGAATAGTTATTTATTATACGAATGTGGAATGTACGTAATTAGTCCCGTAAGAAAATGTTAAGATAATTTTCTTAAGGGGCTAATGAGGAATTCCACATGAGTATAATATAAAATTTTATCCAAAATCATCTATAATTGCATTAAATATTGAAATAATGTTTATCAAATTTTGACAAGAAATTTTGACGTACGTGGTGTCAATTTGAAATATTTCAAAAATCCTATAAAGGATCTATGCATTCCGTGAAAGAAACTTATTCTCTCACTAGTGTATTGAGCAACATTACATGGCTCGAATGACCACTGTAATTCGATTATTACACCCGATTTTGGATAAATAACATTTCTCAGCTACGGAAGAGGTAACGATATTAGTGGCCAACACTACTATAAGCTGTGGGCTTTATAATTTCCAAGATATCGCCAGTAGCCAATCTTCAAACAAAACGCTTCTTGTACAGCGTTCGCGATTCCTAAATTAATTACGAGCACTCCGATTATGACTAGTTTTTTTTAACCTTAATTTTATTTTAGTATAACTATCCTTATATCTCTCACAGATATAACAGAATGGCTGAGCAATTTCAAGTTGGAATCGGCCGTTAGAAGTAATTACAGTTCGGAGTAGCAGCAACCAGAGCTTCAAGCATGAAGATTACCCGATGAATAATTTAACTGAGATAATAAAGTCCCAGCGATGTGGATAATTCGATCGTTAAAGGTCTTAGTTTATAATTAAGGATTTTTCAGGAAGCGGGGAATAACCCCCGTGAGTGATAAGGGCTTGATAGTGTGGAGTCGACTATCGTCATAGCAACGTGTGGCGTAATGGTGTTCCACGTAACCCCGAGATACCCAAGAAGTTTCCACATTGTTTGTGTTTCTATTTGTGTGAATGTCCCGTTCGCCTCGTC
The DNA here is from genome assembly GCA_910593695.2 of Ocypus olens. Lineage (NCBI taxonomy): Eukaryota > Metazoa > Arthropoda > Insecta > Coleoptera > Staphylinidae > Ocypus > Ocypus olens. Next base: position 17,012,122 of record OU343051.1, read on the forward strand.
AAATTAAGCACATCTCATTTGGCACGACCCTTAAGATGCGCGGGGTGGAACCCGCGTTTACTTCTAATGCCAAGGGCGGGTGAAATATGAAATAGTTTCGAAATTCAATTTAGCCGAACGCGATTTTACGCGCAAATAAAATGAATTATAAATCGCCCTCTGAGCCGTCACTCGTACCGTCGCGACGCTCTTATCTGCTCTGCTCTGGCGAATCGGGCGTGTAAGACGTTTCATTCCGGTCGATATAAATTGGTTGGGGCGATAAAGGTTTTTTTCGACAAAACAAAATTAACGATGATGCATAGCCCAACATCGGCTATGATTAATCGAATCGAACTGGCGCTCACTACTTCACGACCGCTCAAGAGTTTACAAATAAAACATATAAATTTCGGATTCCTGTCATCGAGAGCACCGTGGAAATTAAGTAAAGGAGTTCCAGAACATAAATCGCTAATGCGATACTGCCGCCTGCTATTTTCCCCAATTAGGTTAAACTACTCATTCACCGACCTGCCACGCAGATACCCACCCCTAGCGAGGTAACTGCTAATTATTGTTTCGAGTGTCACATTGGCCATTAATATTGCTTATTGGCACGAGAATTATATGTGCTGTTATGTAAACTAATGAGCACGCCATCATAATAGTCGATAGCTTATGGGATAAGCTCTTCATTTTCAAAAATTGGTACTTCAAAAAAGTTTACCTAAGTTTACAGACGAATGCAAAACCGTCTCTTAGGGCTCGGGTCCCGCTTAAACGTAAGCTACTAAAAATCTTTCGAACACCATTTAATATCGTTCATTGTGCTCATAATAATTATGTTGTTAGGGAAGCACTGTGTATCATTAACCAGTTTTAAAGCGCTGTAATTTATTGTAGATTTATAGTTTTATATTCAGGAGTGACTTATTCAGTTAATAAAAGATGGCGTTTTTTTTGTAATTTATAAATGATGTAACGAAAACTTCGAGGGCCTTACCGAAACAAGAAATAGAGTTCAAGTCAGTATGTATCCCCAAACTCACCCTTGCTCACACAAATGGAACCGAAATTAAATCAAAAATAATAAATATTTTTGATATCATTTTTTACAACAAAATGTTTGTGGACCCCAGACTGATAAGTGCACAGGGACGTTCTTAAATTCTACTTTCTTGAATCAGTGCGAATTCTCAAAAGAGCTCAATCACATTCATTTTTTGTTCAGCACGAATTTTCATAGCCAGGTCAGTAGATGTTTCAATAAGGACAAATAAATCTCTAAAAACAAGTGAAGCTCATAAGATCTTACAATTACAACATTACTGAAATTTTAGTACAAGATAGTCAAAGAATGTTGCTATCCTGGTCATTATTTAGTTTTTTAGAAAATAGTATTGTAAATGGTGTAAAATAATTATAAAGATATTATGAAGCCTATTCCCTCATATAAAATGCATTTCAAAAATTTTATGTATTAGAAAGACTAATGAAGAATTTTGTGATTGGTTTGGTGATTGAATAATAGAAATATACGTGTTAATTTTGCTATAATTAATTCATAACTCTAATTTTTATTTTCATCGGCTATTTCTCTATCTAATTTTCGCTTAGGATATTCATCTCTCTTCGGCCGGGCGTTCGAAAGTTGAGTCATGTGTTACTTGATTTATAGTATTTTAAACATAACCTTTCACAGCTTTTGGAGACAAGAAAATTGTGAAAATTTCAAATTAAAAAAAAAATTTATTGTAATTGCACAATGCTTTTTTTTCTTCTCAAAATTTATAAACAATGGTGGTGTATTGTATATGTTCTATCGTGTTTCGTCCTTCTTCTCGTTGGTACGATATATACCAATACCAAGAAATCGCTGACACGTGCTTTAAAAAAAAACTATTTATTACTTATTTCAATGATTTAAAAAAATATTGATGTGGTCATCAGGTTACCTTCTCCGGATTTTAGTGATTTTTTCACATTTATTGATTTTCTTCAGAAAGTAGTGATAAATTCGTTACAAACTATCCAATTATAGCAACACCATACTTGGTAGACACAAATATTGATTTTTTTTTCAAAAATCAAAAAAATTGCGGGTAACATTTTCCAACAAAGTATGTCCATTTTATGTTGCTTTCAATACCTATTTGTTAAAATGACTCCTAATATTTTTTATAAAATAACTTTCCTAATATTTTTTATAGTTCAGATAATATTGGAAAAAGAAGAAATGGTTAAATACTCATTTTCTATCTACGAAATTCTTCCAAAAGTTCTTCGGATTTTTAAATAAGACTTTTGTTTAAAGAAAAAATAATTAATAGTTTCTGAGATACAGCGCCCACGGACAGACATTTTTAAAAAATTCAACCATCAACCATTATTTTCGTGAAAATTATCATTTTTATTTTATTATTTTTTCGGATATTTATAAACGCAAAAAAAATAACAGCATGATTGCATGCAGAAATTTTTACTCTACAAAAAATGTATGTACATGTTTACTCTAAAATGATCAGGGAAGATAATATTCCAATATAAAGAAATTAACATTGAAAATCCTATGTTCCGTTTTGTTCCAGTTTTGTTTGAGAGAGAGACATTGTTTTTTTTACCAATGAGGTGTAGTAATTAACTGTTAATTACTACACCTTAAAGCTGTGGAGCTACATCAAATTTGATAGTTTAAGAAATGTGAATTTAAAAATGAGAATTTTTAAGTTTCGACTTTCTTCCATAAATGGAGCGGTATGTTTGAAATTAAAGTACACATTAAAAAAATTGCAGAAGCATTCCTAGCAAAGATAGCGTCATTTTTATTTTCTCCGTTACGAAGTACGAGAAAGTATTGTGATCGTGATTTTTTTTCAAAAATTTTTTTTACGGAAATATTCGTTTTGGGGCCCTTAAATACCATTTCAACAACTTCTGGAAAAAAAAATGTGTCTGTGTGTGTGTGTGTCTGTGTGTCTGCGTGTGTGTGTCTGCTGTGCGCGCTGTATCTCAAAAACTAATAGAGCAATTGATATGAAACTTTGAACATCATTGATAATTTAAAGAACTGAAAAGCTTTTGGTAAAATTTCGTACACCGGAAGTGGGCGTTTGCCTTAACTATTTTTTGTTTTTTGTCAATATTGTCTTAAATATGAAAAATATCACAAAAACATTTAAACAAACTTTGAAGACAACAAAGTAATAAATATCTTTTGCTTGAAAACATTTTTCATAAAATCCACTCTATTCGAGAAAAAAATTTATAATTTTTTTAAAAATTTTGTTTATAATTATAAAACGATAATAGTTACAACAAATTTATGTTAATAATAATTGTACAGAATGCTAAATGAACAACTTATAAACAATAAGTTTTTTCTAAATCCCTTCAGTTTTTGAGAAAACTGACGTTTTAAATTTGAAGTACAATGTTTCCCTTTCATAATTTTGACGTTTTAAACGTCAGTTTCATCCGAGTTTACACAACGCTCGATGTACATTTAAAATATGATTTCAAATTAAAATAAACCATGAAAACGTAAATATTAATGATACCATCAAGTCGGAGACAGTAACATGATGGCCACATCACCATTTTTTATACACTAATGAAATTTCCACATCACGAAGAATAATACACATAGATAGGCTCTGGTCCTTTTTTGTCCATACTGCTATACAGGGTGTCAACAAATTCATAATCAATAAACGCATTTAACACTTCTGCAATATCTAAAACGCGAATTTGTTGAATTTAAACTTTGAAAATTCCGGATTTCGGCAATTTTCGTTTACTTCACATAATTATTTCTTAAATTTTTTCTAGTGTACACTAAATTCTCTACACATTGGCTATTAAATTATTAAAATAAAACAAAGCCTTCGAAAGTTAAGCAATTTTTGAATATCAAAAACACGATATTGTAGACTTCCAACTTGGACTTGGAAGCCAAATTTCTTTGAGTCGACAAGGGAACTTCTTATCACTTTCTTAAAACACAATAAATTCCCCATATTTTGGCTTACAAATCATCATAAGCAAAAAGCGTGTTCAAATTTCTAAAAATCGAAAACGCTATATTGTTGACTTTGAACTTGGAAAATTGCGGATTTTCGCAATTTTTGTTCACTTACACAAACATTTATTTATATTTTCTTAAATACTATTACACTTTGGCATTTAAATTATCAATATCAAATAACGCCTTCGGAAGTTAAGTCATTTTTGAAAATTAAAAACTCGATATTGATGACTTGGAAAATTTCGGATTTCAGCAAATTTCTTTGACTCGCCAAGAGAACTCCTTGTCACTTTCTTAAAATACAATAAATTCTCTACATTTACTTACAAATCATCATAATCAAAAAGCGCGTTCAACACTTCAACAATATCTGAAAATCGAAAACTCGGTTTGTTGACATTGAATCCGCAATTTTGATTTTGGCAATTTTTGTTTTGACACAAATTATTTTGTATACCTATTTAAAAAAAAAAACCTTTAAATTCGCTACGTTTTGGCATTTAAATCATGAAAGTCAAATATCGCCTTCGGAAGTTAAGCAATTTTTCAAAACCAAAAACTGGAAATATTTCTGATTTTGGTAATTTTAGTTGACTCGACATAAATATTTCTTAGCACTTTGTCTAAAATACATATTCGCTACATTTCAATATATAAATCATCAAAATGAAAATAAAAACACGTAAATATAATTTAATGGAACTGACAGAAAGGACATTTAGACTTGGGGGCATTATTTATTGAAAGCGCAATGCAAAACATCGGAAAAAGTTGACTTTTTTATGAGGGATGGTGCTACCTCAATTTCCGTTTTTAATTAAAGAATTTCAGGACCTAAAGTCATCACTGAATTTTTCGAGAATTTACCAAATTTTAGACTGAATAAAATTTTAAATTTGAAAATTGTTTCAAAAAATTCGGTACAAAACTAAAGTAATTTTAACGCACTAAATTAGTTTTGATAAAGTAATGGTTATTTGTGTTCTAGCCGGTATATTTTTCACAAGCGATTGGATAACTATTAGAGTGGTCCTTATTTTTTTTTTAATTTTTATTTTTGGGCTCCCACCCCCTAGATCTATTCTTTGGGCCAAAAAAATAGGGGGAACGTGGTCCGGAATTTTTTGGAAAAGATTTAGTGACCGCTCTAGGTCAAAAACGCCATTTTTGTCAAAAAAATTGGAATTTGCGCAATAATTTGTACTTAGTTCGTGAACTTTGGTGTTTTTGGACTTGTTTTCGATAGAGGACTTCTAAATCGATATTTTAAACCCAGCCCGATCGATTTCCATCACCCCCTTCCACTTTCAACCGATTTTTAACGACCAGAAAATCGGAATTTTTTTTAATTTTCCCTAATTTGTGTTTAGTTCATGAACTTTGGTATCTTTGGACATGTTTTTGATAAAGCACTTCAAAATCGATACATCCCGAGCAATTTTCATCGCCTCCTTCCACTTTCAACCAATTTTTAACGACCAGAAAAATCGGAAAAAATTTAATTTCCCCTAATTTGTGTTTAGTTCATGAACTTTGGTGTCTTTGGATATGTTTTCGATAAACCACTTCGAAATCGACACTTGAAGCCCATCCCGATCGATTTTCACCGTATCTTTTTTAACCGACTTTACCGTTTTTTGACGACCCGGACCACCGGTAAAAATTGTAATTTGGCCGATAATTCCTATTTGGTTCTTTAACTTTGGTGTCACTTCTAAATTGATAAGGGCACCTCCAGCGACTTTTACCGTTCCTTCTAGGTGTTAACCGATTTCTAACTGCCAGAAAACAGCCCATGTTTTCAAGAATTATTATCAACAGTTGACTCAAATACCGGGGGCCTATGTTATGATTAAATTGGTTCAATAGCCCAGACAGGATCCAGAGGAATGAAAAAAACCCAGATCATCCCGATACATCTGAGAAAGTTTTTTCAGCTCTTCAGCAACAATTGCGCCCAGAATGGTTCTCAGAAAATTATTTCCGATCTCAATTTATTGGAAAAAGTGAGTCAATAAATTTTGCATAATAACTTTATATTGAAAAGAGTAGGTTTATTGACAAAAGTATCAATATAGGCTTTCGAAAATGAGGTCTGTTACATATAAATTGTTCAATAGTTTTTCAGTAGCGTTTCTTTCTTGCTGTCTCCTTAATTTGTCCTGTAGTCTTCCAGCACTTGTAAGATATATTTTTTCTGCTCTATTTCTTGCTAGAAGCAGTTATTGTAGCCCGGGATGAGTTTCAGATTTCTTTCAGCGGTATCATTAACTACCTTCAAATTTTTCACTATAGTGCTGGATTCCACACAGGATTCCTTTCTTGCCCAATGATCAGAAGTTGTATTCAAGAAACCAGTATCCAGGCATAACCTTGTGAAAAAGTTCATAGACTGTGAATTTGTCAATAAACCTACTCTTTTTCCGATTTTTCTGGTCGTTAAGAATTGGTTGAAAGTGGAAGGAGGCGATGAAAATTGCTCGGGATGTATCGATTTTGAAGTGCTTTACCAAAAACATGTCCAAAGACACCAAAGTTCATGAACTAAACACAAATTAGGGGAAATTAAAAAAAAATCCGATTTTCTGGTCGTTAAAAATCGGTTGAAACTGGGAAGGAGGTGATGGAAATCGATCGGGATGGGCTTAAAATATCGATTTAGAAGTTCTCTATCGAAAACAAGTCTAAAAAAAACCAAAGTTCACGAACTAAATACAAATTATTGCGCAAATTCCATTTTTTTTTTGACAAAAATGGCGTTTTTGACCTAGAGCGGTCACTAAATCTTTTCCATAAAATTCCGGACCACGTTTCCCCCTATTTTTTTGGCCCAAAGAATAGATCTAGGGGGTGGGAGCCCAAAAATAAAAAAAAATTAAGGACCACTCTAATAACTACAATAAATTTTAAAAGTTGAATTTCAGTTAAGAAAAGAAATCCCGTTCAGGATTTTATAATTTGACTGTTTAGCGTAAAATAACCGGCTCTGTATTGAGGGTAATAAATTTTAATAATCCGAACAAGCTGGCGATAAGCCATTCGGTCGAGGATCCATTAACACAGATGAAGAATGGTTATGTTGGCATATGTTGGGCCTAACTCAATGTCATATGGGTGCATTTGGAAGGATAAACATATTTATTTTCTAATGTACTAGACAAAGACATATGTGACTCTAAACATTTTTACCACACACATGATAACGTGCAGAGTATTTTATCCTCCGACGAAAAATGTTGTGGTTAATGATAATTCCTAATTTTTTAATCCATAAGTAATTTATTTACAACTAAGGGCCTTTTATATTTTTTTTTGGCCTCGGAAACGTAGTCCATATATCCAGCTCAATGCGGCTACTATTTATATATACAAATTTTGGGTGAATAAATGAACAAATGAATAAATGAATAATGTCAGACGTATACACAACAACCATGGACCCGACCGAATACTTCTCGATCCCCGAAAAATCTTTCGGCCGGGCTGGGATTCGAACCCACACGGCACGCGGTGCTACCGGCACAAGCCTGTACCCACTACACCAACGGGCCGCCCTAGCCTTTTATAATAATTACAAATAAGTGTGTTTGTAAGATTCGTTAATCCCCGTTGCTCCGAAAGAGGTACATTCGTAAAGCTAAAGTTAAAGCTCGAAGCCACCTTGAAGACACCTCCTCGCATTTGTCCAGTCGCGAAAGGCGTATATGACAGAGTATTAAAATGAATCACTTTTTCGTAAAAGTACGGACTTAGTTTCGAAAATATGAAAAAATGTTATTTGAATAATACATTTAAAATAAATTTCCCGAAGGTGCAAAGAATTCATTTTTCTAAATTAGCGAAATATTGGTATTCATATTTTATGTTATAATAAAACAAATAAATACATACTTTTCTACAAAATATATTTACAGAGGTGAATTTAAAATGTTACTTTTAAGTATTTTTTCGTTTATGAATACAATTTCAAATGAATTTAGAGTTACGCTCCAGTACCCTTAAGGATCACTTGCATTATAATAGTAAGCATCGGATTTGAATTGTATTTTAAGAATTCGCATTAGGTGTTTGTGTCCCTTTTACTTTCTTCGCGCGAATTGGGGTGAATGTAATCGGCATCACTATGCCGCTCGCGCCGCCACCTCTTAGTCGGACCATTTTCCCTCTATATCGCTTCATATTTTCCGAAAGCGTCGAGCATCCAGCCGCCCCATTGCCGCACAAATGCGTCCGGATCAATTGGCAGTGTGTGCCGTCAGGAGTTTTAAGCGGGCCGTAAATTGGATTGAACGTCCAAAGCTGCATCACTAATGGCCTGATTGGATGTGAATCTCGCGTCGATAGACCGTCTCCGTTCGAATCCCTCTGCCCCCAAAACGGATTATAGTTCATAACCATTATTTCCCTCGACACTGCCCCCCGGCTGATTGATTGATTCGCCGCGGTAATACTCTAACTAATGAGTATATAATTAACGCTAGCCGAATCGATTGATTACATGCGAAATGCGCCACCATCTGTCACCACTATTTATTTTCCAATCCACCCGCCGACGATGATTAATCACTCTTCAGAGGATAAAAAACAAGTCGCAAAATCATTAGGAGAGGCCGTGGAAATGCAGGATTAAAAATCGGATGTTTATTGTTAGCCTTTTCCTGGCCCGGCGAGATTTACGGCGCAATAAAGCAGATGTTGAACGTTTTCGTTTTGGGGGCGCAATTATACGCGGACGGATCCGGCGATGTTAATAAGGGGGCGGCTAAAAACCGGGGGAGAACCGGTGACCCGAATTGAAATTGCCGGCGTGATTAATCGCGGCAATAGCTTTAAGGACATGTATATCCTCACAAGTCGCCTCAATCATTGTGACAAGAGCATTGCGAATGGCTCAAACACACAACTAACGCGGTTACAAATAACCGCCACTTTTCACAACCTCGGCTATTTCTGAACAATTACACACACGGATTCGCCATTAATTCGAAACGTCGAAAAATGCCCCATTCAGTCCGGATACGGTTTAATTATCCTTGTAAGCGGATGCAGATGTTGCATTCGCTTTTATTTGCGACGATTAATAGCCGACCCTTTAAAGGATTTTACGGTAATTGTTGAACTTTGATTGGTTCAGCTATTGATCAGCAGTTGCATTTTCTACTACATTGATTTCAAAACAAATTTTTGAGAAGATTGTGAATTCAAGGGTAACTCGTAATGTAGAAATATAAGCAGCCAATTACTGATGGTTATTTATACACTAGTAAATACCATATGTATAAAAAATATTTAGATAAGGCTTGGCCATGATAAACAAAATCACGGTCTTAGATTAGTTCAGCACGTTGTTGACTTTATGTCAATTAATTACTTTGAACAACTGGTGGCGAAGACGTGATGCGACGTATCAAACCTTCAACTTACGTTCCGAAATACAAAGCCACCCTTTATCTAAATATTTTTTATACAAATGGTATTATTGAACCTAGAATAATAGATATAGTATATCTGTATATACCAAGCAAGTTGATGTAGTGAAAGAAACATGCCAAAATTATTTTTTGGTAAATTCGGGTTTATTTATGGTTGTTGGTTGTTAATTTGGAGATCCTTGGAGGTCCTATTGTAATTTTCTGAAAGTCCATTGTTGTCATCTTTGCCTTAGAGGTTATTACATGCAACTATACCCTAAAAATGTTTCAATTAAAGAAATTAGATGTGTGATTGCTGAACGTGAGTGGCTAAATTAAATTTACTCATTTTTCAGGATATGGAATTATACAATGTCCATTTTTCTCACTATTGCCACCAGCTATCGCTGTTTCTATTTACGATTTTTAGGTTTTTGAAATGAAACTGCGTACGTTGCTTTCCACTATCAATTTCTAATTAAACAAACATTAAGCGCAAATGGTTCATTCTACCAGATTGGTACAAATAGTGAAACATCAAGTCTAATTTATGCGAATCAGCCACCACCAGCTCGTAGTAGCATAATTGCATTGAAAAAATTGAATAGCATGGAGATGTTTCAAACTCCCAGAAAAAGATAAGTTGAAGACTGAAGAACGTCGTCACCATTGATAACGCTGTGGAAATTCACCACCGCCTATTACAATAGCCGACAACTTTGCAAAGACAAATTTCATGAGAATTATCAGGCGATCTGAATAAATTATTATACACTGTGTACATAAAGTAAGGAATAAATTCGTTTAAAATTCAAGGCATTTTCTTTCAGAAAAATGCTCGGACACGTGTATTATTATTTTTTAACGTGCATTTTTTGAGATAAAATTCAAATGTACAGGGTGTCCCAAAATTGAGATACGACCCCTACGTTAAAATTTTTAAATGTGAACCCCCATTTTTGTTGCATTACGTAAAATTCTGAGTATTTTTCATGTAGCATACCCCATATTCAGCTGTTTTCGAAGAAATGGCGTTTAAAAAAGTACTACTACTATTTTATTTCTATATCATTTCATTATGTAATTATGTAAATAATGATTTTCGCTTATTAATTCCAATGTTTCAATGAAACCTTATTATCTTTTACCAGAAATATAGGTTTCACCGAAACATTGAAATTAATAAGGAAAAATAATTTCATTAAGTAAATAATGATTTTTGCTTAATAATTCCAATGTTTCGATGAAACCTTGTTATCTTTTACCAGAAATAAAATAGTAGTAGTACTTTTTAAACTTCGAAAACAGCTGAATATCGACATGGGGTATGCTACATGAAAAATACTCAGAATTTTACGTAGAATCCATAAATGCAACAAATAATGGGGGTTCACATTTGAAAATTTTAACTTAGGGGTCGTATCTCGATTTTGAATTTTATCTCAAAAAATGCGCGTTAAAAAATAATAATACACGTGTCCGAGCATTTTTCTGAAAGAAAATGCCTTGAATTTTAATCGAATTTATTCCTTACTTTATGTACACAGTGTATATGAAATTGGTTCGAAACGTTTTCGCCCAAGATTAGTGAGTTCGTTGAATGAAAATAACCTATAGATCGTAGATTTCAGTTTTGTGGAGAGTTTTGGAATTCACTGGAAGATGGACGATGTGGTCAGACGAAGCCAAATTTCATTTTTGTGGTCGTTTCAATCTCCATAACTGCGTTTATAATTCTGATGAAAATCCTCATGTTATTCTTTTAGATCGTTTGGAATTAACGGTTGCTATTTAGTCGGGAAGAATTATTGATCCCTTTTTTTCTGGAAGAAAATATTACCGGCAATCCTTTAATTTGCGAAACAATAATGTCGGTTATTTTTTAACACTGTCCTCTAGATATAATTTTCCAACAAGACGGCGCCCCACCATCATTTTGTTATTTGCAATGATTATGTATAAGTAGATACCATAGACATCCCTGTCCTAGTACACCTATGAAGCAAACATGTGCAACGTGCCGTTTTATACCCTCATCGTTCTAGCACGATATCTCACTCGCGATCGTGAATTAAGGCGCGTCCACACTATGCCGCGATTTGCCCTTGGCAATGCCAATTGGCAAAGCCAAATTTGCAAAGCCAGCGACTGTAAAAACGTCTACATATGTGTTGGCATTCATTTGGTGTAGTCGCACAATGTATTTACTAATTGCTTTAGTTGCGGTTATCATACTCGAGAATGAAAAAAAAAGACGGCGCAAACGACGATTTTGGGTACGTCCAAGCCTTCAAAGTAGAGCACAATACGGAACTTGTGACTTGATGAAGGATTTACTACTGGATGATATGAACGAATTGAATCTTGAGTACAGATCTGGATGTGGTTTCAGAAACTTTTTTCGAATGAGAAGTAGTGATTTTGAAGTTCTTCTTAATTTGATTCCACCAAATTTCAAGAAGGAAGATACGTCATTCAAATTAGCTATTTCCGCCGATGGACGCTTAGCAGTTACTTTGCGATTTCTACCGACGGGAGATTCCTATCACTCGTTAAGTTACATGTTCAAGATGTCGAAACAAATAATTTCAAAAATCATACCGAATGTTTGTGATACAATAGTCAGCGTTTTACGAGATTACATCAAGGTAAGGAAATTAAAGTATCTATTAAAAATGAAAAAATGTATTTCAAAAAAGGTTTCAAAAAACTATTATACATTTTATACATATAAAAAAAATGTAAAACAGAAAACTTTACAGCTATCTATAGTTCCATCAAAATTCTGTCCATATAATCACTGTTAGTAGGCGCATATGAAGAAGACGGCGTGGGGCTTGGCAGTGAGTGTTGAATGGTCGTTGGCAATTGACCAGAATAAGAACGCTGCACAGTGCTTCAGAATTCGAAAAAGTTGGCCAAAAGTCTAAATCTTGTTAAATTTTGACATAAATGGGTACTAATCATAGATTATGATGTCAAAATTGAAAAATTAAAAATGGCGGATCCAATATGGCGGACATAAATGATAAAATTATTATTGTCCGCACTGGAGAAATCCAATATTTTAGAATAACAATGATCTCAGCTCTCTGGTAATTATTTTATAATTTAGTCAGGGTGTGTAGAAGACCTTTTTTTATATCATAAAATGGTATAAATTTCGAGTAAATTTTGAAAATTTTAAGTCGGTAGCAGTTGTTTTAATATTCTTTTGGCAGCACTGAAGTAATACGCAATCTCAGTATTACAATTAACTCAGTTCTCGGGTGATTATTTTGAAATTTAGTAAAGATGTGTTTGAGATTATTTTTAAATCATAAAAAATAATCAATGTTTAGTAAATTTCCAAAATTTCAAGTTTGTATCATTTGTTTTTACATTTATTTGGCTACACTAGAGAAATTGGCAACTTCCGTATAACAATTTACTCGGTTATCACATGATTATTTCCAAAGTTAGTGAAGGGACTTGTTACATTTTTCTTAAATCATAAAGCAGAATCAATTTTGAGCAAATTTCAAGTTGGTCACAATTGTTTTTACATTTATTTGGCCACACTGAAGAAATTCGCAACTTTAACAACAATATAATGATTATTTTCAAAATTAGTGAAAAATTACCGTTCTTATTTACACCTATTACCATGGTTACATAGAGAATAAACGTGTCATATAAATTACGATTATTTCTATTCACTCGTATAAATTGTAATTTGAATTGTCTATAAATTAAAACTTGATGATAATAAAAAAATAATGTACCAAATAATCACCATGGCCGTACAATGATTTTTGGCCCTCGGCACTTTCCACCCTCGAGCCAAAACCATAACTATAATTTATACTAAACAGGGTGTGTACAAATTGACGGGAAACTATTGTGATCGTAAAAAAATCTGTATGCGGAAATATACATTCCATTTCGTCGATTCCGACAATTTATGTAAAAAACTGATTTTTTACTTTATCCGTACAAACTACGGGAAAGTGTTCTGATTGTAAAAAAAAATCCAATTTTTTTTTTGCGAAAATATCCATTTCATAGATTTCGACAATTTTTGTTAAAAAAATGTGTGTCTGCCTTTGTGTCTGTCTGTCTGTCATATTGATTTTTACTTGTTGTGTTGTGATTGTAAAAAAATTCCAAATATTTTTTTTGCGGAAATATCAGTTGCTTCGATTCTGACAATTTTTGTAAAAAATATGTGTCTCTGCCTTTGTGTCTCTCTGTCTGTTATATTTAGTTTCTACTTCCTCCGTACCAACTACGGGAAAATATTGTGATCTTACGAAATTTCCATTTTTTTTTTGCGGAACAGCCGTTTTGTTTATTCCGACAATTTTTGTGAAAAAGAAAATGTCTGTGTGTCCGCCTTTGTGTCTGTCACATTTATTTTTTATTTTCTCCTTAAAAACTAAGGGAAAATATTGGGATCGTAACAAACTTCCAAATATTTTCTTTCCGGAAATATCGATTTCGTCGATTCAGACAATTTTTGTAGAAAATATGTGTGTCTGTCATATTTATTTGTAAAAAAATAAAATAGAAACAACCTTACTTATTGCAGAAAGTATTAAATAAATTCAAAAAACGAAATGTAGCCTGAATATATAAATATTCAACCTGTTCGTAACTCTGCAAGCAAAATTAAGTCTTACTAAGACTCACTAGCCAGGGAAGTAGTTGTTTCAATAAGTTATTTGTTTATAGTCTTAGTAAGACTTAATTTTGCTTGCAGAGTTACGAACAGGTTGAATATTTATATATTCAGGCTACATTTCGTTTTTTGAATTTATATTTATTTGTGTCTGTCTGTCATATTTATTTTCTACTTTCTCCGTACAAACCACGTCAAGGTATTGTGATCGTAGATAATTTCCATTTTTTTTTGCGGAAATAGCTATTTCGTTGATTCCGACAATTTTTGTGAAAAAAATGTGTCTGTGTGTCTGTCTGTCAGTTTTATATTTTCTTTCTCCTTACAAACTAAAGGAAAATATTGTGATTGTAAAAAATTTCCAAATTTTTTTTTGCGAAAATATCCATTTCGTCGATTCCGATAATTTTTGTAAAAAAAAATATGTGTCTGCCTTTGTATCTGTCTGTCTGCCATATTAATTTTTACTTTCTCCATACTAACTACGGGAAACTATTGTGATCGTAAAAAAAAACTTTTTTTTGTGGCAAAATGCATTTCCGTCGATTCCGACAATTTTTGTAAAAAAATGTTTGTCTGTGTGTCTGTCTGTCTGCCATATTAATTTGCTACTTTCTTCGTACAAACTACGAGAAAGTATGGTGATCGAAAAGAATTTCTAAACATTTTTTTTGCGGAAATATCCATTTCATCGATTCCGACAATTTTTGTTAAAACAGAAGTCCGTGTGAGTGTCTGCCTTTGTATATATCTATCTGTCATTTCTATGTTTTACTTTCTCCGTACAAACTTCTTTCAAATTCCTCATTTGTTCTTTTTTCATTAATTTGACTTTTAAAATGATCAGGGAAGATAACATTCCAATATAAAAAAAATGACATTCCGTTTTTGTTAATCTACACCCTGTATACATATACACATCAAAAATACAAGATATTTAATAAAATATGAAGTCGAATTTTTCAACGATATTGCACATCAGCAATAAAAATAATCCCACACTGAGGAATGCAAGTGAATGCAGCTAATTGTTGTTTATCACGTTAAAGGACACTATAATACATATTTTTATTGTTATAGGAACACAGGCATACATAGGCAAAAAAATATTTCCATGAATGTTTAAAATGTATCTATCTATTTTTAACGTAAATTCCTATAATTGCCAACAAACATTTTGTATGCATATTAAATGTAATAACCATTAATTTACCTTCAGGAAGATCCATAATAACAAGGAAAAAAATCCCAGTACATAAAGATTATTATCTATAGTGATAAACCGACGCCAAACTTTCACCTCGTCTGAACGTCTTCCACGTGTCTAACAAGGCAACAAGTTTGAACGTGGATTAGGAGGCATTTTGTAGTAGATACAATCATATTCTTCCATTGTGGCATCCAGTGGAACCCTCTGGACACGACTATATTGTACTAAACTCAAAATATTGACTTTCATTTTTTGACTTTTGGCCAGCTTTTTCGAATTCTGAACCACTGTGCGCTGTTGAGGATGTGGAGGGTCTCTGGGAATATATCCAGGTACAACAGGGTAGGAAAATGGTGTCTGAGAAAAGTGTGGTACATTGTAAAAAGGGTGCGAGTAAGTTGTGTTGACTGAATTGGGGTTGTCATATTTTCCCATTTCCGCCTCAAATGGAATGTTACTGATGAGATGTTTTACTATTTTTTTTTGCATTTAACGTTAGAAGGTCTCTAATTCGCATCCCTACTTGATCTCCAAAAGCCGTGTACTGGTCTTTCAATGCATTGCGTACTTGAATATCTTTCATAATGGAAAGGGTTTCTTCTGTCGTCGAAAACTTGTGTTTCTTCTGCGAGTCTGATCGTGCAGGTGGGGACAGTTTCCTTTTGCTTCCTTTTTTACCGCTTTCAGAAGTTACGTCACTATCCTCTTGGGGCTCTTGGTCGACATTCTGAGTTTCTTCTTGAGTGACTTCCACATTCTCATCAGATGTTTGCTAGTCCTAGATAAACAAGAAATTTATCTAGTTAAATAAAAATGCAATAAGTATTATCATTATTTTGTTTCATATGCCACAAAGTGAGACTGAGTGGAAAACTATTGCAAAGGATAGATGGAATTTCCAAAGCTGCATTGGCGCTTTTGACGGGAAGCATATCCGTTTGCAAGCACCAATTCACAGTGGGACAGAATATTTTAATTACAAGGGAATGTTTAGTATCGTTCTCTTTGCGGCTGTAGATGCGAACTATAATTTCATTAATGTAAATGGTTGTCAAGGAAGAATATCAGATGGGGTGTATTTAGTGAAACAACATTCTAAAAAGGCCTCCTGGATAGCGCAATGCATCTCCCTCCCCCTTTTGCACTTCCCGAAAGAAGCAGTGCAACGCCGTGTGTTTTTGTTGCAGACGATGCATTTCCTCTTTCGAGAAATATCATGAAACCCTTCCCGAGAACTCAACTGAAAGGTTCAAAACAAAGGATTTTTAACTATCGCCTTAGCAGAGCACGTAGAGTGTCTGAGAATGCATTCGGGATAATATCCTCTGTATATCGCATACTGCGAAGACCTTTGTTTTAGAACCAGAGCGGGCTAAGAAAGTGGTTCTAGCAGTACTTTATCTACATAATTTCTTAAGAAAAGGCAACTCTAGAGCGATTTACAATCCTCCCGGAATATTTGATTCTGACTGCTTGACCACAGGTGAGATTAACCCAGGAGTTTGGAGACAATCACCTTCAAATCAAGCATTGACGAATATTCCCAGAAGTGCAAGAAAATACTGATGATTCACAGGCGATCGGGAATGAATTTTGCAGAATTTTTTACTTTTCCAGATGAAATAGTACCTTTTCAAAATGACAAATAATAACAAAACTTTAAGCATGTTACATTGATTCTTCTCGGTGCCATCATAATTCAGAATAAAATGCAAAATATGATGATGTAACTTACAATCAAAATTATAAATAGCGTGGTGTATCATAAATTGTGAGAATATTTTTCAATTATTACCAATAAAATATTTCAAACATTATTACTTTTTATGTTCTTACCTGCGTGTGCGTGTCCATCTCATTCCTCTTGGTTGATTTCGATTTTTAAGAAAAAGCATGCAAATCCATTTACTTTTGTAAACATCATCGCTTCCCGCACCAGATTTAATAGCGTCTCTCTATTTTTATTTCTCGCAAAAAATGACACACCAAGTTCTTAATTTTTCTTTCCACTTCCTCTTTCTTCACTCCAAAACTGACCGCAATTTCCAAAAGGGCGTCCATTTTTTTTGTTCCTGCCTTTGTAATCTTTTAAACGACAGTCCCACAGAACAGGACGATCCCGGTATAGATTGATCAAATTAATAACTTCCTTGTTCGTGCACTCTATTTGAAAGCACGTGCTAACTGGCGGACAGTCTGAATCACAACTGAAGCCGCGAGAGGCCAGTGGTTGACACGTCCCCACTCCCCGTTTTCGTTAGCTTCCTTTGAAGGCGACCCACACTTCAGCGATTTTGATTAGCATACGGGTGGCTTATTGGCACATGCCAACGGTCGCGTCTACATCGAATCGACTTTGCCAACTGGCCATGCCAATTGGACAAGGCGTTGGAAACTGTATTTTTCACCTTGAATAATTTGGCCAAGGCAGTAAATTTTCCTCTTCTTTGCAGTTGTGTACCGCTCACGCTCTTCGAGCCCCGATCTTTATATTATCTCTTCCGCCACTTATTTATCATTTATTGAATTTACTCTTAGCGTCCACGCTTCTGTCCCATACATTAGGAAGTCAATGTTGGTGTTAGTCAAGATTTTTCTGAGTTTTGTTCTATTTTACATTTAATTTCGATGTCAGACTCATATGTTATTGATGACACAAACCAGGTATTACATTTTGCGGCTTCCTCTATTTCCTCACCATCTATTCTTATATGAATATTATGCGGGTGGCTTCTGCAGATCACTACGAATTGTGTCTTTTTGAAAAATTATATTTAAATAAATAAATAACATTAAATTCAAACTATTTAAAAGCTTTCAAACTTAATTCGAGGGACTTTGTATTTAAACAAAACTTCAATGCATGACTTTTTATGTAATAGATATTTAACTATTATTCATGCATACTGCAAAATGCTTTTTGGCAAAAATAGGATTTCATTCTCGACTTTGTTACTTTGTTAATCGTTTCAGGCAACTTGTTAGAAACTTTAAGACCATAATAATTTATGCCGTTTGAAGATTTAGGAAGGCGTAAGCGTTGCAGGTAAACGCTTGTGAAAGATGCCATTCATTGTGGGGATTAACTTATTTATTAATTTCCCAACAGAAAACATCCAATTACAGGGAAACATTAAAATTAAATACATAATACAATCTATCATAATAAGAAATATTACAGTATACCAGCGCTGTCCAACTTGTCTTAGTCAGCGGGCCAGTTTTTCTTTAGCAAATATTTCGCGGGCCGAAAAGGAGAGGTAAATAAAAAGTCAGTTCATGTCAACTCAAAAGTTATTTTATTTAAATGAAAAAAATAAAGTCAAAGATAATAACATTTTTTCGACAATAAAGTTTATATTTTTGCATAATAAATCTTGCGGTGTATTTAATGTTAAAATTAAATATCACATAGTAACGGACAAAAAAATGTTATTCTTAAAAATAATACATAACAAGAAATAATAAAAACACAATAAAATTAGAAAATTATTAAGCCTAAACTATTTAATGGGAGCATTAAATGGCCCTTGTTGTTGAGCAACAATTCTTTTATGTCTATATCAATATTTGTTGTGGCAACTCTAATTATATTTTCAAGAGTGGAGTCTTTCAAGCTATTTCTAACTTTTGATTTTATATATTTCATGCCAGAGAATGCACGCTCGCAGATGTATGTACTTCCGAACATAGAAATAATTTGAAGTCCAAAATCTCTCATTTTTTTTATATTTTTCTTTATCCAAATGTTTGAACACTTGTATTCCAGTTGATCCACTAGTTGCAATGAATGGGTCAGTCAAAATTTGATGTACAGTTTACTACAACTCGCGGGCCGTAAAAAAAAATCTTCGCGGGCCGCCAGTTGGACAGCGCTGCAGTATACTATTCTAACAAAATCAGTTATTAGTTATGTATTATTTCTGCAGGGAATTGGCAATTCAATAATTATATCTATAGTCTGGCCGCGCTTTGATGTCATCTGAGGTGATTAAGCTGGGCTGCTGCTTTATCCGTCTCAAATGCCCGAGGTTCTCAATAAGCGAACATGAGATGTTGGGTTGCATGCATATTTATTTTCAAAGTTGTCTGTAACCTTTTAGAAACCACTGATTTATAAATAGAAGCCGACTGCACCATCACCTCAGATGCCATCGTAGCGCGGCCAGATTATACG
Source organism: Ocypus olens (assembly GCA_910593695.2). Taxonomy (NCBI): domain Eukaryota; kingdom Metazoa; phylum Arthropoda; class Insecta; order Coleoptera; family Staphylinidae; genus Ocypus; species Ocypus olens. Next base: position 17,031,586 of record OU343051.1, read on the forward strand.
CACTGATATTTTTATTAGATCTCAAGAATGACCAAACTCTATGTACCAAAATACCGCAGCACGATCTTTCTGTTGATTTTTGTAGAAGTAATCTTCAATTTTGTCTTAAAAGTATATTTAAGCACCCTTTTAGACAATTATCACACTTTAAAATTTCACTAACTTATTCGATTCTCATTAATCAATCAGCATCGACCGAGATAAATGAATGATAATTTTTGAAATCCTGCAATCATTAATTCCATTTATATATTAAGTAATTCTCTAAACAAATTAGTTTTGTATCCTTTCCGAAAACAATTAACGCCCCATCAATTTACTTAATCCCAGTTCCGATTGAACGGATATCTGGACGGACTTATGCACCCCAATCTCATTACGGTTAGTCGATTGCCGCTCTGTTTGGGGGGAGAAAAGAAAAATGGATGAGACCCGTTACTAGTTTAAAGTTGCTCGGATATATAAGCTCGAATAGAATGGGGAAATGCGGATTAATTTAGCCGTTAAATGGGCCGACAAGTTAACATCGCGGTTAATTATTAAACGAGCGAAGTCGTCGTTTTTTTTACCCATATTTACTAAAGCGTCATGTTAAATATTTCAATAAATAAACTCTGAAACTGTTCCCGTTTCCCGTAACCCGGGTGCATGAACAATATGGAAAAATATCAATAATGCATATGCGAATGAATAGCTCGCGTGCTGCCCGTATGAAATATGTTGCAATACTTTTAATAAACATTTTACGAGCGCAAACAAATTTGAAATGTAGATATGAGGGAAATCGTGCGGGGGTGTCCATAAAAGTAAGATACGACAATGGGCTATCCGATATGTTTGGACACCTTTATCGATATTGGAAGAATTTTTCTTTGCATGGTTATTGTGTATGTATACATTTTATACATTTCTCCTGAACGTGCAATAAAGGACCTGCGATATATGTACATCCGATTTCGATCGAAAACTCGTAAATTCTCAAATACCCGGATTAGAAGAATTATATTAGCGCAAGCCAATCAATCGCGAAACAACATCAGCCCTTTAACGCTAATCCTCCCCCATTCACCATGGCGCTCATCGAGTGTCCGACAAGTAATTAAATCACACTGTTATTTAGTGCAAAACCATGTACTGGTGCAATGGGATAGTTCCAATTCGACCGGATTTATATGAAGGGCAAAGGGCACAACAAAAACTCGCATCCGCATACCCTCACACAAGCACACAAAACCCTTTCAATATAATTTCTTTAATAAAAGCGGCAGGAATGAGATACGACCGGTCATATTTTGCTCCAGAACATGTGTCACATATAAATACGATTTGACACATTGCTAAGGCGATAACGTCCTTATACATTTTTTCCGGCTCATTTTTTCCTTTCGATCCTCCTCCGCCTTCCCCCGACAGTCATCAAAATTATATCACTCGAGAGTTCGGTCCGATCTGGGGCCACGCGTGTCGTGCGACACCCCCATTAATCACATTTCACCCTTTCGCCCTGGCCCACCGAAAAAAAGAGTGGACGTGGTTTCCGATTTCCTGGAAATTCACTGCAATTTACACATTAATCATTATCTTTCGGAACGTAATTGCCCCCCGGTTCGGAATCATCAATTGTTTTCGGGTCTTATTTCGGAGGTGTATCGCAATTGCCGGGAAAGGCGAGTTGAATTATAGAGGAAGATAAAATGCGGACAGAAACTTGACTTTTTGCCGAGGAAAAACCGCCACGCCAAGAATGGTAGTAGATTAAGTGCAAACGGGTTTAGCCAAGCGTTTATATCTACTTACTTTTTATAATTATCTTTCGGAAACGATCAATCACGAATTTCGCAGCCATTTATCATTGTATTAATTGCACAGAAAGCAAGTGCTAACTTAAAGACCACTCATAAATCAAATTAAATTTAAATCTTTATGTATCTGCAATCCAAGATAAGAGAATCTTAAATTATTCAAAAAGCCTGAAACAGTAAGATATTCGCAGACTTACGTATTATATGATCGGATTCTTTTATCCTCTAGAAGCATGAAATGATTGTTTTAATAAACGTATGTTGTTAGTTATAAATAAATGTCAGTTTTGATGCATCACTTTTTCAGAATGAACTGAACACGAAGTTTTCCTTCTGTAAAGTTAGTTTCGAAAGGTGCGGCGCAAGGCTGGAAATTAAGAATGGTCCTCTTTGAAACCGTTCAACTTTTATCTGGAACATTTTTTTGAATCATTGATAGTTTGATAAAATCCACCCTGATTTTTTTCTTTTTGACTGAATTCTGCTAAAAACTTTGCATAGGAATGCCTTGAGCCCATGACATTTTTTTCTTCAGCATGTTATAAGCTACAATATATATGAAATTTAGCCGATTTAACCGGGAGAACAAAATCCTATATAATTATTTTGGAATTCGAAAAAAATTACGAATATAATACTTTCACGCATTCTCTAGGACAGTGGTGGGGAAACTTTTTTTAAGACTGGCCATTTGTAATAACTAGATAATCGTAGCGGGCCAAAGAATAATGCTTAATCGTTAACTAATTTATGTGTTCTATAAACATATACATATATTATTACATACACTTATTATTTTAATAGTAAAAAAGCAAAAGGTAACAAAATTATAAGCACAAAATATAAAATGAATTTAGTGTAGTTCTTGATGTGAAGTATTATCACTTTATTTTCTGGTGTCATTACTGGTTGATGGTGCATGAGAAAAATGAAATTGAGACTGTTTCATCAAAATTTCATCATAGTCCGGTACCATTTGCGAAGCAGAAATTCTTAAAACTGATCAAAGGTGCTCATCTGTAATTCTGTTTCTTAAAGAAGTTTTCCTAAGCTTCATTATTGAAAAGATTTGTTCGCATATATAATATGAGCCGAACATTGTCATTATCTTCATTGCATGAGTAATTAGATTTGAGAAATTATCTGGACTTAAATTTTTATAAAATTCTAGTAATGGTACTGTATGAAAAGTTTGTTTCAAGAGAGTATTACAGTTCAGCTCTATTAACTCAAGTTGAAATTTTGCATCAACTTCTTCGTAATTAACATTGAATGGGGTCGCAAAAATACTAAACTCTGGTTCCATTTTTCTAAAGTCCTGAAATCTCCTTTCAAATTCTGTAGATAGTTTTCTCAAATTAATTTCGTATTTTTTAATCTTATTGTTTGATATAGTGAATTTTAAAGATTGTATACTTGGAAAATGAGAAAAATCAGATTTAGAGATCTGATTAGCAAATAATAATAACTGTAATTTGAAACTTTTCAGGTATTGCCAAATATCGTGAAGAAACTGATTTTTCCTTACAATTTGAGATTAAGTTTATTCATGTATGTGAAAAAAGCGAAATCAGAAAGCCACGTTTCGTTTTCTAAGACGTCAAATTGATTATAAATGTCTTTATCAAGTAGAAAATTCACAATATCGTCTTTTAAATCCCAAATTCTTTCAAATACTTTTCCAGCACTTAACCAACGAACTTTTGAATAATACAAGATATCGGAATGCTCAGCATGTACGGACTCCAAAAACTGTTGAAACTGGCGATGTAATAATCCTCTGGAACGAATCATATATTCTAGTTTTACAACAATATTAAGTATATGGTCAATATCTAAAGCCGATTTACAGAGAGCATCCTGATGTATAAGGCAATGCAAAAAAACAACATCATTTTCCGGATACTTAGAATTAAATTTCCCAACAAATCCTTGATTGATTCCAACCATATTAGGAGCACCATCTGTAGTTACATTAAATAGCTTGTCAATAGGTAAACGAAGTTTATCGATGCAATTTTCAAATTTACAAAATATATCGGCACCAGTCATTGTTCCTTTCATTGATGCAGCCCTGCAAGTTCTTCTGTAATTTCAAAGTGGGCGTTGATTCCTTCTACAAATATGAGTAACTGCGCAGTATCGCTGATATCTGTACTTTCATCCATGGTAATTGAATAAAAAATAAATTTTTGAGTTTTTGTAGTCAGTTGTGAAATTAGATTTTTATCAATATTTTCAATTCTCTCGGTGATTGTTCTTCTTGAGAGAGACAGTGACTGAAAATCCTTTTTCTTGTCAGGGCACATAATATCGCACATATCTATCATGCACTGCTTTATAAATTCACCATCTGAAAATGCTTTATTAGATTTAGCAATATTATAAGCCAACACATAACTGGCTTTTTTAGCGCATCTTTGAGAATGATTAGCTCTCTGAAATAATTGTTGTTGACTTGATAAAGTTTTTATTAAATCTTTTGATTTAATTTTTTTACCTCTTCACTTAACGATGAGTAGGAGTGGTTTTCATGTTTGCTCTTGAAATGGCGTTGAATGTTATATTCTTTTAAAACTGCAACAGTTGTATTGCAAAGTAAGCACACAGGTTTTTCTTTAAATAAAGTAAAGAAATATTTCCACGTCCATTCTTCTTTAAAAACTCGACATTCTGAATCCACTTTTCTTTTTTTAACATCCATTTTAGACGTTACCTACTACGGAGAACAACACACAGAAACGCAATTGACGAAAGCTTACTGCTAACTAATGCTCTTACGCGGGAGTTTGTTGAGGCACTGGGAGTTTGGGGAATTACACAAACAATTACTCGAGTCACAGCTGGTCGTTGCAGATGACTGACTAAGTCGTTAACTAACTGATCTTCGGGCGGCCTCGCTTGTATTTATACCTACCTGCGAGAGTGTCTGGAAGTTTCGAGCGAAGATGAGTCATCTGTTTAGGTCGGATGGATTTGTCCAGAATACTATTGTGTTTTGAATATCGCCGCAGGTAGTTTTTTATGCGGGTCGTCACATTACGAAGTAAGAACGCGTTCAAAAATTCTCACGACGGCACTCTTAAACGGGCCGGATTAAACCTTTCCGCGGGCCGGACTTGGCCCGCGGGCCGTAGTTTCCCCATCACTGCTCTAGGAAGAATGTGAAAACTTCAGGCTACGGCCACACGGGCGTGAATTCACGCTCTTTATTTCGCGATTTTTCACGCTGGCCGGAATTCCCGCTACATTACCGTCTTTTCACGCAAAAGAAATCCCCTTCTGCCGTGGCCACACGAGCGTCGGAGTCCTTGGAAGATTTGTGAAAAATGTACCGAATTTCTTTAAATAAAAATGCAGTTGTTCCACCTTGTACTGCTGTTGTTATTTGCCGTTTACGTCGTCGATGTCAAAGAAAATACTGGATTTATCCATTATTGGTAACAGAAATCCAGCAATCCATCTTCACATCCCTGTTTTCATAAACTATATGTTTTAAATCATAAAGACAAAGGTGCTTCTGCACTTCCATAATTATTGTTTCAACATCAAAAAAATCCATGACGAAATAAAAACTAGAAGATGGTAGGACAAATAGGTTACGGCGTGATTTTCCACCCATGTGGACACTCCTCTCGCGTGAAATTCCGCAAGCAAATGGACACAGGCGCATTTTCTGGCAAAAAAGACGCGCCCGCCAGCCTCATAGCGTCTGGCCGGCCAAGTTTAAATTCATGTAGTGTATTTTTTTTCTGCTCAAACGCAGCGCGAATTCACGCACGTGTGGCCGTAGCCTATATTAGTCGATAGATCTACGTTTTAATGGTCACTTACTATAATCCCAAAGTATGTTTAAGTTGTTGATTCAATATTTACTTACGTAAGCGGTATGAGTGTAATACATCAATTTGTACCGATATGTCACTGAGATATGTACAGTTAAATATCGCAGTGATACAATGATTATAGTATACATCTAGAATCATAAAGCTGATGCATAATCGATAGTTGGTTTGAGGTGTTCTCAATTACATGGCTTTATTTTGGGGACGCAATAAGTTTTAAATTTTCATATCAAAAAAATATTGATGGCCATTATATATTATATATTACTTTTTCTGATTTAATGGTGATTTATAGTGGCATTGTCCATGTTTATTAATTTTTTTTAAAGAACTTGCGAGATTTCGGAAAAGTCTTATTTCTTACAAATTGTTCATTTTGGCATTCCCTACAATTATTGGGCACACGTTGACTGTCACGTTCATTTTCAGGATTCCGGACAAAAAACTCAATTCGATTTAACTGCCCAAGGACTAGAAATATATCTCTTACTTTTTAATTATCACGTCATAATTATCATGTCAAAAATACAATATTTCTGGATGGATTTAAGAAGTTTGAATCGAATTCTGGCAATCACTATTTTTAGAATTTTTTTAAATCACAAAATGCAAATTACATTTTTCTAAAAATCAAGTTTAGAGTATTGATATTTTGTTTCCAGTGAGGGTATGTCGATCATTTCCTGGTATGTTGAAAATATAATATTTCTGGATAGATTTAAGAAGTTTAAAGCTAATTCCTGCAGTCATTTTTTTTAGAATTCTTTAAATCACAAGATGCAAATTATGTTTTTCTAAAACTCAAGTTTCTAGTGTAGACATTTTGTTTCCAGTGGGGGAAGATCGATCATTTACCAGTATGTTAAAAATACTGTATTTCTGGATGGATTTAAGAAGTTTGAATCGAATTCTGGTAGTCACTATTTTTTTAGATTTTTTTTAAATCACAAGATGCAAATTTCGTTTTTCTAAAAATCAGGTTTCGAGTGTTAGCATTTTGTTTCCAGTGGGGGTACGTCAATCATTTTCCAGTATGTCAAAAATACAATATTTCTAGATGGATTTGAGAAGTTTGAAGATAATTCAGGCAGTCACTCTTTGTTGATGCAATAGCTTCCAGCTTTAGTGCGTCGATTTAGAAAATTCATAAATACGAAGAGGAAAGTTTAATCGAGATATACACTTAAAAAACGGGCGTAAGGAAGAAAACGTATTTTTTGTTTACCATGTGTTTTGTTTGGGGCTGAGGTTACATGGACGAAGAACCGTATTACAGATTTAGTGCACATCTGGGACAAAATTAAAATACAGGACAAATCAAAAGTACATATAAATAATATTTCCATTCTTTTATTCAAAACGTAGACTAGGGGATATCTTGTTTGTATACTAAGTGGCTCCACCCTGAAAATGTTCCACGAGCCGCCACTGTCGCGAGGTATGGATTTCTGCATGCAACGGAGGAAATTATTTTTTTTGGGGTTGAAGGGGTGCCCGTAACGTATTTTTGTCTTTTTTTTTGGCCTCGGGATCGTAGCCCATATGGTCAGCTCAAGGCGGCTATTTATGTACAATTTTTTTTATGAATAAATGAGCAAATTAATAATATCAGGCGTATACAACAACCATGGATCCCAGCGAATACTTCTCGATCCTCGAAAAATCTTTCGCCCGGGCTGGGATTCGAACCCACACGGCACGCGGTGCAACCGGCACAAACGGTCGCCTGTACCCACTACGCCAACGGGCCGCCATTTTTGTCTTTTGATTATTAAAGTACATGTACAAGGTGGGGCCAACGTAAGGTCCTAACATATAAATTTGCTGCCATTTTGTTAGAAATAAAAAAAAATTAGAAAGTTCATTGGAAGGTGAATTGATGACATTAAGTTGAAAAAATTATATCGGCAAATGGCCACCTCCTGAGTTGATGAATATTTGTGCTCGTTTTCAGCTCTCCGAATTGGTGATTTCTTCTTTAATATTGGGTTTCAAGACTTGTAAAATTTGTGGTTTGTTGCGGCAAACGCGAGATTTCAAAAAGCCCCAAAGGAAGAAGTCTGGCGCCATCAGATTTGGCGATCTGGCCACCCAGTTCAAATCACCAAGACGGGAGATCACACGGTCCGGAAATTTGTCTCAAAATCTCTATTGTTGCCTTAGATATTTCAGCAGTTGCTCCGTCCTGCTAGAACCAAGAACGCTTGAGACCCAATTAGCAACTTGCGGCAGAAAAGCTCCTTTAATGACTGTCTGTAGCGCTCACCAGTGATGCATTTTATATTATGGGTGTAATTTAGATTTAGCAAAAGCTTTGCAAAGAAACGACGGAAACATTTCAAACATGGAAGCAGTAAAACATTTCATCTTTTAGGATACATCCAAGTTTTAATATTAAATACTGTTTTTGTTCCGAATTTTAATTCAAAATTTTGATGATGATTTAATAATAGATGCTTAATTCATAGTAAGCTCCAACCCAACAGTTGAATGTTTTATCACTTGTTTCACCTAGTCTACAAAATACAAGCACGGTTGTGACTGAATGGCATAAGCCTAAGGCCTCAAGGGGCAAAAAATAATAGATGTAACATAAAAAATATATATATATGGGGCATTCCGCCAAAGATTTTTTTTTTCGAAATGGAAGTTGGCCTCCTGACTACGTTCGTCTACTTGTCCCTAAACACTTTGAATTTTTTCAGTTTTTTTTTCGCCTGCATTCCTGAGATATCCACGATTCAATATAGCAAAATCTAGGTTTTTGTTCATTTTTCTCAGACGTTCATGTGAAAATAACTTTGAATAGGCGCGTTTTCATGAAAAATTCAAAAGGATCAAAGTTGCTCGGCTTGGATAGGAAATAAGATCCCAAGGTGGAATTTTTTTTTGGGGCGAAAACATAACCTAAAACGGACGTTTTTCTGGAAAATTCGGGGAAAACTCATTTTCACCCTTTCGAAAATGGCTTATTTTTCTTCGAAAACTTAGATAAATGTGTCAGGAATAACCTGACAAATCTTCAGAGTGGTTCTCGACAAGCATCAGACGCAATAGATGAGCTATTTTGTAATGGGCAAAAAAAGTTTTAGGTTATGTTTTTGCCCCAAAGAAAAATTCCACATCGGGATCCCATTCCCCTATCCAATCCAAGCAACTTTGGTCCTTTTGAATTTTTAAGTTATTTTCACATGAACGTCTGAGAAAAATTAAATTAAATCGTGGATATCTTGGGAACGCAAACGAAAAAAAATCTAAAAAAATTTAAGATGTTTAAGGACAAGTAGACGAACATTTTGACGTAGTCAGGAGGCCAACTTCCATTTCGAATTTTTTATATAATAAAATATTAATTCTTAAATATTAATGTATATTTTTGAGGACTTTATATTTTGTATGTTTTCCCTTTAAACTATTGAGTACTCTGGTAAGTCACTCAAATAAATCAAGCGTTTTTGTACTTTTTTTTTTTAAATTAAACATCAACAATTAGGTAATTGATTTGAGCACATTGTTTAGTTTGCAAAATAGTACTCGTCAATTCCAGGATAACAGAATCTTGTGGAAACATGACAAAATATTAGAGTGTTCAACAATCAACAATTCTTAGAAGGAACCAACTTCCTTAACGGATGATGTAAATAATGCAATACTGTGTACACTAGGGCCGGAATTTTCAATTTCGAAGGTTCAAATCTTTGATTCATAGAAAATCTTCGAAAGTTGAAGTTTCGAAGATTCGAAGCTTCGAATTTTTTAAGTTTCGAATTTTCGAAGTTTCGAAGTCTTATTTCGCGAATATTGACAAATGAAAAAGTTAATTTATATCATTATTATTAATTAATTCAAAACTAAAAAAAAAACATTAATTTTATTCATGTTATTGCTTCTCAACTTGCCAATGCATTTGTTAGTTTGATGTTAATTTATTATTGCAGCAACTCAGCTTAAGCAACTCATCTTAAGTTGCGTCTTGGGTTTTTGAGGTAAAAATCACATGAAAGTTAAAAAAAACCTGTTTTGGGTTTTGGCATTGAAAAATTCGAAAACTTCGAAACTTCACAACTTCGATTCTTTTAAAAATTCAAAAACTTCGTGTTCGAGCGTTGGTAGCTGTTCCCTTGGAGGCGCGGGTGCGGTGACCATCGTCGTTCCGGAAATCTGCCGGCCTTGAATAAATTGTCAATTTGTATTCATTGCAACCATATTTCTGGCAAGGGCAGGAGCCCCTAGTTCGAGAAATAGGACATCTGCTTGAGAAACCAGATCGAAGAACTGACCCCCACATCCCCCACATTTTGCTTCCATTATCTCTTTTTGTACGTAAATAGTCTTGTCCGTTATTTTTAAGTTAAGTTTTGAAATATCTTCTCCGTGCGACGGTTATGTTGATCATTCACTCTTTAATTACAAATTGTACATATTGTGTGAATAGTGTGAATACATGCAAAACATCAAAGTGTGCTGGTATCATTACAACTACTCCCTGGAGCCCTGATTATTAATATCATCTACTTGGAGTCGGTTTGACGTTCAACGAGAAGAAGACGTGGTGATTGAGCGTTAATCCAACATATATTTTGTGGTCCTTCGAACCGGATTTCTCAAGCAGATGTCCTATTCCTCGATCTAGGGGCTCCTGCCCTTGCCAGAAATATGGTTGCAATGAATACAAATTGACAATTTATTCAAGACCGGCAGATTTCCGGAACGACGATGGTCACCGCACCCGCGCCTCCAAGGGAACAGCTACCTATGCTCGAACACTTCGAATCTTCAAAAAAAATTCTTTGGATTCTTCGAAGCTTGGAATTATTGGAAGCCCTGTTACAAAAGTTGAAAACATTTTTTGCAATAATGCACGATTAATAAATTAAAGTAGAAGATGTCTTAAAAATGGAAGATCTCAAATACTTATTGTTAGTAAAATTACCCATTGATGGTAAGTCTTGCTGTGAAGCTGTACATAAATGTTATATTGGTCATGTGATGTTTGGCATACACAGTGGGCCAAAAAACTACTACTTGATTACAAATGAATGCATGAACTTCTTCTATCCTTTCAGGACTGTGCGTGGTCTTCCATGACTGATAGAAGTAACAGCTAATGTCCGAGATTAATTGAAAAATAAAAATAAATCGTGGCCCACTTATTTGATACCTACAAATGCGACGCGGCGGTGCATTATAAACTACCGCTTTTTCAGGGTCATTAATGAGAAATATCCTCAATGAAAAAACTTTTTAAAAACGCAATTAATTATTTTTGCAATCTACACAGTGTGAACATTTTGTTTTTCAAAGCAATATTTAATGCGTTAATTATTATTGAAAATATTAATATTTCTAATTTGTCCCACTGTGTATATTCATTATGATTGAGTAAATTTGGTTTCTTAAAGCCCTCGTCTTAAAATCACCGCAACAATAGTTTGTCTGATCTTTACCTTAATAATAACATATCTGTAATACATGATAAATAATATTGAATAAAAAATATAAGGGCAGAAAGACCGATGGTCGATAGCCCAGACAGACTAACACCCTTCAATTATTTATGTATTAAAATGTTATGTATGATTATTTGTTTGAATAAAGATCTTGATGTATGTAAAAGTTATTTTTTTTTGTAAAGTTTATATTAAGAATAATTTTATGTAAATCCCTATCGGAAACATTTTTCTACATGCAAATTCATTCTAGAAGCTCCTCCACCATAATTTCCAGACATGTTTCCGCCCTCCAGATTTGCATGGATCCTTTGTGTGCGTTTAACCCGTCTTTTCTGTCTTTCATCACTAACGTGCTTTTATCGTTTCTTTCAGGAGCCGAGGACGATGTGCATCACTTCTTGGGGAACGACACCAACACAGACTATTTCCGGCTAGTGATGCGCGACGCGGACTTCCTCCTCGTTGGCGGAAGGTAAGCGCCGTCTCTTTATTTAGTTCTTTTTTTTCTATCCTATCCTTTCTCAGTGACTACTTTCGTGTCACAGACCGGAACCGCCCCCACGGGGGCCATCCGCGAAACGAACCGGATATTGTTTCGAGATGGCCTCGTGATACTTTGTTGTTTGTTCTTAATGACTTTGACCGCACGACTGGAATGCATCGGGAAGTTGGAGCGTGTCAAATTTTTCTGTTAACTTCAAACCTAGATAAAGCCATTCTACTATTTAAGAAACTGAAATAATCGAAAACAAAATCACTGCAAACTTGACCACTAATCCATTCTACTTTAATTGGGTTATAGCATAATCCAGGGTTTATTGAAAAATACTTTTTTGTAGTTGTTACGGTTTTCTACGAAATATTATTCTACTGTCATAAACTCATGTTTGCAAAAAAATATGAAAAAATATTCCATAGATGCCGCTAAAGCGGTATTTTTTTTTATTTGTAAAATATATTTTTTTTGCTTGTCGCCACATGTGGCAACCTGGGCGTGAAGAGGTTAATGGCTTCAGAATAGAAAAGTTAAATTACTCCTGTAGCTATAAGTCACATTCAACTATACTTTTCAGTTTGGTGGATATATAAGTAAGAAAAAGTTTTGAGATGCATATTCTCGCTCCATTGAAGGTCTTGATGGCAAATGTGGCGAACCCGGGAATCATAATATCCCAGAAAAGGGATACGGTTAATGTGATTAAATTTCTTGTTACACCAGACGAGTGCACGGGAGATGAACGTTCCACCAAGTTTATCGCAAAACTTAGGAAACGGCGTTATCGTAGTACACCAAGGCCAATTAGGGCAAACTCCGGCGCAAGAGATTAGGGCGCGTAATTCCCAATTACTCACAATTATAAAGAATCGCATTATGCCCCGGGATAATTACACACCTGCACATATACGGAAACAAATGCAGACCTCCCGGGGCGTAAATCTTAATTCGCCCCCGAGCCCCCTAATGTACACAGATAATGCTTTCAGACGGCTCCATTCGTTATGGCTAAACGCTTAAATTTACATCGCAACTCTAAAACTGCCCTTAAGTAATTTGTATAGATTGCGCCCCGACGTCCTCTTATTACGCCCCGTAAATCGAAACTTACACGGAACTATGCGAGGCCGCCCCTTTTTCTTCCTTTTAAAATAGTTTCCCAACTCTCATCCTGCTGAATTCTTAATCAAGCGGTCGTCCGGAATGAACAGATCCACTCCTCCTTTTTGACTTATAAGCACGACCCAGCCAAGAATGTGAATGAAATACTCTGGGTCGAGTCGAATGGATTTAGAGGAACATTAGCGACGAATTTACAAGCACTATGGATTAACTTCCAACGGGATGAAAACTTTAACTCATAACATTCATGTTAGTAGTAGGTCAGAGCTTGTGTCCTCCAAACAAGTTGAAGTTATCTGTTCAGCAATGAATTTTTTTTTAGTGTAACTTTACAGCTTCCAACGCTTCTTTAGCAGTTTCAAATACTAGTGAAAAAGAAAATGTTGTGAAGCTGGCAATACTTCCAGCAATATCTTGCCGCTCCCAACATCTCTGCTAAATTTTATAAATAATTTTTAGAATAATAATTTTGCACCACTATACATCAAGCAACAAAATGGTGGTCGATGTGTTTAGAAATCAAAAAATTAAGTTGCGCTATGATTTTTATTTTTATTCTCGTTTTAAATAAATGTTAAATGGTCACACAGCTAATCCATAATTGTTTGTACAACTTTTCCATCGTTCGTGCCAGATAGGGCTCGTGTAACTTTCATCGTCAATTTATAATCTGACTTAAAAACTCTGTAAACATTTTACACCCTTAAGTTATGACGTGACGATTCGCCGATCGAATCGCTCGCGCCACCGCCGCCTGAAAATTTCCCACTGAAACGCTGAAACGCGAGTGCTTGTAACGTTTAGCCTCGTACATACATTTCAGGATGATAAATACGGTAATTGCGCCCCATAAAATAACAGGATTTGATGTGAAAATTACCGTTTGTGCCTCATTAATGTATTAGTTCTGAAATATCGCATGTTTACAAGCTGACGGCATTAAATTCAGACTGCTGCTGCACCCGTGCAATATAATAAAGTGTAACTGGCCAGATTAAACTGTAAAACCCGAAACCCACTGCTACGGCAGACGTTAATTGCAGACCGCGTTATTATTATTATTACACCCCGCATCCATTACCCTTAAGGTAGTTTGTTGCAAAATTTGTGCGTGTTTAGTCGTTTGATTTACGAGCTTGGATTCCTGCTGAAAATACGGTAGTTTTGTTGAATGTAAAAACCTGACGGGCATTTTAGTTTCGCTAAATTTAAAATTCAAATCTGTTGAAACTGGTTCAAATTTATATGTATTTGTATGTGTGTAAATGTCGAATATGATGGGATAGATAATCTAGCGAATATAGGCGAATTGCAATACTGTGCACAGGGCGTAGGGCCATTCCGGTAATGATAATCTATTGCACCGAAATGGGAAATTATCTAGAGCGAATTCGGCCATTTATAATCTTCCATTATAAAATGCACATCTACATTGTAATATGTTTTGCTATGCTTCAGTCTGACTTAATTAATTGAATTATTAGCTATGTTGATGTCTAAAACGCAAGTAACTTTGATTTATAATTAATGACTATGGTTTCGGCAAAATTAAGCTTGCCATTTTCAAAGAAAAATAATTTTTTTTTTATTTACAGAAATTTATCACAAAGTGAAATTCCACAGAATTACTGAGTCAAAGCAAAAGAGTAAACATTAAATATTTTTCCCCCATTAGAACACCTACAGACCGGTTTCGACCTTTCAGATCTGATCAGTGTAGTTAATTGATGATGGGGAAACGGAGATTACTATTGGAATATAAGTATTCCAAACACCGTTAAAGGTAGAAACGCCAAAGTGGCGGAATCTATTGCCTGACTGCTGTACTGAACCAAATCCGGGTGGCTTTAACACCGACAAGATATGGACATTGCCAGCGGCGGCAAATATAACAATATTAATGTGAACATTAAATATTGTTCCCCCATCAGAACACCTACAGACCGGTTTCGACCTTTCAGGTCTCATCAGTGTAGTTAGTTGCTGATGGGGTCAGTATTAAAGCCATCCGGATTTGGTTCAGTACAGCATTCAGGCAATAGATTCCGCCACTTTGGCGTTTCTACCTGCAAAAGAGTAAGTTTTTTTTTCAAATAATGCACATTAATGCGTCTTATTAAACTCGATGCAATTAAATGAGTCCAAACAATGCAGGTATTTTGAACAGGAACTCCATTAATGAACTTATTTGAATAAATGGTGTGTTCAAAAATTACCTGCCAATAAATAGATAATACAGAGAAATGCATTTGATTGTGGATATACTTTTTAATATAAAATAATGGAAATTCCATTAATAATAATGAATAAATATTATGCATTTAATTAATCGAAAACAAATCAACGTAATTCATGTATACTCGTATTCCACATTGAAACTCTTTTTTTTGTAAATAATAAAATATTTAAAATTGCATTGAAATAATACGTACTGACGCTCTGAGTATTCTATTTCTTGAAAAAAAAACATTGAATTATTATATTATTATATATTTTATTATACATTATACAACCGAAATTTCGAAAACAAATCCGATATTTCTTTTATAGTCCAATTGTTTCAAACATATCATTGCAGAATCTTTTATAAATATTTATAACCCTTTGACCTACAACCACGAGTACTCCTCGTGTTTGAATGTTCGGGCCAAACACAACGACCGCGAGCATATCTCGTGGTGCGCTGCTTGGGCCAAGCTCAACTCGTGGCGAGCCGCTTAGATCAATCAAATCGAGTACGAGCTCAACTCCTGGCGCAGCGCTTGAGTTAGTAGTGCTGCATAATGAATGCATTTTCTTGTGAAACCGAATTTTTTGAAGTCCCTATTTTACGTTTTCAGTTGTGCCATGAAAAAGCATGAATTTGTGCACATACAAAATTGGGCATGCCAGGCGTGCCTCAGTCGGACTGGTCTCTGCTGCTGCATTCGGACGTAAGTAAAGTAGGCCAAAGGGTTAATGACTGCAGAACCTTATAGTTATACAATTATCTAAGATGGCTTCTGAAGTCGCAGGTTTGTCATATTTTTTTGGCATCAAGAACTACTGTACAAATGCAGTCTGTTTCAGTTACCCCAACTCCTAATAAACCTAATTCAAAATGTCCTGTGTCAACGTACCGTATTAATAAAACTCTATCATTGCCCTTGCCCCATTATAAGGTATGCCTCAAGGATCGCTCCTACCTCCTCCTCTACAACATATTCTGCCACGACCTCGATAGCCATTACCCAATCTTACTCATTATCCATTACAAAATGCAAATGATCCCGCCCTAGTAACGCACGCTGCTACCTCTAGCATAACCTTAGAATCTCTCCAAGTTTTTACAGATACTGTCTCAAAATGGTACTCCAAATTAAGACACCAGTAAATTCCAAGTATAAATAGATCCTCTATAGACTAATCTCCTCGATGCCAATATCTAGGTATCACATTTGACCCATTACTTTCCTTCAAAAAAACTAATCGTACAAAAACATGTCGTGCCTTAACATACAAAAATCAAGGAATAAGCATGAAAAAATTCACAAAAATTTACCAAATGATATGTCGCCTTATACTGGACTACAGCTCTATCCTTAATCACACTTTGCAATCTTCTGACCGCTCCTCCCTCCATATAAAGGGTGTTCGTAAAGTAGGGACGAATTTGAATTTGGCGCCATTTTGTTATATGACGGTTGGTAGCCGTGTTTTTATAATTTTTGATAGCTGTTGTCATTGCCACTAGTAGTTCTGGTTAGTCATGGAGCCGATGATGACTGAGCAATGGATACAAGTGGTGTGCAAGTTGCGTGTGATACTTGGACGTAATGCTGCTCCAACGGAGTCATCAGTTCGGAAGTTGATGTGGAAGTTTGAGCACACGGGTTCTTTGTTAAACGTTAAGAAAACCGGGCGACCGCGGTCTGTTCGAACTGAAGAAAACATTAATATCGTGCGTGACAATGTGACCGTAAGCCCCGTAAAATCAGTTCGCCGGCGAGCGCAACAGTTGAATTTATCACCAACTTCACTGCATGAAATCCTTTCAAAAGATCTGAAAATGCATGCGTACAAAATTCAACTTACACAAGAGTTAAAGCCTGAAAGAGACATCAATTTGCTCAATGGGTCTTGGCTCGACAAGCGGAGAACCAGAACTTAACAAAAATAATAATTTTCTCGGATGAGGCGCACTTCCATCTCAGTGGGTACGTCAATAGGCAAAACTGCAGAATTTGGGGTAACGAAAATCTGCGAGTGACTATGGAAGATCAGATGCATCCACAACGCACAACTGTGTGGTGTGGGTTCTGGGCAGGAGGAGTGGTCGGCCCATTCTTTTTTGAAGATGATGAGGGAGCTACTGTCACTGTAAACGGCGACCGTTACAGAAACATGCTTTCTCCACGACCACCATAGAATTTAAGCATTCTGAAATCAATTTTGATTATAGAACGTACACATTCTCACTCTTGTTATGGAACAAAACACTATGTGCTTATGCGTTTTACATGTAATTCATTCCATAACAAGGTATAGAATGAATATTCTCACATCGTTTCGAATAAAACAATTAGCCTTGGATATCACAATTGTCAAAATACTATCAACATAACCACAAACGTGATAATAAAACGTAAGTTCTTTGTGTTCATTATTTGATTAGTCTATTTGATCTGGTCGAGGAGAAAGTATAGTCTGCTACTCGGTAAGAATGGAAATTCAGATGCTCGTGGTTCCTCGCGCTCGCCTCACGGCTCGCGCTCGAAATATTCCACTCGCATCGAATTTCCATTCTAACCTTGTTACAGAATATACTATTCTGGGTGGTTTTTCTAGGTTTTGGAAGGTATGGAAAATTATGATTTTTGGTTCCAACAAGATGGTGCGACATGTCACATATCCCACGAAACAATTGCACTGCTGAATGAAAAATTTCCTCAAAAAAATTATCTCTTTGCGTGACAACCATGAATGGCCTGCCAGATCATGCGATCTTCCGCCTTGTGACTTTTTTTGTGGGGATTTGTTGAATCAAAAGTTTACGTGAACAAACCCCAAACAATAGCCCAACTGAAGGATGAAATTACAAGGGTTATTAGCGGTATCCCACCAGATGTTTGTGAATGCGTCATCGCGAATTTCAATGAACGCATTACTCAATGCCGCGCGGCCTTGGGTGGTCATATGGCGGATATAATTTTTCATACATAAATTTAAGTAGTTCCTTAATGTGTTTGTAAAAAACAATTTAATTTTCAATAAATTTTATATGTTCTATAGCACTTTAAAATTCGTCCCTACTTTACGAACACCCTATACTTACTAAACTTCGACATCCGCAAAATCCTCTTCATAATCCTTCTAGCACTTGTCTATATAAAGTGACTAATATTACTTTGATACAAAAAAGAATTCGATTTCTCTCTGAACGATACACCCAGTGGCGTATTCAGATGGCGGAACCCGGGACCGAAGGCTGTATAGGTCCGTAGGACTCAAATGGACAACAAAAATAAAAACAAATAAAAAGTTAATATGTATAACAGATGCAAGCGCGTCTTCAAGGGAGGGGTACCCCTCCCCCCACAACATCAAGAGGTTTTTTTACTTTCTCCGTTAGGAAGTACGAGAAAATATTGTAATCGTGAACAGATTTTCAATTTTTTGTAAGGGACATATCCATTTTAAGGTCCCTAGAGACGATTTCAAAGATTTCTGGAAAAAAAATTGTTTGTATCTCAAAAACGAATACAGCAATTAACATGAAACTTGAACATAAGTGTTATTTGACTGTCCGAAGAACTGAAAAGCTTTTGATAAAATTTTGTACATCGGAAGTGGGTATTTACCTTAACAATTTTTTTGTTTTTTTTCCAAGCATTTTTTTAATATAAAAAATATTAAAAAGAAACTTTTAAACAAATATTGAAGACAGCAAAGAAATTAACATCTTTTGTTTGAAAACTTTTTTCATAAAATGATTGTTTTTCCATAAAATAATTCATTTATAAAAATGAAGAAAAAAATATTTAAAATATTTCGCATGTGCGAAAATACACCACTATATGAATGAAGCTATCAGATAGTGAGTTCCAATTTGAGTTCGGTAATGTACTGAGAAAACGCTTACAACAAATTGCGATTAAATTATAGATAATCGTTATTTTCTAAATTAAATTGTCAATTTTATCAAAGAAATGGTATAAATCATGATTTTATCGAATGCCTTTATATAAAAGAATAACTGAACTCATTAATAGAATAACTCATAGAACACTCAACGTTTTGGGTTCTTAATAGTTCTGATTGGTGTTTCTGAATTCTTTATAAGTTATACAGGGTCTGGCACTCGAATGTGACACATTTTAACGCGCCACTGCCTGACACATGAATGCGTGGGGGAGTTCTGTTTATGACTGATATGTTTGTTATTGTATGCAGTTTAGTAGCTATGGAGAATTGGCCTGTAAAACAACGCTTATTCGCCATGACGGCTTAAAATTGAAACGAAGTCTGTAATTACGGTCCAAAGACGATTTCGGGCTGAGTTCAATATCCCAAGACGTGGTCGCATTCCATCGCGGAACATTATTTTGCAATGGTTTAAGAAGTGGAATGCGCATGGAACTGTCTGTGATAGGTTTTCTGGTTCTTCCCGTACTATGCGAACGCCTGAAAATATTCGAAGAGTTGAGGAAGCGGTAACAACCAGTCCAACACGTTCAGCGAATAAACATGCAAGGGCTCTAAACCTATCAGATCGTACAGTGAGCCGTATTTTGCATGATGATCTTAAGTTTCATCCTTATAAAATACAGATTGTTCCTCAATTATCCCCACAAGATCCACCTAACAGACTTGCATTTTACAGGGAATTTGTAAGATTGTTGGGCGAAAGACCAGATCTGATGGATAATTTAATTATGTCGGATGAAGCTCATTTTCATTTACCGGGTTTTGTTAATAAACAAAACTATCGATATTGGTGTGCAGAACAACTAATGCAGTTGCATAAGAAACCTTTACATGCTGAAAAAATTACTGTTTGGTGCGATATTGTAACCTTTGGGATTATTGGACCGTATTTTTTTGAAGAGAACAATCGAACTATAACCGTTACCTCGGAGCGATATTTGCAAATGCTACAAACATTTCTTACTGCCGAATTACGTAGATTGAGAGTTGAAGATCACGAACTATGGTTTCAACAGGATGGGGCAACTAGTCATACTGCTAGAATAGTTATGCAGTTTTTAAGGAATAAGTTTCCTGGGAGATTAATTTCCCGAAATGGAGACCTTGCCTGGCCAGCACGTTCTCCTGACTTAACGGCTCCAGATTGTTTCTTATGAGCGTACTTAAAGTCTAAAGTGTATCTAAACCAGCCCCGAACACTGGATGAGCTAAAGAACAACATAACTGAGGAGATAAGAAGAATTGATGGACTTCGAGGCGCAGTTATGAACCACGTCCGAGAAAATATTGAAAAATGAATAGAGTTTATTGGTGAACATTTAAATTCTGTAATTTTTAAAAAATAATAAAACTGTTAAAAACTGCATTCAATGAGTATTATTTTTCAGGTTTTTACTTCTTTTTACAACAAAATATCTAATCACTATAGTCTAGCGAAAAACGTCACATTCCGCTGCCGGACCCTGTATTTTAATCTATAAATAAACTCTTGTTTTAAGTATGAATAGCTATAGTACTAACCAAAATACTTTTTCAGAATTATTTGACCTACAGAGTTCTGAAAAGATATACGTCTATAACAAATTGCGATTTAATGATGTTTTGAAAATAAAATTGCCTATTTTGGATTAACAACTTTACCGAAGAAATGTCAGAAATAGTGATTTATCGATTTTTTTTACGCTGGACACATTAATAAGATACGGAAAATTTACCCGGAGCTTATAAAACTTTTAACTTTTTTGTTCGTATGAATAAAATGATGATTTTATCGAATATTTTTATATAAAAGAATAACTGAACTCATTAAATAGATATCTAATGAGTTCAGTTATACTCCGAACTCATAGAACACTCAACTTTGGTTCTTGTGGCTTAAAATAATTTATTTTATCCTGTAATGTAAACATGCCAATAACTCCTTAGCAACGAGTAATGTTAAGGTACCTTTAATATCACTAGTTTTGTTATATGTATCTTAACGAAACTCGTTGCTATGGAGATATTGGCAAACAAACATGATTTCGCCTTTTGACGGTTTTCATTAAACATGTTTTTATATATAAAATAGAAATTGGATAAAATAAACCGTGTTACGACACACGTGACGTTATTTGCTTTTAAACCTTCATAACATTACTTGTATCGTAAATTACTATAATAGTTCTGATTGGTGTTTCCGAGTTCTTTATGAGTTATATTTTTTCTATGGAAGTTAAACAGCACTTTTTTCAAAGGTATCAACAAGTACTAACCAAAATACATCTTAAAACTAGTTTAGAATTATTCGACTACAATGTTGGGGTGCGATGTCAAGTTAGCACTCCGTTTTGCAAAAAAAAATCAGAGTTCAACTTTACAGAACTCTTTTTTTAAGTTGATTGTACTTCTGGATACAGCAAATTTAATTGAGAACTCTATTAAGAATTATCAGAACTCCACATTGGGGGGTTAACTTGACACACCAAATCTACAAAAAAATAGCTTTACAAAGTAGAGTAATTCATGAGTGAGTCGATTAAAAGAGTCGAGTCTTAGAAATGAGAGTCTCTTTTCCCGTGTAAATGTCCTGACTCATTGTGAGACATGAATGTATCCGGAGGAAGTTGATGACGAAGTACGTGCTAGATTGAAAATTTGGAAGTGAGAACCTTTTATTTTGCTCTTCACTATGTTTCGGTACTAACTAAAAATGATCAACTGTTCCATATCTACACTGGAGGAAAAAAAAAGAAATACTTGAACATGAAATTTCGACCATTTTCAAACCGCCATAACTCGGCGTAATTTCAATCGATTTTGATGAATTTTTGAGGGCAAAAAACTTTGAAGTGTCTTCTTTAAATTCATGCATGCGAACTTAAGCCTAAACTCTTCCGCCCCTTCTAGCACCCCTGTGAAAAAAACATGTTTTTTTCAGGAAACCATGTCCAACTTTGACGATGTCTATAGAGTTGGAAAAATTTTGTCGACTCGATGCACCATAAAGGCATTAAAATTTGATCAATTCCCTATGCATGACTCGAAGAACGAACTTCCTACGACGATTTGACACCAAGTTATGGGTGTTTGAAAAAAAGTGCATTTTGAGGTTTTTCGCAATACACTTCTTAACCAAATTTGATGGTTCTTACGGGAAAAAAACTGATTTTAGCTCTACTGTAAGGGGTAAACTCAGATTGAAATGATCCCTTTTCGAATCCTTTAACCCCCGAACAAAAAAAGAAACACGTTTTTGGGCAAAAAAAGTCCAACTTTGGCAACGTGTACCGAGTTGGATAAAATGTGTCGACTCGATGCACTAAAAGGGCATTGAAATTTATTTAATTACCTGTGCAGGACTTAAAAACGAAGTTCCTACGGCGATTTGGTACAAAGTTATGGATGTTTAAACAAAGTGCAATTTGTGGTCTTTTTATTTTTTCATTTGGAGACGCGTAGAGCCCTCTCTTTGAGCGGGGGATAAACCTTCTAAAAGAAGACACATTTTGTTTAGCATACAAAGTGTTAACTTTTTAATAATTTTTCTTCTTTTGGAGCTGAGCGTAAGAAACTAAAGTGGCGCATAAAGGCGTATGCGATAATTTAAAAATTTGCGCGAGTTCCGCAAAAGCCCTATAACTCATTAATAATTGCCGCCTTCTACATAATGAGAATTACTTTTATAAACGGGCTGTTTATATAATTTAAGCGTTTTTTACCTCCCTCAGGCTGCTAGTGAATACGAACATTCGCCCATAAAACATAATTACGAAAATAAACTGTATCATTGCTTATTACTGCCATTAATATGTATTCTCCTTTATTTTAATTCGCAAGGGCGTATAAAATGGATGTTATGTTAAATTTTATAGCTTTCCTTTAATACCGCATACTATATAATTTTAAGATATGAAAGTCTTTATTAGAATTTTATAACTGGATTAATGAGGTCAGTGATTCTCTTCATAATTTTAGAATATCGCGTTTTGAAAAATAGAAATATCCGTGCAAAATCGAAAATAGTTGTAAAAAGTTTAACTGTGCAAGTTATACAATAATAAAAATATATAAAAGAGAGGTGGTGGATTATAACTTGCGATTATTTTATTTATTTATTTATTTAACGGAATCGCTTTTTACAATAATAGCATAAATTACATAATGACAAAAAATAGAAAATAAAATTATTCAGTAAATTATAACAGTATTATCGTGTGAGCGAAAATATTTTAATTCAGGCTTTCAATCAAATATGGAAAATTTGATAAGTGGAAATCAAAATAGGCTATTCGCCAACAATTTTTTTCATAATTTCTAATATAGGTTAAACATCTCTGATTGCTTCCAGTTTTTTTAAGTTATATACCTTTTTCTTTAAATTATTTTCTAATATAGGTTAAACATTCCTTATTATTCTTTTATTATACTTTTTTAAGTTGCATAAAAACAATTATTTTCATAATTTCTAATATAGGTTAAATATTTCAGATTGCTTCCAGTTTTTCTTTATAATTTCATCAACTTCCTCCGGCTACATTGAGGTCATAGTATCCCAAGTAAATAGAAAACAGAGCTCGTTTTGACACCTGTACGTGTCCCAGGATAATAATGAGATACGGGATCGGGATAATAGACGGGACCGAGCTACGTGGGCTAATTTTCTTATTTACGCCCGGGCGTTTCTTGCTCCTGAGTCCCGGAGGGATGAAGGAATATTTATAATGTAATTTTCACCTATTTCGGACCGGTTCTCTCCCACCGAGAACGTTACACTCAGAATCCAAATCACCAACTGACGAATTCATTGGTAATCATGAATGGTTAACGGTCAAATTATTGTTCTATTTATTCGAATTCATAAATATGTTCCTTTTCTAAAAAGCGATACATTACGTAATTTAATAAAATGCGACATGAACTGTTTGTTTTGTCTTAATAATCTTAGTTATTTTATTATACAAGGTGGGTCTAAATTATGTATCTACAGATTAAATATTGTTCCCCCAACAGAACACCTACAGACCGGTTTCGACCTTTCAGGTCTCATCAGTGTAGTTAGTTGGGGAAACGGAGATTACTATTGAAATATAAGTATTCCAAACACCGTTGAAGGTAGAAACGCCAAAGTGGCGGAATCTGTTGCCTGAATGCTGTACCTATATATTTGCCGCCGCTCGCAATGTCCATATCTTGTCGGTGTTAAAGCCACCCGGATTTGGTTCAGTACAGCATTCAGGCAATAGATTCCGCCACTTTGGCATTTCTACCTTTATGTATCTACAGTTTTGTTAAAAAGCTGTTCGAATCCTATCCGGGCGATCACTTTTTCGAAATGAAAAAAGGCCATGTGAATCCACGGATGTCTAGTCGTTGATCAATTTTTATTATATAATGAATTATTTTGATAATTGGAAAACGTTATTGTAATAATACGTGATATTTTATAAATGTTGATTCAAAACAAATTAAATCCGAATTTTGTGCAATTGGCAAACCTGATGCAATAGTTTCGACCGTGTAAACAATAAACACACCAATTTTTCTGATAGTATACTCCGGCGGCCGTCCCAACAAACTCGGAATAAATGTGACGTGAGTAAACAACGGACATAATTCAAACTCACGCCGTCCCCCATCCAGCCATCCATCTCCGCATGGATTTATCGGAAAAGTGTCATCTGCATAATTCGAAAGGGAACGTACACTACACCTTGCTACAATTTATATTAAATTGCTCGTCTGACGCGAACAAATACGTGAAATTCAAACGAAAATTCCTGCCTTAAATATGTTTGTTTAAAATTTTAACGTGGAAAGTAATCTAACGCCACTCCAGGAAGAGTTGTGAATTATCAATTGGTGAAGATCACAATTACACATTTGTGGAGAAAATTTTTAATATGATTGATGCTGGAGGTCATAACTTTGTAATACAGTTTGAATCGGGAACTTTAAATAAAAATGCACTTTGTTGATATCACATACGTTTTTATTTTACGACTATGGTATCGACGTTTACAGCGTCATAAACAGACAGACAATAAATCTGAACTCAATATTACGCGGTACTATAAGAGCCAAAATGTTCATTAGTAAAATGCCATAAAAATAAATTATGATCAATCGCAACAATTAATGATAACAATGGCTACAATTGTTAAAATGCGGCGTTGGAACACCCAGAAACGCATTTCTTGTGTTGAAAAATTTATTAGATTTGATTCCATTATTGTAACTCAATGATTATTTCGCCATCAGTTTAATATTTTTGAAGTTACGGCTCGAAATGTAATTTCGTATTGGTTACATAAGTGGAAAAATAATGGGTCAGCTAAAAACAGAAAACCAACTGGCAGAAAGAAATCTGCTTGTTAATCCCGAAAATGAAGAGGTGATAATAAATGTTGAATGGTGCATATGCTACAGACATTTTTTTAATCCGCAACAACAAGAAGAAGAAAGGAACTACTTTTTCCAATAATACGGTTCGAGCTTTCAAATATTCATTCTTAAAAATGACCTACGTAAAGTTGGCCATAATTTTAATTTTATTTTGAATTTAAACTAAGTTTTATTTGGTACAAATAATACCTATTTTATATTACTATCATTATCAATCTTATGTAATCGATTAAAAACTTGTTTGGAGGACAAATAATTTGCTTATTTGTCCAATTTAGAAAAATAATATACAAATTTCAGTTCAATAGGAGTACATTTAAATTCTTTAGTTTTTCATTTTTGTTCGATCATTTACAAAGTGATTCATCAATCAATCATTTTTATCTGAATTTGACGTAATTTTTTTCCGATCATTTTTATTCCGCAACTCCAAGAAGAAGGAAGGAAGTACTTATTCTAGCAAGACGGTTCCTGCGTTCAAATATCCTTTCTTGAAAAATGGAACTAAAACAACTGACCAATGAGGTCCATAAATTTCTAGCCATATATTTCCCGGCGCATGCACCAAGTATGCGGCACGAATTTTTAAATTTTATTTATGCAGTCCCTTTCTGCAAGTATATTTAGCAAATACACACTCAATATACACTGTCAAAAACCGTGAAAATTAAGTTAAAAATGAGTTCTGGAAGAGCTCATTGATCAGTGGGTGGCACTTAAAAAAAACGTAATTCAGAAAGGGCATAATAAAAAAAATTGCAATTCTTTCCTGCAAGTGTATTTAACAATTACAAATTATTTGTCAAAAAACCGTGCACGGTATTATTATAATTATTTTTTAAAATTGAACAGAAATCTGTGTCTGGCGCATGAAATAAATTTATTTTCAACTTCTATTGAAAATGCCATAATTTTATTTAATAATAATAAGTATATATACGCCTTATAAAACTGTAATTGGTGATTATTCAGTGAAAACCAAAAATGTTTCATTGTTTTGATGCCTGAAACAATATGCATCAAAAACTTCAAAATGTGATATCTCAGCGAGTATTTAAGCTACATAAATGAAATAAAAACCAAAATGTCCGTTTTTTTAAAGCATCCGCCTGTTGCCTGAAAATTTTAACATATACATGGAAAAATTCACGAAAAATGGTAAAAAATTGATTTTTCAAGATGCCGCGGCATGATATAAAAATATCGTAATGCATATTTTAATATATTTTTAGGGGGTTAAAATGATGCAAATGTCAAAAACCGGGTATAAGAGGGCGCTGTAGGTTAAAAATCGATTTAAAAACTTTTAGAATTTTTTTAAGGGTCTAAATGACCTTGAATGGTCTTGACAAAAATTGATCAAATAGGTATTTAGGTAGACTATTTTCAAGATTTTTTTCAAAAATTTTCATTCGTTCGTCAGTAAAAAAAACAATATTTAGAAAAAACCCATTTTTTAACCCCCCGAGAGGGCGGTTCCACTGACCTTTTGGTTAAAAATTGATTTTAAAACTTTTGGATTTTTTTAAGGGTCTAAATGACCTTAAATGGCCTTGAGAAAAATTGATCAAATAGGTATTTGGGTAGACTATTTTCAAGATTTTTTTCAAAATTTTTCATTCGCTAGTTCGTCAGTAAAAAGATAATGTTTAGAAAAACCCATTTTTCTACGTCCGTTATAAAATGTACAGTTTTTTTCATTAATCTGCGTTCATAAAATATGTGATTCCTGAACCCTTTAAGTAGCGTGAAAAAAAGTGCCATAACGGTTCATTTTTTCACTCTTTTGCAAGCAACTAAAAAATTGTTTGCGCAAAGTGTGTCATGAACGCTTCGCAATACGCCGCGAGTTCCGCCGATAAATATCAAACATTCGTTTCCGATCAAGACAACTTGATGATTATTATTATTTTCTTTATTTAAAACAAGTATTATTACTTATAAAAATTGATTAAGGTTTTATCAAATTTATAAATTATAAAGTTACGGACGTAGAAAAAATTTTGTATGAAACTCGAGAGTAAAGCAACTTTTTTTCACTTGTAGGAATTGCCAATCTTTCCTACTCGTGAAAAAAGTCTTACTTTACTCACTTGTTGCATAAATAACTATTTTTAACCCCCTGAGTGGGCGGAAGGGGTTCTCGGCCCACTGACCAAGGGGATCTTATTTTTACATCCAAAAACACCCTCTTATCGGGTAAATTTAAAAATCTATGGATATGGGCATTTTGACTATCTTAACCGTAGGTATCCTTGCTTCACGTGAATAAATAAACATTTACTTTAAGTCAATGTATAAATACCTATTACATAATTTTACCCAGTAGGTGTCGACGTTTAAACTTATTACACTGTGTATTTTATAAAGTGTCTTAATTCTCTCAAATTGACAATTTTGTTTTCTCCCCCTTGAATGAAGTTTCTTTTCGTTTTCAGTAATCCACTTATATCACTGTTCCAAGTGTTTGATAGCCATTTTTAACAGTTTCTAATTGTTAAATATACTTACAGGAAGACATTGCAAAAATAATATATATTTTTTTATTATGCTCTTTTTGACTTATGCGCCAACCACAGATTTCTGTTCAATGTTAAAGAAAAAATATAAGCAATACCGTGCATGATTTTTTGGCAGTTTTTAATTGTTAAATATACTTGCAGGAAGGCATTGCAAAAATAAAATTATTTTTTTATTATGCCCTTTTTGAGTTACGATTTTTTTAAGTGCCACCCACGGATCAATGAGCTGCTCGATAATTTTTTTTTTTCATTAAGTTTTACATTTTTTTTTTAGTTCTTATTTCTAAAAAAAAAAATATTATTTCATCGAATTCGTTCCTGCAGAAGTCGTGGAGGTCATTTGAATGACGTTTTATTTAGAACTTAATTGTACCGATTGTACTTCACATTAAATAAAAAACATTTAAATTTCCTTAACAATAAGTGTGTT
Source organism: Ocypus olens (assembly GCA_910593695.2). Lineage (NCBI taxonomy): Eukaryota > Metazoa > Arthropoda > Insecta > Coleoptera > Staphylinidae > Ocypus > Ocypus olens. Next base: position 17,059,826 of record OU343051.1, read on the forward strand.
TTTATTTAAGAAATCATATCACTCTTATTGGAAAACCTTTTAGCATTTTATTCTTAACATGACCAAAAGAATTAATTAATCATGCGAAAACAAAAATATGCATTTGAGCGGCGCGAGGTCACCGGTGACCACACACATAATTATTAGTATATTACTTAACAAAAGTTGTAAATAGCAAATTACGTGCAAGTAGGAGCCTCGTAGCGGCGAGTAACGTAATTTCACGAGCTCATAATTGCTTTACAACTCGCGTTATGTACTATACTTTATCTACGACCGCACTCACCTTACTTTATATTTGATTCTCCAGTTCATAAATGTTCAATAAACATTTTTGTATCGCGAGGCTTAATAGGGAGAAAATTGTTGGCTGCTTATTTAATCATTTTCGTTACTGGACATTATTTATCTTGCAAGAATTGAAAAGAGTTTCGTTAGCAATGGTTACATACTTCATTATTTGGTACTTACTTCTAGATTTCATTATATTTGAATGAGAATGTGTGGAATAGCTAAATGACATCTTCGGTGGGCGTGATGTGACGTTTCACAATCACGGACTACTATATTTAATAACAACGAACAAACACGCAACTCTCAACCAATAAAAAAATCGTAAACGAAATGCACATGTGTGTTATGATAACACACACGTACCTTTCATTTACAAGCGGGCTGTAACATAGGTGGGTGTTTTGGTGTATTTACGCAGTCCGCGCATTGTACGATAATGGGCATACAGTAGTGGTCGTGGATAAAATATATAACTCACCACTTTTAAAAATATGTTGAGGTCGTTAATTAATTAGAAGTAATATAATAGTATATTATGCAACAAGTGTTATAAACTGCACTTTAGTCACGAGTTAATTAGGCACGAGCGGAGCGTAGCGGAGCGAGTGTTTAATAACGAGTGTTTAGAGAAGTTTATAACACGAATTGCATACTACTTTTTCTACGACTACATTATTAAAACTTTGAAATTATTTTATTATCTTAAATGAACATGGTAATAGTACAATATTATTAAGTTGGTCTACTTGGGTAAATATACATTAACAATTAATTTAGAGACATTATATCAATTACTAAATGAAATCATTGATTCTCCTAAATTTCTTGAATGTTGTGTATTATTTATTTGATTTAAGTTGAAAGTATTCCTTCTTTCATTTATTTGTTTTATTTTGACAGATTGTTGATAAGTGACAACTAACTTGATTTTTAATTTCAATTGATTTAAGCGATTTAAAAATCTGAAGCTAACTTCAGTGACTAGAATGCACAAAGTCACAGTTTATCAAGGTGTATTTAAAGAATCACTTAGCGTCATGGAAACATATGCGATAAATGGCATTTTAGAGGAGGGAGTAGAAAAAAAATGTATTACAAATTTGATATCACACGTAATCAATAACACTGGGCAACAATAAAAATATATTTCCTGTTGCATGAGATTTTTCAACTGATTCTGGGTGTTTTGGTAATGCTGATTTCAAATCTGACTTTCAAATCTGACATCAGTTTGCTTCTGCATGCTGCGGTCATCATGCAATGAGTGAATGATTTGGGAATTGACGTAGGCTACGAGGCCATCGGCCACAACCGTTGTTTTAATTATATAATTTGAAATTAAATGAATAAATGAATAATGATAGACAAACACAACGACCATGGTTCCGAGTGAATATTCCGAGGCCCTGAAATTTTTCGCCCGGCTGGGATTCGAACCCACGCGGCACGCGGTGCAACCGACACAGGCGCTCACCTGTACCCACTACACCAACGGGCCGTCCTATCATGCAATTTGAGATTTTGATTTGTCATTGTCTATGTAGTTGGGTAATAAATTTATTTAATTGCCCGCCAATGAATAACGTCAGAGTGATGGCGTTCACCTACTTTTTGAGCCAAATATTTCACAAATAACCTGCCGTTTTTCGTTTTTTCTTATGTTTTGCACAGATGCCGAGGAATATCTACCCAAATACGCGAGTTCGGTCAATAGGAACATCCAAAATGTTCGCCTCATTTTTCTGCTTTCTTTAAATTTAGTTGACGATACTTTTGTAGCAAGAAGAAACCTCACGAATATCCTACCGTTTTCCGTTTTTTTTATATTTTGCAAATGTGCCGAGGAATAGCTGTCCAATCACGCGCATTCGGTCAATTTCGACGTCTAAAATTTTCGCCTTATTTTTGTGTTTTTTATTTAGTTCACCATACTTTTGTAACAAGAAACCTTACGAATAACCCGATGTTTTCTTTTGCTAATATTTTGAATAGGTGTCGAGCTAGCGTGTTCGAGCGCATCATTAGTTGCCGCGTAAATATTCCGAAAATAGTCACCTTCTTCGCCACGAAAACACAATTCTTTTTGAACTCGCCAAAAGAAAAACAATCATTAGATATGTGAGCTTCTGGTTACTGGAACGTTGTTGTCTTTCCACGAATTGGGGTGCAAAATGAGCATCAAGGTCCATTTCTCGAACAGTTTCCTTGATAAATTCCCAGAAAATTTCGAGGCTGTAAGTGACGAACAAGGTGAACGCTTCCACCTGGATTTAATGATCACGGAAGTTCTCTATCAAAGGCGATGGGACAGGAATTTATTAGCAGACTACTGCTCGAATATAAAACGAGATTGCGATGAGCTAGTGCACAAAAGCAAGAGCTACAATCGCATTTTTTGCCGGAATCGAATATAGCTGAACTGTAAGGTATTAGCCTTAATTCTGGGCTCATAATATAATTATATTTCTACGCATATATATGATTTATGACTTGTTAAATATAATAAATATACAAATTTCGTAAAATATTCTTTGTTGAATTGCATAAAAACAGTAGCTTAGGGAGAAAAAAATAACGTCAAATTTGGATTCAGCACACCCAAATTAAGCCAGAACAAGTTTTTTTATCAATGCAACAAAAATTTTGTTGACCAGTGTAATTAGTATTATACATTTTAGGGTTTTTCTAATCTATGTCTAACTCTACTAATGGAGCAGTTTTTAAAACGAAAATCTGTAGATATCGGATTGTGTAAGACGTGTGATTTATAAAAGCAGAAAAAAAAGAATGATAATAATCTAGGACAAGGGGCTTTTATGTAAAAGCTCATCAGTATTCTTTGCGGTCTCATTCACTCCTGCTCCCGTTTTGTTGGCGCGCTTTATAAAAAGCATGAAATTTTCAGCGGTGTTTACACGGCCGGGCAAATACCGCTCGAAATTATCTTCAGCCGGGACAAAAGGACCAACGGAAGAATCCACCCCTCGAAATGTGGGTTGTGCACGGAAGAAAGAACACAACCCGGAGCCCCTAATAAATTACACTGGATACCTCCGGTAAATTATAATTTCCCATTCCGTAATATCGTCCTAAAAGTTTAATCCCTTATTTTTTTTTCTAAACCGGAACCATCAGGGATTACTCCCTGGGGCTGAAAATATCCAGTAAATAAATATATTTATGGAGTAAGCAAAATGTTATTATTATGAGTATGGACATTCCATAATCCATGTAATCCCTCTGGCGGCGTCATTTAACAGCTCCGCCTAACGCGCGAGCATTAAAGATAGCGATGAATGATGATTACACTTTTCGGCTCCAGATTTGAATGGGGATGCCGGAGGCGCGCAGGGCCATAAAAAGGTATAAATAGGGCCATGTAATATGTATAATAGGGACTATCGCTGATGAGATCTTAAGAAGTCTGTTCGAATTTGTCGCAGGGCTCCGCCGATGCCATTATGTTTCGGGGGCGGTGAAATGCGTTTGTATTCTCGGGGATACAAGACTTAATGAAATCGTCCTCGTAAAAAATTGCTTCGCTATGGTGACGCGTATAACGATATGGAATTGAGAGGTTTTTATTTTTATTGGAAAGCAGAGAGTTTCCCAGGTCAAAATGTTGAAATTTTGTCTATATATGTATATAATGGATCTTTAACCAATGTTATGTTAATAGTAGTACTATTAATAACATGGAATATGTAAAAATATACAGGGTGTTCTATTTAAAAAATTCGAAATTGAATGGTTTAAAATTGACTAAATGTGGTAAGAAATTTTGAACACTGTATTTTATAATTCTAAAAATAAATCACCACTTGGTACCTTCGGGTATTGGCTTTTTATAGCCAACATTATATCTCTTCGATTTTATTTTGTTCGGAGATACGAATTTTTAAAGTGAATTATTTTTAAAAATATTAAATATCTCGAAAGCTATTCCATTTGGAAGTTATGTTATTTTATCATTTTTTTCACTGAATCTTATGTAGAATTCAAATTTGCACTAAAAAATATAGTATTCTATTTGAAATAAGGAAGTTGGTGTTGTATAATCTTGAGAATACAACCCATGGCCTACTAGAATGCATTTTGAGCCAATTAGATGCATGGAAATGCATAGCAAGATGTGTATCACCGCGATGATAAAAAACAAAAGTGGCGATGATAATTTATTGTGGTCCTGTCACAATTTTAAACGTCTAGATCAGGCATGTCAAACAGGCAGCCCGCGGGCCGCATGCGGCCCGCTTACAAGTTGTCTGCGGCCCGGCAAGGTTGGTATCAATTATTTAAAAAAAATTATATACAAGGTAAAAATAATTATTTTTTGTTTGGTTTCAATTGTAGTTTTTTTTTGGTAATGCGGCCCGCGGCTTACGTGTAATACTTGATGTGGCCCTTGGTGGTAAACGAGTTTGACATGCCTGGTCTACATGGACGTACCAAATTATTGGGATGCAGTTTCTAACAGTGAAATCAGTGAAATGGTGAAAAATACGATTCCCAGAAACACCGCGAGGAATAAAGAGTCGCAGGGCCGACAATTTTACGGAGTCTTTTTGCTGCAAGAAACTACAAGACGAATTAAAACATTGCAATATGTGAGATGTTATCAAGATTATAAAATGTTCTTCGTTATATTCTCTCACTAAATAAAATCATGGTACACACACGTGGTACACACACATTCAACTCGCGCTAGCGCTCGTTGAATCTGCAGCTCGGTTTCAACTCCAAAATATCATCGTTAATAATCACACCATTCGTTGTATTGCGGCTGAAAATATTTTTATTGAAAAGGGCACACTCGATTACATAAATGCTGAAAATCTAATAAGTCTATATACTTTTAATGTGCGGATTCACTGTGACACCCTGTATATAGAACTTTAGAGATATTCAATCATATAACAATAATTTTATCTAATTTATAATTACATAAAATTATAGATAGGACTCATGTAAATAATTCAGCGTTAATTATTATGTTAAATAAGTCTCGCTCGCAGTTTGAAGACAGCGGTGATGATTTCGAGAGTAGAAAGACGACGGGATACACCACACTACTTTACGCCTGACAGCTAGTTAAGTTGGTGATGGATTCGCCGCCATAAGTGCATCGTGATAAAGCGCAAATTTACATAACGCCATCTTCCCGGCGCACAAGCCATCATCCTAATCTCCTCGCAAACAAAGCGTAACCTTACGTACCGGTGCGCTAAAAAGTAGCATCCGACAAATACAGGGATTATCCGGTGAAATATTGGACACTCAGCACATCATGAATCTATTTCGTCAACGAGTAAAACAGAATTAACAGTCTGCTTGTTCAAAAAATAAATTTACAACAGCGGCCGTAATGGTGAATGCGCCGGGCGCGAATTAGATTTAGGAGAGATTTCAGTTCTGAAGGCCCTGCGGTGAAGTTACGTATGTTCAGACTGAAGCAGTAGTACATAATGAATTAGTAGTTCACGACTTACGCTTGTTGTAAATTTTATTTGATGCTACTAAAGCGACTTTCTGAAGTCGTTACCCAAGTATCCTTCCTTACCAGCTCTACGAATTAATTATTCGGATAATTTAACTGAATAACCGGTGCATGACGAGCCTCGGGCCGGCTTTATATGTGCGAACACGTTCAGACACGTTCCGGTCGTTTATATATATGTACATACCGGATATATAGTGTCCTTCGCGGACCGCAATAATTCAGCGCAAAACTTTCGCGGCAACTCGTATAAATTACGAACGCAACGTCGACGGGTATTATCAAAACGCCGTAAATTAATTACGCGGGCTTAATTTACGGCGCCTCATATTTTCGCGGCCCTTTGCCCTTTTTCGATCGGCTTTAATTGTAGTAATCGCTTTTTACCCTCGTAAATAACGACCCTGCACAGCCGCCGGCGATCTGCTCATTTTTAATAATCGCCGAATTAATTTCCGGTCCCGTGCAGCATCTGCTTTCCGACGAATTCATTCCATAATTCATTGCGCAATGAATTTTTGAAAACTTCATGAAATCGTACATACATGAACTATTTGTATAAATTTATAAAGCGTCCGAAATTTTAAATACTTTACATCTACTAAAATTATAATAATTCTGGCTAATATTACAGTCATCTGAATACCTGATGTTATTTAGCGGCTTTCCATGTATTCTTCCTTGTTTGCATTCTTCAGTGGTCTCCTGGAATATGTCAACGGAGTAAAGGTTGAAGAATAGCGGCGACAGGATGCATCCTTGACGCACACCTCTCTGAATGTGAAACTCCTCCGAATGTTCCTGCTTGGTCTGAATTTGTTCGGTTTGGTTCCAGTACTTAAAATTATTATAAAATTATAATTCCATATTGCGCTACATAAATTTATAAATATGCGAAAACTTAGTGAACTAGTCTTTGATTCTTTGCTGTACAAGTGTTAAGAGGGTCACGTCAAATATACCAATCTTATTCGCTGCACGATTGGGAGTATATGTGATCTATGGTATAGAAGTTATATTAATATCTACTTTAGTTCTAAGAATAGATAAATTTAGTCTAGAATGGTTATATATATATATATATATATATATATATATATATATATATATATATATATATATATATATGCTGGAAGGAAGTAACAGCCGTACTTGTTGGAGAATAGTAAAAAAATCGAAGAAAAATCCTCGTATCAGGGAATCCGACCAAAAAGGGTGGTTAATAAATCATCTATTTATCATAAAACCGAGCTTTCGCCAATGTTTATTAGCTTCTTCAGGGATAACGCTACAAAATAATTTACAAGAGAAATTTTTTTTATAAGTTAATGAAATTTACAATTGTAGATTATAACATTAACAATGTCATTGGTAATGTTATAATCTACAATTGTAAAGGTTAAATTGATAGCCACAGACAACACCACCTCTTTTTCTTATACATTTTTACACTTTTTACTCTTTTACACTTAAAAATGTCAAATTCAAATTTTACCGCCATTTTGACGGCATCAATTCAATGCCATTCAATGCCGGTACAGAAAATGTTCTACCTACGGAAAATGTGACTATACGTTTGTAATGTGGTGCAGAAAAAACGTATCCAGAGAGCGTAATTAACGAAATATGTAGCTTCATCCTTGTTACCTGCCTACTAGGATGCTGATGGCGCTGACAATGACTGTTCATTTTGATGTTATTAACCCTTTGGGTGCCAAAAGTTGTTGGAAGCACATTGTCGAAAAACGGTAATAGCGCTTGTCTTTATCGATTGCGGAGAGGCCCGACAAAAATATCTCAATAGCGCGATCGCGCCGCTTGGGACTCAAATGGTTAATCAAGACCATTCTAAAGGTGTAACTTAATTTATCCAATACCTCTTAACAAAAATTCTATTGGTAAAGCAAGACAGGGAAAGTTCCTATTTGCCCATAGCAGTGTTTACTCACGTTGCTACGCAATTTTTAAAATGTCACGCTATATACAACTTAGTGTACTTTGAGTTGTACAAATGGGCCGAAGGATAGCTCATTTTGACGCACACTGCTTACATTCCTAACCTAAAATTTCTAATTCTGAAGGTATTTGTCGGAAAGGCATCCTGATTTTAAAGTTAAAAATTACATTAATTTTTACAGCCGTTACCACTTTTGCTTATATTTACCCTCCGTTAGGCCCGCGTTCATTCCTGACGAGTTTGGTCGCGTGGTCTGTAATTGTAGACTATTTTCAAAAGGCTCTTTTATAGCCAAATTTGATTTCTATTTTAAATAGTGTGTATATTGATATTTGCTTGTTTATGTAAAACATATTTTTAATTAAAATTACTTGTATATTTTGTGATCAAAGAATAAATAGAAAATATAAAAAATTTACAAATTTTAAGTGTCTATTTGACAAGAAGCTGTTTATTAATAAAAAAAAAACAATATATATGGGGCGCTCCGCGTCAACCGGATCAGCTTTACAAACAAAATTGAGCACTAGCTAAACAATCTCCCTTGGCCGAAAAAATTACTTTAATATATCTATTTTATAATGCCATGTGGTATTTTAGAAGAATCCAATATGGCGGCCTTAAAATGGTTGTTTTATCTTCAAACAAACACAAACTAATTTATTAATCTGTTCTGTACAAAAACTTGTATGACCTAAAAATTCTTTTACAATCTGAAAATTTGTATGAATGTACCTACTTTGAGAAAAAACATGGTAACTCCAATATGGCGGAATTAAGAGTCTGCATTCTTTTTTTTATTATATTATTTTTTTAATATTTTTTTCTTTTTCTTCTTTTAATATTTCTATCTTATGGAACTACAGACACATAAACAGATTTGTATTTCTACTTTATAAATATATGTCCATGAGCAAAATTTGGACAATTATTTGATTTATCCCGGAAAACAATGAGTTTTGGAGTTTTGGAGCCGCCATATTGGAGTCGCCATGTTTTTTTAGTAGTTTCTTAAAGTAGGTACATTAATACAAATTTTCAGAATGTAAAATAATTTTTAAGTCATACAAGTTTTTGAACAGAACAGATAAATAAATTAGTTTGTGTTTTCTTGAAGATAAAAGAGACATTTTAAGGCAGCCATATTGGATTCTTCTAAAATACCACATGGCATTATAAAATAGATATATTGAAGTAATTTTTTCGGCCAAGGAAGGTTGTTTGGCTAGTCCTTAATTTTGTTCGTAAAGCTGATCCAGTTGACGCGGAACGTCTATATGGAGTCATGATTTTGTTTTCTGGAAAAATCCTGAAATTTTTTTATTTCATTTTCTTGAGTTAGAATATGGTATTAAATCAAGAATATCATAACAAATATTCTTTTTATTTCCAAAAATTAATTTGGGGAAGACAGGGGTTAACTCAAAAATATGTCAAACTGAATTTCACTTTACTATGGAAGCAATAAAACATGTCCTAGTTGATTTCGTTTTATTTGATTGACATCAATATGAACTTAATATCAGAAAAATCTATTTTTAAAATTGAATTAAACATTTGTTTTCACAAAAAATAGACTCGTCACGAAAGTATCTTTACCTGACAGGGCTGCATTTAAAACATTAATTTCCTGACCTTTCTCTTAGTAACTATAAACTTGAGCATGTAATTTTGTTATTCATACTTTACATTTATATACAAAATTCTGAAATATAACCCTCGAATAAAAATTAATAAGGTAAATAACCGTTTAACTTTTTTTTATATTTCTTGCAGTTACTGAGATAAAGAGGTGTTTCGAAGTCTAAAGCTAAATATCTTCTTAAATAAACAAATGATTATTTCATAGTGTATTTCTCAGAAAAAAATCGGAACGCACACATTAGGTTTTAGTCTATAATGCCCAGATAACTAAAAAGAGGGACAATTGGGCTCTTCATGGAGAATCATAGTTTTTGGATGATTCTTATGGACGAAACTGTAAAAGTGGACTGTATTTTTTCAAGTTCTGTGTGGTTTTTTAGATTAAAATATTGTTATGGCTATCACATATTATTATGAAATGAAATCACTCCACAACACCTGATGTGTGAATTCAAGGCATAAAATATACAAATTCAGCACCATTCGTAAGCCTAGGCTTACTGGATGAGCTGGAGAGAAAGGGGATCCAGCCAGTCATGAGGAAATGCTTAGAGACATGTAGATCCAAGTTGGCTTCTGGGGTTCAAAGGGTGGGCTAAAGCTCGGCCAACCCGTTTAAGGTGGAAGACAACACCGTCGTACTGCAGAGGAGTGTCATGTTTATGGGCATCATACTGGACTCAGGGAGCTCATTTAGGGATCACCTGGAGCGGGAATCGGCCAAGGCAGGGGAGGGGGGTAGCTCAAATAAAAGACAAGACAGCTTTCAGAAGAGAAACGATGTAGGAGGGATAGAGGAGGTGGGACGACTCGGAGAAAAGGAGATGCTGATCCCGAGGGTGGGTTACCACCTGTTTTCGGAGTACATCAGGGCAAATCCCCACCGAACGGCCCGATCGGGGGGTTCTTTTTTTACTGGGTGGAGGTAGATTCTAGAGATGGATAACTCATGAGTGAGTGAGTGGAATAAAATAGTCGAATCTGGGAAATGTGTCAAGTAGTTTTTTTTTTACTCACCAACCTTTGAAGGGGAGAAGGAGTTCACTACAGGGGACTTTTTTTGCTATCCAATATTTTTCATTAAGAAATGTTTTACAGACATACATAATTCGACTCTTTTCCATGAGTCGAGTCTCAAAAAAAAGTCATTTCGCCCATTTCTAGTAGACCCACTAGAACACACTATATTCCGATGTGTGCGGTGTGACACTGCTTTAGAAGCGACGCGAAAAGGCAACTCGGAGAAGGATTAGGCCTGGAAAACTTCAGCGTCGTCCTCCTAGAGTCCAAGGAGGACAACCCTGAAAAGGTTTGCCTTCCAGGTGGTGGATGTTAAGGAGCGAGAGGAGAGGAAGATCCAGGCGGACGAAGCCACGCATTAAGGGAAAAGAAACTAGGAGGTGAATAGATGCGGTAAAAACACTGTGGTCTTTGGAAAAAAAGACTAACTGACATTGAGCTGAAAACAATCTCATAGATAAAGGTTCTTTACAGTATAGACGAAACAAGGCTGTTAGAGAAGGAAATCTTCATATTCCCACGAAAACCGCACTGTACTTATTTTCTATAATAGTTTGGTTTGATTTAAATAGTACATCAATTGGGTGTAAATGTGAAGAAATATTGCACTATCAAATAAGTTTCTCATTAGCCATGTTATGTACAGCCGTACTACTATCTCGAGGCGTGTTGCGCAGTGACCATCTTAAATTTCAAGAGAGGGGGCCTATTCAATTTTCCATGCGGAGATTTATTATCGCGTTCTCTCACCTTCTCCGAATGCTTCATCACTCTGCGCAATCTTTAACCCCCCACACACAGGTCTAGTTGATAAAAGAAATAAAGCAGTTACAGATGCAAATAATGCTTTTAATCTCTTTATTTCATAAGTTCTTCAGTAGCAAACCTTTTTTCTTCGGGCATAGCGAGCTCTCTAATTTGGACAAGAACGCTAAGTCTTAACCTAATCTGCATCACCTTGTTTTTGTTTATCGGCATCGTGCATTTTTTAACACTGGTCATAAAGCGACCATAGAGAATATAGTAAAGCAAGACAATAAGTTAAACTTCTAGTCGGATATTTATTACTTTTGAGCCAAAATTGTGATTTAAAACATTTCGGTCCATGTTACGATGATTAGTAACCGCATTGATGATCAGTTTCATACACATATGGGGCATTCCGCCAGAGATTTTTTTTTCGAAATTGAAGTTGGCCTCCTGACTACGTCAAAATGTTCGTCTACTTGGCCCTAAACACCAAGAATTTTTTCAGATTTTCTTTTTGCCCGCTTTGCCAAGATATCCACAATTCAATACAGCAAAATCCAGGTTTTTGGCCAATTTTTTTCAGACGTTCATGTGAAAATAACTTTGAATAGACGTGTTTTCATGAGAAATTCAGTAGGACCAAAGTTGCTGGGCATGAATAGGGGAAAATTCGGGAAAACCTATTTTCGCCCATTCAAAAATGGCTCATCTTGGTCCGAAAACTTAGATAAATATGTCGGGAATAACCTGACAAATTTTCAGAGTGGTTCTCGACAAGCATCAGACGCAATATCAAAAATAGCCATAAAAAAGGCAAAAAATTGAATAGTTCGGGAAAATTAAAACATGACAATACAACGTGTATCCCAGATGTTTCTGAGGTTATTTCCCATGAAAAATATTCCTCAAAAGTAACGCGGAGAACCCCGAAAACCCGCTCCAACCCTCAAGACTTACATTTTTGTATGGCTATTTTTGATACTGCGTCTGATACTTGTCGAAAATGTGTCAGGTTATTTCTGACACATTTATCTTAAGTTTTCAAACCAAGATGAGCCATTTTTGAATGGGCAAAAATAGTTTTTTCCCGAATTTTCCGAAAAAAAACGCCATTTTTAGGTTATGTTTTGGCCCTAAAAAAAAAAACACCTCAGGATCTTATTCCCCTATGCAAGCCGAGCAACTTTGGTCCTTTTGAATTTTTCATGAAAACGCGTCTATTCAAAGTTATTTTCACATGAACGTCTGAGAAAAATGGACAAAAACCTGGATTTTGCTATATTGAATGGTGGATATTTCGGAAAAAAATCAGGGTGTTTAGGGACAACTAGACGAATATTTTGACGTTCTCAGGAGGCCAACTTCCATTTCGAAAAAAACAAACTCTGGCGGAATGCTCCATATGCATTGGAATTACAAAATTCAATCAGTGAATTGGAGTTTTTAATTTAAAATAATAGAACGATCATTGCGAGATTGCTTTCATAATTTCAATTCGAGAAAAGTAAACGTAACGTTTATTCTTATTGATATTCGTCCCTCCGTTTCGCGACTCCACTTAACCGCAACAGCATTATTTTATTCCACCCCCGGCACCCATAAATCAATTAAATAAAATACATAGAGTACATGTGGCGTGTGTTTGCACTCGTATAATGGATTGCTTGTCAAATATGTGCCTTTTCCCCAAAATTTATTATTCTTGAGCCATATGCCCGTGTACTTATCCTATTGAGACGTATTCATCCCCCATGGCACTTATAAATAACGCAAAGGGCGCGCTTTGCGGAGTGTAGCTGAAGAATAAACATTCCTCCTACACGCGCGCGCGAAACGAATTTGATAAATGCGTGTGTTAGGGATACATTTTTGGCGAATTTATTATATATTTTGTTAGGGTGTTATGTTGTAACAGATGGATAGACTTATATTTACAATAATATTATCAAAATGTTTCAAGTACCAAATAAAGATGCAAGACTTTGAGATATTTATAATTGAAGAGTTTTTTTCCGTTATTACCAGCTCATAATTACATTAGTGTATTGCACAATAAGTCTTACAATTTGACAATTTGTATGTGCGTGCACGTTTACCAAACTAGTTTGACAAAGCACGAACTGGCAACTTCTAGATGTAACATGAATTATACATGCTATTTCGTGGATAATGAATTAATTTTGGGTTTAAGGCGCATCGACAACTATGCTGGGTCCTTAGGAAAAGACTACAAAACTCTGAATCTGAGTAAAACTCATCTGAATAACATAATTTTGTTTTGTTTGCTAAAAGTCGAAAAAGCAGTAACTTTTTTTGACTTATAATTTGGACAGAATTCTTTTGGATTGTTTTTTTAACTGTAAACTGATGAATGAAATGGTTTTATTTGAAAATCAAACAAGTGTTTACCTCAAAATTGATAAAGGAAACTTTTACAAATCCAATCATACCCATATCTCAATTTTCAATTTTCTACAGTTACTACTTTCTTCCTAAACATGGCAGTATGGTCATTCGCGCCTCGTGAATTGTAATCTAGCAATCGTATATAATGACCATGGGTTAAGTGAGAAAGTAACCAATCGTTTTTAATGATATTGCATCCCAGGTTATGACAGCAGATATACTAATTGTAGCACTTTCTACATTTGAAAACAGTGCTACAAAGTGAGAATTGTAATGTCGAAATAAAAAAATATTTTAATAATTTTTAGCAGAATGAACAACCTTACAATATATGAGAAAGAGCTAGCGACCAACAGAGTGAAGAAGTTCCTAAAGCTGGCACTACATTGGAGATAGTTTACTTATAGCTACTAACGTGCATGGCGGATTTCAAATAGGTGAAACTGGTATACTAGCTGGGTTAGTGAATTTGAAATCTTTTCACTTTACTATCCACTGGTGTGCTAGTTTACCGGCGGCTTAAAAACTCCTCTTATGTAATGATGATCCTTGATGATTTTTTTTTCTGGCGTCGACAACGCGGTCATCTGCCACAGCCATTTTTATAATAAAATCAATTATATGTTATTTACTCACAGTACTAAACTCACAATACCAAACTCACAGTACTAGACTCTTATATAAACTTACTTAAAATTTAAGCTATACTTGTACGTTTCACTGGAAGTAGAAATTAGAATTTTTGGCTTTAAGGTGCAGGTCATTCGCGGGGGAAGTAGAAAGGTTACATTTGCCAATGAGGGTCGTCACGGCATTTTCGCATTTACACATCACAAGTGGATCCATCCTTGATGATCTTTATTACTTCAATTATCTACCATAAAATTATATCAAGCATCCATTATAAGTGTTTCCATCATCCAGAACTACAATTTGATCTCGTTATTATATATTTCAAAGAATAACTTTACGGAAATTGTGCCTTTCTGCATCTATCAATTTTTTTCATTCTTTATGGAAGTACAGTGTCCGCATTGTTGGGGACCTCCCATTATATAGTATTGATTGGATATTAAATCCGCGGCGTTTTTAATTGGATTACCGGCGACGGAAAATACTGCTGAAAAAGCCCGGTTCGGTTCCCTTTCATTAGATTAGTTTCGAATATCTTTTTGTTCTTTTTGTTCCGGCGACTCTTTGCGGAACGGTCCGCTTGATTTAATTCTGCGATTAAACTTATAATGGCCCGTTAATAATGGATCCGCGACGAAACCCAATAAATTCGGCCCTTTGTTCCTTAAAATGGGGAGAATTGTATAAACCAAAAGATACTGCGAAATTGTATCGCGACAATGTGGTTTGTGAAATTTTAGAGAGGAATATTTTTTATGAGAGAAAATGTAAATATACAACGTAAGAACTCCAACAAGGGTTCTATTAAATTTAGTTGATCTGGTAACTCGAGACAAATTAATTAATAAAATCAATACATCTCTTGTGACAGTTGATACATATTTTGAAAAAAAAAACTAGCCAAGAAATGGGTATACTGAATATTCATTATAATATCCTTTGAGAACGGTTGTAATATAACGAAACACAAGTCAGGAAACTGCAAATAACAACATGAAACCAAACAAGAATTTTATTTTAAATACAGGGTGTATTTAAAATAACGAACAGGCTCGTAACCACAAAGAGATTATATTATTTTTAAACAATATTCGCAATTATTTTGTTTATAACTGTAACAAAAAGCCCGCAATTAATTATTAAAGTTAATTAGTGAAAATACGCAACATGTTTGGGGGCAGTGGTAATGTGACCTAATTTTTAAACGGCATCGGCTTTAGATATCGAATTACAACAAGCGCGTAGGAAATATCTGAGTGCTCTTTAAGCGTCAATGAACTTGAGGACTGTTTATGTTTTACAAAAAAAAAACGTTGCGTAAACACTTCAAATTTCGGAGGCAAGAAATCGTATCTCGCGTTTTAAATAAACAAACACACATTCCATGCAGACCTAATTAAATGAGAAAAGCATCGGTTCTCAAAACGTTTAAAAAACCTCGAAAAATTAGGAAAATTCAAAAAAAAATTCGAATAAATTTTGACCTAAATGGGTTCACAAATATTTTGTGTATGCGCCCTTAAATGCCTGTTCGTTATTTTAAATACAACCTGTATAACCACAACAGTGATTTTATTTCAAGTGAGTAGCACAAAAAGTGTCAATTTAAAAAAATAAACAGAAGACAGCAATTTTCGCATTCAATAAATTGAAAAATTAAAAGAAAATTCGTGAAGACTCTTTATTGTAAAAAACACCATATATGCCCAATTTAAGTATCCTCCACAGAACTGGATAAATAGTTTGAAATGCATTTACATGTCAATAGTAATACAAACTTGAAATAATACTTAAAAATTACTTTATTAGAATAAACAAGTCATGCATCTGAAGAACGGTTAATTCTGCGTCGGGATAAATTATGGGAGTCCTAGAGTAATGGGTTATTCTCTTTGGAAATTATTTGATCGATTTTGGCAAATGCATATTTTGGGAGTAATCAAGTGCTTTCCTCTCATAACGTTGAGCGATTTATTACTTGTGACTAAATTTTTAGCCTACAAAATACTTGGACACAGCATTCAAACTAATATAAGCTTTATGGCATATGTATTAAGGCTGGAATTTTTCTTCGAAGATTTCCAATTTCGAAGGTTCGAAGCTTGGAAGATTGGAAAATTCATACAAAATCTTCAAAGATTCAAAGTTTCAAAAATTTGAACGTTTCGAAGTTTCCAAGAATCGAAGTTTCGAATTTTTTAAGTTCGCGAATATTGACAGATGAGAAAGTTAATTTACTTCAAATTATTTAAAAACTAATAAAATCTATTAATTTTGCAAGATATATTATTGTTTTTTTACCTTGCCAATATATTAGTTTGATGTTAATTTATTATATTGGTTAAGTGATCCATTTAATTGGTTGAATAATGTGATGGGGAATTATATAGTGTACTTCCAATTAAAAAGTAATTCATTTTATTTCCGGAAATAAAATTAATTACTTTTTAATTGGAAGTACACTATATAATTCCCCATCACACTTAATTTATTATTATAGCAACTTCGCATGCACATCCCAATTTTTGAAATTTGGAAATTACATAAAAGTTTAAATCCTTAACTGTTTAGGGTTTTGGGATTCTAAAACTTCGAAACTTCGTAACTTCGATACTTGGAATCTTCTCAAAATTGAATCTTCTCAACATCGAATCTTTGCAACTTTGAATCTTCGAAAAAATCGAAAACTTCAAAAGTTCTCTTCTTTTCTTCGGATTCTTCGAAGCTTTGAAGTTGCGGAGCTTCGAATTATCAGGGCCCCTAATATGCTTCGCAGTATTTGAAAGATGATGAGGATTGCGTCGAGTTTTCACTAACAGCTTCGTGTTCATTTGGGCTCGATCTTTGTATGAGCCGCTTGAGCTAAGTATCTTGTTTTTTGGTCGACCACTGTAAAGAATTTCCATCTCTTTCCTATAATGAAATACATTATTTTTCGATAGTTGCAGTTTTTACCCGTATTTTTTTTTATCTTATCATCTCTAAAACTATACCCCTTTTCTACGGGTATATTTTCCCATTTTACTAATTGCTAATTTATCTTTATTCGACTCTTGTGTTGTGGATTACTTCTCGACTCTTTTGTTGCGGATTTCTCCTCGACTTATTTGTTGCGGATTTCCAATTTCTGATTCATCATTCTAGTTCGCATAACTATCAAACTAATACGAAAATTGAACCACAGCACTTAAATCAATTTCACTATAAACAAACCGATTGGATGGAAAATGAAACGAGTTCAGCAAGTTATGACTGAAAAAATAAAATCTGTACAAGAAAAGCTGATAACTAATTATTAATCACTAGCGCGCTACCTTCTGTTGAAGAAGGGCAATATTCCTGAAATATTTCCCTTCTTCGACGGAATGTTACTTTGAAGGTCACATTATATCAGGTTAACGTGATAGAATCTTTATCATTTAACGCAATAAATACCCGTTTGAATGTGCAGATATTGGCTATCAATCTTTATTTTGGCAAAAATTGGAATGTTTCCTTTTTTCGAACGACACATTTTTAATTACATTTAATCTGCAAGACTTTAGCAACAATATATAATATTACAATCAATTTTAATGTTTTAACCTTAATAACAAAAATAATAATAACCATTAATATTTCAACAGATTTAAAATCTATTTACAGAGAAATGTAATAATAAACTTAAAATTCAAATAAACTTACAATTAAAATAATCCTGAAATTGAGATAAACTTAAAATAAAATAACCTTGTAATTAAAATAAACTCAAAGTACAAATTAACAATTTACACCGTACATAACCAAGAATAAAAAAATGAAATTAAACTCATTTCAGAAATTCAACAAAATTAATAGGTCCTTAAAGAACAAAGGAACAAAAAAATTAAAAATGCTGGCCATCTAAATGCTTAAACTATACTATACTATATACAAAAAGGAGACTAAAAATAACATGTATCAATAACATAAACTAAAAGTTTAAAACGGGGAATATATTACTAGAGTCTGGCTGTAACTGTATTTATTGTTTTAGCCAATGTGTCACAAAAAGGATCAAGGTTACAGCAATACTTATTTACATACAAACACATTGAGTAAATCGGCGACCGCAAACGGTTATTTATCATCAATTATTTATTAAAGATATATCAGTTTTATTAATATCTATTTTCCAAAACAAAATATTCGGCAAGTAATTATTTATTATACAGGACCTCTAGTTACGATGGTTAGACTTAATGCCTTGTCTTTAAACCGATGTGAAGATAGATCTGTTATTCTTTAGATTGCTTAAGTAGACTCAAATCTACATGTAAAAAATTAAATTTGAAATGCTTCCATCACTAGTTTCATTAGATTTTTCAATCTTGTCCCGGCAGTTCGGGTGTACTCGAGAAAAAAAAAATCATAAAAAAGTTATAAACAATTTTGGCCAAAATTTTATTGTATCAATTGCTTAAGTAGGTTCATATCTGCATGTTGGTGTTAAAATATTTAAATGTAAGTACGTCAAATACTGCTTTAAGGGGTAACACCACTCTAGGATTTTGGAAAACTCGTTATTTCTTTTTTTGGCTTAAACAATATTTTAGGATCTTATAAACAATATCCAGTTGGTCCTATAGTGAGAAAATTCCTTAGGGTTCCTCAGGAGTCCACCAATTTGCGCGAATGCTGCAAGGATTTATGGGTTTGTAAAACGTGTTTTTCTCGAAAGCACTTTTTCAAACTGGGAGGACAGATTACTAGAAACCCGTCATATGGATCGATTTCAAATTTTGACAGTAGCTTCACAATAACATTCTCTATGGAATAAACGTAGCCATTTTTTTATTTAATGTGCAGTTTTTACTTTATAAACAATTTGCTGCTCATTTTTCAGCCAAAAATCGAAAAAAAATTCAAACGTGCACCATTTCCACAAAATTTTATTTAGAAAAAAAACCCTACTTACTTCCATAGCCAATGTTAACTGAATTATAAAAATAATTGTTTTTTGTGCCTGGTCTTATACTTTACGAGAAATCCGTCCTTCCGTTCAAAAGGTAAAAAAAAACGGCGATTTCAAAGATTAGCTCTGTCGACAAATTTTTGCGTTAAAATGATAATACAAATGTTTTATTTCATACCTTAATAAGTGTTAAATAAATCCTCTGAATAGAAATCTCATTCCTTTTACCATACTCCCAAAATAAATCGTCAAAAGTAGTTATGTTTTTCGGCCGCTAGAGTGGTGTTATCTCTTAATGGACTTTGATATCTTGTCACTCTACATTGGAAATTCTGGTGGATTCGAGAAAAAAATCATTATTAAGTTATTATCAACTGTACCCACAATTTTATTGTCTAAATCGATTAAGTAGGCTCTTATCTACATATTTGTGCCATGGTGTACCGTAATTCTTGGAAAACTATGCTGGAAGACCTCTTTCAGTCAATGCAGAAACATGTTAAACAACTTTATGTGGCCTAAGGTAGAGAATATGTATATGAAAAATCTCTATTTCCAACAAGATGGTACCACGTTTCGTACAAGTGGTGAAACAATCACATTTTTGCAGTCCAATTTAATATCGAGAAATGATGACTTGAATTGGCCTCGAAGATCATGATGCCTTTGGACCTTTTCCTTTGGGGTGATCTTAAAGACCAAGTCTAAAAGCAAAAGACAATTCGCGCTCTCAAAGCCAACTTCGAAGCAGGTACTGCAGACATAGGGCTGTTGGAGAACGGTAATCTGAAAATGATTTAGTTCGTATTATGACTTAAGAGATAAGTTCAAGTACTGTTGTTTGATTCGGGTCTTAATTTTTAAGGGAAATTAGTTTTATACCTCCTCTAAAATTAGAAAAACGATTTTTTATAATATTTTGTGGAAAATCGACTGAAAGCGTTGATTTCTAATATTGCTGCCAACTATTTTCGACTTTTTGATTTCACGGTATATTTATCTACATATATTGTTTAGAAATGGTTTCTCTCTTGTATATAAATACCTACATAATGACATCATAATTTTGAACCAAGAATGAACTATGAATTTGAATTTGGTATCTACAAAAATTTGTGTTATTATTGTTTTTTCTAAAACTTGACTTTTGCTCGTTGTCTAAGAACCTGTCTCGGCCCTAAGTTGAGGAATACCTATACATCCCTCTTACCTAATTTAAACATGTAATTGTAAAATGCTGAAAAAGGTAAATAACCTTTATAGAGTTGATCCACTAACAGTGTTTGAATAAATTCTGTTCGAATAGGTATATAGGTCAGTATTGAAATTGTGTATCCTGGTAAATGCACCATTTCTGGTCGCCAGCCAATAGCGCCGACTGTATAGCCTTGTTCGCGTTTTATTCCCTAAAGTATAAAAGTTTTCCGTTATTTTCATGTTTGTTCTCTAATCGCATATGCATTTTGCACATATTTAAATATTTTATATATCATATTTGTTTGCAATTTAAACATACATATGTCAAGAATGTTTTAATTATACTTATTGAATTTCAAATAATAATAATAAAACAAATAATATTTATTTTCGTAAAAGACATAGACTTACAACCTACAGATACACTAAAGGAATAAATTGTTCATTAACAAAAAAACAGTATACATATATAATCAATAAAAAATTATAAATGTAAGTCTTAAACAAATAAAACTAAATTACTGAAATCAATAAATAATAATTGGAAATAAATCCACTAAAATATACTCATGGAAAAAAATGAAACACTTGAAATTCGTGAAATTTCGACCATTTTCAAACCGCCATAACTCGGCGTATTTTCAATCGATTTTGATGAATCTTTAAGGACGAAAAACTTTGAAGTGTATTCTATTAAGTAATGCATGCGAACGTAATCGTCACCCCTTCCGCCCCACTCTAGCACCCCTGTGAATTTTTTTTTTCAAGAAACCATGTCCAACTTTGGCGATGTGTACGGAGTTGGCAAAAAATTGTCGACTTGATCAACTATAAAGGAATTAAAATTTGATCAATTCCCTATGCAAGACTTTAAGAACGAGGTTCCTACGACGATTTGCCACCAAGTTATGGGTGTTTGAAAAACATTGCATTTTGAGATTTTTCGCACATAACTCGGCGACTTTTCAACCAAATTGGATGATTCTTTCTGGAAAAAAATTCCATTTTATCTCTACTTTAAGGGGGTAAACTCAGATTAGGATGATCCCTTTTAGAACCCTTCAACTTCCGAACAAAAAAACACGTTTTCGGGCCTAAAAACGTCAAAATTTGGCAACGTATACTGAGTTTGAAAAAATGTGTCGACTCGATCCACCAAAAGGGCATTGAAATATGTTCAATTACCCTTTCAGGACTCCAAAAACGAAGTTCCTACGAAGAGTTGACACCAAGTTGTGGGTGTTTGAAAAAAAGTTCATTTTGTGGTTTTTTGTTTTGGGTGAAGCACTCACTCTGAGTGGGGGATAAACCCTCTCAAAGAGGACACTTTTTGCTGTTTTAGTATTGATTCAACACTAATCTAAAGTAACCACACACAGTTATGCTAAGCTTACAAAATTTGAAAGGGAATACAAATTCTTTACATCATTTTTAAATTAAAGCCAAAACTATAAATAATGGCGTGTTTAGCACTACCAGAAAATTAAATTAAATTATTAACGTAAAACACGAAGATAGTTTTAAAGCATGTTTTTTTCTGGATGCAATTTTCATAAAGATCGCCTCTGCTTGGTTAGTTATCTTGCCGTGTTGAATGTTTAAAATTAGTTCGCATAAATTCCGGGGAGATTCTTACCATGACTGAGCTGTATAATATACAAGAAACGGGCTTGCTAAAATCATTACGTTAATTCCATGAAAAAATCCACTATGTAAAATCTAAGCAAAAGTAGTATACATAAATGAAACAAGTAAGGATTTAAAATTTTAATTATTATACATATTTGTATGCAGTTGGGCTTCTATTTTATACACCACGTATGACAACGAATATCTAAGAATATATAGCATCAATTTCCCCGTATTATTTCCTTTTCATTATTCCCCATCCGAGCATGTACATGTGCTTGTTTGCAGTAATAATGCCGCAATGTAATATAATGCAAACTTTACTCAACGTAAAACTATTAAATACAAATATTTTTCCGCAACAATAAAGACAAATGGAAAACCGTAAAAGTGGAGATCGTGCACGGAGACCGGAACATTGCAGATCGTCATGTTTTAATAACGATAATACCCCCAGGTTGGCTCAAATAAAATGTAAGCCCTGTTGGGAAATTCTGGTGAATGCGCCGGGCCCGAGTCATATCAACATAAATCATTGCCGGTTTCAATTTATTCGAGATCGGACGACGTTGGAAGTAATTTACAGCTTTACTTATTAATTCGAATGTAATTTTCTTCGGATTTTTCGCCACCATCGATCAAGCCGGGCTACGACGACGTTGCAGCTATTTATTTTTAATTCCGTGGGAGGGGAAATTAAAAGTCGCGCATCTGGGTAAATTGCCTTCAAGCGCGCGACAGTCAATGGTGGAGGGGGAAGATTGATCCTTTTTCAGTTTGCTGTTTCTGCAATAATTCTACGGTGGAAATGGCGTGGAGCGCCACAGCTTTCTAACTATTAGTTTTATTGCGCGTTTCACGTAACATTTGCTCTTAAATATGCGCAATTTACCCTTTGGAACAGCGTTGTAAATCTTGGACAAATTCAAGATGAAGTTTTCAATCGATATGCGCACATATGCATTAAAATTCAGGGGTGGCGGCGAAATTCCAATAAAACTTTCGATTCGATTTCTGCGGAGGAAACTGCTGCAGGAAATGCAATTAGAGCCGGGAAATTAAATACAGCGCATTAGAATTCAAATACACGTTTTAGAATTGTATTACTAGTTTCTCTAATTAAACGTTAATTAAACATAGGGGCTAATTAGTTTGCTTAATTAACACTAGGAAATAAAAATTAACTTTTTTCTATAACTGTTCATCTTTATGTTTTCGAGGGTGCTGAACAAGAAAATGATAATTAAAATGGAAGTTGAGTTCTCATTTTTTAGTTATTGCAGTTTTTCAGAATAGTCCCTACCATGCACCGTTTGCATGGCATTGGTTCTAACGCGGGGGCCGACCACGCACTAGGTGCGTGATGCGTTCTTTAACATGAAACCTTCCAGGCACATACATTTTTCTGGCCAAAATTCTCAAACTTATGAAACTTTTCCAAATCAAACTCCCGATTACAGGAATTTTAATTTAAAAAATTAATTTATAAACTGGGGTGTTTTGTAGGGAATGGAAGTAGAAATAGCCTGACTCAAATTCTGAAACTTATGAAACTGGGTTCTTGCTCCAGAAAAAATAGTTTTTTTTTAATCTAATTGATAAACTGGGGTGGTTTTGAGGGGATGAAAATGAAAAAGGCCGTGTAGAATTCTTAAACTTTGGATTGGTATAGTATGCGATCTCCGAATTAACATAAAAATTGTGAAAAAAATCTCTTAGATAAAAAAGGTGGTTTTTATTTAACGTGACGAAAACTTAAAAAAATTAAATTTTAAAGTTTTATATATAATTAACTCTTAAATTAATGAAAAAGTAGTTAACAAAATCCTTTACGTTCTCACGGGGTGGAAACCAAAAAAAAATCTTGTAGAAATACTTGTATGTATAATTAAAACCAAAAAGACTGGAATTAATTCTAATAATATATATACAAACATCTTTATTTAAGAATTGATACAAATATATATACATACATATAAAAATTTATGGTTTTCCGCAATTCTTAATTGGCTATCGACCGGAGGTCTTTCAGCCATTCTAATAATATTTAATCGGATTCCCGAGTTAAATATTTCTTTTAAGTTGACTTATTAGTCTTAAGAAAAGTACACATAATTATTGTTAGAAATTTATTTATATTTTTTTACAAATTATAATTCATACATGAGAATGCAATTAAAATTATCTATAGAGTTGATATTCATCTTTAAAATCATCACTGTCATAATCATCATCATGATCAGTAATAATAACAGGTACTGTTGGAGGTTTGCTTTATTTGAGAGATGTTGCATTTTCTTTTTTGTAATTTACGCTTGCTTGGTATAACGGGATCAAAACTCAATAAAAATAATGTTTTTCATTAAATCATTGTTTATGAAAAAATGGTGATGTGGCCATCATGTTACTTTCTCCGACTTGATGGTATCATTTATATTTACGCTTTCATGGTTTATTTTCAATTTAAATCATATTTTAAATGTACATCGAGCCTTGTGTAAACTCGGGTGAAACTTACGTTTAAAACGTCAAAATTATGAAAGAGAAAAATTATACTTCAAATTCAAACACTCACTTTACTCAAAAACTAAAGGGATTTCGAAAAAAACTTATTCTTTATAAGTTGTTCATTTTAGCATTCTATACAATTATAATTAACGTAAATTTGCTGTTACTATTATCGTTTTATAATTATAAAACAAAAATTAAAAAAATAATAATAAATTTTTTTCTCGAATAAAAATTATTTTATGAAAAATGTTTTCAAGCAAAAGATGTGCATATCTTTGTTGTCTTTAAAGTCTGTTTAAATATTTTTGTGATATTTTTCATATTTAAGAAAATATTGGCAAAAAAACAGAAAATAGTTAAGGTAAACGCCTACTTCCAGTGTACGAAATTTTACCAAAAGCTTTTCAGTTCTTCAGATTATCAAATAAGACTGATGTTCAAAGTTTAATATCAATTGCTCTATTAGTTTTTGAGATACAGCGCGCACAGACACACACACAGGCACACACAGGCAGACAAACAGGCAGACAAACAGACACACACACACGGTCACACACACAGACACACACACAGGCACACACACACAGACACGCACACACACAGGTACAAATTTTTTTTTCGAGAAATCGAGAAATTGTTAAAATGGCATCTAGAGACCCCAAAACGGATATTTGAAAAAAAAAATCACGATCACAATACTTTCTCGTACTTCATAACGGAAAAAGTAATAACAGGTAGTGTTAAAGATTTGCTTTATTTGAGAGATGTAGTATTTTCTTTTTTGTAATTTACGCTTGTTTGATATAAAGCTATCAAAACTCAATAAAAATAATATTTTCAATAAAATCATTGTTTATGAAAAAATATGAAAAAAAATGTATTTATAATTATGAAACAATAATAATTACATCAAATTTATATTAATAATAATTTGGCATCAACCAGCTAATGAGTCTTCTTCTAACAGCATTTTTGGTTCGGATTTCAGGGACTTTTTGTAAACTTCTTAATTTCGTCGCACGTGCTAAAACGTCTAAACTGGTTGTAATTTCTTGTACAAATTTTTCCTGATTCTCTTAAACTCATCTGATTGGCGTAGGTGAGTACAGCAAGAGGTGTACTTGTTTCCAGGTGAGGAAATAAAATTGATGTATCCAGCCATTCAGTGTTGTTCTCCAAAAGTCTTTCCTCTATTTTGCAGCTTGTTATCCATCGGGACTGGAATTGAAATTTGAAATTGGCTAAATTTGGTTTTACATTTTCGAGGCTCCCGTTTGGACATTCTTTACATTTTTGAACTTTCTCTTTCAAAAAATTGAATAGATCTTTAATATTAGCGTAGCCAGAACTCCTTAATAAATTGTATAATTTTCAGCTTTTGATGCTTAATTGACTGGAACTCATTCCTAGTAACAAAATAAAATAAAAATTACCAACATGCACTAAAGATAATGTTTGATCAGTGACTTCTCCAAATCAAACACTTGTAAATAAAAAAGGAGCAAGTGTGAACAGCTAACAAAAATATTTATATATTTAGAAACGCCAAAGTGGCGGAATCTATTGCCTGAATGCTGTACTGAACCAAATCCGGGTGGCTTTAACACCGACAAGATATGGACATTGCCAGCGGCGGCAAATATAACAATATTAATGTGAACATTAAATATTGTTCCCCCATCAGAACACCTACAGACCGGTTTCGACCTTTCATGTCTCATCAGTGTAGTTAGTTGCTAATGGGGAAACGGAGATTATTATTGGAATATAAGTATTCCAAACACCGTTAAAGGTAGAAACGCCAAAGTGGCGGAATCTATTGCCTGAATGCTGTACTGAACCAAATCCATGTGGCTTTAACACCGACAAGATGGCAATAGATTCCGCCACTTTAGCGTTTCTACCTTTAACGGTGTTTGGAATAATAATCTCCGTTTCCCCATCAGCAACTAACTACACTGATGAGACCTGAAAGGTCGAAACCGGTCTGTAGGTGTTCTGATGGGGGAACAATATTTAATGTTCATATTTATAAATTCTCTAATAGTTCTTAAATACGACAATATGCTTAATAGTCTTTATTAACTAAACAATTTTTAGTGCAAACATAAAATTTATTAAAAAAAATTATATTTCTTGTTGCGTGAAGTATTTTATACACTGCTCAACATTTGAACTGGTACACTTATATAAAATGCAGTAAAAGCAAACAACCATTTTTAGGCATTTGGCATGACTTCCTAAATGATCAGGGCTCTGTTTCGGAATGCGAACAAATGACTAATGCTTATACTTAATCAAGTTTTAAGAGAATTTTTGCGAATTTCTCGAATGGCTAAATATTCCTCAGCATTACATTCGGGATTTGATTTTCAGCATGCCAAGACGTTTCCAAGAGGTCATAAAAGCTAGAGGAGGTCCCACGCATTATTCATCTTTAAATGTTTGTTAACATTTCGTTTCAGAGCAAACTTTTCTGTAATACTAAAATGAAGATTTTGTTATTTTTCTATTAGAACATTTGAAATTCGTAA
Source organism: Ocypus olens (assembly GCA_910593695.2). Classification (NCBI taxonomy): domain Eukaryota; kingdom Metazoa; phylum Arthropoda; class Insecta; order Coleoptera; family Staphylinidae; genus Ocypus; species Ocypus olens. Next base: position 17,086,831 of record OU343051.1, read on the forward strand.
TTTAAGTTTTATTCTTTTAATTCATTGCCCTTAAAGTGTTTCCAGAACCATATACTATCAATTAAGCAAGAAGGTGTTGCTCAAAAAGTAGTAAATTGTTTTTATATATGTTTTTGTAAGTGTGCCAGTTCAAATGTTGAGCAGTGTAAATTAATATACTTGTTGTTCTTCTTTGGAGGAAGATCACTGTCGGTGCAATATCTTTGCCTGAGGTTCATATTCTATTGCTGGTGCTTTTCTGATGAGCTGAAATCAGATAATATTGATTCACCCCACTTTCCTTGGTATCTTTCTTCCATGTCCAAAATTTCTTGGTGGATGCTTTCCCCATGTTGATCACAGCACTGGTGAGAATGTAAGAACTGTACCTTTAAAGACATATTACAACTCAGTCTACTGCAGCACTGCAGAAAATTTGCCACAAAATCCTTTAAGGAATTTTCTGCCTTTTGATCTCCAAGGAAGTTTGAAGATTCAAGGCATCCCAGATGCTTCAAATCACCTTTAAGAATATTATCAAAATGGTCATCCTTGAATAGTTTGCGTACCTGCGGATCAACGAAATCCCAACTGAGAAATAGAATTTTCGTAGATAAATACCAGAATGCTTCACCAGTCTTATCCATAGTTTTTCATAAAACCCAGCATGTTTTTCGAAGGGGATAACGTTACATTGTTTATCATCCGCGTAATTTCGAAGGTAATCCCCGGAAGGACCAAAGAAAATGCTCATTACTAACTGATACACTCTCTCATAACTCAGAGCTGATCGCCAAAATTTTATGATCAGCGGATCAACTACTATGTATGTTGCATTTTCACTGGGCTTCTGTATTGAGCACAAGCCGTAAATTCATATAATTGAGATTGCTATTTTGGAGTTGTTAGAATATATATTTATTAGATAATCCTTTGTTTCCTTATAATATACGAGGGTTGTCCGTAAAATAAGGTACCCAATGATTTTTCACACTGAAAAACATGTTTATTTGCATTGAATAATATGTTGTTGGAAAGCTTAGACTTTCCCCTATTTTTTGATATAATCGCTGCTGAGATCAATGCATTTTTGCATGCGGTGTACCACCTTTTTTTATGCCTAAATTATAGAACTCTTCCGCCGCGCCGCGAAGGTAGCTTAAAAGCTCTTCTTTCAGCTCCTCTCCGATTCTTAAATGCGTCTAGTTGTTTCTTCAATTCATGTCTGGGCTGTATGTAATGTGACAGTATCCCATCGAAATCTGTAGATGAGATCGGTTCTTAAACGGGCGGTGTGCGGACAAGCGTGCCTCTCATCTTTTTCTTCGACGTCTCACAGTAGCAGTTCGCATTGATTGTTGTACCGGCAGGCATGAATTCGCACAACAATTACCCCTTCCTGCCCCAAAAGACGCACGTCATCACTTTGCCGAAAGCGTTTGTTTGAACTTCCGTGGCTTCGGCGACTCTGGATGTTTCCACTGATAGGATTGATCTTCTTGGGGACCTTTTTTTAAGAATAACCCTCGTACTATAATAAATAGGATATATTTAACACATTGACAAAGGCTCGAGCAACAGTGTATCGAAGCGACCATGTCTTTCGTTTCTGGTGTCATGTGGTGGACCCAGGTCTCGTCGTCAGTGACAGTGGAGTCCAAGAATTCCTGGCCATGGGTTTCGTAGGCCTGAAGAAATTCGCGGGTCGCTTCAGCACGTTTCCATTTCTTGTCTTCCATCTGCATTTTCGTGACCCATCTTGCACAAACCTTGGCATACCCTAAATAGTCAGTCAATATTTTGTGAATGCAGGACTTGCTGATATCAGGGATCATCTCGCAGAGGTCCCGAACCGTCACCCTTCGATCTTTCAGCATTGCTTGGCCGTCCAGAACGTTGTTCGTCATGGTCCGTCTTTGAATTCTCTGCGCCATTTGTGCACGTGTTACAGAGTCATACACTTTCCTCCGTAGACTTCGAACAGTTGGGAATTAATGTCCACCGGCGCAGAGTTTTTTGCACACAAAAAATGAATCACACAGCATAATTCGCACCTGGCGGTAGAAGTGAGTGCGAGCTCCATCTCTAACGGCTGCTAAGGCAAAACCGAGCATCGCAGGCAGCTCGCCGGCGTGGGGACTGAAAGAGAGAAAGTCAAGCTACACTCCAGTGTTGCCAAATTCTACGTAACAGCATTCCTCGCGTCTACACCTTCTTGGGAACCCTTTTTTTAAGGACAACCCTCGCACTACAATAAATAGGATATATTTAATACATTGACAAAGGCTCGAGCAACAGTGTATCGAAGCGACCATGTGCTCGCGGACGGGACGAGGAGTAACTTCAACTCGATTCGCTCTATCGGCATAGGAGATCACTATGACGACGCTGTTCTACTGAGTGTGCGCCAGGCTACCGAACGTTGACCTTTCCCGCCACAATTTGTTTTTTTCTTCTTATCGACGACTTGTTTTTATTTAGTTTCTTTACCGTTCTATCCGTTAGTTATCGATTATCTAACGGAATTCTGTAAACAGTGGACAAAGAGGGATGCAAAGGGATTCAGATAACAACTACCTACACCCCTAAACTAGAGGGAGAGCTAAGAGTTTCTAAAATTAAGGCTTCAATAAAAAAAACCCGTTCATAATCATAACAAGTCGGAATCGCCGAGACTAAACCCCTAAAAGCCAGACATATAGCGGCGTGAGCAACAGGTGCTCACATATAAAAAAAAACGTATTAAACATAAGGGAACATTTTTTTATAAATAATAGTAGTAATTAACAAACAAAACCATTAACGGATTTTAAAAAAATGTAAAAGTGTTTCGTCGATAAACAGAAACCGGGATTTTGTTTCACCTATTCGGTTATAGATGATCCTTTTAAATCGTTGTTAATCACGCGATAAATACTTATAAAATAAATAAATAAAAACTTTGCTTCGCACTTAATTTACTTTCTATGACTTCTAGGGGATATGCGTCGCCATTACTTTTTAAAATTATTGTTTTATTTTATTTTTATTTATTTTTTAAAGGAAGGATGATTGACGGGAATTTGGATTGGGGAATTATGGATGATTGGCACAACCGATTATTTATAATATATTATTCATATTAAATAAAAATAGACATCCACAAACATCCATGCCCTCGCCGGGATTCGAACCCAAGACCCTGCATTATTGTTTTAGTATTTAGAATTCCATACCAGGAAAATAAAGTATTCTTCATTTTCTAAATATAAAATATATAATATATACTGTACAAAACAAGATTATAGCGTAAGAAATAAAAGTTCTGATTTTTATCATGAAGTCACGGCCATTCCTTCCCCCATAAAACCTCGCATTTAATGTCAGCACTTTCTGGGAAAAAGGTGTTATTTTAAACCGCATGAAGTTTTGCCCATTTAACGTACAATTTTCACTCGAAATTCCATACGAGGATTTGCCTGCATTAATCAACCCCCTTCCTGCAGTAAAGTAAGACATTATCGCCTGTGGCTTAGTTAACATAACAAAGGGACGCTGAAAAATAACTCCGGGTTCGTTATCAGTGCATCTGACTGCAATATTTGCAACAAATTGCGGGTGTGGATAATATTCAACAATAGCTTTATCTCCGCGCGAAGGGCGCTTCGGAAGGCGGAGGGTGATTTAAAATCCTCGAGGATTAGGTGCTCGATAATCCTCGATTCACTTCAAAGCGAAAATGCGATCCTGCTTTCGCCGCTGGGAAAAGAAATACATTAAGAGCCTCCTTTATTTAAAAAAGTGAGTTTTCACTTTTTCACCATCACCATCGTTTTGTTATTATAATAATAAAATCGTTTTATGTTGGTTGATTGCGACTCGAGTCAAAATTGTGTTTACATGTCGCAATGATCCGTCGTAATTTAATTAAATCCCACTCTCGAGGAACGAGATGGTTGCGAATTTATCGTTTCTTTGTGCAAAAAAAGTCGCTCCTCTTTCACACTGCTTTTTTCTCACAAAGCGCGCGTTATTATAGATTCGCGCCGTTTTTTTCCCTTCTTTCTCAGAGATCTTGAAAAAGTCGGAAATTTATCGCTCGCATTATGAGGAGATAGAAGTGAAAACCAGAGGCGGATTTGTGAAAGAGATCAATGGACTTCGGTCCTGGCCATTATTTGCAAGAAATAAATTAAACGTAAAAATTATGAAATGCATCAAATTCTTATAGAATATATTAACATTTTTGAATGAATATAATTTTAAAACTTATTTACATCTACATAAAAATAAAAAATTGCTTTTTCTCTAACTTTCTTTTCTGGTTAGGTAGATTTTATTTTAATCTCCCATCGCAACTAAAATTGACGGCAAGGAAGTAACAGATGGTTCGGTCCTAACTGGAAGAATGGCGATAACGCCAGAATGGATCAAAGCATTTTGCATTTTCAGGAAATTAACTCACCTTACCAAGGAAGTTAAATTCCTAAGTATGTTAATAACAAAAAACCTCAAGTGTGCCATGATTTTTTTAATTTTAAAAATTTAAGTTGGTAACAGGTATTGAGGTATTGAGGTTATGTTACTTCTCAAAATTAAACATTAAACTTTAGTCAATTTATAGATACGTTAAATTTTTCACTATAAAATTATATTAAATGTTGTATGTGTCTTCCTTCTTCTTGAACACAAGCCTGAACTCTTCGTCGCACACCCTCCATTACCCTCCACAACAACACTGGATTATTGTTAATTTCTATAAATTTATCTCGAATTCGTTGCCGCATGTCTTCTAGATTGTGTACTGGTTGTGCATTAATAAAAATTTTCAGGTATGGCCACAAGAAAAAATCGCATGGTGTTAAATCGCATGAACGGGGCGGCCAGGGAATCCGTGCATTTCGACTTATTATTCGGTCCTCAAAAAAATCCTCCAAAATGGCCAAATTATCCACTGTGCAATGAGGAGGAGTTGCTCCGTCTTGATGAAAATATCCACTTTGCAGTTCGTCATCATTTAATTCATTTATAAAAGGCAATAAAATTTCTGTACGATAACAGTTTGCAGTTATCGTACCTAAAATGAATGCACGGTTATTGAATTTTTATTATTAACTATAAAAATAGGATTTTACCTTCAAAGAATATCTTCTCCCACTAATCGCTGCCCAAACGCCAACATTCTCTGGATGTAGTGGTTTCTCTCGATATATACGAGGATTTTCATCCGACCAAATTCTCATAGTTTGGGAATTAATGTACCCATCCTTGTAAAACCAAGCTTCATCGGTAAAAAAAGTAATTTGTAAAACATCCTCGTTTACATTTTGTAAAAACCACTGACAAAATTCCAGTCGTCCGGGGTAACCAACAGGTAATAACTCTTGCACCGATATTATGTGATAAGGGTATACTTGCAAATCTTTTCGTAGAAGCTTGTGGCATGTTCCTACCGATAAATTCATTTGCTGTGACAAATGACGCAGAGAAGTCGTAGGTTCATCTTCCAAAATTTCTTGGACTGCGTTAATAGCATCTTGAGTTCGTTTAACTGGTCTACCACTTCCTGGTTTACGGAGAATACTACCCGTCTCACGAAATAATACAACAGATCGTGATAAGGTATTTTTAAATTCATCATAAATAATGGGCACGTTAGGAAATTCTTCCTGAAACTCTGCTAAAGGTGCATCGAATGAGCACAACTCTGCTAAAGGTGCGTCGAATTAATACACCCAATTTCCGTCCACTTTAGTCCCATTTCGGAAATAACTTTCAACTAGTAACGTTTTTTGCTGGTTGCTGTAAACCATTGAGCGCGGAATAATTGTGACTTCTAGAAAGATCTGACGTTTATATGTCAATTCCTGACAAGTGTGCCAACTTAAATTTTTAAAACGAAAAAGTCATGGCACACTTGAGGTTTTTTTTTAAATAAACATACGATACTAGTAGTAGGGTATTAGTATAAAAGACCTAACCACGTTGCAACGCCAAAAGTCTGTCTATGGCTATCAACTACGTCTAATCTAGGAGACAATTAATCCTATTCTACATTCTGACAAACTTATCCTGTAACAGACAGAAAGTTATTTTTTATACATACATAAATGGTCTAGACCAGGGATCGCCAAACTTTTTTGATCATCGACCCCTATCTAATTTTTCGAAATCTCCATCGACCCCCATAAAAGTAATTTTCAGTTAATAAAAAATAAAAAAATAAAACTATTAGAGATGGGCAAAACTGCTACTTTTGAATCACGTTGCTACCTGTGATTGCTACTTTTTAATATCAGTAATTTTAAACTGTGACTATGATAACAAAAACATCGCAGAAAAAAATATAAAAACTCAAGAATCATTCCATATAAAATCATTCTCAATGGCCGAAGTATCGCTTATTTAAAATCAATTTGGTTTTTGTAAATTCAATAATTTTCAATAGAGATATGGATTTTTGAAAAATTTTGTTTCAATTTTCTGAACACCTGAACAAAAACATCGCAGAAAAAAATATAAAAAACGCAGGAAAAATTCCATAAAAAATCATCCTTAATGGTCGAAGTATCACTTATTCAGAATCAATTTGGTTTTTGTAAATTCAACAATTTTCAATAGAGATATGGATTTTTGAAAATTTTTGTTTTAATTTTCTGAGCACCTTAACAAAAACATCGCAGAAAAAAATATAAAAAACGCAGGAAAAATTCCATAAAAAATCATCCTCAATGGCCGAAGTATCGCTTATTCAAAATCAATTTGGTTTTTGTAAATTCAATAATTTTCAATAGAAATATGGTTTTTGAAAATTTTTGTTTTAATTTTTTGAGCACCTGAACAAAATCATCGCACAAAAAAAATATAAAAAAACGCAGGAAAAAATCCATAAAAAATCATCCTCAATGGCCGAAGTATCGCTTATTCAAAATCAATTTGGTTTTTGTAAATTCAATAATTTTCAATAGAGATATGGATTTTTGAAATTTTTTGTTTTAATTTTCTGAGCACCTGAACAAAAACATCGCAGAAAAAAATATAAAAAACGCAGGAAAAATTCGATAAAAAATCATCCTCAATGGCCGAAGTATCGCTTATTCAAAATCATTTTGGTTTTTGTAAATTCAATAATTTTCAATAGATATGGTTTCTTGAAAATGTTTGTTTTAATTTTTTAAGCACCTGAACAAAAACATCGCAGAAAAAAAAAATTAAAAACGCAGGAAAAAATCCATAAAATATCATCCTCAATGACCGAAGTATTGCTTATTCTAAATCAATTCGGTTTTTGTAAATTTAACAATTTTCAATAAAGATATGGATTTTTGAAAATTTTTGTTTTAATTTTCTGAGCACCTGAACAAAAACATCGCAGAAAAAAAATATAAAAAACGCAGGAAAAATTCCATAAAAAATCATCCCCAATGGCCGAAGTATCGCTTATTCAAAATCAATTTGGTTTTTGTAAATTCAACAATTTTCAAGAGAGATATGGATTTTGTTTAAATTTTGTTTTAATTTTTTGAGCACCTGAACAAAATCATCGCAGAAAAATACTATAAAAAACGCAGGAAAAATTCCATAAAAAATCATCCTCAATGGCCGAAGTATCGCTTATTCAAAATCAATTTGGTTTTTGTAAATTCAACAATTTTCAAGAGAGATATGGATTTTTTTTAAATTTTGTTTTAATTTTTTGAGCACCTGAACAAAATCATCGCAGAAAAATAATATAAAAAACGCAGGAAAATTTTTTTAAAAATCATCCTCAATGGCCGAGGTATCGCTTAATCAAAATCAATTTGGATTTTGTAAATTCAATAATTTTCAACAGAGATATGGATTTTTAAAAATTTTTGTTTTAATTTTCTGAGCACCTGAACAAAAACATCGTAAAAAAAAATTTATAAAAAACGCAGGATAAATTCCATAAAAAATCATCCTCAATGGCCGAAGCATCGCTTATTCAAAATCAATTTGGTTTTTGTAAATTCAATAATTTTCAACAGAGATATTGATTTTTGAAAATTGTTATTTTAATTTTCTGAGCACCTGAACAGAAACAGCGCAGAAAAAAATATAAAAAAACGCAGGATAAATTCCATAAAAAATCATCCTCGATGGCCGAAGCATCGCTTATTCAAAATCAATTTGGTTTTTGTAAATTCAATAATTTTCAACAGAGATATGGATTTTTGAAAATTGTTATTTTAATTTTTTGAGCACCTGAAAATTACATCGCAGAAAAAAATATAAATAACGCAGTAAAATATCCATAAAAATCATCCTCAATGGCCGAAGTATCGCTTATTCAAAATCATTTTGGTTTTTGTAAATTCAATAATTTTCAATAGAGATATGGATTTTTGAAAATTGTTATTTTAATTTTCTGAGCACCTGAACAAAAACAGCGCAGAAAAAAATATAAAAAACGCAGAAAAATTCCATAAAAAATGATCCTCAATGGTCGAAGTACCGCTTATTCAAAATAAATTTGGTTTTTGTAAATTCAACGATTTTCAATAGAGATATGGATTTTTGAAGATTTTTGTTTTAATTGTTTTGAGCACCTGAACAAGGAGGAGTTTTTGGAGATTTCCGCAGTTTTGTGATGTTTAAAAATTTGTTTCATGGTATTTCAAAATGTATGTTTAGATATTCGCACTGAATCTTAAATTAAAATGAATTTTGGGTTTATCATTTGTAGAAATTTTATATATTTGTTTTTCAGTTGATGAAAATCGTAATTTGAACATGAGCATAAGAGTAAATGGGAGTAAACAGTATTGAATATAAAATAATATGTAGAAATGCCATTCTCCATTGTCTTCTTACAATCACGTTTTTAGGTAACAGTTGTGATTTTAAGGAGCAATCGCAGTTTAAGTCACAGTTTAAATATCAGTGATTTTAAGTAGCTGTGATTTTAAGTAGCAGTGAAATAAGCCTATTTGTAACAGTAAAGACCTGTGATTGTTTAATACTAATGAAAAATCACAGGTACGTGAAATATCGTCTATCCCTAAAAACTATCTCTTAGGTTAAGTACTGTGTGTGAAATTGGTCAATTTTAATTTTAATTCCCCTCGAAACTCCACATTTAACTTATTTCTGTACTTACAAGGAAACTAATCCAAGTGTTCCTCTCCGATTTTAATGGAATTTGGTGGATTTGTAGACGGGGTCAAAATGTTCGATTCGTATATTTTTGTTTCGGCTAAAATATATGTTTAATCATGTTTTCCAAACGCAAAATCCAAATAAATATTCATACATCCTCTAAATAAAACCTTTCCACTAAAAAAAATTCGTGTTCACTAGTGGAAAATACGAAATTTGAGGTTTCGATTCGGATCGACCCCCTGGCTCAGATCGACCCCTACTTTTGTTAAATCGACCCCTGGGGTCTATATGGACCACTTTGGCGACCTCTGGTCTAGACTAAGGTCAACAGATTTTTGATTTTTTTTGTACATAGAAGTACCATAAAGTGTCCGTACCCAGCATTAAACATTAAAAGAGTCAGATATTCTTGGATTTTCTTTTATTATCCGTAAACAAAATATTTTAATTAACGATGTATCTTTTTGTTTCAGGTGAGTGCAGTTTTTCATCTGGATTCATCGTCTGTCTCTCCTATATAATTTTCCAATATCGTAACTTTTTCTCGCCCCCGGAGCAGCGACAGTATCATCTTTCCAGTCGATTGCGTGTGCAATTTATTCGCGCCTAGACGACGACTTTTTTCGGGCGAATCAATATAAAGACCGATAATGAGACAGGAAACATCCGCGTCGTAGAATAGATGGCAGTATTAACAGTAGGTAAAAAATATTTTCGTGCCTTGTGTAACGTTAGGAGATAAGAACCTAACGGTTATTGTCAATTTAGGGTTAATGGCAGAGAGTGGTTTAGCGCAATAGTTATTTTATACGGTGCTATTAGTGCTAATTGGGATGACGGGTGAAATAATTAGGGATGGGAGTATCTTCTGTGGCACCGCGTCTATCTCTTTATCATCATTAAATGAAATCCATGAATAGTTTTCAAAATGAGTGCAAATGCTGTAATCAGATCAGGGCCGATCCTGTACCCTTGGCCGCTCCCTCAAGTGCATTTCTTGGGGGTTGCGTGTTTACTATTTTAGTAATAAGACACCAAAAAATAACTTATTATCAAGAATATGTATAATTTCAATTACATATAATACGTAACTTTTTGCTACAAAACGAAATATTTAGTCTCGCGATTTTGTGCATTTACGGTTTTTTTTTTAAATATCGTTTCAATTGAATAATTTGTGCAACGTTACGACAATAAAATAAATGGTGTATCTATTTATTACGAATACTTGGAGGATTATAAGTCTATAGTGAAAAACCGTTTCCCTGTCAGCGTCTATATTAACCTGATGAGATCCAATAAGATTGAAACTGGTGTTCGGTTGTCGCACGGGGAAACAATATTTCAATGTTTATCAATTATATTATTGTAATTGTCGCTATTTTATGGTTTCTTATTGTCTGTGGATTTCTCCACTCAGTCAAGGAAATTGTCCAATGTTAAGATAATAGATGTTGCCCTGATGGTGTATCTAGCTATTACGGTTTTAAATTTTAATTATTTACATTCAAGTTGACACAATGCCACCGGAACATGTTGATGGTAGAGCCACCTATGCAATATACTCCCCCCCCCCCCCATCCCTTTTTAAAGAAAGAAAGAACGATTTATCTTCCTAGGCCAAAAAAAAAGAGTTAATTACAAATTCTAGCTGAGCTTGAAACTTACAGGTTCATTTTGGCCCTATATAACGAGCCGCCCCTGACCTCGGAACTAAACTTATTGATAATAGAATAGTTTTGTGGCTAATAATTGAGGAGTTGAACTGCAAAACTCAACAAATCCACTTTTATTATTTGTTCATAAACCGCGAAAAACGTTCAGGAAGTCTATTTGTTGCTTAAAAAAATGAATGTTTAGCCGCATTTTTAAATATGATTTGTTGCGTTTTGAAAGGTAATTCACACATATTCGGATTTATCTATGTTTGGACAGTAAGAATCGATACCAATCTCATTTTGGCCCAAAATTGGCTTAGTTGAGTTTTGCAGTTCAACTCCTCAATTATTGATAAATTTATTATATTTAAGGATGATAGTAAAAAATCCCAGGGCGTTACTGAATTTCACCGTGACTGTGACTGTGATTGTGATTGCGACTGTGACTGCTAATTAAACTGTGACTGCTAATTAAACAGTAATTGCTACTTCAAACGTGATTGCTACGTAAAATTGTAACTGATACCCAAACTGTGATTGTCAGCAAAAATCCTAATTTTTTGACATTCTCCACTAATTTTATAGAAAATTTTCTTAACCATTTTTCGAAGCCCGTAAATTTTGACACATTTTGGTTTTCAAATAATCAAGATCACCTGACACGTTTGCGTATTATAAACCTTTAAAAAATTACTTAATATACGTTTCTAAACTACTGGACTCAGAAAGCCTTTTTTTTGACATTTTTTTACACATTTTACAAATGAGTTTCTTTACAATTTTAGTTTTCAATCAATGGAGATTACCCAACGCGTTTTGGAAGTTATAAACCTCGAAAAAATCACCGGCAAATAACAAAAATGCAAAAATCATTTATATTTTTCTTGAATGATTTTTTTTACATTTTAAAGCTTGCATTATTAAAATTATCCAACACATTTGGAAGTGCTATTTTCAAAAATACACGCCATTTGCAAAAAATTTACACACAAATGTCTCGATTTTGACGTTTTAATGATCAAAAGAAATTCTCTAAAACGAGAAAAAAATGTTAAAAAAGATTTGCAGTGTTTAAATCAAACATTGAGGATTCGATTCTTAAAACGTACTACATTTGAAAATCTTCATTTTCTAATATTTTCTTTTTTCTTTTTAGAGATTTTTTTTTAATCGTAAATTTGGCACTATTCTGCCTATGAACGATCATAATCAAGATTTTATGTGTATTTTATTAACCTTTTTTAATTTTTATTTTTTAATTTCGACTTGAAATCGATTGATCAAAATCAAGATTTTATTATCTTTTGATTAATGTATTCATTGGTGAAAAACTAGGTGCGTGGGCAACAAGATTTTACCACGTAAAATAGCACCCACCCACCATCCACTCTACTAACTGTATTCTAACCTAAAATTCTGTATGGTTGAAGAAAGTTCTTTGGAAATAATTTGAGGAAATTAAAGTTTAAAAATAATGCGAAACGTATTTTGTACATCTAAAACACTTTATGAATTACTTTTTTCTCCCATTTTTATTTAAGGATGATAGTAAAAAATCCCAGGGCGTTACTGAATTTCACCGTGACTGTGACTGTTATTGTGATTGCGACTGCGACTGTGACTGCTAATTAAACAGTAATTGCTACTTCAAACGTGATTACTACGTAAAATTATAACTGATACTCAAACTGTGATTGTTGGCGAAAATCATAATTTTTTGACATTTTCCACTAATTTTATAGAAAATTTTCTTAACCATTTTTCGAAGCCCGTAAATTTTGGCACATTTTGGTTTTCAAATAATCGAGATCACCTGACACGTTTGCGTATTATAAACCTTTAAAAAATTACTTAATATACGTTTCTAAACTTCTGGACTCGGAAAGCCTGTTTTTGGACATTTTTTACACATTTTACAAATAAGTTTCTTTACAATTTTAGTTTTCAATCAATGGAGATCACCCAACGCGTTTTGGAAGTTATAAACCTCGAAAAAATCACCGGCAAAAACTTTCTAATAACAAAAATGCAAAAATCATTTATATTTTTCTTTAATGATTTTTTTTTTACATTTTAAAGCTTGCTTTATTAAAATTATCCAACATATTTGGAAGTGCTATTTTCAAAAATACACACCATTTGCAAATATTTAACTCACAAATGTCTCGATTTTGACGTTTCAATGATCAAAAGAAATTCTCTAAAACGAGAAAAAAACGTTAAAAAAGATTTGCAGTGTTTAACAAAAAAATCAAACAGTGGGGATTCGATTTTTTAAAACGTACTACACTTCATTTTCTAATATTTTATTTTTTCTTTTTAGAGAATTTTTTTTGTAAATCGTACATTTGGCACTATTCTGCTTATGAACGGTCATAATCAAGATTTTATGTGTATTTTATTAACCTGTTTTCATTTTTTTTTTTAATTTCGACTTGAAATCGATTGATCAAAATCAAGATTTTATTATCTTTTGATTAATGTATTCATTGGTGAAAAACTAGGTGCGTGGGCAACAAGATATGACCACGTAAAATAGCACCCACCATCCACTCTACTAACTTTATTCTAACCTAAAATTCTGTATGGTTGAAGAAAGTTCTTTGGAAATAATTTGAAGAAATTAAAGTTTAAAAATAATGCGAAACGTATTTTGTACATCTAAAACGCTTTATTAATTACTTTTTTTCTCCCATTTTTCTCTAGATTTTAACGAATCGCCCAAGAATTGCTCTTATGTTCAAATTACTATTTTCATGAACTGAAAAAAAAAACAAATACTGGACTTCCCAATTGTACTCAAAATTCATTTAACTTTCCTTTTAACATTCCTTTATTATAATTTTTGAAATTATACCACTAAACCAGCACTATAACAATTTTCAAGTTACAAATTTCACGAATTGAAAAAAAATAACAACAATTCTCTCAAAACTCAAAATATACTGGACGATTCGACGGTAATTATTTCATTTAAAAATAATCCCTCGAGAGCAGAGCAAATCATCATTCTAAATATGCGTTTTTTCAGAAGCAAAACACAAATTTAAAAAAAACGATTATCACATACTTGAATTGAAACTTTACAAAATGACTAAAAATTCATTCTACAAAAATCTTTAAATGCTTCTCGTCTAGATTTTAAAACAACTCCCCGAGAACAGCAAATCGTTATTTTCAAGATGAGCTTTTTCTGAGACATAGAAAGACATTTGCAACATACTTTAAAATTTTCAAATTTACTCAAAATACATTCCACTTTACGTTTCCGCAACAGTCAATGCTTCTTCACTCATTTTCAAATAATCACAATTTTAAGGTGTTACGATGTTTACTTACCGTGATCACTGTTTAAAATCTCTAATATTAAAAAGTAGCATTCAAAGGTATTTCTATACGTAATCATTTGTGTAATTTCGATTATATATCACCGTTGACAATAACTGAGGACCGATTTGGACCTACATTAGTCTCACATCAGTACACTACGGTCGTCGTTGATGGAGAAACGGAATTCGACTATGCCCTTGTAAACCAATCAAGTAACCGTTAGGATAGAAAAACAATTGGGGCGACATCTATCGCCGAAAATGTTACAAGGTTCTGAAATTATGATATATCGGCGATAGATGTCGCCCTAATTGTTTTTCTATCCTAACGGTTACTTGATTGGTTTATAAGGGGTCAAAATTTTAAATTGATTAATGATGTGTTTAAAAAAAATATGTCCAATTTGTTTTACTGTATTTACAATTTTCTTTTTCTTAGAAATCAGGCAAAAAATCGAATTTTAAAAATATTGGCCTACATAATATGGCATACGAATCGACTTCTCTTTAGATTTTTCAGTTTTATTTAAATGATCTGACAACTAGCATTTCTACTGCCTTTAGAAAAATTCCGTTATTTCTCTTATAAAGATTGGAACTACTTCCTCTAAAAGTAAGGCACTGACTTGTTAGTGCACAATAGCCATCATTCTTTAGTCCTCCTTCGTTTTTTTTTTTCTAATTCAAATTGTTTTTGTTGCTCTTTGTCTATAATTTCTATTTATTTAAACGGATTTTTGGAGACACTTTATATGCTTTGCACCGTTATTATTATACCGCTTTGCAATTCAACACACTGTATAAATTATAAATCATTTAATTAAAAAAAAAAACAATAATTAAATTTTCCTATGTTCAATTTAATGAAATAAATAAACATATTAATAAATCAAAGAGACCTCCGGCAATGCTGTCAGTGGTTGGTTTTAATAACAATCCAAATAGTTTTATTCCACAAAACAAATCACAATTTAATCATTTCCATATACAACAGGTTCAGATTCATTGAATATTATGTTCATTCAAAATAAATGTAAAATGGCGGACGTGACTAGTTGTGTCGCCAGTGAGTCTGAAAATATTAACGAAAAGAAATGCAATAAATGCAAAAATAAGTCTGTGAACGTAGTGTTATGTGTAAACTGTGGAAATGACTTTCATCCATCGTGCCTTAAAATCCACACCAAAGCATGTGGCAAGCTGTTAAGCCTATCCGCAGGAGAGACTGACAGTGAGGTTAAGTCACCCGGCACGGCAGACAACGGTAATAATATGCAATTTAATTTTCTTACCGAGGAAAATAAACTACTACGAAAAATCATTGAAGAACTGGAGAGTAAGAACACGATTCTCTTGGAAAACAATACCCTCTTAAAAGAGAAAATATTTTTTCTGCAAAATAAGCAAGGAGTCAAACCAAATAAACCTGTGAGTGTCATCAACAATCAAGAGATGTCGGATCCAGTATTAAATGAGCCCAAACTTTCATCTCAACAAAAAGCTATCAGTGAGCCGAAATCACCATCAGCAAAAACCCGCCCGCAGAATTTGCCGGCGAACAAAATAACTCATCCAACTCGATCCGAGCGCGCGGCCTCCACCGTTCCGCAGCCTTATCTGTTACCTGAAGACAAAGCGACATCTAAAGAGGAAGGATTCACCATTTATAAAGGTAAACGGCCGAATAAAAGGAGGAGCGTGATCAGCACCGGTAGTAAAGCAACTGGAATAATCACAGCCGAACCTAGGAAAACTTGGTTATTTATTAACAGAGTTCAACACAAAGTAACACAGTCAGATATGGAGAATCACATTAAAACTATTCTTGGAAACAAGCAATTTGTGTGCGAAAGAGTTGAAACTAGATCGGCAACCTACAATAGTTTTAAACTAAGCGCGAATCTAACGGAACATGAAGTACTAACGAACCCATCAAACTGGCCGGCGGGAATCGAAATAAGCAGATATATTTTTAGGAAGGTCTCCAGCAACACAGGAACCACATAATCAATCAACTGAGTACATTGAACTGCCAGCAGTGACCAACAGTAGTGGTAAGCCACAAAAATTACTTTTTAAAGCACTTTTCGTGAACGCTCAATCGGTGCGCAATAAATATAATGAACTAGATAGTGTTATTGAAACTAATCAGTTTAATATAGTGTGTGTAACCGAACACTGGCTGAAATCTAACGAGAGTGAGAACTTTTGTATTAATAATATGATAACTGCCTCCCATTTTAGTAGGACTAACTTTAGTCATGGGGGCGTTCTAATATTAATCAAACGTAACGCGAAATTTAAAGTGCTGCCCAATATAAATAATCTATCTACTGAAGCGCAGTGCGAATTATCGGCAATTCAATTAATTCCCGAAAACAAAACTGTTATTGTTATTTATCGTCCACCGCAAGGTGATTTTAATATTTTTTTAGATACTATGTCTGCTGTGTTAGATATGTTAGATATGGTAAACCAACATGTTCTGATTGGGGGGGATTTTAATTTACATTTTAATAATGAAAACCAAAGAGTGAACAGGCTATTCGATATTTTTAGATCGTATGGTCTTGCTAAAACGGTCGAATTTCCTACTAGAGGCGCAAATACTCTTGACAATGTATTTGTGAATTACAAGCCACATGGATTTAAGATTTTTCCACTAGATTTGTCGTCAGACCACAAAGGGATACATCTTCAGTTCCAAGAGGATATTCTTCCCGAACCCATAATTAGCAAGTCAATTAGACCGATCACCCAGTCAGGCAAACTTGCTTTTTTCAATACTCTAGATTGTACTGATTGGAGGAATGTTATAACGGAGGCTGATTGCAATAGGAAATATGATCTGTTTCACGAGACACTTATGTGTGCTTATCAAACAGCTTTTCCTGAAATTGAAGTTAAAAACAAACTTACGAAGATTAATTATGTACATTGGTTCACCGAAAATCTCCGGGAAATGAGAGAAAATCTAAATCTCATACACGAGGCTACACTAAATAGCAACGATAATTCGCTCACTGAGATTTACAAATCGTATCGTATAAAATACAATTTAGCAATAAAATCAGCAAAAATTAAGGCCAATGATAATCTTATTGCAAACTCAAACCACAAAGCCAAGTCCATGTGGCAGGTAATAAATTCTGGTCGTAAAACTAAACGCAACTGTGATAATCTCTGTGATATTAATGCGGAACAGTTCAACCAAGAGTTTATCTCTCATTTAACTCATATTATTAACTCTTTTCAGAGCCCCAATATGGACCCAATATCTCTTATGCCTAGTTTTCCAGATCTTAATTTTTCCTGTAGTACAGTAACCTCCTCTACTGTGAGAGATGCAATCAATAGCTTAAGGAACAGTAAAAGTAAGGATATTTATGGGTTCACTTCTGACTTAATAAAATACTGCAAAGAGCCTATTTTATCAGCCCTTACTTCTGTCATTAATAAATGTATCGAATCTTCAACGGTGCCGGAAGCAATGAAGATTGCATCTGTCACACCGATTCACAAAAAAGGAGATATAAACGATCCCAAAAACTATCGAGCGGTATCTATTCTACCTATATGTGCAAAAGTATTAGAAAAAATCTTATTGATCCAGATTACTAATTTCTTTGAACAACATAAACTTCTCAACTCGGCTCAGTTTGGGTTTCGTAGTGGCAAATCTACATCTGATGCTATTCTGTCACTCACAAATGAGCTGCTTTCCGGGTATGAATGCGGCGAGTTCAGTATGACCTCCTTCTTGGACTTAAGCAGGGCGTTTGATTGCGTGAGTCACGACATTCTGATCGCTAAACTGGAGTGTTATGGGTTCGATAAGGCTAGTCAAAAGCTAATTCAATCATATCTCTCCAACAGAACTCAGGCTGTTAACTATGGTGGTGCTCACTCTAGTCCCCTACCGGTTGAGTACGATGTCCCCCAGGGTTCTATCCTGGGACCATTGCTTTTTATTATCTACACGAATGACTTCCCAACATACTGTGAACATACTTTCAAAGTGATATACGCTGATGATACCACCCTGGTTGACAGAGCGGACACTATTGACGAGGCAATTCATCGTAGCCTCCTATCAAATAAGAAATGCGATGAATGGTTTAGCTGCAATAAGCTGCTGCTAAATAGTGACAAAACCACTCATGTGCTTTTCACGTTGAAAAAACACAACTTGGGCAATCCAGCGTCTGCGAAATTCTTGGGGATTCTTCTTGATCCATCCATGACATGGGGTCCAAATAGCGACTTACTTGCGAGTAAGCTTTGTACTAGTATTTTTCTCTTACGCACTTTGTCTCATTCAGTCTCGGCAACTATCCTTAAGACAACTTACTTTGCAATGTGTCACTCCATCCTCAGTTACAGCCTGCTGGCATGGGGTCACTCAACTCATCGCCATCGTATCTTCGGACTTCAAAGAAGAGCCGTACGTATAGTTGGTGGAATAGGCTATCGAGATGATTGCAGAGCCGCCTTTCGTGAACTACGCATTATGACGTTACCCGGTCTGTATATCTACCAATGCCTATTACATCTCAAAAATAATCACACGCAGTATCAAACTATTGGTTCAAATCACAATCACAATACGAGATATAAAGAAAATATCAACATCAAGCAAGTCAGGCTCTGCAAATCGCACAACGGGGCAAATTATTGGGCTCCTAATTTCTTTAATGCGCTACCCCCGGTTACCAGGGCGCTGCCTCAAAAGGAATTCAAGTCATACATTAAAGAATTAATTATCGATAAAGCCTTTTACTCTTGGGAGGAATTTTTAACATACTTTTAATTTTAAACTTTCGTAACATACTGATTATCAATCTAATCCCAATCAGAATGTTTCTTAATTTTGTACTTTCTAGTATTTCCAATATGTTTATTTTAGTTTCTGTTTCTGTCTCCAATTTGTGTTATACAATTAATCTTAATATGTTGTTATGCAATGTTTGATTTTTAATCTTAATTATTTTATCCTTTTAATTTTGTAAAAGAAGTAGTCTGTGATTTTACTTCAATTTATATATAAAATTAAGTTTAATACGTCTTCGATGCGATGTTCTTATTTTTTCATTGTAAATTTTAATTATCTATCTTTTAACTTTGTACTAAAAGTATTCCAATATGTTAAGTGTCTGTCTTCAATTTTTACAAACTATTAATTTTAATATGTCTCTATGCAATGTTTTTCTTTTCATTCAAATACTAGCCTGCCTTGTATTTATTTATACATTTATACAATTGTCAGTGTTTCTCTTTTTTGACTTATGTAAAACTTTTAAGTTTCTGGCATGAATAAATTATTATTATTATTATTATTATTATTATTATTATATGTTTGAAACGCGTTAAATAAATCCAAGAAATATAATAATTATTAATCAAATTTCTAATTGTTACGAATTATTCCCCTCCTTACTTTGTCAAACATTCATGGGGGTTGGTGGGCATTCTCGTCCAGTCATCGGTGTTTAATTGGAATAAAATTAAAGGTTGATTTTAATTTATGCCGGGTCACCGTAATTAATTATGGGGAGCGGCATGAGCTTAATAGGGTGGCAAAGTGCTTATTTTTCGAAAGTGTAATTACTTAGCCGTTGATCTGAACGGCGGGACAAAGGATAATCACTTTCGTATGTTCCTCAGGAAAACTCTCTATCCATAATCCGTAAACCACACAATTTATCGGTAATGGGTTTTATTGGTAAATTCTGCTTGTGTGGCGTTGAATGGCGCTGTTTGCCATTCTGATTAAATGCGGTTATTTCGTTACGTATTGTTCGATCATACTTTAAAATTAATTTTACTCGAAATATGGAAATATTAAATAATGTAGCTTCTATCTTATAAACTAGCCTCAATGTCCGTTTTATTATTATTATTTCTAGTTAAGTATAATGTACTGTTCCCATCCTACACCTGCTACAAACAGCAAAAACATATTCTTAATATATAATTTACCGTTAATGGCTTGAACGGCTAAAAGCCTACGCAAAAAAAAAATATAATATATAATTTGATTATACCAGCCATCAAGTGTAGGCTATAATAAGGCTCACAGTGCACTTAGTAATTATAAAAAAAAATCAGTCCTATAGATTTCGTATCCATTCTGTGATATCTACACAGATAACCCTATAGTAATTCTTAAACATTCAGTATCAGTTTAATCTTGCGGACAAAACCTTTTAGTGTTCTTTTTGCTGATACTAGAAAATACCATAATGGACGCTTTCTCCGGTACAAATTTGAAGTGTGGAGGGCGTGAAATCAGCAGCCACCCCACGCCTCTCGTTTCGCAAGTGTAACGACTTCACAATAATATTACAGGTATCGCAGTGCAAGTCGAACAAAATTTCACGGAACGTGCTCCAGCGAGCATTCAGTCACTAAATTTTCTTAAAAGCTTCCCGGGACGTGAGAGAGGAACTTTTAAAAATTGTTACCGCCTCCTCTCTCCCAATAAAACGTGCCCGGAAATAATCATCCCTTAATTTTTTTAACGCACACATCATCATTTACAGGGCTGGTTATAAAAAAAATGTTACAGATATCTATGTAGCCGCATAAACCGTTATCGAAAGCTTAATTGCTATTAAGTTAGATGAACATCTACAGGGTGGCCGGATTTCGTAAGGACAACATGGGCAACTTCTGCATTTGAAGAGTTAGAGAGATGGCTCAATTAGCAAAAAGGTGCAGGTTTGAGAGCTCATTAAGAATCCACCCCCACTTGTCATGGCCCACTTGTTCAAAATAAAAATTAAAAATTCTCCCTATTTTTATTTAACAAGAGCCGTCTGAAGGTTCTAAAGGGCCTTGAACAGTACTCTGCAAACCACATTTCAAACGAAACATTTAATTGTCATGAATTTTTTCAAATTTTTCCGAGACCCAACATTTTTTCCCAGTAATACTATGGAGAAAATAGCGAAAATCATGAAAAGACCAAAAAAAAAATTATTCGAAGAAATAGTTACTTTACACTCTTTTTCCCGTCATTAAGAACCGTCACGGATTTTTAAAAAATTTTCTGAGACCCAACATTTTTGCCATGCATTTTTCCTGAGTAATACTATGGAAAAATGACAAAAATCATGAAAAGACCAAAAAACACTTTACACGCTTTTTTCTCGTCATTAAGAACCGTCATAATTTTTTTCAAATTTTTCTTAGACCCAACATTATTTCCATGCATTTTTTTCCTATGGAGAAAATGGCGAAAATCATGAAATGACGAAAAAAAATTTTTTCGAAGAAATAATTAGTTTGCACGCTTTCTCTCGATACTAAGAAAAGTCATAAATTTTTCCAAATTTTTCTGAGACCCAACATTTTGCCCATGCATTTTTTTCTATGAAAAAATGGCGAAAATCATGAAATGACCAAAAACATTTTTTTTCGAAGAAATAGTTACTTTACACGCTTTTCCCGTCATAAAGAATCGTCATGAAATTTTTTTTAATTTTTCTGAGACCCAACATTCTTCCATCCATTTTTTTCCTGAGTAATACTATTGAAAATGGCAAAAATCACGAAAAGATCAAAAAAATTTTTTCGAAAAAATAGTTACTTTATACGCCTTTTCCCGTCATTAAGATGCATCATAAATTTTTTCAAATTTTTCTTAGACCCAACATTATTTCCATGCATTATTTTGCTGAGTAATAATATTATGGAGAAAATGGCGAAAATCATGAAATGACGAAAAAAAATTTTTCGAAGAAATAGTTACTTTACACGCTTTTTCCCGATATTAAGAACCGTCATAAATTTTTTCAAATATTTCTGAGACCCAACATTTTGCCCATGCATTTTTTTCTATGAAAAATGGTGAAAATCATGAAATGACCAAAAAACATTGTTTTCGAAGAAATAGTTACTTTACACGCTTTTTCCTGTCATTAAGAACCATCATAAATTTTTTCAAACTTTTCTTAGACCCAACATTATTTCCATGCATTTTTTTCCTGAGTAATACTATGGAGAAAATGGCTAAAATCATGAAATAACGAAAACATTTTTTTTCCGAAGAAATAGTTACTTTACACGCTTTTTCCCGATATTAAGGGTAGGGTAGTCGTTCAAGAAATCGAATATATTTTTGTAAATATAAATTATTCCAAACAGTTTATTTTTATAACATGTTACATAAATATCTGTAAATATTTCTATCCTTAAGTTTTGGTTTCAATGTTATTATTAACAAAGTTAGCAACAGTTTACTTCAAACAGATTAACTTGAGAACCAATTAAGTAGCAATTGTTAAATCTGATAAGAAGCTAACAAATACATTTATCTACGCAATGAAGTAATTTAAAGGCAAAATTATAATTAATAAAGAAGCTATGAACAAATTAGGTGAGAAATGAATAATATTTGTCACCTAATTTGTTCATAGTTTCTTTATTAATAATGATTTTGCTTTCAAATTATTTCACTGCGTAGATATATGTATTGGTTAGCTACATTCCAAATTTAACAGTTGATACCTAATTGGTTCCGCATTTTATCTGTCTAAAGTGAAATGTTGCTAACTTTGTTAATAATAAAAATTAAACCAAAACCTAAAAACAGAAATACTTACAGATAGTTATATAACATGATGTATAAACACACTATTTGAAATAGTTTATATTTTAAAAAATATATTCGATTTCTTGAGCGGATAATTTAATGGGTACCCTACCTTTAAGAACCGTCATAAATTTTTTCAAATTTTTCTGAGACCCTACATTTTGCCCATGCAATTTTTCTATGAAAAAATGGCGAAAATCATGACATGACCAAAAAAAATATTTTTCGAAGAAATAGTTACATTACACACTTTTTCCGTCATTAAGAACCGTCATGAATTTTTTTAAATTTTTCTGAAACCCAACATTTTTTCCATCCATTTTTTTCCTGACCACGGAAAAAATGGCAAAAATCATGAAAAGACCAAAAAAATTTTTTTCGAAGAAATAGTTACTTTACACGCTTTTTCCTGATATTAAGAACCGTCATAATTTTTTTCTGAGACTCAACATTTTTTCCATCCATTTTTTTCCTGACCATGGAAAAAATGGCGAAAATCATGAAATGACAAAAAAAAATAATTCGAATCAGTTCCTAACAAATCGTGAAAATTTGTCGAATTCGATCGATTTTTGAAGTTAAAATAAAGAGTAAAATACTTTACTCTTTTCGTTCCTAGTCTCCTAATAATAAGTTGCAAAATGTATCGTTTTTGTTGTTGAGTTCGCTGTTATAAATAAGTTTTATTTTATTACTATCCATTGTTATTCCGGTTGTTCTTGATTTTGTTTTATGAAGTGCCAATGAAATTGGTTCAAGCCGCATCTCGGTATCTTGGGCAGCAGGGAAGTTATGGCAAATGAAAGAAATTTGGAGATTTTGTTAATATCTTTAAGTGGGACATGACAAGTGGGATTTAGGTGGTAGATTCTTAATGAGCTCTCTCTAGCTAATTTGACCATCTCTCTATCTCTTCAAATGCAGAAGTTGATCATCTTGTCCCTACGAAATCCGTATAGTAAACAGTGTCCTAACGTCTTGTAGATAAATAAAATTAAAATGAGAAATACGATGTTGTTTTAATAGATCATTTGTTTATTGTAGTCTTTTTAAGACTCTTAAATTGTAGAAGATGAAAAGCATCGTATTTCTCATTTTAATATATTTTACAATTCAATATTCGGTGTGACTTTAGACAGGGAAAGAGTTTTTTGTTTGTTTTGCAATCTTTATAAGAAAGGCTTAAAGACCTCTAGTCAATTGCCTGTTGAGGTAATTTATAAAAGTATCTCAATAAATGTATTGTCACTCTGTCTCTTTGTAAGAAATTAATACTTCCTAGGCTGCACTTTAATATTTACGAAATTACGCTATCATAATTTGTTCAGAAGTTATAACCAAAAATATGACTGATTTTCAAGCCACGAGTTCACCCCCTAAACATGTTCTTTTGCCGAAACAAAAAAATACATATCGAATATTTTGGCCCGCCCTACAAATCCACAAAATTTAATTAAAATCGGAGGGGAACACTTCGGTTAGTTTCCTTGTAAGTATAATAATTGTTTTAATATTTACGTAGTGGTAGTTCATATTATTATAGATAGTAATATGAAATAGATATTAATTCTACTAAATAAAAACTCACTTTGGTAAATTCTTGAGTAGTTTATCTATTGGTTTAATAAGCAAGATATAATTTTGTAAGCTTTTTGAACAGATTAAATATTCATATATTTCGCCTTTATTAAATGTATATAAAGTGAACTTACTATGTAAGTAAAACGTCTGTTGTTGTTATTAAATTAATCCCTAATCCTTAAGAGTGGGTCGGAATTTAAGGAAAGCGCAAACATTTCTGGAGCGGACGAAAATGCGGTAATTAAGGCCCCGACATCTGCGGATGAATGGGCGGATTAATGGTACAGCACCAGGGATCAGGGGTGGGATTTGGTGGTGTATTCTACTTGGAGTTCGGTATGATTAAGGCAACTATTTAGAACTTTTGATGGAGTTCATAGTTTGACGGGAAGTGAGATAGCTTGGGTGTCATTAGTGTCAGGTCATCAAAAATATATACAGCGGTGATAAATCATCACAAAGGTATTTGTAAAATTTTAGTCTGTAATAAATAAATAATAATATTATTGAAAAAATTTCCTCCGAGATTGTTATTTTATATTCTATTGTACATCGATTACCTGATATTGAATTGATTTGTTGAAGTATATTGATTTTGTGTAGTTGAAGTGATACATTTTTTTTTGCAACTATTCTGCTCAGAATTGATGTATGTTACAAAATCAGGATTTAACATATTAAAGAAAATACCATGATCCTTCATAAGCGACTGCGTAGGATTGTAGTGACGAAGATGGTATCATGCGTTATAAGGTAGTTGCATAGTTCAGGTACTAGAGGTCAGTGTAGCAAAGTAAAAGCAAAATAAATAAATAAATAAGTAATGTGACGGCACAGCTATTCTCTGTGCATGGGGCGAATATTTTTTTTTGTGATTCAGGGGTCGGAACGTGTTTTCTATTTCTTAAATAATTAGACCTTGGTATGTAGGTTGTTTATATATTTTCATTTATTTTGAAACGAACATCAAACATTGTAAAAAAAACTTTAGTAAATGTGGCGGCGCACAGTTGTTTAGAATTCGAAAAAGCTGGCCAAAAGTCTAAAATCTTGATATATTTTGACATAAATGGGTACTAATCGCAGATTATGAATTTGATGTCAAAATTAAAAATGGCGGATCCAATATGGCGGACATAAGTGATAAAATTATTATTGTCCGCACTGGAGAAATCCAATATTTTAGAATAACAATGATCCCTGCTCGCCGGTGATTATTTTACAATTTACTCAGGGTGTGTAGAAGATCTTTTCGAATAAATTTTGAAAATTTGAAAATTTTGAAAAGTCGGTAACAATTGTTTTAATATTTTTTTGGTAGCACTGAAGTAATGCGCAATCTCAGTATTACAATTAACTCAGTTCTTGGGTGATTATTTTGAAATTTAGTAAAGATGTGTTTAAGAATATTTTTAAACCATAAAGAAGAATCAATTTTTAGTAAATTTGAAAAATTTTGAGTTTGTATCATTTGTTTTTACATTTATTTGGCTACTCTGGAGAAATTTGCAACTTCAGTATAACAATTTACTCGGTTATCACATGATTATTTCCACAGTTAGTGAAGGAACTTGTAGGATTTTTCTTAAATCATAAAGCAGAATCAATTTTGAGCACATTTTAAAAATTTCAAGTTGGTCACAATTGTTTTTACATTTATTTGGCCACACTGAAGAAATTCTTAAACAATAATTTAATGATTATTTTCAAAATTAGTGAAGAACTTCTGTTTTTATTTACACCTATTACCATGGTTATGTGCAGAATAAACGTGTCATGTAAAATACGATTATTTCTATTGTCTCGTATAAATTATAATTTGAATTTTCTATAAATTAAAACTTAATGGTAATAAAAAAAACAATGTACCAAATAATCACCATGGCCGTAAAATGGTTTTTGGCTCTCGGCTTCGAGTCGGTGAGCACTCTCCACCCTCGGGCCAAAACCACAACCATAACTTATACTATACAGGGTGTGTACAAATATTGTGATCGTAAATAATTTCCATTTTTTTTTGCGGAAATATCCATTTCGTCGATTCCGACAATTTTCGTAAAAAAACTGTATGTCTGTTTGTCATATCGATTTTTTACTTTCTCCGTACAAACTACGGGAAAGTGTTCTGATTGTAAAAAACAATCCAAACATTTTTTTTGCGGAAATATCCATTTCGTCGATTTCGACAATTTTTGTTAAAAAAAAATGTGTGTCTGCCTTTATGTCTGTCTGTCCGTCATTTTGTTTTTTTTTCCTTTCTCCGTACAAACTAAGGGAAAGTGATTGTAAAAAAATTCCAAATTTTTTTTTGCGGAAATATCAATTTCTTCGATTCTGACAATATTTATAAAAAAATATGTATGTCTGCGTTTGTGTCTGTCTGTCTGTCATATTTAGTTTCTACTTTCTCCGTTCAAACTACGGGAAAATATAGTGATTGTAAAAAAATTCAGCCGTTTCGTTGATTCCGGCAATTTTTGCGAAAAAGAGTATGTGTCCGCCTTTGTGTCTGTCTGTCTGTCATATTTATTTTTATTTTCTCCTTACAAACTAAGGGAAAATATTATGATCGTAACAAATTTCCAAATATTTTTTTTGCGGAAATATCTATTTCGTCGATTTAGACAATTTTTATAGAAAATATGTGTGCTTGCTTTTATGTGCGTCTGTCTTCATATTTATTTTCCACTTTCTCCGTCAAACCACGGGAAAATATTCTGATCGTAAATAATTTCCATTTTTTTTTGCGGAAATAGCCATTTCGTTGATTCTGACAATTTTTGTGTAAGAAATGTGTCTGTGTGTCTGCCTGTTTGTGTTTTTTTTTACTTTCTCTATACTAACTATGGGAAACTATTGTGATCGTAAAAAAAATCCAAACATTTTTTTTTTAGGCAAAATCCATTTCCGTCGATTCCGACAATTTTTGTAAAAAAATGTGTGTCTGTGTGTCTGCCTTTATATCTGCTTGTCTCCTTACAAACTAAGGGAAAATGTTGTGATCGTAACAAATTTCCAAATATTTTTTTTTTTGCGGAAATATCTATTTCGTCGATTCAGGCAATTTTTATAGAAAATATGTGTGCCTGCCTTTATGTGCGTCTGTCTATCATATTTATTTTTTACTTTCTCCGTACAAACCACGGGTTTTTTTTTACGGAAATAGCCATTTCGTTGATTCCGACAATTTTTGTGAAAAAAATGTGTCTGTGTCTGCGTTTGTATCTATCTGTTACATTTATTTTTTACTTTCTCTATACTAACTACGGGAAACTATTGTGATCGTAAAAAAAATCCAAACATTTTTTTTTAGGCAAAATCCATTTCCGTCGACTCCGACAATTTTTGTAAAAAAATGTGTGTCTGTGTGTCGATATCAAATATCGAGCCTGCTTCTATTTCTTGATAAGTTCTTGTAAATAGCTTTTTTATTCAGTTACAGTTACCTGTTTACCATTTTTAGCTATCTGTTCCTATTTTTAACTACTAAGACTCTGATTCTGTACTTTGACCTAAACTAATGTTAGGTATGCATTTTGATCCATTTTCTGTTGGTTGCTATTTTTCACTAGCAAAGTCTTGGATTTTATATTTTGACCTACATTAATGTTAGGTATGCGTTTTAATCCATTTCCTGTATTTAACATTTACTTTGTTAATATAATTTTCACATGTCATCTTAAATAACAATATCAGCCTTTATTTTGTCATTTTACAACTGACTTCCTGCTTAGTTTAGTTTAAAAAGTTCACACTATATTTCACGTACTCGCTGCTTATATTCCGAGAGCACGCCAAATCCCCGTAAATATTCTGATATTTTGCGTGCAAGAGGGATATATTGAAAGACTATTTCCGGTAGAAATTTGACCCTTTGCGTGCCTTTGCTATAATTTATTTTTATTGCAAATGTAACGTTTTCATTGTCGTCTGCCAAAAAAAATTACATACTCTTATTTAAAAAAAAAAAGTTTATACCTGGAGCACAAATTGCAATTTACATAAACGTAAAATTACGAAGTAAAATTCTAATCACTTTAAAAAGGTACTTTCTTAATGGAATTAATGAAAAGGATTGTTTCGACCGTTACTACGTGGTAATTCATAATTAAACTGAATTGCAAAATTCAAAATTTATTTTTTCAATTCAGCTTAATGGAATTTATAATTCCATTAAAAATAACACACTGGTTATGTTATTAATTATTCGGTAATCATTTTGTACTTATTTGATGTTTATTGAAAGTTCATAACACGTGTAAGGTAAGTGATTAAAATTTGGAGAAAGTAACAGTTGTTTGGTTTCTAATTAACATTTTCTAATTATTATTTATAAAAACTAGCTGTGGAAGTTATTCTGTAAATAAAACCAATTAAATACTACTTATTAGTACGATTCTCATCGAAATAGTATATTTATGTGAATGTAAAAAACAAAGTGTGATAAAACACACGAATTTGGGATACTTTATTGTGAGTTTTTCTAGAACAGCTATTATGATCACTCGGTAGGTGATAAATTTGATATACTCCAAGATATAACCAGGCTATTAATTATAATAAATTACCGTGGTATGTGTGTGGAGGTCGTAAACCACTTTATGGCGGGGTAATTACCCCGACCTTATTTTCAATTTGTGAAAGATCCCGCGCAATTTTTGTCCGAGGCGACGGACGTTTCAAATTTGCAGTAAAATAAATTTCCGGGTATAAAAAGTTTAATAGACGAAATAAATTCGCTTATCCCGGATTGCGATGAGGAATTCCGAATTGATCCTCGTATGTCTTTTTTTTTTGTTCGTCCCCGGCACTCAGACAAAGTGAACACTTTGCATTTCGGTGCAGAAGAAGGGTCCTAGTGACCGTGTAATCCGACGTTATGTGGATTAATCCGGCATGTAAGCCGGCGCCCGGAGCCCGGCCCGGACGGATAACCGGAGCGGGGGCTCATTTCACACCCCGGCGGGCCCGGACTTTTGCGCTCCGATAAACACCGGCCTGATTGGATGAATCATTGCGATGTTCGTTTCGACAAACGTGTGAATTCATAACTACTTGCTCCTGGGTAATGAATTGAATATTGGATGGACATTTTTATATACTATTTTTAAAATTTCCACATTTTTTATAAATCGAATCCTTGAATGCAATCAACTTTCAAATAAGAAATGAACTAAAGACAGTATTTTTCCAAGCTAAGAAATATCTCCCTATACAATAAAAGTCCTCACTTCGAGGATAACTATATTTCCAACATGTATATTGTGCAATGCTTAGTAATTTTTTAAATTTTCAATTGACAAAATGATTTATACGAATACAGTTTGTGTTTTGACTTATTTATTTATTTTAATGCTGTAAGTTTAAAACACAAAACACAAACAAGTTTAAATATGATACCAGTTGATGGTATCTAAGGGGGGAGGCACTGTAAACAAATATTCAAAATATTCAAAAGGTCTTTGTCAAAATGTTTTCAAGATTTTTCATTTTAATAATAACAATTACAGTTTAAAGTTTCAAATTTAATTTTAGAATAGTTTTAGTTAGTCCTGTGCGTAGAAATAAACGATCTTAAACCAATGTTATTATCTAGTAGTACTAGTAATAATATGCAAATTTCTTTTGTATTATTCAAAATCCGGCGTGGCATTAGCCTGGGAAGTAGTTGTTTGAAAAAGTTAGTTGTTTGTAGTCTTAATAAGACTTATTTTTTGTTTGTTTCTCTATACTAATTTTTTTTTTTTACTATTTTTTTTTACTTATCACACATCGCTTATGTCAATTTCCAGAGATTCGTACATATATTTTGACAGATGCTTAGAATTTTACCAGATCTTGAATAAGTTGTATTTACTACCAAAATAAAATTATCTCAACTTTGCTGTGACGACAATGGATGCGCAAAAGAGATCAATTGATGCTTGAAAATGCACCATTTCTAGAAATAGTTTTGGAAATTCCACATTTCTTTCAATAGACGCTTCAAATTCTGAGAAATTGATTTTTAATAACGTGTCTTCGCAATTACCTTAGGAAATATATTAGAACTCTGCACTTTCAACAATAACTGCGCTAAGAAAATAATTTGGTTACCATAAATTCAATTACTCAAGGAATTGCTTAATAAATTTCAAGATGCTCAAATTTTAGATTATTCTTATAAAAATAAAACGTGTCTTTTCAATTAATCAAAGAAAATCATCCGTAGCAACAAAAATATCTGCGCTGGAATTCAAATTTTGATGATCAAAAATGCAGTTACTCCAGAAATTGCTTACAAATTTTACATTTGAAATATTAATCTTAAACAAAAATGTCTGCATGAAAATAATAATATTTGGTGTCATTACATTATAGTTTACACATGTCATGATAAGAGTAGAATAAAGAAAAAAAAGAAATTGTACTAAGACATAGTTACGATAATTAAAAACATAAAAGGCAAATTTAGAAAATATTTTTTTTCTTTTTTCTAGAAATTGCTTTCTTAATTCCAAATTTATTTCAATATATGCTTTAAATTTAGATAAATATACCTTTAATAGCAGACAAATCTGACTCAAAATTGCAGTTTTTCTAGAAACTGCTGTATAAATTTTTCATTTCTTTTAAAATATATTTAAAATTTTGACCTTAAATAGCCTGCTTTTAAAATTACTGAAAGAATAAAATATACATTTTGCAGTAACAAACTTGGATACCATAGAACATCATTTTTTACAACAAAAAAATGCAGTTATTCCAGTAATTACTCTACAAATGCCAAAAAATTATACTAAAAAACTTTGATAAAAGTGTCTTAAACGATGTGTTTTTATAATTACCTAAAAAATAAGTGATCTTTGCAGTAAAAGCAGATTTTGAAGGTAAAAATGCACCTTTTTTAAAAACTGCTTTATAAATGTAACATTTATTTTGATATAGCTGAAATATTGGCAGATAACCTTGAATAATATGTCCTTGAAAATGTTTTGAGAAATTTATCCTATGTTGACAGTTACGAAAATGGCCGCGTTAAAAACAAATTTTAATGCCCAAAAATGCACTGTGCTCTGGAAATTCTACAATTTTTTTCGACAGATGTCAAATCTTAATAATCAAAAGCCAGTAATCTTAACTTTGCAATGCCAAATATTGTTTATGTTGATGCCCAAAAATGCACTTATTCAAGTAATTGCTGTCTTACGGCATATGCTTGAAGCTTTTTAAAAACAATTTTGAATAACGTATCTTTATAATTTTCTAAAGAAAATAATCCGAACTTTGCATTTATAAAAATGGCTGGACTAGAAAACAAGATTTGATGGTCAAAAATACATTTTTTCGAGAATTTGCTGTGTAAATTCCATATTTCTTTCCACTGAATGCCTGAAATGAAGACAAAAATAATCCTGAATGCCGTGTTTCTATAATGACTGAAATAAAATTCTTTGAAAAATATTTAAATAAGTAACAAAAATTAAAATTACATACAAAAAACTAAAAAAATAATTTAAAAAAAATGCTTTAGGCAGAAGTTTCAAGTGATTAACGCTCTTGGAAATGATGTAATCACATTTTGGAACAAATATCACTTTAGTTGTTACTGCTTATTTTTCAAAACTGGCAGTTTGGAAACTATGAATTTGCACAAAAAAGCAATAATTTTAGCAGTCTCTACAATTTTTGTTTATATAAATATTAAACTATTATCATTTAATAATTATAGACCAAAGAAGTAAACATTTTTCAATTTGCAATTTCTTCTCAAAAATTAACGAGGATTTTTATAACGAAAAGTAGTCGAACAGCCGACGAGAAGTTAGACACGAATTTCAGACAAGGAAGGACTTTCCCGGGAAATTTACCAAAAGGACGCCACAAATTTTTAATTTTATTTCTGCGCTTCCTTTCTGGAAGTATATTTAACAAATAAAAACTGTCACAAAGACGTGGAAATGTTAAGAAATATTTTTTTTAATATCGAGCAGTTCAGTGATGGTGGCTAGCACTTTAAAATCATAAGCCCAAAAACGCGCTAAAATTTCAAGTATGTTTGACAAATAAAATTGTCAAAAAACTGTGAAAATATTTTTTGTAATATCAAACAGAAATTCGTGACTGGCCCATAAGTCCAAGGGCGATAATTTGCTTTAATTTTATCTTTACAGTGCCTTTCTGAATGTATTTTTAACTAATACAGTCTGTCAAAAAACTTTTGAAATGTGAAAAAATATTTTTTTATTATTGGTCCGTAGTCTGAATAACCGACGAGAAGTTAGTTAGTCACTAATTTCAGCCAAGGACTTTCCAGGGGAATTCACCAAAAGGAAGCTACAAATTTTTAATTTTATTTATGCGCTGCATCCATTGATCCGTAGATAGCACCTAAGAAATCATAAGTCAAAAAGCGCGCTAAAAATTTTTAATTTTATTTTTGCGCCATTCTGAAGGTTTATCTAACAAATAAAAAAAATCAAAAAACTGTAAAAATGTTGGGAAATATATTTTTTAATATCGAACGTAGATGAGTGACTGGCACATAAAGGGCGCTAAATTTGTTTCATTTTATCATTGCAATGCCTTTCTGAATGTATATTTAAGTAATAAGCTATCAAAAAGTTTAGAAATGTTAAATATTTTTTTTTTATATCGAGCAGCTTGTTGATCCGTGGCTGGCACCTAAAAATCATAAGCCCAAAAGTGCGCTAAAAATTTGTAATTTTATTTTTGTAGTGCGTTTCTGGAAGTATGTTTAACAAATACAAACTATTAATAAAATGTTAAGAAATATGTTTTTAAATGTCGAACAAAGATTCGTGGTTGGTACATAAGTCAATAAGCTGCTCAATATAAAAAACATGGATTTTTTAAGATTTTCACGTTTTTTTTTGATAGTTTCTTTCCCCGAAAAGGCAAAATAAAATAAAAAAGTCTTGTCGTCCATTTGATGGATGCGCCGGGGAAATCCGGGTTAACTTCTCTTCGATGCCTGAATATATGAATATTCAGGCGACTTTTTGTCTTTATATTTAATCTATTTGATGCTTCTGCTTGTGAGGGTTTTCAATTTTAATTATTTATTTTGATAATTTGCCTATCATGTAATTTTTTCGATTTGATGAGATTAAAGGATTTTTTTCTGATATTTCGCATATTTATTGATTACGAAAAACCTTATGTTTTATGAAACGTTCATTTGAGCCACAATCGTCTATACGGACATCAAAATGGATATTTCCGTTAAAAACTATTTTTGAATTTTCTTTACGATCACTGTACTTTATTCGGATTAAGTAAAAAGTTATGTAATTATGTCATCAAATTGGCGAACGCTGCAAAAACGATGATACGTAAAGTTTCCAGTCTGAAAGTAAAAGATAGTTTTTGTCACGAATGATGGCGTTCACGTCACCAATTCCAAAGTTCCGAATCAATCCCTTCAAAGCCACAACAGCACGCATCGGCTGATCCAGCTTTAAAGCATACTCACGATTTTTTGCCTGGCATTCCAACATCTAATCAAACTCTTGTGAACGAGTCATGCCGATGATACCATATTGGAAGGTACTACAAAAAAAAATGTACATCAAGAGTTTTGCAGAATCAGATGATACTGACGTTTAAAACGTCAACATTATGAAACATGAAAATGACAAAGTATACTTAAAATTCTTATAATCTTTACCGTCAGTTTATTCAAAAACTAAAGATATTTCGAAGAAATGTATCCGTTATAAGTTGTATATTTCGGCAAGTATTTTTAATATACCAATAACTATGAAAAACTATAACAAACAGAAAAACTCGAACAACTTGCAAATTCAACTGACGGTTGACTGACGGTTCTTGAGAGCGTTGAGTCAAGGTAGACATGCGCTATAACGGCTTTTTGTCTAATCATTTCCACACGTTTTTGAGCGGTAGACACTACTGTCGGTAACAGTATCAACGCTCAAAAGACATACGTTTCTACTATTGATTACAATGATGCGCATAAAGTAGTATAAAATGGTAGAAAGCCGCTTGTCTTTAAAATGTTCAAAAATTAATGACGTGAACGCCAACATTAGTAAAATGAACTCTAAATCTGATTTATTAGACTGGCACATTAAATGGTATTCTTGCTACAAATTACCCTTACTATGTAAGTAATTACCTTACGTGAGAATCAAGAGCGTAAATATCTTTCTTTGTGATAGCAACACGTTTTAATGGTTATTTACAGTACAAGTGGGCAAAGTAAGGTATTACCCACCGACAGGAACGGTTAGCCAATTTACTCGTGTGCCTTACTCTGCAGTATAACGTTTTATCCAATACCTCTAATATAAGCAAGGTTAGGAATGCATGCAGTGTGCGATAAAATGAGATTCCCTTCGGCCTGTTGAACAACTTAAAACAGTCAAGTTTTATGTGGCGTGACTTTTTGAAAATTTCCCTGCCTAAAATCACCTTAATAACGGAACTTTTATTAAGAGGTGTTGGTAAACGCTATTGATTTGATTACTGCAAAAATACTAAACCATATACTCATAATACATATAATACAATTTATGTAATTCACTAAATAATAGTCTGAATCGAATGTATTACTCACAGAGTAATTTGTAAAATTTGCTATTATTTGTTGGATGATAATAAAACATAATTTATAATATCTCTCTGTGTGTGTTATTACCCCCAGACATATCGATAACTGTGTAATGGTACCGTGATGCAGGAGAGGGCCGGTGCAAGGGGTATCTGAGCCGATGCACCATTTATTACATTAATAACGGCTGCAGTTTATTTTTACAAGATAATGAAAGTGGCGAGCCGAGCCGCAGCCCCCGCCGCGTTATTTATCCCCCGGGGGCGGCAGCAACCCCGATAAGTGTTGATGCATTGCCCGGCCGGACCACCCCCGTCTGCGGCGGCGGCGGAACCCCAAAATTCTTCGGCATGATGAACGCGTCCGAACACAGCCGTCGCCTTTTTTGCAGATTCCCCACACGTACCGCCACATAAATGCGAAACGTTTTCCAGGCTCACGACTGGAAATAAGTTCCATTATAAATTAGACAATATGAGAATAGGAAGGACGTGAGCGTGCAAAGCTGCTGATCACTCATTTTCACTTTTAGTGCTAGAAGGAAAAACGTCTCGTTTTTGCAGATCTTTTTAAAAACTTCCACTTAGAAGGAAAACACTAAACACTGGAAAATAAATGTTATTCGAACAGATCTCAACATTTACTTAATCTATTCGATGCGCTCTTTCGTTTGCAATTAAACGATCCATTACTTTACTGTTTAACAGGAATATTCAAAATTGGTTGCCCTTGGAATCCTTTAATTTATTGTACAGTCGGAGAAAATACAAATGCGAAACTCGATCGGCGAGGGATGCTGCCACATGTCGGTACTTAGTTCGGTCGAATCCCGTTCCTGCTTAAAATCCATTTATGAGGTAATAAAAGGGTATCCTGAGATAAGATGGTCAGAATGCCAACCGACACAGATTTTTAAATAAATATGAAAATATCATTAGATGTGCCCTTAAACCAAAGTAGCCGTATATCAAAAAACCCCTACATGACCCGGGAAGCCCCAAAATAAGATTCTTTGAAATATAATTTTTTTAACCACTAAAAAAATATTTAAAAAATCTGAAAAAATCACATATATGATTGACCCAAATACCAAATTAGGTGAATTTGTTCAAGGTCATTGAAAGTAATTTACGATATTAAAAAAATGTTTGAAAATAAAGGAAGAAAATTTGCCCACAAAAATGCTAAAAGTAGTCTTGAAAAAGAGTACTGAAAAAATTGTCAAAAAGAGTACTGGAAAAAATTGTCTTGAAAAAAAAATACCAAAAAGAGTACTGAAAAAAAATGGTGATGTGGCCATCATGTTACTTTCTCGGACTTAGTAGTATAATTTATATTTACGCTTTCATGGTTTATTTTCAATTTAAATGTGTATCGAGCGTTTTGTCGACTTGGATGAAAAATTATACTTCAAATTCAAAAACTCAGTTTACTTAAAAACCAACGAGATTTCGAAAAAAACTTATTCTTTATAAGTTGTTGATTTTATTATTCATAAATTTACTGTAACTATTATCGTTTCATAATTATAAACCAAAAATGAAAAACAAATTAATAATTTTTTTCTCGAATAACATTGATTTTATGAAGAATATTTTCCAACAAAAGATGTTAATTTATTTGTTGTCTTCAATATTTGTTTAAATGATTTTGTGACATTTTTCATATTTAAAAAAATATTGGGAAAAACAGTTAAGGTAAACACCCACTTCGGGTGTATGAAATTTTACCGAAAGCTTTTCAGTTATTCAGATTCTCAAATAAGACTTATGTTTAAAGTTTCATATCAATTGCTCCATTAGTTTTTGAGATACAGCGCGCACAGACAGACAGACAGACAGATAGACAGACAGACAGACAGACAGACACACGCACATACACAGACACACAGCACATTTTTGTTTCCAGAAATTCTTAAAATGGCATCTAGGGACCCCAAAACGGATAATTCCGTAAAAAAAAACTTTTGAAAATTTTTCACGATCACAATACTTTCTCATACTTCGTAACGGAGAAAGTAAAAATGCCAAAAAGAGTCTTGCAAAAAGTACTGAAAAAAATTGTCTTAAAAAAGAAATGCCAAAAGTAGTCTTGAAAAAGTGTACTAAAAAAATTTGTCCAGAAAAAAAAATGCCAAAAAGAGTACTGGAAAAAATTGTCTAAAAAAAATACCGAAAAGAGTACTAAAAAAATTGTAATGAAAAAAAATTGTCCTGAAAAAAAAGTGCCAAAAGTAGTCTTGAAAGAGTACAGCAAATAAATGCTAAAAAGAGTACCGGAAAAAATTGTCTAAAAAAATGCCTAAAAGAGTCTTAAAAATAGAATAGAATTAAATACAATTTTATTAGATCATTATATTGCCTTTACAATATTGGACACGTCAGGTATAAAATACATAAAGTTAAATTCATACATGTATTTACGAAACAACTTAAAATAACTTGGTTAAAAGAGACTCTTATTCTTGGTGTTACGTAATTATATAATTTTTGAATTATTTTATGCTATAGAAAGCCTGCTGTAGAAGTAACGATTTTGTCTTGAGAAAGAGTACTAAAAAGATTGTCTTGAAAAAAAATGCCAAAAAGAGTTTTGGAAAAGAATACTGAAGAAAATTGTCTTGATAAAAAAAATGCTATAATAGTCTTGAAAAAGAGTACTGAAAAAATTGTCCTGAAAAAAATGCCAATTGAGCACTGAAAAAATTTGTTTAAGGAAAATGCCAAAAAGAGTACTGGAAAAAATTGTCTTGGAAAAAATGCCAGAGTCTTAAGAGTACTAAAAAATTGTTCCCAAAAAAGTCTTGAAAAAGTGAACTGAAAAAAATGCCAAAAAGAGTACTAGAAAAAATTGTCTTGAAAAAATACCAAAGAGTTTTAAGAGTACTAAAAAAATTGGCCCGAAAAAAATGCTTAAAAGTCTTGAAAAAGTGTAATTTAAAATTTTATTTCGTCATATGATTGCTATCAATAAATACCATCTATGTGATTTTTTCATCTTTCAACGTTTGGTGCGACAACTTCAAAAATCCGAATAATTAATATTTTTTCGATATATTTTGTATATTTATCAACAGTCATTTTATGTAAAAATATTACTAGTATTTCAGTATTAATTTTTTTTTAGTTTCGTATAAACAACCCAATTTTTTGTCAAGATATGACCATGAAACCCTCGAAAAATGGGTTTTTGTTTTTAATCTGAAAAAAATCATAAATATTTTTATCCCAAATACCAAATTAAGTAAATTTTTTCCAGGTTAGAAAGGGCGAAAAAAAATGGTTAAACTTAAAAAGAAATACCCTAAATAAACTTTTATTTGGGTAAAAAATATATGTGAATTTTCATATTATTGTAATCATTTTTAGTGATTAAAAAAATAAAATCTTATTTTTCGAGGGTTTCAAGGTCATGTCTTGGCAAAAATGGGGTAACATAATTATACGAAACTGAAAAGAAAATTACTACTAAAATATTACCAATAATTTTATATAAAATTACTGTTCAATTGTTGATAAATATATTAAAAAAATATCAAAATAAACATTTTAGTTATTCGATTTTTTGAAGATGACGCACCAAAAATTGTAAGATGAAAAAATCACAGATATGGCATTAACTGATAGAAATCATATAACGAAATAAAATTTGCCGTCAGTCGGTCACTTAAGGGCGAGAAGTGAACTAGGCTTGTAAATTTTATTACCTCATAAATGGATTTTAAGCAGGGACTGACTGTTTCGACCGAACTAAGCACCGACATGCGGCAGCATCCCTCGCCGAGCGAGTTTCGCATTTGTATTTTCTCTGACTGTACATAACCTTGTGATAAATATCGAAAACGTGGACAAGATCTCAAAACGTACTTGGAAAATAGATTCTTACTCGCGGGTTTTCGGGGTCACTAATTACAAATCCGATGTCAGAATTACCGAAAATAAAATTGCGAATGCATTACAACTGGTAAAACGGCAACTATATTTCTCGATGAGCAATGTATAACGTTTCGCCCTCAAGTTGATTTGAATATCTTATTTTTATATTTGTTCGTATGTACATTTAATCTCGTGCGATGTTATATTTTTGGATTCTGTAAAATTCTTTTTAGTTACTTGTAGGTTAAGTGGAAGGGCAGTAACAGGTGTTACCTGACTGAACTTCGCCTACTCTTATATTTATTTTTATTTTTGTTGTACTCAAAATTAAGACAATGTTATTATTATTATTATTATTAAATTATTCCACATGGGTAAAAATTAGATGCCGAATCGTAAAAAAAAACATTAGTTCCAACGTCTCCAAAGTGATAACGTGCAATTTTTTTATTCGGCGTATTTTATAATATTTGTTTAACCAGTACAGTGCGTTTATGTACGTTTCAAGTCGGGAATAATTACGCACGGTATGAATTTTGAATATACCATTTCTGACCACATGCATTATTGCAAAATGTTTTACTATATTTCGCAATCTGACATAAAAAGCAAATACACCTCGCGCCATTTATCACACTGCGTAAACAAGCAAATACCGACACATTTTAAATGGAAACGTGAGCGCCTCTTCGTTGCAGATGGAGACGGGCTCAAACAAATCAAATCCTCTTTATAGATCTTTGCTTATCAAAATATTAGAAACGAAACCATAAGGAAAAAAAAGTAGGTCACTTTCCGGACAAATACTGATTTAATATAATTGAAACCCTCAAAGAAAAAAAAATAACGGCTTTTCCTAAAGGAGATTATCCAGATTCCCCAATTTACCTACCACCACGGTAATTCCGCTCCGACCCACTTTACGGTAACGCGTGTAACACTCTACCCCATTCGAAATTTGCCTTTATCTAATGCAACCCCCGAGACCGCTTCGAACTAGCAGCAATATCTATAAATACTATGGTCCGCCAAAATCGTTGCCCCATGCAATCTTTATAAAATTTGTAATTACGTATGTTATTCATTATTAAACCTATAATAAATTGGGTGGTTCGCAAGGGGATTAGTAGATGATCCAGCAAAAACGCGCTCGTCGAGATCATACCATCCCGCGGGACGTCACGGCTAATTTTTAATCACCCCCGCACTAATGCATTCAGAGGGGTGCGAACGAATCGATCAAGCTAGTTTGGGGGCACTTTAATTGGTCCGAATTGTGTCGCGAATTAAATTAACTAAATACGCGAGCAGTTCCTGTTGCCC
Source organism: Ocypus olens (assembly GCA_910593695.2). NCBI lineage: Eukaryota > Metazoa > Arthropoda > Insecta > Coleoptera > Staphylinidae > Ocypus > Ocypus olens. The sequence continues at coordinate 17,126,850 of OU343051.1, forward strand.
AATTAATTTACCCCAATTACGTATAATTATCCCTCGTGCGTGCCCTGATAAACGACACCTTTGGGATGCCGGGAGACGCCGAAGTGTGGGGGTAATTATAAAAAAAAAGCTGACGGAATCATCGCCCGGCGTGATTTAGGATTGGAGAAATAACTTCGTTCCTGGGGGCTGAAGTTGACTAACATCTTCATTTCCCCGACCGAACTGCCATTCCGGGTTCAAACAGTTTTTGCGGTCTTCTTCGGAGCTGACTAGAAAATTAGACGCGATGGCTTAATGTCAGCCTGAATAATGTGGACGTTCTAACTGAGCAGGTATAATAATAACCTCTTGAGTAATTTGTATCTTACTTATTGGATTGATGAAATTAATAACAATCTAATTTAATGTAACTACTATTACAAGACAGTAAAGCATTACAATACCTCACAAAAATATTTTAGATCTTATATTCAGCCGTAATACAACCAGTGGTGTGATTATTACCGATGATATTTTGGAGTTGAAACCGAGCTGCAGATTCAACGATCGCTAGCGCGAGTTGAATGTGCTGCTTCGGTTTCAACGACTAAATATCATCGGTTATTAATTGTACCACGAGTTATATTTAGTGAATATAACGAATAACATTTTATAATCTTGATCACAACTCATATATTGCAATGTTTTAATTCGTCTTATAGTTTCTTGCAGCACAAAGACTCTGTGAACTGTTGGCACTGCGATTCTTTATTACTCGCGGTGTTTCTGGGCGTCGTATTTTCACCATTTCACTGATTTCACTGTTAGAAACTGCATCCCAATAACTTAGTATGTCCATTTTGAGGTTTAAAATTCTGACAGGACCACAATAAAATATCACCGCTACTTTTGTTTTTTATCATCGCGGTGATACACATGCTGCTATGCATTTCCTTGCATCTGATTGGCTGAAAATACATTCTAGTAGGCCATGAGTTGTATTCTCTAAATATTTTTTTGGGTAGCATAGAAATTACCAGCAATCGATTTATTGGTTAACCGGTTTTTACTAGTTTAAATTAACCTATTTTTTTCTAAACTGCACTGTTACTATTATTTTTACTATTAGAACCGAAAAGATATTCTATTTAAAACAATACCAGTCAATTACGATATGTGTAATCAATTTTTGTTAACACGATTCCATTTTATTGAACCTAATGAGATCAATATTTGGCTGTTTCATTCAGTAAACTAAACTTGAATAATAACAAGTTATAATAATAACATCAGTGCGTTCAGAAATACGCTGTGTCTGTAAGGCAGAATCTATGAAACCATATAGATTAGAGCATTGTTTCTCAACCGTTTCCTCCTCGCGAACCCCTACTAAAATCCGAAAGAATTTGGCGAACCCCCATGTAGTCGTTAATGACAGGTAAAAAAACAATAAATTTTTATTTAGAACATGTTCCATATAGCAAAATAGTTCATAACAAGAAATGAAAACATAATCGTAAAACATAAATACAAATATTAATAAGACTAAAATAATGGTTATAAAACAATAAATACAAAAATCAATTCAACAAACCAACTGGTTCTTAGTTGAGCATCCGTTAAATTTGAGAAACTCCTAATGCAATATTTGTGACTGTTTGATGGAACAAGGCAACTCAAAGTGTGGCTCAATATCTGACAATTTCATCAATTTCTGTATTTAACCCGTTTCTGTATTTATCTTTAAGGGCCGTCCGCGCGAGCGCTTGTGCCGGTTGCACCGCTGCCGTGTAGGTCCGATTCCCAGCCCGGCCGAAATATTTTTCGGGGATCGAGAAATATTCCGTCGGGTCCGTGGTTGTTGTATACGTCTTTCATTATTCATTTATTCATTTTATTCATAACATATATCTATAACATTGATGAAGGATGTGGATTCTGAACAGAAAAGTTCAAATAGACATATGTCCGATTTCATACCGCATCGAGATAAATAATCTTTTAATTGAAAAAAAATCTTAAAATTTTCAGTATGAATTTATTTGATTGCCATGACTTTAAACAAAAATATTTGAGCAAGTTAATGTTTATTTAACAGTTGTTTATAACGTATGAGCCACAAGATTTTAATTCAGAGTTGGCTGTGAGAAAAATTGGGAATGTTGCATATTAAAAATATATACGAAAAAATGGGCCATCATGTTACTTATGGTATCATAGCCATTTATATTTACGTTTTTAAGGTTTATTTTCAATTGAAATCATATTTTAAATGTACATCGAGCGTTGTGTAAACTCGGATGAAACTGACGTTTAAAACGTCAAAATTATGAAAGATAGAAAAATTATACTTCAAATTCAAAAACTCAGTTTACTCAAAAACTAAAGGGATTTCGAAAAAAAAACTTATCCTTTATAAGTTGTTATTTTAGCATTCTCTACAATTATTATTAACATAAATTTGCTGTAATTATTATCGTTTAATAATTATAAACCAAAAATTAAAAAAAATAATAATTTTTTCTCGAATAAAAATGATTTTATGAAAAATGTTTTCAAACAAAACATGTTAATTTCGTTATTGTCTTCAATATTTGTTTAAATGTTTTTGTGATATTTTTCATATTTAAGAAAATATTGGCAAAAAAACAAAAAACAGTTCAGGTAAACACCCACTTCCGGTGTACGAAATTTTACCAAAAGCTTTTCAGTTCTTCGTATTATCAAATAAGATCTATGTTCAAAGTTTCATATCAATTGCTCTACGCGCGCGCACACACACACACACACAGGCACAAACATTTTTTTCCAGAAATTGTTGAAATGGCATCTAGGGACCCCAAAACGGATATTTCCGTAAAAAGAAAATTTTGAAAAAAAAATCACGATCACAATACTTTCTCGTACTTCGTAACGGACAAAGTAAAAAAATAATTTGTTTAAGCCGTATTACAATATGTAAAATAGAACAAGAACAATATATTGCAAATTGATTTGTTACAAAATACTATTGTAACTTGCAAAACTTCTATCTCAACGGCATTTAATAAAAAGTTACAAAATAAGAATACCGATCCTATACTTAAAAAATGAATAATAAAAAAATATCAAATTGGTGAAAAGAAGCAACTGATAATTTTACATTTTTTAGCAAAACTTCACATAAACGTGAGTTAGTTGAAGAATCACCGATTCCATCAAGCACCAGCAGGCAAGTAGATAAAACTTATGGACGAAAGAAAAATAGTAGGGATGGGCGATATTTCACGTATCTGTGATTTTTCACTGGTATTGAAAAATCAGAGGTTGTTACTGTTACTAATAGGCGAATTTCATTGCTACTTAAAATCACTGTTACTTAAAATCACCGTTTCTTAAAATAACTGCTGCTTAAAATCACTGCTACATAATATCACCATTACTTAAAATCACTGTTAATTAAAATCACTGCTCCTTAAAATCACTGCTACTTTAAATCATTGCTATTTAAACTGTGACTGACATAATTGTGAGAAGACAGTACAAGGTGGCATTTCTAAATGTTATTTAATATTTAAACTCGCTGTGAGCGAAAGTGAAGAGTTCAACGACTTAATAGACCCAAAATGACTCAAAATTCATTTTAATTTACGATTCAGTGCAAATATCTAAACATACATTTTAAAATAATACCACGAAACTAATTTTGAAATTGCAAACTTCATAAACTGAAAAAAAAACAATTTACCATACTGCGAAAATATCCAAATGCTTCTTGTTCAGGTGGTCAAAAAATTAAAATTAAAATCTTCAAAAATCCATATCTCCATTAAAAACTGTGGAATTTATAAAAACCTAATTGATTTTGAATAAACAATACTTCGACCATTGAGGATATTTTTATGGAATTTTGTCTGCGCATTTTATATTTTTTGCGATGTTTTCATTTAAGTGCTCAAAAAAATAAAACAAAATTTTTTAAAAATTCTTATCTCCATTGAAAAATATTGAATTTTCAAGCCCCAAATTTATTTTGAATAAGCGATTTGTCTGCGCGTTTAATTTTTTTTCTGCGAAGTTTTCATTCTGGTGCTCAAAAAAATAAAACTAAAATTTTCAAAAATCCATATCTCCATTAAAAACTGTGGAATTTACAAAAACCAAATTTATTTTGAATAAACGATACTTCGACCATTAAGGATATTTTTTATGGAATTTTGTCTGCGCGTTTTATATTTTTTCTGCGATGTTGTCATTCAAGTGCTCAAAAAAATAAAACTTTAATTTTCAAAAATTCATATCTCTATTGAAAATTGTTGAATTTACAAAAACCCAATTGATTTTGAATTAGCGATACTTCGGCCATTGAGGTTGATTTTTTATGGAATTTTGTCTGCCCGTTTTATATTTTTTCTGCGATGTTTTCATTCAAGTGCTCAAAAAATTAAAACTAAAATTTTTAAAAATTCATATCTCTATTGAAAATGGTTGAATTTTCAAAAACCGATTTTGAATTAGCGATACTTCGGCCATTGAGGTTGATTTTTTATGGAATTTTGTCTGCGCGTTTTATATTTTTTCTGCGATGTTTTCATTTTCATTCATTTTCATTTTCATTCAAGTGCTTAAAACAATAAAACTAAAATTTTCAAAAATTCATATCTGTATTGAAAATTGTTAAATTTAGAAAAACCGAATTGATTTTGAATTAGCGATACTTCGGCCATTGAGGTTGATTTTTTATGGAATTTTATCTGCGCGTTTTATATTTTTTTCTGCGATGTTTTCATTCAAGTGCTCAAAAAATAAAACTAAAATTTTTAAAAATTCATATCTCTATTGAAAATGGTTGAATTTTCAAAAACCGATTTTGAATTAGCGATACTTCGGCCATTGAGGTTGATTTTTTATGGAATTTTTTCTGCTCGTTTTATATGTTTTCTGCGATGTTTTCATTCAAGTGCTTAGAAAAGTAAAACCAAAATTTTCAAAAATTCATACCTCTATTGAAAATTGTTGAATTTTCAAAAACCGAATTGATTTTGAATTAGCGATACTCCGGCCATTGGGGTTGATTTTTTATGAAATTTTGTCTGTGCGTTTTATATTTTTTTTGTGATGTTTTCATTCAAGTGCTTAAAAAAATAAAACTAAAATTTTCAAAAATTCATATCTCTATTGAAAATTGTTAAATTTAGAAAAACCGAATTGATTTTGAATTAGCGATACTTCGGCCATTAAGAATGATTTTTAATGGAATTTTGTCTTCGCGTTTTATATTTTTTTGCGATGTTTTCATTCAAGTGCTCAAAAAAATAAAAGAAATTTTTAAAAATTCATATCTCTATTGAAAATGGTTGAATTTTCAAAAACCGATTTTGAATTAGCGATACTTCGGCCATTGAGGTTGATTTTTTATGGAGTTTTATCTGCGCGTTTTATATTTTTTTCTGCGATGTTTTCAATCAAGTGCTCAAAAGAATAAAACTAAAATTTTCAAAAATTCATGTCTATTGAAAATTGTTGAATTTAGAGAAACCGAATTGATTTTGAATTATCGATACTTCGGCCATTGAGGATGATTTTTTTGTGGAATTTTGTCTGCGCGTTTTATATATATTCTGCGATGTTTTCGTTCAAGTGCTCAAAAAAATAAAACTAAAATTTTTAAAAATTCATATCTATTGAAAATGGTTGAATTTACAAAAACCGAATTGATTTTGAATTAGCGATACTTCGGCCATTGAGGATGATTTCATATGGAATTTTGCTTGTATTTTTATATTTTTTTCTGCGATGTTTTTGTTCAAGTGTTATAAAATTAAAACGAAAATCTTCAAAAGGATTTTTGAAGATTTTCTGTATTGTTGAATTTACAAAAACCAAATTGGTTTTGAATAAGCAGTACTTCGGGCAATGAGCATAATATTTTATGGAATTTTGCCTGCACGTCTTATTTTTTTCTGCGATGTTTTTGGCCAATTAAAACGAAAATTTTCAAAAATCCATTTCTATTGGTTAATGATTTTATTTCAAAATAATCCTTCGAGAACAGATCAAATAATCTTTCAAAAGATGCGTTTTTTTAGAGGTAAAACCAAAATAAGAAAACATTTGCCATATGCCTAAAACTTTCCAACTTTTCAAATTTACTGAACTGAACAAACATTTTGGTTTTCTGCAAAAATCTCCAAATACTTCTCGAATTTTGAACTGAATCAAGGATAGTCGTATATTTATTTGGTATAGCAGATAATATAGCGATAATATCACCTTCAGTCACAGGTATAATATAAAAAGGAACAGTATTTACGTGACCAAGTGAACAAATATTAGCAGAATCATATCAAAAACATTTTTGAGAAACCATTAACAATTTCAAAAGTTGTTACGACGTTTACTAACCGTAATCACAGTCACAGTTTAAAATTACTGATATTAGAAAATAGCAATCACAGGTAGCAACGTGATTCAAAAGTAGCAGTTTTGTCCATCTCTAAAAAATAGTGTTATACAAGAAACCGGGACTGAACTTAATCCACTAACGTTGTATCGTATGGTCTGTGAGTTTATTCAATGACACCATGAAACCATCAAAACTTACCAGACATTTGTTGACAAACATTCAGATTTAGTTAATAAGCCAGCCGAATAGTTTAAAAAATTGCGTAATTTAAAAAGGGAAATAAATTCTTAAAAAAACTGACAATTCAGGATAATATTTACAAAAAAAAACATAAACCAAAACTTTAAGTTTAAAGGAGAGTTATTGAACCTGCAAGCTCCAGCTTGCTAGACTGACAAAATATAAAATGTTATCTGGCATATCAAGAAGCCAATTAATTGAAATTTCAAGCTCCAGCTTGCTAGACTGAGGTGCTGCCAGTTGCGTCACAAAATACAGAAATGATTGGATTAAGAGAGACATGTTATCTGGCGTGTCACATCAGAAGCCAATTCATTCGGAATATATTAAGAGTATAAGAGTGTGCATGTTATCATATCAGAAGCCAATAAATTCATAATATATTAAGGTGTGAAATAATAAAGCAAATAAAATGCAAATGATATTATTAACAACGTCGGGAAAACACAAAATTAATACATGGTATTAGTTCTTAATAAAGTGGCCAATAATTGTATCCCTGGTTCTGGTTCACATTCTGGATGTCGTTTTGATTGACGTTCGAATTGCTTGAAGCAATATTGGCTCCGGTGTTAGAGCTGGCGGAAACAATATTTCCGACTCCTCCCCATCTTGGGATATATCCTGGGTAGTAAGCGCTGGGTGGATAATAACCGACTGGGTAACGCGGGTAGTATGATAGTGGTGATCTGTGGATTCCAGGGTAGTATCCTCCTCCAATTCCATAAGAACCCGCATTTACATTTTGGATATTATTTTGTGCGACATTGGAATCGGTGCTTCCGACATTCAAGCCTTGATTGGTGGAATCGCTGACGATGGAGCAATCGCTGACAGCAACAGCTACGAGGAAGACGCAGGCCTAAAAGAAGCAAATGATACACACAAATATTATAAATGCATTTCTTCAGTTTTTATTGAAAAAGTATTCCGAAAATGCTAACATAAAGCTTTGTATGTAACTCGTCTACAATAGCACTTTATTATTAGCCTCTGTCGCTTCGCTCGTCTCGTCCAATAAAGTGCTATATTATAGACCTGTTACGTAAATAGCTATTTTCTATTTAGATTATTTTGCTACAATTGAATATTGAAACAATTACCAAGTAGAATTTTTTTTTTAAATTCCAGATCAACAATTTTCGATTAAACCTTTTTGATTTAAACTACAAACTGTTGAATTGTTGAAGTATAATGTAACAATTATGGTAAATTTTTAATTGAAATCGCCTGTACAATTTATGTGTGCGCGTTTTGCACAAATTCCTTAACAAGTTTCGATCACATCATCATTTTCAAAAGCGATTTAAGATGATTGGCGATCAAATATTAATTGTGGAATAAGTAAAATCACGTGATTTTAATGATCAATTTTGCTTTAATTATTATTATTACTTCTTTAACAATATTATCTTAAGGTTAATATCTGAACATTTTTTTCTGGTGTATGTATAAGTAGAAATAGTAACTGAATATACACTAAAATCAAAATTTTAATTTCAAACTTAACTGGATCACAGTCGCTTCAATTTATTTAGTATCTTTGTGCACTACTTTAATAATAATAAATTTACGGAAAAATTCATTTTATAAAAATAATAATAAAATTGACAAAATAAAGTAATTAATCATGGAAAAATATAACCTCATTTTAAAATATTTATATTTCATAAATACATTCAATTTTGTGTTATATGAAAATATGTTTCTGTTTTAGAGTCTATATCTTAATAACCAATATTGTGTGTTACGAAATATAAAAATATGTTAATAATAATAATAATAATTTTTAGACTCTGTGTAAGAGTATTGTATTAATAATAATAATGTTTATTTCCCAACAGATCATTACATCTTATTACAGAGAAGAAATATATGTAAACTAATTGTAAGCAGCTTAAAAGAAAAAAAATAAAATATAATATAATTGAGAGTATGTTAACTTATTATTAAAGCAATCACACTAATACAAAAAAAGTAACTTAAAACAATTTTGCAAATAAACTATTATATTACATTATATTGTTCATATACAGGGTGTGGCACTTAAGATGCCTCGGACCATAGCTCCTTTACGATAAAAGCTATCGAAAAAAATCTAAGAACAAAGTGGTGCATAGTTACCGCCGCTATGTTTCAAAAATATTTCTAATCATCAGTGGCGTGCCGTACTCCAGTGGCGTACCAAACTTATGTTTTTTTAAATGGAATGCCCTATTTTTTATTGCAGATTTGGAAAGTGCTCGACGAGTACTTATTTTTTTATCTAACATGTTATACCCTTCACTTTAGCGGTTTCGCTGTTATAACCCCTTCTTTCAAAATTGCGCCCCATTTTTGAGATTTTTTTGTAGAGAAACTAATTGACGCCGGAGCCTAAATTTTGAATTGAGGTACAGGTTAAGACCTCGTATACCTTTACATAATTTTTTTTCGGGTAATTTATGGAAAAAAAATAATTTTTGATTGATCTTCGCATGTTGTCATTTTTTCCGAAAATTTCAAATGGCACCCCCCTAAAAAAATTACGGCGTTGTACAGCCAAAACTCTAAATTTTTCATTGGTGTAAAAAAAATTACACATTGCATAACAAAATTTCGGAGAAAAAAGGAATTTCTTCGCAAATGTCGGGAAACGTTTTCCGTTCCCAAGTGTGCCATGAAAAAACAAAAGATTGGTAATTGTCAAAGTAAATTATTAGACGTCAGTAGCAGCCATAAGTCATTTTTGACAAACGTTCTAAAAATGTTCCGAACTCAAGAGAAAATGGTTGACATGATATTTATTCTTGGAGAATGTAACAAGAATTGTTTCTTGGCATCACGAGTGTACCCTGCGCGATATCCGCACAGGGCACATCCAAATGAACGTGCGTTTCAAAAAGTGTTGGAGAGATTTACTACTACGGGAAGTGTGAAACGGCCAAGGAGAGTTAGAAAGAAGGCAGTTATTACCGAAAATAATGAACTGCAGGTTCTGGAGGCAGTTATTAAAGACCCTCATACCAGTATCCGTGATATTAGTAGGAATCACGATATTTCAACGCGATCCGTACATCGTGTTCTTAAAAAGTACAAATTCCGTCCATTTAAGATTCAACTGCACCAAGAATTGCAACCTCAAGATTTTCATGCGAGGCAAGATTTCTGCATGTGGGCTATCAACAAAATTGAGCAGGAGGAATCATTTCTTATGCACGTATTATTTTCTGATGAAGCAACGTTCCATAGAAATGGGCATGTCAATCGCCACAACTACCATTATTACGCCGATGAAAACCCACAAGCCATGCGAATGATAAACCACCAGCAAAGATGGTCGCTGAATGTTTGGGGAGGCATACTTGGAGAACACCTTTTGGGTCCTTATTTCATCGAGGGGCACCTGAACGGCAACAGTTATTTGAGGTTCCTTCGCGACGACTTGGATGATCTCTTGGAAAATGTCCCTCTAGCCGCTCTTCGACAGATAGTTTTCCAGCACGATGGAGCTCCTGCACATAATAGCTGTGTCGTTCGGGAATTTCTCGATGAAATGTTTCCTGACTCCTGGATTGGTCGTGGGGGTCCTGTGAGGTGGCCGCCAAGATCACCAGACCTCACTCCCCTTGACTTTTTCCTTTGGGGCCATATCAAAGACGAGGTTTACAGGACGGTACCAACTACTGTCGAGGATATGAGGGAGGGAATCCGCGCGGCTTTCCGCGGTATATCACCAGAAGTCCTTAGGGCAGTGTCTAGAGCTTGTGAGTCGAAGTTGCGGTTATGCCTCCGGCAGGAAGGTAGTCATTTCTAACATTTAGTTTAAGTTGTTAAATTTTCTTTATCTGCATTTTTCATATCATGTTGAATAAATAGGTACATACTATTATGTTGACCGTATTTGTGTATTTGTTTTCTCATGGCACACTTGGGAACGGAAAACGTTTCCCGACATTTGCGATGAAATTCCTTTTTTCTCCGAAATTTTGTTATGCAATGTGTAATTTTTTTTACACCAATGAAAAATTTAGAGTTTTGGCTGTACAACGCCGTAATTTTTTTAGGGGGGTGCCATTTGAAATTTTCGGAAAAAATGACAACATGCGAAGATCAATCAAAAATTATTTTTTTTCCATAAATTACCCGAAAAAAAAATATGTGAAGGTATACGAGGTCTTAACCTGTACCTCAATTCAAAATTTAGGCGCCGGCGTCAATTAGTTTCTCTACAAAAAAATCTCAAAAATGGGGCGCAATTTTGAAAGAAGGGGTTATAACAGCGAAACCGCTAAAGTGAAGGGTATACATGTTAGATAAAAAAAATAAGTACTCGTCGAGCACTTTCCAAATCTGCAATAAAAAATAGGGCATTCCATTTAAAAAAACATAAGTTTGGTACGCCACTGGAGTACGGCACGCCACTGATGATTAGAAATATTTTTGAAACATAGCGACGGTAACTATGCACCACTTTGTTCTTAGATTTTTTTCGATAGCTTTTATCGTAAAGGAGCTATGGTCCGAGGCGTCTTAAGTGCCACACCCGGTATAACGAACCATTTTGTACTTCTAAATAAAATCATAATTGCGATAGTACTATTGCTAAAGTTATTTCTAGTATTAGTATAATGACAATTTGTGACGATTTTCAATTTTAATGCCTGGTTGTATATTATGTAATCCGCATGCGCTAATTAACAACGTCACCAATGTAAACATTATTTTTGTAAATGAATAAAATTATTATTATTATTACTATTATTATTATTATTATTATTATTATTATTATTATTATTATTATTATTATTACTACTACTACTATTATTATTATTATTACTACTACTACTACTATTATTATTATTATTATTACTTACCAAAGTCTTGAACATGTTTGTAGTTTTGGAGACGTACAAAGTCAGAATGTATTGACGATCGAGAGTTCGCCGTTTTTATACCTCGGTTTCGCTTATCTTTTCACTATTTAGGTGCACTTAACAGCTCGAGTACTTATCTGTTAATAAATATTCCATATTATTGCGCTTTATCACTTAACAAATTAAGACCTGGTGGCTTATTCAGGAATATAAAATGTGATTTATTAAATTTGATAAGTGTTGTAAAACATGCACTGGCCTTGGGGCGACAACGAAAGAATCTGTATTAAAAATATTTAATTTAAAAAATGTTAACTCTTTTTATATTATTTACAACAATTTGTGTAAGCACTAAACAAATATTGTATAATATATTATCTGTTAAGCTTCTTATTTTGATGAAAAGCGAAATCAAAAAACTTTATACAATTGAAGAGGAACTAATTAACCTTGATTAATACAAGATTTTGGGAAATCAACCTGCCCAAAAAAATAGAATGAAAAAATGGCCGAAGATGTTGACAGTTCAAGTGACATTAATGGTTGTAAAAAATGATATTTTTCTATTATACCGGGAGCGCAGAAAGTCCGGCAGCGGGTCAATATTCCCCCGGGGGTAAGTTTAGTTCAAAAGTTGCTTGGTTACGAGTTACGAATTCTTTGGATACTAAACCATCCATCACCCCCTCGCCCTTTGCGAGAAGTGGGGGTGACTTTAAAATTTTAAATAGCAACCCCCAATTTTCTCGACGGATTCAGACAAAATATCAATCTTTTGTCTGACATTTTTTTATCCGAAACCTCGCTCACCCCACAGATTCGAAAATCGGTTTTCTGCCCTTTTATTAACGTTTTCATGCCTCGATGACGATCTAAACTGTTTCCAAGAGACAAATTATGCTCAGTTATTAGTTTGAAGTCGTTTGTACACTGACCCACCCCACAACCCCGCACCCCCTCGTAGGGGGTGGGGGTGGCTTTGAAATTTTAAATGGCAACCCTCATTTTTTTCGCTGGATTCAGATTTCTGTGGAAAAAATATGAATCTTTTGTCCGAGAAATTTATTTATCCGAAATCCCCCCAAGAATCAAATGCCAAATCGCCGTTTTGCAAGATTTGGTTAGATTTGGGCAGGGTGAAAAATTTAAAAATAATTTTGGGGTAATTTGCTACTTTTTGGTCTCCTGCAGTTTCTCGAGAAAAGCCGTGTAAACTAAGTTAATCATAAAATTGCACAAAAAAACGATGTTGATTTCCTCATCACGAATAAGCTAGAAATTACAAAAATAATTTTGCGAAAAAATTTGTTTACATGTTTAAATTTAAAAATGGGGCTTGCCATTTAAAATTCCAAAGCCACCCCCACCCCGTACGAAGGGGAAATATTGACCCGTTGCCGCACTTTCTGCGCACCCGGTATAATATCTTTTGTCACGACATGTATAACCCTAATCCTCAATTCTTTAATCCTAACCAATACATCCTACAATTCGCCGATTATGCAGCTATTATTGCGCATACCGCCTGACTTCATAAAACTATAGATTCAGTACAATCTGTTTTCCAAAGTACCAGTCCTGGTGCGCAACATGGCACATACACTAACCCAGCGAAATCCCAAATGCTAATACTATTCCACCGCAGCAAACCTACGTCACCTTCCGTATCATTTAACAATACGCGAATTTGCTCAATACCAACCTAGGAATTACTTTTGATCCTAAGCTTTCTTTTCTAGAACATACCAACTTAAAGCATCGGTACAATCCAGAGCCAAACATTTTAGATGTCGCACAAGAATTACGGTATTTCTGAAAAAGAAGCTGTAACAATTTACAAATTCATATGTAGACCACTGTTAGACTATGGTTTTGTATAACTTGCTAATTACCATCCCCCGTCCTAGAAGCAGAACGAACTGCTCTGCGAATCCTTACCAAATTAAGACATCCCATGAATCTAAGGCCAAAACGAACAAAGAAACTGCTCGCTTAGCCACAAAAGTCTTTGGGTACGTGTGGAAGATCATCTAAGATTAATGCTACCCAATTCAAGTGCGATAGAAATTACTTGTGAATAATTTGTATGTACATATTTAGATTTATATTTTTGTAAGCACTTGAATGAAACTAATAAATACAAATACAAAATCCTGTGTACAATCCTTCCAATGAAATGCTCTCTACGAATGCTGCCCATAGATGAGCGCTATTCATTATTTATGGAAACATTTTCTAAATCCCCCAACAATATTCGAATACTAAAAGTCATCTGTAATATCCACAATCCTAACATCCTTCCTAACATTTGTTGAATGTGGTTCTCGTTTAAAACGTGGAGAAACATTTTTAATATTTAGGATTGTTAAAATGAGGCACTTCTAAGGCACCTCCTAAATTTAAAACCCTCCGAAAAACTATCGAAATCATCAACGCCTCATTCTCATAGCCATCCATAATCATACACTAGCAATTTTCATACAGGGTGTCCCATTTTAAATTGCCACCCCAAATATCTCGAAACCTGAGCAACATGGCAAAAAATGTTTCAGATAAAAGTTGTAGGGTGACCTTGAAAATGACCTTGCCAGTAATTTTCAAGGTCAAACGAAGGTCAATTTTTATTTTTCAATTGGAACCCCCTGTTTTTTATTGCGGGATCGTATTCTACGAGAAAAATACAAACTTTTTGTAGGAAACATTTTTTTTTCGTCATGTTGTTTGAAACTCTAGATGAATCCAGGCTGCGATTCATGCACTACCCTCGGCATTAGCATCAAAGATGCAAGAGCAAGATCCCCGGATTTTACTCCTCTTGACTTTTTCCTCTGGAGGCTAGTCAAGGAGAAAGTATTTGCTAAAGCTCCGACAACAGTGCAGAACATGTAGGAGATGATTAGGGCTGCATTTTGAGCAATTTCCATCCAAACCCGTCGAAATGTTCAAGTAAACTATCACCGCCGGGTACAGAAGTGCATTGACGAGGATGGACACTTGATTTGATCTAAGAACGAGATCGAACCTCCAGCCACTGAAACCATCGGCCCTTTGCATGGCCAATGTTATGCAAAACCCCATGGGCAACATCGGGTGACGCTAATGGCGAGAGTAATGCATGAATCACACCCTTTATTCATCTGAGATTTCAAACAACATGACGAACAAAATTCGTAAAAAAACGTTTCCTACAAAATGTTTGTATTTTTTCCTATAGAATACGATTCCCCAACAAAAAATAGGGGATTCCATTTGAAAAATAAAAGTTGATCTTTGTTTGACCTTGAAAATTGACCCCAAGGTCATTTTCAAGGTTACCAGAATATGTCGCCCTCCGAACCCTACAACTTTCATCTGAAACATTTTTTGCCATGCTGCTCAGGTTGTGAGATATTTGGCGCGGAAATTTTAAATATGACACCCTGTATAGTTCTCTTTCCTTTCTTCTTTTCGTTTGTAATTTGTCAGGAGAAGAACGCTGTTATATTGTTATTTGTAATCAGAAACCAAATAAATATAGTTATGTATGTAATAGTATATTACGTACCGAGTCGGGATAAACATCATTACAGCCGAGGGCATAGATTGCAAACCGAGGCGCGAAGCGCCAAGGTTTGCAATTGCGCGAGGCTGGAATTGTGTTCCCGCGAGGTATGTATACTATTTTATTCACAATCACGAAATGTAATGATAAAAGTAAAATTGTTTGATTTTGGTACACATATTTATTTCAATGTCGGACATATTTAATTCGTAAAAAAATTGACGTATGGGTGTCACTTAAACCCCAGTACCACACTTTTTATAATTGTGGTAAGTAGTGTATTACATAATACAGCTAGATTACGTGGAGAACCCGAGCCACCAGCAGATAATGATGTAATTCAATACGACTTACGGCAATTGACATAAAATGGGGTAAACGTGCATTTCACGTAACGGACAAAAGTAAACGCAACAACTTCAGGTCCAATTTACGACGTTGCCGGATTTCTTGCGTCACTATAACTAATGTAAAATAAAATAAATATAATTAAACTACTGGTGAAACTAGCCTGTCCAAAAAGGAGGAAACCTTAACCTCACCCTAGCCTAAGCATAAGCATAAATCGTTGCAACTGCTAACTGGTACGTAATAACAACCTGGTTTTAAAAGGAATCACACCGATTCGCACAAAGAGACGTGACAACATAGCGCACCATTTCGCAGATTTCACGCATGCACACTTTTCGGTCGGTCACATGGAATTGACGTTTATATTCCTGATGGAATTATTGAAAATGGAGGTAATGAATTAGCACATGATCGCTGCATAAAGTTATCCATAACAATGGTAAGATAAGAGAAGAAACAGATTTAATAATATACATATAAAACAGTAAATATCAGGAAAGAACATAAAAAGTGCAGGATAATACAAGAAAGGAGAGGAGCGACACGAAATCCCAGGAAAGGATAGGAGCAGGACAGGAAAACTCAGAAAAGGATTGGGAAGGACAGAAACGGCCAGAACAGGTCAAAAAAAGGAAAGGACTGTAAATGTCAGGAACAGACAGGAAAGAAGAGGAAGGGGACAAGAGGACAGAACGAGACAGAAGTGAATTAAATTTAAGAAAAGGCATTTTTATCCCGTTTCGATGTACTTTTTAAATGGTATGGAAAAAATAGTGTCTACCTCGTGTGAAAGTGTGTTTGCTGCATTTATGTGCGTGCTTGCTGTGCCACAATCATTGTTTCTGACCATTTGACCGGTTCTTGAGTTACTATTTATAGAGTTAAATAAATCAACACTAAATTAAGAGAAGAAACATTTAATAATAACATTGAACAATAACATTTAATAACATAAAATATTAGTTATTTAAAGAATTAACACCATTAAAATTAATGGTGATATTTGAATTGTCAGAGCTGTTTATTACGAGTGAAATTCCTTGTTTACTAGGTTCACTTGAAAAATTTAATGTTTGGGCGGAGGTTCCAGAATAATGCACGGTAGATGTATTATGATTATTATTGCTGGACAAAATGTTGGCCACTTTTTCTTGGCCATCTAGAGAATTATCAATATAGCCCTCGGCTATCGCACTGGACTTCCATCCACCCAACCTCTTTAGCTGAAGAATGTCGCCTCCACTATTTGCTAGTAATGTAGCTGCAGTTCGGCGAAAACAATGTCCGGTGAAATTATCAACATTTTTTAGATTTAAAAATGATGCTATTTTCTTAGGAAATTGTGCTATTGAGTTGTGACCATAAGGCTGTTTTGTGGCTTTGCCATATCTAACTTGCAGGAAGAATCGTTCACTGTCAATATTTTTCCGCAGTTCCAGATATTGCTTTAAAATTTCAACCCATTGAATATTGGTTATTAAAAACCCTCTTGAATGGTACGTTTTGGTATCGGGAATCTGTATGCTAACTTTGTTTTGTAGAAAATCTACCTCAGTGATTTTCATTTTAAACAGTTCATCACTTCGACATGCACCGGATACTGCAATTATTAGAGCAGCCTGAAATATTTTAAATTTATATTATAATGTCTTATGTTTATTTTTTTTAATTATTTTAAATTTATATTTGTTCTATATTAACTGTTTATTTATGTTTTACTATTTTAATTAATATTATGTTCTGTATTTCCTGTTTATTTATTTTTTAATTTTATATTATTATGTTTTGTATTAACTGTTAATTTATTTTTTACTATTTTAAACTTATATTATTATGTCCTATATTAAATGTTCATTTCATACCTTATGGGGGATTAATTCCAA
Source organism: Ocypus olens (assembly GCA_910593695.2). Taxonomy (NCBI): domain Eukaryota; kingdom Metazoa; phylum Arthropoda; class Insecta; order Coleoptera; family Staphylinidae; genus Ocypus; species Ocypus olens. The sequence continues at coordinate 17,144,067 of OU343051.1, forward strand.
GGGTGCACAACGTAGGAACTTGTCAATTTCTTCTTTGGTGAATACGCTCGCTTTTTTTGGTTTGTACCCCACATTTAGCCGTTTTAATAGTGCGTATAATTGTGTATATTTAGAAATGTCTATTTTGTCTTGAATGTTTAATGTAGCACGTAACATTGAATATGTAGACCACAGAGTTGAAATTTTTTTATTTTTTGAAAGTTCGCTGAAATAAGCAATGGGAACACTTTCGGAACTTATTAATTTTTAGCAGCACACCAATTCTTGTACATATTATATGTTTTTTCGTAGCGAGGTTTGCTTTTTGGTGGTAATAAATTTTTTACCGCATTTTTTGCTATTTCCCTTAATTCGGGGGGGGGGGGGTGCACTCTATTTCACTATCGGACATTTTTAAATACTAAATTCTGTTTGTTAATTTGACACTTATATAAATTGATAAACAATAGTTTGTTTTTATCAATGTAGGCTTTAAGAACAATAGAGTCTATTAGTAATACATGCAGTTTATATTTTAATGCATTGCTTAACGATGATTATTATTATTTGATTATTTGCTTTTTCACACTGTTTATTTTTATGTATATTTTGATTGTAAAAAGTGTACCATATAAATAAATAAATGTAGTTAATCTTAATTATAAATCGAGTTGGCAGTAAATAATTTTTATAACGTTTGTTCTGTTGGTATTTTAAGTGACTATTCTAGCTAACTTCATTGTTATTATTTCCTATTGTTTGCAGAACCTATCTAAGTTGTTTGTACTGATAACCTAATTGAAGGATTTCGTGTCAGGTGTATAACATTAAAGGTGTTACACTCGAGGGTGTGTGGTAAACAAATTGTACACGCATAGAATTAAACAAAAAAAAGAAAATATCGCATACGCTCACTGTACAACCCTCGGGTGAACTTATCGTGCTAGCAACAGATGTGCGGAGAGCATGAGCACAAAAAAAGAGATAAAAAAAAAAGAGAAAAAAAAACTAAATTATACAAAAAAAGAAATCCACTTACCTCGTTAACTGTCGGTTCCGCACTTACAATGACCGAAGTAAAAAAAAGAATTTAAACAAAAAACTATTGTGAAATTTAACTTATATTAATAAAAAAAAAATATATCAATAAAACAAACAAATAACAATTTAAACACACTATGAAGAGAATTATGAATATAACAAACAATAAAATAACACAAACTGAATAACAAAAAAAACGAAATTAATAATGAAAGATTTGGCACTGGCCAAAGGGAAAAAAAAAAGACTAACTGACTGCACTGGCAGCTTCGCGATCGCAAGAGAAAAACACGACTTGTTCTTGTTGAGGAACAAGATCAACTCTTACAAAAAAATTGGCACTGGCCAAATTAAGAAACTGACTGGCTGCACTGGCAGCTGCGCGACGAAGTAAAAAAAAAACACGACTTGTTCTTCTCGGAGAACAAAATGAACTGTACTCCTACATATTTTGCAAAAACGTTGTAGGGTGATCGGGGGGGTGGTCGAACCAAGTGGGGGTACGTACTTGGTTCTTCCACCCTCTATTAGGTGTCGCCAGGGGTATTAAATTTACTAAATTTCTAACTTATTCTACGTGTTTTTGAATCTGAAGGATCTAACCTATCCAAAGCTAACTACGTATATGTACAACTACTTGTAAGAACATATGAGCATCGTCCCTCATGATCCGTGGCAATCTACTACCCGTATGCGAATGACCTACGTGTTTGGTGTGGTTCGACGCGTAATTACGTGGCCTGTATGAATTACGCCACTTCGCTGAGATCGCGAGTCGATCCGTGGCGTAATTCGCGAATTAAGCTTTCCGATGTATCATCAGTCTGGGCCTCTTTATTACGGCCATAAAACGATCTGGATTTTTCGGTTTGAAAGAAGCGAAGGCTCCTTTGTCTTCGTTTTCCGAATTTAGACAAAGGACCTCGCATTTCCAAATCGTTTTATTGGTATTAAGATGTTGAACACATTTTCAGAAAAACGCTTTTAATGTTTATTGCCCAAATTACTGCCCGAAAATATTCCATTCTTCGGAATTTGGACAATGGCTAGTAATAGCATGTGGGCTGAACATTTTTGCAAAACTGGCCCCGGCGCTTTTGTTTAGCGAGGCAGGGTTTCTACGTCCCTAAACTCTAAGCTGTTTGGGCCGCGTTCGCAAGGTCACCGAGCGCTCATCCGTTGGCTCGTACGTGGGTGCGCATAAATTAGCCAGGTAGCAGATCCTCACGAAAGACTTACTCATATGCCCTTAATTCCCTAACCTTACGAAGCTTAGAATTAACATACATCCTATTATTTACATAAAATAAAATACGTTGCGTCAATGTATGTGTTACGAACGTAACTCATTTTGGAAAAAAAACAATGATTATGAAATGAAAACTGAAATAATAAGGAAGAAAAATGAATTAAAAATAGCGCGCGGTTTGAAATTAATTGATTATAAAAATTGTATCGAGGTCCGCAATAGACCCCGATAACATTCGGCCCCGTAAAAATGAGTGACGTTCGCATTCCATCTAGATTCGCGGAATATACACAACGACATACATTGACTATAGACAGAATATAAAATGGCAAAGTTTACCAAAGTATGTAACTTGGAACAGTGGATCCTTCCGCTGTGTTGGTATGGGGAAGATTCGGGAATCCCCACACCGGATCTGTGCTCCTCTGGGAGCGGCGTGACAGCACTGGCTGTCTGTTGCGGGGCTCCTCAGCAGCTCCTGTCACCCTGGAAGACTGCACTGGCAACCTTCCGCTGCGTGGGGTGCTTCTGTTGGGAGGCTGATGGGTGGTCCTGCTCTTCCTGCCGTCCTGGAAGGAAGCACTGGCTACCTCCCGCTGCGTGGGACGTTACAGGGTAGCGATCCCATTCCTTCTGGATGGGCTGCCGTTGGCGTGGAATGGTACCTCACGCATTCTGGAGATCGTACCACTGGGTACGGTAATTTCCCGGGAAACAGCACTGGCTGCTTCATGTCAGGGAAATTATCTGTTGTTCCAATTCCGGTGTGGTTGGTCTGCCAACCAGGTGCACAGGCACGGCCGGAATGGATTTTTGGGCGCCACAATGGGTTTAGTGGTGTTGCGGAGGCTGCCCATTGTCAGCCGGGCTGGAAGGCCGTAGGTTGTCTCGACGCCTTGTGTTTGGAGACGTTTGCCTTATTTTTTTCCAGCCTGGAAAAACCGACAAACATCGTCGGAGTATTCCTCGATGGCGAATGGAACTTCGCCAACTGGCGTCACAGGATATCCGGGTGGCACTCTTATCCCGTAGAGTGGAACACGAATAAAAAAAAAAAATATGTCTATATACAAGTGAAATTGTTTATGTACACTTATCCTATTTTTTAGCACTATCCAGGTTCACAACGTCCGGCGGTTAGAGAGTGTCTATTACGTATAGGGGTCACTTAAAATTGTCCGGGGTCACAAGGCCCGGCAGTTCGAGAGTGTCTATTTGATTAGGTGGCTAATTACACGGGGGGGCGGCACTTAAAATCGTTCGTAGGAGGTGGCACTGTAAAAGCGTTCATGGGGGGTGGCACTGTAAAAGCGTTCATCTGTGGTGGGGTTCTGCTAAGATGCTTTTGACGCGGTCCTTGGTCGATTCGGTGTTGTTGCGGGGGATGTTTGTTAGAGGCGGCAGAAAGGGCGGCAGGGCTCAGCCTCAAATCTGCCGCTGCGGGCCGTTTCCCGGAGCATTTGGGCACTCTCTGTTCCAATGCCTACCTTGGCGGCACACCTGGCACTTCGGTGGCTGCATTGGGCCACGTCGTGGCGATTGCTGATGGGGAGGCGGTAGCCGAGTTTGCTGTTGGGATGGGTGCGGTCCATTTCCAGGACGACAATCCTGATCACGACTATCCTCGGCGTGCTGCGGTGGTCTCCGTCGCGGTGACTGGGGGCGGTTTCCGTTGTCTCGCGAATTCGGGCTACGTCTGCCCTGGTCATTGTCACGGGGTGGTGGGCGTTGGCGCTGCGTCTGGCCCTCATTTATGTTATCCCGGCGGTAGCCATTTGCTTGCCATGGTCTCTGGTTCCGGGGTGGCTGGTTGGCTGATTGGGGCTGATGCTGCTGTTGGCGGAGTTGCGACGGCTGGTAGCGGGCGGGCAGAGCTTGCGATGTGACTTTGGGGAGTGGATCCAGTGACGCGGCTGAGAGTTGGGCAGCCTTCTCTACGAAGTCCGACACCGTGGTGGGCCTAAAGAATAAGGCTTGTCGGAGGGTCGGAGATGCAAGGCGCCACATCGCTTTCGTCTGGAATTCTTCTGACCAGCCGTGTCCATGTTTAATTAAGAGAAGCTGTTTTTGCAGGGCAAAAATTCCTGGTGGAGTTGTGCCTTGTTCCACGGAGAGCAGCTCCAAAACCTCATCGTGGGCGACCGAGTCCGGATCCACGGAACTTATCAGCAAGTGCCTCGCTTGACCCCAAGGCACGTCTTCGGCAAAGTAGCCTCCGTATTTTGCCTTGGCGGCGTCGTCCATCCGCGCTAGAGCACGGCGATTCTTTGCTTCGTCCGACAGGTGAAGGCCCTTAAATTCATCCTCCAAGGCCTGGATGAATCGTCGGGGATTCCTCTCGGAAAAGGCCGGCTGGACCGCGACATCGGACCTTTTTACCTCCCGGAGAAGTTCCAACATCTGCCGGTTAGCTGGAATGGCAACTCCTGGAGAGGGTGATCTCCGGTTCTCGCGCTGACGAGCTTCCCAGGATGGCTCGTTGTGGATTGACTGGGTGCGGTACCTCGTATGCGTGGTATGCGTTGCCGGCATGCAGTCCTCTTGACGCCTCGGCGGGGAACGACGACTCTCATCCTCGGCCTGAAAGTCTGCTCTAGCACGCTCTAGTTGGCGACGATGGTAATCGTCCCTCTCACGCTGGAGTTCGCGTTGATAGCCTTCGAGCCTCTGCTCCATATCACGGGCATCCTCGTTCCGTCGCAGGAGCTCTTGTTTGAGGGCGTGGTTCTCCTCCTCGTGACGGCGGCGTTGCTCTCGTTCTCGTTGGAGCTCTATTCTCTGATGGAGAAGCTCGTCCTGCCCCCGCTGGAATTCCTGTTCCCGGCGGAAGAACTCTTCCCGCTCGTACTCTCGTTCTCGGTTTTCGCGTCTTAATGCGTCGAGCGCCTGTTGATCCCTCTTGGCATCCTCGGCCCGTATGCGGAGTTGATCGGAGAGGGCGGCGGCGGCATCCCAGTCCGATTGTTCAATCCGTACGCGAAGCTCTTCGGTGAGGGAGGCTGTGGATAGCCTTCCATCCTCAAGGCTTTCGGCCAGTGCTTGCTCGTCGGTTTGGCGGTCTAAAGAACGAAACGACAACTGGCTGGACGTCCTCGGTGGCGCGGGAAAAAGATCGGCATCCTCCAGTGCCAAGCCACGGTGCGAGCGTGTTGTTTCGGGGCGTGGTTCACAGCTATGGACCGACATATTTGTGGCTGGTATCGAAATACCTAACCTTAACAAATCGAGGACGCGAAAAACACAAACAAACAAAACAACAAAAAAAAATATATATAATGCGTCAGCCTACGGTGTTATCGACGATCGTGGTCGAATTGCTATCAGCCCAGCTGATTATACAAAAGAAAAAAACAACGAGAAAAAAAAAATTAAAATTCAACCAGAAAGAAACTGCCACGTTAAGCGGTACGCCACTGTACTTTGTGAAATGAAGATTATTCTAATTGAGCACGGCCCCGTCGAGAATCTTTAGGATTCAATGATGATTGAAGAAAAGAACAATAAAAAAAAACCAAGGAGAAAAAAAATTACAAAAAAAAAATCAAAAAAAAATTAAAAAAAATTAAAAGAAAAATTCCAAATAAAAAAAAAATCAAATAAAAAAAAAACTACAAAAGAAAAGCATGAAATATAAGTAAAAACTACGGGCGACCTAACCCGAAAACACAAAACCTCAACTTAAAACATACACTAACACTTAGACGATAATAACTAAATAAACAGAATTAAACGTGAGAAAAAAACTAAACTACCTATTTAAAAAAACAAAAAAAACGAAGGTAATAATAAAAAAAAAAATTAAGGCTAAAGAAAAATGAAACTAACTTACGAAACGTACAGAACTAGGAACTAATTAAACTTACTGAACATTAAACTAACAAAGAACAAACAACAAATCAATAGCGCAGAACGCAAATCAGCGAGAGATGAAAGGTGTAGCGACAGCAAAATCAAGTAATTTACACTGATAACAAAACACTAGATAATAAAGTTAACACATGAGAAAAAAAAATGTAGGAGTGACTAAAATTGAATTGAATAAAAAAAATTTAGAGAAAAAAAAACTGGAGGAAAATTAATCAGGGCGCGGGTATAAACGGCCACTAAGTTGGGGCGCCACTTGTTACACTCGACACAAGTGTGGACCAACTTATGAGTTAAATAATACACCAATAACAGTATTTAAGAAAAAAAAAATTAAAATTGTTCAGGGCGTGAGTGAATTTTCGAGCCACTAGATTGGGCGCCACTTGTTACACTCGACACAAGTGTGGACCAACTTATGAGTTAAATAATACACCAATAACAGTATTTAAGAAAAAAAAATTAAAATTGTTCAGGGCGTGAGTGAATTTTCGAGCCCCACGTTGGGCGCCACTTGTTACACTCGAGGGTGTGTGGTAAACAAATTGTACACGCATAGAATTAAACAAAAAAAAGAAAATATCGCATACGCTCACTGTACAACCCTCGGGTGAACTTATCGTGCTAGCAACAGATGTGCGGAGAGCATGAGCACAAAAAAAGAGATAAAAAAAAAAGAGAAAAAAAAACTAAATTATACAAAAAAAGAAATCCACTTACCTCGTTAACTGTCGGTTCCGCACTTACAATGACCGAAGTAAAAAAAAGAATTTAAACAAAAAACTATTGTGAAATTTAACTTATATTAATAAAAAAAAAATATATCAATAAAACAAACAAATAACAATTTAAACACACTATGAAGAGAATTATGAATATAACAAACAATAAAATAACACAAACTGAATAACAAAAAAAACGAAATTAATAATGAAAGATTTGGCACTGGCCAAAGGGAAAAAAAAAAGACTAACTGACTGCACTGGCAGCTTCGCGATCGCAAGAGAAAAACACGACTTGTTCTTGTTGAGGAACAAGATCAACTCTTACAAAAAAATTGGCACTGGCCAAATTAAGAAACTGACTGGCTGCACTGGCAGCTGCGCGACGAAGTAAAAAAAAAACACGACTTGTTCTTCTCGGAGAACAAAATGAACTGTACTCCTACATATTTTGCAAAAACGTTGTAGGGTGATCGGGGGGGTGGTCGAACCAAGTGGGGGTACGTACTTGGTTCTTCCACCCTCTATTAGGTGTCGCCAGGGGTATTAAATTTACTAAATTTCTAACTTATTCTACGTGTTTTTGAATCTGAAGGATCTAACCTATCCAAAGCTAACTACGTATATGTACAACTACTTGTAAGAACATATGAGCATCGTCCCTCATGATCCGTGGCAATCTACTACCCGTATGCGAATGACCTACGTGTTTGGTGTGGTTCGACGCGTAATTACGTGGCCTGTATGAATTACGCCACTTCGCTGAGATCGCGAGTCGATCCGTGGCGTAATTCGCGAATTAAGCTTTCCGATGTATCATCAGTCTGGGCCTCTTTATTACGGCCATAAAACGATCTGGATTTTTCGGTTTGAAAGAAGCGAAGGCTCCTTTGTCTTCGTTTTCCGAATTTAGACAAAGGACCTCGCATTTCCAAATCGTTTTATTGGTATTAAGATGTTGAACACATTTTCAGCAAAACGCTTTTAATGTTTATTGCCCAAATTACTGCCCGAAAATATTCCATTCTTCGGAATTTGGACAATGGCTAGTAATAGCATGTGGGCTGAACATTTTTGCAAAACTGGCCCCGGCGCTTTTGTTTAGCGAGGCAGGGTTTCTACGTCCCTAAACTCTAAGCTGTTTGGGCCGCGTTCGCAAGGTCACCGAGCGCTCATCCGTTGGCTCGTACGTGGGTGCGCATAAATTAGCCAGGTAGCAGATCCTCACGAAAGACTTACTCATATGCCCTTAATTCCCTAACCTTACGAAGCTTAGAATTAACATACATCCTATTATTTACATAAAATAAAATACGTTGCGTCAATGTATGTGTTACGAACGTAACTCATTTTGGAAAAAAAACAATGATTATGAAATGAAAACTGAAATAATAAGGAAGAAAAATGAATTAAAAATAGCGCGCGGTTTGAAATTAATTGATTATAAAAATTGTATCGAGGTCCGCAATAGACCCCGATAACAAAGGTAGCTTCTCAACAACCCGGGAATGAGAACGAAAATATACCAAGCTTCACGCTCCCGTTACCGGAAATTAGTTATTAGCTGTGTACGTCAACATGTGGATAATATCATTTAACTTTGGTACTTGTTACGGTTCCCGGGTTGTCGTGCAGCCGTCTTTAGTTAGATTACTCGCTACAAGCTCTCTAATTTATCCAACGACTAATGTGAAATAGGTGGAACTACTGATTATTATATTTGTTGTAAGCTATTATAATTGCAATATTCATTCCATAAGGTGAATTTACTAGCCGCTAGTAAATTAGTTCATTAGTCGATAGTAAAGCTGAAAGAATTCAACTTCACTAGCTCAGCTACTATACTAGATCCACCTATTTGACATAATCCATCATATCACTTCCTTTTCTGGTATTTTCTTCCAATTCCAAGTTTGCAATGTTAGACCATAACTATACTGAAATCGAGTTAATTTAAATCAATTCAGTCAACACTCCTAATTATTTTTAATAATGCATTATTAATCTTTTACTGTGACTAGTTAATAAGATTTTCATTATATAAATTATTCATTGTTCGATTGTTAAACCCTATATTTAATCATTACAGACCCTAAATTGATAACTATCGCTAGTTTTTAGGTAATATACTGTCAATTTACATGTTAAGCGCTCTCGGTCGACAGTTAACTACGATTGTCACTAAACCATGATTGGCCAGAGTCGGCACTTGAAGCAATTATTTTTAATTTTAGCAGTCAAGTATCGATTTAAAAGAAGTGATTTTGGAAATGCAATTTTACTCGGTTGATATGTGGACATTTAATTTTCAAGAGATTTCAGAACTATCTATTCTAGTCCCATTAAAGTACAATTATATGAAATAGATGTGCTACCAGAAATTAGGCCAACTACGCCGCAGAGCTATAACAGAAGATATCCACAACGCACATATCGGTGTCATATGTTTACACATATTTGAACCATACAATTAATCATGGGACATCTTTTGTGATTAAATATTACTAGACAATGTATATCTGTGTATAAATAAAAAGTGATATTATTTAAAATAATACAGTTACATAGAATATTTAATTACTCCAGTCTAATTACCTATTAAAGTGGGCATACACAATAAGATTTGCCGGAAGGCGTGCCTTCTGGCCATTGAACTGGGACGCAAATCGCAACGTCAGTGGTTCGATCGGCCCAAAGGCAAGATCAGAACTCTCGCCCTTCAAAAAACTGTCAGCGCTTTAAAAAAGACTGACTAAAACTAGCTGCAAAAACATAAAATGTATATCTGAGCCGAGAGTACAGGTTGAGCCTCTCCGGTTTAGTGGCCGGAAGCCATGGCGTCCAGTAAACCTTATCGTGTTTGCCCACATTTATAACGTTCTCAAAAGGATTGCTGTGAAACTTGTTTGACATCTCGAATACCGCCTTTTCATTTATTTATTTCACTTGATGTGCTTCACTGGTTTTAAATGTTTCTTTCTTACTATCGGCAGGTCTCTTCCTAAGAGCGTATTTCATGTAAACATATATCATATTAACGCGTTAAAGGGCATACGTGTCCTGTCATGGACTTCCGTATTTGGCAGAATAGAATTCTATCAAACTTCACTACAGGCGGAGGTTATAACTTCGTCGTACTTTGACGGATTTAAAACTTTTTTGAACTTGTTAACCTACATTTTCTTTAACCGCTTAATGCACTCGACTGTGTATAGCCAGGCTAAAAAACTGAATAATTCTCGCTCACCCAGATTAGAATTTTGTTTTCACAGAGGAATTCAGCATTGAATACTTCGATACAGATTAATGCTTAACCCTATAAAATTACATGAACATTTTATTATTAAGCCCAGCCACTCAATAAGATTGATTTAATTTGATATTTATAGCGACCCAGTAAACGTGTTCAGTCGTCAAAATCACTCGTCGTCGTTGCACTATCACTATTGCATTTGAATTGGAATATATGCACGAGAACAATGACCTTAAGGTCGCTTCACAACAATCCGGGTCCGGGAACCAAAAGTTAAATGATTCGCATGTTGACATAACTAATAACTAATTTCGGGTAACGGGAACGAGAAGCTTGCTATATTTTCGCCTCCGTTCCCGTCCTCGTTACTGTCCGCGGGTTGTTGTGAAGGCGCATTTATTATGAGGTTACGGTTTTGACACTTGATGGGTTGTTGGGATGTTGCCAACCTGAGATATGCATAAATCCGTTTCGTGTAAGAGCACAAATCATTAATATCCACTTATAAATAAGAAGTACTTAATGAAGAGGATGGTTGCGACCGTTATGACGTGGTAATCCATAATTAAACAGAATTGTAAAATTCACTTCAGAGTAGATTCGTTGGAGAACCGAGCGCATGATTGATGTCAATTTGACGTTTATATAAACTGACAATTGACTGTTTCTGTATTTCGAAATAGAGGTTCGCAAAATGTTTCTGTACCTCGAAATAGACGTTAGTAATAGAATATTACCCATCTCGAAGAGGGAATCGCTAATATCCCAACTTTTTCGAGGTTAAAAATATGCATATTATTATAGTGATTGTGAATAAATATTTAAATTGTACTTATAATAAGTTGCTTTTATTTATTGTTTCTGTTTGTTTGCTTTGTTTTTGTTCATATAATGTATTTGGATTTGCAAAAAATATTATATAACGTGAAACAGTTACATAAATCTAAACAAATATTCACGACGTGTTACGGCCCATTCACACGGCACCGAATCGGTCGTTTTACCGATACGGTTATTTTGCCGTCTTTTATCGTGGCGCATATACAGGGTTGGGATAAAGTATGTGTTTGCGACGCAAAATGTAATTTTCCTTTATAATTTAATTTTTATTACTCTTGGGATGTACCACTATTCAATCTTCCTTAAATTTGCATATTTTCTAATGGTACTCCCATTGTGCGCCTCATATTAAATAATCCGACAAATGGGCGGTGCGTGCGTTCGCGTTAGTTTATTAGATAAAATATATCTTTAAAACAAAAAGGGCTAAATTTATGAAACTTTGCAGGCTAGTATAATGACACATAACGCATCTCATGCCCTATTTTTTGTTACTGCTGTACTTCCGGTTTCACCGGAAATACACTCAACTTTTTTAGTTTAAATGGGACACCCTGTATATTTTTACATTTTCAAATAGACGACTTTTCAACAATTACAAAGATATAGGGTTTGGACTTGTGTTTTTTAAATAATAAATAAAATGATAAAAAATGAAATTTGTGAATTTTGTTCAACCCTTGAAAATTTTTATTTATAAATATTAGAATTACTCTCAGGGAATGTTGTATTAAAAATATTGCATGCATCTTGTGGAGATCCAAAACTAACCACCATTAACAAAGTCATTTTTTCACGTTCAGTTAGTTCACCCAAAATTGAATAGCAATGTTAATATTTCACATGGATACTATCTGTCAGTTACAGAAAACGTAAAACACACGAAATTGTTTTATCAGAAAACAGTGTAAAAAGATGTAAAAAGCCAACTAGATGTAGAATTATTTTATTTAATATTTAAAAAACTACAAGTCACATACCCACCGAACCATACATCATTGCAATTGTTGGAAAAGTATCTATTCGAAAATGTAAAAATATACAGGATGTCCCATTTAAATTAAAAAAGTTGACGGTATTTCCGGTGAAACCGGAAGTACAGTAGCAACAAAATATATGGCATCAGATGCATGATGCCTGTAAAGTTTCATAAATTTAGCCCTTTTTGTTTTAAAGATATTTACTTGGTTCCATACTTTATCCCAACCCTGTATTTCAATACGCGCGTTCACACGATACTGCCCATTAAAATATATGCGCCACTATAGAAGACAGCAAAATAACCGAATCGGTAAAACGACCGATTCGGTGCCGTGTGAACGGGCCGTTACCGTCATTATCAAGTAATAATGACGGCAACACGTCGAAAATCTAGTCGTGAATATGGTTTAGATTTATATACTACTAATATAATTTTTATGAAGAGCCTTAAAAAAGAATCTTTGTTATTGTCAATGCACACTTTGTTATATTTCAAAGTCAACACCTATCTTTTTTTTTAAACTTCAAATAACTTCTATAGCAAACAATTTTTTGACAAATGTGACACATCATTAGCTTTAGGAAGTAAAAAGCTACTCAAAAATTAAGTAAAAAATGGTGATGTGGCCATCATGTTACTTTCTCCGACTTGATGGTATCATTTATATTTATGCTTTTTTTTTTAATAATAATAATAATAACTTAATTTACGGATTCAACCTTTTTACAATAAAGTATAAAATAACAAACAGATAAATATAAATTAATAAACAACGAAATAAATAAAAGCATCAATGTGAAATATAAAAACTTTAAGATAATATTAACAATTACGATTACAGAAACTTAATAAATAAACTAAATCTCATTACTAGTAACTAAAACCGCTATATATTAGTAAGAGCACATAAGTCAATAAACTTGAGGTGATATTTAAATTTAATATACGATGCGCAATATAACATAAAATGAGGAGACGAAGAGACAGATTACACAGCCGGAGTATTCTACAAATTGCCGAATTTCTTGCAAAATTAGACTTATAAAAAATTTCGCGGAAAACATTGCCACTTCTTGTTTTGAAGGGAATAACAAAATTCAAACATGCAAGTAACTCACTGCAATTAATTTGCCCGTTGACTAACTTATATAGAATACATAAATCCGCATGTATTCGTCTTTCTCGTAAGGAAATTAGATTAAGAGATAATAGCATACTACTACGACTATAGTCAACTCTATTGATACCACTTTTAAAAGAAATAGTCATCAAAAATTTATTTTGAACTCGCTCAATTTGATTAATTTTATTATGATAAGATGGAGATCAAATACAAGAAGCATATTCAAGTTGAGGGCGTACTAAAGAGGTAAATAAAGTTTCCTGTGTATCCAGTGAAAAATTTCTTGAAAATCTATTAACAAAACCAAGCGTTTGGAAAGCCTTACAACAAATGCTGTCAATATGTTTAGAGAAGGAGAAGGAACTGTCGAATAAAACACCAAGGTCTTTAACCTGTTTTACAGTTGGTAACATTTGACCATTTATTGAGTAATTATTTTCAACAGCACGGCCCCTTCTAAAAGATATCGACAAGCATTTACTAATATTGAAATGCAAGTTATTGTCTAAGCACCAATTATATATATTATCTAAATCATCTTGTAGGTGAGCTGCATCAGAAGGAGTATTAATCATTTGAAAGGTTTTGAGATCGTCCGCAAAAAGTAAAAAATTACAGTGTTTAACATAAGCACCAAGATCGTTAATGAAAAGTAGGAACAATATTGGACCACAGTGAGACCCCTGCGGTACCCCTGATGTTACGGGGATAGGCTTAGAGACAAAATTATTAATTTTGACACACTGCTGTCTATCAGACAAATAGCTGAGAATCCACTTAGTTATAGAGTCCCCAAATCCCATAGAATGTAATTTATACACTAATTTCGAATGAGAAACACGATCGAATGCTTTTGAGAAATCGGTGTAGATTGCATCCACTTGACAATTTTTCTCTAATGCATTAATGATATAAGATTGATAAACTAATAAGTTGGATACAGTCGATCTCCCATCACAAAAGCCGTGTTGCTCATTGCAGATAATATTTTTGCAGGCGAACATTAACTGACTGGCAATAAGTTTATCAAATATTTTAGGAAAAACAGATTGAATTGAAATCCCCCTATAATCTTCAATATTACTCCTACAGCCACTTTTGAATATCGGCTTGACAAAACTTTTCTTCCAAGTCGTAGGGAACAAACATGATTTGAGAGATAAATTAAAAATTAGGTATAACGGAGTAGTCAGAGAAAATATACATTGTTTCACGAAAAAATCAGGTATACCATCGGGACCTGGATTGCATGAATCAGACAAGGAGCATATTGCATCAAAAATGTCAGCAATGTTAATTTCAAAATTACACAAATTGACCAAGTCAGTATTAACCGCAAAATCTGAACCTACATTATTTGAATTATCATTACTAACATAAACATTAGAGAAGTGTTCTGCAAATAAGTTAGCACAGCTATCACCAGAACAGCAAGATTTGTCTTTAAGGTGCATACACTTAGGAAAACCCGATGTTTTTCTGGTCTCATTCACATAACTCCAAAACGATCTGGTATTGGTAGAAATGTTTGATTCTATTTGAGCAATATTATTTAAAAAAATTAAGTTGATAAGGATGTCATATTTGAAAAATACATTTATTTCCTGGAAGAACTTACAAAAGTGACTTAAGAAAGCGCTCTAGGTTTTTCAAAATAACCATTAATAAAGCCGTTAAAAATAGGAACCAAAATTGACATTTCCATTTGAATCGAATATCTCCTGAAGCAGTCTAAATATTTTAAATTTCTTATCAAATTATTCAACATTAACCCAGATATGCCTATAGTTCTATAACTAGGACGACTATTTTAAAGTTTCTCTTAAAATTATATCGAGAATATCGTCAGCGCCATCTATCATTATTTCAAGTATGTCCAGTGATTATTCATTGACATTTGACAGGAAGCGAAAAATAACCTCTCCTGTGTTTTTAAATCTTAATTATTTGATTTAGAAAAACATATCACCTATCACTATGTCGATCGTGAATATATCATATATATTTTATTGGATTAAACGACATACGCCACATCAAATAATGAAATCACACTCAAAAAGTAATTAAATCCGTACATGCACGTGTACAACTCCTTTCAATTGGAACGAATTTAGTTCGAAAAGCTGAGCTGGGGCCGCACAGAGCGATACCATAGTTGCACAAGTGTAATTAAATCTATCCGAAAGTTGGCGCAGATTGCGCTACTATTTCGTTATAAATTATTGTACCGAATAAGCCCCGAGGGTATGCCAGATTTAACCGAATATATAGTGTTGCGACAGTGGATTTAGCCCGAAATGATACACATTGAAAATGCGCTTATTCTAACCCAAATGGTATATGCACTGTTACAACTTTTATGTGCAATTCTTGAAAAATAGTTAAATTTGTTATTCCACCTAGTACAGAGAGGTTTCGGATTTTATGTGCGGTAATAATGTAAGCGCGGATTCTTGAATTGTCCTAATAAGGACTCAGGGAAACGGAAATAACAGGGCCGGCACTTGCTGTAATGAAAATGTGCAGCTACAATTTCTTTACAGAATTCCACTTCCTGTAACGACTAGTTAAATGTAGCAGATGGAATAAGGGTGCGCGCTCCTAATTACTTATTAAATTCAGAATCGCCTTTACGTTTTTGCGTCTCAATTTTTTCTCGCTCGGTTCGATAAGTCCTCGTTTTCTCCCCTTTAATTCAGGAGTGTCCGGTCCACTAGTGGTCTTCACCTCGCCACCCCTTCATCCCGCCCGCCCCATGTCCCGCATTGTTTTTATCGGCCGTAATTGTCTTTCCGGTCTACTTCAATGTGTTTTGTTAGTTTTACTCGGTTGCCGTGTAATTGTGTAGTCCTGACTGCCTCCCCTTCATCTAACTAATTTCGCTCCTTGTCCTTCCACTCAAGAGGGGACTGAGTGGACAAATAGCACGCCGCCAATTACTACTTCGATGAAAAAAGTTTTATTAAATTACTCTTACATACAAGCTCTTGACCGGCTTTTATCTGGAATTACGTAAAGATGTATTAAATGTAATTAAAATTTAGCTATAATAGTAGATTATACAACGAGTCAATAATGATAACCATTATTCCCGAGGATAAAATTACGAGGGAGTAATCATCCGAGAGAATAATATCCATTATTGCGAGTTGTATACTTTACTTTATCTAACAATTAATAGATTTTGATCCATCTTAAAACTGTTACAGACAACATGGAACAGTGAGAATGATCAGGTTTGATAAATGACAACCCTCGATCAAACTAATCATCGAAAAATGAAAATGCAACTTGCTCCAAGTTGAGATACTACAAATCGTTTATCATTTTAGACAGTGCTTTGTCCTCAACTTTTTTATCAATTTTCCTGTATTTAACTAGAGATTTTAATAATTGTAGGCTTTGGTTAAGGGCGAAAGTGGGTTTAGGGGCGTTGAACCACTCTGATGCATAAATATTGATTACAAATAGATAAATATCTTCAATACCTTCTTTCTCTAAATTAGTTAACGAAAATGGATCCCTGAAAAGATATATTTTGAGAGAATAAATGGCCTTTTAAATCTAGAGTAATGAATAGCGCCAGGTACTCGAAACAAATATCTTTTGGAGGATAAACAATTAAGCAAAGTTGGATGATTTCTTTATAATCGTCCCTGGGCTGTTCGTTTTTTAATTGTTCAAAAAGAAAACTTAAAATTTGGTCTGGATTACTTATTTTTTTATCTTCACTTCCTGTTTTATATTTCGTTTTGTCTAGCTTAGACCACCAAGATTGGATTTTTACTTTCTCCGTTACGAAGTACGAGAAAGTATTGTGATCGTGATTTTTTTTTCAAAATTTTTTTTTACGGAAATATCCGTTTTGGGGTCCCTAGATGCCATTTCAACAATTTCTGGAAAAAAAAAATTTGTGTCTGTGTGTGTGTGTGTGTCTGTGTGTGTGTGTGTGTGTCTGTGTGTGTGTGTGTGTGTCTGTCTGTGTGCGCTGTATCTCAAAAACCAATAGAGCAATTGATATGAAACTTTGAACATATGTCTTATTTGATAATCCGAAGAACTGAAAAGCTTTTGGTAAAATTTCGTACACCAGAAGTGGGTGTTTACCTTAACTGTTTTTTGTTTTTTGCCAATATTTTCTTAAATATAAAAAATATCACAAAAACATTTAAACAAACATCGAAGACAACGAAGAAATTAATAGCTTTTGCTTGAAAATATTTTTCATAAAATCATTGCTATTCGAGAAAAAAATTTATTATTTTTTTTTAATTTTTGGTTTATAATTATGAAACGATAATAGTTACAGCAATTTTATGTGAATAATAATTGTAGAGAATGCTAAAATGAACAACTTCTAAAGAACAAGTTTTTTTCGAAATCTCGTTAGTTTTCGAGTAAACCTAGTTTTTGAATTTGAAGTATAATTCTTCCATCATTCATAATTTTGACGTTTTAAACGTCAGTTTCATCCGAGTTTACGCAACGCTCGATGTACATTTAAAATATGATTTCAATTGAAAATAAACCCATGAAAACGTAAATATAAAGTCGGAGAAAGTAACATGATGGCCACATCACCATTTTTTTTAATATCTAGCTGCGGACCAGTGGCTCTACCCATTCTGCTTTTAGAATAACTTCTAAAATATGGTGGTGTCATGCTAAGTACAGAGGATTTTTTTCTAATACTTGTTCAACCGAAACACAAGTTTTACTAAGGCGATCAGAATTTACCGTCGTGGTATTTAAACACATCGCATGGATTTTCCCAACTTACATCAATTGTTCTTCATGTCCACAACTAATCAAAATCGCTACCCTCTCTAAATTTTCTTTACTCAACATATCTGGAAGCAATTTCCCATCCCAGTGCACAACATCTCCCTCTAAAGCTACGCACACGCTTGTCGGAATCGGACGGACGGCACACAACGGATAAAATTGCTTAACACGGTTCTAAACGAGTCAACGCATATTTATTGGTATGGCATGGAATGGATAAATGTGCGTTGACTCGTTTACAACTGTGTTAAGCAATTTTTGCCGATGCGTGCCGTCCATCCGATTCCGACAAGTGTGCTCGTAGCTTTAATCGGAATTCCTGAATCTATTTTTGATGAGATCAGTTCTTTGTTATTGGAATTTCTACGGAGTCGGCACTTCTACTTCTCTACAGTTAAATTCTGTGGATCCTGACATAACGCCTCTGCTGTAGCTGATATTATTCGCACCGCGTCTCTATTAGAAATACTACACCTATCTAACAATAAAGACAATTTTTCAGTTATCATCTCTTTAGTACCTCGACATTACTTCTTAGTTAATCTTAAACAATCTGCTTAAGTATTACTAAATAATATGAGAAAAATTAAGAATGAGAAACTCAAATTCACCTAGCTTTTTTCATGATTTTTCCAATCTTGCCATCTTTGCCATCTTAGCTGCTCGCCTTTTTCTCTTCCTTTTCTTCATTTTTCTGCTTTTACAAATTAACCTCTTCAGGGACAGAAACACATTTGTGTACGTTTTAAAAAATAACACATTTCAAACAAATTTAATTTAGCTCAATACTGCCATCTCATGTCAAGCTCTGAAAGCTGCTACCGTTGCACATTTCCATGCAGATACCTCCTGTCCGGTTCTACTGGCGAGATATTAATTGTTTCTTAAAGGATTTGAATCTTCAAAATTAATTTGTCCCTGAAGAGGTTAAAATAAAAAAAGAAATATTTTTTTATCGTTTTTTTAGGCGTTTCTAGTCGATTTAAGCACTATTTACGACAAAAGTAATTTTGCGTATCTCCGTTCCACAAAAAAATTCTACGCCTCCCATACAACCAGGCCGTCATTTTTCTCTCTGATGTAACAAATGGTTTGTTCCTGGAAGTCTCACAAAAAATTCTACGCGTCCCATACAGCCAGACCTTCATTTTTCTCTCTGATGTAACAAAAACTGCCCGTCTTTTTCAATGGTGTTTGTGAGTGCATCCTGATAAGCAACGTCAAACAGATCGTCAAGGTTTGACTTGAAAGCTTTTACTTTTCGATATTAAGCGGCGCTTGCAGATCTGGTAGAGTTTTTGCAGTTTTCTCCACTCATTACGCAGTTTCTCCAATTTTGCAATACAATCTTTTATTTAAATAAAATAGAAACAACCTTACTTGTTGCAGAAAGTATCAAATAAATTCAAAAAAACGAAATATAGGCTGAATATATGAATATTCAACCTGTTCGTAACTTGCTTGCAGAGTTGCGAACAGGCTGAATATTCATATATTCAGGCTATATTTAATCTTTTATTTGTCTGGTTGGTATCTTAGCTTCCTCCCAAAAAAGTAAAACTTCCTGTATTGTAAATCTTGCAGCTTTTATGTTGTTCAATTTCACTGCCCAAGACTTGGCAATTACAAAGTAACTTACTGCCAGGGATTTGATGAGACTTGTGGCCATTTAAAAAATCTTGCCCTTCTGCCTTGAACCTTCCTTTAAACCTGACGGGAAAATGCACTAAACGAACTTCACTGCATGGCTGAATGGTTAAAAATTACTTTAGAATACCCACCATTGAAAAACACACAAGCAATTAATGCAATGAGTGCGTAAAAGGCTTCCTTATTATTCCTTCCTTGTTCGCCGCCACTTGACTGCGTGATAGAAAACAATCGACAGACAAGCGATTTTGCGCTTAAACATGTCTCTTCTTACGCTCACCGAAGAAAAATTGCAAGTAATTTGTGTATATTGCTGTTCCGGTTTTTTTACTGAGACTCATGCGATTGGCAGTAAACCATGTTTTCGCACTCTCCAATAGCCTCTTATTATCCTCACATGCAATATCCATGCTGGAAGATCAATTGAGTAGGGTTGTATCATCATCAAATAAGACAACCTTTCATTCGTTCCTTTAGCCCAGAAAATTATTGATATATAAGAGGAATAGGAGAGGGCCTAAAGATGATCCCTGCGTAACCAAACATGTTAAGAAGTTGTGGTCTTACACCGTTGAAAGCGACTGCTTGTTCTCTCTTTGCTAGAAATGACATGAAGAAGCCAGAACACTGCAGGTTAAAATTGTAATTATACTGGGTTGGGCAGTCAAACCGCACTATTTAATAAAGCCTGTAGAGGGTGTGCATACATGGTGGGGGAATCAGATAGTGACCTTGACGTTCTACAAATTTAGAAGTTTTTAAAATATGATTGGTTGGGCTGGTGAACAGCAAGTTTTCGCTGTTACTGCGTATTTAGAAAATGGCCGAAGATTTGTGCGTGCACAACACGATTACATTTTCATCTTCCACCTACGAGCTGGAAGATGAATGATGTTCCAAACAGGAAAGCTGTTTGGCACACAACTTAATAACAGCGGACCAAACAACAAGAAGAAGAGGTGTCAGTGTAAGAACTGTTACGACACCTGAGAATGTGGATTATAGGAAGCCCTCGAAGATCTGCGAAACACCTCAGCACGCAGCGTTGCTCTAGGACTTTCAACTTGAACAGCAAGAAAAATTTTGTATTTCGCTTTGGCTTTTGTGAGCACATGCTACAGCTGCTTGAAGACTATACACAGCTCATCCATAATCCATGGATGGTGGTGGTGAACCTCATTTCCACCTCAGTGGATATGTAAATAAACATAATTTTCGTTATTGGGCTACAGCCAATCCTCAAAAACTTCAAGAACGGCCCTTCCATTCGCCCTTCTAATGGAATAATTGGCCCGTATTTTTTCGGGGATGATAATGACTGTGTTGTTACAATAACATCAGTTAGATTCAAATGCTGCAAACGTTTCTTATTCCAGAATTTCTACGATTTCCTGAGTGACAAGATGGAGCAACTAGTCATACAGCAAGGGTGTAAATGGACCGTTTGAAAGACCTTTTCCAGCACCGCCTTATAATAATAATAACGGTTTTTATTATCGAACAGACATAGTTGTCCAGTAACAGGATAATAACAAGAATAGATATACAATATTTATGTAAATAACTAAGCAGTAAGTAATAGCTGCAAAAAAGTAATAAAAAGTATTTAGCAAAAGATGTCCTCGAACGCAGCATCTGATGTTTTGCATATAAGATGGATCGGAGATCAATTTAAAAGATTGGTACGTGCTGTGGGGCGGCTTAAGGTCACGGTGAACCTGAACCCTTGGCGGGGTACATGGAGTTGGAGTTTGCTCAGTAGATAGCTGCAATCGGTCCTGTTGGGCATCAGTTTCCGTGTGAAATTTGCGCAGTAAGAGTCTCCTCTAGCGCGTATGCAGGTATGCAGATATCGTGACAGCTAAGGAGCTCGTCCTGAGGTATGCCTCTAGCAGGGAAGGTTCCGTCAATTTTGAACGATATAAATTTCAAAAATTTCCTCTCGATGCATCTAATGAGAGTACAGTGTGATATTAGCGTGGGATACCAAATCAGAGGTGCATATTCTAATTTGCTTCTAACATATGCATAGTACAGTTTTTTAAGTAAGTGTATGTTAGTGAAGTATTTCGAGGAACGAAAAACGAATCCTAGAGATTTATGTGCAGCTAGGCACATGGCCGAGATATGTTCCGAAAAGTTGAGTGACGTCGTAAATAGAATCCCAAGATCACGCATTTGATCGACTGACGTCAGGGAATGGATGGGGATATTCAGGGGCCGCCACGATCGCCACCTTACTGAAGTTATATTAAAAAAAATATTTTCTCTGCTTGTAAAATAATTTTCATTTATGTTCTTGAGATGTATTGCAACATGTGAATACAAAAATGTTACTATATTTTTTTAATGCCAATGAATAGTGCAGTTTGACTGCCCAACCTTGTACGATTTACGAGAGAAATGGTTTGCAACGAATACATTTTCAATTTAAAAAATTTCAGCTCTTCATAACTGCGTTCATAACACCTATTCATAAGAACGGCAAGAGAAACATTGTCAGCAATTATCGTCCCATCTCAATTCTTTCCTATATTCGAAAGAATTATTACCCAATATCTATCCAGTTTCCTTGGTGTCTTATTGGACAGCCACCAACGTGTCCTCAGAACGGGATGCTCTCTAGTAAAGGCCTCAAGGCTCCCACTTGAGGCCCTTACTATTTAATATATTCATCAATAACGTCGGAAAATGTTTCAAACATTGTCAATATATTTTGTATGCCGATGATATAAAAATATACTCGGCATTTAATAATGCAGATTCTTCTGTGGCCATGCAGGATGATCTGAACAGATTTGTGGATTGGTGTCGATGTGGGATGAGGCTAAATATCACTAAGTGTTATGTAACCACTTTTTCTAAAAAAATTAACTTGAGTTGCAGTAGTTACTACCTGCGAAGTGTCAATTTAAGCTGCGTTAATGAAATCAAAGACCTTGGTATCATTTTCTGTAGTAACTGTCGCTTCTCTAGACATATTTGTATTACGGCGTCAGAAGCCTTTCAATTGGTGGGTTTCATTAAAAGGCATTCGTACCAGTTCAAGGATTCTTGATTTGTCTTTTTAAAAATCTCGTCCGCCCCCATATGGAATACTGCGGGCTAATTTGGTCTCCATTTACCCTAAAAGACATAGCGGTGCTCGAACGGGTGCAGAAGAAATTTATCCACCACATTTCTTACAAATTTAATTTGGTTGGGACGTACGAAACCATACTCTACAATATCGGATTACCTTTCCTAAAGGAACAAATGTGGATGTTATCTTCTGCTATCAACTTACCAATGGGCTAATAATACTTGGCCTATATGTACCATCTATGGATATTCGTTCAAAACTCAAAAACTCACCTTTCACGTCCCATTCATGCGCACAGACTATGCAAAGAATTTTGGCGTATGCAGGATGGCCGATAACGCAAACGAATATCCCTTTGATTTCTTCGGTGGCAACCTTGGTGATCTAAGACGTCATCTTAGGTCCTAAAATTATTGCGTATCTGTGTATTATTTATTGCCTTATTCTGTATTTCTGTACTATTTATCGATTTATTGTGTTTCTGTAGTTTTTATATCTTTATTGTGTTTTACAACGGTTTTAATATGTAATGTGTCGTTCATAAACATTATTTTATTTTATTTTCTTCTACATCGGTTTTAATTAGGGCTCGACGTTTACTCCGTTTTTCGTTTAAACGTTTAAACGTGCATACGTTTACCGTTTATTTGTAACGAATAAAACACGTTTAGCTTAATAAACGTTTACAACACGTTTAGCCTAATAAACATTTACAACACGTTTAGCTTAATACACGTTTACAACACGTTTAGCCTAATAAACGTTTACAACACGTTTAGCTTAATACACGTTTACAACCCGTAAACTAGAAATGATTTCTCATATTTTTATAATCCATTTGGGGGTCCAAAAGTCATATCTCGGCGTTTCGTAAGATTCCCAATATTTTGACACATTCCATTTAAAACAGGAACCACCTGGTCTACGGATGGTTTTCGAGAAACAATTTATTGTAAAACACGGCGAACGAACTTCGAACCAGATATTTGCAGGGTGGGTTATACGTTTCTGTATTAAACGATTTTCGTCAACACGTTTAAACGAAGAAAAACGTTTACACGTGTAAACGCGAATATCCGTTTAAACGTTTAAAAACCGCTTGCTAACTAAGAACACGTTTATCCGTATACACGTGTATCCGTGTATTAACGAGCCCTAGTTTTAATATGTAATGTGTTACTCATTAAACATAGTTTTGTTTTATTTTTTTACATCGGTTTAATATGTAATGTTTCTTTCATGAAATATTTTATCTCTTATAAAGTTAGTCTGAGCACCTCTGATAAATTTATGTGTGTTTAACCTACTTTTGTAATAATTAATTTATTTGAAAATTGTACAATGGTATTACCCGTAAATGAATAAATAAATAAATAAATTTGTAATCCAGTGCTCTGTTAGACATATAATATTGAAATTAGTATATAAGAGCTTTAATGAGTCCGCTTTTATTTCTATCACTTTATGGGGGTCAATTCCTCAAAAATGAAAAAAAAAGAATCGTATTCTCTGTATCGTCAATTATGATGCGACAGTCAATTCTGCTTAGAAAAAATGTATTTTACATTTTTCCGATTAGTAGAAGTGATCGAAATTTGTAAGCAAAATGGGGAGGCGAGCTCTTGTACGGACTATTTTGACTCTCCTGAGAAATTTACTTTTTAAGTTAAGGTACACTTTTCTTTAAAACTGTAAAAGATATCAGTACGATTTTTGTTTTAGTTTAAAAGTGGTATCGATACCTACCAATATGGCTGAGATTATTTCCATATGTTAAATGGCGATTTTTTTAATATACTGAAGGAAAATAAAAATGAAACACTTGAAATTTGTTCCATTTTTTTTCGACCATTTTCAAACCGTCATAACACGGCGTATTTTCAATCGATTTTGATGAATCTTTGAGGGCGAAAAACTTGGAAGTGTCTTCTTTAAAGTCATGCATGCGAACTAAACCGTAACCCCTTCTGCCCCCCTCTAGCACCCATGTGAAAAAAAAAGTTTTTTTCAGGAAACTGTATCCAACTTTGACGATGTCTACGGAGTTGGAAAAATTTTGTCGACTCGATCCACCATAAAGGCATTAGGATTTGATCAATTCCCTATGCGGGACTCAAAGAACGAAGTTCCTTCGACGATTTGGCACCAAGTTAAGGGTGTTTGAAAAAAGTGCATTTTGTTTTTCGCACATAACTCAGTGATTTTTCAACCAAATTTGATGATTATTTCGGGAAAAAAATCCCATATTGGCTCTACTAAGAGGGTAAACTCAGATTGGAATGATCCCCTTTCAAACCCTTCAACCCCCGAACAAAAAAACATGTTTTTGGGCAACTCAGGCAACGTGTACCGAGTTGGAAAAAATGTGTCGACTCGATCCATCAACAGGGCATTGACAATTACCTATGCAGGACCAAAACGAAGTTCCTACGGCGATTTGGCACAAAGTTATGGGTGTTTCAAAAAAGTACATTTTGTGGTCTTTTTATTTTTTCGTTTGGAGGGGCGCAGAGCCCTTCTCTTTGACTGGAGGATAAACCCTCTCAAATAGGACACATTTTGCTTTTGATTTCTTAAAATATCGTCGAAATCGGTTGAATAGAAGCCGAGTTATGGCCATTTGAAAATTACCTAAATTTTTACAAATCTCAAGACTTTCATTTTTTTCCGTCAGTGGAATTTGTTTGTTTTTATTGGAAGAATGGAAAAATGGAGTTAGTGAGCTAGGTCAACATTTTTTTCCGACCTTGCGGAGAGTGAGCCTTTTTTGACCTAATTTTTTTTTTTTTGTTAATGGAACTCTAACGTACAAAATGCGATATTCATGATTTCGCGCAAATAATAAATTTTCGTGCATATCTCAAAGAACATGCAAAGAAAATTTCATTCGTGAAAACGAAAACAATTTCGTAGAAAAACTTTGGACTTATGAGTCAAAAAAACACAAAATTCGCTTTTTTTAAACACCCGTAACTTTGTCGTAGGAACTTCGTTATTTGAGGCCTGTGCAGGTAAATGAACACATTTCAATGCCCTTTTGGCATTCGGTGCATGTTGCCAAAGTTGGAATTTTTTTGCCCAAAAACGTGTTTTTTTGTTTTGTTCGGGGGCTAAAGGGTTCGAAAAGGGATCATTCCAATTTGAGTTTACCCCCTTAAAGTAGAGCAAAAATGGGATTTTTTCCGGAAATAATCATGAAATTTGGTTGAAAAGTCCTGAGTTGTGTGCAAAAAACCTCAAAATGCACTTCTTTCAAATACCCATATCTTGATGCCAAATCGTCGTAGGAACTTTGTTCTTTGAGTCCTGCATAGGGAATTGATCAAATTTTAATGCCTCTATGGTGGATCGAGTCGACAAAATTTTTCCAACTCCGTAGACATCGTCAAAGTTGAACATGGTTTCCAGAAAAAAACTTTTTTTTCACAGGAGCGCTAGAGGGAGGCGGAAGGAGTTACGCTTAATTTCGCATGCATGACTTTAAAGAAGACACTTCAAAGTTTTTCGCCCTCAAAGATTCATCAAAATCGATTGAAAATACGCCGAGTTATGGCGGTTTGAAAATGGTCGAAATTTCACGAATTTTAAATAAGTTTTTTTTCCACCAGTGTAACTCGAAAAATGTTCATTTCACTTTTTTCACGTCATAATTCAGAATCCAATTAATATTATTTTAATTCCGCAGCCATAAATGTTTATTTTTGAGGTAAGAACATATGTGCAAAGAATCAGAAAACTCATTCCTAGTGGTAGTTTACAAGAAAAGTGTACCTAAAAATCAAGTTTTTCTAATGGAAAACGGCTTAGGAAGTGACCCCCTCAAATGGTTAAAAGGACAATACAAAATGAGATGCCATAAGTATAACCAATGATAGAACTTATCTATCTCATGCTGAATGTATTAATGTTTGATTATGGTGCATGCGCCGGGATTAACTGCGTTGGCTGTTAATGCGAATCGATCGTGTGCAATTTAATTCGAATAATTTTTAATCACGTGTATTATGATCCATGATTTACAGTTGGATGCACATTATACGAACCCCCATTGTCAACTTTTAATCGTTCCCCCGCATAAAAACTGTAAATCCAGCGCAGACAACAATGAAATGAAAACATAACGCGAGGCTAATGAACGCCATGAAATATGTAATAATGCAGCGAACTATATTAATTAATTCCCGAACAAACACTGATTTATGAAAAAAATGTATACAAAGCTGCATGCATCATGGATATCGCGGATTTACAATGCAAACAAGCTTACGTTTCGTTTTTATTGCATTATATATTTCGTGTATGCAGGAAGTTTCCGCCGTGCGTTCAAAAGTAATTAAGGGAATGCGACAGCTTTTCATAATAATTAGGCAAATTAAGCTGTGGGAATGGCTTGACCATTTGAGGGGCGGAGATTAGCATCGTCGGGCCTTATTGCGGGGTGTATTAATGTTGATTAAATCCGTGGCGGGATAGTTATGTGCGCGGGGGGTTAATTTTTAGACCCATCTTGCGTATAATCTTGGCCTAATAATAATTCACTTGGGTCGTAAAATTTTACTACGTGGAACAATATATTCCGGCGGAGACAACAATTAACATTACAAATAAACCCATACAAGTCCCGACCAGGACGCGGAGTTAGCTCTAATCCCGACAAAATAATCGCACCGCTGGCTGTTATTTCGCAAGAATAATAATCCCTTAGTTTATGGTTTTATCCGCATTATTTCGTGCGGTTGGCGATGCAGGAGGAAGGAAGGGAAAGAAGGCCATCGTGTGTACCGTATAGGGGATCGACTGAGAGATAAGCATAGTCCTGGATGCAATGGAAACAGGATTAGACATTCGTGCGGAATCCCTTATCCTGCAGGCGCGCAGCGTTCCTGCTGAAGACATGTCTTTATCTCGCGGAGACGCAATCAACAATTGCGTCCTTAGATGGCACGTTGAGATTGTTGTAGGAATTAGACGACCGGAAAAACAAGGGGCTGCGATATAGCCTGAAGCTTCACTGGTTCTCTGTATCAAAGTATTCTGGTATTGATATTATCACGATTGCTTCCAGGTAAAAAAAAGAGATACAATTTTTTTTATCGAATTAATTATAGTAGCTATTTGATACAGCCAATTTTAGTTAATATTTTGTTTACGTACTTTGATGCCTAAATTGGAAATGGTTGATTGGTGTACAGGTATACTACATTTTTACCATGTAATGTTAATTCCAGTATACAAACGAGATCAATCGCAATCGCTCCGAATTTCAATAAAGCACCAAAATAATTAATCTATATAAATAAAATTGTAAATCTGTTTGGTATTCATGTTTTCTCTTTGCAGGGGAAATCACCAAATCGATGGAGCTATTTACTAATTATTTTGGGTAACACTGGCCTCATTATAGGCTGCCCCCCGGATGGCTGCCACTTCATCGCATCATATGTAACCGCATGTACGCATTTGTATGCCGAGTAACAATACATACAAGAAATAATAATATCGCTGATTAAAATTGAGGTAAATCTATTACAATTTGTATACAAGGTGTGGATAAAGTCTGGAATAAAATTTATATTTCTATTATCTTGGATTTTTATGGAAAACCCCTGAAACAAATCGATTTAGTTTTTATCCTGTGCAATTTATGACTTAGAAAATTTGATTCAGTGGCCATCTAGTTTCATCCAGGCGT
This sequence comes from Ocypus olens, assembly GCA_910593695.2. Classification (NCBI taxonomy): domain Eukaryota; kingdom Metazoa; phylum Arthropoda; class Insecta; order Coleoptera; family Staphylinidae; genus Ocypus; species Ocypus olens. The sequence goes on from OU343051.1 coordinate 17,172,329, forward strand.
GACGCCATCAGTTTTTTTTTTAATGGTAACCCCCAAATTTTATTATTCCTTGTCGTTGGGTACTCCATTATTCATACAACAGTGTAAAACGTTTGGTGTCTTACATAAGAATCTTTTTGAGTACATTTTTTAATTTCAAAAAATTTTAATTTAATTTCTGCGACAAGCTAATCAAAAGTATAAGTAATTATGGAGGCTTTCACTTCGTGATATATTTTCAATAATTCAAATAAAAACGAATAACTTTGTTGGTATCACTTTATTAAATAATGTGATACCAACAAAGTTTTTCGTTTTTATTTGAGCTAATCAAAAGTTATGGAAAAAAAGTATAAAGTGTCAACGGATGTGTTCAAACTGTCTACCGATGGGCCCCTTAACATTAGAGCAGCCGGACGTACACTCTTTCATTTTTCTTTCATTTAGTTTATTTATGTAGACCTTGCATTTCAAAAGATTGTAAATTTTTAAAATCACTTGTCCCTTTGTTTAATACAAATACTTTTGCTTAGATGATCAATTGCAAATCTCTAAAGGCCGGTATTGCCATTTAAATTTAATTGACGATTATATTTTAATTGACTGTTGCTACTTGTATTTTACACATAACCAAACTTCATTTAAATTTTAATCTTCTAATATATGTAACTGACCGTTTTGATACAGGTGCTAATTTTAATATTTAAAACAAAATTTAAAATTATCTTATACTCGAATAAAACACAATTTAAGTATATAATCCGCTTAGGAGGAAACATATTAAGTGAGTCATTCCATGAATACCCCTGGGCGGATTGCACTTGTTCTTTTCTCCTCTTTTATTTCCACTTTTTTCCGGTGTCATTGTGAGCGATCGGCTTCTGAAAGTGCAGAGCAATCTGATTTAAAGCCTCTTTTTCCGCCCGTTGTTTCCCAGTTCCGTGGGTTTCACGTGCAACACTGCGGAGTTTAATTAAAACCCACAGTCGCGGATGGAGGTCACCACTGAATCATAATCTTGACAAGCAATTTAATATCAAAGAGTTTAAATATGAGCCCGAGAATATTAACTCCTTTTTTTATGTCAGTGTCGCGCACGTCAAGATTAAACTGCGGAATAAGTTCGCACCTAGCGGCAGTTTGCTTTTTTAATTAAATCACACAATGGTCGACGATTGCACCGTCGTCTTGGGTTAACAAAGTATTATATTAAAAAAAGTTTCTTATTGTTTCCAACATCTTGCCGCTTTTTGCTTATTGGATTTCAACCAAAAAAAAATACGGAAGGGTAATATTGTTTCAATATTCATAAAGTGCTTCACATTTCGCAGCAATCCAATTTCGTCTCATTTTAAAAATTCAGTCAATTATTCTTGCTTCGGTTGATGTTTTAAATCTTACCGATTAGTTTTGTTATCGACTAGTAATTAATTTGTGTTTGTGTAAAAGGATTGTATTTCTCAGTACACTTCTAACACTAAAAAGTTTATTTAGAAAATTGGCAGTTCATTTTAATTTGAGCAACGATACCTTTGACTTTTATAATGAGCAATATTAGAAATAAATATTCTTCACATTTTATGAGCAGGATTAAACAGAACGCTTCACAGCGAGGCGAAACGAAGTGCACCAATCGCTTTCGCCTCGGGTGCATCACTCGCTCTGTAATATGTTATTTTTAGAATTGTCGGCGCATTTTCTTCAACAACCTGGAATGTTCTAACTGCCGTCTGCAATATGTTACATTTTTGTCTCTGCCAAATGTTGTGGTTTCTCTCGTTTAGGTTACCATTTTGTCGAGTCACTTGCAATCTCAAAAACATTGGCCACTTTTTTGAGACCCTTGGCACAAACATTTTATATCGACTCCTCGTGAACATCTCATTAACAATGGCAAAGGGTAAAGGGTACGTTCACCCTGAGATGGTGGTAAGTTCATCCAGGACAGTACTAAAGGAACGCTCTCTTGCAACGTGTCCTACCGTTTTATTTACTTACTACCTGCTGGGCGCCAGTCAAAAAGTAACAATATAAGAGAAAAATATATTAATCCGGCCAAACTGTGGTAAGAAAAAAATGCAATTTCGGCGGCAGTTTCGTCCACAATTCCGTTGCCATTGGTTGTTTTTAAATCTTAAATAAGTTATTAAATAAAAGAGCGCACTATTATATTTATTAGTGGTACTGATTTATCATTGGCCTTAATCTACATTAACCTAATTATCTCCCTTAATTCTAAATATTAATATTAACGGGAAGTATCTACCACATCTATTTTTTCTTAACAGAAATATATGTTTTGAGTCACCATAACCTTCTTTTGGTGGAGCTTTGTTGCGGTCAAACCACTGCGCTGAACGCCGTCGGTTGTCGTGGAGGATCCACTTCTCATCACACGTCACAATACGGACGAGAAACGGGTCGTTTTTGTTCCGCAGAAGAAGGGCCTCAAAACGGCTATTTTTTTGTTTTCCTTCAATTCGTGCGGTACCATTAATCGAGCTTTTTTAACTTCCCTATTTGCTTCAGATGGTGAAGGACTGTTGAGTTCTTTAGCAACTTCTCGTGTTGTTTTGCGAGTATCGGCTTCGATTGGGGCTGTCAATTGGTCGTTATCAATCTCAGACGGGCGGCCGCGGCCCTCTTCATCTTCAAGGCTCTCGTCACCACTGCGAAATTTCTTGAACCACCATTGTGCCATACGTTCGTTAGTGGTACCAGGGCCAAATGCATCGTTGATATCACGAGCTGTCTCGGCAGCTTTTCGGCCTAGTTTGAATTGGAACTAGAAAATTGTGCGAATTTGCATTTTGTCCATGTCGTATTTGACGTCCTGAAGAAAGTAGCGAAAATGTTAAAAAAAGAAAACGACTAACACAATTAAATAGAGCGAAAACGCGCTTTAAAACGACATATAGGATGACTACATTTATTGAAAAAAATGTATTCAGAAATCATACATAAAAGCAAACAATATGAAAACCGAGATTATTTTTGCATCAACCTAATAGCTACTTTTCGCTGGTGCGGAAACGTTGTCCATTAGTCCGCCGCTAAGGTCCCCAGAGCCTAGATGGGGCTCTTTTAATGGCCCTTCATCTCTTGACGCCCTCTTGCCCTTGAGTTATACCTGGCCAAACCCTTAGCTGATCTTGTCGCCCAGCTTCTCCAAATTGTCAGCTTGGGTCCCTCTGAAACCCTCCAGTTAGAGACCTTCAGATAATTCTCCATCAGCGAGATGATTTTCTCATTTTGTATATCCCACGCTTTTGCGAAGGTAACCAATCAGGACTTTGGAGTGAAGCTTTTCTGCCTTTTCCAGTAACCTTAGCTTGACGCCCTCCCACAGCTTGAGATGGGCCTATGATCCCCAAAGCTAGTCGGCTATAGCACGGTCGGCACACAACAGTGCCAGCCACCCTGGTCTTTGGTGGAATTGGTTGAATTTGGGCTTCACTGTTCCCTTCTTTCCATCCTCGATTATTTTTTCGGAATGGCCTTATATACAGCTTCAGTCTGTTCCGTGGACATGATGATTTCTGCAAAACTTTTTGGGATTATACTTATCTTTACGCTTGCTGTTGCTTGACTGTAGGACATAGTTTTGTCAAGGGCGATAGTTAAATTTAGTCGTTTTTCGCCATTTAAGCACTCTACGAAAAAAGTAATTTTGCGTATGTTGGTTCCTGTAAGGCCCATAAAAAAATTGAATATACAAATAGTGTACAGAATAAATAAATTTTTGAAGAAGAATTAAAGGACCCCGCAGTATTTCAATGTAAAATGGGTTTCATCGAAATTGTCCCATTTTTGCAGGGAGCTAGCTTTTGACATCCTGAACAAAAGTCCTTATAGACGGAACAAAATGCTATGTAAGGATTTTGAGTTATCCGCCGAAGAAGGTCTCATTTCACCGATAATCGAAAATCATAAAAACAGGGTGAAGAACGCATACATCGATGTTAATATCATCATGTTTGGATGTCTTTGGACCAAGACGTTCTTATTCAATGCTCAGCAGTCATTGCTGGGGACGCTGGGCGAGTGTGCCCATCATTGGGCAACTCGTTGGGCGGCAATGAACATTTTCAGAAAAAAAACTAACCTTCAATTGAGATTAATTCTTTGTAGAGAATGATTTATTGTTGACCGCTTAACCTCGGAACAGCCCTTGCCCAACGATGGGTATAGTGGTCCATCGATGGCCCATGATGGGCAATTTAAAAAATATACCAAAACTTCAATCGAAACTCGTATTTTAGACCGGAAGATCAATTTCACGGGCGGAAAGGCCCTGAAAAGGTCTGACCATCGATGGGCCAATGGTTCATCATGGGCACTCTCAAAAAAGTTACAAAACTAATTGAATGTGAAGTTAAAAGGGTTTTAATCCACGATTTTTTTTGTTTCACTTAAAAAAGTGTGTGACGAAAGTTGTCTGTTAACAAACTTTCAGTAACAAAGTTGCTCAGCATTGTATTCAGATTATTTTGGAAAAGTTTCAGATTAAAAAAATGAAAACTTTGAAAGTTATGAGCATTTATTTAAAGACGCGCCAGGCGCAATAAATCGGTATCTACAAAGAATGAATCTCAATTGAAGGTTAGTTTTTTTCCTGAAAATGTCCATGGCCGCCCTACGAGTTGCCTAATGGTGGGCACACATGCCCAGTGTCCCCAACAATGACTGCTGAGCACTGTACAAGAACTTCTTGGTCCAAAGTAATCCAAACATGAAGATATTATCATCGTTGTATGCGTTCTTTCCTCCGTTTTTCGATTTTCGAGTATCGGTAAAATGAGACCTTCTTTGGCAGATAACTCAAAATCCTTACATAGGATTTTGTTCCGCCAATTAGGACTTTTGTTCAGGATGTCAAAAGCTAGCTCCCTGCAAAAAATGAGACAATTTTGATAAAACCCATTTTACATTGAAATACTGCGGGGTCCTTTAATCGTTTTCTCGGTATTTCCAGTCGATTTAAGCACTCTCTACGAAAAAAGTAATTTTGCATATGTCGGTTCCCGTAAGTCCCACAAAAAAATTGAATATACAAATAGTGTTATGAATGGTCTCCTAGACCATAAAAATAAAAATTATTTTTGAAGAAAAATTAAATTTAATCTTTTTCTCGGCATTTCCAGTCGATTTAAGCACTCTCTACGAAAAACGTAATTTTGCATATGTCGGTTCCTGTTAGTCCTACAAAAAAAAAATGAATATACAAATAGTGTTCAGAATGGTCTCCTAGACCAAAAAATAAAAATAACGAAAATAAATTTTTGAAGAAAAATTAAATTTAATCGTTTTCTCGGTATTTCCAGTCGATTTAAGCACTCTATACGAAAAAAGTAATTTTGCATATGTCGGTTCCCGTAAGTCCCACAAAAAAATTGAATATACAAATAGTGTTATGAATGGTCTCCTAGACCATAAAAATAAAAATTATTTTTGAAGAAAAATTAAATTTAATCTTTTTCTCGGCATTTCCAGTCGATTTAAGCACTCTCTACGAAAAACGTAATTTTGCATATGTCGGTTCCTGTTAGTCCTACAAAAAAAAAATGAATATACAAATAGTGTTCAGAATGGTCTCCTAGACCAAAAAATAAAAATAACGAAAATAAATTTTTGAAGAAAAATTAAATTTAATCGTTTTCTCGGTATTTCCAGTCGATTTAAGCACTCTATACGAAAAAAGTAATTTTGCGTATGTCGGTTCCTGTAAGTCCCACAAAAAAAAATTGGTCTCCTAGACTTGAAAAAATAAAAAATAAAATTTTTTAAAGAAAAATTAAATGTAATCGTTTTTTTAGCATTTCCAGTCGATTTAAGCACTCTCTATGAAATAAGTTATTTTGCGTATGTCCGGGTGCTCTTAGTAGCAGCTAAGGGGTTGCTTTTGAAGGGCACTAGTACCTTTATTCGAGCTTCCCCTGACTCCATACCACTCTTGATGAGGAGCTTCATCCTCTTTCGCTCATTTTAGCCTTATGGTCCTTGGTGTTTAGACATTTTCGCTACCATCAACAAGCTCCTCTCCACTGCTTTTCCTCATCCTCGGTTGCTTTGGTGCAATTCGCCATAGACACTTTACCTTTTTGATCCTTTCCAGCATCTTTGAACGTTGGGAAGCGGCTCCCTTCGATCATAAAAGGCACACATGAGCAAATTAAGAGTGAAATCGATGCTCATTGTTTTCTTTGGCGCAGCCCACTGGCACCAGTTCTTGAACGCTTGGTCTCCATCACCTGCGATTGAGTACCTTCTTTTCGCTGGTGCGGAAACGTTGTCCATAAGTCCACTGCTAAGGTCCCCTGGGCCTAGATAGGGCTCTTTTAATTTTAATAGCCCTTTATCTCTTGGCGCCCTCTTACCCTTGAGTTCTACCTGGCCGAACCCTTAGCTGATCTTGTGGCCCAGCTTCTCCAAACGGTCAGCTTGGGTCCGTCCGGAACTCTCATGATTACCCTCCAGTTAGAGGTCTTCAGATAATTCTCAATCATTTTTATATCCCACGCTATTGCGAAGGTAACCAAACAGGTCTTTGAGGCATTTCTGCCTTTTCCAGTAACCTTAGCTTGACACCCTCCCATAGTTTGATATGGACCTATGAGCTCCAACTACCACGGTCGGTACATCTGTTCCGTGGACATGAGGATTTCTGCAAAACTTTCTGGGATTATACCTATCTTTACGCCTGCTCTTCCTTGGCTATAGAACACTGTTTTGTCAAGGGTGATAGGCGTTGTCTGCCGTTTCGTCTGTTTGGCTGTGGTTATGTCTGGGTGCTCCCGTTAATCGAAGTCTCTAGGTAGCAGCTAAGGGGTTGCTCTTGAAGGGCATACCTTTATTCGAGCTTCGCCTGACTCCATACCACTCTTGATGAGGAACTTCATCCTCTTTCGCTCATTTTAGCCTTATGGTCTTTGGTGTTTAGACATTTTTCGCTACCATCAACAAGCTCCTCTTAACTGCTTTTCCTCATCCTCGCTTGCTTTGGTGCAATTCGCCAAAGGCTCTTCACCTTTTTTATCCATCCCAGCATCTTTGAACGTTGGGAAGCGCCTCTCTTCGAGCATAAAAGGCACACATGAGCAAATCAAGAGTAAACTCGATGCTCATTGTTTTCTTTGGCGCAAAAGGTAGTCACAAGAAGTTTGTGCCTGCTGGACAAACACTGAATGGTAATTTTTAACCCGAAGTGTTCGAACGTTTGAGGATTATAATCCGCCGTTTTTGAAGAGAGATCGCCGGTACCTGGATGCTCCATCATGACAAGGCCAAAGACAATGTGGCAAAGCTGCCCCAACCATCTGCATCCGTACAGACTGTAAAACCAGCCTTGGCCTTAACAAATCCTGAGGTCTCATTGAGGCAGGTTTACAAATGTGTTTTTGCACTGGAGGAGGTATCTGAAAACAACAGAATTGCTCTCTCCTGGGTCAAAGCACATTCAAACACAAAGCGGAATGACTTGGCGGATCCTCTAGCCAAACAGGGAGCTTCTTTAAAAGTGGAAAGATACATGTGCACCTAACTCTCTAACATACTGTCAGACATGACTCTAGTAGAACATAAAGCAAGGTGGGCAAGCACCACCACATGTGCTCACTCCAAGAATACAATACGAGCACCTGATTGCTCCATATTGTATGAATCTATCAAGAACAAACCTGAAAATACTAACTGGCATCCTAACAGAACACTGTCAGCTAAACAAACAGCTTCATACGATGGGAGTTTCAACAGACCCCATCTGTAGAGGTTGTAACGAAGAAGCTGAGTCAGCAGAACATGTCCTATGCTACTGTCGTACTCCAGCTAATACAAGAAAAATCCTGCTGGAGACGGCATGGCCGATCTAGAAGGCCTGTTCCCTAGCAAGATCCTTGGAGGTGTATAATAATGGGTCCATACATAGCGTGTCTTCATCAATATCCCTTAATCTGAATCTGAATTTGTACGATTGCAAAGATGGCGGCTGATGCGTGAACTTGTTCTTGATCAACAGTGCGTTCATCAGAAAATTCCCCAACGTTTGGCGGTAAACTCCCACCTGTTGTCTTCAGCTGCAACGAAAACATTAAGATGACGTTTAAGTGGTTAGTTAAATTCCTACAAATCTTTTATATAAATATATGTAGTCAATGTTTCTAAAGTAAAAGAAATAATGTATGTTTCTGCTGAAATATAGTTTTAATCAAAATATTATATATATATATAAGTTCAGCAGAAATTCTAAGACAAACAGGCTCGTAACCACAAAGAGATTATATTATTTTTAAACAATATTCGCAATTATTTTGTTTATAACTGTAACAAAAAGCCCGCAATTAATTATTAAAGTTAATGAGTGAAAATACGCAACATGTTTGGGGGCAGTGGTAATGTGACCTAATTTTTAAACGGCATCGGCTTTAGATATCGAATTACAACAAGCGCGTAGAAAATATCTGAGTTCGCCTCTTTAAGCGTCAATGAACTTGAGGACTGTTTTACAAAAAAAAAATGTTGCGATAACACTTCAAATTTCGGAGGCAAGAAATCGTATCTCGCGTTTTAAATAAACAAACACACATTTCATGCAGACCTAATTAAATGAGAAAAGCATCGGTTCTCAAAATGTTTAGAAAACCTCGAAAAATTAGGAAAATTAAAAAAAAAATTCGAATAAATTTTGACGGAAATGGGTTCACAAATATTTTGTGTATGTGCCCTTAAATGCCTGTTCGTTATTTCAAATACACCCTGTATATTTACTTCAGTAAACGTGAATATTACTTATTACAATCAAAGATTTAATGTTAGAACAATATACGCGGTACTTCCAAAAGGTATTTCAAACGCACGGGCAAAGAAAAGGTTTTAACACTGCTGCAGTCAACAAGTTTTTGTTATTAAATGTATACAAGAATTTTTCAGCAGTAATTGATACTCCTTTATCGACGAATGGACAGTGTATGAGTGGATAAATTCATTCAATAACGAATGAGCATTAATCTGTGATTAATCGCCGATGAGAATGATGGCATTACTCGTGAAAACAGGTTCATTTATTTAGTTCTGGCCACAAAATTGGATGCCAGTATTAGATCCGCATGTATCATGTGCGCCACAAAATTTTGTTTCAGAGCTGGCTGTGAGGTATGTCGCATATGATTGCGTCATGAGACTAGATTAGATTTTTTTAAAAAATGAATTAGTCTCAGACATGACTGCTATGTTTCTCTCTCTCAGGCATGGTCAACTCAGAAACAACATTCTGTGGCTCACACTTTACAATCGTGGGGCAAATTGTGGACGCAACGAGTACCTTCTGATGACGACAAGAAGACATTTACAACCTTTTTGGCAATATACTAAGGAGAAGATTTCTTATACTATAGTTTATATTTCAACAAACATTATTTTCTAGAATAAATATTTTTAATTTATTTAATAATTCTATTTTAAACCTAAACCCTAAGGGATGCGTTAAGCCATTTTAATGGCAGTTTATTTTGAAACGTGGAACTTGACAATGAAATAAATCCATAAGTCCCCCTCGTACGCCAACTCTGCTTTTTTCGCGATTCACCAGACACGCTAAACGAATAATAATTCAGTCTCGTCGAGGGCCGCCTTCATTAAATGTTCACGTGTGGATGCGACAGAACAAGACAGGGCCAGATCTCATTAGTTCCCATTAAACGTCTTTCAATTAATATCAGAGCCGCAGGGGTGGCATATTCGAATAATGGTCGGAAATCAATTGTCGGGCTCACCCCCGAGCCTCGGGTGCGAAGATCAAGGGCCCGCGAAAGAACCACTCCCTAATGAGGACGTCACCGAGCGAAAACGTCCACAACTGCTCATCATCAGTATTTCCATTGAAATCGGGCTTTGCCATAATTGTAATTCCACATAATTTTGTAATAAACAATTACAAACAGTTTACGAAATACACATGCATCCATTACAGAATACAGTGTGGTTCAAAAATTCTGAAATATCTTGCAAAATACTTTTTTGTAGTGATGTGCAAGATGTGCTAGTATCTTAAAGATGGATCAAGCGATGATCGATCAGTTGATGTATCGAGCCACTCGATCTTTTGCTCGATCTGCTCGAGTGGATCGAGCGGCTTGTGAAGATCGAGCAGCTTAAAATGATAGTCGGCGTTCATCGATCAAAAGATCGAGCTGTTTGAAAATATCGAGCGGGTCGATCTTTTTTAATCGATCTTGCCCATCACTCCTTTTTTGTACCAAAAACGCTTGGGGGGGGGGGGGGGGCAAAGAGTATTTTGAATTTGCTGTCTTTTGAAATACTTTAGAACTTTTCATAGTGGCGTACGCCTACGGAGTCAACGGGAGCGCAATTTTTTAAATGACATCCTCTAATTTTTGTTCGATAAAGTGAAAAAGAACACACTTTTTTGGTGTTGTAGTAAAAATAAATTATTAAATTATTATGTTGCATAAAGAAATTTTCTAGAAATGAGAAAGGTGGAAACAGTTAAGTTTCAACTAGGGGTCCTAATAATTTGAAGCTTCGCAACTTCAAAATTTGAAGAATCCAAAGATTATCGAAGTTTTCCAATTTTTCAAAGTTGAAAGTATCGAAGTATCAAAGATGCGAATCTTCGAAAATTGTCTATTCATCTTCCAATCTTCGAAACTTCGAATTTTTGGAAGAAAAATTCCAGCCCTAGTCTCAATCCCTGTAACCCGATATTATATAAATTCTGTAGTAAAACAGATAGGCTGTTCTATTAAAAAAAACATAACTTTGGCTTTAACTTGATATGAACCACCCTGTACAAGTTTCAATATTTTTTTGAAATGCAATTCATTGTACACAACTTTTGTATAATACATATACAGTGCGCGCCTAAAGTATGGAATATATTCAGTAAAACTGAAATAAAATATTTTTGAAAAAAATCCTCGAACTGGTCGATTTTCTTTTATAAAAATACACATTTTTGCATGAAAGTCGATTGTCAGTCGTCATTTGTTTTTGAGTTATAACGTCCGCCAATTTGTTTTTAAATGGCAACCCCCTATTTTTGTTCTTGATTTTGAGAGATTTTCTCATTGTCGAACAGGCAGTATACAAATATTGCCATCTTACATTAGAAATTTTTCGAGTAAATGACAATTGAAGGTGAAAACTAGATATTTAGAGTTTTTGTAAAATGACCTTTTTCCAGCGTTTTTCTTCGAAACAAAAATGATCTTGACCTTCCATATAATCATATAATACAATATGGTTTCAACAAGACGGCGCACCCCCGCACTAGGCGCGTTTATTGACAATTGCTTTACGAATAGGTGGATTAGCAGATGAGGACCGATAGAATAGCCCGCGAGAGAGATGAATGCGCAGAATTATCCCGGAAAATATTCAAAATGTCCAAGAAGAATTTCTACTTGTTCGAGAAAAAAAAAGAAAAACGCCTATTGCGGGGATGCGCGGTTTTGCTAAAACCATATTGTATTATATGATTATATGGAAGGTCAAGATTATTTTTGTTTGGAAAAAAATCGCTGGGACTAGGTCATTTTGCAAAAACTGTAAATATCAAGTTCTCACCTTCAATTGTCATTTACTCGAAAAATTTCTCATGCAAGATCGCAATATTTTTATACTGCCAGTTCGACAATGAAAAGATCTCCCAAAATCAAGAACAAAAATAAGGGGTTGCCATTTAAAAACAAAATGGTGGACGTCATAATTCAAAAACAAATGACGACTGAAAATCGACTCTCGTGCAAAAATGTGTATTTTTATAAAAGAGAATCGACCTGTTCGAGTATTTTTTTCCAAAAATATTTTATTTCGGTTTTAGTGAATATATTCCATACTTTAGGCGCGCACTGTATACATACATTTAGTTGGAAAAAATATATAGTAGTGGAAACAAATTTGGCTAGCCTTCGTTTAAAACATTTTCTGATATTTTGATTAATAACCCCGTGATTAACCGTACCCAATGTGTTGAAACGCCCTGTATATCACCAATTTCGAATTACTCATTTTGTAATGTATTTTTAAATGTAATTTTAGGCTAATAACTCGTGGATACTGTTTTTAATTATATTTATGTTATATTGGCACTCGATACATCATAAAAGAAATAATTGCATTATTTACTCTAAAAACTTCCTAAATAAATTACCTGAAAGAATTAAATTTCGTAATAACAAAAAGTAAATAATTGGCGACATATGGCATTTTGCGGAGAGTCACTTAAGCCCCGTCGCCGCATCGCCATCTCATCCCTCTTGCATATTAGCAGTGCCGGATGCATTAGCGTGGGGCGCACATATTCGAGCAAACTTTTTAATTAGACATTAACCCATATATAACATAAAAGGGGCTGTTGCAGCCTTGTTTTCACAGCGGCTGATAAAATTGTATCGCTTCGCGTTTATATCCGGCCGTAATTTACCAGGCACAGTTTCCGCAAAGATAAACAAATATGAACTCGTGGAGGCTGTTCAACTTCAAGAGACGATCTGTATAAGTCATACATTTCAACCCTTAATTGGCTACGTGAAATTTTAGTGAACGAATGGTTATTTCGCCTCAGACGCCAATTAAAAAAAATATAAGGAAAAATAAGGTATATAAAAATAAAACTACCCGAGAATTTGTAGTTTTTTATCTGTAATTATGAAATTATAAATGTTACATCAAATTTACATTAACAATAATTGTTGAGAATACTAGAATCACAAATTTATAAAAAATCAGTTTTTCAGAAATCTAGTTTTTGAAAAAAATGTATCCTTAAAAACCCTACTATGATTAAATTGAAGAAAGTACTATGATGACCAAATCACAATTCGTTACTGTGAGTTGAATTTTAATTTTTTGCAAGTGTAACTATTAAATATTAATTGTATTTACCAGCCTATCTAACTAATTATAACTTGTAGCTGGTTTGGAATAGACAATATCACATGTGCTGTAAATGTAACCAAATGTTCATATCGTCGATCCAAATGCGAACTATCAAATGAGAAAATCCCTGGTTTTCAGGAATAGCAAAAAACAACTCTGCGTATTGTATCTTCATTTGCATATCAGCACATGCGAAAAAACAATCAATGATTTTTTGTCTCTCATTTTATACGGCTTCGATACCACCACTAAGGGGTCTAGAGAGCAATTGCAATAAAGCGAAAAAATAGGCATTTTTCATTTTCAATAGTTTGCATTTGTATCGGCGATATGAAGCAACAATATAACCGACGAGAAGTTGGCCACGAATTTCCATCAACCACCCACCATCACCCAAAACATTTCCAATCTCAATTAAATGTTCATTAATCTTCTTTTTGGCCCTAATCACAGAAGATTTTATTGCAGAAATGAATTAAGTATTATTGTATGTTACCGGCGGAGCTCAGCGGGGTAGGAAAATGGGAGATGTTATGACTCTGTGAACAAACCAGATATTAATGACTAGCACGTGTGAGGTGGCCCCCGTGACCTCGTTAGCAAGTAAGGAGCGCATGTCGGACTTTCTGGACCACTGAGTGGATAGATGATTGGGGCAAGAGGCACCGATTAACAACCGCAGCTAGTCGATTAGCACTCAGTGGCTCGATTAAACAGTTTTGGACATTGCGCTTCCTACCAGAGCTCCAGTACCATGGCAAGGTGAGGCACTAAACACTGGAGTCAACCGGCGGATAACGGTATCCGCCGGAGGGGTCCAAGACCGAGTGAAGAGGTGATGTTTTCGGCAGCCACTATAACACTGGACACTGTGGTGAGCGTTCCTGGGTTATATTTACGAGACATTTAGAGACTGTTCAAAAAAAGTTCAAAAACGAGTATCCCAACACACGGTGGATACCGTGTAAAAAAAAATTATTTTGATAGCCAGCAATGTTCCTCATAGTCTTATTAACGATATTAAATTATAATTAGAGGATCGTTTACCTTTCATAATAATAAACGTTTATTGTACTTACTAAATACAGAATAAATACAATGGCCATCGACCATTTTGTTTAAATTTTTTTTGCTTGAAATGCTTATTCGAAGACATCGTCAACATAAAAAAAAACAAAAAATAGTGTCTGATCTTATTTTAGAATCATTTTGATGGACACAAATGTCCCTCATAATAATATTAATAATATTAAACAACAATTAGAGTACCATTTTTCTTCCATTTTGTTAAAATAAATTTTTCCCCAAATGCACAATACTTGAAGACATAGTCAACTAAAAATAATCAATACTTAGTGTTTGATCCCAGTTAGAAAAAAATTAATGGCCATAAATGTTTTTCATAGTATTCTAAGCAATACTAAACAATAATTAGTTTTTCTTTCATTTCGTTTTATTTTTTTTTTCGTGAAACGAATATCCGACGTAAATTCAATAAAACGAAACATAACCTGAATATATGAATATTCAACCTGTTCGTAACTCTGCAAGCAAAATTAAGTCTTACTAAGACTATAAACAAATAACCTATTGAAACAACTACTTCCTTGGCTAATGCCACGCCGGCTATTTATATCATTTATTATTGAATTTATTTGATGCTTTCTGCAACAAGTAAGATTGTTTCCAATTTATTTAATATCCGACGTGTTAAATTTAATAAAATCAAACGTTACTGTTTGACCTAATGTAGAAAAGATTTTAATGGCCACAAAAGTTCTTCATATTAACATTATTAAATAATAATTGACCATCTTTCCTTTTCTTCAATTTTCCCTGAAATACATAATCGAAGACATGGCAACTTAAAAAATCAAAACTTACTGTTTGACCTCATCTAGAAATGATTTTGATGGCCACAAATATTCTTCATAATCCTGTTAACAATATTAAGCAACAATTAAAGTACCGTTTTTCTTCTGTTTTCTTTAAAATAAACTTTTCTGAAACGAATATCCGAAGACATGGAAAATTTACAATATCAAAAGTTACTCTTTGACCTCATTTAAAAAAATATTTTAATGGCCACAAATGTTCTTCATGGTCTTGTTAACAACATTAAGCAACAATTAGAAGACGGAAGTTTTTCTTCCATTTTCTTTAAAATAAACTTTCCTGAAACGTTTGTTGAAAACATGGAAAATTTTAAAATATCAACAAAAGTTACTCTTTGACCTCATTTAAAAAATATTTTAATGGCCACAAATGTTCTTCATAGTTTTGTTAACAATATTAAGCAACAATTAGAAGACAGTTTTTCTTCCATTTTCTTTAAAATAAACTTTTCTGAAACGTTTGTTGAAAACATTGAAAATTTTTAAATATCAAAAGTTACTCTTTGACTTCATTTATGAAATATTTTAATGACTACAAATATTCTTCATAGTCTTGTTAACAATATATAACAATCAGAAGACAGTTTTTCTTCTATTTTCTTTAAAATAAACTTTTCTGAAACGAATATCCGAAGACATGAAAAATTTACAATATCAAAAGTTACTCTTTGACCTCATTTATAAAAAATATTTTAATGGCCACAAATGTTCTTCGTAGCTTTGTTAACAATATTAAGCAACAATTAGAAGACAGTTTTTCTTCCATTTTCTTTAAAATAAACTTTTCTGAAACGATTGTTGAAAACATGAAAATTTTAAAATATCAAAAGTTACTCTTTGACCTCATTTAAAAAATATTTTAATGGCCACAAATGTTCTTCATAGTCTTCTTAGCAATATTAAATGACAATCAGAGGACCTTTTTTTCATTTTGTTTAATTTTTTTTTTTTTCCTGAAATGCATAATATTCGAAGACATGGTAAATTTAAGAACATCAAAAGTAACTGTTTGACTTCATTTAGAAATTATTTTAATAGCCACAAATGTTCGCCAAAGCCTTGTTAACAATATCAAGTAACAATTAGAGGAAGTTTTTCTTTTATTTTATTTTTTTTTAAATCCTGAAACGAATATCCGAAGACATGGAAAATTTTAAAATATCAAAAGTTTCTGTTTGACCATCTAGAAATTATTTTAATGCCTACAAATGTTCTTCATGGTCTTATTAATAATATTAAATAACAATTAGAGGACCGTTTTTTTTTTCATTTTGTTTAAATAATTTTTCCTGAAATGCATAATAGAAGACAATGGTAAATTTCAGAAAATCAAAAGTTACTGTTTGACCTCATTTAGAAATGATTTTAATGGCCAATAATATTTTTCATAATCCTCTTAACAATATTAAGCAACAATTGGAGGAGCGTTTTTTTTCCATTTTGTTTAAAAAAAAAATACTTTCCTGAAACAAATATCCGAAGATATGGAAAATTTTAAAATATTAAAAGTTACTGTTTGGCCTCATTTAGAAACCATTTTAATGGCCATAAATGTTCTTCATAGCTTTATTAACAATTATTAATAACAATTAGAGGACCGTATTTCTTCCATTTTGTTTAAATATTTTTTTCCTGAAATACATAATATTCGAAGACATGTACGAACGAAACAATTGACTAACAAAGATGGACAGAAAGACTTATGGTCTGTAGCCCTTAAAGGTTCATCATAAATGTTTATTGTAAAATAAAATGTCGAAAAATTATGTAAGTAAAGATGTTTAATACATCGAAAACATGGTAAATTTAAGAAAATCAAGTTACTGTTTGACCTCATTTAGAAATGAGTTTAATGGCCACAAATGTTCTTCATTGTCTTATTAACAATATTAAGTAATAATTAGAGGACCGTTTTTCTTCCATTTTGTTTTAATTGTTCCTGCAATGCATAATATTCGAAGATGATGGTAAATTTACGAAAATCAAAAGTGATTGTTTGACCCAATTTATAAATGATTTTAATGACCACAAATATTCTTCATAGTCCTGTTAACAATATTAGGCAACAATTGGAGGGCCGTTTTCCTTCTGCTTTGTTAAACAAATCCTGAAACGAATATCCGAAGACATGGTTAAATTAAGAAAATAAAAAATTACTGTTTGACCTCATTTAGAAATGAGTTTAATGCACAAATGTTCTTCATAGTCTTACTAACAATATTACATAATAATTAGAGAACCGTTCTTCTTCCATTTTGTTTTAATATTTTTTTCCTGCAATGCATAATATGCGAAAACGATGGTAAATTTACGAAAAACAAAAGTGAAGCCTGAAAAATCTCTGTTCAATTGCCTGTTGAGGTCATTTGTAAAAGTATCTCAATAAATATATTGTCTCTCTCTCTCTCTCTCTCTCTCAAAAGTGACTGTTTGACCTAATTTATAAATGATTTTAATGACCACAAATATGCTTCATAGTCCTGTTAGCAATATTGAGCAACAATTGGAGGGCCGTTTTCCTTCTATTTTGTTAAAAAAATCCTGAAACGAATATCCGAAGACATGGTTAAATTAAGAAAATCAAAAGTTGCTGTTTGACCTCCTTTAAAATTATTTTAATGACTACAAATGTTCTTCATAGTTCTGTTAAAAATTTTAAGCAACAATTAGAGGACCGTGTTTCTTTTACTTTGTTTAAACAAAAATTCCTGAAACATATATCCAAAGACATGGAAAATTTAAAATATCGAAACTTACTGTTTGAACTCATTTAGAAATTATTTTAATGACTACAAATGTTCTTCATAGTTCTCTTAATAATTTTGAGTAATAGAGCACCGTTTTCCTTCTACTTTGTTAAAAATATCCTGAAACGAATATCGGAAGACATGGAAAATTTTAAAATATGAAAAGTTACCATTTGACCTCATTTAGAAATGGTTTTAATAGTTACAAATGTTCTTCATAGTCTTATTAATAATATTAAATACCAATTAGTGGACCGTTTTTCTTCCATTTTGTTTAAATATTTTTTTCCTGAAATGCATAATATTCGAAGACAATGGTAAATTTACAAAAATTAAAAGTGACCTTTATTTTAACGACCACAAATGTTCTTAATAGTTCTGTTAAAAATATTGAGCAACAATTAGAGGACCGTTTTTCTTTTACTTTGTTTAAAAAAAAAACTCCCTGGAACGAATATCCGAAGACATGGAACATTTGAAAATGTTACTGTTTGACCTTATTTAATCATCATTTTTAATAATACATTTAGGATTTATAATCTATCTGTTTTATTCAAATTTCAGGATTTTCCATGCCAAAATTCCCATTCTTAGCGACAGCACTTTTGCTAGGTTATATTTTAACAGCTACCTATTTTCGACTTGTTGATCTCACGGTATTTATTCAGCAAATAAAAGTTACATATAATTAATATAAACAATAAACTTTAGTGATAAAGCCAAACAGACTAATTATTATGGTTTTCGGCCTTCTCCATTTTATTTATTCAGTTCCAATAAAATTACCGTCTTGAATTTACGGTGGGTGCGCCGGGCACACTTCTTTGTGCACACACCACCAATAAAATCGAATAGTCAGCTACAAAAAGGCTTTTTTTTACTTCACAAAAAGAATTCAAATAGCACACTCGGTGATTCGTTGCGGTCTGCACGGATCGGAGGTGGAGAGAAAAGGACATGTTAATATACATATAAAAAGATTACGGCACGATTCCAGCGTATTTATTCGGATTAATTATTAAATAATTGCGGGGAAAGTTTGGGCTGATAAAAGTTGGCTCGTTTGCAGCTTAATTCGCTCCTCGGCTCGGATTACACGGGGAGCGTTGCGTAACTGAAGAAGAGGAAAAAAGGGACATGAAAGCGTTAAGTAATTATCAACGGAACCCTGGAACATAATTAGGGGGCGGACTTTGTTTTACATTTATTGCTGTTCACGTGCGAAAGTTTTCCTGCCGCGCCGCCCACGGCTATCCCATTTCCACGTTCTATAAACAAAATAATCTTGTCGAGTTTAAAATTACGTTATACCGCCGCGTCTTATGCTTTCGCAATTAATTATAAATATTAATGCGGCCTAATTATTTAATTAAAATTTTAATAGCCCTCATCATTACATGGTGAATTTAAATTTTGCTACGTTTAAAATAAAACTCATATTAGCACTAGTATTAACATTAAATTGCAACTTTACTATCAAATAGAAGGGCAGTTTTAGGACTAAATATTTAAAATATAATAATAATAATCAATTTTGACATTAATCAAATAATTTACAAGTATTCCTATTAGGGACAAATATAGCTTCTGTTGGAAGCAAAATGGCCTGTTAGCCAAAAAATATGCTGACCATGATGGAAGCCCTTGATGGACAGTCCACTTGAAAGAGCAGCAACCTGGGCCAGAGTGGAAGATCATCTTGGTAATGAACTCAACCCGTTACATTGCAAAGTTAAATTCTTTTAAGATAGTACGATTTTGTATCTTATTTAGAAATATTGTTCAAGCATTTGTAACAAAGGGAAATAAATAAATAAATAAAATTAGTTTCACCTATTGGCGCATTATAAAAGAATAATTTTAAAATAATACACTAATTATTTATAATTAAAAACAGTATTATTACTCAATTACTTTCAATTCAGTTTAATTTTGACTTACCACGTATTGCAGGTCACAACTATCATTTCCAGTATTATTACCTACTTGTAATAATATAAAATAGCAACTTTACTATCAAATAAATATATAATTACTTGTTTCATTAGTGCAAAAAGAGTATGTTTTTGGGGAGTCCCAAAAACAAATTTTTGTACCAATGAAACATACTATGTCTGGAAACGACATAATATTTTAACTACCCCGAAAAAACTATATACGAATTTATCTTATCATTCATAATCATTTCATGACGTACAAAAGACAATGACGAACCTGCGTAGTCAGGCTGAAAGATCTCTGGTCGATAGCTAGTTAATAATAGTGATATGCCAACATATCTTGAATGTATCTTAGAATAACGAAAAAATACTGAGTATAGAATTAGATTACATAATAATTATTGACATTTACGATATTATTTGCTCAATTATTCAAAGCAACGGGAGCAGTTGACGATTTCTTATTACTTATGATGGTGTGAGATGTACTTGTAATTTAGTTCAGATTCTTATTTTACGTTTCTATTTTGTTTGACTATAATCTTCTATGTAGCTTTCGGCTACAGCTGACTAGCGTCAACCTCTGCCTCTTCAGAGCTGTTAGATTAGCCCCCTGCATTAACTAATAAGGTAGCTGAAGTACATCTGAAGTAATGCCCAGTGTACAATTTAGCATCCGGTAGCTTTAAATAAGAAGAGGGTGTGAGCTTGTAGTTTCCTGCATTTGAAATCTGCCATTCAGGTTTTTTTACTAAAAAGCCAAAGTTTTCCATATTTGGGGGTCATGGAGCAACATATTTTTTCTAACTCCAAATTTTCTCCTTTAATTGTGAATGATCTAGATTATTGCGTTTTTGTGACAGAGATCTTTATTATAGTCTGTTCGCTGGAATCTGGTGGCTGAGGTTTTAAAACAGTCGGTCCGCCCTAAGGATTGACGCACCCTCGAAGAAAAGGTATTGGTGGTTCGTCTAACTGCATCACATACATTTATTCTCTCCTTCGCTACTATTGGTATACGCACTTTTACACCAGTACTTCTTAACAAAGATTGGTTTGAGATAAAAAAATATTACGTCCCCTACTTACCGAGCTCTGGCCCTCTTTTACGACCACAGCCGCCAGATTCCAGAGAACGGGCTATAATAACGCCAGCCCCTGGTCGGTTATATTTTCAATCTTTATTTTAGAAAGCTTATCCCGTCGTAGTGCTCCAGAAATATCAAAAATGAGAGCATTCTGTACAAGAAACTGGAATATGTTAAAAGAAAAAAAACTTAGGTACATATTTAGGTACTTTTCATCTGGAGCTTCAGTAATTAATCTATTGATTTCTTCTTTTGATAATATCTTGAATTTATTCGATCGATATCCTTTGCTTATTCTCCTTAGTAAATGAATAAAAACACTAATTTTTCACTTTATTGTGACTAGTTTTAGTAATTCAATATGTATCACAAAGTAATGGCTTCAACAATCATACTTTGCTTATTTCTTTCAAACAAGATATTACTTTTATCTTTTACTTAAAGTGGCTTTTAACATAGAGTCTTGGGCCCCTAAAATAGATGGTTGAATTTAAGTTGCAAAATGCACAAAATTAGGACTATTTCTGAGAAAGATGATTCTGCATCTTTCGCCTCTCTATAAAATACATTGTCTCGTACACATGACCCAATTTGAAAGTTGCAAGCTCGCATTGTAAGCTGCCTCGGTCACCTCTAGTGGTGTGCAGAATATTCTTTCGAGGTCGCTTTCATTTCCCATATCATTGTTATCTCATTATAAATAGTTTGCAAAGTGCAGACCGATGACAAGTACTATTTTTTTGTAACAGTTCCAAAAAAATTCAATTTATATAAAGACACAGTATAAAACATTTACTATGTTTTATTAAATATTATTTTAATACAAAGAAATTAACATCTTTTGAATAAAATCATTGTTTTCCTAAAGAAAGATTAATTACCATTTTAACCATTTTTGGTCTGATTATGAAATAATAATAGTTACATCAAATTTATGAAAGGATCATCTTGAATAAAATATTTTTCATAGAATTATTGTTTTTCGAAAGAATGCTTAACTAAACATTTTAATAATTTTTGGTATTTTACTATGAAATGATAATAATTACATCAAAGTTATAACGTCAGTATCATCCCATTGAAGAAAGTTACATGATAGCCACATCACCGTTTCTTAATTTCGCTGTTTTCTCGTGCGGAGTTAACTTCAGACCGCTGTGATTCTCTTAATAAATGAAATATTTTTATGAACTGTGCAAATTTTGAAAATAGATTAATTACTTCACAATATGAGTTATTAGAAAATCCCGACGAATTACGTTTTATGTTTTCGACGAATTTTTGAAAATCGCGGTGGTTTCGTGTGAAGTTAATTTCAGACTGCTGTGATTCTCTTAATAAAGTGAATATTTTTTATAATTATAAATAAATATATTTATTTGATATAAAAAAATATTTTAATATTATAATTGAGCATATTTTGAAAATAAATTAATTCGTGAAGAATGTCTGTTATTGAAAAATTCCAACAAATTACGTTTTATATTTTGGACGATTTTTTTAATTTCGCGGTTGTTTCGTGTGAAGTTAACTTGAGACCGCTGCGATTCTCTGAATAAAGTGAATATTTTAATGAACTGCGCATATTTTGAAAGTAGATTAATTTGTTAACAATGTCTGTTATTGAACAATTCCGATCGATTACGTTTTATGTTTTGGACGGATTTTTGAATTTTGCGATTGTTTCTTATGAAGTTAAATTTAGGCCGCGTAGTTCTCTTAATAAAGTGAACATTTATATGAACTGTGCATATTTTGAAAATAAATGAATTTATTAACGAAGTTTGTTATTGAAAAAATCCGAAGAATTACGTTTTATGTTTTGAACGATTTTTTGAATTTCGCGGTTGTTTTGTGTTAAAGTTGATTTCGGACCGCTATTATTCTCTTTATAAAGTAAATATTTTTATGAACTATGCATATTTTTAAAGTAAATTAATTCGTTAGCAATGCCTGTTATTGAAAAATTCCGACATTACGCTTTATGTTTTGGACGATTTTTTTATTTCGCAATTGTTTCGTGTGAAGTTAATTTCAGACCGATGTGATTCTCTTAATAAAGTGAATATTTTATGAACTGTGCATATTTTGAAAATAGATTAATTCATTAACAATGTCTATTATTGAAAAATTCCGACAAATTACGTTTTATGTTTTGGACGATTTTTTTTTAATTTCGCGGTTGGTTAACTTGGGAACGTTGTGAATGCCTTGTGAACATGAATATTTTTAAAAACAAGATGTATTTTAAAAACAAATTGAATTGTATTTTTGTAATTAAATATTTCCAGGAAATAACATTTTTAATTTTTGTAGGATATTTAAATTTTGTGGTTGAAAACGCGTGGTGTTTTCTCCAAAGTTAACTTCAGAAGGTTATGGTGGTTTTTATAATTTAAATACTTTTTAATCTTTTTTAATGAAAATTATGTCAATGGAAAGTTGGAGGAAATTACGTTTTATATTTTTTTTAGGAATTTTTGAATTTTATTATTAAAAATGCATGGTGTTACGTTAGAAATGCTATGGCTTAGTTGAAAGCTTAAATGTTAAATAAAATCAGATTTATGTTGAAGTACGCTGTGTGCTAAATTTTTTTAGAAAAACATTTTTGATGATTTTTTAAATAAAAGTCCTAATTGCCTAAATTTTAACGACTACGAGTTTACTTCAAACGATTTTAGCTTCCTTGGTGCTGTAAATGTTTGAAAATACTAGTACATTTCTGATGTAAATAGAGTACAAATCCATTGTTGTAAAAGTAATAAAGCTGGTCTTTTATGTTTATTACAATTTGGTATACACTTAGAAGTAAAAAATGTTGATGAAGCCATCAAGTAGAACTCTCAATTTTATGATATAAAAGAGGTTTTTCTAATATTTTGCATATTTATCGATATATTTTAAAAAACTAGATATTTCCAAAAAAAATATAAAAATAATAAAAGTTGTTCCTTTTGGAATTCTTGACAATTTTGTTTATATAAATTATAATTATCGTTTCAAACTGGTCAAACATTTCATTTTTTTTCTCGAGTTCCAAAAAGTTTATGAAATATATTTATTAACGAAAGAAGTGCAGTTCTTCGTTATCTTCAACATTTATGTAATGGTTTTTGTAATATTGCTCATGTTTAATTTTTTTGGTAAAAAAACAAAAAAAAAACGCTTAAGGTAAACTCCTACTTCTGATTTTTGTTTCTGAGAAACAGCGCCTAAAGATAAACACACAGCCAGCCAAACACATAGACATACAGACAGACAGATACACTGTCAGACAGATATACAGACAAACAGATACACAGTCAGACACACAGCCAAACACAGACACATAAACAGACAGATAGACAGACATATAGCCAAGCAAACACACAGCCAGACAGATGGTCAGACACACGGTCATACAGACAAATACACAGAAAAACACACAGCCAGATAGACATACATACAGACAGACTGACATTCACTGACAGATACACAGCTAAACAGTCACACACCCAAACAGCCAAACAGCCAAACAGCCAAACAGACACACACAGTCAGATAGACAGACAGACAGTCACACAGCCAAACAGACTCACAGTCGGACAGATAGACAGACACACGGCCATACAGACAAACACACAGACACGCATCCAGACAGCCAGATGACATACAAACAGACAGACTGGCATTCACTAACAGACACACAGCTAAACAGTCACACAGCCATACACACAGTCAAATAGATAGACAGACAGTCACACAGACATACAGTCAGACAGATAGACAGGCACACGGCCATTCAGACAAATACACAGACAGACACACAGCGAGAGAGCCAGTCAGACACACAGAGAGATACAGAGCCAGACACTCAACCAATCAGACACACAGAGATATACACAGCCAGACACACACCGGCAAACAGACAGCCACATAGGCATTTTTCAAAAATCATCTGAATCGTTTCAGAGGATCTCAAAATGGATATTCATGTTAAAATGTTGTATTAAAAAAATCGTAAACAATACTTTCTCATACTTTGTATGGAGAAAATAAAAAGCATTTTCAATAGAAATTTATCTATTTAAAACTTATTGGACAGTCAGCGGGCGCCCCATTTATTTGACAGCCTGTGTACTCCTCACACACCGTACAATTAGATGCTCGGCCTTGGGAGCAGGGTTATTTTCTGGCGGAAATACTATTTTCGGAAATTTTATTAAGAAATCAGCAGGGACATGAGAAGGCGAAGGGCGGATTAAGCCGGTTTATTCCCCCGAATTAATTTAATCGACACCCAAATGAAAATAATTAACCCCAAATTTTAATTGGAACCCAATTGGGACGTTTTAATTAGTTTCCATTGGAATTCAAGCCAATTATTAAGTCACTCCTGAAATTAATTGAGTTCGTGGATAAAAATATTGCAAAACCAAGTCATCTGTAAAGACGAAAAACATATTATTGGATATACCAAAATAGGACTTATGTACAAAAACAAGAAGTGCAATGCTTGTATGAATTAAAATCTCCACCAATACTTATTCATCAAAAATATTTCAATCACCTTCAAACTGCAAGTATTTAATATAATGTTCCTCATTTTATAGTTGATAAATTACACACTGTTTCCATCTATCGTAATCGACTCAATATACATCTCAAGATGTAATACCTGTAATGTTATATAAATAAAAAGTGTGCCGTAATAATATAACGTACGGTTTCCAGGGAAATGGTGTGCAGCTAATAATTCATCCTAATTTATGAGTATGAGCTTGGAAAATTTAAACGTCACTTTGACAAGATTGTATTTAAATTTGTCTTTATTTTAACTGAATAAATTTATGGCTACAGGTAAAGTATAATTCATAGGTGGGGAACGTGCAGCCTCCGTGAGTGTCTTCTGCGGCCTTCATAAAAGCGCGACTGGTAATTTTCGTCGAAACATTTTGGGACCCTAAAAATTATCGGGGTACTACCGACTCATAAACATATAATCACTTATATTTTATGAAGGCCGCACCTAAGATATAGTAGATAATGCGAGTTGTAAAGCAATTACGCATATTTGGAATTACGTTCCGTTTCACTTATTCATTCCAAAATGCTTTTTTCCAACTTCTAAAATGATATTTTAATTACTCATTTTAGAAAAAAATTAATTTACTTTCCTTACAAGTATCTATATCACTACTAGAAATGGGCAAAACTGCTACTTTTGAATCACGTTGCTACCCCTGATTGCTATTTTTTAATTACAGTGATTTAAACTGTGATCACGGTTAGTAAACGTCGTAACACCTTCTGAAATAGTTAATGGTTTCTCAAAAATGTTTTTCATGTGATTCTGCTAATATTTGTCCACCTGTTGTTCTTTTTGAAATTCAACAATTTTTAATGGAGATATGGATTTTTGAAAATTTTAGTTTTATTTTTTGAGCACTTGAATGAAAACATCGCAGAAAAAATATAAAACGCGCAGACAAAATTCCATAAAAAGGTATCCTCAATGGTCGAAGTATCGCTTATTTAAAATCAGTTTGGTTTTTGTAAAATCCACAGTTTTTAAAGGAGATATGGATTTTTGAAAATTTTAGTTTTAATTTTGTGAGCACTTGAATGAAAACATCGCAGAAAAAATGTAAAACGCGCAGACAAAATTCTATAAAAAAAAAACATCCTCAATGGCCGAAGTATAGCTTATTCAAAATCTCTTTGGTTTTTGTAAATTCAACAATTTTTAATAGAGATATGGATTTTTGAAGATTTTTGTTTTAATTTTTTGAGCACTTGAATGAAAACATCGCAGAAAAAAATATAAAACGCGTAGAAAAAATTCCTTAAAAAAATATCCTCAATGATCGAAGTATCGCTTATTCAAAATTGATTTGGTATTTGCAAATTCATTTGATGGAGATATTGATTTTTGAAAAGTTTAGTTTTATTTTTTTGAGCATTTGAATGAAAACATCGCAGAAAAAATATAAAACGCGCAGACAAAATTCTATAAAAAATAATCCTCAATGACCGAAGTATAGCTAATTCTAAATCTCTTTGGTTTTTGTAAATTCAACAATTTTCAATAGAGATATGGATTTTTGAAGAGTTTCGTTTTAATCTTTTGAGTACTTGAATGAAAACATCGCAGAAAAAAACATAAAACGCGTAGAAAAAATTTCTTAAAAAACATCCTCAATGATCGAAGCATCGCTTATTCAAAATCAATTTTGATTTTGTAAATTCAACAATTTTTAATGGAGATATAAATTTCTGAAAATTATAGTTTTATTTTTTTGAGCACTTGAATGAAAACATCGCAGAAAAATGTAAAACGCGCAGACAAAATTCTAGAAAAAAGCATCCTCAATGGCCGAAGTATAGCTTATTTAAAATCCCTTTGGTTTTTGTAAATTCAACAATTTTTAATAGAGATATGGATTTTTGAACATTTTCGTTTTAATTTTTTGAGCACTTGAATGAAAACATCGCAGAAAAAAATATACAACGCGTAGAAAAAATTCCCTAAAACAATATCCTCAATGGTCGAAGTATTGCTTATTCAAAATTAATTTGGTATTTGCAAATTAATTTGATGGAGATATTGATTTTTGAAAATTTTAGTTTTATTTTTTTGAGCATTTGAATGAAAACATCGCAGAAAAAATATAAAACGCGCAGACAAAATTCTATAAAAAATAATCCTCAATGGCCGAAGTATAGCTAATTCAAAATCTCTTTGGTTTTTGTAAATTCAACAATTTTCAATAGAGATATGGATTTTTGAAGAGTTTCGTTTTAATCTTTAAAATTTCTTAAAAAACATCCTCAATGATCGAAGCATCGCTTATTCAAAATCAATTTTGATTTTGTAAATTCAACAATTTTTAATGGAGATATAAATTTCTGAAAATTATAGTTTTATTTTTTTGAGCACTTGAATGAAAACATCGCAGAAAAATGTAAAACGCGCAGACAAAATTCTAGAAAAAAGCATCCTCAATGGCCGAAGTATAGCTTATTTAAAATCCCTTTGGTTTTTGTAAATTCAACACTTTTTAATAGAGATATGGATTTTTGAACATTTTCGTTTTAATTTTTTGAGCACTTGAATGAAAACATCGCAGAAAAAAATATACAACGCGTAGAAAAAATTCCCTAATACAATATCCTCAATGGTCGAAGTATTGCTTATTCAAAATTAATTTGGTATTTGCAAATTAATTTGATGGAGATATTGATTTTTGAAAATTTTAGTTTTATTTTTTTGAGCATTTGAATGAAAACATCGCAGAAAAAATATAAAACGCGCAGACAAAATTCTATAAAAAATAATCCTCAATGGCCGAAGTATAGCTAATTCAAAATCTCTTTGATGTGGATTTTTGAAGAGTTTCGTTTTAATTTTTTGAGTATTTGAGTGAAAACATCACAGAAAAAAATATAAAACGTGTAGAAAAAATTCCTTAAAAAATATCCTCAATGATCGAAGCACCGCTTATTCAAAATCAATTTGGATTTTATAAATTCAACAATTTTTAATGGAGATATGAATTTTTGAAAATTATAGTTTTATTTTTTAAGCACTTAAATGAAAACATCGCAGAAAAAATATAAAACGCGCAGACAAAATTCCATAAAAAATTATCCTTAGTGGCCGAAGTATCGCTTATTCAAATTCAATTTGGGACTTGAAAATTCAACAATTTTCAATAGAGATATGGATTTTTAAAAATTTTTGTTTAAATTTTTTGAGCACCTGAACAAGGAGTATCTGGAAATTTTCGCAGTTTGGTAAATTGTTTTTATTTTTTATTTTTCAGTTCATGAAGTTTGTAATTCCAAAATTAGTTTCGTGGTATTATTTTAAAATGTATGTTTAGATATTTGCACTGAATCTTAAATT
The DNA here is from genome assembly GCA_910593695.2 of Ocypus olens. NCBI lineage: Eukaryota > Metazoa > Arthropoda > Insecta > Coleoptera > Staphylinidae > Ocypus > Ocypus olens. Next base: position 17,200,763 of record OU343051.1, read on the forward strand.
AAAATGAATTTTAAATCATTTTGGGTTTATTAAGTCGTCAGACTCATTCATCAGTTCGATCACAGCGAGTTTGTGGTTTAATTCCATGCCGCGCAAGATAATTTTTTCGTTTTTATAAAATCTCAATTAATTAATTAATAATTGTTAGTACATAAGTTGTAATTTATTTCATTTTATATGCTTTACTATGGAATTTTATAAATATTTGTCTTTTTTATTAAATATTTATTCAAAATTTAAATACAATACCCTGCAAAAATGGGAGGATAAAGTAATGAATATTAAATAACATTTAGAAATGCCACCTTGTACTGTATTTTTACAATTATGTTTTAAGTAACAGTCACAGTTTAAGTAGCAATCACAGTTTGTCACAGTTTAAATAGCAGTGATTTACAGTAGCAGTGATTTTAAGTAATATTGATTTTAAGTTACAGTGACATTAAGTAGCAGTGATTTTAAGTAACATTGATTTTAAGTTACAGTGATTTTAAGTAGCAGTGATTTTAAGTAACAGTGATTTTAAGTAGCAGTGAAATTCGTCTATTAGTAACAGTAATGACCTGTGATTTTTCAATACCAGTGAAAAATCACAGATACGTAAAATATTGCCCATCACTTCTACTGAGGAAAATACATTGTTTTCTGTTTTTACATTTCCTCAGCAACGCCGTGCCGCTAGGAACTAATACTATGATTTAGGCGGATTAATGATTTTATTAAAATTAATTAAATATTTACAAATCCTCCTAGTTGTATTTACTGCTACGTTGGAGAAAAAACAGTTTACGCAACTTGTTATTAAAGTGTCATTGTTCAACTCGAGAAATCATTTTTAGCACTCGCGGTCGTGTTTCTCTCGTTGAACAATGGAGCACTTTCATAACATATGTATTATACTATTACAACTCTTGTTATGTAATATATTATGTAATATACTATAACTAAACGGCCAGTAATATTATGCGTTTTAGCGAAATAAAAGGGAAAATTCAAGTTCAAGTCCGGCTTAATTTCACAGAGGAGAAAAGGCAAAGTTTGTATTAGAAAGCGACTTTTACAAAAAGCTCAAGATACGTTTCTGCAGGGCTGTAAAGGGCAAAGGCATGTAAAAGTTTCGGAACGGTAATAACATTAGGTGCAGCATAAGGACGCTACATAAAGCGGCCTTTTTGCCGACCCAATATTAATCACATCCGGGGAAAAAGCTGCACCTTATTGAAAAATCTCGCGGTTTTTGCCCGCGGATATTTCAGGCGGAGCGCGCGCTTTTTTAGCGGATATTTCTGAGTTTGAGCAGGCTGATATATTGCCTCTGAGCACGACCTCTGTGACACTGAGATAGATTCATGTGATGCGATATACGACCGTTGGGCCTTACTCCTCCCTACCAGCAAAAAACCCATAGAAATAAAATTTATGTTCGATCCCCGTCGTCGGGCGTGCTTCTGTCAGTCTCACTTATTATACCCTGCAGACGGAATAATCTTTTCCCGATACCGTAATTTCCACGTCTCCACGAAATTTCCATTCGCGAGATTTACATAATATACGTAATTTACGTGATTAGTGCGCGTGCAAATATTTGCCGAAGGCCCAGAACGCACCCTGAAAAAGCTCTAATTGGCTCCTGGAGGAGGAAAACGAGGAATCTCGCTGCCGTTAAAGCGACGTCTTATATATTATATGGACTTATACAGTTTATACGGAGCGTAAAGCTTAGCATCGCAATAAAATAAATTAACGAATTACTACACAAGTCCTCTCTGCTATCATTACTCTCAATTGTTGATGTCATAAAAGATAATGTATTGCTTCCCTGTTATGTTAAAAATATGTCCCTTGCTTTCTATTAATAAATGCATCCAATTAATTTAACATTGAAATATATTGCTCTTGCTTACATGTTCTAATGTACTGCCACCATTTATGCAACTGGTAGCGTATATATTATTTACACCATTACTACCTCTGTAAACACTGATGTGGGTTTCGTATTTACCTAAGGAACACGGCAATTTGAAACTAACTGGAATTGCGATGAGTTGGACGAAAACACATATTTAATTGACAATTATTACAACTTCCCTCATTATTTTAAATAGAATTACGGTGATGATATATCATATTTATTAAAATACATCCAGTATCATTTTTATATCTATTTTTACTTTCTCCGTTATGAAGTACAAGAAAGTATTGTGATCGTGAAAATTTTTTCAACATTTTTTTACGGAAATATCTGTTTTGACGTCCCTAGATTTCAACGATTTCTGGAAAAGAAATTGTGTCTATGTATGTGTGTGTCTGTGGTGTGTCTGTTTATCTGTTGACCTGTCTGTTCGCGCTATATGTATCTCAAAGGAATCAGCAGGAAACTTTATTTGACAATCTGAAGAGCTGAAAATCTTTTTTAAAATTTCGTACACCGGAAGTGGGTGTTTGCCTTAACCATTTTTTGTTTTCTTCCGATAGTTCTTTAGACATGAAACATATTACAAAATAATTAAACTAATATTGAAAATAACAAAGAAATGAACATCTTTTGTTTGAAAATACTTTTCATAAAATGATTGTTTTTCGATAGAAAATATTGATTACATTGTTTTGTCATCATTGGTCTTTAATTAACTTCGCAATCTCATTAGTTTTTGAGTAAACTGACGATAAATATTATTGATATTCATATCACGAATATACTTTTAGTAATTTGGTACAGTTTCAAGTCAATGCAATCTTTTTCTATTTTTTTTATCGCCAAAAAGATTTCAATTTCTCTAAACTTTACTCTCTGAATAAAATCCAGTCATGGGATCCACATAAAATGTCATGAAATCATAATATCGTATATATTTTTAGTAATTGTGGATAATTCCGTGGAATAGTAATTATTTTTTGAATTTTATTTAAATCTTTAAAATTATTACAATTTTTCACAGCTTCACTCTACGATCATATGACGTTATGCCAAATCTAGGGATCGGAATCTATCAAGGTTTTCACAAAATAATAATCTAGGATACAGGGTGCGGCATTTATCCTGAACACCCAAAATATTACGGAAACGAACATTCGGAGAAAAAAATGTTTCAAATAAAAATAAAATGTATTTGTGATGAAGGTGCCAATATAGAAGGCCTATTAACTTTTAGTTTTAAGCAGGGTTTCAAGGTCATTTTAAAATTAACTTGTTATTTTTAAATAAAAACCTGTTATATTTTTTTATAAAAAGTGTCATTTTTGATAGTTAATTTTTTTTATTTTTCACTTCTAAAAAGTGTGATGTCATTTTGAACAGTTAAAAAGTGTAATTTTTGATGGTTCGAAAAATGTAATTTTTACATGCTATAAAGTGTGATTTTTGACTGTCGAAAGATCAGAAATAATTTTTTATAGTAAAATCTGTCGAATTTTTTTATTTCTGACTGCCAAAAAGAGTAATTTTTGACTAGGAAATATGACGTTTTTGACAGTTAAGGAGTGTCATTTTTGTTGGTTAAAAAGATGTAATTTTTACCTGCTAAAAATTGTGACTTTTGACTGTCGAAAAATATCAAAAATAACACCTCACAACAATTATATTTTATGAGAACTGGAAAATGTAATTTTTGACTGGAAGAATATTATTTCTAACAGTTGAATAGTCATTTATGATTGGATTATATATTTGGACCGATTAGTAGTTTTACCTGCAGTCAATCGCATCACCGAGGGGTTGTGGGGGGTTGACGGGTCATTTTTGACTGGAATTTATAATTGTCGGCTGTGGAAATTGCCATTTCTAGTTTGAAAAAATTATTTTTGACAGTAAAAAGTGTCATTTTTGACTGTGGAAAAATATCATTTTTTCTGTGGAAAGATGTAATTTTTCATGTTAAAGTGTCATTTTTGATAGTTTTTTTTTATTTTTGACTTCTAAAAAGTGTGATGTCATTTTTAACAGTTAAAAAGTGGAATTTATGATGCTTCGAAATGTAATTTTTACCTGCTATAAAGTGTAATTTTTGACTGTCGAAAGATCAGAAATAATTTTTCATAGTAAAAACTGTCGAATTTTTTTTATTTCCGACTGCCAAAAAGAGTAATTTCTGACTCTGGAATATAACGTTTTTGACAGTTAAGAAGTGTCATTTTTGTTGGTTCGAAAGATGTAATTAATAAATTGTGATTTTTGACTGTCATAAAATATCAAAAATGAAAATGTATTTTTTACTGTAAAAATGTTATTTTTAACAGTTGAATCATAATTTATGATTGGATTATATGTTTGGACCGGTCAGTAGTTTTACCTACAATCAATCGCATAACCGGGGGGTTGTGGGGGGGTTGTGAAAAGTCATTTTTAACTAGAATTTATGATTGTCGGCAGTGGAAATTGACATTTTTAGTTTGGAAAAATGATTTTTTGACAGTAAAAAGTGTCATTTTTTCATATTGTTATTTTTGTCTGTGGAAAAATATCATTTTTACTGTGGAAAGATGTAATTTTTTATGGTAAAGTGTCATTTTTGATAGTTGTTTTTGACTTCTAAAAAGTGTGATTTTTTAATGTGGAATATGTCATTATGACTGACGAAAGTTGTCAAAAATGTCACGTTTTAAATGTCAAAAGAATTATAATGTTTCATAACTAGAAAGTGTAATTTCTGAATTAAAAATGTCATTTTTAACAGTTGAAAAGTCATTTTTGACTAGAATTTATAATTGTCGGCAGTGGAAATTGTCATTTTTACAATTACAATTACAATTGAAAAAAAAAATCAGTATTAAACAGGGTAAACAAAATATTATCATAAATCGCGTTCTGTGAATTAAATCGCGAATTAGCGTGTTTAATAACCATATTAAACTCGCAAATGCGTGTGCGTTTTTAATAGGCGTATTAAACACGCAAATGCGTATTTAAGAAATAAATAAATGTACCCTATTAATGCTGCCCATGGAATTAAATAATGCTCACATTATAACACTTTCGTGAACAAAGAATATTATAGTCCTTGGTTTTTAATGTTATTTGTAAACACTTAACTGGGCATTATTTTTTTTAAGGTACATTGATTATTCGTATATTGCTCGAGTATTAGATTATATATGTTTAGTGTCTGGGCCTGCTAGATCTCCATATTAAACGCCTATTCATTTTTTTTCGAGAATTCAAAATGCCTGCAATAAAATTCCCGAGGAAACACTTTTAAGAAGTCACAATTTTTTTTTAGTTTTATGTATTGTTAAAGAAAGAATTGTTTTTTGCGTTTAATTGAAATTGTGTTAATTTTGCTTCAATAATTAAATATTGCAGAAAGTAGGCGTCGGAAAGAGAAATGTTTTAAATAAAAGTTATTTGCCTTAATTCGCATATTTATATACCGGGTGTTTCAGACCACCCGTACATCCCAAATATCTCGTGAAATACAAATCGGATTGACATACAAAAAAATAGGTCTAAATTTTTTTTTCATGTGGTGTGAAATTTAAACTATTACCCCTCCCCCCTGGGGCGGGTTGAGGGGTAACTTTAGAATCTTAAATAGGTACTCCTATTTTTTATTGCAGATTTGGCTTCTACTCTAAAATATATTAGGTTTTTATTCGAAACATTTTTATCGATTAGCAAAAAAAAAAAATTTTTATATAGATATTTTTTTAATTAAAAAAATCCTGTTTGTCGTTACAAACATTCATACATTACCACAATAGAAAATAATAGAATGGAATTTGATAATCAAATTAATAATAAAATTACGAATGACTTCAACCAACGCCTTATTTAAGAGATGACTACGTAAAAAATGTCGTAATCTATCATTTGATGCGAGAAATAAATATAATTCAATAAATGTTTTTGCCGAATATAGGGCCATTTGTCGCTCATCGAAAAAATTTTTTCGGATAAAAATCCAAATTTTGGACATATTTTTTTTTATCTCAATCCAATTCGTATTTCAGGAGATATTTGGGGTAAACGGGTGGTCTGAAACACTCTATATATATTTTGTTCGTCTTTAATTTTATAAGTTTTTTTTTTGCACACTTTGTATATCTCAGTATTGGTCTTCCATTTGGGCAATAAATAAATATTGTTATTATTATTATATTCAGATTATTTAATAAAAAATACCGGGGTCTAGTAAAAATAATAAGTTGACCTTGAAATGACCTTGAAATCTGCTTAGGATTAAAAATAGTTCGCAAAAATATTTTATTTGTAACATTTTTTTCTCCGAATCTTCGTTTCCATAACATTTCGGGTGTCCAGGATAAATGCCGCACCCCGTATATTTTTAGTAGGTTTGGAAAGATTCAAGACTATGGCATTATTTTTCCATATCATCGTTAAATCAATTACAATTTTACTCTTTGGCCATAAGTAATTATTCAAAAATCCAATGACAAAATCTCACGAAATTACATTCTAGAATACATTTTTAGTATATTTTTTTTAAGTTACGAGTCGATGATGTTTTCAATGTTAACGCTGCAATTTTCACAAGTTTACTTTCTGATGGCACGACATGATCCCAAAATACAGCGATAGAGAATATCTAGGTTTTCATAAAATCTTAATTTAGATAGAATATTGAGAAATTTTGAAATTGAAATTAAAGTTGAAAGTATCGTCGATGGAAATTAAAAAAAAAAATTAAATCGTCAAAAATTTGAAAAAATTGCAACTTTACACTCTAAATCTTAACACATGAAATTAGTTCAAAATCCAATGATATGTCAGTAAAACATAAGTATGGTCTGTAACTTTGTTATGAGACACCCTGTAGAAATGTAGATATTTTTAGGGCGTGCAGCTCATATTATACACTACTTTTGTATAAAACATTTTTCGAAGTTTTGAAAAATAAGCACGTGATTGACCATTACAAAGCTCTGAAACACCCTGTATGTCTTACATTATTCATTTCTTCATTTATTCAAAATTATTCATACAAAATACAAATACAAAAATAAGCCGTGTGTGATTGAATGGCTAAAGCCTAAGTAAAAAAAAACAAATTTTGAGTAATATTGAGTCTTCAGTGGATAGCAAATATAAATATAAATAACTATTATATTATCAAATCGCATAAAGTGGCATGATGGCCATATCACCATTTTACGTCACCAATCCTTTAATATTAAATTTCAGAACGAAATATTTGATGGCATGTGTTTAATTCAAATGATTTCTGAATTTATTTTGTATAAATATAAAATATAATTTTCCATTAAAACACATTTTGTTTTCATTGCCAATAAATTAATATTGGCATTTACCACGAACGAGAAATATGACCTATCTTGCATTTTATGTTCCCAACATTAAACCGCTGTAAAAATTTAATGCGACATGAAATACATACAGTCAACTCGTACAAACTTATAAACTCTCCAACATTTCTCAGCAATGAAAATGGAATTTTGCCGCATACATTTTTTTCCCGGCGGATGAATGATTAGCAAAATTATAAATACGCTCCGTACAACTTTTAATTACTTATTAAATATTACTGTTTTAACGTAATAAACTCTTCTAATTATTGGCCGATTAAATATGTTACCACATCTTGTCTTCGAAAACTATGGCAATTCGGTCTGACTGGGAGACACCAATTATTAAAAAAAAACAATAATTTAACAAGCATTTTATCATTCCACATCAACGAGAAACTGCAGCTGTTGTAGCCTATTGGTCTTAATTAATTTTACTGAATTAAAACTCTGAATGTTTCGTCTTATAATGACAATACATCATTTTTTGTACTTAAGTAAATGTATTTTCAAAATTCTCTTTAACAATATAATAAGACGAAACATTTAGAGTTTTAATTCAGTCAAATTAATGAAGCCTAATTGGTAGAATTAATATCTGTTTCATATTACTATCCTTAAATGGAGGTTTTAGATGAATTCAGCTGTGAATTACCTTAGATGTTCCAATTACTATTAACAATTTGTTTACAACGATATTGCTCTGGTTTCCTAATTTGTATGTAGAACCAGAACACATGCTCTTATTAGTGATACTGAGCAAATATGACTGTTAATTATATTGATTCACTTGTAAATTGTTGACCGGCAACCACACACAAACGACTAGAATTCCAGGCGCATCCACCGAAAGTGCAATCAACCCGCGCTTAGAACTATAACTGAATTTGGTCTTTCGCAACACACACATGCACTCACATATGTTTACACACATAGTCTCAAAGTGGCGTCATAAATTAGCAATGCAAATAGGGCAAGTTTTAAATGTGAAATATGATATCAAGTCGTAACCGGAGTTCCGTGCATGCATACAGTAACGATAACCGCACGGCCATCCGAGTGACGACCGCGCCGAGTGCTTACTGCAAATCTCTGATGTCGTTACTCCATATTGCATGGCGTAACGATGCATATCTAAATTCTAAATTAACTTTCAAAACTCCCGACGCTTGATTACGTGGGGCGGTTGTACGTATTCGTGAACTCTAGGTCTAGATCACCGATTTCTCTATATATCTTTCTGGGAGATTAATTCATAAATTCAATCGCTTTTCAATCTTGTAACGCTGTAGGTTTTTATTAACGTCACACCTCATAAGCGGTGGTGCGGATATCCAAGTTTTTTTAGTGGTATCATCAAACAATCAACATCCCAACTTTTAGTTTAGAAAATCCAGGTAAAAGATAGTATCCTTCTACAAGCGACTTTTAAAAATTTGTCCCTGGAAGTGGGAGTGGGGTAGAGGTCCCGGGCTTCAATAGGTACCTGCTGGAAGTCGGCGCCCATCCGACCACGTTAAACATTTGGCGATATCAAAAAAATGAGGGTAGACACCCATAATGTGAAGGGGTTGAAGCTGCGGATTGAAAATTTTAATGGCCTTTGTATTTAAATGATTTAGATTTTTGGTCAAAATTGAAAATTAACTATTTTCTTTCTCGAGGTTCTTCCGAAATTTGACTTAAAAAATCGCTAAAATTTACTAAATGACTTGACAATCCGCGCCTTTTCCTCCTATTCTTAAATACAGAGTTTTTCTATTGGTTTTCACTATTCATCAAATGAATTTTCCTATTTGTCAAATATATTTCACGCATGTCAATTTTATATCAAAACCTTTCCCTATTTATCAAATGACTTTCACGATTTGTCAAATGCTTTTCCCTCTGTTGTATATTTTCGTAATAACGCTGAGAAACGGCAATAAATCAGTTTATTATTAATTATTATACATAAAAATAAGGTAATACATATCAACAAACAAGTTTATACTTTTAAGACAAAATTTAATTTTTTTCCAAACAATCACTCAAATATGTTTCCATATGGTGTATAAAATTATTATAATGTTCGGCTGTGATGTTATTTGAAGCTTCGTGAAGTGCGGCGTACAATTGATCTTCATTTTAAGACCCAGCTCGTCTAATTGAGTTTTTCCAAACAGAAAACATTTCTTCGATAGGATTTAGAAATGTTCTGTAAGCGGGTAAAAATTCCAAGTTGTGGCCGTGGTTTGAAACCAAGTTTACCAATTCTGCATTACGGTGAAAAGCAACATTGTCCAATACAAAGTGAGCTCCCTTAATTCCATCAAGAGCAAGGCTGTTAATTAAATTAACAATAAATTCGTTGAAATGAGAATTGTAGGGCCTGTCTTGGATTTCAAATAGTCATAGCTGCAACAACTGAATAGTTTCGTCCAAAGCTTTGGCTTTCAAATTTGCAAGAGTCAAAGTGCAATCTGCATTTACCCAATCACACAACAGTTGAAAACGCAATAGAAAAACTCTGGAAGTAATTATTCGCTCTCCTGCAACTTTCAAATATCCTCTTGCGACAATCAGATGCCCAGCAATGCATGCCTAAATCTAACATTGCGCAAATACAGTATTATCGACCACTCGAGACGTATGGGTTTAAAGTTTACACAGAGTGAGAAAGTATTCTGAGAACGCGAGAGAACGCAACAACAAAACTCCCGAGTCAATTGAATTTAAGATGCCCAACACGCCTCGAGTGCTTGGTACAACTCTACATATGGAAGTAGTAAAGAAAGTTTACAGAGTGATCATTAGTAGAGTGTCTGTTTTTCGTCATTTTTTTTAATCCCGGGCAGCGAGAACTTAATTCTAGAGATATAAAATCCCGGGAATCTGTCTCTCAGTTTTTTTGTTAAAATCTCTGAAATGAAAAAGTAACAATAATATTAATTTAGCATCAGTGCAATTTATTAACAAAATATGCAATTTATTAACAAAATATGTAATAGCATATAAAATTAGCAAAAAATAGTACCAAATACAAAAATTTATATCTATGTATAATTTCCTAATTTTTTTAAGATCGTTCTCTCGTCTAAAGTTAGATCGAATCTAAAATTTTTTGGTTAAATTTTTTTTTTCATAAAAATCAAAAATAAGTTTCATGGCATCAGAAGAATTTTTTGGCAAGATCAACTTATTTTCTGATGAAGGCTGTCGAATAAAACTGCTGGTGGCAATTACCCTTATAGAAATATTATCTTTAAGTGTATTTCCTTTTTTAACTATTATAAATAAAGTTGGTTGATTACACTTTATTTTTGAAGTACTTGCTTCCTCTTCTACGGCTATTTCCGCTTCTCTTTTGCAAAGGCCCAAACGAATTTTGAGTACTACCTCTAGGGGCCTTTTCAATCCACTTGTAGAAGATCCTTTGCAGGAAATCTGTTTTGGGCACTTGATGCATTGTGCAAAATCTTCTTTGTTTTCTTTTTGGTCTTCTTAAAATATCTCCAAACTTCAGATGCTTGGTCAACCATGCCTTATAACAAACAATTCAACATTTCCTAGCCTCGTCCTTTCCGGGACCAGACATCCTATAAATGAAATTTACTTCCAAGAACATTTTGATTTCATTTTTACACATATATCTACGTTGTTTGAGCAATGCAGAATAATCCTCTAAAAAAAGGATAAACTGCATTCTGGTGTCGTAAAGTTGTCCGTACACCTACGGACCGGTTTCCCCCTAACAGGTCTCATCAGTCCGGTTAGTAGCTGATGGGAAAACGGAAATTATTATTGGAATATAAATATTCCAAACACCGTTAAAGGTAGAAATGCCACAGTGGCGGAATCTATTGCCTTAATTATTATTGTTAAATTTGCCACCGTTGGCATTCCCACATCTGTCGGTAATAATTCCACTTGTATTGTGTTTAGTACAAGAATCAAGGCAATAGATTCCGCCACTTTGGTGTTTCTGCCTTTAACGGTGTTGGAAATATTTCTATTCCAGTAGTAATTTCCGTTTCCTTATCGACTACTAATTGCGTTGATGAGACATAATAGGTTGCAACCGGTCCGTAGGTGTACGAATGGGGGGACAATATATGATGATGATCACATTATTATTGTTACATTATAATTAACTATATATATTAATACTAACTAATTATTTTCTACAAAATCCTATATCAAATTTCTTCCGAATTAATCAGATTTAGGAGCTTAATGTGTAAATCAGTTCTTAGAAAAGGTTTATTTTGATAAACGTTTTGCTGAGTTTCCGTTACAAAATAACATGGAATAGATTGGGTTGCAACTGTAAGGTTTAATCATTTGCCAGAATGCGTATTTTTTTCCGAACAAGCCCCAAAAATTAAAGAAAGAGGGTCGATAATTAAACAGGTTAAAGAAATAGAAAAAGTAACAATAAAAGCTTTCCAATGGTCTCATCCCGTCCATAAATAGGAGTGCGTAATAGGTGATTCCTCTCCTATTTAAACTGTAGAATCCCGTGTTGTAATACTTCTAATAATTAAATTGCCAAAGAATTTTGTTCAATCTGACAGGGTTTTGTAGGTTGAAATAATTTTAATATGGGTGGTAGATAAGCCTTATCTCATGATCCAGGACGATGGGTTGTCCGGGCCCTATCACACAATCGAATCTGATCACCACACGCTAAGGCTTCCACCAACAAATAAATATCAAAAAAGCAAAAAGTCTTTTATGCCTTTCTTACTTTGTACTAACTTTCACATGTAAACCTTCGTTAATCGTCCATAAATTGTAGGGTAAAATGAGGCCTACCCTCCGCCCCTGATTTCACTTCGATTTAAACCACAAAATCGCATTTCGCATTATGCCTAATCTTCAAACTTCTCCAATTCATCGCTAAAGAAACTTCTTCAATCTAAGAAGGTTTTGTAGGTTGAAATAAATTTGATACGAAAGGCGGTGGGTGGGCCCTATCCCATAATCCAAGCTTTTTCCCAAGCACTAAGGTTTCCACCAACAAATTAACTAATCAAAAAAAGACTGTCCTTAGAGTCTTTCGTACTCCGCTAACTTTCACAATGTATTAACTCTTGTTTATCGTCCATAAATTGGAGGGCGGAAAAGGGCCCATCCATTACCCCTGGCCTCAGTTCTATTTAAACAAACATTTTACAGGTATATCTACGTTCTTTGAGCAATGCAGAATCGAGAAGGGCGAAATTATTATTTTTGGTGAGTTGCCTCGAAAAGAGTCGACTCCGGGAGTCCAAAGTGAAAAAGTGATGAGCAAAGAAAAGGTCTTCACCTTCAAAACCGCTTATTCGCCAGAAAAAGGTCATAACTTTTTCAAAATGGAAAATGTTCCCTTGACATAAGATTCACGAGCAAAAAAAAAACAAAGGTCCTCGCTTTTCAAAAACTTCGTGACTTTAATTGGGCTGCAAATTTAAACAGGAGTCACATGACTCACCTCTAACGCAGAATACCTTTCTAAACAACGATAAATTAAATTCTGCTGACGTCTTGTAATGTAATATACCATATGTATAAAAAGTATTTAGATAAGGCATGGCCATGATAAACAACATCACGGTCTTAGATTAGTTCAGTACGTTGTTGACTTTATGTCAATTAATTACTTTGAACAACTGGTGGCGAAGACGTGATGCGACGTATCAAACCTGTAACGTACGTTCCGAAATACAAAGCCACCCTTTATTTAAATAATTTTTATACATATGGTATAATTTTGTTGTGCATACACTGCACATCCAAAGTCTTAAACTTTAAACTCCTCTAATTTGAAGGTGTTTTCTTTTATAACTTTAAAAATCTGGAAATTGTATGGTGGTGCTTCCGTTCGGCCAGAATTAAAGATTTTATAACGAAATTTCCAATTTTAATTGTTTTTACAATATTCAAGGCTGCTAATTTGAAAATTCTCGTTTTTTACCTTTAAAAATCTGGAATGTCCTTGCTGTTGCTTCCGTCGGGTAAGAAAAAAATAAACTTTGACAGTTAAAGAAGATTCAGGTAAATTATTAACTTGCCTGATACAGCCGCCATTTTTTTCAGGCGTTCATGTTTCAAGCGTGTCAGTAAGTAGTCTTATGGGACCACGTTTAAAGTCTTTTCTCCAAAACTATATGAGGAAGTTGTCCCGGCATTTTAGGCCCAACTAGTTTTCAGTTACAGTTTTTTTTTTTTAAGGAAAGATGATTAACAGGAGTTCGGGTTAGGGAATCGAGGATGATAGGGAATTGGCTTAGCCAGCTAGGGAATTCAGCCACAACCGATATATAGTAATAATTCATATTTAAATGAAATGGGGACAAACACTAGACACCCAGGGACCCGCCCGGCCATTTTTCGTGTTGAAAAAGTGACCGCATGGAGGGGACTCGAACCCGCACCAACGGGGTCTAGAGGCCGGACCTCTACCCACTAGACCTCCGCGGCCCCAGTTTTTGCAGTTAATGTTCTTGTTTTACCTAATAAAATATTGACATTAGTATCCACCAGATGCTCGAACTAAACACCTGAGAAATCAAAAGTCAGTGAAAATATTTTGATTTAATGGATAAATAATAAGAAAACCTGGTACTGTATTCTTCAACTACATTTTAAGAAGATGAATTGCATTGTGAAGTCGTTTTTAAGGAAAAGCAGACTGTCTTCTACTTTTGGCTAAAGTGGGGTGAGGCAGTAAAGCAACACACTACAATTTTCTTTTACTCTCTTTAAAGACTCAATATGAATGTGACTGTCAGGATGATCTATGATTTGTAATAAATTATTATTAATAGGACAGTCAGAGCACTGAACAACATATTCGGCTCTCATCTAGAGATAGGTAACTCATGAGTGAGTAGAATCAAATAAACGACTCGTCTAAATGAGTTGAGTAGTCAAGTGACTCTTGGTTAAAATTAGTGACTCAAAATGAGTCATCAATGAAATTTTTGGTTGGCTTGTAGAATTATAAAATTGAGTTGGTGAGGGCATTCAAAATTTTAAGGGAAAAAGAGTAGCCTCTTTGCAAGAAAAGAAGGTTTACAGCTGGTAAAATTTAAAATTCTGTAAGGGTTTACTTTTCTTGCTTTTCGACATTTTTGGACATACTTTTGACTTCTTATAAAAAGTCATGAGTCGACTCTTTTTCATAAAAAAAGAGTGAGTCTTTGAAGAAACATTTTCGTGAATTCAGATCTTTTACTCCGACTAACATAGACAATTTTAAAAATAATATATCACAAGAAAATTGGAATAATGTACTTTCGTCAAATGATGTAAATGGTAGTTGTGATATATTTTTAAATACGTTCTACATGTATGTAAATACGTATTTTCCAAAAATTAAAAAACAAATCTGCAAGCATTCACACAAAATAGCATACATAACTCCTGAAATATTAGATCTAAAACATAAATTGTCAATGTTTCAGATGTTGTCGAAATTTGATGCTGGTTTCAAAGATATTTTTAAACATTACCAAAAACTTTACAATGAACTGTTATTATCTAATAAGAAGCAATACTTTCGTAATAAAATAAATTCTTCTAAAAATAAAAGTAGGGAAATGTGGAAAATAATAAATAAGGAACGGGGAAAAGCTGTAGTCCATAATACTATTCCAAATGTTGATAAAAATGAAGACATAGTCAATATGTTTAATAAATTGTTTGTTAACATTGCGGATAATTTAGGCGATACAAATCATACTGACCAGCAGTATAGTTATACAGAAAACCATAAATCATTTTTCATGTTTCCCGTCACAGAATCTGAACTTCGGAATTCTATCCTAAGCATGAAAAATATAAACAGCTCAGGTGCTGATGATATTCCCATGCATTTAATAATGGCAAGTCTAGAATGTATAATAACTCCACTATTATATATCGTAAATAAATCTATCGAATGTGGAATTTTTCCAGAAGCTTTTAAAACAGCACTTATTACACCAATATATAAGAATGGCGATCCTAATATACTTAAACATTATCGCCCAATTAGTGTCCTCATATCTTTCTCAAAAATATTGGAACAATTAGTCTATACTCGTCTATTCAATTTCTTTAGAACCTGCAACTTGATCAACAACTGTCAGCATGGCTTTTTACCAGGCAGAAGTATTGAAACTGCTCTCTATGAGTGCACAAATAATATATTATTGGCGCTGGAAAGCAAAGATATTACCTGCGGTATGTTTCTTGACCTATCAAAAGCTTTTGATAGCATTGATCATACCATACTCCTTAATAAGTTAGAACGCTATGGAGTTAGGGGCAGCGCTCTCTCCTGGTTCAAATCATATTTAACAAATCGCCAACAAATAGTTAAACTCAATGTTGACGGAGTGGAGGTGAGGTCGAATAGTGAGATGGTCATACGAGGCATACCGCAGGGTAGTATCTTGGGACCACTGCTATTCATTATATATATGAATGACATTGGCACTCAAATACAAAATTGCGAACACACAATTATAACATACGCCGATGACACCACTATCATCATTAGAGGCTCTGACTACCCTGTAATTAAACAGGAATGTGAAAAATATTTCACTATACTCGATCAGTGGTTTAAAACATTAAATGCTAAATAAAACAAAATGCGTCATTTTTAAAACTAATAAAAGTATTCCCACGCCAAATTTTATTGAAATAAATAATATTAAATTTTCAACTGATTCATGTGTTAAACTGTTGGGGGTGGAGTTAGATGAATATCTCTCTTTCGATCAACATATTAACACACTTTGTAACAAACTTAGTGGTATATGTTACGCCTTTAGAAAACTGAAAAGCATGTTGGACATGGATTCATTGAGAACAATGTATTTCAATGTTTTTGTGGCAAACATGAGATTTGGAGTTGTTATTTGGGGCAAAGGCAAAGAAATGAATCGAGTATTTATGGCACAGAAACGAATAATTCGCATTATGTACAACTTGGGCACACGCACGTCATGTCGAGGATATTTTCAAAAATATAATTTACTAACAATATACGCAATTTATATCTATGAGTGTATTATGTTTCTAACTAAGAACAAAGAAATGTATAGGAAAAATGAAATCGATCACAATTATGAAACGAGATTTAAAATGAATTATAATATTCCCAAGCATCGTTTAACACGGACGCAAAAAGGACTACATTATAATAGTATTATATTTTTTAATAAATTACCCGACTGGCTTAAAAGCATTAACTGTACAAAAAAGTTTAACAAACATTTATACCAATTCTTATGTACTAAAGAACTGTATAGTATTAATGAATATCTGCTTTGATTTTTACATGTATATATGAGGTACCTAGGAAATATTACTCCATCTTTAGATACATTAAAATGTATTATTAATTAGCATATTGTTACCTGACGCACTTTCTCACTTATCCATTATGAAGTATTTATGTAATGTTTATAAATGAGAAATAAAGTTTATTATTATTATTATTATTATTATTATTATTATTATTATTATTAAAAAAAACACTCATTTGTTAATAGGAAATCAACCGCTATGAACTTAGCTTCATTTACCCAATATGCAACTGGTATTTTAGAATTTCCTGACACGTGTTTCGAGTTTTTCAACTCATCCTCAAAGAAGTACAATTAATTACTAATAGTGAAGTGCTGGTGGTTATTCTTTTTTTTGTGCCGAAAGTAAATCGCCTATCGAAATTCACACACGACTAGTGAATATTTATAGTCTATGAGTAATGAGCATTCAAATCGTTCGCAAATGGTGTAGATGTGGACGGTTTTTAGCAGGGTACTAAAATATACAGGATGAAGAGCATGGCGGACGGCCGACTACGAGTAGGACTGACTCTGAAAAATATCACAGGGGTTGAAATTCTGATTAGTGGTAATTTTTATTCATCGCTCAAATCATATTTAGGAGGACAGCGGTTTCAAGACGATGAAGAAGAATTGGAGCAAGAAACCGAAGCGCATTTAAAAAAGTTGGATGCAAATTTCTACAACACGAATTGAAAAATTTGTTATTTGATATGATATATATATAAATGTGAGGGCCATTATGTAGAAACATATTTTCTTACTTGCAGATTATTTTGTACGTTTTGCATTATTTTTTCTATTTATTATCATATACCTGCAAATAAAAAAGGGAACTTATTTCTGGTATACCCTTCGTGTAAGAAATATGAAATTTGTTAAGATGAATTAATAGACATCACCAAAGTAACTCATCCAGTAAAGTTGATATTTCTAGCTTGTTTTTTTTTATCTTTAGTTGTCAATACTTTAAGTAGTTATGGTGTGTCGTGACTGAATGGCGAAAGTCTAAGTCAAAAAAAAAAGAAAAAAAAGTACTTATGGACTCCCTATATTTCCAGCTTGTTTTATTTCATTATTATATTTTCAACTTTAAGTGTTTCGGCACTTAAATCTTAAAATTGTATTAGTTACAACTAAAGAAAAAATAGTGTGGGCAAGTATATAGATTAGAAATTAATTCTTGTAGTTCCAAGCTTAATCTACTAATCATATAAATAATTCTGTATATGATAAGGCCTTATAATATGAAATACCCGGAGACGAAATTCAGCAACCCAACATACATACTGCTTAGTATCTCCTAATTAAGAACCAAAGAACTGTTTTGATATACTTCCAACTCATGCTCACGGATTACATAAAATTCATCTACTTCGATCGTGACAAATTCGTAAAAACTGTAAATTCGCACTAATTACCTTAAGCAAAACCTGTATGGCCTAGGACTTTTCCAAGCGCTTAGAAGATTTTTCCCTGAATAATTGTCCCCCAGAACGCACTAATTAGTTTTCCACGGAAACGCTTAACGATTCGCCTTTCACCGGAGGCTAAATATTTGCGACGCTTTTTAATAAGGGTCTCCAATTAAAATTGAAAAGTACGAATGGAATGGTTTCGAGTGGACGATTAATGGAACGTAAATATTTAACGCACAATTAATCGAATTCAATTAGTAATCATCGCCGCTCTTAATAGATCGCACTGATTTTCCTTTATTCTGAAATTTTCCACGCAGTTAATAATTTTATACTGGAGGGTGTATTTTTCATTATATTTAAAACATGTTTTATTCTTTAAATGATAAATTGTGTTGATGGATGTGTACTTATCAGTTCATAGGGCTTAAAATCGTGGCGGTGACTTTGTTCGAGGGTCATTTAAGAGCGTGACAAACAAGCGGCACCCTCTCGTAGAAACGTTGACCCTGTGCAATTCCAGGATGTCGATTTATTTAATCCTTATCAGGGGAGGAAGTGCAATTCGCGGCTGTTGGCATTCGAAAGGTCGCTCACTCTTAGCATGATTGGGGGAGGGATTCTTGTTAAGATTTAAGGGAGCGTGACCGGACTTCAGACCGGAGACAATGGTGCAATTTCCGCTGTTTCGTAAATTTTTGATAAATAATTTTGTCTCCGGCTTTACACTTTATTGAGTTTGGATCTATACTTCACATGCGGTAAATATTAATATTACCATCATGTACAATACGTACATCCTGGTAAATTATTTCTTTTTTATAAATTAATATGCTCAATTAAAAATAAATTGATTTTAAAATTTTCTTGAAAATGTGCTTATACTCGGAATATAAATGTCTTTTTATTTGGTAGAATTAATACCTATTTCATATTACTATCCTTAAATGAATAATGTTTAACTTTCTAATTATATAGTCTCTGTCTGTATTTTGAACAGTTAAAAACTAATTCTGAAGTTATAATGGTGTATGCAGTCGCTGTAGATATCAGCTATACCAATAAGAAACTTATTCACCTTTATTGATTTAGTCACCAGTATCCTACATGCACTCCCTTAAATCCCCATTTCTGCTTTGAATATTGACGAGAACAAAATAAAACATGGACTGAACGGGTGGCAGGTGGTATTCGAATTAAATTATCCTGTGAACGAGATCCACGGCTCATTTGACACCATGAGTTCCCTTACATTATTATGGGCTCTGGAGGAGGCTATGCATTATTCATGGTAGAGTTTACCGTAATCAATAGAATAACAAATACAATATACGCTGTGTACACAAATTTAATCAATACAGGGAAGGATAATCTCCCCTGCTGTCGGCGATAATGCTCCGTGTGCAAATCACGCGTGATCTCCTTCAAGAAGCACGTCATTTTCTTGTACGTTATAATTAAGAAAGGAGTTATCAGTATCTGGGATAAAATCTCGGCCATATCCGTAGGGGAAATAAGTTAGATTAAGTTTTACAACTTGATTAAGTTGTTAAAAAGTTGTTGAGATCGTATATGTTAATCGAGGGTATGCATCAGGCAAGCGACCAGGAAGTTAACATTAATGCAAGTTTTTGTCGAAACGTAAAAATATTTAAATGAAACTGGTGGGCAAATTGAAAACAGATCTTTCGAGTGATTACACTGACAATTATCCTTATTTCCTTTTTAACCAATAAAATCGAATAATGTTGACGACATGATTCCATAAAATTCTAATTACGATGCGTAACAGACCACGGTGCATGTAATGCATGGCAATACACCCTAGCTGGATGTTAATCATGGGAATACATCATACATTTTCTATAACGTCTATAACCGATAAAACGTCAGTTATCGTCGGACTTTTAACATTGTTTGCTCACTGAATTCGATCTATTCGTATTTTCGGGTTATGTGCTTTCATCAGTAATAGTATTCAAAGGCATTTCTCAAAATCTTGGTAAGCTCATTTTAACTACAATTATTGTAGCGATTGAGACACTTGGTGTCACAAAATTTAATTTCTGAAATTATGAAGTGTAAACTTTTTGCTCGGCCAATTGTCCTCTCGAATCTGATTTTTAATAGGCTAGACCAGCGGTTCCCAACCTGGGGGTAATTACCCCCTGAGGGGTAAAATTTGTTTATATTTGGCGACTAGAAGAAAATACAAAAACAATTGCCATCGGCTTGAAATTTTTCAAAATTACTCCAAATTCATTCGGGATATTGATTCTGTGAAAAACTCCATACATCACATCACTAGATTTTGTAACAATTCCATGTGATTAGAGCGTGGATTTGTATAAAAATTTCAATAATCTTGGCGACTTAAAAAAAATACAAAAACAATTGCCATCAACTTGAAATTTTCTAAAATGACTCCAAATTCATTCGAGATATTGATTCTGTAAAAAAACTCCATACATCACATCACTAGATTTTGTAACAATTCGATGTAATTAGAGCGTGAATTTGTGAAAAATTTCAATAATTTCGGCAACCAGAAAAAAATACAATAACAATTGCCATCGACTTAAATTTGCCAAAATTACTCCAAATTCATTCGAGATATTGATTCTGTGAAAACCTCCATACATCACATCACTAGATTTTGTAACAATTGCATATGATTAGAGCGTGGATTTATGAAAAATTTCAATAATTTCGGCGACCAGAAAAAAATACAAAAACAATTGCCATCGACATGAAATTTTCCAAAATTACTCAAAATTAATTCAAGATATTGATTCTGTGAAAAACTCCATACATCACATCACTAGATTTTATAACAATTGCTTGCCATTGGAGCGTGGATTTGTGAAAAATTTCAATAATTTCGGCGACTAGAAAAAAATACAAAAACAATTGCCATCGACTTGAAATTTTCCAAAATTACTCCAAATTTACTCGAGATATTGATTTTGTGAAAAACTCCATACATCACTCACTAGATTTTGTAACAATTGCAGGTCATTGGAGCGTGGATTTGTGAAAAAATACAAAAACAATTGCCATCGAGTTGAAATATTCCAAAATTACTCCAAATTCATTCGAGATATTGATTCTGTGAAAAACTACATACATCACAACACTAGATTTTATAATAATTACATGTCATTCGAGAGTGGATTTGTGAAAAATTTCAATAATTTCGGCGACTAGAAAAAAATACAAAAACAATTGCCATCGACTTGAAATTATCCAAAATTACTCCTTATTTACTCGAGATATTGATTTTGTGAAAAACTCTATACATTACATCACTAGATTTTGTAACAATTGCATGTCATTGGAGCCTGGATTTGTGAAAAATTTCAATAATTTCGGCGACTATAAAAAAATACAAAAACAATTGCCATCGACTTGAAGTTTTCCAAAATTACTCCAAATTAATTCAAGATATTGATTCTGTGAAAACCTCCATACATCACATCACTAGATTTTGTAACAATTGCATGTGATTAGAGCGAGGATTTGTGAAAAATTTCAATAATTCCGGCGACTTGAAAAAAATACAAAAACAATTTCCATCGACTTGAAATTTTCCAAAATGACTCTAAATTTACTCGAGATATTGATTCTGTGAAAAACTCCATACATCACATCACTAGATTTTGTAACAATTCCATGTAATTAGAGCGTGAATTTGTGAAAAATTTCAATAATTTCGGCAACCAGAAAAAAATACAAAAACAATTGCTATCGACTTGAAATTTTCCAAAATTACACCAAATTCATTCGAGATATTGATTCTGTGAAAAACTCCATACATCACATCACTAGATTTTATAACAATTGCTTGCCATTGGAGCGTGGATTTGTGAAAAATTTCAATAATTTCGGCGACTAGAAAAAAATACAAAAACAATTGCCATCTACTTGAAATTTTCCAAAATTACTCCAAATTTACTCGAGATATTGATTTTGTGAAAAACTCCATACATCACTCACTAGATTTTGTAACAATTGCAGGTCATTGGAGCGTGGATTTGTGAAAAAATACAAAAACAATTGCCATCGAGTTGAAATATTCCAAAATTACTCCAAATTCATTCGAGATATTGATTCTGTGAAAAACTACATACATCACAACATTAGATTTTGTAATAATTACATGTCATTCGAGAGTGGATTTGTGTAAAATTTCAATAATTTCGGCGACTAGAAAAAAATACAAAAACAATTGCCATTGACTTGAAATTATCCAAAATTACTCCTTATTTACTCGAGATATTGATTTTGTGAAAAACTCTATACATTACATCACTAGATTTTGTAACAATTGCATGTCATTGGAGCCTGGATTTGTGAAAAATTTCAATAATTTCGGCGACTATAAAAAAATACAAAAACAATTGCCATCGACTTGAAGTTTTCCAAAATTACTCCAAATTAATTCAAGATATTGATTCTGTGAAAACCTCCATACATCACATCACTAGATTTTGTAACAATTGCATGTGATTAGAGCGAGGATTTGTGAAAAATTTCAATAATTCCGGCGACTTGAAAAAAATACAAAAACAATTTCCATCGACTTGAAATTTTCCAAAATGACTCTAAATTTACTCGATATATTGATTCTGTGAAAAACTCCATACATCACATCACTAGATTTTGTAACAATTGCATGTGATTAGAGCGTGGATTTGTGAAAAATTTCAATAATTTCGGTGACTTGAAAAAATACAAAAACAATTGCCATCGATTTGAAATATTCCAAAATTATTCCAAATTCATTCGATATATTGATTCTGTGAAAAACTCTATACATCACAACACTAGATTTTGTAATAATTGCATGTCATTCGAGAGTGGATTTGTGAAAAATTTCAATAATTTCGGCGACTAAAAAAAAATACAAAAACAATTGCCATCGACTTGAAATTTTCCAAAATTACTCCAAATTTACTCGAGATATTGATTTTGTGAAAAACTCCATACATCACATCACTAGATTTTGTAACAATTGCATGTCATTGGAGCGTGGATTTGTGAAAAAATACAAAAACAATTGCCATCGACTTGAAATATTCCAAAATTACTCCAAATTCATTCGAGATATTGATTCTGTGAAAAACTCTATACATCACAACACTAGATTTTGTAATAATTGCATGTCATTCGAGAGTGGATTTGTGAAAAATTTCAATAATTTCGGCGACTAGAAAAAAATACAAAAACAATTGCCATCGACTTGAAATTTTCCAAAATGACTCGATTTTGACTCGAAATTTACTCGAGATATTCATTCTGTGAAAAACTCTATACATCACCTCAACGTATTAATAGGTAGGCAACCATACTTACATTTTTATTTAATTGTCAAAATTGTGGTATTAATAAAAATGTATTACACATTTGCTTGTAATTGCTTGCAATTATCTTATTGTTTATTTATTAAACTTTTAGGCAAAACAAGTTTTCTAAGCGAAATACTATCTGAAACCTAGAAGATAAATGGCATTGCTACCTGTAAAAAAGGCAGGATCTGTAAACTGGGATTCATGGCAGATACATGGTATTTTACAGTACAGCATTTAGGCAATAGATTCCGCCACTTTGGTGTTTCTACCTGTTGTGAAGTTAATTTTGAGAGAAACGTGGACTGTATAAATTTTTTGTATGTGAAATTGGCAATATTTCTAGCAATATCCCGGCGCAGCCACCATGTATAAAAATAAATAATTTTCCTTGGTATCACCTACAAATAGTACAGTAGTTTATAGCCATGGTTGGTTATAATACAAATTATTCATTTGTGGTATGTACCTTTTGCCGTTTTGACCCTAAATTTATATTTTTCGATGCCGGTGTGATTGAAAAGTTTATTGCTGGGTAGTTTCCAGATGGAAATCCCGGATTTTCTCGACAGGAGATAAAAGCTCTAGTTGTTATTATTATAAAAAAATAAAAATTATTCATTTGGGATATGTACCTTTGGCCGTTTTGGCCCTAAATTTATATTTTTCGATGCCGATGTGATATAAAAGTTTATTACTGGGTAGTTTCCAGATGGAAATCCCAAATTTTCTCGACAGGAGATAAAAGCCCTGGTTGCTATTGTTATAAAAAAATTAAAATTATTCATTTGGGATATGTACCTTTGGCTGTTTTGGCCCTAAATGGACATTTTTCGATGCCCGTGTGATAGAAAAGTTTATTGCTGGGTGGTTTGCAGGTGGAAATCCCAGATTTTTTCGACAGGAGATAATAGCCATGGTTGCTATTGTTATAAAAAAATCAAATTATTTATTTAGGATTTGTACCTTTGGCCGTTTTGGCCCTAAATTTATATTTTTCGATGCCGATGTGACATAAAAGTTTATTGCTGGGTAGTTTCCAAATGGAAATTCCGGATTTTTTCCACAGGAGATAAAAGCCCTGGTTGCTGTTATTATAAAAAATAAAAATTATTCATTTCGAAAATGTACCTTTGGCCGTTTTGGCCCTAAATTTATATTTTTCGATGCCGATGTGACATAAAAGTTTATTGCTGGGTAGTTTCCAGATGGAAATCCCAGATTTTCTCGACAGGAGATAATAGCCATGGTTGCTATTGTTATAAAAAAATAAAAATTATTCATTCGGGATATGTACCTTTGGCTATTTTGGCCCTAAATGGATATTTTTCGATGCCGGTGTGATAGAAAAGTTTATTGCTGGGTGGTTTGCAGGTGGAAATCCCAGATTTTCTCGGAATTAGGTGTAAATACCGAACACTACCTTTATTTTACAATTGGCTCATTGGGTGAAATAGTTGAGGAAAGTTTAAAGCTAGCAGATCAGTGCCTGAAAAAAAATAAAATTGAGCGGAAGATCTTTATAAACTAATTGTTAAGGTACTGAGTTAAAAATCCATATTCATTAGAATAATGATGAATATTTGATTCAAAAATATTTAATTTCACTTTTATATGTCTTCGCCTAAAAAAGCGAAACAATAAAAGCGAAATCGAAATATAAAATTTGAAAATCATATTTTCGGTATTATTTAAAGAGATTTTGGTTAAATTTCTGTTTAACTTTCAGGTAGTAATATCAATGAAAATGCTAATTTTGTTTAAAAATGGTGACCTAAGATATAAAAAAAATATTAAAATAATTAAATAATGTTAGTATCTAAAGAAAACAAATTGCATTATTAATTATTCAGAAATAAATTTGTATGTAACTCAATTTATCCGAGTCTGTTAGTTATGAAAATTTAATTAGTTCACAAGTAAATTTACATTCTCTCAACAGACAACTTGTAGAATTCAATATTCACCCCGTGAACTCGCTTATAATGGTTTTATCGCGAAAAAAAAGCATTCTCATCTCTTGTTGAAAAATATACTAATTAATAAAAATAATAATACTTTATCATCATAATAATATTCCTGTTGACTATGTTGGTAAACACTACTATCAATCAAACCTTTGGGACAGTTGGAATAACTGATGGCACTTTTGTTACCCCAATCACAAATTTACCCAAATCCGAAGCAAATCCAGATGAATGAAATCCCCCCATGCGTCGGCCACTTCTCCATTTTATTGGCACAATTTAGTATTCCCAAAACGTCCCCATGCGCACTGTTGCGGAAGGATCGGATTTTCTGGAAGTCTGTCCTTTCAATTTTCACCCATAATCTCGATTGATTTGAATTGTATCGTTTAGTAAAATCATGTTTTGATCTGTAATTAAACACATCGATTATGTAACTCCATGGTATTATTCGCTGTCCTGATTATTAATTGTAATTATACACTGTGTACATAAAGAAAGGAATCAATTCGATTAAAATTAGAGCTTTTTTTTCAGAAAAATGCTTGGACACGTGTATTATTTTTTTTGACGCGCATTTTTTGAGATAAAATTCAAATGTACAGAGTGTCCCAAAATTGAGATACGACCCCTAAGTTAAAATTTTCAAATGTGAACCCCCATTTTTTGTTGCATTTATGGATTCTACGTAAAATTCTGAGTATTTTTCATGTAGCATAAACCATGTTGATATTCAGCTGTTTTCGAAGAAATGGCGTTTAAAAAGGTACTGCTACTATTTTATTTCTGGTAAAGGGAAAATCATTTCATTAAGTAAATAATGATTTTTCTTTATTAATTCCAATGTTTCGATAAAATCATGTTATCTTTTACCAGAAATAAAATAGTAGCAGTACTTTTTTAAACGCCATTTCTTCGAAAACAGCTGAATATCAACATGGCGTATGCTACATGAAAAATACTCAGAATTTTACGTAGAATCCATAAATGCAACAAAAAATGGGGGTCCACATTTGAAAATTTTAACTTAGGGATCGTATCTCAATTTTGGGACACCCTGTACATTTGAATTTTATCTCAAAAAATGCGCGTTAAAAAAATAATACACGTGTCCGAGCATTTTTCTGAAAGAAAATACCCTGAATTTTAATCGAATTGATTCCTTACTTTATGTACACAGTATATGTACTTGACTGTTAAGGATAATACAATGCCAAATGCAGTGGGCTTATAATCCAGTCTCTTAAAGTATATACCAATTGATGTATTATCATAATCATCTATATCTTCAGATAATTCTGTAAAGATTGTTGTGTTAAATAAAGTTTAAAAAACTTTAAAATGTTGTCGCGGGAGACTTGTCTTAACTTCGGAAATCGGTGCCAAAAAATAACCAAGACAAGCTGGTTTAGCTTTTAATATTTTGATTTTATTTTTTGGGGTTAGACCAGTGGTGGGGAAACTTTTTTTAAGATGGGCCATTTGTAATAACTAGACAATCGTAGCGGGCCAAAGAATAATGCCTAATCGTTAACTAATTTATGTGTTCTATAAACATATACATATATTATTACATACACTTATTATTTTAATAGTAAAAAAGCAAAAAGTAACAAAATTAAAAGCACAAAATATAAAATGAATTTAGTGTAGTTCTTGATGTGAAGTATTATCACTTTATTTTCTGGTGTCATTACTGGTTGATGGTGCATGAGAAAAATGAAATTGAGACTGTTTCATCAAAATTTCATCATAGTCCGGTTCCATTTGCGAAGCAGAAATTCTTAAAACTGATGAAAGGTGCTCATCTGTAATTCTGTTTCTTAAAGAAGTTTTCCTAAGCTTCATTGTTGAAAAGATTTGTTCGCATATATAAGATGAGCCGAACATTGTCATTATCTTCATTGCATGAGTAATTAGATTTGGGAAATTATCTGGACTTAAATTTTTATAAAATTCTAGTAATGATACTGTATGAAAAGTTTGTTTCAGGAGAGTATTACAGTTCAGTTCTATTAACTCAAGTTGAAATTTTGCATCAACTCCTTCGTAATTAACATGGAATGGGGTCGCAAAAATACTAAACTCTGGTTCCATTCCTGAAATATCCTTTCAAATTCTGTAGATAGTTTTCTCAAATTAATTTCGTATTTTTTAATCTTATTGTTTGATATAGTGAATTTTAAAGATTGTATTCTTGGAAAATGAGAAAAATCAGATTTAGAGATCTGATTAGCAAATAATAATAACTGTAATTTGAAACTTTTCAGGTATTGCCAAATATCGTGAAGAAACTGATTTTTTCCTTGCAATTTGAGATTAAGTTTATTCATGTGTACGAGGAGGTCTGTGAAAAAAGCGAAATCAGAAAGCCACGTTTCGTTTTCTAAGACGTCAAATTGATTATAAATGTCTTTATCAAGAAGAAAATTCACAATATCGTCTTTTAAATCCCAAATTCTTTCAAATACTTTTCCAGCACTTAACCAACGAACTTTTGAATAATACAGGATATAGGAATGATCAGCATGTACGGACTCCAAAAACTGTTGAAACTGGTGATGTAATAATCCTCTGGAACGAATCATATTTACTAGTTTTACAACAATATTAAGTATATGGTCAATATCTAAAGCCGATTTACAGAGAGCATCCTGATGTATAAGGCAATGCAAAAAAACAACATCATTTTCCGGATACTTAGAATTAAATTTCCCAACAAATCCTTGATTTATTCCAACCATATTAGAAGCACCATCTGTAGTTACATTGCATAGCTTGTCAATAGGTAAACGAAGTTTATCGATGCAATTTTCAAATTCATAAAATATATCGGCACCAGTCGTTGTTCCTTTCATTGACTGCAGCCCTGCAAGTTCTTCTGTAATTTCAAAGTGGGCGTTGATTCCTCTTACAAATATGAGTAACTGCGCAGTATCGCTGATATCTGTACTTTCATCCATGGTAATTGTATAAAAATTAATTTTTGAGTTTTTGTAGTCAGTTGTGAAATTAGATTTTTATCAATATTTTCAATTCTCTCGGTGATTGTTCTTCTTGAGAGAGACAGTGACTGAAAATCCTTTTTCTTGTCAGGGCACATAATATCGCACACATCTATCATGCACTGCTTTATAAATTCACCATCTGAAAAAGCTTTATTAGATTTAGCAATATTATAAGCCAACACATAACTGGCTTTCGTAGCGCATCTTTGAGAATGATTAGCTCTCTGAAATACCTCTTCACTTAACGATGAGTAGGAGTGGTTTTCATGTTTGCCCTTGAAATGGCGTTGAATGTTATATTCTTTTAAAACTGCAACAGTTGTATTGCAAAGTAAGCACACAGGTTTTTCTTTAAATAAAGTAAAGAAATATTTCCACGTCCATTCTTCTTTAAAAACTCGACATTCTGAATCCACTTTTCTTTTTTTAACATCCATTTTAAACGTTACCTACTACGGAGAACAACACACAGAAACGCAATTGACGAAAGCTTACTGCTAACCAATGCTCTTACGAGGGAGTTTGTTGAGGCACTGGGAGTTTGGGGGATTACACAAACAATTACTCGAGTCACAGCGGGTCGTTGCAGATGACTGACTAAGTCGCTAACTAACTGATCTTCGGGCGGCCTCGCTTGTATTTATACCTACCTACGAGAATGTCTGGAAGTTTCGAGCGAAGATGAGTCATCTGTTTAGGTCGGATGGATTTGTCCAGAATACTATTGTGTTTTGAATATCCGCAGGTAGTTTTTATGCGGGTCGTCACATTACGAAGTAAGAACGCGTTCAAACATTCACACGACGGCACTCTTAAACGGGCCGGATTAAACCTTTCCGCGGGCCGGACTTGGCCCGCGGGCCATAGTTTCCCCATCACTGGGTTAGACACTAACTAATAGTCAGTAGTTATTCCAATCTTTGAAATTCTGGGTTCGCATCATTGAACTTCCGGATAATCGCAGTGGATCTATTTTGATATTTCCTGCTATCAAATGTCATCAATTCGCGACAATATCATAACAGTGCCGTCTACTGGAAGACATTACTCAAGACGTGATAGAAGGACCACAAAGGCGTGACCGAATAAAGAACTGTAGAGCTCTTTATAACAAAAAAGTGGCTCTAATTAACGTCTGGAATGAATAGGCACGAAGAAACAATTAATTTAGATCTAAAAGCTGTATTTTAACTCCAATTGCTCTTACATTGCGCTAGTGCACTGACAGATAAATTCTAGTGTCTAAACTACGGAACTAGTCAGTCTGAGTTACTCTAACCTAACTCCATTTTGTTGTGTTGCGATAATGCGCATAAATAATAAACTTTCGCGCCATAAAGTCCGCGAATAACAAATTTATGGGCTATTTTCCATATAAAACGACGATGCTGCGCCACCGTGAAAGGGAGAAACGGGCGTTTATGGGGCGCAGGAAAACGTCGCGAGATTGATTTTATTCTAGGTCAGCCGGAAATCCCCCCTTAATTTCCTCCATGTATAATTTATGATATTCATAGCGCACTGCAAGATATAAATAAGCCATATTAATTATACTGTCATAAATATTCATTCGAGAGCAACGCCTCGCCAGGACGCTTTTTTCTATATAAGTCGGCCCTGCGTCTCTATAAGTGTGCTCTATACGTATAAGAATATTAAATATATAATAGCGTATTTTTTAACACCAGAGAATGTTTTTAAATTTTCTAGTTTTCACACGATATATAATTTCTTTTATTCAGTCGAATTTTATTGTATATGCAACTTTAACTTCTTAAGATCAATAATACGATGTCATCATGATTCAGAGACAGGCAGTACAGGCAGTGCGATCTAATTGCTTCATAAATTAATCCGATAAGCCGTCATTAGGTTAACAATAAGCTACAAATTGGTGCCCGGGATGGCTTCCGAATTACACGCTTTGCCGTGTAATTGACGGTGATAGACAGTGCGGGGCGCAAGAGAGGGTTTCGTGGAGGAGACCCGATGGCACGAATATGTCTGACCCGCACTTATGCCTCAATTAAAAATGACAAAGTCGTAATTGCCCAAATTTGCGTGCGGCACGAATTATAATTTAGAATTTTCGACCACTTGAAAATATCTGCCAATTTATTTTTTTCTTTCACAGTTGCCCGTAATGAAAGCCAGGGGTTGATATCGGGGTCTCGATAATCCGCATAAACATGTCAATCGAATGCACTCAGCAAATTGTATTCACTGCAATACGTGTCGCATTCAGGGGGTGGTTTCCATTGGGACATTGGGGCATGCGCGTAAGTTTAGGTCCACCTCGTCCCATCAATTTACTGTTGTGTACCCCGATAAGGAATCGACCTCCGTGTGTTCGTTCGATTTAGATTTCCTCTGCGACTGCAATTACGATAGGGATGAGAAGTTTATTTTATTACCAGGGAATCAACTCGGGACAGGATTAGCAAACACCAGTTCAATATACTCAAAAAGGCAATCAATGTCGATATCAAATCACTTAACCGTTAGTAAATAGATTTCTAACAATTCTTACTAACTATATTAGAGTGAATTTTCTTCATATCTAGGCGGCGATGTTATTTGGTCTTCAGGGGCGAGCAGTTCGAAAGGTTGAATTAAATTCAAGATTTTGAATTTAAAATATCGTAAGCATTTTTTTAATCTATACATTTTTACTAGGGAGGGAATGTTTCTTCGAAGATTTCTAATTTCTAAGGTTCGAAGCTTCGAAGACTTTAAGATCATAGAAAATAGTCTCGAAGATTTAAAGATCCGAACCCTAATTTTTTTTAAGCTTCGAAGTTTTGCGAATATTGACAAATAAAAAAGTTAATTTAAATCAAATTATTTAAAAACTAATAAAAACGATTCTTTTTTTTAAATATTTTATTGTTTTTTACATTGCCAATACAATAGTTTGATTTTAATTTATTATTACGGCAACTCAGCATGCACAGCTTTAGTTTCGTCTTGAATTTTTGAGGTAAAAAATTTTAAATCACATAAAAGTTTAAAATCCCTAATTGTTTAGGGTTTTAAGATTCAAAAATTCGAAAACTTCGATTCTTCGAAAAATTCGAAAACTTCGAATCTTCTAAAATTTCGATATTAAGTTCTCTTCGTTTCTTTGAATTCTTCCAAGCTTCGGAATTAAACTTCCAATTATTAGGACCCAAAATACACGGGTGTGAGCAATAGATCCAGCAATGGATTTTAAAAATTCATATCTCCGAGAAAAGAAAAGCAATTCGAAAAAAAAGTGAACCACACCATTAGGGAAGATCTAAATTAATAACACAAAAAGAATCAACCCTTAATTTTAACTCTTTATATTTTTTCACCCCTTTCAAAAAAGTTTTTGTTTTTTTCTAAGTTTGTAATCTGCCATAAATAAATTAAAATGCTTATTCTTATCACTAATACAAGTACTTTAATAATCAGGAGTCAAAAAAAACGTTACGGGCACTCCTTCAACCCAAAAAAAAAAAAATTTCTCCTTAACTCGCAGAAATCCACATTTCGCGATATAAATCTCGATTTTTGACAAAGTTTGCAATCAGCCATAACTAAATAAAAATTCTTATTCTTATCACTAATAAAGGTACTTTCATAAACAAAAGTCAAAGAAACGATACGGGCACTCCTTCAACCCAGAAAAAATAATTTCTCCGTAAGTCGCAGAAATCCATATTTCGCAATATAAATCTCGATTTTTGACAAAATTTGCAATCAGCCATAACTAAATAAAAATTCCTAGTCTTATCACTAATAAAGGTACTTTCATAATCAAAAGTCAAAAAAACATTACGGGCACTCCTTCAACCCAAAAAATAATAATTTCTCCGTAAGTCGCAGAAATCCACATAAATCTCGATTTTTGACAAAGTTTGCAATCAGCCATAACTAAATAAAAATTCTTATTCTTATCACTAATAAAGGTACTTTCATAATCAAAAATTAAAAAAAAAAACGTTACGGACACTCCTTCAAACCAGAAAAAAATAATTTCTCCGTAAGTCGCAGAAATCCACATTTTGCGATATTAATCTTCATTTTCGACAAAGTTTGCAATCAGTCATAACTAAATAAAAATTCTTATTCTTGTCACTAATGCAGGTACTTTCATAATCAAAAGTCAAAAAAACGTTACGGGCACTCCTTCAACCCAAAAAAATGGTGATGTGGCCATCATGTTACTTTCTCCGACTTTATATTTACGTTTTCATGGGTTTATTTTCAATTGAAATCATATTTTAAATGTACATCGAGCGTTGCGTAAATTCGGATGAAACTGACGTTTAAAACGTCAAAATCATGAAAGATGGAAAAATTATACTTCAAATTCAAAAACTCGGTTTACTCAAGAACTAACGAGATTTCTAAAAAAACTTATTCTTTAGAAGTTGTTCATTTTGGCATTCTGTACAATTATTATTCACATAATTTTTCTGTAACCATTATCGTTTTATAATTATAAACCAAAAATTAAAAAAATGATAATAAATTTTTTTCTCGGATAAAAATGATTTTATGAAAAATGTTTTCAAGCAAAAGCTGTTCATTTCTTTGTTGTCTTCAAAGTTTGCTTGAATGTTTTTGTGATATTTTTCATATTTAAGAAAATATTGGCAATAAACAAAAAACAGTTAAGGTAAACGCCCACTTCCGGTGTACGAAATTTTACCAAAAGCTTTTCAGTTCTTCAGATTATCAAATAAGACAGATGTTCAAAGTTTCATATCAATTGCTCTATTAGTTTTTGAGATACAGCGCACACAGACAGACACACACACAGCCACACACACACACACACACACACACACACACAGACACACACACACACAGACACAATTTTTTTTTTCCAAAAATTGTTGAAATGGCATCTAGGAACCCCAAAACGGATATTTCCGTAAAAAAAATTTTTGAAAAAAAAATCACGATCACAATACTTTCTCGTACTTCGTAACGGAGAAAGTAAAAAAATAATTTATCCGTAAATCGCAGAAATCTACATTTCGCGATATAAATCTCGATTTTTGACAAAGTTTGCAATCAGCCATAACTAAATAAAAATTCTTATTCTTATCACTAGTATAGGTACATACTTTCATAATCAAAAGTAAAAAAAAAAACGTTACGGGTCCTTCAACCCAGAAAAAAATAATTTTCACAATGTGGATTTCTGCGACGTACGGATTTTTTTTTGTGTTGAAGGAGTGCCCGTAACGTTTTTTTTTTTACTCTTGATTATTAAAGTACTTGTGTTAATGATAAGAATCAGCATTTTTATTTATTTATGGCAGATTGCAAACTTAAAAAAAAAACTTTCTTGAAAGGGGTGAAAAAATATAGGGTTAAAATTAAGGGTTGATTATTTGTATGTTATTAATTTAGACCTTCCCAACTGGTGTGGTTAACTTTTTTTTAGAATTGCTTTTCTTTTCTCCGAGATATGAATTTTTAAAATCTATTGCTGGATCTATTGCCAACTTCACACCCGTCCAGAATACTTGCATTTTTATCATGGAACACCTTAAATACGTTCGAAAACTCAAAAAATTCTGCAGAACTTCCATCCGTTTTTTCCATAATTTGTACACCAAGTCACAATTTTTTTCATACTGTTTCCTATAAAAGCTTCTTGACGTACTTGGGAGAATATATTACTTCTACTATCACCTTCTGCAATCATAGAAGTGTTGAGTTAAATTCGTCTCATATTTTGCAGCTGACAAATTATTACCAAGTTACCAAAATTCACCGAAATAAAAACCATGAATTATTTGGATGAAGAAGTATAAATTACAGCCTAAACAGAGAATAGTTAATTACAGTAAGAGTGAGGAAGGTAAAGCTTACGTCCACGCGAATTGCGTGTTCGTTCCATTGCCGGTTTTAAATAGTGTATGAATATTAAGACCATAACACCTCGACGCACAATTACTGCACAATAAAATTTTATTCGTAAACATTTGGCCCATAAAAAGAACAAATGTCACCTCGAGAAACAAGCATAACAACCCATGCCTTACTGTAGTTTTCACAATTACCATCAAAACTCACGTACGGGGTCAATAATTTTGGCATGACGTCAGTCGCCTTATAAAATTTTTCGGGCACATAAACATAACGTTTTATACATATTTTTCTTTATATTAATACCTAGTTTTAATCGAAAATCTTAAAAGTAGGAGTCGTAATCCCCACACGACACCACCGTTTATTATTATTATTATTAATAATATCCGTATTGTTTATCACCTGTCTACCTCGTTATAAAAAAAAAGATCACCACACTTAAGCAAATCGTAATTGCCAAAAGCGGCCTTACTCTCGGGTGCTGTATTTGGTTTTGTTCGATACCTGCCCAGAAAGTCTTTCAGAACTTTGTATTCAAAATTTTAAATTAAAATAAATCACATGTTCGGAGTTTTGATGCACCCCAAAATTGCTAGATACTTCCTGAAACTGTCCAGGGGGAACCTACGAACAATCGTGGGACTTTTGACTGGATACTGTAATCTAAGAAAGCACCAAACAGAATGGGCCTCTGCCCCAGTTCCATCTGTAGAGGGTGTGAAGCTGAAAAGCCCAATACGTACTCTTGGAGTGTACGGCCATCTCTACAATAAGACAAGCCATAATGGGAGAAGGATGTCTACAAACAACAGACGCCCAAAGAGTCTCCCAATCCTTCTGCAATCCTGGCTTTTGCCAATACCGTTGGTTGGCTGGAAGGCACCGGGGAATGAGGACAGATAGGAGGACGTACAAAGAGCCCATTCAGGCCTACGTGCAGCGGACATCTCTGCCCTCCCATCGGATAATCCAGATCCAGATGTTCGAAGTGATTTGTTGTTATGAAAACAAAACAAAATAAACAGAGTTCTGTAACGTCAATAAAGTGGTTACGTGCAAATTGTGGAAATGGATGAATATGTTCCGGATGATGTCCTGGAAGTCGCAAATGCCGCAAGATACCAAATGTTTCCTAAAAATCTAAATCGCGTTATCAGAAAGAATTGGAAAAATTTACACAATGACAGATCATCACAGTGAGTGAAAGACAGTGAGCGAAAAGCGGTGAGCGGACGTGAAGTGAACGAAAGTGAAACTTTCACTCACTAGTACTACGGATAAAGACTTTTTGGGGAGGTATCGAATAAAATACCATAAAATACTCGCTATCAAAGACCTCTCAACCATCCATCCGTTCGAATACTTGCCGCAATTAATTTCAGACTCGAGCTTAAAAATATTGCCTTCCAAAGGGTTAGACAAAATTACCGGAAGACCTAAATAATTCTCCAACCGAAAAAAAAATAAAACCTAAGTTTTTTTGATGGAAACAATCTATCGTTTAAACATAATTTTAATGTATAGGGTGTTCATTTTATTACAGAAACTTTGTAACCTTTTTTTTTTAATAAAACACCCAATATATTTTTACTTTTTTTTATTTTAGAATTAATAATAAGAGTTTTTTTGTAGAAATCATTTTTTTATAAATGCATCATTTTGCGAGCAATTAATGCAGATTCCTGAACTTTAAAGTCATCTCTACATCAAGGTTAAAATTCAAGATAAAATAAAAATATTCAGAAAAACTGAAATTTAACATTATTGTTATAAAGATGAAAATATATTCATTTTGCATCTACGAGTATTTATTAACTAAAACAGCCTGTCTTGAAATACCGATTAAGATTAAAGTTATGAATTTTCAAAAGTTTAAAATTTTGGTCGTTAAAGAATAGTTAAATAGTTAGTTAAAAAATAGTAAAAAAAATGTTTAATTGTTTTGTAAATGCTAATAAATACTTTTGCATCTTTTAATAAACTAAAACTGTTAAGTTGTTCCAAATATTTTTACTAAGACAAAAGTTATGAATTTCCAAAATTGTCCTTGTAGTAAAGCTAGAATTAACTAAAAAATGGAGACAATTGAAACCATTGGTTTATTGTTTTGCAAGTGCTAACAAATATTTTTGCATATATTTAATAAATAATAACTAGAACGGTTTAGTTTTCCAAATTGTCATTCCAGTAATTTTAAAATTTTAGCTGGAATTAAAAAATGCTAAATAAATTCAAAAAGTAAAACACAGATATTATTGCATCTTTGCACTAAATAAAACTTACTTAGAAAAAAGTTACGAAATTTCAAAACTATCTCTGCAGTAAGATTTAAATTCGACAATTAATCAGTTACGTTATTGTAAACTTTGTTATAACACCAATAAAGCATTATTATTATTAAATACTTACGGATACTTTGCGTGTATTTACTAACCAAAACAGTTTACTTCTTCGAAAAAATTTAGACTAACATTAAAGTTTTTTTTTTTTACTTAGGCATGAGCCATTCAGTCACATCAAATATATTAATTATGTATTTTTAATTTTTGGGATGAATAAATGAACAAATGAATAAATGAATAACGTCAGACGTATACACAACAACCATGGACCCGACCGAATACTTCTCGATCCCCGAAAAATCTTTCGCCCGGGCTGGGATTCGAATCCACACGGCACGCGGTGCAACCGGCACAAGCGCTCGCCTGAAGCCACTCACCAACGGGCCGCCCATTTAAAGTTGTAAATGTTTTAAATTGTGCCTGAAATATATAATAATTTTAGCCCGAATTAAATTATAAAAAATTAACCTGTTGCGTTATTATTTTGACATTTTCATCTATTTACTAACTAAAAAACTATTTACTTCTTGTAAAGATTCTGACTAGAACGAAAGTTGTGAAGTTTCAAAAATGCTGCTATAATAATGATTAAATAATTTAAATTTTTGAGTTATTATTTTAAAGATCTTCTATTGATAAAAACTTACAACTGGCTTAAAAAGGTCATTTAGATGACAATTTGTGAATATTTTATTAAGTGGTTGACAAGTTGTGGCATTTTCAAGCCACTCAAGGATCGCTGTTTGAACATTTACTTTATTCTATTTAATTGTTTTGTTATTTGTTTTTAATTTTGTGGGAAAATATTCTTAGTTTGAAGTTCAGGAATCCGTATTAAATTGCTTATAACTCAAAAAAGGTTCATTTTAAAAATGATTACTACAAAAATTCTTAGAATTAATCTTAGAATATAAGAAAAATATACTGGGTATTCTATTTTAAAAAGGAAGGAAAAAGAAATGCCCATGATTAAATGAACACCCTATACATTCAAAATATATTTGTTCACGAAAATGTTATAATGTGCGCATTATTTAATTCTATAGGCAACATTAATGGGGTACATTTAACACTCAATTTCTTAAACACGCAGTTGCGTGTTTAATATGCGTATTAAACACTCACACGCATTTGTGTGTTTAATATGGTTATTAAACACGCTAATTCGCGCTTTAATTCACAGAATGGGATTTATGATAATATTTTGTTTACCCTGTTTATTACTGATTTTAATTTATTTTTCAATTGTAATTGTAATTACAACTTTAATTTCGATTTTAATTTTGATTTTGAATATGTTTTTGTTTTTTTATTATTGTGATTTTGATTTTAATTTTCGTCAACAAAGTATAGTGTACAACTCGCTTATAATGGTTATTAATCATGACAACGAGGTTTGCGGAACGAGCCGTAGGCGAGTGGAGCAAATCGTTTGAGTGAGCCATCATTATATGCTCGTTGTACAATATACTATTAAACGATAACTTGTTTACATCTAAGAAACTTTTTAAATTCTTTTACGGTTGAAAAATTATTTAGGTGTTCCGGTAATTTTGAATAACCCTGTATGTATTTTAATGTAGAATTATCCAGTAGATTTTTGAAATGTAATAGTGCATCTATTATTTCACTATGTGATTTATGTATTATTTTATTTTTCAAATTTTTATTTTTTTAATAGTTTATTTTAATGAAATCTAGAGTGTTCAGCACCAATACATTTTTTTCATCTTGTCTATTTCCGAAAATAATTTCATTTTTTTCCCACCAGATGACTCAATATTTTTACAATTAACTTCACACGTAAGCCGCATGTCATATATTTTTACAGCCAAGGCTTGTTTGTGAAAAAGTTGGTTTGATTCTGCACAATAGTTTTTTTTTTCTGCGGCCGTCCCGAAAATAAAACTTTATTAAATCGAAAGTACCTCTTTACACAAATCGGGTAAAGAAAATCGTTCCGAAAGTAAAAAAAATCGTCCCGAAAATAACTACTTTCGGTACGATTTTTTTTACTTTCGGAACGATTTCTTTACTTTCGGGACGATTTTGGGTATCTATATAGGCGGCCTATTTAATTATGACAACGCTTGTCATATAAAATCCGTATTTGTTTCTGCTTTTTAATATACAAAACGGCTGTAGAAAAAAAATTTGTACTTAACACGTTCCAAAAGTGATTTTACGGAACTCGCTTCCTACTCATCCCGTAAAATATTACTTTCGGAACGTAAGTTTCTCCGATTTCAGAGTGTAAAATGGATTTTTCTGATATTTTGCATATTTGTCAGTTTTTCTTCAAAAACTAGCGAAATTTAGAAATAAACTTATGTGAAGTTCTTCGTTATGTTCAACATTTACATATTTATACAGGGTGCGTAGAAAGTACCGCACCAAATGGAATTATATGGAAACGGTTTGACATTTAGATTTGACATTTAGTAGGTTTAAATTAGATATAAATACTCATATTTTAAGATGAGTTTCATTTGTTTTGCAAGACTTCCTTTTTGTCAGAGGCCGCCATGTTGAATTTTTCTAATAGCATCATAGGTTTTTTTGGTATTATTTGAAAGGGTTTTTACAGAGGAAGTACAACGTGGTATAATATTATCATGTTTATTCTGAAATAACGACAAAAATAAATATTTTAAACAAAAACTTAAATTAACAAGAAACTTAAGTATTGCGCCAAATTAGTTTATATGGAAACGTTTTGACATTTAGATTTGACATTTGTGTGTCAAACTTAAAACCGTTGAATTTCGCGTAAACATTTCCAAATTCTTCTGGGAAGTCGTACGACGAATTCGTTTTTGGTCCACTGTTACTAAACACGGCACCCACCGCGCACAGAGTTTCTTCATACCCAAAACGTTATGTATGATATTGAACACACGAGCAGACGCATTATCGTGATGGTAGATTTTTTTTTCTTCTTCAAATGCGGCCATTTTTCTGCGATTTTAATTTTAAATTTTTCATATTTTCCAATAATGATGAATAGTATGCGCCAGTTATGGATTTACCTTTTACAATATAGTCAATGAATATTACTCCTTGCGCATTCCAAAATACGAAGGCCATAACCTTTTTAAAGACACTGCCATATGACATCTTTGTCGTCTCAGCTAGCTCCCTCAATTTCACTTTGGGGTGAACATACCATGGATTTTTTCCACGTTTTCTGGTGTATTGACATATTTTGGGCGTCCTGATCGTTCAGCATCAGCGGTGCTTGTACCGCCACAACGAAAGTAAAATACACTTTTGAATCATCTTCATCGATGGTGCACAGTCTGGATAATACTTATCTAGCTTAGCTTTGGTCTCCGTTATCGTTTTCTTGCATAAATAATAGTGGATTGATGAGGCTGTTACTTGGTGAAATTCCATAATATATGTGGTAAGTAAAACAAATTTGTGAAAATTCTCAACACACGTGTTTTACTTACCACATATAAATAATAGTGTTTAATAAGAACACGAAACCCTGTTTTTTTTTCATAAAAAAAAACACGGAGGTTGGTTGCTTCTCACTGCTGTAACTTGGTAAATAGGTGAATAAAAATGGCTGAAATTTTGACTGACGTCTAATGAAGGATAAAGCGTTTTATGAATGGTTCACATTAGTGTATACTAACGCCATTAGATTATTCCAAACCGTTTGATTCACCTTTATAATGAACCCCTGTTGTTACTTTGGTCTATTGTATTTTGAACATTCACGGCCTGCTAATATTTAATTATATGGGAAAAGGTCGCGCGTTTGATTTCAAAAATACACATCATGAACATGCAAATCCTAGTTTATGAATATAAATTACCTAATAAACGTGTTAACTGGAAACTATTCAACGCGGAAAATTACAGCTTATTTATTCCGCGGCGCGCTTTAGTTAGTTTGTATAAATTAAACAACGACCATTCTCCGCATTATAAATCCCGAATATTACACATTTAAATTAGAAACTGTGCCGTTTTGGATATCGCCGCCGCTTTCGAGTTTAAATCCAAGCGCCCCGAATAGGAAAACGATTCCCTCTTTTATTTCCTGCATAGGCGACGAGAATAATTGTTGATTTAATCGAAATGAAATTGCAATTTTTGCCGTTTTGAATGTACGCTGTCCGGGACCGTTATTTGTGCTGGCGGAGGGCGCTGGCACGAGACGGACGCAATTTCTGGCTTTTTATTTTTTTTTGCGGTCGGGGCGCTCTTTCATTATTTCCACAATAAAGCCTTAATAATTTAAATTTAGAGCGCTGTTGTCCTTAATTTGCGGTTTATTCCGTCCGCTGTGTAAAACTTCGGGGCCGGTTATTTAATCAAATTATTTCTCCCGGCGCATCCACCATTTATGTCTTCTTCAAAATATGCCATTAAAAGTTCAATTAATATTATTAATTATTTAATTTAAATACTTACCTAAATGAATTTGTTTGTTTTTACACAAACTTTACAGCCATAATTTAAAAAATACTCAGAAATAAATTTATTTTATGCAGACTCCTGCATTTCACCTCTCGTCTTCTATAGCTCAGTTACTAATTATGTTTAGAATTTTGATAGTTTTGCAGTCTTTACTTGTATCCTAGGACGTATTTCAGGAAAATCTTTTTGAATATACAGGGTGACGTCAACTTTCTATTTTATTGTTACCGCAAATATTTTACCACACTGTGGCTTTTCCAATCGAGAAATATATCAAATATTACCAGCAAAAATTACGTTATTATTTAAAATAATATGGATTTTCAACTAATCAAACATTTTATTCAATTTATTGTTAAATCAACTCACTCAATTATTTTTAACTACATTATATAAATTGTGTATTTCTGTTTTTACTACACTTTATCATTTACAAATATGTTCAAATTTATCCAATAACCAGTGCAGATGAATTAATGAAGAAAATTCTCTGATGAGTAATTTTTATGTTATTATGGATATTTATCGACTTTTTTCACAATAATGGGATTTCGAAAAAAAAAAAACGTATTCTTTATAAGTTTTCTACAAATGTTTATTTAAGTTTAATATAATTATTACAATTTCTTAACCCTAGACAAAAAAAAGTTATGTATTTTTAATACTACTAATACTTTATTCGTTGTTACATACACGTTGTATTTGAAATAACGAACAGGCATTTAAGAGCACATACACAAAATATGTGTGAACCCATTTCCTTCAAAATTTATTCGAAAATTTTTTTTTTAATTTTCCTAATTTTTCGAGGTTTTTAAACATTTTGAAAACCGATGCTTCTCTCATTTAATTAGGTCTGCATGGAATGTGTGTTTGTTTATTTAAAACGTGAGATACGATTTCTTGCCTCCGAAATTTGAAGTGTTATCGCAACGTTTTTTTTTTTTTGTAAAAGATAAACAGTCCTCAAGTTCATTGACGCTTAAAGATCACTCAGATATTTTCTACGCGCTTGTTGTAATTCGATATCTAAAGCCGATGCCGTTTAAAAATTAGGTCACAATTACCACTGCCCCCAAACATGTTGCGTATTTTCACTCATTAACTTTAATAATTAATTGCGGACTTTTTGTTACAGTTATAAACAAAATAATTGCGAATATTGTTTAAAATAATATAATCTCTTTACGGTTACGAGCTTGTTCGTTATTTCAAATACACCCTGTATATGTAGATAATAATATACCTGGTGTCTATTTAAAACGAGTAATGCTCTCTAACTATGGATATAAAAAAGATATTAAGAAATTCTCAAAACCATTTCTAGGGTATGTGGGGGAATCAGTATGACCACAAAAATGACCTTCACTAAGCAACCCCTAGGGCTGTAGCCACCCCAACTCATTTTTTTTCAATGGCAATACCCCCTTTGTGACACCGCATTGGAAAGCTCTTGAAAATTGCTATTAACAGTACTAAACAAAATATTTCTCATAAGTCTAAATTTTAAGAAATACGCAATTTCTCGTTCTAAATATCAACTGAAACCATTTTGTGCGGATAAAGTAAAAATCAGTAACAAATTTAAAATATTTTTATTATATGCAGTTTTTTTTTTAAATTACCGCACAATAATTTTTGATTTTGTCATCGGATATAATGGACTTTAGTATCTTTATATAAATTATTTCCATTCTCCGTTGTCGTTCATTTGTAATTGCGAGTTTTATCCTCGTAAAAGAAAAGTATCACTTTTAATAAAAAAAAATCCCGTTTGATTAAAAGTCGACGAGCACTCTCCTACAAAGAAGTTTCGCCCTCTCGTGGATATTTATTTTTAATCTAATAAAAGCTTTGCTGCGTAAAAGAAACTCGACTTCCTTTCTTATAACAACACTTATCGCAACATTCTATATTCAAATCGATTTGTCGAATAGGAACTGCAATTACCCCTAATGCGTTCCACCCCAAAGCGTGTGTTTCCGCTTATGAAAATTAATTTTCTTTTTCAAGAGCACCACTAATTGAATCGGTGCATATTTTGCTTGGCTCGGGCTATTTTTTACAAGAATATTCATAACGCGTTCGTTGCATATTCTGGAGTAGCAAGCGATGCAAAACTGCGGGGAGGACCGGTGCAGGAAATTGATTTTTGATTATTACTAATTGGTCCAGGGATGTAATTTCGGAGCGATTAGGTTGCTAAATCGTTTTCGAATTTGTGCATTGGGGGATTTTGAATGTATGCAAATTGGGAGAATCTTGTTGCCAGATATTTAAATATAAATTCACTTTTTCCATCTCGTTCACCCCCTCATCCTTATAATTGCGTAGAAAATACTTCGGCGCATGCTTCTTGATTACATAAAGTAATAATATTATTGATCAATATACAGTGTGAGTTATGTAACATAACTCGTATGTTATTTGTTGAAAAGTTACTGTGAACAAACAAATCTTTTGTTATTGAAAGCAACCCGAGACAGATTTGAGATTCATGGAAGGCCCCTTGCCCTTTTGCAAGAAGTTTATGGGGAACATGCTTTAGCTGACCAAACGTGTCGAAAGTGGTTTATATGTTTTAAAAGTGGTGATTTTGATTTGTAAGACAGGGAACGATCTGAACAGCCAAAAAAAAATTGAATAAACTGAATTGCAGGAGTTACTAGAATCAAACTTATCTTAAACTCTTAAAGAATTGTCTACATCTTTGAATGTTGATTTATCAACTGTAGAAAAACGCCTTAAAATATTGAGAATAAGCCAAAAGGAAGTAAATTGGGTCCCATATGAATTAAAACCGAGTGACGTTGAAAGGCGTTTTTGAACATGTGATTTACTGCTTCAACGGCACATCGGATTGTTACTGGTGATGAAAAGTGGATACACTATGACAATCTTAACCGTAAAAAGTTATGGGTTAAGCCCGTAACAACCATCATCATCAGTGGCAAAACCTAATATTCATGCGTCTGAGCTCCTTCTTTATTATTAAATCAAACTAGGAAAAATTAATTATTTGACAATGATGAATGGAAACTATTAACTAGATGCAGATTAATTAAATTAATTAAGCATAATATTTATATTTGACATCCCGGCGTATGTATTCGTTGAAATATGGTATTATAATATAAATGAATATCATTAACTAATGCACTCCCGGAAATTAAATTTAAATTAATTATTTGCAAATGTAAATAGTTTTTGAAATGAATCGTATATAATTGGATCAAATGTGTGAACATAATCGAACCTGCAACTTTCAATATGAAATTAATTATTTTTATGTGAACTTTCAACAAACGTTACTGTAGTAATTTTAAAATGTAGTAAACCATAAAATTATATTTTTTGTAAAATTGACTTTTTAATAAAATGAAATCTTGCGTGTTTTTATATAAATTATTTAGTTTTATTTTTGAATTATGTTTTTAGCATCGACTACGCTGTCATCCACGACTACTTTTTTTTAAATTCAGTTGAATTAATTGGACAATATACACTGGAGGATAAAAATGAAACATTGAAATGAACACCAGGCTATTCCAGTAATATTATCTTGTAATTAGGGAAAATATACACTGGTGGAAAAAAATGAAACACTTGAAATTCGTGAAATTTCGACCATTTTCAAACCGCCATAACTCGGCATATTTTCAATCGATTTTGACGAATCTTTGAGAGCGAAAAACTTTGAAGTGTCTTCTTTAAAGGCATGCATGCGAACTTAAGCCTAATCCCTTCCGCCCCCCCCCTCTAGCGCCCCGGTGAAAAAAAAAGTTTTTTTTTTCTGGAAACCATGTTC
Organism: Ocypus olens; assembly: GCA_910593695.2. Classification (NCBI taxonomy): domain Eukaryota; kingdom Metazoa; phylum Arthropoda; class Insecta; order Coleoptera; family Staphylinidae; genus Ocypus; species Ocypus olens. Next base: position 17,245,509 of record OU343051.1, read on the forward strand.
AACTTTGACGATGTCTACGGAGTTGGAAAAATTTTGTCGACTCGATCCACCATAAAGGCATTAATATTTGATTAATTCCCTACGCAGGACTCAAAGAACGAAGTTCCTACGACGACTTGGCACCAAGTTATGGGTGTTTGAAAAAAAAAGTGCATTTTGAGATTTTTCGCACTTAACTCAGTAGTGACTTTTTAACCAAATTTGATGATTCTTTCGGGAAAAAATCCCATTTTGGCTCTACTTTAAGAGGGTAAACTCAGATTGAAATGATCCCTTTTCGAACCCTACAACCCCCGAACAAAAAAACATGTTTTTGGGCAAAAAAAAACGTCCAACTTTCGCAACGTGTACCGAGTTGGAAAAAATGTGTGGACTTGATCCACCAAAAGGGCATTGAAATAAGTTCAATTACCTGCGCAGGACTCAAATGACGAAGTTCCTACGACGATTTGTCACAAAGTTATGGGTGTTTGAAAAAAAGCGAATTTTGTGGTTTTTCGGCGAAATTGTTTTCGTTTTCACGAATGAAATTTTCTTTGCATGTTCTTTGAGGTCTGCACGAAAATTAATAGCTTAACTTACTTTTGTAGCTTAGAACTCCATTAACAAAAACTTTATTTTAGGTCAAAAAAGGCTCATGATCTCTGTAGGATCGCAAAAAAATGTGGGTCTAACTCACCACCATTCATCCATTTTTCCATTCGTCCAATAAAAACAAACAAATTACATCGACGGAAAAAAATGAACACTTGAGATTTGTAAAAATTTAGGTAATTTTCAAATGGCCATAACTCGGCTTCTATCCAACCGATTTCGACGATCTTTTGAGAAACCAAAAGTAAAATGTGTCCTCTTTGAGAGGGTTTATCGCCCACTCAAAGAGAGGGCTGTATGCCCCTCCAAACGAAAAAATAAAAAGACCACAAAATGCACTTTTTTTCAAACACCCATAACTTTGTGCCAAATCACCGTAGGCACTTTGTTTTTTTGAGGCCTGCAAAGGTAATTGAACACATTTCAATGCCCTTTCGGTGGATCGAGTCGACACGTTTTTTCCAACTCGTGTTTTTTTTTGTTCGGGGGTTGAAGGGCTCGAAAAGGGATCATTCCAATCTGAGTTTACCCCCTCAAGTAGAGCCAAAATAAGATTTTTTCCCGAAATAATCATCAAATTTGGTCAGTCTGAAAAACTGAATTATATGCGAAAAAACTCAAAATGCACTTTTTTTTTTCAAACACCCATTACTTGGTGCCAAATCGTCGTAGGAACTTCGTTCTTTGAATCCTGCATAGGGAATTGATCAAACCTTAATGCCTTTATGGTGGATCGAGTCGACAAAAATTTTCCAACTCCGTATACATCGTCAAAGTTGGACATGGTTTCCCGAAAAAATATTTTTTTCCCATGGGTGCTAGAGGGGGGGGGGCGGAAGTGGTTGCGCTTAAGTTCGCATACATGACTTTAAAGAAGACAAAGTTTTTTGCCCTCAAAGATTCATCAAAATCTATTCAAAATACGCCGAGTTATGGCGGTTTGAAAATGGTCGAAATTTCACGAATTTCAAGTGTTTAATTTTTTTTTCCTTTAGTATATTTGTTGTAAAATTGACTTTTTAGTAAAATGAAATAATTTTAATAACAACTACATCTTGCATGATTTTATATAAATTATTTAGTTTTATTTTTTCATTATTTTTTAGCATCGACTACGCTGTCATCCACGACTAATTTTTTAAAATTCAATTCAATTAATTACACAATATATTTATATCAATTTTGTGGAATATCTGTACATGCAAATACTAAACAGGCTTACGGACGTGAAGTTAGCTATAAATTTCCAGTCATGGATTTTCCGGCGCAGGCACCAAAAGGGGGTACGATTTTTAAATTTGATTTGTACAGTCCCTTTCTTCAGGTAAACTGTCAAAAAGCCGTAATGGTTAACAAAAGAAAATATCGAGCAGCTCATTGATCCGTGGGTGCCATTTAAAAAAAATCGTAACTCAAAAATCATAGTCATAACAAAACACATTTTTCTTGCCACAAAATTACCCATAAGTAACCAACCATCCATAATAGACACATAGTATCCTCTCAAGAGGGTTAAAAATAAAGTATAAAATATGAGGTGGTCCATTTAAAAAAAAAACTTTGTTCTGTTATTTATAATAGGACACCCTGTACAAAAACATACATATTTTTAAAATATGTAGAATGGGTGTGCGTGCCAGTTTATGAAAAATAGAAGTCGATATCTCAAATACAGATCCCTGGGTCACCCGGTATATATTTTTTCAAATTGATTAGAAATCCGTGGCTGGAGCATAAAGGCCATTGCAAAAAAAAATGCAATTACAAACTGTTTTCTAATTTCGTTCAATGTTAAAACAAAAAATTAGTAATATCGCTCACGTTTTTTTGACAGTCTGTAATTGTTAAATATACTTGCAAAAACGCATTGTAAAAATTTAAAAAAAATTTACTATGTCCTTTTTGAGTTACGATTTTTTAAATTGCCACCCATGGACCAATGAGCTGCCCGATAAAAAAATATTTTTATAATTTTTACTTTCTCCGTTACGAAGTACGAGAAAGTATTGTGCTCGTGATATTTTTTTCGAATTTTTTTTACGGAAATATCCGTTTTGGGGTCCTTAGATGCCTTTTCAACAATTACTGGAAAAAAAAAATTGTGTCTCTGTGTGTGTGTCTGTGTGTCTGTGTGTCTGTGTGTCTGTGTGTCTGTGTGTCTGTGTGTCTGTGTGTCTGTGTGTCTGTGTGTCTGTGTGTCTGTGTGTCTGTGTGTCTGTGTGTCTGTGTGTCTGTGTGTCTGTGTGTCTGTGTGTCTGTGTGTCTGTGTGTCTGTGTGTCTGTGTGTCTGTGTCTGTGTCTGTGTGTCTGTGTGTCTGTGTGTCTGTGTGTCTGTGTGTCTGTGTGTCTGTGTGTCTGTGTGTCTGTGTGTCTGTGTCTCTGTGCGCGCTGTATCTCAAAAACTAATAGAACAATTAACATGAAACTTTGAACATAAGCTTTATTTGACAATTCCAAGAGCTAAAAAGCTTTTGGTAAAATTCTGTACGCCGGAAGTGGGTGTTTACCTTAACCGTTTTTTGTTTTTTTCCAATATTTTTTTAAATATGGAAAATTTTACAAAAACATTCAACTAAAATTTTAAAGACAACGAAAAAATGAACATGTTTTGTTAAAAAATATTTTTCATAAAATCATTTTTCCTGGAGAAAAAAATTTAATAATTTTTTTTAAATTTTTCGTTTATAATTATGAAACGATAATAGTTACAGCAAATTTATGATTAATAATTGTAAAGAATGCCAAATTGAACAACTTATAAACAAGAAGTTTTTTTGAAATCTCTCTGGTTTCTGAGTAAACTGACTATTAAACTCAACTTACGTGCCACAATTTTAGGTTATGTCGCAGACGAGCGATATAAATTAAAATGCGCAAAAACTACTACATCAATTAACATCAAACTTTGAACATAAGCCTTATTTGATAATCCGAAAAACTGAAAAGCTTCTGGTAAAATTTCGTACACCGGAAGTGGGTGTTTACCTTAACCGTTTTTTGTTTTTCTCCGATATTTTTTTAAATATGAAAAATACTATAAAAGCATTTAAACAAAACTTGAAGACAACAAAGAAATGTTTGAAAATATTTTTCGTAAAATGTCTGGTTTTTGAAAAATAATAGTTATTAAATAGTTATTTTTTTGTCATTTTTGGTTTATAGTTATGAAACAATAATAGTTACAGCAAATTTATTTTAATAATAATTGTAGAGAATGCCAAAATGAACAACTTATAAAGAATAAGTATTTTTTCGGGTTTTTAAGTAAACTGACTGTTTTTGAATAATTTGTCATTTTCATCTTTCATAAAATTGACGTTTTAAACGTCAGTTCCATCCGATTCTACAAAACGCTTTATGTGAATTTAAAACATGATTTGAATTGAAAATAAACCATGAAAGCGTAAAAATAAATGATACCACCAAGTCGGAGAAAGTAACATGATGGCCACATCACCATTTTTTTACGGCATTTTGATAGTTTATATTTGCCAAAAGGATCTGCAGAAACGGACAGTGTAAATAAAATTTAAAAATCGCACCAACTATAGGTGACTGCGCCGGGAAATAGGAAATATATGGCAAGAAATTTATGGCTAACTTCTCGTTGGTAATTGACTTTGTTATGCTTCCATTATTATTTAACAATATATTACACGAATAAATGACAATGCAATTTATAACTGATTGAAATTATGCAAATAAATACTACGCGATGTTAGAAATGCTGTTGTTTGGTAATTAATTCGTTTAAATTTATGTCTCTATAATATGTGTGCATCAAAGTTAAATCTTTAATATTATATTCACCCTTCATCGACATGGCACGTGATTTTTGTTAATTAATCGAAACCTTTTCTAGGTACATCTGCACACCAAAACACCTTTAAAACAGTAACTTCTAGTATATTTATATTTACACTTTATTTCATGTATTATACAATATTCAAATAAGCAACTCTAAAATAGTAATTTTAATATTTTATTTTCATTTCAGTGTGTTTTAAATACTACCTTCATCATGTTTCACTTGAATTTTCAACAGATATATTTTTATTACTATTTGCAAAACTGAATAGCATTCGCGAAATATTAGTAAAATCACGCAGTTGCATCTTTATTTCCAAAACCCAATATCAAATTTTTCATGGATCCGCCACAACCCATAGCTCATGTCGAGAAAGATAAATTGTACTTGAGTTCCTTCAATTATTTAAAATTTGTTATAACGCAAGAATGCAATTAGGTTGGATCGTGACTGTTCAGATTTACTGTCCTAAGTTACAAATAATCTTTGCGAGAATTTGTAATGGCTAGCCGCCCGCTCCATTCGTCCATTTCACGGACTATAATTATTAAGTCCCAGAAACTGAATTGACCGGAAATATCGATACACGGCCATTCAAAACTCGAACCCGTGCCATAATGGGATGTTCCAGGGACGTATTTACGTGCACACATACAATCAATAAATGGGATTCGAGCTGATTGGCAATTAGGACTGCGGCCGATAAGAACTACTCGAAGCATTGCTATTGTGGCTACCGTGGAATTTTCCTGCAACCATTTAAATGGTAATTCCTGTAAACCTGCAAAAAAATGGTGGGAGACAATCGATCAAGACCGCAACGCCCACGGTAGGGCCGCGAAAGGGCAAAAATGGCTGGTGCACATACACACACACTAACACACGAGGAGCAAATTGATCGCGGTAAATTATTCAGTTACGGTAATGGATTAAGCCTGCTTTCATGTTGAAGAATGTTGACTCTGTTAATAATTAATGAGCGCGACCTTCATATTCCGGAATTAATTAGGTAAACAACCATAGTAATCACCAGTAAAAGGAAGGTAAACAGTATCGTGTAAGCTGAGCACGTTATTAATATCAGCAAAAACAATAGTTATGGTAATTAATTAAATCAGTCAGCTCGAAACTCTACATTTATAATTTCGCAATTAGAATGCGAACATTAATAATGCTTACCTAAGGTCGGATATTGTACTAATTAATTAAATTATTCACGGAACGAAATTTCATTCCGAAGAAAGGCAAACTACTATTTCTAAGATCGATACTATTGAAACATTCAGGGCAGGAAAGTAAGATGTCCTTGACTCGGTACAGTAAACGCCAGACTGTCATGATATTTTAATCGAAATCAGACACATGACAGATGACATTACTTGAAATTAATTAATCATATAACATATGGCGTTGGCGGTAAGAAAGTTTCCTACAATTTGTGTACGGATGGTCGTACTGATCACGCCTGTATTTATGTGTGTGTGTGTGATAAGAGTTGAGTTGGTAGCACTGTCACACACTATCTGCATCCCACTCTTTCAAAACGGGAAGTGCACTACTCGCACTCAAGGCCTCTTATGGGGATTTGCGCGGAATGTGCGCCTAGATTGAAAGTTACTGATAACGAACCTCCTCGCTAACCGCAAGATGATGACAAGATATGAAGATGACATCCACGCTAACCACAGCAGAATGACCAGGTAAGAAGATGACATCCACACTAACCACAAGGTGACAAGATAGGAAGATGACACCTCGCTAACCTCAAACTGATAAGAAATGTTCCCACGCTATAAGAAATTTTCCCACGCCGATGTACACGTCAGTTGACTCTTGACTTATAACCTAAAATTCTGTATTAGATTTCCATCAAATCCGGAACTTCGAAAATTATGGGTTGATGCTTTGCTTGTAAAGAACAGGCAGGAAAGTGGACCCGAGTTGCCGAAATATGCTCGCATTTAAATTCTCCATGTTGCTGATGAATACATCGAGAAATATTTTTTTCTGCTTTCCGGTTTTCAAATTACGCTCCATTTTCAGCTCCGAGGCGGTACTTATATCGGGCTCCAGTTTGCGGACAACTTTTGGAGCAGTGATCATATAGGAAATGGAGGGGATTAGCAGTCTATATGTATATAGTCACCTTGGAATTTGATTTTCAAAGGCTTATCTAATATGCTGCAGAATTAGGGCTAGCGTATAGATGCGTAGGGCTCCTTTCTTGGAAATCCAGGTCCCGCAGATAAGACTGTGATATTTTTTGCGTTTCCACAGCGAAAGGGTTAAAGTAATGGTACATTTAAAATAATCAGATCTGAAAGCTTACCATTGTCACGTAAGAATTCTACTATATAAACATGAAACAGATGATTTTCATATGTCCTTGTACTCGCCATTCAAGGTCAAATTATACTATTAGTTAATACGTCATTGAAAATCCTACAACTTTTGTATGAAATTTTTGTTTCCAAAATATGTATTTTTAGAAGTACCCAAATTGGTTTTCCGAAATTTTGAATACGTTACTTGGTTGGTTCCTTTTTTTATATTTTCTATTCCTTTAACACGTTCGCTGCCACTACAATTGGGATTGCACATACGCAAGTATAAAGTTGGACGCACTAGCGCGTCAGTGGCAGCGAACGTGTTAAACGAGCGTCAGTGGCAGTGAACGTGTTAAACGAGAACCAAATTGAACAAAAAAATTCTTTGCTACTACGTTTCTAAAGTCCCAAGATATACATTCTGAAAAGATTAGTTAGTCGAAATCTGTGGTTGTCCTCAGTGGCGGCTCGTAGAACATGTTGATGGTAGAGCCACTTATACAATATACCCCCCCCCCCCCTTAAAGAAACAAAGAACCATCTATCTTCTTAGACCAATCGAATATTTTGGCCAAAATATCAAAAATTTGGACCAAAACAGCCGAAGATCTAAAATATTGGCCAAATCAAAAATCCCGTTTTTAAAATTAAAATGTAGACCAAAAAATTGAAAATACAAGCAAAAGAAAAATAATTTACCATTTTCAGCCCCAAAAATAACTCCTTCAAGCTTAAAATAAGTTCAACGAGAAATTTGAAAATAATAGCAAACATAAAAATTTAAAAAAATTCGCACAATAAAATCAATAATTCAAGTTGAGAAAATCTAAAATATGGGACAAAAATAAAAAATGAAGACCAAAAATCTAAAATTCGTACCCGAAAATCAAAGTGGTAGACCAAAAAATCAAAATTTTTAACAAACGAATCGAAAATTTAAGTCGAAATAAATAAAATTTCGGCCAAAAGACCAAAAATTGAAACCAAAATAATTCAAAATACAAAATATAGGCCTGAAATGGTAAAAATTTAGACAAAACATCGAAAACGAGCGTAAAGTTAAAAATTGCAGACAATTTCTTCAAACCAATCGAATATTTTGGCCAAAATAAAAAAAAAAAATTAAGAAAAAATGGAACAAAAAATCGAAAATACGGAAATCTAAAATAGAAGAATCAAGAATCCTGATCTAAAAATGAAAAACGCAGACAAAAAATCGCAAACTTAGATAGAAGCAAAATAATTTGCCACTTTCGAAAATAATAGCAAAAAATAAAAAAATCACGAAATAAAATCAATGATTCAAGTTACAAAATCTAGAATATAGGATAAAAAATATACGATAAAAAATTGAGACCAAAAATCTAAAATTCTGACCTTAAAATAAAAATAGTGGACCGAGGAAAGAAAAATTTTAACAGACAAATTAAAAAAATAAAGAAAAACTTAGGGCAAAAGATTTAAAAAAAAAATCCACAACATTGGTCAAAAAGTCAAAAATTTGGACAAAACATCAAAAACTCGGCCCCAAAGATAAGACTAAATGAAAAATCAAAAATGGGAGCCAAAAAATTTTAACAATAAAATCGAAAAGTTAGTTTAAAATAAAGAAAAATTTAGGCCAAAAGATTAAAAAAACAATAATAAAAATCTGTATTGTTGGCCATAAAGTCGAAAATTTAGACAGTACATCGAAAACTCGGGCCTAAAGATAATAAATGCCGACAAAAAAATCAAAAATTTCAACAAACAAAACTCGAAAATACCGGAAAAAATTTGAAAAATCTCGCATATAAATCAATTATTCAGGTTATAGATATTTTGACCAAAATCATATCAAAAATTTGGAACTAGAATTAAAAATTCGGCCCGAAAAATAAAAAATGCCGACCAAAAAATCATAATTTTTAACAATTAAATCGAAAATTTATGTCAAAATAAAGAATATTTAGTGCGAAAGATCAAAAATCTAAAATAGAGGTCAAAAATCTAAGAAATAAAAATTCTGCTCGAAAAATCAAAAATACGGACCCAAAAAAAGAAAATGTTAACAAGTAAATAGAAAATGTATGTCATAATAAAGAATATTTAGGTCAACAGATCAAAAATTTAGACCCAAAAGAATTGAAAATACATGTCAAAAATCTAAAAATTAAAAATTCGGCGGGAAAATTAAAAATGTGTGCCAAAAAGTCGAAAATTTAAACAATAAAATCGCAAATTTAGGGCAAAATAAAGAAAATTTAGACAAAAAAAAATTGAAAATACCGTCTTAATAATAAAAAGTGCAGAATATTCCAGCAAGAAAATGGTTTAAATTAGTCTCAAAAATTACTCTATTGTTCAAAATAATTTTCCATTTTTTTTAATAGGAATTTTTATTTTTTTTTTAAAGGAAAATATATATTTTTTTTCTCTTTAATCGTCCAAAAAAAGTGAAACTAATTTGAAAAAGAATTCAAATACAACCATTAACTTTGTTGGGATCACCTTATTGTTTCAGCTTTTGCGCCGGCAGTTTCGACAACTTTAGATTTAGTAGACACATTTAAATAATTCAAATAAAGCAATTCACTTGGTTAGTATCACTCTCAGTAGCGGCTCGTGTTGATGGTACTTTTACAATATATAATATATTTTTTTGAGGAAAGAAAGAACGATTCATCTTCATAGTCCAAGATTAGTTTGAGTTGTAAAGTAAAGGTTCATAATTTCAAACAAGCTGAAAATATGATTTATGTGTACTTTCGATTTATCGTGCGTTTACATTTTATCCCAGACATGCACTAAATCTGTAACACCTAACCTCATCAACATTCAAAAAGAATTTTAAGAATTAATTAAAAATTCTTGCTGAGCTCAGAACTGGGGGTAGTGCCATGGCTCCTTGGCCCTATATGACGAGCCGCCCATGGTTTTCCTTGATGATGATGATGATCATGATGGTTTTTGGAGGGCGACCAAATGGTCGCAGCACTTAGACCATTCGTTGGTTCTTTGTGCCACCTCCTGAGCCCTACTCCTCAAGCCAACCCAAACTTCTTGTGAAGTCAAGTAGTTGGCCGTGTGGAGTGTTGCCCAGTTGTGACCAATCTGGCCACTCCTCTCCGAATACGGACCACCCGAGTTGTTTGAGTGACTCACATTCACACAGGATGTGTCTTAGGGTCTCCTCTTCTTGCTCGCATTTCCGACATAGGGGATCTTTTACCATCCCTATGGTATGGAGGTGCTTGTTTAGTTTGCAGTACCAAGTAAGGGCACCGATTAGCAGCCGCAAACAACTTCTTGGTAATTCGATGTATTTCCTGCTCAGCTTCGGTGTTGGTGAGTGGATGAATTTTTTGGCGACCACATACTTGTCGTAGCCATTCCATTTTGTGTTCTTCAAGGAAGTTTCTTTTAAGTATTTGGGAGATAGTGGGTGGTGCCAGTGGCAAAGCCTCAGTCATAGTAAAGTAATGTAATGGTACATTTAGAGTTATCAGATCTGAAAGCTGTAGTACCGTTGTCACGTAAAAATTCTTCTGTATAAACATGAAACGGATTATTTTCATATGACCTTGTACTCGCTATTCAAGGTCAAATTATACTATTATTTAATACGTCATTGAAAATCCTACAACCTTTGTATGAAATTTTTTTTCCAAAATATGTATTTTTAGAAGTACCCAAATAGGTTTTCCGAAATTTTGAATACGTTTCCACGGGATCCCAATAAAAATTTATTTTTATTTAGGATTGTTAAAGTGATGCACTTGGTTGGATCCATTTTTTTTATATTTTATATTCCTCTAAACGAGAACCAAATTCAACAAAAAAATTCTTTCCTACTACGTTTCTAAAGTCCCAAGACATACATTCTGAAAGATTAGTTACTCGAAATTTGTGGTTGTCCTTTATTTGTTTTAATGTAATGATAAATGCGCATTTACTTCTAAATATCATTTACTATAACTGCATTCCTCCTTATTAAAAGCCGCAGCACGTTCTTGCAACAATAAATTAATTAGCGCAGTGTCGTCGCTATAATATCCCCTCTGGAGTCTGCCCCAAAATTATAATAAACTGCTCTGTTGTTATTACGTTTCAATCTATTTTTATGTGCGTCGTTTATCCATCCCCACTCAGTATATTGTGGGAGGGGGGTCATCCGATAATTTCTTATAGGCCATTAGGGGCGCCGATCTCTATGGAAATACATCATTAAATCTTAATAAAGGTGCGCTCTGTCGTCGAGGAGTTTATGAAAGGGGACTCGCAATAAAAACGGTAATTATGTTTTGAACGTCGAGGGCGTGCGTCTTATTTAGGGACTGCTAACACTCGGCAATAAATCTAATAAATGGAATAGGAAAAATATAACCGTTGGATAATATTATTATATCTGCAGCTATAAATTTAACGGATTAACTGAAGTTATATTGAGCATTAGCAAAATTTGCAAAATTTAACTGACTACTCATCCTTTATCCTCGCGTTTGTTTATCATACATATTTAACTTTGGCTCTTGCAATTTTCAATACTCTTTGCATCGCCATTATTTGTTGTTGCCTATTGCTTACTATTTCTTTTGTAGTGTTAAGGGGGTCACTTCCATAAAAATAAACAACATAATCGTTTTTTTATCGTCGATTTTGATTCCACACTCAATTATGCGTATAAAAAAATTTATTTTACATTTTTCCGATTAGTAGAAGAGATCGAAATTTTTAAGCAAAGTGGGGGAGGCGAGCTCTCGTACAGACTATTTTTCAATTTTTTTACCCCTGAAAAATTAACTTTTTTGAGTTTAGGTACACTTTTCTTCAAAACTATAAAAGCTATGAACACGTTTTTTTTGTTTTAAATGTGGTATAGATACTCACCAGTAGGGCTGAGATTATTTCGATATGTTGAGGGGCGGATTTTTCAATAACAGAGAGAACTCGATCAACTGGAAAATAGTATATTACACAACATGTGAGGAAAATGCTCCTTTCTTCAACGAGAGAAACATTTTAAACACGAGCGCTTGCTTTTTCGCATCAACAACACGTTCATCTCCCACTACTATTTTCTTGTTTTTACTTTCTCCATTACCAAGTACGAGAAAGTATTGTGACCGTGATTTTTTTTTCAAAAATTTTTTTTACGGAAATATCTGTTTTGGGGTCCCTAGATGCCATTTCAACAATTTCTGGAAAAAAAAAAATTGTGTCTGTGTGTGTGTGTGTGTGTCTGTCTGTGCGCGCTGTATCTCAAAAACTAATAGACCAATTGATATGAAACTTTGAACATAACTTTTATTTGATAATCCAAAGAACTGAAAAGCTTTTGGTAAAATTTCGTACACCGGAAGTGGGTGTTTACCTTAACTGTTTTTTGTTTTTTGCCAATATTTTCTTAAATATGAAAAATATCACAAAAACATTTTGACAAATATTGAAGACAATAAAGAAATTCAATTGTTTTGTTTGAAAACATTTTTCATAAAATCATTGTTATTCGAGAAAAAAATTTATTAATTTTTTTTTCATTTTTGGTATACAATTATGAAACGCTAATAGTTACAGCAAATTTATGTTAATAATAATTGTAGAGAATGCTAAAATGAACAATTTATGAAGAATAAGCTTTTTTCGAAATCTCTTTAGTTTTTGAGTAAACTGAGATTTTTAATTTGAAGTACATTTTTCCATCTTTCATAATTTTGACGTTTTAAACGTCAGTTTTATCCGAGTCTACGAAACGTTCGATGCACACTTAAAATATGATTTAAATTGAAAATAAACCATGGAAGCGTAAATATAAATGATACCATCAAGTCGGAGAAAGTAACATGATGGCCACATCACCATTTTTTCTCTACATAACAGTCTGTGTGTAACTGTGCGCGCTGTATCTCAAAAACTAATACAGAAATAACCATAAAACTTTGAACATTTGTCTTATTTAAGAATCCGAAGAACTGAAAAGCTTTTGGAAAAATTTCAATAACAGTTTTTTGTTCTTTTAGCCTTTTCGGGACTTTAGGATAATGTTTTCTGAACTTTTTTTAGGTCTTTTTTAAGGACATTATTAAAAGACCTTTCTTTGAGGATTCTTTTTCAGGACTTTTTAAGAAATTTTTTTCAAGACTTATTTTTAGGACTTTTTCTTTTAGGAAATTTATTTTCGTGATTTCGTTTCAATTTTTTTTTTCAGAAATTTTTTTCTCGGGACGTTTTCGGGACTCTCTTGAGAACCCTTTGTTGAGGACTTAGTTTCGGGATTTTTTTCTGAACAAATTTTTTCGAATGTTCTTTATGGCATTTTTTAGAATTTTTTTTTATGACCTTTTTAAGGACTTTTTCAGATATTTTTAGCATTTTTTTTTCAAGACTATTTTCAAAACTTTTTATTTCAGGAATTTTGTTAAGGACTTATTTTAGGCCTTTTTGCAGGACTTTTTTCGGGATTTCTTTTTCAGGGTAATTTCTTCAGATCGTTTTAAGGACTCTTTACAATGCCTTTTTTAGAAATTCTTTTGTTTATTTTATAAAGATGTTATTTTCGGGGCAATTTTTCGACAATTTTTTTATGATATTTCATCAGGACTCTTTTTCTGAACTTCCTCAGGACTAATTTTAGGACTTTCTTTAAGGATATTTTAGGACTCTTTTTCGGGACATTTATTTCTGGTATTTTGTATGAAGACTTTTTCACGGCTTTTATCAGGACTCTTTTTTTAAGATTTCATCTCCAGGAGTTTTTTCGAGACTTTTTTTAAGAACCTCTTGCTCAGGACTTCTTTTCAGGATTATTTTAAGAATTCTCTTCGATACATTGTTTCAGAATTATTTTCCTGTAAAGGACATTCTTTATAGGATTAATTCAAGACTCTTTTTGGGATTTTTTTCAGGACAATTACTTCAGAACTTTTTCAGGTGTTTTAAATTTTTTCAAAAATGTTTTTTTAGCATTTTTTTACAATGTTATTTTCATAAATTACTTTTGACTTGCTTCTCAGACCATTGTACTCTGCTGAAATAAATTATTTACTTACTTATTTACTTACTTAGTACATAACTCTTTTTCAAGACTGTTATTACACGACATTTTTTCAGGATATTTTATCAGGACTCTTTTTCTGGACTTTCTTCGGGACTTTTTTCAGTACTTATTTTAGGATTTTCCTTCGGGACTTTTTTAGGCCTTTTTTAGGACTTCTGTCAGGACATTTATTTCTGGTGTTTTATGTGAAGACTTAATTTTTCAGGACTCTTTTTGCAGTACTTTTTTCAGGATTTTTCACGACTCTTTTTCCCAACTTTTTTTCAAGACTTTATGTCCAAAACTGTTTCTCCAGAACTTTTTTCAGGACATGTTTTTGTCAGAACTCTTTTTCGCGACTTTCTTTCACAACTGTATTTCTGGTCTTTTTGAAGGACCTGTTTTTCAAGGCATTTTTTTGTCAAGACTCTTTTTTCGGGACTTTTTATCAGGACTTTTTTATCGGGACTTTTATCAAGACTTTCTTGTTCAGGACTTTTTAATCAGCACTATTTTTAGAAATCTTTTTTTTTTCTTGTCCAGGACTTTTATTTGTTTTTAGGACTTTTTAATGCGAACTATTTTTAGAAATCTTTTTAGGGCTTTTTTTAACATTATTTTTAGTTTTTCAGTACACTTGCGGTAGAGATTATTAGAATTTGAAACGTAATTTTTCATTTTTACCTTTCATCATTTTGAAGTTGCAATCATTTGATCATGTGAAATGCTCGATTTAAAATATTATTTCAATTGAAAATAAACCATGAATCTATAAATATATATAACTATTATACCAAATCTGAGAAAGTAACATGAAGGCCACATCACCATTTTTTTTCATGTCATAATTCTGATTCCAATTAATATTTTTTTGATTCGCCAACAAGTGTACGTAACAATTACATTTTTCTAATGGAAAACGGCCGAGGAAGTGACCTCCTTAAATTAACGTATTTTTTTTGTAAAAATAATGCAGTTATAAAATTATTATAAATAATCGTGTCTGAGTAATCTAAAATCAAACCACCCTTTATTCTTAAAAACAAAGAAAGCTGTACAACGGCAACATCAATATTTATAGTAAAAATTACTATTAAAATTACATTGTTTTCAATTATAAACTCTGGACGATCACGAGTTAATAATGTTTTTAATACTTTTGTGAAATATTTTAAAATTGTTGATTGCTTTTACCGGTCAGTGTATAATACAATATTTAAGTAATAATATTTACGAAACGCATTACCAAATAGTTCAACACTATGTGGTATACAACATGTCGCTTGCAAAAAGAGACATTGTTTACACTACTTGATGTATTCCATCGCGGCAGTCACATTTTCCGAACACTGATTACACTGCTACAATAATTAACGTCAGTCAAAATGATTGGCGCCGTCAAGGTTTCCATGTTATTGTTAGCAATAATAGTAAAACCCTAAATATGTCCACGTATACATTGATTTTCGTTGATTAAATTAAAATAAAACGAAAGATATTTTCAAGCAGTATTTTATTTTGCACGATACAAATTTTGAAAATAAATTGCCTAATCGCAATTCAATAGAGAATTTTTTAATGAAATAAGGAGTGCTTCAAATGTTTTTGTTTTCCTGCAGAAGTTATAACCGCGAGTGGTATTTGTTTAGACAATTCAACGAATAAAGCAAAACTATCTGTGATTTCAAAACGTTTAGTTGTCATAGTGAAGGTAAATGAAGTTTATCCACTTTCAAACTTCTATCTACCTTTTTATCTTCTTACTAAGTTTTATCTACCATTTTATCCGCTTGCAAAATCGCTTACTTGGCACATTTTTATACATTAACTAGCTGACCCGACAGACGTTGTCCTGTCTTTACTATGAATATTGAATTCGAATTCGTATAATTAATAAAAAAAATATATGTTCAAAAACATTGTGTTTATTATTGTAATGCTCTATGATACACAACATTCTTCGTTTTATTCTCTGCCAACGTAATCAATTGATTACGCCGTCCGTGCATAACCCTTTAAAATCAAGCAAGGTAACTGGTGCATGGTCTATATATATTAAGACAGATAACTGGTGATGAACGACGGCTCCGCTGCGCTGTGCCGTTGTCAATATGTAGCTTATTACTGGTGACGAACAACGGCTCCGCTGCGCTGCGCCGTCATCCATGCATGTCCGTGCATGATCCATATATATGGTGACGATAATGGCCGAAAACGGCTTAGGCCCTAAACGTTAGTGAGTGCTGTTTACGGGGTGAAAAGTGACACCGGTAGACGCCTGGTCAGAATAACTGATCGTAGTCGATCGCCAAGAGTAGAAAATTATTAAAGTACTAAAATCGCTATTAAAAAATAGGGGTTGGCGGTATAAAGGTGAAAATTTAGGGTTGTATGTATTTTTTAATGCCGAATCATAAAAAAATTAAAATTTTGTCAAAAAATAAAAAAAAAATGTTGCGGTGGACCACCCTTATCACTTAAGGGTATGAAAAATAGTTTACGTCCTATTCTCAGACCTACTAAATATACACACAAAAATTCATAAGAATCGGTCAAGCCGTTTCGGAGGAGTTTTGTTACAAACACTGTGACACGAAAATGTTATATGTTAGATTGAATTATTGCAGCAAAATGTTACCTTCGGAAGGTGAGAGCCGAAACTCTGGACCGACAGCTTCCCTCGCTGACGAACCTCTGGTTACCCGGTGTACCTGGAGTAACTCCTGCCGGGTTCCATGGCTCCTGGACCTGAGAGCTGTGCGCCTATCTTCCGAGCGACTACCTGGTCGAGCAGACCCCATGGGTTCGTCTCTACTTTTTCGCAAAGCTTTTGGTTTTTACCTTGCGGAGGTGCTATTTGACCTGCCTATGAGTGACTACGAGCTCCTCGGAAAGCCTATCCCAGGCGTATGTGTGTTGTGAACGCATATTGCAACCCTGTGAAGCTCCCTAAACTCCGAGTTCTATCAGTAGGACGGTCTCCTGCCCTCGATTCTCGTTCGTGAAACTGCGGATGCGCATGCTCACTGCAGCTTGGAGGATACCTGGTTAGCCGCCGTCTCGGCAGAAACATCTAGAGGTAGCGTGGTGAAATTTAGCGTCTCCCTCAGCCGGCCAAGGTCAAGCCTGCCCATGGCCAAAGCTGTCAGAGAGGTTAAACCACGTGTCCTGCTGAATTCTAACCATCAAGCGTGTACATTATGTACAGGGTGGCCCATCTATCTGTTGCTTTTTGAAGTATCGATTATTTCGGCTTTGACAGCTCGAATGACTTTGCCAATGTGTCAAATATTTAGTAAAAGGTTTTCGGTTTACGAAATGTGTTCGAGCCAATTAATATTTATTTGATTAATGAATTAGAAATGCATATTGTTGAGCGCTCCCGAAAAAAGGAGGTTTGTGGCCATCGCGAATAAGAGAGTGTGTTTGGTTCTGTTCCGAAGACGAACAACGCGGCTTATATTTTGTTATAATTGCCCGAATTTTTTTGCCCGCAAATATCGATTGTTGAGTGGGTAGAGTTTTGGGTTTGGCATTCTGAGTCCGCAGAGGAGGAGCGGGACCACGTGGTTGACGTCGTTTCAAAGGAACTACACCCTACGGTATTCGGCGATCCCATCCTCGAAATCCTCCTCAATTTACTCAATTTATCGCCCTCCTTTATTTCCCCGAATAACGCAAGTTACGGTTGGATCCGGAGAATTCCGGCGTGGAAACCAGGTGAGTGTTTTTTTTATATTTTCGTCCAACGGAAACCGAGAAGTGCATTCCTCGGCGGATTCAGAAGGCTTCGATTGTGTGTCAAAAATTATAGTCCATTGTTAACAAAATGTTTAAGTTTACGCTCGAAGAAAATTGGGAAATATTGAAAACTTACTTCCAAAATGGTGAGTCTTCAACCGAAACTGCAAGAAAAATGCGCACAAAATTCGGAAAAAATAAAGCGCCTTCCAGGCAGTTTGTGGCTCGTTAATGGACAAAGCAACGCATTCCCGTGCTCGTCCAGTGCGCTCAATCGAAAATATTGCTGCTTTTGCCGAAAGTGTGAGTGACAATCCATCAAAATCAACTCAACACAGCTCGCAAGAATTGAACATTTCTGACACGTCCCTTCAAAGAATTTTGATGAAAGACCTCAGTTTGAAGCTGTACAAAATTCAATTGTTGCAAGAGCTGAAGCCGCACGACCATCCGATGCGATTTTGGTTCGCCCAATAGGCCGAAGAACGCTTGATGGAAGATGAGCATTTTTATCGAAAAATCGCATTTGGGACTCAGAGAATCCACACGTAATCCACACGTAATCCAACCAACCGTCTTTTTTTTATAGCAATTTTAAAATGTAACTTTTTCGTGGGACACCCTATATATATTCACACTCGCTGACTCTACTTCAGGCTTGTATTCGCCAGGTTGTGAGGATAGAGGAGGGATAGGGGAGGAATGAATTAACAGGTGTTTAAGTGCCTACACAGTGGCAGCGGCAGTTGTCTATTTCTTACTTTCGACTGTTTTTAGTGCTCAGATGGCTCAACGAATCAAGTTGCAACCATGAGAACTTTTCATCAGGATGCCGTAAACTACAAATTCCCAAAATTTCAGCCAAATCCACCGAGACCCATTTTCCATAAGGTTTGTACGGGGTCCTTTACAATTAAAAAAAATCAAATTTTGCCATTCTTCTGTCTTCTTTATGTCCGTCTGCGGTGAGGTAGGTCATACACACCTACCTCTCGCGCCGCTTTATCTGCATTCCCTCGGCATCGGCACAGTAGTCACTGCATCCGGATCCGCTAGTTGGCACCAGCAGCCGCCCACTCCCTGGTTTCTTCCTCTTCTGGTTGTCCATCCTCCTCGTTATCTCTGCTCGTCTGCGAATATGACTCCTTTTGTTCCCTTCTACGATGAAAAGTCATTCTCAGCGATGATAGGTCTTTTATATATCGACTTCTCCGTGGTGTTGGTCCTTTTCTGCGACGATAGGTCCTCTTGTCCTCTTCTTCTTCGTCGGTTACGATGAGTTCTCTTGTTCGCTTCTAAGAAACGACCCTCTTCTGCTATGATGCGTTCCTTTTCTCTGGTCCCCTTTTAACAGCCAATCGTAGACTCACAGGATTTTCTGCCGAAGAAGTGTTCATGATCCATGTTGAAACTCAGCTTTTTTACACCGCATCTGTGACAATTCTTGCACCTACCCTCTCCTTTGCAATCTGTTGCGAGTTGACCTGCATTCCCTTTAGGCTGGTGGTCTAGTGTCTGCCCTTTACTTAGCATTCAGACCGACCTCCCTGATGGATTTTTCCACCAAAAAGCGACCGTTGCCCTTGCTGGTGCCATCGACTGAGATTATTCTGAGCGCTAGGCCATATTGGTGCAGTCATTCTACAGCTAGGCTTCACACGATTGAGTCCAGGACCGTTGACAACTCTTCCACTGCGGTATCTTCTTCCAGGCCCTTTACCTCTGCTATAGTCTATATCGACCTCTCCGTGGTGTTGGTCCTTTTCTGCGACGATAGGTCCTCTTCTACGAAACGATCGTCTTCTGCTATGATGCGTCCTCTTTTCTGGTCCTCTTTTAACAGCCAATCGTAGGCTCACAGGATTTTCTGCCGAAGAAGTATTCATGATCCATGTTGAAACTCAGCTTCTTTATACTAGTTTACACCGCATCTGTGATAATTCTTGCGCCTATCCTCTCCGTTACGATCTGTGGCGAGTTGCATTCCCTGTAGGCTGCTGGTCTAGAGCGTCTGCCCTTTACTTAGCATTCAGACCGACCTCCCTGATGGATTGTTCCACCAAAAAGCGATCGATGCCCTTGTAGGTGCCATCGACTCAGATTATTCTAAGCGCTAGGCCATATTGATGTCAGTTTACAGCTAGGTTCTCTTGCTTCACTCGATTGAGTCCAGGACCGTTGACAACTCTTCCAAACTGCCTCCATTACTGTGCGAATATGGTCGATGCGTAGCACACTCTCAAGAAGTGTTCAGAGTGGGCGAGAGAAAGGGATAGGTCACTCTAGGAACGGCATGTACTCTGGTCTCGTCCCCAATGATTATGGAAGGCCGCGGGGATCTTCGTGAGGGTGGTCCTTCTACGGAAGGAGAAATAGCAGCATAACAGTCTGTTCCCTGTTGTGCCATGGTGGTAATCTAATTTTATCCTTCCGTGGAGGTGGCACCAGGTGAAGCATGCCATCGCAATACCATTGGTGTTTTGCTTCTCGGAGGACAATGCTAGCTCGCTTGCAAATAATATGCCTCCCCAAAAAAATGGATCCAAAATTCGTCCAATAACAGGTTTTCAAATTTTTTGAGGGATTTTGAATCTCTATAATCTTTGACAATGCTTACGATATTTAAAACACACATTATAAAAAGCAACAGTTGTTTATAATTTGATTTCTATTTAACACTTTATGGCTTAAGTAAGCCTACTAGGTGGGAGCATAATACTGGAGTGCAAGCAAGCTCTAGACAAACTCGCCGCAACCAACAGAGTCACAATATCCTGGATTAAGGGACATTCAAATAATGAAGGGAACGACTGGGCCGATAGGCTAGCCAAAAGGGCTGCCCTGAAAAGGGAAGGCTCTAAGGCTTTGCCACTGGCACCACTCACTATCTCCCAAATACTTAAAGGAAACTCCCTTGAAGAACACAAAAAGAAATGGCTACAAACTGACTGAGTATGTGGTCGCCAAAAAAATCATCCACTCACCAACACCGAAGCTGAGCAGAGAATACAATGAATTACCAAGAAGTAGTTTGCGGCTACTAATCGGTACCCTTAGTGGGCACTGCAAACTAAACAAGCACCTCCATAACATAGGGGTCGGAAATGCAAGAAGAGAAGACCCTAACACATCCTGTGTGAATGTGACTCACTGAAACAACTCAGGTGGTCCGTATTCGGAGAGGAGTGGCCAGATTGGTCACAACTGGGCAACACTCCACACTTTACAAGGAGTTTAGGTTGGCTTGAGGAGTAGGGCTCAGGAGGTGGCACAAAGGACCAACGAATGGTCTAAGTGCTGCGACCATTTGGTCGCCCTCCACATCATCTGGCGGACAATACCCGCTGCCAATTTTATTGTGAACAGGTGGGATGCATTAAATAATCCTGGATTTTTTTTAAAGTTTTGCTTGTGTATACTTTTAAAAGAATAACAAGCTGGCACTCTAATCTTCATATGGGTACGTTGAGAATTAATTACTAGTCTCACAACCTATAAATTACGTACGACTATTATTTAGTAATTCAAATCGATGCAACTATTTCACCTGAAGCGTGTTTTTTTGTATAAACAGAAGCTATTACGTTTAAATTAATTTCTGCGGTTGTTTAAAGATAAAGGTAGAAATCCATGTAATTCTCGTGCAAGTGGAGGAAATTGATAGCTTCCCGGATATTGCATGCATTTAAATAAATTAATCCATCCGCGAAACTGTTCCGTAAATTGTTTCATGATTAATTAAGCCACCAATAATGTCCTCCGGCAGTGAAACCGTAGTCAAACAGTGATTGCAGAACATTCCCGGCTGCCAATCAATACTCATTTGAGGTAATGTTAAAAGAACAACTTTGCTCGTATAGTAAACCATTTACATTAATGGTATATATAAATCATTCATTTGGTGATTACGATAAATTGGTAGCACAACAGGTAAATACATGCGTTTTAAATTATTACCTACAGTAGATGTGGTTTAGGTACATAAAAACACGCCTACTCTGTTACTTTAGAGGCAATCTTAGTATGTAATTCCGTATCTTATTTGAAATTGCTTCTATAGCATTGTTCGTGGTTTAAATAAAAGGCGAGCATGTCGATTTAATAAAAGTTATTAAAAATATAATGGCATTAAAACTCGGCTGGAGAAAGGTGGATTGCATCTATCATAACCTTAAGAATAGTGACGACTGCGTACGGCGCGTGTTTGCCAGGTCTCGGACGTAGTTGCCTCTAGTACTGGTTATGACTTGGACAAGTGAGCACATACCTGTCGTTGAAAAGTTGCCCAGATTGAGGCTGTTGTTTAAACAAGCCCTACTAATTTATACTTATAGGTATACTTTCATTAATTTTTTTTTTAATCCTGTTTCGTCATACGAGAATCTTGGAACGATTTGTGAAAAATATCAGTAGGACAACTGATTTAAGTAGATTTAACGTGCCGTAACTGAACTTATACTTTATAATCCCATTTCGGGTGCATGATTTTCACTTTTAGAATTCCTATTCCTACTAACATCTAGATGTTGTCCTACTGAGGTTTCAGTCCAAACTATTTACTTTGTTAAATTGGCCAATAACTTACTTCAGTGCACTGGTGAGATAAGTAATGATAAGAACTTAGATGCAAATATATAGCATTCATAGTAAACACTGTTTCATCCAAATGTTCCCCCATTGGTGTAGCATTGGGGAGCCGCATCAGTCTCTTTGGGGCGACGGCAGTATCGCATTACGGTCCAGACAATTTAGATAATGAACGCCTCGTAACTAATTTACATTCGAAACGATAGCGATGCAATTTATACACAGTGCACACAGTATCAAACACGGCGCGCCGAGGCATTATTATTACGCCGTTAATGTTTGCCGGACTCCTTACAATTAACGGGAACTTAGTCCGCTGTATAATTACTATTTGAGTTTGAAATTGGACGATTGTGTCGGATCGATTTACAAGTTAACTTCCGCTAATGAAACCCGGCACGTTTCATTGCGCTGTTCAACAATAGGCGTTCATATTCGGTTGCATTTTGTAGCTGTGTGCATGCACCATTTAATACCCGCATTGTGGGGTGGTGTAATTTACATCAAAGGTTATTTTTAAGGACGCGGAATTATATAATTGCGAAAGTTATGAACCACATAGAAAGTTTGCAGGCATGATATTTGGTAAACCAACGGGTAAAAAGTAATAAAGGCGAAAAAAAGGAAATTGTATTGTTGGTATTTAGAGGCCCTTGCTGATAAATCTGCAGCAGAACATAGATTCAGAAAACTGTTCATCAATTAATTGTTATTTACATATACTGGTTTGAATGAAAAATGCAACACCAAGAAAAACAGCCAGAATTTATTTAATTTTTCTACAATTGATGGCTTTCGGTATAAAAAGTAACTCATTAAAATTTCAATAAAAAACTCCTTCGTCAAACCTCTGTTTAGGATGATTTTATATACGAAAATTAGCAATATCAAATGGTGTTTTTATAAACATGGAACAATTTGGATTAGTTTTCTCGTGATAATAGTGCGAAGAACATCATTTAAAATGCCCAGAGTTCGTAACCGTCGAAATTTTGTACAACTAGGTGATTTCGAGCGAGGTCGTATTATTGGCATGAGAGAGGGAGGTCTTTCGTTTAGAGAAATTGCCAATAGAATGGAACGTGACGCAACCATAGTAATGAGGTGCTGGCGAAGATAGTCTGAGGAAGGTTTTCATGGACGTCGAAGAGGATCTGGAACACAGCGAAGAACGACAGACCGCGAAAAACGCAGGTTGAGACTTTTTGCGATAAGAGAAAGATTATCCACTACGCGGACCATTGGAGGGATACATTAAATGTTAGAATCTTAATGGCATCGATATATCATCGAATACGGAGTTTTGGAATGCGTAGTTACCGTCCTTTTTGTTGCCTTCCCCTGACTCCACGTCATAGAGCTTCTAGGTTGGAATGGTGTAGAGAACGGGTGAATTGGAAACAAGAATGGCAACAAATTCTGTTCACTGACGAATCCAAATTTTGTTTGTGGGCCAACGATGGACGTAGACGTATCAGACGTTTCCGCGGGGAACGCAGAAAATGGACTTCGCGCTTCCTCGGCATACTGCTCTCACGCAGGTAGTGATGATTTGGGGTGCCATCACGTATGGTGGTAGGTCCCCTCTAGTTTTTATTCTTGGCACCCTAAATGCTTGGCGCTACGTACAGACTATTCTAGAGCCCGTTGCACCGCCGTACTTACAAGGGTTGCAAAACCCTATCTTTCAGCAAGATAATGCTCGCCCATATACAGCAAGGGTAACAATAGAGTGTTTAGAAGAAGCTAACGTTGTAGTGCTTTCATGGCCTTCTCGTTCACCAGACCTTTCGCCCATCGAACATGTTTGGGATATGATAGGCGTCAGACTAGGAAATTTACCTCGTGCCCCAGACACGTTGGACGAACTTCGTTTCCGGATTCAGGAAGCTTGGGATGAGCCACCCCAAGAATATATTGATCACCTCATTCAAAGCATGCCGAACCGCGTGAATGAGTGCATTAGATACAACTCATTATTAAAAAAAAATGCTTGTGCAAGTAAGTTTTTCAACTGAAATTTTGATCGTTTACTTGAGACATTCAAACACAACTTCTGTGAAATTTTTGTTATCTGACCATAACTTCTTGGTGTTGCATTTTTCATTCAAACCAGTATATTTAGTACATTACATGTACATTTATAAAGGAACATAATTCATAGCTGAAAGTCACATCAATCAATTAATATTGGTACAGTAAGGCACTAGATTTTTGTTTGTTTTAGATAATGATGTAAAAATCGAAAATAAAAATTATGAAATCAATCAATATGTCGACAGATCTTGTTCGAGGAAATTCATGCGCCTTTCAATTCATGGGTGACTGCGATTCATTTCTTTTTGGAACATACCGCACTTAAATGCTGACACTATTCAAATCAATCTGAATGTTTAGTAAAAAAAAAACATCTGCCGGAAAAGTCCTCTTCTCCGCTTTGGAGGATAAATAATTTTAAGCAAGGAATATCTATTACTATACAATGTTACGGTTTTTAAACATTTCTAAAGGTTCGAGCTACAATTGCGGAACACGCAGTAGAAAACTTTCAAAAGTTGTGATGTTTTTACAAGAAAGGGCCCCTGCTCACAAATCATTTTTCATCCTGCAAAAACTAATAAAATGTAATTAAAAGGACATAGATTTAGACTGGCCCTCTGGCAACCGTTGCTAGACAGACCAGGTGGTGAGTGCAGTGGGACCTAGTCCCGATCCACCAGTGACGGTTCGCGGGTTTTTTTCTGGTACGGCCAAGGAACAAGAGGCGCTAATACAGATAGGTGCGGTCACGCAGCCAGCCGTCTCTACAACTGACCCTACCTATCTGTATTACCACCTCTTGTTCCTCGGCCGTACCAGAAAAAACCCCGCGAACCGTTACTGCGATCCACAGACACGGGACTTAGGACAAGCGGAGAACCGGAGTTACAGAGGCACAAGTGAGGACCTCGCTGGTAGTACGCATGGCTAGAGGGGTTAGGGGAACAAGACAGGAGCTAGTGAAAAAAAGAAAGCAAGGGACAACACAACAGAGTAGCACCACCGGCATACCGTGGAGCGAGGGAACAAGCAGAGGGGTAGAGTCTTCCCTCTCTGCAGCACCAACAACATGGCATCAGCAGTGGAAAATAGAACGCTCACCAGGATTGTGGTAGATACAGCCGGGTCCATCCATGGAGAGATTCTAGACCGCCTTAAGAAGGGCTTACGAGAGGGGCCAAACACGAAGACGGTGTCATCGGTCAGAAGAATAAATAGTCCGGGAGTTATTGTCACTTTTAATCAAGTAATTTTATGCACGCTGGATTTTATACCGGTGGTAGTTCCTATTTTGTTCATAAGGTATCCGACCGTCAGACCCTCCACTTGCGGTGGGTAGAGTTATGGTAGGCTGCAGAACTTGTCAAGAAAAGTTTTCCAATTAGTTATTATTTGCATGCTGAAAATTGTTGAGGTAAATATTTCCTAACTATAATTCATAAGAAAAAACTCGTCAGACCCTTGTCTGGGGGTGGAATGTCCGCCAGTTACGCGGTAAACTGTGAAAATGAAGTCATAGTACGCAGGTTGAAATTCATTCAGGTGACAGTTCACATAATATGAAAATAATCATGTTTGCAGTTTATTCGACATGACAATAATCGTCAGTCGGCATCAGAGTGGTGGAAAGTCCGTCAGCTGGACCGCAAAAGATGGCGCGCGCTCAATGCTGCTCTTCACTTCGGAGGCCCAACTAACAAGTTCTGCAGCCTACCACCGCTCGTAGAGGGTCTGACAGTCTGACCTTATGAACAAAATAGGAAGTACCAGTGGTATAAAATCCAGCGTGCATAAAATTACTTGATTAAAGGTGACACTACGTCCTGGACTAGAAGCTTAGGGGATCGCGGTGCCGGCTGGGGCTAACGTGCAGAGGCTCCTCCGGGCGATAACAGGCATTATGAGCAACTACAAGTTCTGGGAAACTTGGGGAAGCAAGGACTTTCTTTTTTAATTAAAAGGAAAGATGGTTAATAGGAATTCGGGTTAGGGAATATTGTATGATTTGGGATATTAGCTTAGGCAACGTAGGCCATTCATCCACAACCGGTTTTTAAATATATTTTCATTTTTGAAATGAAATGGACAACCACTAAACATCTATGTCCTCGCTGGAATTCGAACCCAGGACCCCCTGCATTAGTTCTGACGCATTAACGCACGCGGCTAGGAGGCCGGCGAGCAAGGAGATAAAATATCTCGAGAGTGACACTACGGCCATAGCTACCCCAGCGGCTCGGGGTCAATAGAATGGCCATAACCTTCGTTTGATTTGTTGGAAAAACCCAAGCAAATGGTTGGCGCATTAATGAAGAAGATCCTGAGGATAGAGTAGTCTCTCTGGAAGGTGCAGGGGCGACTTGAGAAGCCAGCCCCTGTTGAGGATACAGGGTTCATGAGCGCCTAAAAAAGGAGTGCAATGGACTGGACCGCAAGGTGGTCTGTAGGATATGTGATGGAGGGAAGGTGTCACATTCAGGTGGGCAGTGAGTCGACTGATTAAGGAGTTTTGGTTCCATCGATGTTAAAAACGCCTTTAATTTGATTCCGTGGCAAATGATAATGGACGCTCGCGCGAGTAGGGGGGTACCTACCTACCTTATACGTATGGTTGCAAGAGGAATCTGCTCTTGAGGTAATCTTTGGTATTGGAGGAGGCTGAGCTCTTCGGTAATATTTCGCCAAGCTTAGTTCTACGTAGTGATGTATGATGTTACCCTGAGATTGCCACTGCCAGATGGGGTCGGCATGGTGGGTTTAGAGGACGACCTACTGCTAATAGTGAAAAAGGGGGGATGGACAGGAGCTCAGGATGCCATGCACTTACTTGACTACCCAGCCAGTGACAGAAAGAATAATAAAAGCTGGAGGTGGCTGTACACAAGATGGCGGCAGCACGACTATCGCTTAGAATAGCACGCATGACCAATGGAGAGAAGCTTCATCTCCTTGGTCTAAACGTGATAGTGGCTAACAGACTGAAACACCTGGGGGTGGCCATGGAGGCGAACAATTACCACCGCTGTAGAGGAGGCTGCACGTACTAAACGAGCATGGTCATGGTAGTTGCCAAGGCCAAGCTTATTTGCATGTACGGAAAAGGTTACTAAGAGCCCTCCCGCTGAAGGATATAAAAGCCGTCTGGAAATTATATCATGCGCATCAAACCGCACGGTGGACTTTTAGGTTTGTTTTGCGCAGAGTAACTCTAAAATTCGTTAGCAAGGTCAACTTGCGTGTTTTTACTTTCTCCATTACGAAGTACGAGAAAGTATTGTGATCGTGATTTTTTTTCAAAAATTTTTTTACGGAAATATCCGTTTTGGGGTCCCTAGATGCCATTTTAACAATATCTGGAAAAAAAAAATTGTGTCTGTGTGTGCGTGTGTGTGCGCGCGCGCGCTGTATCTCAAAAACTAATAGAGCAATTGATATGAAACTTTCAACATACGTCTTATTTGATAACCCAAAGAACTGAAAAGCTTTTGGTAAAATTTCATACACCGGAAATGGGTGTTTACCTTAACTGTTTTTTTTTGTTTTTTGCCAATATTTTCTTATATATGAAAAATATCACAAAAATATTTAAACAAATATTGAAGACAATAGAGAAATGAGATTATTTTATTTGAAAACATTTTTCATAAAATTATTGTTATTCGAGAAAAAAAAATATATTTTTTTCATTTTTGTTTTATAATTATGAAACGATAATAATTACAGCAAATTTATGTTAATAATAATTGTAGAGAATGCCAAAATGAACAACTTATAAAGAATAAGTTTTTTTCTAAATCTCTTTAGTTTTTGAGTAAACTGAGTTTTTGAATTTGAAGTATAATTTTTCCATCTTTTATAATTTTGACGTTTTAAACGTCAGTTTCATTCGAGTCTACAAAACGTTCATTAAATATGATTTAAATTGAAAATAAATCACGAAAGCGTAAATATAAACGATACCATCAAATCGGAGAAAGTAACATGATGGCCACATCACCATTTTTTTAAATGAAACTGCATTTTTTTATTACACTATCTTCTTCTGCTAATTCATTTAAACAACTGCTATCTGAAACATTTTTTGATTTGCCCCATATTTTTGAGATATTCAAGAATTTTTTTTTTTAATATCTTGGCTTACAATACTTTGAGACTGTTTGTTCGAAGAAAACTTAATATAGGAGATTTTTGAACTATTTTCGGTATTTATTCACGTATCTCACCTTTTAACTACTGAAACAATATACAGGGTGTCCCACGAGGCAGTGGACAGCCGATATC
Organism: Ocypus olens; assembly: GCA_910593695.2. Lineage (NCBI taxonomy): Eukaryota > Metazoa > Arthropoda > Insecta > Coleoptera > Staphylinidae > Ocypus > Ocypus olens. The sequence goes on from OU343051.1 coordinate 17,273,902, forward strand.
TCGAAAACGGTAAGTAGTACGAAAATGAAATTTGGTGGCTTTAAATGGTTTCAAATGATGCCCCTTTCTGCATACATAGATTTCATTTCCGTTTCTCCATTTTTGAGAAAATGACATCAACTTCAGGATTTCAAATGGGACACCCTGTATATTTATGGATTTTTGGAAAGGCGATTGAAAGACAAATACAGCAATGCCATATTATTACGGAGTTTTATTGTAAGATGAGGGAGTATTGTTGAAGTAATAATCGAAATAGATAATCGCGTTGGCATGGATTAACAAAAAAAAAGCGTACAAAAAATTGAAAACGCTTCATGTCAAATGTTCGATGTCAAGTTGACAATACATTCTGATTAAGTGTAAGTTTTGCCTCCCAGTTTTACGTATGACGAGTATGTCGACATGCTCCTTATCCATGGAGAATATCGCAAAAACAGTAGACGCTCTCGAGATTTGTACAGAGTTAGATATCCGAATCGCCAAACTCGGGGCAAAAATACCTTCGTGAAGTTAGTAGAAAGATTGCGCAGAAGTTCTTTTCCGGTTGGAAAGCATGAAACACCCCGAAAAAGGTCAGTTCTAACGGAAGATAACGTTATAAATATTTTGGCATACGCACAAGCGAACCCGCATGTATCTACTAGACTTCTTTCTCAAGAATTAGGAGTCAGCAAATCATCAGTCCACAGAGCGTTGAAATTTAATAAATACCACCCATTCAAAGTTTATCTCGTGCAAGGATTAACACCAGAGGATCCTGGACGAAGATTAACTTTCATTGCTGAAATATTAATCAAACTTGAATACGATCCAAGTTTCTTAAATAAAATATTATGGAGTGATGAAAGTCTATTTCACAACAATGGCATTGTTAACCGACATAACTGCCATTACTGGTCTCCTGCTAATCCGCGTTGGATGGAAGAAACTCATTTTCAGCATATTTGGGCAGTAAATGTATGGTGTGCTTTATTTAATGGTCGTGTGATTGGTCCTTACTTTTATCAAGGTACACTGACTGGCGCTGTATATTTAAATTTCCTTCAAAATGAACTTCCAGAATTGTTAGAACAAATTCCGCTAAATGAGAGAGCAATGATGTGGTGGCAACATGACGGTGCACCCCCTCACTATTCTCGACGAGTGAGTGAGCATATTGATACTACTTTCCAAGGACGCTGTATCGGACGAAATGGTACGATACAATGGCCAGCGCGATCCCCAGATAGTACACCTTTGGATTTTTTCCTTTGGGGATATTTAAAAGATGTCGTATATACCGCACCACCTACAGATCTGGAAGACTTGCAGAATCGAATCGTAGCAGCATGCCGAACAATTACTGCAGATATGGTGAGAGCAACTTTCTCAAGAAACCTTATGGCAAGACTTGAATTTTGTGTTAACGAATCTGGAAATCAATTTGAACATCTTATAGCCTGAGTTCTTGTCGTACAACTTTTATTAATTAGTTTGTTATTTTTGTTTGTTAATTTGTTCGTTGTTTTTATATACATTGTTCTTTTGTTTTTCTAAAAACAATATATGAATAATATGGTATCGCTGTATTTATCTTTCAATCACCTTTCCAAAAATTCATAAATATACGGGGTGTCCCATTTGAAATTCTGAAGTTGATGTCATTTTCTCAGAAATGGAGAAACGTAAATTAAATCTATGTATGTAGAAATGTGCATCATTTCAAACCATTTAAAGCCACCAAATTTCATTTTCGTACTACTAACCGTTTTCGAGATATTGGCTGTCCACTACCTCGTGGGACACCCTATATAAAGTAACTCTGTCGGAGAAAAAATAACAAGATGAAAAGGGGATTAAAACCCAAGTACTATCTTAAGTGCATATTAGATAAAACTGTAACATATAATATAATTACTTTGCGCCCCCATTTTTTACATCGAATGCTGATTAAGGAATGGCTGAACGTGGTCGGCAAAAAATGTAATTTGGTCCCTCCGTAAATTAAAATGTGTCACGTAAAGGCCGAGGACGAGTGAAAAGTTCATCAAAGTAGATTAGACTCTGTTTATGTCGGCCACAAATGGCAGTCGTTACTCCACGTGTTAATTATGCGACAGTGCCGGGGCGCAAAAATTGTCCGCTTTGTTAATATCTGATGTACGCCGCTCGCAAATTACCTTTTCATTTTGTATTTGCGGAAATGGTAAAATAGTAATTATTATTGGAAAACTTCGTTACAAAGCTCAATAAGCTAGCAAACATGTAGCAAAACAATGTTACAGTTTCCAACTGCGATTAATTTATTCTTGAAACACACCGTATATAAATATTATACATCATTATAACAATGAATTGCATGCAATAGTTAGAATTTAAAGAGGTAATTCTGTTGTGAATGATAATTACCAAATAGAAGTTAACCTTTCTTTTAGTAGAGTTAGCAGTCAATAAAAACTTATTAATTATACCGTGTGTTCGTTATTGTTTGATAGCTGCTTGAATTTCCCGCTCCTAAAAAAACTTTTAATGTTGGTACTTACCAGTGGCAGGACTATTAGGGAATTTGTTTTGAACTAAACTATAACAGATGTTCAAATTGTTGCCCATTTTGATCCAAACACAAATTTACCCGGCGTTTCATGTTGTTGAAGACATTTTGTAGAATTTCAGGTGCAACATTGTGCACCGCTTCTGTTATTGTATTGCGCAGTTCTTGTAAAGTGTGGAGTCGATCAGTATACACTTTATTTTTTAAATATCCGGACATAAAATAGTCCAGCGGTGTCAAATCTGGTAAGTGAGGTGGCCATAGATCTTTGCTAATTAACCTATCTCCGAAGAACTGCCGCAGGTTATTTAACGTTGTATTTGCAGTATGCGCAGTAGCTGCGTCCTGCTGAAAGTATCCTTGCTGCAATTCATCATCATGAAGTTGTTCGATAAAAGGATTCAAGAGTAATTCCCGATAGCGAGCTGCGTTATTATTGTCATTAAAAAAATAGGGCCATAGATTCTCCTTCGGGACATTGCCAGCCATACCTTCTGAGGATGTAACGGAACCTCAACAAATATATGGGGGTTTTCTGCAGCCCACACTCTATGGTTTTGCGAGTTCACATAGCCGCTAAGGTGAAACCAAGCTTCGTCACTGTAGAACGTTAAATCTAACAAATCGTCATCATTCAGGAACTCGTTAAACCAATTGCAATACTGCATTCGGCGATGATAATCAGGCGACAGCAACTGTTGAGTTGCAGTTACCTTGTACGGATGTAAATGTAAAATTTTTTTGCAAGCTTTCTGACATGTACCAAGCGATAAATTTGTCTGAGCAGACAAACATCGGAGCGATTTCTTTGGACTTACATCTAGTCTTTGTTGAATATCTGCAACGACTGCTTCCGTAAGGACAGTAGGTCGGCCTGTAGATTTTCCTTTGGAAACGCTGCCGGTTTCATGGAATCTGGTAACAATACGGCGAACATGTTGCACAAAGTAATTGTGACCAAACTCAACATCGGGAAACTGCTCATGAAATTGTTCCTCGCAATTTTGAGGAATAATTCCAACTCCCTTCTGCGTTGCGTGTCCCTGTTCGAAAATATGCTTCAAGGATAAACCTGTTGTGGTGATCTTCGAACGGCATTCTTAACCTAAAATCACATTTCATAATTAAGATTTGCATGTGTTAATGTGGTTATTTTTTAACTTACCAATAAAATATCTGCAGTAAGATGAGATATGGTATAAAACGTAAATGTAAAACTAAATATCTATAGAGCACACACAATCGCACTGACAGTTAATTCTGCCAATATTAATGCCAACATTGCAATATGAAAAACAACGCGCCAAATTCAAATGCCTATCAAACAATGTTGAACGCTGGGTATAAATTATTCAGTAAATTTTCTCTTGGAATTTATTGATTAGGAATAAGTTACTTTAAACAAGTTTTTATTTAATAAGAAACCACATTGTTTTCAAGCAATATTTCTAAAAAAAACGAAGACCTATTTCTCAACCCAGAGGGCCTACATACCATGAACTACTCAACCTCCTTTTTAAATCGACAATCCGAATACTACTAAAAATTATATGTATAATTTTGGGCATCGCAATTGGGTTTTGGAGATAAATGGCTCAAATCCTTTACTTTAACTAAATGGTTTAAGTTTTCACTACAGTGAAGAATTAATTTTAAAGAACAGCACTGAAGATACAATGTAAATGTTGAATGTTTAAATACAAATTTCATATTTATTTGTGGTTATACTTCGATATGCTAGCGGAGACTGCATTCAGCGTCTTTCGCCTCAAACACAATAAAGGTAAATCAATATATAGGCAACCGAATTTACAAGTCGTTATCGGTGGGAATTTTAGATGTGAAATGGAAAATATAACTCAAGATTTCAATATAAAATTAAATCTTTCCGTGATGTTTCACAGGTCCCCGCTAGTAAATAAATAACTTCATATTAATGGTAAGATAAATTATTACTTAAAATGTTTAGAAACTTTCCACTTAGTTTAATACTACATTATTTGAAATTTTGCTAACTGTAATATATCAGTTTTTACTACTTAAAAGCAAACTTTCAAATTTCTTCAGTGAACTTCTATCCAAATAAAACATATAGTATTCCATTATTGGATTGATGAGGCTGTTAGTGAGGAAAACTTTAATTATAAACTTTATGACAAAACACGAACGTTAGAATTTCACTTGTATTTGTATAGTAGACACTGCTGAAATTACTTCTTGGTCTATTCGCTTGTAATTTAAATCGAAATCATGAATAAAAGATTCTCCGGAAATTTTTCGAATTGTATTTTTAATCGTTGATTGTAACATCCAGCTAGAAGCTTATAAAAGCACGTCCTCGTTCCCGGCACATCCACCGATTTATATTTATCTCGCGTTTTTCACATCTCACCATACGCGAACGCCGCCATAAGTCATAACTCGTGTTCGTATAAATAATTCAATGTGCGCCGTGCATTCAAACTATGCATTAACTCCTGTTCCGTTCTATTTTCTAGGAATCTGGTCTACAATCTGAGTCTGTCGAGCTTAGTGGAACAGCAACGTCTGACATGGTTCTCGAACGATCCGGACGTCAAGATGTGCGTGATGAAAGGAAAAGATGAGGTAAGCTTAAAGCCCGGGCAACAATGCTCGAGTGCACTTATTGCGGGACTCCTCGCAAACACTCTTCCCCGGCAGTCCCGACGCGCTAGTTACGTGGAAGGAACATTCGGTCTTATATATGTTCCGCCACTCGATCCACCCAATCACAAAACTCGACGGTCCCCTTTGAGTGGAATTACTTATCCACTTGCTTTTTTAACAGTGATTAGAATCTCGATCATTGAATAATCTAGTGTTTAAGGATAGTCATATGAAATTGATATTAATTGTACTAAATAAAAACTCAACTAGTTTTTCTTGTTAGTCCCAGCTCAGTGGCGTGTGGGCACTATCGCGGGCCTGGTTTCCAAATATTCTCCCCCCTCCCCTTTTCACGGCTTTTTGACAGTTTGTATTTGCTAAATACACCTGCAGAAAAGGACTGCATACATGCAATTTAAAAATCGCGTGGAAAATTGGTGGAAGCGCCGGGAGAGCTGTATCTGAATTTTATGGCTAGCTTCTCGTCGGTACACTTATGTAGCACTGAATACAAAAAACAAAACACAACAAAACTGAAGATTTATCCATTTCAAAAAGTGACGTTTAAAACGACATACAGTGTGTATCAGCCAAATGGAATAAATTCGATAATAAATAAATGGGAGCGTGTTCGACAAAACGCTCGGATACGTCGATTAGTATTTTTAGTTGCGCATTTTTTTCAGCAAAAACTTTTTATACAGGGTGTGTCAGGTAGCAGAGGCCAATCTATTTTAAACTACTTAGATCATCTTATGTTTTATACTATTGCTTTATTTATTGTTTTTGTATTAATGCTTCATTTTATTGTTTCATATTATTGTTTCATTTGTATTGTCAGCTCATCAATCTGTCGTTTTTTATAATTTCTAAATTAGCCTTGTCTCGCCCTGTTTCGCTTTATGTAACATTTTACTGACTTGTGTTAAACTAGTTTATGTTATTGCACCAATAAAGATATTATTATTATTATTATTATTAATACCAACTTTCTTATTTTAAATGCAACACCCTATATATTATTCAATTTTTGGATTGTTCAGAAAATTCTAGATATATTTCATGTACAGTCAGAGAAAATACAAATGCGAAACTTGCTCAGCGAGGGAATGCTGCCGCATGTCGGTGCTTAGTTCGGTCGAAACTGGTCAGTCCCTGCTTAAAATAGAATTATGAGGTAATAAAATTTACAAGCCTAGTTCCCTTCTCGCCCCTAAGTGATCGAGTGACGAACTCCATATCTGTGATTTTTTTCATCTTCCAATTTTTGGTGCGTCATCTTCAAAAATTTGACGATATTTTGTATATATTTATCAACAATTGAGCAGCAAAATTTTATCAAATTAATAATAGAGTAACAGTATGTTTATGTTGAGTTTAGATTCTTTTTTTTTAATTTCAAATACCTTATATTTTTACCAGTGGCGGATCGTAGAACATGTTGATGGTAGAGCCACTTATATAATACCCCCCCCCCTTTTTTAAGAAACAAAGAACCATTTATCTACCTAGACCAATCGAATATTTTGGCCAACAAATCAAAAATTTGGAACAAAACCGCTCAAGATCTAAAATAAAAAATCCTGGTTTAAAAATAAAAATGCAGACCAAAAAATTGAAAATACAAGCAAAAGAAAAATCATTTGCCATTTTCAGCACCAAATATAACTCTTTTTAGCTTAAAATAAGTTCCAACGAGAAATTCGAAAATAATGGCAAAAATTTAAATTAAAAAAAATCGCACAATAAACTCAATAATTCAAGTTAAGAAAATCTAAAATATGGGACAAAAAAAAATTAAGAGCTAAAATCTAAAATTCGTACCCAAAAATCAAAGTGGTAGACCAAAAAATCAAGATTTTTAACAAACGAATCGAAAATTTAAGTCGACTAAAATTGAAACCAAAACAATCGGAAATACAAAATATAGGCCAAAAAAGTAGGGCCTACTAAGGTGAAAATTTAGACAAAACATCGAAAACTCGGGCGTATGCAGACAAAAAATCAATAATTTCTACAAACCAATCGAATATTTTGGTCAAAATAATGAAAAATTCAAAGAATTGGAACAAAAAAATCGAAAATACAGAAATGTAAAATATGGGCCAAAGAATCAAGAATCCTGATCTAAAAATAAAAAACGCAGACAAAAAATTAAAAACTTAGGTAGAAGCAAAATAATTTGCCAAAAATAAGTTTCTGATCAGAAATTCGAAAATAATAGCCAAAAAATAAAAAAAAAATCACGTAATGAAATCAATAATCCAAGTTAAAAAATATAAAATATTGGATAAAAAATAAACTTTAAATCTAAAATATTCGATACAAAATTGAGACCAAATATCTAAAATTCTGACATAAAAATAAAAATGGTGGACCAAGGAAAGAAAAATTTTAACAGGCAAATAAAGAAAATTTTAGGGCATAAGATAAAAGAAAATAAAAATCTACAATGTTGGCCAAAAAGTCGAAAATTTAGACAAAACATCGAAAACTCGGACCTGTAGATAATAAACGCAGACTAAACGAAAAATCAAAAATGCGGACCAAAAAATTGAAAATTTTGACAATAAAATCCAGAAGTTAGTAAAGAAAAATTTAGGTCAAAAGATTAAAAAAATAATAATACAAATTTGTAACGTAGGCCAGAAAGTCGAAAATTTAGACATTGCATAGAAAATTCGGCACTAAAGATAACAAATGCAGGCTAAAAAAATTGAAAATTTCAACAAACAAAACTCGAAAATAACGGAAAAAGTTAAAAAAAATCTCGCATATAAATCAATAATTGAGGAGTTGAACTGCAAAACTCAACTAATCCAATTTTGGGCCAAAATGAGCTTGGTATCGATTCTTACTGTCCAAACATAGATAAATCCAAATATGTGTGAATTACCTTTCAAAACGCAACAAATCATATTTAAAAATGCGGCTAAACATTCATTTTTTTTTAAGCAACAAATAGACTCCCTGAACGTTTTTCGCGGTTTCTGAACAAATTATAAACGTGGATTTGTTGAGTTTTGCAGTTCAACTCCTCAATTCAGGTTATAGATATTTTAATCAAAATCAAATTGAAAATTTGGAACTAGAATTAAAATTTCGGCCCGAAAAATAAAAAATGAGGACCAAAGAATTAAAAATTTGAACAATTAAATCGAAAATTTTGGTCAAAATTAAGAATATTTAGAATATTTAAAAAAAATCAAAAATACAAAGATAAAATATTTTGACCAAAAATATCGAAAATACGGGTCAAAAATTTAAAAATTAAAAATTCGTCTGGAAAAAAAAATGCGGACCAAACAGTCGAAAATTTTACCAATTAAATTTAGGCCAAAATAAATAATGTTTGGGCCTAGTAATCAAAAATTTAGACAAAAAAAATCGAATATACAGGTCAACAATCTAAAAAAAATGTATTTGCTGAGTACAATACTTTGTACTGATTCTGGATTCTAATCCAAGAATTTCATGAAAATTCTCCAATTTGAACCACGGTTTTGGATCTTAAACGCATAATTTGTGACCAAAAATTATAAATTTGGATTTTAATTTGATAATTATATGTAAAATCCGAAATTTGAAATATTCAATCAAAGTTTTTGGCCCCTAAACGCAGAATTTGAGACTTAAAATAAAAAATTTGGATTCTAATACAAGAATTTCAATAAACATCTTGAATTTGGACCATAGAATCCATGGTTTTTAAACGCAAACTTTGTGTTGAAAAATCCAAAGTTTGTAATTTGATAATTATATGTAAAATCTCTAATTTGACACTTTAAATCCAAGTTTCTGGTGCGTAAACGCAGAACTTGAGACCCAAAATCCAATATTTGGATTCAATTGATCAATTGCATTTAAAATCAGGCATTTGGAACATAAAATCCAAGTTTTTGACCCTTAAACGCAGAATTTGAGTCCTAAAATCAAAAATTTGGATTATAAACTAGGAGTCACGTAAAATCTCAAATTTGGACCATAGAATTCATGGTTTTGAACCTTAAACCCAAAATTTTTGCAATAAAATCCAAGATTTTGATTTTAATCCGATAATTTTATTAAAGGTTTTATTAAAATACAGGGTGTTCCATTAAAAAAAAACACAACTTTGATATTTTAGGTCGTTTGGAACACCCTGTATAATATAAAATTAATTTTAAAAAGTAACCATAATAGACCCCTATATATCCTAAAAGTCAAACTTTTTGAAAATCACGTATTTTGGCCACAATATTTCGTGCCGTATAGCGTGAATAACCCTATATATTTCAATCTATTCTAAATTTATTTCAATTGTTGATAAATTTATAAAAATATAAAATGACCTTGAAAAATTCATCTTATTTGGTATTTTGATCAAAATATATGTGATTTTTTCAGATTTTTTTTTAATGGTTAAAAAAATTATATTTGAAAAAATCGTATTTTGGGGCTTCCCGGGTCATGTTGGGGTTTTTTTGATATACGGCTTACGACTATTTTGGTTAAGGTCACAACTAATGATATTTTCATATTTATTTAAAAATCCGTGTCGGGTGGCATTTTGACCATCTTATTATACCGGGTGTGGCACTTAAGACGCCTCGGACCATAGCTCCTTTACGATAAAAGCTATCGACAAAAATCTAAGAACAAAGTGGTGCATAGTTACCGTCGCTATGTTTCAAAAATATTTCTAATCATCAGTGGCGTGCCGTACTCCAGTGGCGTACCAAACTTATGTTTTTTTTTAATGGAATGCCCTATTTTTTATTGCAGATTTGGAAAGTGCTCGACGAGTACTTATTTTTTTATCTAACATGTTATACCCTTCAGTTTAGCGGTTTCGCTGTTATAACCCCTTCTTTCAAAATTGCGCCCCATTTTTGAGATTTTTTTGTAGAGAAACTAATTGACGCCGGCGCCTAAATTTTGAATTGAGGTACAGGTTAAGACCTCGTATACCTTCACATAATTTTTTTTCGGATAATTTATGGAAAAAAAATAATTTTTGATTGATCTTCGCATGTTGTCATTTTTTCCGAAAATTTCAAATGGCACCCTCCTAAAAAAATTACGGCGTTGCACAGCAAAAACTCTAAATTTTTCATTGGTGTACTGTACCATATCCTATATCTACCTCCAACTGTTTTTTTACTTATTAGTTTTTGAATGTATTGTAGCGAATTTCTGTAATCAAATAATATAATTTTTTACTTTCTCCCTTACGAAGTACGAGAAACTATTGTGATCGTGAAACATTTTACATTTTTTTTACGGAAATATCCGTCTTAGGATCCCTATATACAATTTCAACAATTTCTGTAAAAAAAAAATTGTCTGTGTGTGTGTGTGTGTGTGTGTTTGTTTCCTAAACAGTTGAAGATAGGTATAGGATATGATACATGAAATATGTCCAGAATTTTCTGAACAATCCAAAAATTGAATAATATACAGGGTGTTGCATTTAAAATAAGAAAGTTGGTATTGGCCTCTGTTACATGACACACCTTTATAAAAAGTTTTTATTGGAAAAAATGCGCAACTAAAAATACTAATCGACATATCCGAGCGTTTTTTTCGAACACGCCCCCATTTATTATCGAATTTATTCCATTTAGCTGATACACACTGTATATACAGCTCCCATAAAAAAACTCAGAGGAAAAAATATGATGCCTTGATACGGTGAAACTAGTCGAGAATTTTAAACATTTTAAACAGTTTTTATTTGGTAGAATTCATATCGATCCTTAATATTATGAGCTACCAATACGTAAATATTAAAATAATTACTTGATGTAATGTTTAACTATAAATTTATCATACATTTAAAAAAGCTCTAAAACACCCCAATTACATAATTAAAGCTCATCTAAATGTTCAGAAGAGGAAAATTCGATGTCTGCAACATAAACCGGCTCGTTACGGTTGTCTAGGGCTGTGATCCAGGGGGTACATAACAGTGCTCTAACTGTCTGAAGTGTGTCGTGCCAGATGCGGTTTTCCACGGCGTCGAAATCTGTCGCCCCCCTTAAACTCTCGTGCATATCCTTTATAATTCCGCTCCTGCTCTCCTTTGATATCCTCCCTCTGTCCTCCGAAATTGGGGAGGAAAGCGCGAAACGCGAGAGCGGTTTATTGCGAGAGATTTTTTTTTGCAAGGTGTGCTGCTTAATCATTAACGACTGGCCCATAACACCCTGAATTATGCAACTGCGCTTTCATCAGTAGATGATTTTTTTTTAAATTGAAATTAAAACATTACATATAATATTCATAACTGCCGGTGTTATAGATACAAATTTTAAATTGCATAATTTATCTTTATAGAAAATACACACACTAGCACACTGGCATTTATAATTTAAACTTCCTAGAATGTAAAAGAGACTCGCACGATTTATTAATTGCTTGATTTATTTAATTATTTGTTCCCATTACTGACAACTGTAGACCGGTTTCTGACTACTTAATGATTGTTATACACCAGGCATGTCAAACTCATTTACCACCAAGGGCCACATCAAGTATTACACACAAGCCGCGGGCCGCATTACCAAAAAAAAACTACAATTGAAACCAAACAAAAAATAATTATTTGAATATAATTTTTCTTTTTTAATATTTGATACCAACCTTGCCGGGCCGCGTGTTTGACATGCCTGCTCCAGAGTCCATTTCAAATATTTCTATAAAAGAAAAATTTTGTATGTCTGTATTGTGATCGGGAAATTTTTTTTAACGGAAATATCCGTTTTGAGGTCTCTAAGAGTCCATTTCAAATATTACTGGAAATAGTTATTTGTATGGTAAGAGCGCAAAGTGATACATTGTCGCTTGAGAGAGGAAGTTTCGGAAACCTCTCGAAAGCGGCAATGAGCTTTGCGCTCGCACTATACATAAAAAAATTTCTACGACCGCTTTGAAAAAGAAACATAAATATAATTAAATATATAATACATGACTGTGGCGTGTGCTTATTTTCAGTCTGTCATACCGTGGTCAGCCATGGAATGTCGTATCCATGGTAACGGGTCAATAAAAATTGTGAAAAGTGACGTTTAGATAGTTGTTGTGATAGTTGTTGCCGCGCGTTGCCTATAGACACGCGCGGCAAAGTACTTTGTCGCTCGCTCCTCGGGAAACGTCTACTTTGCGTTGACTAACGCAAGCGCAAACGCCTGCTTTTTATATCGGTCCTAGAAAAAAAAATTATGTGTCTGTATTGTGACCGTGAAAATTTTGTCAAATTTGTTTTTAACAGAAATATCCGTTTTCAGGTCCAAATACTTCTGTTGTGACTGTGAAAAATTTTTCAGATTTTTTTTAACGGAAATATCTGTTTTAATGTCCTAGAGTCCATTTCAAATATTTCTGGAAAAAAAGATATGTGTGTCTGTATTGTGACCGTGAATTTTTTTACGGAAATATCCGTTTTGAGGTCCCTAGAGTCTATTTCAAATATTGCTGGGGAAAAAAATGTATCTGTTTGTATGTTTCTCTGTGTCTCTAATGTGATTGTGAAAATTTTTGCAAATTTTTTTTTTTGCGGAAATATTCGTTTTGAGGTCTCTATAGTTCATTTCAAATATTTCTGGAAAAGAAAAATTGTGTGTGTCGGTCTGTATTGTGATCGCAAAAATTTTTTCAAAATTTTTTTCACGGAAATATCCGTTTCTTTAATTTTTTTCACGGAAATATCCGTTTTGAGGTCTCTAGAGTCCATTTCAAATATTTTGGGAAAAGAAAAATTGTGTGTGTATCTGTATTGTGATCGCAAAAATATTTTCAATTTTTTTTTCACGGAAATGTGCGTTTTGAGGTTTCTAGAGTCCATTTCAAATATTTCTGGAAAAGAAAAATTGTGTGTGTCTGTATTATGATCATGAAAATTTCTTTAAATTTTTTTTAACCCCTAGCCCTAGCCTCTTGTGTCCATTTTTCTGTATTGTGATCGTAAAAATGTTTTCAAATTTTTTTTAACGGAAATATCCGTTTTCGGGTCTCTAGAGTCCACTTCAAATGTTTCTGCAAAAGAAAAATTGTATGTGTGTCTGTATTGTTACTGTGAAATTTTTTCCAAACATTTTTTTAACGGAAATATTCGTTTTGAGTTCTCTAGAGTCCATTTCAAATATTTCTGGAAAAAAATTGTGTGTGTGAGTGTCTCTGTTGTGACTGTGAAAATTTTTTCAATTTTTTTAACTCAAATATCTGTTTTGAAGTCTAAAGTCTATTTCAAATATTTCTGAAAAAGAAAAAATTTGTGTCTGTATTGTGATCGTGAAATTTTCTTCAAAATTTGTTTTAACGAAAATATCCGTTTTGATGTCTCTGAGTCCATTTCAAATATTTCTGGAAGACATAATTGTGTGTGTATCTGTTATTGTTACCGTGAAATTTTTTCCAAACATTTTTTTAACGGAAATATTCGTTTTGAGGTCTCCATAGTCCATTTCAAATATTTCTGGAAAAAAAAAATGTGTGTGTGTGTGTGTCTCTCTTGTGATTGCGAAAATTTTTTCAATTTTTTTTTACGGAAATATCTGTTTTGAAGTCTCTAGAGACCATTTCAAATATTTCTGGAAAAGAAAAATTGTGTGTGTGTCTGTATTGTGATTGTGAAAATTCTTTAAATTTTTTTTTAACGGAAATATCTGTTTTGAGGTCCCTGGCGTACATTTTAAATATTTCTGGAAAAAAAATTGTGTGTGCACTGTGACCGTGAAATTTTTGCAATTTTTTTTTTAACGGGAATATCTGTTTTGAGGTCCCTATAGTACATTTCAAATATTTCTGAAAAAAAAAATGTGGTGTGTATGTGTCTGTATGCGTGAAAGTTTTTCCAAAAAATTTTTAAACGGAAATATCCGTTTTGAGGTCACTAGAATAGTCCATTTCAAATATTTCTAGAAAAAAAATTATGCGTGTCTGTATTGTAACCGTGAAAATTTTGACGAAATTTTTTTTAACGGAAGTATCCGTTTTGATGTCCCTAGAGTCCATTTCAAATATTTCTTGAAAAGAAAAATTATGTGTGTCTGTATTGTAATTGTGAAAAATTCTTCAATTTTTCTTAAGGGAAATATACGTTTTGAGGTCTCTATTCCATTTCAGATATTTCTGGAAAAAGAATTATGGGTGTTTTTGTATTGTGACCGTGAAAATTTTTTCAAACATTTTTTTACGGAAATATCCGTTTTGAAGTCTTTAGAGCAGGCATGTCAAACTCGTTTACCACCAAGAGCCACATCAAGTATTACATACAAGCCGCGGGCCGCATTACCAAAAAAACTACAATTGAAACCAAACAAAAAATAATTATTTTTACCTTGTATATAAATTTTTTTTAATATTTGATACCAACTTTGCCGGGCCGCAGACAACTTGTAAGCGGGCCGCATGCGGCCGCGTGTTTGACATGCCTGGTAATGTGTACATAAAGTAAGGAATAAATTCGATTAAAATTCAGGGCATTTTCTTTCAGAAAAATGCTCGGACACGTGTATTATTATTTTTTAATGCGCATTTTTTGAGATAAAATTCAAATGTACAAAATTTTCAAATGTGAACCCCCATTTTTTGTTGCATTTATGGATTCTACGTAAAATTCTGAGTATTTTTCATGTAGCATACCCAATGTCGATATTCAGCGGTTTTCGAAGAAATGGCGTTTAAAAAAGTACTACTACTATTTTATTTCTGGTAAGAGATAACATGGTTTCATCGAAACATTGGAATTAATAAGGAAAAATCATTTCATTAAGTAAATAATGATTTTTCCTTATTAATTCTAATCTTTCGATTAAACCATGTTATCTTTTACCAGAAATAAAATAGTAGCAGTACTTTTTTAAACGTCATTTCTTCGAAAACAGCTGGATATCGATATGGGGTGTGCTACATGAAAAATACTCAGAATTTTACATAGAGTCCATAAATGCAACAAAAAATGGGGGTTCACATTTGAAAATTTTAACTTAGGGGTCGTATCTCGATTTTGGGATACCCTGTACATTTGAATTTTATCTCAAAAAATGCGCGTTAAAAAATAATAATACACGTGTCCGAGCATTTTTCTAAAAGAAAATGCCCTGAATTTTAATCGAATTTATTCCTTACTTTATGTACACAGTGTATATACTTTAACCACTTTAACAATCATTTAAAAATATAAATCCATCGATGTTTCCTATTTAGCAATCGCTATCAAAGGGCTCAATGTGCCAGTTTATTGACAGATGTATCGGGATCATTTGGAGGGGACGTTTTCTTTCGGCTAATTCCGCGTGTGTGCACTGTAAATATTTGCCCGGAAATTTATACGGTCGGCCGGCGTTTGCGAGGAAAAATCACTTCCGAATAAATCAACAAGTATAATTCGCAACGATGCCGGAACACACACTCGCACTACAAAAAAAAATGATATATACGAGCGATTTCGTTCACGTAGCCCTGATAAAATGTATATATTTTAATTAAACTAAACAAAATGGAATTATCCGAACGGAAATGCCCCCGCTTTATTTATAAAACAAAGAGAATTATTGGGTACGGGCGCATAAATGATGATAATTATTTTGGTTGTATCACCCCATGAAAAATCGAGCGCGAGTTTATTGATCAAAAAAGGTAGGGAGGTGGAAGCTAAATTTAGTGCCTTTCGAGAACGTATTACGTGAAAGTGAATTGAAACGATAAGAGGCTGGTATCAGTGAACGGAAGAAAGGTACTTTAGCTAACGACACAGATGATTTTCTGGCGATAATCGAGCGATATTCGTTTGATAACTCGAGTATACGCTAATGGCTCGAATATAGGTGTCAGATCTGCGATAATGGCCGACTGAACACATTAACCCCACACAAACATATCGAACCCCACAACACGTCCAACAAACGCCAACGATGATGATGGATATTCCCGGGGATGGAAGCCATAATCGATACATTCAACAAAATGCATCTTTATTACCAACCTCCGTGATGTTGCTTCCGGGCAGGACCTGATGAGAATAAATTTGCGTAATTATTTACGGTCGTGGATAATGCACGGGAGCAAGTTTCCAGTTTCCTCAAGATTGGCGGAGGCGCCGGACTCGGTCGACGTACATAAACTTGTTTAACTTTTTTACCCGAAAGAACTTTACATCTGCAGTAGTTGCGCTCGACGGCTGAAAAAATTTATGAATAACTCATCAACTTATAAAGTAACAGAATGTTAAGTGTGCGCGTGAACAGAAATCAATTACGTGAAAACTGAGAAAAAAAAAACATCAGCCGATTTTGAAACTTTATTTATGTATCGCTTTGGAATATTACCTTTGCCATTTAAATAAATTAGTAGATAAAAATCGCTTTGCGAGTTTTTTTTTCTGTAAAACGATTCTCAAAGGAAAAAAATGTAACATTAAATATGTCTTATTAAGAATTATTTAAAGAATAAGTGAATGTTGGCTTTGCATGATTTATTTTGACTTATAATACCATGAGTAGACTAATGTAAGTTATGCCGAATATTTTTGCAGTGGTATCACGAATGCCCATTGCGCTTGGTTGAGTGCGAAGCGCAATGGATATTAGTCTGAGTATTTTCTCGCGGTATTTTTTTTTGATTGGTCGAAAAACTCCTTATACTGGGTTTTAATTTGTCAATTTTTCAAATATGAAAAAGTAAATTGAATAGTCAGTTTAATTGTTGGAATATCTTTCACTTGCAATGTATTATATTGGCTCCAATTTTCGATCCCATTGATAAATATTGGTTAATCGTAACGTGCTTACAAATCATAAGGCAACTAAATAATATAATAGCTAATGTAGAAAATAATGAATAGAATTTTAATTAAATAAACAACATAAGAAACGGATCCTTTGTAATTTCTATATGGCTCATTAGCACAATCGTATTAGAGCCTCCAATAGTAACCATAATTTGACCATCCCGTATGTTTTAAGGCAACTCCTTCTATACGCGACCATAGTAAAATGGCCATTGCGGCCTCGTCTCCAGCAGGTAGAAAGGGTTCGAATATGGTCATAAATTACAATTTTTATACCATTCTGTCGAGAATAGAATCCCTAATCGTCGGTAGTAAACAACCTGCAAATTGTACCCTTTGTTCATGCCGCTCTGGCGATTTTACTATGGTCGCATTGGCCAAAAATTTAAAATTCGATGCGGTGGGCACGTGCCCGCAAGTTTGACATTTTTACGACCGTCTGGTGATTATTACCGACCGTAGTAAACCCAAGGGCCATGCCGCCTTCTCTGGCCATTTTTAGCGGCTCCTTCTACATCCTGATATCCCGACTAAATCTCTTTCAATGATTCTTGAAAAATGCATCCAATCTCTGGATATTACATTTACATGTATTTACATGTTTTTTGACCTTTATGCTTATAAAGGTTGTGTTTTAGACTGATAGATCCAACAGGGATGGCTTTCAAACCGTGCTGTAATATCTGACAGTTTCTTGAAATGTATGTTTAGTATTAGTTGATGACTAGTTTTTCAAGCTTAAGTTGCTGTATGTGGAATTGTGTTGTTTATGTGAAATAGGGAAATTCAGAAAATGTATGGTGACGAACGACGGCTCTGCTGTGCTGCGCCGTCGTCCGTGCGTGGCCTATTAAATTTGAGCAAAGTTATCGGTGACGAACGACGGCTCCGCTGCGCTGCGCCGTCGTCTTTGCGTATCCCTTTAAAATTGTCCAAAGTAACAGGTGACGAACGACGGCTCCGCTGCGCTGCGCCATCGTCCGTGCGTAGTCCATTAAAATTAAGCAAAGAAACCGGTGCGTATATTATTAAAATTGAGCGAAGTAACCAGTGACGAACGACGGCTCCGCTGCGCTGCGCCGTCGTCTGTGCGTATCCCATTAAAATTGACCAAAGTAACTGGTGACAAACGACGGCTGCGCTGCGCCGCCGTCCGCGCGTAGCCTATTACAATTGAGCAAAAAAAACCGGTGACTACGTGCGTGGCCTATTAAAATTAAGCAATTAAACTGTGCGCAGCCTATTGAAATTGAAGAACATAACAGGTGACGAACGAATTTAAGGAAAAATAAAAATGAACTTTCACAAATCACACGCGTCGAGGAACTTCGGAAATGTAATCTGGTGATAACTCCAGTTTCTGAATCTGACATCTGTCAAATATGACAATCAATGCATTTCTTAATTTGCTGTTTGGAAAGTACTCGGACGTTAACAGGAAGAAGCTTATTTTTTTATCTGAGAAGCGTATACACATTACAAACCAATATACAAACAAAATTTAGGCCGCTACTGATAGGGGTTGTTTTGGTCTTTGGCGCCCCGTTGCGGCTGGTGGGGCTGACGGGGTGACCGAAATGTTACCAAACTTTGGTGGTCTGCTTAAAATGGAACGCTTAATGATTTCCCAAAGTTTCACTGTTCTAACCCTTACGGAAATTATTTTTTTTTCAAAATTGATTTTCAGGGGAAAAATTTTCAACGTTCAAAAACGATTTTAAAAATTCAAATTTTGTTTACCGCAAGGATAAACCGTCGTTAGATTCGTGATTTCAAAAGGAATAGAAAAATTCATTTTAAAACGATATTGACCGCCAAAATAAATAAAAGTTTAATGAATTTTTAAAATTAGAAGGAGGGGTCGTATCGAGAAAATTTATTTGGATTTTCTGTTGGGCTTGAGAAGGGCTTTCCGGTGGTTAAAAATGGTGATGTGGCCATCATGTTACTTTCTCCCACTTGATCGTATTATTTATATTTACGCTTTTATGGTTTATTTTCAATTTTTTCACTTGCGCGTAATTTGCTATTTACAACTCTTGTTACGTAATATACTATTATCTACGACCACTACTGTAAATGCCCATTATCGTACAATGCGCGTACTGCGTAAATACACCAAAACACCCACGTATGTTAGAGCCCGCTTGTAAATTAAAGGTACGTGTGTGTTTGCCATAACATACTAGTGAGTTTCGTTTACGAACTTTTGATTGGTTGAGAGTTGCGCGTTTGTTCGTTTTTATTAAATATAGTAGTCTACGCGGCTCGTACGCAATTTTTTCACTTGCGCGTAATTTGCTATTTACAACTCTTGTTACGTAATATACTATTAAATGTACATCGAGTGTTGTGTAAACTCGGATGAAACTGACGTTTAAAACGTCAAAATTATGAAAGATGGAAAAATTATACTTCAAATTCAAAAACTCAGTTTACTCAAAAACTTATTCTTTATAAGTTGTTTATTTTAGCATTCTCTACAATTATTATTAACATAAATGTACTGTAGCCAAAACAGTAACCAAAAATTTTAAAAAAAAATTTAAAAAATTTCTCGAATAAAAATGATTTTATGAAAAATGTTTTCAAGCAAAAGATGTTCATGTCTTTGTTGTCTCTAATGTTTGTTTAAATGCTTTTGTGATATTTTTCATATTTATGAAAATATTGGCAAAAAACAAAAAACAGTTAAGGTAAACACCCACTTCCGGTGTACGAAATTTTTCCAAAAGCTTTTCAGTTCTTCGGATTATCAAAAAAGACGTATGTTCAAAGTTTCATATCAATTGCTCTATTAGTTTTTGAGATACAGCGCACACAGCCGGACACACGCACACAGACACAAAAACTTTTTTTCCAGAAATTGTTGAAATGGTATCTAGGGACCCCAAAACGGATATTTCCGTAAAAACAAATTTTGAAAAAAAAATCACGATCACAATACTTTCTCGTACTTCGTAACGGAGAAAGTAAAAATTGTGCCCCGCTGCTAAATTTCGCTTCTCCCTTCCGTATACAACGTCATATCTTGAAAACCACAAATCGGATCGAAAAACTTTATGGGGATCTTTGGTACGGATTAAATCGGTAACTGTGATATGCCGTCGTCAGATTTTTAAATTTCGAAAAAATAAAAAATTGCAGAATTCTTCGAAAAATTCCCGCAAAACAATCCAAAATCGGCGTTAGATCGTAAACGGTGCCCCCCACGAAAAATATAGTCCTTACCTTTTCGACGCAAAATACAATTCCTAATGGCATGTTTTTAAGTTTCTCGCGTGAGATATAAAATGGCCGCTGTAGATTTTTTTTATGGAAATCGGGGGTGGTTTTCTTTGAATAACTCCTCGGGGGTTGGAGATATCAAAAATTTGTAAGAGACATAAAATGTAGAGGGAAGTTAGTTCTACAAAACTCTATGAAATTCGGAGTCGTGACCGTAACGGGAAGCGCGCCTTTTTTCCGGAAACGAAAACGCGAAAACGCTTGAGGGGTTGCAACGGAATTTTTTACGGGAACGTGCGACAGCAAACGTTGTGTCCCGATGCATTGGGGATTTTTTGAGCCATATTTGAATCCTCCAACTTAAAAATCCTGGGAGGAGATAGGTTTGGCGCGAACCTCTGCACCGCGAAAAATCGATTTTCAAAAATTCACCCCCGAGTCTAGGGGTGAGTATGTACAAGTAGTGTCCAATCATCATCAACAAAACCAAAACTTACAAGCAATGAATCAGCAAAACATGGCGGCGACGGACCACCATCAATAACTTGTAACCAATTAATCAGCCAAATTTTAAGTAAATTAGCATGCTATGAATCATCAAATGTAATAAGCGATGAACCATACACACAAAAAAAATAGTGTTCCGTTTTGCAAGGAATTACCTACATGTACGTTTCAAATATGAATGCAATTACCAATTTGTAATTTTCTTTTATGTTCGTTTTAGTCTGGCATCGGCTTAAATGTTCCAGTGCATTAGTTTCATATGTAATAACGGAGCACCTACTTTCGTGTTTATTGTGGAGATATTGCAACCCAATTATTGGCGGCTTTATTGGATAATTTCGTTAAATGAGACGAGTGCCTCCGTAATCTTTTTGGCGAGGTCGTTTTCCCCTCGTTACGAGTAAAGTCGACGGCCTTTCAATAAAATACATGTATTTGAAATGTTTTGCGGTATCTTTCGCTGGCAATATAGTATCGTCTGGCGGATCTCGGCAGCAATCTCTCGTTCCCATTAACTTTTTGCGGCCCCTCATCCCTATCTCGAGCATTGTGCGCCGGCCCTGATTTAGCGTCTCTCTTATTGCCGTTGCGTTTTTGTATTCAGACTTCTTCTCCGGTGTATCTCTTACCATCTTCCACCCAACTAATTGCTTTCTGGCCCTGTCGGGGATAAATAATCAGCCCGTGTAGCCATTAGCGCTATTCTCTATAAATTACGGTCCCTATCGGGCCCACTCTATTACCCTCACTCCCTCTCTATACACATTTATAACCGATTGAAACCTTATTTGATGTGTCCATTAACCCGAACGAACGGGTCCTAGATACGCTCAGGTGCCCTCCCCCGACCCGAACCAACCCGCAAGCATAAGTAATCAACCTACCGAGCCAATTCAATTCAATTCGATAAGTAACGCTTTCGCACTTAATGTGTTTGCCGATGTCTTCCGCACCTTTTCCCGCTTAGCAAGATAGTGCAATCGACACTGTTTACCCAGCATTTTCCTAACACTACAGCTATTTATCTCTCGCGCGTTTAGTCTGCAAAATACTTGTTTGTATGAATAACCGTGTATATTCTCCGAGCGCAGTTAATTTTTCAACTTGATGGCGCCGTTAAAGTTAGAATGGCGTAATTTTACGGTTGAGCCGGCGTTGTTTACGTTTCGCAGTGCGTACAACTTCAGGCAAATATTATCGTTAATTTATAATCGGCTCTCGGCAGCGACGATTTTATTATTTGCACGAGAGGGTGGAATTGAATTAGTCACGCCCCGAATAAACAACGAGCTAGTTCTCAAGGAGGAATTAATGCACAACAGCTCGGATAACGCCGGACCGCCCCCCAATTAGATAATAAGGAGCAATTAAAGGGTTTTCTTAAATCAAATGTAATGCCCGAAATTAAATCCGGCCTCCGGATAACGGAAGGAATTAAGATCTCTCCCCCGTCTGGGTTTTGTTTGAGGCCGAATTTAATTTCAGCCCCAAAGAAAATAACGTAGGCTCCGGCCACCAACTCGCCCGACGACGTTTATTAGTTAATTAAACATGCCTTACACAAAATAATCAATTTTACGCAACAAGTTCCATTAATATGGTGGCTGCGCCAGGAATACCTTGAAATTCTGTTCATATTTTTGTTAGTATACAAAGCACCCATAGGAAATTATACTTTGCGAACTCTGTATAAATAGTAATTGTGTAAATTGCATAAAGGCAATCACAAACAGGTTTCAAAAGGCCGGACCGCTACAAACGAAGCAACGGAATCCGGCGACGTCGTTTAATATCGCTTTGAAGTAGCAATTGGCCGTTCCGAAGTAACGCAATAAACGCTGTAAAATTAACTTAAGCTATTTACTGAAATAACAATTACAAGTCGGGAAGACCTTCAGAGTTTCGCTGCACCGAAACGTAAGGAATTTCCCGGGCAGAAACTATTCGGAACGGGGCGATAAATCCACATAGTGAACAATGTCCATTCTAAACAAGTTATCGCATCAAAATGTTCGAGATTTTAATGTGGCGCGGCTTGTATAAATAAACTGGCCTTTATAAGCGCCGATAAATTTTAATGGGGAGCCGTCATGGAAAACGGTTCCACGCTGCCATTTAATTGGAGTGCTCGGGGACGGTTTATCTGTTGGTTTATGTGTTCGTTCACATATCGTGACAACGTACTGTTACTCGTGTACGTCGTTGAATTAATAAAACGACTGCGATTACCACAAGAAGGGGCAGACATTACTTTAAATCACTATTCCGCGATTATCTCTCGATTGTTAAAATAACTTCCGTATCCGTGGGCTGGATAAAAATAATCAGTTGTAAACTTTCTTCAAACCACATGGCTATAATGGATACAATAAAAGTTTTAAATTGATTGAATTATGCCACGTCCAGACCTCATAGGTAAATATAGTAAGTCCAAAAAATATAGGTTGTTATTACTGTCAAAATCACAAATGTTTTCATAAATGTACCTTCTTTGTAGTTGATTAACAACTTATAATCAACAACTAAAAAATAGAAAAAATTATATCTTTGATGGAGATAAAATGTACAAAAATATAAAGAAGTGAAAAAGATGTTACACTATCAAAAAATTAATATTTTTTTCAAAAAATGCGTCAATTTCGATTTTTTGCAAGCAAAATTAAGTCTTACTAAGACTATAAACAAATAACTTATTGAAACAACTACTTACATGGCTAGTGCCACGCCGGATATTGAATGATACAAAACAAATTTGCGTTATTCAATTATTATCAATATCCGGCGTGGCATTAGCCAGGGAAGTAGTTGTTTCAATAAGTTATTTGTTTATAGTCTTACAATTAGTAAGACTTAATTTTGCTTGCAGAGTTACTAACAGGTTGAATATTCTAATATTCAGGCTATATTTCGTTTTATTGAATTTATTTAATGCTTTCTGCAACAAGTAAGGTTGTTTCTAATTATTTCTTCCTGTAAAGTGAAAAAAATATATGAAAGGGAAAATTGTGTTACTTTAGTATAACAGTTAGTTCTAATGTATCATATGTTTACCAGCCGGGATCACAGTCACAGTTTAAAATCACAGGTATTAAAAAGTAGCAATCACAAGTAGCAGCGTGATTTAAAAGTAGCAGTTTTGCTCATCTCTAGTATTTACATTAGTAGATAATAGTAATTTACGATATAAGTGATTTTAAATTCTCGAGTGATGTAATAATAATTTACGTAACAACATCCAAAAGTGATATTTTACGGAATGAGTAGAAAGAGTCCAGGACGAGACGTAGGCGAGTCCTGGAATCCTGCAAGCAAAAACACACGTGAATGTTATGTGACAAGCGCTGCAATAATTAAATAAGTTGATGTTTTTGCCAAGGCCGCCTACATATATATGCAAAATCGTCCCGAAAGTATAGAAATCATTCCGTAAGTGAAACAAAATCGTCCCGAAAATAAGTACTTTCGGTACGATTTATGTAAAGTGGTACTTTCAATTTAATAAATCATACCGAAAATTTTATTTTCGGGACGGCTGCAGAAAAAAGCAAATAACGTTACGTGTGTCGTAACACGGTTTATTTTATCCTATTTCTATTTTTTTTTATATTTAAAAAATGTTTAATGAAAACCGTCAAAAAGCGAAATTATGTTTGTTTGCCAATATCTCCATAGGAGCTGCGTTGAGATACATATAATAACACTAGTGTTAATAATATTAATAACATTATTAATTATAAACTTCCGCTCTGAAAGCGATCTACATCAAAGGATATTGATAGTAAATGTGTGTAACAAGTGAATTCAAGGAAATCATGTTTGTTATTATTATTTGTGGAGTTACTGTTTCTTGCGCCCTTTAGCTTAAATAAACGATGGAATGCTCCAGGGAAAATACATTCAATTAATTGGTGAGTATCGTAAACATCAATATTCATTGAATCAATCTGGGTTGAATCTATAACCCTAAACAAACAAAATTTAATGCGTAGAAATAAGTCACAACATTTCGAGGTGCAAGTGGTGGATAACAAAGTGAAAACTATAATTTGTTAAATGTTTAATGTTGGCGGTGTACCACTTCGTGGTACATTTTGATTGTAGATTGGAATAAAACATTTTAACTTTTTTATACCACTATATTTTTTTTTACTTGTTTCGACCATTCACTAGTCATTTTCAAACATAAGTAAATTAAACTAATTAATAAATATATCAGAAATGTAAAGCCGTAATTTAATTTACTTATGTTTGAAAATGACCAGTGAATGGTCGAAACTAGTCACATAAATAAAATATAGTGGTATAAAAAAGTTAAAGTATTTTATTCCAATCTATAATTTGTCAGTCTATAAATTTGAAAGTTACAGTTTTATTTACATTTAAAAAAATCATTTTATCTGGTCGCGTGGTGGTGTAGTGGGTATAACGCGATCCTGCTGCATCCCAAGTCGAGTGGGTTCGATTCCCCGCCCGGGCGGAATATTTTTTTGGCCGAGAAATATATGCTCGGGTCCGTCGGCGCGGTATTTGTCTTTCAATATTCATTTAATTCCTAAGATATATAAATAAATAATTACAAACAACGGTGGTGGCGGATGGTCTCGAAGCCGACGCCAATTTCCTTAATCATTCACTATTTTAACACGCAGCCATATCATTCCTTAAAAAAACTTGTATGTATCTCATATACAAACAACTTTATTTGAAAACACATTTAAATTTTTAAGATTTACTTTATGTTAACATATTCTAATATTTCAAAGGACTTAACCTTCGATTTAATGGATAGTGTGAGTTTTTCTAAATGAAATTTTTAGTCGATGATTATTTTTAGGCACTTACAGGATGCTTTGGAGGGAACGGCAGGGAGTTGGTAGTGTTTTGTGATAGGAAATTAAAAGTTGGGTTTTGGTGGGATTAATTTTGATTTTATTGATATAAGTAGCTGTTGATATAAATGTAATGTTTCCGGGATTGTAGATGAGTGACATATCGGGGCCGTACCATCGGCAAATTGCAATGCTTAGGATTTGAATTCATGAAATTAGAATTGAGGTGATATATATTATAAAGGATTAGGGAAAGGGGGAACCTTGAGGAACACCTGGATCGGGAGTGAATGTTTAGGATAAGGAATGGCGTACTTTTACTTTCAGTGCTCGATCATATAGAAACGTTTGGATGAGGATTAGCAGGTGTTTTGGAATATGGAGGTGGTTGCATTTGTACAGCAGACCTTGGCTGTCTGGCAGTTGGATGTAAGCAGTGGCAGCTCGTGGAACGTGTTGATTGATTATTTGAAGAAAGATATATTTATCTTCCTAGGCCAAAGTAACAGGCAAAAAAGTGTTTTAAGAATTAATTAAAAATTCTTGCTGAGCTTGAAACTACAAGTAGGGCCATGGCTCCTTGGCTCTCTATAACAAGCTGTCCCTGGATGTAAGGATGGTAAGGGGTAAAACTGTGGATTTTTTTTGGCATAAAGCCAAATTGATAAATGGGAATGTGTTTGGATACATGGGTGGGAATTTTTTTTCAATGAGGGATTCGTAAAGTTTACCAAGGACAGATAAAAGTCTTTAGCTGATAAGTAGTAACTGGTCATGGCCATGTTTAGAGATGCAAGTGATGATTCGTATCTCAGTTTCTCCAAGAATCGAATTAAAGAGGTCGGTAGACAAAGTTACACTGAATTGAAAAATTCACTATGTTTTAACTAAGAAGGTGTGTTTCAAAAATGCGTTTTATTTCATAGGCGACTGCGATTAATAGCAGTCGCCTATGAAATGAATTGCAGATTAGGGTGGATCGAAAGAAAAAATTATTGATTTTATAACGGCCTGGGTGGCAAAAGTTGCCAAATGTACCGATAAGTATTTTTCTGAAAAAAGAAGCAATTAGGCTAATCTCCTTCAGGTGCCCCAGCCACATTAGAAAAAAATGAATAAAAGTTTTTTTTTGTTGGCTCTACGTATAAATTGTTCAGGTATGTGCAAAAAGTGCATGTACAAAGATTTGAGACATTTGGATTCTTTTTAGAGGTACCCCAAGTAATTTAAATAAGAACTAGTGTGTTTTTGTGTAATATAGGCCCGATAAGAATAACAATATCACACATTTTATCTTTCTGATTAAATAACCTTTATATTATTTCTGGTACTAAATGGATGCACGGAGGGGGATTTGGAAGGGAAGAAAACGTACATTGGGCCAAGGAGATCGTCGGTATTTGACTATGTGGCGATAAAGAGGATGACAAAAGAGAAAATAAAAAGTATGGAGGTGGAGGAAGTGATGGGCTCCGATCATCTACCTCTAAAAGTAGAGGTATGGTTGGAGAAGGGAAAAAAGACGGAGAAGAAGCAGAAAATTGGGAAACTGGAGTGTGGGGCGAAGGCAATAGAAGAAATGAGGAAGAGGCTGAGGGGGTTCCTTTTGGAAATCAATGGAGGAGATGGAGGAGGTAATAGTGGGTTGCGCAAGAAAAGCAAAGGGAGGAAAAGGAGGAGGGAGTATGTGGTTTGATGAAGAATATAGACAGGCAAAAATTGAAGTGAGGAGGACAGTGGAAGAATGTATAAGAAGTGGAGGGGAAGAGAGGAAGGTAGCGGCAGCAAAAAAGAAATATTATGGTATATGCGAGAGGAAGAAGATGCAGACGGTGGAAAGAGCAAGTGAGGAGCTGAAGAAATGCAGGAACGAGGCATAAATATGGAAGGTACTGAGGAGGAGGCGGATGGGTATATCGCTGAAGGAATGGACAAAGAAGTGCAGAGAAACTATCGGATGCCCAGAGGAAGTGGGACAAGGAAGGTGAAGAGATATGGCGGAAGAGTTCACGGAGGAGGAGGTGGAAAGAGTATTCGAGGAAGTGAAAGGAGGAAAGGCAGCGGGAATGGATTGAAGGCAAAGATGTGGAAGGAGATAGGAGAAGGGGGAAAGAAGAGGTTCAGGGGGATATTAAACCAAATGTTGAGGGAAGGAAAGAGCATACCGGCGGCATAGAGAGTGGGTATGATGTGCCCGGTACACAAAGGAGTGGACGAGAAGGATGTGGGGAACTATAGAGGAATCACGGTGATGTGCACCGGGTACAAGATAGCCATGATGGTTGTAAAGAATCGGTTGGAGGAAGAGGTGGAGGAAAAGGGGTTAAAACCGGAGACGCAGGGGGGATTTAGTAGGGAAAGGGGGACAAGGGAGCAGATGGTTGAGAGGGTGACAGAAGAGAAGGGAAGCATGTATGCGGTGTTTCTGGATTTAAAAGCGGCATCCGACTCAGTGCCGAGGGAGAGGTTGTTATAATGTGTGAGGAGAAAAGGAGTGAGTGAGAGTATGGTAGAGTGGATAAGAGGAGTGTATAAGGAAACTTGGGTGTCGGCAAAAGTGGCAGTGGATGTGTCGGAGAGGTTCAGGACGTGGGTGGGATTGAACAGGGATGCCCGTTAGGTCCTATATTATTCAACTTATATCTAAGTGAACTAGAGGAGGTGATGAGGAAAGGGCAGGCGGGAGGGATAGTGATTGGGAAGAATAAGGTGTAGATGCTGGCGTATGCGGATGATATGGTGTTGATGGCGAGGGATTGGGAAGGGATGAAAGACATGTTGAGGCGAGCGGAGAGGTATATGGATAAACGGAGACTGTGCAGACGAAATAGATGAGATTCAAAAAATAAATGGAGGAAAGAACGAAGGAAAATATATGAGAGATTAGGACTATTAGAAGTGAAAGTGAGGGTATGGTTAGAGAGAAGGGTTAAGGAACAACGTGGGTAAGAGAGAGAGAGAAAGAAGTAGAAGTGCAGGAAAGACAGGGATGTATTGAGAGAAGTGAATACAACGACAAGTATGGGAGTTGGCAGGTGCATGGAAGGAGGCCGAAGTACTTGGACAAGGACGGTTGGAGCAGAGAAGAAAGGGTGACCCTGGCTAGGGTTAGGTGTAAGTTAGGAGAGAGAGGGAGGAAGAAATGGATGGGTGAAGAGTATATGAGATGTGTAATGTGTGAAGGGGGAGAGATACATGGAGGCATCTGGCGGAGGAATGTACGGGACTGAATGAGGAATGGATGGGAGGAAAAATGAATAAAAGGGTACCAGAATGGATGATAGAGAGGTTGGGGCCGGGGTAAGGACGCTGCAGAAATTGGGGAAGGAAAAGGAGTGCAGGAGAACTATCATATGAAGTATAAATGTAATTATGTAACTATGTGTATGCCAATAAAGGTCTTTCCAGATAAAACAAAACAGAATGCAAGGCAAATTTCAACTAAAAAATCTACCATTTTTCCTTTGTTTGGGAACCCCTTGGAGATGTCTCCGGTAGTACTTCCCACAAATGCACACATGGTTCAAAACTCTACATTAGAAACGAGATAAAAAGCCTTATGGTATACAAAGACCCGCCTGCTTCAATGATTTCATAAAGAAAAATCGTTGAAAAGATAACAAAACAAATAGCGATTACAGGAAGGTTTTGAAACCATGCAAGAGTAGAAAAGAGGCTGCGTTTACAAAAGGAAACTGGACGATCTAAAGTGTAAGTTGGAGCAAACTCCCTGACATTGCCTGCTGCAAATATGAAAATTTCAACTCATGTTGCTGCTCCAAAAAAAGGTCCTAGTTGATGAAATACTATTTTCAACCGACCAGTGAAGTACTTGGAAGATAATGATAGAACTATTTGGCAAGAAAACTATAAGGCAGCTAGGAAAAAATACATTAAAGAAAGATGAAACGAGAGACTGAAAACCCAAAGCCACGAGAAAAGAAGATCGGAACAGGATCTCAGTCAGGAATTGCTGAGGTTGAAGAGTGTGAAGTTGAAGAAAAACGAAACAAGAGAATCAAAACCCAAAGCCACAAGGAAAGAAGATCGGAACAGAATTGCAGTCAGGAATTACTGAGGTTGAAGAGTTGGAAGTTGAAGAAAAATTAAACAAGAGAATTAAAACCCAAAGACACAAGGAAAGAAGATCGAAACAGGATCTCAGTCAGGAATTGCTGAGGTTAAGAGTTTGAAGTTGAAGAAAAACGAAGAAGAGAATCAACAGCCAAAGCCACAAGGAAACAAGATCCGGAACAGGATCTCAGTCAGTAATTGCTGAGGTTGAAGAGTTTGAAGTTGAAGAAAAACGAAGAAGAGAATCAACAGCCAAAGCCACAAGGAAACAAGATCGGAACAGAATCGCAGTCAGGAATTGCTGAGGTTGAAGAGTTAGAAGTTGAAGAAAAATGAAACAAGAGAATAAAAACCCAAAGCCTAAGGAAAGAATATAGGAACAGAATCGCAATCAGGAATTGCTGAGGTTGAAGAGTTGGGAAGTAGGTTTTCATCGGAAGGAGAAGAGAAAGATGGAGAAGAAAAGGGAAGAAGAGGAAAGAGAAGAATCAAATCAATTACTTCCCTCCTGCAGTTTTTATAATTTTGATCCACAACCTTCTTGTTCTTCTGCTTCTAAGACAGATTTGTAAGCTTCAATGAGGCGCAAATTTCCACTTTTGCCAAAGAATGCGATCGTCGTGGAATCTCAGACAGAACACCTGCAACTATTTCTTCTGCTCTGCTGCGGGACCTTGGTCTTGTTAGCGAAACGGATACAGCAAGAAGATCGAAGTAAAGTCCGTAGAGAACGTGAAAAGCATAGAAAAGAGTTAAAAGTCACAAATATATCTACTTTTACTTTGGCGGGAGAAAAGACGAGACCAGAATACAATCTAAAAAATGTAATAAGTATTACGCCAGTACTGTCAAAGAGCAACATATTTCATTCATACAGAAACCCAATTGGGTTTACCTTAGGCATTGGGCCGTTTCATCTGGATCTACGGCTAACATCAAAGATGGGATATTAATCTTTTTTAATGCAAAAGGTGTATTAACCACTTCGCGCCCATGCTGCTTTGATTTAATCCCAGGTTTGATTAAAAATTACTTCTTTGTTGTTGTTCACTTTTTTCACGAAATATGATTTCACTGTCACAAACTTTCCCATTTATGCAAAAAAATATGATAAAATATTCCATAGATAGCTCTAAAGAAGTAATTTTTTTTGTACAATGTTTTTGTTTTCATTTTTCGCTTGTTGCCACATGTGGCGAACCTGGGTGTGAAGAGGTTAACCCATTTAGAGCCGAATTATTTTTTTAGACGCGAATCTAAAATGTTTGGTACATATTTATTTAAAATATGCCTACCAAAAATGATTTTGTAATAAAATATTTTTTTTAACTTATTAATTTAGATTTCCTACTGTTACGTTGACCACTAACATCTTAGAACATATAATCGAACCTGGAAGTTTACAAGTTTTCAGATATTGGCGTTTAAAAGGACGGTGGCGCCATCTGGGTTAATTGATTCATTTGCAATGTTTTCTGATGATAGAAATCATATTCGAAAATCAGCTTGCAATAGAGTTATTGCTGTCAGGAAAAGTTTTGTTACTTGTACCAGCTTTGTCACTTCCAACAGCTGATTATACTTATATTATTTTTTGGGGTGACGATGCTGAACGTGTGCAGTTAGAGTCTCCATTTTTAAAACACGTTTTCGATGAGGACTTGGAAAGTTTCATATCAAATGTAGATGCTTCAGCGCATTTGTTAATGTTCCTGGTTTCCCATGCCATGCACAGGGGACAGAAAGATGTGTTAACTGGTTACTGAGGCTGCATCTCTTGTTTATGGGGAAGAGAAGAAGAATGGATTTATAAGATCTCGGCTTGAATCTAGAAATGTTGTGAACTCTTAAAGGATTTCGTATTTAAACACGAAATCAGAATTTAGATTCAAATAATTTTCTTTTCCAAGGGCTAATTATAGATATTTTGCGATTGTTTCAGTACTTAAGGTATATTTTTCATAGTTCATTAGTTTACAAATACTTAAATTATTTTTTTGTTAATTTGTTATTTATAACCTGCAAACCTAATAAAGTTTATAAGTCACAAAAACTTTTATTGTTTGGGGTTCCTAAAAAAATACTCCTCCCGTCTCCAAATTTCATACATATATCTTTTAGATATAGAAAAGTTAAAAAAAAAAAACGAAAAAAAATTGTTTAAAAAATGGCGGGGGGGGGGGAATACTCAATAACGCATTTAGCAACTTTTGTCAACCAGGCCGTTATCAAATTAAGAAATGCTCATGTCGTAGTTTCAGACAGTTACCTTCAAAACCTGAGAATGACGGTAACACATCGAAACTCTCCATTCATGAATATTCAATATAATATTGATATTTAATGTTACAAATAGTAGCGCTGGGATTCTAACATTAATTAAAATCTTAATGGAATTCTACGAGCACAAGTCAAGAAAATCTATTTAAATTTCTTTGACTATTTAAAGAAGCTGAGTTTACACTGAATCTCTACGGCAGAATGCTTACGTGACAAGTTATCATACGCCTGAAGCCGGTAGATAATCCAGGATCCGGTTGTGAAAAGAAGGAATCCCTCGCTATGCAGAGCGGTAATGATCGCATTAAGTTCTACATGTAATTATAACAGTGGCGTGGTGGCAGGCTACGTGTCCTTTTAGTGAATTCCCAAGCAAGTATTATCATTAATAATTTGAGGGAGTGCAAAAGGGCGCGCACACACACACACTCTACCTCTTTTATGCGGATTAATTGGGTCCGTGGCGCTGCATACAACCGACGCTCAGCACCCCTAATTACGGGGCTAATTGTCAAACTATTACCTCCGCCATCGAAATTGCCTCCACTTTTTGTGTCCATTTAAATAACAGAGGGAATTAAAGCGCCGGAATAGGCTGCATTGTTTTTGCCCGCCAACAATTTCGCCAGATGATTAATAAATCAAGCCATAACGTTTTGCTAAATCTGTAAAAACAGCATATTTTCTAATTTAATAAACAATCATTTTTATTTTATTTTTATGTAGCCGAGAGAAGAATTTCAATAAGCTCCATAGCGTATTTTGAATATCTAAGGATGCGCATCTGTGCCCATCGATTCGATAAAAAAATCACCCTAACCCAATATACACATTTCTGCGGCAGCCCTTTTCCGCCAGTAAAACGTTTCACCGTCGAATAATATATATGTATACAGGGGGCAAAGTTTGATAATATTTATAAAACGGGCCTCGCGCCTCCCAGCGATATCGGCGTTATTTACATCGCATTCTTTATTGATCCCGCTCTCAGACCGCCTTCGCTGCCGCCGCCGCCGCCTCCCCCGGAGCGCTATAAAACTCTAGGGGGAGGCTTCATAAATTTCAGGATTATTACGTTAAAATTATCCAATTATCATATGTATGTATGCGCCAGAGGAAATTGGGAGTGTGTCCTTTGTTCCGGAAATTGGGTCGCGGTCTTATACCTAAATTCCGCTGATTCATTTCGCGAATCCTAAAAAATAGTCGTCCCCTATGTATAGAAAATTTATGTTAAGTACACAAAACAACTAATTTTCTCACGGATAAATATTTGTGCCCGGCGCTTCCACCATTTGATTCGCTAAACAAATGTAACCACAGAATATTAATTTACCTCTTGTTATCACAGTCTGATTACGTTTTTGGGGCACTCTTAATAATCTGTCGGTGGAAATTATATCCGCATGAATGGGAGGTTAATACGGTACACATTAATTACTTTATTAATTTAGTTTACAATAAACAATTATAACCAAAAAGGACTGGTTGGTCTCTGGTTATTAAAAGCAAATTTCATTACTGGAGGACTATTAATAATCTGTCGGTGGAAATTATATCCGCATGAGTGAGAGGTTAACACCATTTTATATACACAAACCTGAATCATCGTTGAAACATGATAATTAATGTTTTGCATTGTTATTAACAGAGAGAGAGATCATCTTTATATAGGCTATAAAAATACATACATATCGGGTGAATATACATACATATTCAATAAAAGGTGGTTAGTCTGCGTGGGCTATCGACTTAAGGTCTTTCTGCCTGAATTATTAACATTATCCAAATAAAATAAATGAAAATTCATATTGGTATAAAATCGATTGACAAACGAGCCGTTGATTTTGAAAGTGGGGCAAGTCCATTTTACGCTATTGCTGGATATTTAATGCTTTGCATTTGAATAGATTTAAACAAATTGGTAATAAGAAATAGATTTATTTTATATTTTTTGTGTTCTTGAAAGCATGTAAATTTAATATAAAATAATGATTATCCTTGTCAGCTGAGAAAAATCATGATTTTGGAATGGACAATTGTTGAAAATAATAAATAAACGAAATATAATTTATAATAACAAAATGCAAGATTTTATATTATTTGCTGTTGTTTAATGTACGCTTCTGATAAATACCCATATTTAAAAAAAAAATCTTCAACAGTTACTTATTTATTGTACTTCGATTTTTCATTCATCTTTAGCAAAGGTACATATAATTATATTTTTACTTTCTCCGTTACGAAGTACGAGAAAGTGATCGTGTTTTTTTTTCAAAAATTTTTTTACGGAAATATCCGTTTTGGGGTTCCTAGATACCATTTCAACAATTTCTGGAAAAAAAAAATTGTGCCTGTTGTGTGTGTGTGACTGTCTGTGAGCCTGTATCTCAAAAACTAATAGAGCAATTGATATGAAACTGCTGCGCTGCGCTGCGCCATCGTCCGTGCGAAGCATGTTAAAATTGAGCAAAGAAATCGGTGACGAAAATTGACCAATGTAACTGGTGACGAACGACGGCTCCGCTGCGCTGCGCCGTCGTCTATGCGTATCCCGTTAAAATTGACCAAAGTAACTGGCGAAGAACGACTGCTCTGCTGCGCTGCGCCGTCATCCGTACGTCACCTATTAAAATTGAGCAAAGTAAATGGTGACGAACGACGGCTCCGCTGCGTTGCGCCGTCGTCCGTGCGTGGCCCTTAAAAATTCAAGAAAGTTACTGGTGGCGAAAGACGGCTCTGCTGCGCTGCGCCGTAGACCAGGCTCCGGTTTTATGTTATACTCACATGCAAAAACTCTACACGCATTGCTAACCTCACTTTGTGAATCTCTCATAATCTGTTAAACGTGACGCACTATCAATGTATTTCTTAATTTGCTGTTTAGAAAGCACTCGGACGTTAATAGTAAAAAGCTTATTTTCTTTCATTAATTTTGATCCTTTAAATATTATTTGGTGAGCATCCGAGAAATGTATACACTTGACAGTCCCATTTTTCAGGTTTCAAAATTTGTCGATCGAAAATTTTGATTTCCAAAGAATTTGAAAAAATTATTGATGAAAGCAAGTCGTACCCTCTACTGACCTTAATCATTTCAACTCTTCCTCTTTAAATGCAAAAAATACGTGCTTGAAATAAACATCAAAATTGGTGTAATTATTTTGGTCAAATTTTAAAAAATCTTCTTAAGGGAGCAACAAATCAAAAAATGTTCCTATGCAAAAAATACGTGCTTGAAATAAACATCAAAATTGGTGTAATTATTTTGGTCAAATTTTAAAAAATCTTCTTAAGGGAGCAACAAATCAAAAAATGTTTCTATATATTATTATATTGCATATTATAGGGGAATACTTTGTGAATATACAGGAGCTTTGACAGACTCTTCAAAGTCAAAACTATAGGCATGAAGACTCCCGAAAAATAATCTTGAATCGCTCACTTTGAAGTCCGAGGCCCCGGAACGAGGGCCCGCAGAGATAAAATAGTTGTCACTTTTCAACCCTTTTGGTGAAAGGTATCTTTGGTGAAAATTTCAGCCGAATCCATGTCATGCCATTTTCACTCAAATTTCCGATGGGTTACTCGTGAAAAATGAAAAATATGGTGCCCTAAAACATAAAAAAATTCATAACTCGCGAACGATTAGAAAAATCGAAAAAAATCAATGAATAAATGTTATAGAGCTGTCTTCATTGAAGAGGACAAAGTGGTTTCAAATCATCCAGAATGTGCAGGGAAGGCTTTACGAATTTGTTTCTATAATTTTGTAAGAGGGCCTTGAAGGCGTCAAGGAGGATTATTGGGACGATTAAATTTGCTCAATACATACCTCTTAATAGCTGCCATGTTGCCTAAACAGGTCATCTCCATCGGCAGTACTGAAGAGGGTAAAAAAAATCAAACACTATTTTTAATCGTTTTGGGCAGTTTGAAATTGGAGAAAATCAAGTTAGAAACAACTTTACTTTTGGAGAAAATCAATATTTTAAAAAATATGCACTTTATGTAAGAATTTTGTATATGTTTTCAATTTTGTTTTAATAAAAAATTTGACATTTGCGTTGAGAAAAAAATACGACCCCGAAAAAGAGGGTGGAAACTTAAAAAAAAAATTTGGTCGCTTTTTGAAAAATCAAATCTCGTTAAGGCGGCAACAAATCAAAAAGTATGTCGATATTAATAATGTAGGCGGATACTTTGTAAAGAGATCCCGCCACCGACGGATCCTTCAAGAGCAAGAATAAAGTCAGTGGCGGCGTTTCGGCGCACGCCTGAAATTTCAAATACAAGGCCGCGGCTCCAAAACGACTATAACGATTTTTGTTAAAATTGCCAGGGATGTTCTGTATGCCGAGGGGAATACCTGGAAAAAAATTAATTAAAATCGGACTATACGTTTCCGAGTTTTGACCCTTGTTTTTTTTTAAATTTTTTTCGGTTTTTTTACGGGCGGTGGTGGGGTGGAGTCAGAGAGGCGGCACCTGGAGGGAACGATAGAGCTCTCTGGCGTCCATCGGACAGTGTCGGAAAAATTTCCAAAAAAAATTCCTCCGCCTTCAGGGGGTCTCGTCCAATTACTCCGAAACCGGTCTACGTGCGCCGGTGAAACTTGCTGGGGATGCGTTGAAGGGGGAGATGGTTGTCTGCGATAGACTTTGTAGAAATTAACCATTTTTGACCGACGGGGGTGGTAAAATTTTTGGGGAAAAACTCAAAAATTAAAATAAAGAAGACAGAGAGTTTCTTTAAAATATTTTTTCAAGTCTAAAAAAATTGCCGGCTCCTCCGCGGCCCCAAAAAACTTCTTCTCCGTCGCGTTTTTTCGTCGTTTAAAAATTTGCCCCGATTCCAGAGGGGTGTTTTAAAAATTTTGAAAAAATTACAGCTCAAGGCTTGTTCGACCCCCTACCTATTTTAAAAGTTTCAACTCTTCGATTTAAATAGAAAAAAAATACGTCCTCGATGGAAGCAAAACTAACCCGGAGACCGAGCCAAATAACGACTCTGAAAGGGGGTGTTTTAAAAAAATTGAAAAAATAACAAATCAAAGCACGTTACACCCTCTTGTCATCCTCCGTCGCGTTTTTTCGTCGTTTAAAAATTCGCCCCGATTCCAGAGGGGTGTTTTAAAAATTTTGAAAAAATTACAGCTCAAGGCTCGTTCGACCCCTTACTTATTTTAAAAGTTTCAACTCTTTCAACGATTTAAATAGAAAAAAATACGTCCTCGATGGAAGCAAAACGAACTCGGGGACGCCAATTGACGGCTCTGGAAAGACAGGGGGTGTTTTAAAATTTAAAAAAAAATAACAAATCAAAGCACGTTACACCATCTTCTCATCCTAGAAGTTTGAGCTCTTGGATTTAAATATAAAAAAAATACGTCCGCGAAAGAAACCTCAGAGAGAGGGGAAACTTTAGAAAAAAAATTTTGTCACTTTTTTGAAAAATCATAACTCGTTAAGGGGGCACCAAATCAAACAGTGTGCCGATATAAATAATGTGGGCGGATGCTTTGTAAAGAGATCCCGCCACCGACGGATCCTTCAAGAGCAAAAATAAAGTCAGTGGCGGCGTTTCGGCGCACGCCTGAAATTTCATATATAAGGCCGCGGCTCCAAAACGACTATAACGATTTCTGTTAAAATTACCAGGGATGTTCTGTTTGCCGAGGGGAATACCTGGAAAAAATTGAATTATAATCGGACTATACGTTTCCGAGTTTTGACACTTGTTTTTTTTTCAATTTTTTTCGGTTTTTTTTTCACGGGCGGTGGTGGGGTAGAGTCAGAGGGGCGGCACCTGGAGGGATCGATAGAGCTCTCTGGCGTCCATCGGACAGTGTCGGAAAAATTTCAAAAAAAAATTCCTCCGCCTTCAGGGGGTCTCGTCCAATTACTCCGAAACCGGTCTACGTGCGCCGGTGAAACTTGCTGGGGATGCGTTGAAGGGGGAGATGGTTGTCTGCGATAGACTTTGTAGAAATTAACCATTTTTGACCGACGGGGGTGGTAAAATTTTTGGGGAAAAACTCAAAAATTAAAATAAAGAAGACAGAGAGTTTCTTTAAAATATTTTTTAAAGTCTAAAAAAATTGCCGGCTCCTCCGCGGCCCCAAAAAACTTCTTCTCCGTCGCGTTTTTTCGTCGTTTAAAAATTTGCCCCGATTCCGGAGGGGTCTTTTAAAATTTTTGAAAAAATTACAGCTCAAGGCTTGTTCGACCCCCTACCTATTTTAAAAGTTTCAACTCTTCGATTTAAATAGAAAAAAAATACGTCCTCGATGGAAGCAAAACTAACCCGGAGACCGAGCCAAATAACGACTCTGAAAGGGGGTGTTTTAAAAAAATTGAAAAAATAACAAATCAAAGCACGTTACACCCTCTTGTCATCCTCCGTCGCGTTTTTTCGTCGTTTAAAAATTCGCCCCGATTCCAGAGGGGTGTTTTAAAAATTTTGAAAAAATTACAGCTCAAGGCTCGTTCGACCCCTTACTTATTTTAAAAGTTTCAACTCTTTCAACGATTTAAATAGAAAAAAATACGTCCTCGATGGAAGCAAAACGAACTCGGGGACGCCAATTGACGGCTCTGGAAAGACAGGGGGTGTTTTAAAATTTAAAAAAAATAACAAATCAAAGCACGTTACACCATCTTCTCATCCTAGAAGTTTGAGCTCTTGGATTTAAATATAAAAAAAATACGTCCGCGAAAGAAACCTCAGAGAGAGGGGAAACTTTAGAAAAAAAATTTTGTCACTTTTTTGAAAAATCATAACTCGTTAAGGGGGCACCAAATCAAACAGCGTGCCGATATAAATAATGTGGGCGGATGCTTTGTCAAGAGATCCCGCCACCGACTGATCCTTCAAGAGCAAAAATAAAGTCAGTGGCGGCGTTTCGGCGAACCCCTGAAATTTCATATACGAGGCCGTTGGCCTAAAACGGCTCTAACGATTTTTGTTAAAATTGGCTGGGATGTTCCGCTCGCCAAGGGGAGTATCTGAAAAAAATCAGAAAAAAATCGTTCCGTATCGTTTTCGAGTTTTGACACTTGCCTTTTTTGGGTTTTTTTATTACCGGGGGGTGGTGGGGTAAAGTCAGAGGGGCGGCACCATGAGGGATCGATAGATCTCTTGGGTGTGCATCGGACCGTGCCGGAAAAATTTCCAAAAAATTTGCCTCCGCCCCCCGGGGGTGATTTTTACGTTCCGCCACGGTAACCCGAATTACTCCGAAACCGGTCAACGTACGGCGGTCAAATTTGGTGGGGATGCTCAGGAGGGGGAAGAGAATCTTTGTTAAAGAAATCAAAGCGATCGGCCTTCATTTGTCGAAATTAACCATTTTTGACCGAAGGGGTGGTAAACATTTAGGGGTTGAACTTAAAAATTAAAAAAAAAGGAGACAGAGAGTCTTTTTGAAATATTTTTTAAGGTCTAAAAAAATTTTCCGCTGCCCTCCCCCTCCGCCGCCAACCGAATTAAAAATTCGCCCCGGGGGTTATGCTGGTTCTATAGGGGTGGGAGTGGTAGGGATCGACTCGATCGGCAATTGTCTATTAGAAACCGTCAAAAAATTTCGAGCGTACTTTTAAACGCACCCCCTGGGGGTGTGGTCCACCCCTTGGGGTGGGGGATGATAACGACAATTTAATACTTTTCCTCATTTAGCGCGCTCTATACGTCTGCAAAATATCAACTCTCTACAACTTTTACTTTCGGCGCAACGCGTTACACTTCGTTATTCAATTAGTATGTACAGGGTGTTCGAAAAGTATGGAATATCCCATATAGCTCAGTAAATATCCACTTCAGAGAAAAAAGTTTTAGATAGAAGTTATTTAACACAAGTTTTATGCCGTTGAAAAGAAAAGAAAAACTCTATCAAGTGAGTATAATAAAGATTTACCTTATCATTTAAAAAAAATGTGTTATTTGTTGCTCTTTTGTTTACATCTAAGGTGGTAGATAACTAAGCGTTAAATAACTTCTATTTAAAACTTTTTTTTCTCTAAAGTGGATATTTACTGAGCTATACGGGATATTCCATACTTTTCGGACACCCTGTATAATAGTATTAGTAATACGAGCAATCCGGGATTAATATTTTGCAACAAAAAAACATTATTTTATTTTCAGTTAATTACCAGTATAAAATTTCTATTGATATTAAACGATATTTATTTTGAATTTATTAAAAACATAGATTTAGATTTAGCCTCAACTCAGTTTTTTCACAACATGGACCTGCCCCACTTTAAAAATTAAGGGCTCAAATATTTGATAATCAACCGGAAGGTTAATGTTTCAATATTTACATGATTGTGTTTTGTATTTTTACTTTCTCCGTTACGAAGTACGAGAAAGTATTGTGATCGTGATTTTTTTTTCAAAATTTTTTTTTACGGAAATATCCGTTTTGGGGTCCCTAGATACCATTTCAACAATTTCTAGAAAAAAAATTTGTGTCTGTGTGTGTGTGTGTGCGTGTGTGTGTGACTGTGTGTTTGTGTGTTTGTGTGTCTGCTGTGTGCGCAGTGTGCGCATCTCAAAAATTAATAGAGCAATTGATATGAAACTTTGAACATACGTCTTATTTGATAATCCGAATAACTGAAAAGCTTTTGGTAAAATTTCGTACACCGGAAGTGGGTGTTTACCTTAACTGTTTTTTTGTTTTTTGCCAATATTTTCTTAAATATGAAAAATATCACAAAGACATTTAAACAAACATTAAAGACAACAAAGAAATTAACATCTTTTGCTTGGAAATATTTTTCATAAAATCATTGCTATTCGAGAAAAAAAATTATTATTTTTTTTAATTTTTGGTTTATAATTATGAAACGATAATAGTTACAGCAAATTTATGTGAATAATAATTATAGAGAATACCAAAATGAACAACTTCTAAAGAATAAGTTTTTTTCTGAAATCTCGTTAGTTTTTGAGTAAACCGAGTTTTTGAATTTGAAGTATAATTTTTCTTTCATAATTTTGACGTTTTAAACGTCAGTTCCATCCGAGTTTACGCAACGCTCGATGTACAATAAAAAATAAACAATGAAAACGTAAATATAAATGGCTATGATACCATCAAGTCGGAGAAAGTAACATGATGGCCACATCACCATTTTTATTTTTATGAAAATGTGAAATTTGAGGAAGCCAGAAAGATGCTGACCTGACCTTCAAATCAAATGGATTAGGGTAGGCGTAGATAATTGTTTTAATCATACATTACATTACTTTTGCTATCTGTTTAAATTCACTGGTAAATATGTAGTTAATTACTTTCGAAAATGACGCTTTTCGTTACGTTAAGTTATACGAATTGTGTTATTCATTTCGGAAATGAGACATAAAATTTTTATCTAATTTTCAGTTCAGCTTTACGCGCACGCTAAAAATATTTTACGGCCGCTTTTTCATCCCCCGATAAGCGCTGTATATGCAATTTGTAATGCGAACTTTTATAGCTCATAGTATCAGACCTTCTTAAAATCCGTAATGACGGAATCACGGCCGCATAAAGATTTTACTGTGATTTTTAGACGGGGTGGGATAAGTGAGGCAACTTGGAAAAAATGAGAAAACGTGTCCGGAATTATTAAGATAATTTATGAAGAATGCGCTTAATTTGTACGTTAAATTGTAAAATTTCTCAGCGAGAATTAAATTTATAACTTGTCTCGATTTTATGAAATCCAGATCTTTCCCGGCGACATGAAAGTTTTTACTGCCCGGGACATAAAAGCGCTCTCTTGTCTTAATGACACTGTGGGCATGATTAGACGTTGAATAATTAATTTGGGGCAATCAAAGGGCACCGCGGGTAATGAAGGGAAGTGGATTGCACGGTATAAAGTATATTTTATTTGAATTATAGATAACGGACGAGTGCAGTCTCGAAGAGCCGACCCTATTACTCCCTTCCGTTCACATTATTTATTCAAAGCTTCCCCGAATATAATTTTCTCCATCTCGCCCTTATATTGAAGCATAAAATGATAAATCATACATGTTTAATTTCAATTAAAGAAGTGATTGTTGTTATTTCGTTAAAAGGCCAACTTTCCTTAGGTAGTATTAAAATGATTTTCTAGGAAATTTATGTTTCCCATATAATTTCCCATATAATATTTGTATCATTTAAGCTAAACATTTATTAACAATGATTGGGATAATAATAGTACTATAATTCGATAACGCGTTAGTTACTCATAATACGTTAGTTACGAATCAACAAACGTTTATAAGAACGTGCAAATTTTGGGGTTGTTATGTTTACACGTCAAATATAATTTATTGATTTGATTTACATAACATCGGCACGTTGAAGTACGATAAAGCTTTGAATATAACTCGAATATTTGCGATTTATAATAATTCTCGACGTCCTCCGTTATTATGAATCGCATAATATTCTTGTCAAATTTATAGCTATTAACCCTCTTTATATGATGTTATTGTGTTATTATCAGGGGCGGC
Source organism: Ocypus olens (assembly GCA_910593695.2). Lineage (NCBI taxonomy): Eukaryota > Metazoa > Arthropoda > Insecta > Coleoptera > Staphylinidae > Ocypus > Ocypus olens. Next base: position 17,316,248 of record OU343051.1, read on the forward strand.
TCGTTATATAGAGCCACGGAGCCATGTAGTTTCAAGCTCAGCAAGAATTTTTAACTGATTCTTAAAAAAAACTTTTTAAATGTTAAGCAACACCTGTTACACCGCGTGGAAGTTCCACATTAATTTCAACAGATGGTTAAAATTTTGACAAACTATTTCTGAATAATGTGTTTTTACATATTTCCAAAGAAAGCAATCGCACGTTTACCACAACAGAATTGATTGCACTAAATAGTCAAATTTTATTTTTTAATAGGCGAAAAGCGCTTTTTTTTAGAAATTCACATGTGAAATCCACATTTCTTTCAACAGATGGTTGAAATTTTGACAGACTAATTTTGAATAATGTGTCTTTACGTATTTACAAAGAAAATAATCGCAAGTTTACCACAACAAAAATGTTTGCACTAAAAGCAAATTTTGATGAGCAAAAAAGGGCATTTTTCTGAAATTTGTATGGGAATTCCACATTTATTGCACCAGATGGTTGAAATTTTGAGAGACTAATTTTGAATAATGTGTCTTTACGAATTTCCAAAGAAAATTATCGCAAGTTTACCACAACAAAAATGGTTGCACTGTAAAGCAAATTTTGATGACCAAAAAAGCGCATTTTTCAGAAATGCAAATTCTACATTTATTGCAACAGATGGTTGAAATTTTGAGGGACTAATTTTGAATAATGTGTACAAATTTCCAAAAAAAAATAGTTTTCTTCTAAATTTTCCATTTTTTTAGTTAAAATTTTCGAATTTTTGGTCCGCAATATTGATTTTTAGGATCGAATTTTTGGTCAAAGTTTTTAATTTTTAATCATATATTAAAATTTTCGAATTTTTGGTCCGCAATATTGATTTTTAGGATCGAATTTTTGGTCAAAGTTTTTAATTTTTAATCGTATATTTTAGATTTTTTTAAATGATTGCTTTTTATACGCAACTTTTTTATTTTTTGCCGATATTTTCAAGTACAAGTTATTCTTTTTTATGGGCGATTTTTTTTTACTTTTTGGTTACTTTTTGGCTACCGTTTTCGAGTTTCTGGTCGGCAACTTATTTTGAGCTAAAGAGTTATTTTGGGAGCTGAAAATGTCAAATTATTTTCGTTTTCCATGATTTTTCAATTTTTTGGTTTATATTTTTTATATTTAGACCAGCATTTTTTATTTTTTTGGCCTATATTTTAGATATTTGACCTGTATTTTTCATTTCTTCGTTCCAAATTTTAGAGTTTTTGCCCGAAATATTTTTTATTTTGGTTAAACTTTTTGATTTTTTTATTGTTGAAATTTTCGGATTTTTAGTCTGCATTTTTTTAACTGCGAATTTTTAATACTTTTGTGCTTATATTTCAGTTTTTAACCTCAATTAAGAGGTAATAGTGATTTTTTTTTTTTTAATTTTCTAAACATTAAGTGCAAATTTCATTCATTACAGGGCAAATTTTAAGTTGTTTCCTTAGTTTTCTGGGGCTAATCACCCCGAGTGTTGAAAATGGCAATTTTTGTACTTGAATTTTCAATATTTTTATTTGAATTTTTCATTGTTAAACCCGGATTGTGATATTCTGGTCTGAATTTTTGATCTTTTAGCCTACATTTTCTTCTAAATTTTCTATTTGTTAAAATTTTCGATTTTTTTGGTCCGCAATTTTCAGGATCGAATGTTTTGATCGAAGTTTTTAATTTCTTATCCTATATTTTAGATTTTTCTAACCTAAATTATTGGTATTATTGATTTTTACACGCGATTTTTTTGCCGATATTTTCAAGTGTTTTTTATGGTTTTTGATTTCTTACCCTTCATTTTAGATTTTTTAACTTGAATTATTATTTTTTATGGGCGATTTTTTTACTTTTTGACTAAAATCGATTAAGTTTAATCTTTCTTTGTTGTTTTTCAAGTCTGAACACTATTTGTCTATAAAATTTTGTTGTGGGACTTCTAGGAACTGAGGTTTTCTAGTTTCTGGTCACCAACTTGTTTTGAGCTAATTTGAGTTATTTTAGGGGCTGAAAATGACAAATTATTATTGTTTTCCTTGATTTTTCAATATTTTGGTTTAAGTTTTTTTATTTTTAGAACAGCATTTTTTTAATTTTTTGCCTATATTTTAGATCTTTGACCAGTTTTTTTATTTCTTCGTTTTAGAGTTTTAGAGTTTTTTAACGTGATTGAGTGTCATGTGCAAATTTTAGATTTTTTGGCCGGTATTTAATTAGTATAATTTATCATTTCCATCTTTCATAATTTTGACGATTCAAACGCCAGTATCATACGATACAATAAATTGTAAAAGTGGCTCTACCATAATAATAATAATAATAATAATAATAATATATATATTTGTAGTGTGATTCTGTATAGAATATTACATAGTCATATAAAACATTAGGTATTGTCATGGTAAACTGCCAATATAAATCTAAAATATAGAGATATAATAAATATAATAAAATATAATAATAAATACGTAGATTAAAAACACAGTCAACTTATACATACTTATACATACACATACATACATTAAGTAACATGTCACATAAACTCGCTTATTGAATAGTACGGATTTGATATAAAAAAATCTTTCACAAAGGTTTTAAATGCATTTCTATTTGAAATCGTGTTCAAGTCTTTATGCATTTTTGACAGCTTATTAAATATTTGTATTCCCATATAGTGTGTGCTCTTTTCGTAGAGAACAGTATGATGTTTCGGGATACTAAGCAACCGAGCATTTCGTGTTTGTATATTACTTAGTGATTCGTTTGTTTTAAATTTATTAATGTTATCGAACATATACATTGCCATTTTATATAAATACATTGAAACTAAAGTCATTATTTTTAAATTTTTGAAATGTGGTTTGCAGTGTTCTGCCCACTCAGCATTAGCTATTAACCGTACTATTTTTTTCTGGGTAATTAGTAGTCTATGAGAGTGAACTGACATTCCCCATATTATAATGCCATACTCAAGGTGTGTCTTGATATGCGAATTGTAAAATGTTAACAATACGCTGATTTCGACATTTTTTTTTTAGATTTAGAAGCGCAAAGTGTCCTTGATTTAGTCGTTTTTGTATATGATCTATGTGACTTTCCCAACTGAGATGGTTATCGATGTACACACCTAGATATTTGGTTCGCATTGCCACAGGGATTGACTTCTGTGAGCTTCTGACCAGTATACTGGAAGGATTCTTCGTAGTATTTATAGTATTTATAGCTGAGAAAGTTACAACTGTAGACTTTAATGAATTTAAAAATAGATTATTTTCTTTACACCATTCTTCTATTTTTTTTGTCACTGTGTTGCAGTGAAACGTTGTTTGTTCTTGATTTGAGGTTTGTACTAATATTGTGGTGTCATCAGCATACTGGTCTAATTTAATATGTGAATTATATACACATGCACCATACAAATCGTTACTATATATCAAAAATAATAGTGGTGATAAGATTCCTCCCTGGGGCAATCCTACATTTGTCTTTCGACATTGTGACGTGTGTTGCACCAATATTTCATTTGCGGTATTTTGTTTGATTTCTACATATTGCATACGATCTGTAAGATAACTTTCGAACCATGAGATAGAAGACTCACACAAGCCATACATTTTTAGTTTATTAATGAGTCGTTTGTGGTGAACAGAGTCAAAAGCTTTGCTGAAGTCATAACATATTCCTGTTACCTTTTTATTTGTTTCTATGTGGTCAGTTATATATTGAACTGCTTCATTTAGAGCCGTTGTTGTGTTTTTTCCGGGTACAAAGCCATGATGACTGTTTGATAACAAATTATTTAGTTGGAAATATTCCAACAGTTTGATTTGCATAGATTTATCTATTACTTTTGCAAACACTGACAGGTTTGCTATGCTCCTATAGTTTTTAGGTGTCTTTCTATCTCCTTTCTTATGTATAGGGACAACTCTTGCTATTTTAAGTTGATTTGGGTATTTCCCCTCTTTAAACGAGCAATTTATTATGTTGGTCAATGGGTATACTACCAAATCAGCAACATCATGTACGATATTACAGGGGATGTTATCCGGGCCTGCTGATTTTTTATTTGTAACTGATCTCAGTACTTTCATTACTTCATGTTGATTGATGATTGGACAATTAAAAGTATTGTTAGTGATATTTTCAAAATTTCCTGTCTGAGTATTTATTGAATCTCCTGTACTTACAGAGTCTATGAAATGATTATTTAGTATATCAGCTATAAGTCTTGGATTTGTAATATCATCATTATTGATATTCAGGCTAATTGAGTCTGTCGGCGACGTATTTTTAGTTAAATTAATATTTGATTTGATTAGATCCCAGGCTGCTTTTGTAACGTTGTCTGACCTTGTAATAGTTTCTCCATTAAACTGTTTTTTAGTGGTTAGTATTAATTTGTTATATGTTTTTTTCAAATTGTTATATTTTATTTTAACGTCTTGACTTTGTGTAATTTTAAATAGCCAATTTAAATCTTTTAGTGATTTTCCCATTTTAATAATTTCTGGTGTTATCCAGCGTATCGATGGCTTTCTTTTAGTTATGTATGACTTTTGTAATGGAAATGCTAGCTCGAAATAATATTTAAATATATTTATGAAATGGTCATACTTCAAATTGCAATTATTGGCATTAATAACATCAGACCAATCTTCTTCTAGAAGATACTTGTATAATTTTATTTTATTTTCTTCTGAATAGTACCGTTTCTTAATGACTTTTTTTTGCTCTGAAGTAGTACATAGAGAAGATAATTCAAGACTTATGACATCATGATCCGAAATTTCGGTTGCGATATTATTACATGTCATTTTATGATGATAATTTGTAAATATGTTATCCAACAGTGATTTTTCTCGCGTAGTTTTCTCCATCAACGTATTCCACGAGCCGCCACTGGTTATTATTATTATTATTATTATATTTCCGAGGCAATTATACCTCCGTAAAATTAGTCACAAAACTTTGTATAAAACAATGGTTAGAATCGTTAACTATCACACTTGATTTCTTTAAGTTTGAAAATGATCAGCTTATGATCGAAACTCGAGTCACTGAAAAATCAAGTGTGATATTAACAAAGAAACTGTTTTATTTAAATTTTATTTGCTTCTTTTATTGATAAATTAAAAACTCATATCCAACTCTATTCAGCGGGTTCAGCTGATAGGATATTACAACATTGCATAATATTTAAAGACTTAAATAATTAAATATTGTTAGCTTTAACAATCGTGTTTTATCTTCGTCTGTTATTTCACAATTTTATATTGAACAGATGACGACAACAATTTTGTCGTTGTATTTGTACAATTCAAAATAAATAAAAATAAAAAAAACCGAGGGGGAAATCCATAACGCGAACAATCGCGTCGATACCACAATAATATTTTTTCAGCACACGAACTTAATGTTATTTTTAAATCGATCTCATTCAAGTTTTCCGGTGGAAAAATGTTTCGTCGAAAAATACGATAAATAATCGCCGCTTTGTGTGCCACCAACCATTTTTCAATGCCCGCACAAAATGAATACAGCCCCCCCTTTTCGCTCCCCCTGTCCGCAACCATCCCGACAAAAAAGAACTAATATATAATGTAAATATTTACCGGGAATTTATACGCCGCTTTTTGTGCCAGATATAGATGTTACACAAGGAAAATCACTTCCGAATAAATCAACAAGTATAATTGGACAATTTACTGGCGGAAATACCTGTAAATTAATGGCGTTTACTTTAAAGGTTGTGAATTTATTATGTTCATATTATATTTAATGATACTATGCAATTAGATTGCAAAATTGGTAATTGCATTTAGTTACTACCACGTAAATATGACTGTGAAAACAATATAGCTTAAAATGTTATATTAACTTTTAATAAAATATATTTATTTTGAAAAATAAAAATACCGTACATTTGTTAGTACCGTGCACGATATTTTATACAGGGTGAAGCATAGGAACCTGATAATAATTTTCAGTTATAGTTTCCCGGGTATTGCATCAGTTAAACGTTGTGAAGTTCGGTGACGGCTCGCGGGGCGACTCATGGTACGGTCGAGGTAGCATACGTGCGGTCACGCCGTCAGCCGTCTATGCAACCGATTCTACCTATCTGTGCAGCCACCTCTGTTACATCGGCCGTACCATGAGTCATCGCTGGTCAAGTTTGAGGGAGAGCACAGCATTACTGACGCATAAAACCTCAACTTTAGTAGCCAGCACCAGTAGTGCTCAGCCCACCAGGGGCACCACCAACAAGGACATTCTTGACCAGCCAAATTAGTGGCACCGATAACCAATGGCAGATCGTTATACACCGCCGTTAACAGCAACGATATACCACATTGAGAAGCTCCCACTGCCTGAAAAATTCGATCAAACCCTGTAAAGGCTACAAGGAAATTATGCTATCGACAAACATCGCTGCAACAATGCCTTAACAAGACATCGCGACCTCAATTGGACAACTATTCTCCAGGAGGCCATACCCGCCTTTCTTGGCCACCCACTCAGCACCACTAGGGCTCCAGCCCGCTATTATGAACCTCGCGAAGCAACAACACCAACATAGAGTTGTATCAAGCACTCGAGACGTGCTTAAATTCAATTGCCCGGAGATGTGTTCTCTCGCATTCTCCGAATACTTTCTCACTCTCGTCTTGAGTTCTCGATAATACTGTACTCTTGCATCGTTACCAGTGTACAGCTGATCATAACAGTAGACGTAGAGCAACAATGGCGAGGGGCTGGACTGCATAAAAGTATTGAGAATCACTTCCCACCAAAAGAACATCCTGGCTGGTAAGGATCATCATAAAATGCAAGAGCAGTCTGCATGATTTCCTTACAAACAGACTCAAGATATTCGCCCATAGGTTCCGCCCCGAATAGAGCCACCCCTCTCCGCATGCCCCGTTCCCATGTCGTGGTGCGCTTCCTCTCCAACGACACCCCATGCCTAGCAAGGACCACTTTCGAACAACACCACAAAATGCTTCACTTGCAACCCCTGCAACCACTCAACCCACCGAAATCACGACACGAACGAAGCCTATTCTGCCAGCAGAGGCAACTGACGCCATCTGCGAGGAAACAACCAATCTGACACAAACCATTCTTATCAATCTGGCAACGGACTGAAAAGCTAATATTTAATGAAACAATTACATTGGACAAGATGCCGAGAGGGTACAGCCGAAGTAATTTATTTCTGGAGACTACTCGTGTTTTATTAACCGACTGGAAGTTAGCCATAAATTTCAGCCACGAATCCGGCGCCTTCACCATTTTTGCCTTTAGTAAATTCCCAAGTTATCTTTACTAATTTACAGAAAATTAATTAAAATTCATAATTAATCTAACTCCTGCAATGCCATAGTAATAACAATAAGCTTTTAACTTAGGATTTACCCCGATTTTTCAATTAGACTCCTATCGAAACATAGTCAATTTTCAAAAAAACAAAAGTCATCGTTAGGCGTAGTTTAGGTTCGATATTTTCGGCCACAAATGTTCTATGGGGCTTTGTTTATAATAGCTAGACACGAAATTTCGTCTATTTTCAAAAAATCAAAAGTCATCGTTAGGCCTTTTTTAAGTTCGATATTTTCGGACATAAATGTTCTATGGGGCTTTGTTTACAATATTTAGGCTTAAAAAAATGACACATATTCTTCATTTTTGTTTAAATAATTATTTACCCAGACACTTTTACGAAATTTCGTCTATTTTCAAAAAATCAAAAGTCATCGTTAGGCGTAGTTTAGGTTCGATATTTTCGGCTACAAATGTTCTATAGGGCTTTATTTACAATATTTAAGCTAAAAAAAATGACACAGATTCTTCATTTTTGTTTAAATAATTATTTACCCAGACACTTTTACGAAATTTCGTCTATTTTCAAAAAATCAAAAGTCATCGTTAGGCGTAGTTTAAGTTCGATATTTTCGGCCACAAATGTTCCATAAGGCTTTGTTTACAATATTTAATCTAAAAAAACGACACATATTCTTCATTTTTGTTTAAATAATTATTTACCCAGACACTTTTACGAAATTTCGTCTATTTTCAAAAAATCAAAAGTCATCGTTAGGCGTAGTTTAGGTTCGATATTTTCAGCCAGAAATGTTCTATAGGGCTTTGTTTATAATATTTAAATTTAAAAAAATGACACATACTCTTAATTTTTGTTTAAATAATTATTTACTCAGACACTTTTACGAAATTTCGTCAATTTTCAAAAAATCAAAAGTCATCGTTAGGCGTAGTTTAGGTTCGATATTTTCGGCCACATGTGTTCTATGGGGCTTTCTTTACAATATTTAAGCTTAGAAAAATGACACATTCTTCATTTTTGTTTAAATACTTTTTTAACTTAACGCTATTATGAAATTTCGTCAATTTTCAAAAAATCAAAAGTCATCGTTAGGCCTAATTTAGGTTCGATATTTTCGGCTATAAATGTTCTATGGAGCTTTGTTTATAATATTTAAGTTTAAAAAAATGACACATATTCTTCATTTTTGTTTAAATAATTATTTACCTTGACACTTTATTTATTTAAACAAAAATGACGAATATGTGTCATTTTTTAAGCCTAAATATTGTAAACAAAGTCCCATAGAACATTTGTTCGTCTAACGATGACTTGATTTTTTGAAAATTGAATATGTTTCGGCAGATGTCTTATCGAAAAATCGGGGTAAATCCTAAGTTAAAAGCTTATCGTTACTATTGTGGCACCACAGCAATTTGATTAATTATTAATTTTAATCCATTTTCTGTAAATTAGTAGATATTACTTCGAAATTTACTTTTTGGAAAGACCAAACTGGTGAATGCGCCGGACTCGTGGCTGAAATTTATGGCTAACTTCTAGTCGGTGTTTAATTATCGCTTCGTTTAGACCTGTTTTCATGTGATCACAATTGAAGTTTAAAAAATTATTTTCGCACATTCTAACATACATGAGGGTGTGCATTCTGCATTTTGGGCCTCCTCGTAGGTGCGTTCGAAGACGTTCTGTTGAATGACCGAAGTGTCGCTTCGCATTCGGCTCAGACGCCTTGTTTACGAACGATGAGACGTCGCGTAGCGTCGTTCGGCACTTTGGGCATGGTCGGTAGTATAAAATTCGGCACATTGGGCAAAATACCGATTCGGCACTTTGGGCAGGCCCCGATGACACATTAGCCGTAGGAACCTTAAATCCTTATGACCTTATATTATCACCGTTAAATTTATTTTTGAACTACCTTTTATTTAAGGGATCACTTTGTAAACTCCTATTTCAAATAAGAAAGTTGATAAGGGTTGGGTGAACTTGGAAAGTGCATAAGTATTTTTAAATAAAAAATCGACGTGTTTGATGTTTGTTTTAAAGTATGGCCTTGTTAGAATACTTTTCACACACACTGCATAATTTATCGGCTTATGACTTTCGCAGCAAATGCCACTGGTCTCGATCTTCCCAATGTTCTTCTTGCTGCCTTTATCCTTCACTTCGTAGTTTATTCGCTCTCTCCAACCTCTTCAGGGCTTGCCTCTCTTCCTTCTTCCCGCAGGGTACATTGGAATATTTGTTTAAGCCTTTGATCTGATATTTTTTGTAGATGCCTATACTACACCAGTTCGTCTATAGTTTAACGTCTATAATATCTGTCTACATAATTTTTCATCTACCTGATGAAGCCACTGTGTGGTGAAACAATTGTTGTTGAACAATAAAATTAATTTGAAACCATACACTGTGTTAGTGTTTTATTAAATGAGGTCTACAATATCTCTTATCCTTTATTATTATTATTATTTATTTTTAATCTTTCCTAGCCATGACCTTTGTGCTGGTCTTCTCCAGAAGTCCATTACTGTGGCCAAAAGTGGCATCCTCAAGGCCACTCTAAACTGTCATAGCTCACATCAATACGTCACTATTCTCCTTACTAAGGTGTTAAGTTAAGTTAAGCATATATATATATATATATATATAGCTCATAGATATAAATCTTGTTCGAATTTTCGAGTCGAATCTGATGTTATCTTAACTCCTAGGTATTTGTACTCATTGCAGCTCTCGATTCGTTGTCTATCTTTAAGAATGAGAGCTGTTTCCTGTGTGTCGATGCTTAATTTTTTGGCTTCGTTATATTTGCATCAAGTTCCCAGTATTTGTACTTCATATCTTCATAGTCTTGGACTATCACAACAGGGACATTCGCGAAACTAAGAGTATAGATATGTTCATCTCTTGTGTTACTAATTTCCACGAATTCGTGACCGTTATGAGAAACATAACATAATCTCGACTTCCAAGCAGCCGGATCTATCTGAGACGCAGCCATTCGACTTCTAGATAACACCACTCGATATCTGAATAAAAGTCGCGTGTACTAGACGATGTTCCTAGATATCAAAAAACATTTGATATTGCTCAGCACTGTCACCTGAAATACAAACTATACCTCTGCAACTTCTGACTCATCATAATAAAACTCATTGCCAGTTTCGTGCAGTAGTGAAATTGCACGATGTTGAGAAAACCAACAGTCCATATTATTCCACCACCATAAACCCGCTTAAAGGACAAGCGTATTGCCCTCCAATACCCTCTCACCAAATTTTACGCTCCTGAAAATGATGAACCAAACTACCGCCATAAACCACACCTTGCCGAAAGCGACTCGTACTCATCGAAGTACTAACATATCGAACCAGACGATGCCACCCCAGAAGCCTAATTCACACTTACAAGGCATTTGTCGGGCCAGTAATGGACTTACTGGTAAGAAACTAAACCGACCTCAAGGGGGTAATAATCAGGTGGTGCTATCGCCTCTACTACCATCTTCTAGGAGCGCCGAAATCGCGCTGATCACGGAGAGGAATGAATTGGGTTATCAATATAAAGATTTCTCGATTTTGGGCCATAGAAAATCCCCGTAAATTACGCCAGAAACCACAGTTCAAAAGTATTGGTGTGGTGTGGTATTGGCAAGTGCGAAATTATCGGGCCATTTTTTTTCGAAGAATATGGAGCCACAGTAGGGTGGGTCGAAAAAAATAGATTTCGTTCTCTAGGGTCTCAAATGAAAGAGTTCCATCCAAAAAGTTGTGGAGATGTGCTGAAACATTTTTCTGATTAATACCCAGACAGCACCGAGCACCTCAAAACGCCGTTTTTGCACTTTTTTTAGATTCTGGCCAATAACTTTTTTCAATTTGCTTCAAATTGGCTGAATTTTTTTCTGGTATTCCCAGATCAATACCGAATAAGTCAATATAACCGACATTGGGGTTTACCCTTTCCTAAAGGCGAAGAAATAATCTTCAGAGTACCCAAAAATCGGGGTTTTCAGGTATTTTGTTATTCCGTCCGTATTTTTGTTTCGGTGTACATCCAAAACATCAGATTCATCAATTTTATGATCTAAAGAATAGTTTCAGATCATATAAATGTGAAGATAGATGGCAGCAACCGAAGCGTCAAGTTCTGTTTGCGGGTATTCGAATCGACATTCGCGCACAATCTCAATTCTTAAGTCCAGAAAACTTATGCCAAACTTTTTTAGCAAAAAAGATTTTGTCACTGCGGATGGAAATAATTCTTAACAAACATTGTTTCAATGATTCGTACGTTTATTTAGTTCAAGCCCAAAATCCCAATTTTCACGTGTTGTAATAATGTTTTTTTTTTGTACGAAATTGCCTTTGACTTCAAAATTAAAATTAACCTCAAATGCTTTGCTGCTATTGGTGTAGAACAAATGAAATGTTATGGAAAGAAAATTCGACTTTTATTCTAATTTTCCAAGGTTTTATAACATAAAACACAAAAGTTCTTTACTTTGATGGCGTTTCGATATATAAAAAATAAGTTAATTCCCATTTAGAAAAATAAATTGTAGATCAGAAAGTCCCAATTTTATTTGTTTTGAACCAATTTTAATCAAATATACGAACAACATTTATAAACATTTATATCAACATTAAATAGGCGATAAATATTGGATTTAATTAGGTGCTGCCACTTATCTTCATACTTATATGATCTGAAACTGTTCTGTAGATCATACAATTGATGAATCTAATGTTCTGGATGTAACACAGAAACAAAATATAACGATTCCAATCGACGGAATAACAAAATACCTGAAAACCCGATTTTTGGGTACTTTGAGGATTTTTTCTTCGCCTTTAGGAAAGGGTAAACCCCAATGTCGGTTATATTGCTCTGGGAATACCACAAAAAAAAATTCAGCCAATTTGAAACAAATTGAAAAAAGTTATTGGCCAGAATCTAAAAAAAATGAAAAAAAACGGCGTTTTGAGGTGCTCGGTGCTGCCTGGGTATTCATCGGAAAAATGTTTCAGCACATCTCTACAACTTTTTGGATGGAACTCTTTCATTGAGACCCTAGAGAGCGAAATCTATTTTTCTCGACCCACCCTAAGCCACAGTAATCGAAGCTTGCTTCGTAAACATGTTAAGAAACATTTTGCAACCAGAATTTCGGAGACGATGGAGCCACAGTAATCGAAACTTGCTTCGTAAACATGTTTAGAAACATTTTTTAACCAGAATTTCGGAGACGAAGAATCAACAGGAGGAATTCCTTGTTTCAAAGAAATGGAGCCACTGCTCGTACGGCCCAAGCTTCCATGCATTTTGCTGTGGCTGCATTCCCTAATCGAACAATTTCTCACTTTGGCGATGTTCTATGGCTTCCTCGGTCACCGGACCTTTCCACGTGTGATTTTTATATGTGGTGGTCAGTGGCGGATTATCATACAGGCGCACGATGCGCGTGCCTATGGCTTCCAAATTGCAACGGCCTTAATTCAACCCCTTTAAAGGCGACTTTACCAAAACATGTTGGTTTCAACGATGGAGGACTAGAGAGAGAATTGACTTGGCGGGGGCATGATTTTCGTAATCGGAAGTGCATCATTGGCGACTATTTTTTCCGGAGTTAAAAAAAACAGCGACCTCAAAATCAGGTTGCATAATCCGCCACTGGTGGTGGTACTTGAGATCATGCGTGTATGAAGGTAAACTTCGCACTTCGAAGAATTGAAGACTATAACCATCTATAATATTGAAAATTATAGATTGTTTTTCTTTAAAAAAAATCGTGGGGTTCCTATGACCACCCTGAAGTCAGTCCTGTAGTTTCCGCCTGGAGTAGGCGTTTTTTACTTTCTCCGTTACGAAGTACGAGAAAGTATTGTGATCGTGATTTTTTTTTCAAAATTTTTTTTTACGGAAATATCCGTTTTGGGGTCCCTAGATGCCATTTCAACAATTTCTGGAAAAAAATTTTTTGTGTCTGTGTGTGTGTGTGTCGGTGTGTGTCTCTCTGTGTGCGCTGTATCTCAAAAACTAATAGAGCAATTGATATGAAACTTCGAACATACGTCTTATTTGATAATCTGAAGAACTGAAAAGCTTTTGGTAAAATTTCGTACACCGGAAGTGGGTGTTTACCTTAACAATTTTTTGTTTTTTGCCAATATTTTCTTAAATATGAAAAATATCACAAAAACATTTAAACAAACATCAAAGACAACAAAGAAATGAACATCTTTTGCTTGAAAATATTTTTTATAAAATCATTGCTATTCGAGAAAAAAATTTATTATTTTTTTTAAATTTTTGGTTTATAATTATGAAACGATAATAGTTACAGCAAATTTATGTGAATAATAATTGTAGAGAATGCCAAAATGAACAACTTCTAAAGAATAAGTTTTTTTCGAAATCTCGTTAGTTTTTGAGTAAACCGAGTTTTTGAATTTGAAGTATAATTTTTCCATCTTTCATGATTTTGACGTTTTAAACGTCAGTTTCATCCGAGTTTACGCAACGCTTGATGTACATTTAAAATATGATTTCAATTGAAAATAAACCCATGAAAACGTAAATATAAAGTCGGAGAAAGTAACATGATGGCCACATCACCATTTTTACTTTCTCCGTTACGAAGTACGAGAAAGTATTGTGATCGTGATTTTTTTTTCAAAAATTTTTTTTACGGAAATATCCGTTTTGGGGTCCCTAGATGCCATTTCAACAATTTTTGGAAAAAAAAATTTTGTGTCTGTGTGTGTGTGTGTGTGTGTGTGTGTCTGTGTGTGTGTGTGTCTATGTGTGTGTGTGTGTGTGTGTGTCTGGCTGTGTGCGCTGTATCTCAAAAACTAATAGAGCAATTGATATGAAACTTTGAACATCCATCTTATTTGATAATCTGAAGAACTGAAAAGCTTTTGGTAAAATTTCGTACACCGGAAGTGGGCGTTTACCTTAACTGTTTTTTGTTTTTTGCCAATATTTTCTTAAATATGAAAAATATCACAAAAACATTCGAACAAACTTTGAAGACAGCAAAGAAATGAACAGCTTTTGCTTGAAAACATTTTTCATAAAATTATTTTTATTCGAGAAAAAAATTTAATATTATTTTTTTAATTTTTGGTTTATAATTATAAAACGATAATAGTTACAGAAAAATTATGTTAATGATAATTGTAGAGAATGCCAAAATGAACAACTTCTAAAGAATAAGTTTTTTTCGAAATCTCGTTAGTTTTTGAGTAAACCGAGTTTTTGAATTTGAAGTATAATTTTTACATCTTTCATGATTTTGACGTTTTAAACGTCAGTTTGACTCGAGTTTACACAACGCTCGATGTACATTTAAAATACGATTTCAAATGAAAATAAACCCATGAAAACGTAAATATAAAGTCGGAGAAAGTAACATGATGGCCACATCACCATTTTTTAATCCAGTTCGATGTTGTCGCACCCTTACTGGTGTGTTTTCCACCCTGCAGTAGCCCAAGTACTCATGGTATTATTATTTCTCGCTGTGTACTATGCACTGTTGCCAAGCGTACAGACGCGGACGTGTAGTTACATATGGCAGTATTTCTCAAATGATGTACCGCATAATTTTCCAAGTGTGCCGCCAAAACTTAAATTATTTAATTTTGATATTTTATTTTATTTTTAAGAATTATTTGCATAATACAGATATATAAATTTTAAAAAAAATTAATATTATCTTTCGTTCTTTATTTATAAATTTCTTCTAGGGCAACTTAGGTGTAAAGCGAAATTTTTGTTTTTTCTAAGTGTGCCATGAGAGTAAAAATATTGGGAAATACTGTACGATACGGTACGATGTAATGACGACCGAAAACACTTTTTTTATGCATAAATAGATCGTGACAGCCATCCGGCAACAGATTATAGTGAGGCCCAAAGTGCGTAAATAAATTATGAAAAATTATCGGTGATGAACGGACAAACATGAATTTAACAGGAGATTTTCTAAAAGTTTAATATACTTAATTGTTTAAATATTTACGTTATTGGTAGTTCATATTATTAAGGATAGTAATTTGAAGTAAATATTAGTTCTACCAAATAAAAATACAGCGCAGATTTTTTTTTTATTATAGATTATGTACCTTTATTTAAAACGAATATTCAATATTCTCATATCATATATTTACAAATTCTGTATTCTTATTTCTTCTTTTCTTTATAGGAAAACTGTCAAAATTATATAAGGATCATGGCGAAGACTGCCCAAGGGAGGCTGTTATTGTGCGGCACGAACTCCTTCAAGCCCGTTTGCAGAGAATACAACGTCCTGCAGGGCAACTACACAATGGAAAAGGAGAAGCCCGGGCAGGCAGTCTGCCCCTACGACCCCCATCATAACTCCACTGCCATATACGTCGGTAAGTACCACCCCCCTCATAACATAACTTACATATCTACCATACATAATTCATCCCCAACAATATTAAATGGCCTGAATATTCAATACGTGATGCACTTCACGAGCGGCGGTATGTACGTATTTGATAATCGCAAAAAAATGAAAATTCATTTGCGCGTCCTAGTTTTCGTCACAATTTAAATTGTTTTCCTCGGGCACGTACAGGAATATATTTATAACGGAATAAAACTCCTCCTCTGCGATTAATATCCGTGAAGCTCTGAGCTCAGATAAGGCATAGGAATACCGATATTTTTTAATAAATTTAATTTGGGAAGCCCGTCCGAGTTGATTGTGCTTTTTATGTAATTCGCGCAGTACATTTGAGTTAATTTGCATTACATTCCCTCATTGAATACAGAAAGAAGAAGGTTGGTTTTTCTTATTGATAGGGCGATTTTAATGCGATTGTATATAAATGTTTTTTTTCTAAATTCATTATCTGATTC
Organism: Ocypus olens; assembly: GCA_910593695.2. Taxonomy (NCBI): domain Eukaryota; kingdom Metazoa; phylum Arthropoda; class Insecta; order Coleoptera; family Staphylinidae; genus Ocypus; species Ocypus olens. The sequence continues at coordinate 17,332,501 of OU343051.1, forward strand.
TCTGATTCAGATATTGAGAATGTCAACGTTTTAGCATTAAATGTAAACAAACATCTACTAAAATATTTTTTTATAATGACCTTTTTGATTTCAGTTCAATTATAAAAAAAATATAAGTAATATCGGTCACGGTTTTTTGACAGTTTGTAATTGGTAAATACATGGTGTATTTGAAATAACGAACAGGCTCGTAACCACAAAGAGATTATATTATTTTTAAACAATATTCGCAATTATTTTGTTTATAACTGTAACAAAAAGCCCGCAATTAATTATTAAAGTTAATGAGTGAAAATACGCAACATGTTTGGGGGCAGTGGTAATGTGACCTAATTTTTAAACAGTATCGGCTTTAGATATCGAATTACAACAAGCGTGTAGGAAATATCTGAGTGCTCTTTAAGCATCAATGAACTTGAGGACTGTTTATCTTTTACAAAAAAAAAACGTTGCGATAACACTTTCAATTTCGGAGGCAAGAAATCGTATCTCGCGTTTTAAATAAATAAACACACATTCCATGCAGACCTAATTAAATGAGAAAAGCATCGGTTCTCAAAATGTTTAGAAAACCTCGAAAAATTAGGAAACATGTCTCCTTAAATGGCTGTTCGTTATTTCAAATACACCCTGTATACTTGCAGGAAGGCATTGCAAAAATAAAATATTTTGTTTGCAATGCCCTCTTTGACTAAAGCGCCAGACACAGATTTCGTTCAATGTTAAAAAAATATGTAATATCAGTCACGGTTTTTTGACAGTTTGTAATTGCATGAAGGCATTGCAATTGTTTTTTTATGCCCCTTTTGAGTTACGATTTTTTAAATGCCACCCACAGATCAATGTACTGCCCAATAAAACAAATGATTAACAGTTTATATTTGCTAAATACCTGCAGAAAGGGACTGTGGCAATTTGGGTGGATGCGCCGGGAAATGTGTGGCTGAAAATCTATGGTCAAATAAAATTCACTATTTTTTAAACTCTTTCACGTTATTACAAATGGTTTTCTTCCTTTTTTTAAATTAAATGAACAAAAACACAGTCACATCGACTGGAAATGCCGAAAAACGATTAAATTTAATTAAATTTTGTTCATGAAAATTATGAGACTTACAGTAACCGAGGCAGACAAAATTTCTTTTGACGTGAATCGTTCGTACAACTGCTGAAAATGCCGTAAAATGATTAAATTTAATTTTTCTTCAAAAATTAATTTTTGTTTTTTTTTCAATTCTAGAATCCCATTCTAAACACTATTTGTTCATAAAAATTTTTCGTGAGACTTACAGAAACTGAGACAAGCAATTTTTTTCTTTCGTGGATCGTTCTAACATCGGCAGGAAATGACGAAAAACGATTGGAGACACAATTTTACCAGAAAAAGAAGAGGATAACAACAATATTAACTATCCTAAAACTAACAGACTACTTATAAAAAAATGTTTTATAATTTTCAAAATTTCAATTCTGTTGAGGCAATCTCCCAAATATGTCGGACATAATTTTGGCTATGTTTTTGAATTATAGCTTCAGAACCATTATTAATTTGAGCATACAGTTGTTCCGCATCCGTGGGCTGATTTCGTTTTATGTTATTTTTCCATATGTAAACATCTCCTCAATGGGGATTTAAAAAGGACTCTACGGGGCAGAAATATTAGAACATGTCCATGAGCTCTTATCAATTGTTGAATTGAATTTAAAAAGTCTTTAATGACAAAAAAACTGAAGGATTGCCTCAGCGATCTTCTTCATCTCCAGAACGAAATTTGTGGATCCACCTGTACATTCTTGCCAATCAACACCACCTTCTGGAGAATTTAGGAAATGTTAAGCTGCTCTGGCACAGCAAACGCTACCCCAGTAGATCTTCCAAAAAGTCTGGGTAATCTTTAGATGAAGTGACCCCTTTTCTGAAGTTTTGGTTCGTTCATTTTGATTCTCGATGTTCTCGGTCAAGTTGTAGCCTTAATTTTTACGAATAAAGATTCATGCTGCGAGTAAAACCATTGTTATGTTATCAGATTTTCCTTGAAGCCTTCTCGTGAATATTCGAAATTTTTGCTGCAAAATTGCAAAAGCATTTTCAGATATTCTCAGTACTTGTAAATCGCCTTATCATCCGTTAAGTCTCTCATATGATATGGTTTCATCATTCTCAAGTTTTGAGAAAGAATGTTTGGTCGGAAATTGGAAATTCATTATTTGTTACAGGAAGGACTCTCTTCTTCGGAATATTAAGTTTAATATTTTGTTATGCTGTTTCAAAATTAGAGTTAGAGAAAATAGCTTCATCAGAGTTTTTTCTATAGCCTCTATGTCTACTATAATGAAGCTGTAACAAGGATCAATCAGAGCCCGCAGCACAATATAGTATTCCTTAACGGTGCCCAGGACAAAGGCTTCGTTTAGTTTGCGAGCAGTTTCTGCTGCTTCGCCGCCGTTTGTGAACTCATAAAAATATTGCTCTAATTTGCTACTTCTCCATTTTGATTTTAATAGGCTGGTACAGAAAGAAATTGTAGTAAAAATCGAAGTAATTCTTACCAAAATTCAGACAGAAAACACTCTTTAATATAACCTACAAACCGAAACCAACGGAAGAAGAAACAGTATTAATTTCGAGCAGTGGTGGCCAACCTGTTACTAGCGTAGCTCTAATAGTGTCAGTTGGGTTCTGTTCAGGTATTACAGGACGGCAAATGTAAGTTGGCCAGACGCGCAGAGAGCAAGCGAAAGCTCTCTCTCTACAGCCGGCTGAGTACAGTCTCTGTAATAAGCAAGCACATATTCTTCGCGTGCGCTATTCATTTACAACTCTATCGGGCGCTCTCTTCCACATAATTGAATGTACCAGGCGCGCGAATTCTTCACGAAATCTATCGAGAGCGCCCTTCAAAGGTTCCGCCCACAATTTTGCCACTGCGCAACGGCAAGTTACGTTTGCCGTCCTGTAGTAAACAACTCCCATGTACTAAGGTGGCCTTGTGGCCGACTTTGGCTACTAAGTACAACACTGGTGGATAGGCTGATTGGGAGGCACATGGGTCCCGCGGTAACGCATCTAATCGATTAGCACCCAGAGGATCGATTAAACAGTTTCACAATTATTGTACTTGAGCCCCAGTGTTACGTCAAGGCATGGGTCACAAACTGGGGTCAACCGGCGGATAACAATATCACGCCGGAGGGATTACTAACTGGGGTCAATCGACGGATAACGTTCAGATAAGACCAAGTCCGATGTTTATGCCACAAATAACACTGGAGCACTGAGTGTTCGTACCAGGGCTATATATCAAACCAGCAGCCCGTTGTTAAGATTTAACTGTACACGCACTTCAAATTTTAACAAATAAATAAATACATTTTTTTTTTGTTAAAAACTCGTTTCGTGTATTATTGATCTTAAAATGGCAATAAAATTGATTATAAGAAAATAAATAAGTCATTTTTTATTGGAAATTTTATTAGATATACGTAGTCCTAGAAGAACCTTACCCAACAAAGAAAACACAAAAAAATTGGGAAAAATATCTTTATTTCACTTCAGCTCATTATACTTTTCTCAGCGATGTTCAATAGCTTCTATACCATGTTTATAATTATAACCGTCGAGTTCCTCAAAGTAGCCATCAACAGCAGACTCCACCTCTTCATTGTTGGCAAATCTTTTACGACCGAGACATTTTTTCAAGATTGGAAATAGAAAATAATCCGAGGGGGCTAAATCTGGAAAATAGGGTGCGTGAGGAAACAATTCAAACTTTAACTTATTGATTGTGGGCATCGCGATAATTTATGTGTGAACTGGTGCATTGTCTTGATGAAACAAAACTTTCTTTTTCGCCAAACGGGGTCGTTTTTTCTTGATTTCACTGAAACGCGCAATAAGTTCGCATAATATTCGCCGTTGATTGTTTTTCTCCTTTCTGAAAATTATCCCACGCGCCTCCCAAACATCTAACACCTTGCCTGCGCCTTCTTTGGAGCTGATTCTCCTTTTTCAGTCCATTGTTTTGACTATTCCTATGACTCAGGAGTGAAGAGATGGACCCATGTTTCATCCATAGTTATGAATGGACACAAACACTTGGCTTTATTGCTGCAAAACTTCGATTCAAGCATCCTCACGACATTGTTTTTGTTTCTTTGTGAGTAATCTCGTGGAACATGGTGATGGTAGAGCCATTTATACAATACCCCCTCCCTCCTCCTTTTTTGAAGAAACAAAGAACCATTTATATTCCAATAGAATATTTTGGCCAAAAAATCAAACATTTGGAACAAAACAGCCGAAGATCTAAAATATCGGCCAAAAAATCAAAAATCCTGGTTTAAAAATAAAAATGCAGACCAAAGAAATTGAAAATACAAGCAAAAGAAAAATAATTTGCCATTTTCAGCCCCAAAAATAACTTTTTTAGCTTAATATAAGTTACAACGAGAAATTCGAAAATAATAGCAAAAATAAAATCAATAATTCAATTTAAGAAAATCTAAAATATAGAACAAAAATAAAAAATTAAGTCGTAAATTCGTACCCAAAAATCAAAGTGGTAGACCAAAAAATCAAAATTTTTAACAAACGAAAATTTAAGTCGAAATAAAGAAAATATCGGTCAAAAGACCAAAAATTGAAACCAAAATAATCGAAAATACCAAATATAGGCCAAAAAAATAAGGATCTACAATAGGGCCTAAAAAGATGAAAATTTAGATAAAACATCGAAAGCTCAGGCGCAAAGATAAAAAATGCAGACAAAAAATCCCAAATTTCTACAAACCAATCGATTAATCGCTATTAACTGTATTTTATTTCAAATATATTTGACATGTACATCCACATAATAGCGGCGAAGTTACGAATAAAGAATTTGAATTTGAATTTTGAATTTGAATGTTTTCGTCAAAATAAAGAATATTTAGACCAAAAAATTAAAAATCTACAATATAGCCTAAAACGGTGAAAATTTAGACAAAATATCGAAAACGAGCGTAAAGTTAAAATCACAGACAAAAAAAATAAAAAATGTCTACAAACCAATCGAATATTTTGGTCAAAATAAAGAAAAATAGAACAAAAAATCGAAAATACAGAAATCTAAAATATGGACCAAAGAAACAAAAATCCTGATCTGGATATAAAAAACGGAGACGAAAAATCAAAAACCTAGGTAGAAGCAAAATCATTTGCCACTTTCAGCCACCAAAAATAAGTTTCTGACCAGAAATTCTAAAGTAATAGCAAAAAATAAAAAACTCACGAAATAAAATCAACAGTCCAAGTTAACTATATTGACACTCCCACGAATGTAATATCATTCTTTTTGGAAATAAATAAATAGAAATAGAAATAAAAAATCTAAAATATAGGATAAAAAATAGACCAAAAATCTAAAATATACGATAAAAAAATTTGACACCAAAAATCTAAAATTCTGGCCTAAGAATAAAAGTGGTGGACCAAGGAAAGAAAAGTTTTAACAGACAAGTAATAAAAACAAAGACAAATTTAGGGCAAAAGATTTAAAAATATATCCACAATGTTGGTCAAAAACTCGAAAATTTGGACAAAACATCGGAAACTCGGGCCTTAAGATAATAAATGCAGACTAAATGAAAAATCAAAAATGGGGGCCAAAAAATCGTAAATTTTAACAATAAAATCGAAAAGTTAGGTCAAAATAAAGAAAAATTTTGGTCAAAAGATTTAAAAAAATAACAAAAATCTGTAATGTTTGCCAGAAAGTCGAAAATTTAGACAGTACATCGAAAATTTGGGCCTAAAGATGATAAATGCAGATTAAAAAATCGAAAATTTCAAAAGGTCAAAATAAAGAATATTTAGAGCAAAAAAAATCTAAACTACAGGTCAAAAATCTTTAAATCGAAAAATCAGAAATACGGACTAGAAAATGTTTTAACAACTAAATCAAAAATTAATGTTAAAATAAAAAATATTTAGGTCAACAGATCAAAAATTTAGACCCAAAAGAATCAAAGAAAATACAGGTCAAAAATGTAAAAACTAAAAATTCGGCGGGAAAACCAAAAATGCGGACCAAAAAGTCGAAAATTTAAACAATTAAATCCCAAATTTAGGTCAAAATAAAGGATATTTAGGCCAAAATTTAAAATATTTTGATCAAAAATATCGAAAATACAGGTCAAAAATTTAAAAACTAAAAATTCGGCGGGAAAACCAAAAATGCGGACGAAAAAGTCGAAAATTTAAACAATTAAATCCCAAATTTAGGTCAAAATAAAGGATATTTAGGCCAAAAGTTAAAATATTTTGACCAAAAATATCGAAAATACAGGTCAAAAATTTAAAAATAAAAAATTCGTCGGGAAAAATAAAAAATGCGGACCAAATACTCGAAAATTTTAACAATTAAATCGAAAATTTAGGTCAAAATAAAGAATATATAATCCAATAGATCAAAGATTTAGACAGAAAAAAATCGAAAATATAGTCTTAATAATAAAAAATGCAGAATATTCTGGTGATGGTTGTGACCGTTACTACGTGGTTATTCATTATAGAAACATAAACTTAGTAAGTGTTTTATTCAGTGTTTCCAGAATATTCTAGTAAGAAAATGATTTAAATTAGTCTCAAAAATCACTCTATTGTCCAAAATAATTTTCCATTTTTTTTTTTATAGGAACACATTTTTCTTTAATTTTCGATTAAATAGTCAAAAAAAAGAAACTAATTAAAAAAAGAATTTAAATAAAACCGTTCATTTTGTTGGGATCACCTTATTGTTTCACCTTTTGTGCTTGATGTTTTGACAATACATTTTGAATAATTCAAATAAAACCACTCACTTGGTTAGTATGACTCTCAGTAACTCGTGGAACATGTTGATGGCACTTTTACAGTATGGGGAGGCCCTGGCCTCCTTTTTTGAAGGAGGAAAGAAAGAACGATTAATCTTCATAGTCCAAGATTATTTTGAGTTTTAAAGTAAAGTTTCATAATTTCAAACTGATAAATATGATTTATGTGTACTTTCGATTTATCGATTTCGATTACATTTTGTCCCAGACATGCACTACATCTTCGACCATGTAACCATCAAACAATACACACGGAAAACAAAAAGAATTTTAATAATTAATTAAAAATTCTTGCTGAGCTTAAAACTACAGGTAGTGCCATGGCTCCTTGGCCCTATATAACGAGCCGCCCCTGCCTACGTCTATTCGGTAGAAATTTTTCGTGAACCGGCAGGAAATTTCTGCGGACTTGGGATTGAAGAATAACAATTATCTGCCAAGGTATTAACATGTTAGTGCTGTGTGATGGTAATTTGAGCCAAGGCAAGTTTTTTTAAATTAGCTTGCTCGTAACCTTTGAAGTCGTACTTTTCGAATAGAATTGGTACTTTTTTTGCAAATTGTATAACAGCATGCAGACTTTCATAATTTATAACGAAAACGCTTTAAAAGCGTACAGTTCGCAACTTTAATGATAATATCTCAAAAAAGTGTGTTTTATAGGTTATTGCTTTGAATGCAAAATTTTAAATTCTTTGTCTAAACCGCTTCTCGCCAACTCTACATCAAAGTAACTGTAATCGTTGCTGTATATTCGGTTTGAACGAAGAAAACACCTTAACCCTTTCAGCCCTGGATTTTTAAATTTGAAAAAAAAAATTGTTGTTAATTATTATTGATGGGGAGCTTCTTAAGACTATAAATACCAAATTTGAACTGATTTGATTAATTAGTGTAGGAATTAATTTGTGAGGCTTTGTTGAAGTGACATCTAGTGATAAACAGCAAAAATATGGATTGTCATAGTAAGTAGAGACATGTAAATGTTGCGGTGGCAATTGCCACCACCAGGGCCGAATACTGAATAATAGATTTTATCTACGACCACTACTGTAAATGCCCATTATCGTACAATGCGCGTACTGCGTAAATACACCAAAACACCCACGTATGTTAGAGCCCGCTTGTAAATTAAAGGTACTAGTGAGTTTCGTTTACGAACTTTTGATTGGTTGAGAGTTGCGCGTTTGTTCGTTTTTATTAAATATAGTAGTCCGCGATTGTTAAACGTCACATCACGCACCCCGAAGCTGTCACTTCGCTATTCCGCACATTCTCTTATATAAATTAAGGTGAGAGTGGTCGTAGATAAAGTATACTACATAACGCGAGTTGTAAAGCAATTACGCGCTCGTGAAATTGCGTTACTCGCCGCTACGCGGCTCGTACGCAATTTTTTCACTTGCGCGTAATTTGCTATTTACAACTCTTGTTACGTAATATACTATAATACGTGGGAGGCGTATTACTTAATTTCTCACTACTCTTTTGAGTCGCACAGTATAATGAATATATCTGTATACCTGTTACATATTCGCACACAAAAGACACAGCGAACAATAAGCAAGGTGATATCCGAACGTCGAGGGGTGAAAATACATATTTCGGGAATTAATTGCTCCCGCGGGACGTGGAGTAGGCAGGGTGGTCGGGAGCGCAACATTCCAACCGCCCAGGATTGTTTCGCGAAAACTATTCTGCGGATTTATGAAATTCCGAGGTTTATTGTTTCCGGGGCGCGTTAATCACTGGCGTTTTATTCATTTTGCCCCGCACAAAGAATCGGAAAGGTGGGCTAATAAATGTGGGGTCGCGGGACCGATTAAAATGAAAATGATAAACACCGCTTTGATACCGCGGCGGAACTTTGTGTGTCAAAGGGAGCGAGCTCTAAATATGCAGTGTTGTTCGCCAAGTGTGGAATCCATGTGAAATTAATTTGATCGATGCGGGTTCTAGACTTACACGGGCTGTTGATTTTGCATTCATTTACCCCGGGCATCCAGAGGGTTTTTTAAGGAAAGTATGTGTATCATTTATTCCGACAACGGGCACGCGATACAATGGTGCATGTGTCACGACCAAACATGCATAAAATGTCTTCATTATTCGCGCTCGTTATTCTCAACGGATGGCGTCTCCTCCGTGTGGACGCGCATCCTTTGAAGTCCTGCTCATATGTATTCTCGCCGTCGCCTCCTGCACAACTTCCTTCATTATTACACATACGTCTCGTTAAGATAACAAGACTTTGATCCTCGCAACGAATGGCCCGATATTAACCCCTAACTACCCTATTTATTTTTCCCGGGAATTCCGGTAATCCGACCATCGATTTCCCGCATTCTCAAAATTAAAAGATTCTTGATTTACTTTTACAGATGGTGACCTATACACCGGTACTGTGGCCGACTTCAGCGGAATGGATCCGATTATCTACAGGGAGCCCCTGCAGACCGAACAATACGATTCGATGAGTCTCAATGGTAAGTCCTCGACCGCATAATCGCCCACCTTGTTACGCGTTTGTTCTTTCCAGCGCCCGATTTCGTAAACTCGATGACTCAAGGGGACTTCGTCTACTTCTTCTTCAGGGAGACCGCCGTCGAATACATCAATTGCGGAAAGGTATACCGTCCGCGACCACTCATGCATAACCAATATTGTTCACGTTGTTATTTTTCCAGTCCGTGTATTCGAGGGTGGCTCGCGTCTGCAAATACGATCGCGGGGGTCCGCACCGCTTCAGGAACCGCTGGACCTCGTTCCTGAAATCCCGCCTGAATTGCTCCGTAACCGGAGACTTCCCTTTCTACTTCAACGAAATTCGTGAGTATCCAAATAAGCCGCGCTCTTCTCCCTGTCACACGTACTAAGCCCTCGCGCTTACCCGAATAACAATAACACCCAGACGCTTGTCTCCCAGGACTGACGGAGCTATATACTTTAATCTACTGCGTCTTAAAGGATATCACATGAAATGTAAATAATCTTCTTAAATAAAAATCACTTCGACCGATATTTTTTCGAACAGATCAGATCGAAAGATGAATTGCGTTAAGAGTAACTATATCTTTAGACAATTATTCTTGACCCCCTCTCTAATTACAGTACGAGGCACTGGTGAATATTGTTGATACAATGATCAGAAATATACACTGGTGAAAAAGGTTTAAATGCGAAACGTACAAACATCTATTTTAATTTAGAATAATAGTATTTTATGTATTAAGGGCTTAATCAGTAGATTATAGTCCTAGGGAATATTTGAAGCCAGGCGAAGAAGGGCTTTTAAATTCCTGAGGGCCGTAATCTATATTTACGCCCGTTGTACATATGTTTTATTTCATTTTGGTACTGAAATTAATTAAATTCTAAAATTCTCTACAATACAACATCAATCATCCTTGTGTGACTTGAAGTTAGTTGTTGTTCCGGTTTCTATGAAAATTGCAACGATGAAATGTTGGTTGGTACACATGAGATTAAACATTAGACATGGCATATTAGGGTAACATTGTTTTCAATTTGTGGTTATGTTTTTTTGGGAAGCTTACACTGCTGCCAGTAATTATTTTAGGCATCTTATATGCCAGATCATTCCATGCTATTTCAACAAAAGGTTGTACTGCACCATTTTTATTTTGTTTTATATTTCGCACAAGTATTGATGCATGTTTATTGAGTTCAAAACCATTTTTAACTGGTCTCAGTTATTCGAGTGTGTCAAGTTGGCACCCCAATGAAGAGTTCTGATAGTTCTGAATAGAGTTCTCAATTCCTATAGTTGTATCTAGAAGTACTATCAACTTTTAAAAAAGATTTCTGTAAAATTGAGCTGTCAGGAATTTTTTGAAAAATGGGGTGCCAACTTGACACCGCACCCCAACATTGTTATTGAATAGTTCTAAACTAGTTTTAAGATGTATTTGGGTCAGTACTATAGTTCCTGATACTTTTAAAAAGAGTTCTGTTGAATTTCCAGAGATAAAAATTTTCAAAGTTGAAATTCGAAATATTCAAATTCATATTACTCACTTAATATTGGCCGAATCTAAATATTTCATAACAACTATGAATAGAACTCACAAAGAACTACAGGAAACACCTATCAGAACTATCCGGAACTATCAAAAATATTTTTTTGAAAAAAGTCGCAAAGCAAAAAAAAATTGAGAGTTCCAGGAGTTCTGAGTCAATTTTATATTTCTACTCATTGGGTACAATAATTCTTTCTTATAAACAAATTCGATACAATCGCGTTTTATGGCATTTTTAAATAAATTTAAAATTCGATAATTGAAAAATTAAATTTTGAAAATACCCATTGCCTGTCATTTAATCGCAATTTGCCATAAAAGTTTTCGTTAGAACAACTTGAATACAACCCATAAGTAAAATCAGAACTCCTAGAACTATTAAAAAAAATCAACATTTTGAAAATAGTTTTAAGTCCGAAAAGAAAAAACAATTGAGAGTTCCAAGAGTTCTGAGTTAATTTTCTATTTCTAATCATTGAGTACAACAATTCTTTCTTATAAATAAATTCGATACAATCGCGATTTATGGCATTTTTAAATAAATTTAAAATTCTATAATGGAAAAATTAAATTTTGAAAATACCCATTTCCTGTCATTTAATCGCAATGTGCCATAAGAGTTTTCATTAGAACTCCTTGAGTACAACCCATAAGTCAAATCAGAACTCCCAGAACTATTAAAAAAAATCAACATTTTGAAAAAATAATTTTAAGTCCGAAATGAAAAAAAAAATTGAGAGTTCCAGCAGTTCTGAGTCCATTTTCTATTTCTACTCATTGATTACAATAATTCTTTCTATAAACAAATTCGATACAATCACGATTTATGGCATTTTTAAATAAATTTAAAATTCGATAATGGAAAAATTAAATTTTAAAAATACCCATTTCCTGTCATTTAATCGCAATTTGCCATAAGAGTTTTCGTTAGAACTCCTTGAGTACAACCCATAAGTCAAATCACTCCCAGAACTATTTAAAAAAAAATCGAATTTTAAATTTATTTAAAAATGCCATAAATCGCGATTGTATCGAATTAATTAATAAGAAAGAACTATTGTACTCAATAAGAACTCTCAATATTTTTTTTTGCTTTGCGACTTTTAAAAAAAAAATATTTTTGATAGTTCCGAATAGTTCTGATAGGTGTTTCCTGTATTTATTTGTGAGTTCTATCCATAGTTATTATGAAATATTTAGATTCGACCAATATTAAGTGAGTAATATGAATATTTCGATTTCCAACTTTAAAAATTTTTATCTCTGGAAATTTAACAGAACTCTCTTTTAACAGTATCAGGAACTATAGTACTAACCCAAACACATCTTAAAACTAGTTCAGAACTAATAGATAACAATGTTGGGGTGCTGTGTCAAGTTGGTACCCCATTTTTCAAAAAATTCCAGACAGCTCAATTTTTCTTTTTTCTTTTTTCTTTTTTCTCCAGTTGCTAGAAACTTGAAAATTTGAAAATTTCCTCAAAATTGATTCTGCTTTAGGATTTAGATAAAACCTGCAAACATTCAAAATTATACATTTTCTTTAATTTCCCAGCAAAACAATTATCTAATAATGGACCACAAAGAAGTGTCAGCAATTGAAACTTGACCTGGGAAAAGGAAAAATGCATTCAAAGTTTGGAAAATTTGTAAAAAAAAATAATCCATCAAGGAATTTGTTTTCAAAGTCCATTAAAAAATTATACACTTTTTAATTTCCCAGCAAAACAATTGCCCAATCATGGACGACAAAGAAATGTCAGCAATCCAAACTTGAACTGAAAAAACTAAAAATACATTTAAAGTTTTGAAAATTTGTAAAAAAAAAATAATTCTTTAACAAATTTGTTTCCAAAGCTCAGAGTCCATTAAAAAAATATACTTTTTTTGATTTCCCAGTAAAACATTTGCTTATTCACGAACGACAAAGAAATGACAGCAATCCAAACTTGAACTGGGAAAACGAAAAATGCATTCAAAATTTGGAAAATTTGTAAAAAGAAAATAATCCATCAGGGAATTTGTTTGTTTGAATTTTTTCTCGAATAACATTTTATAAAAAATATTTTCAAACCAAAGATGTTCATTTATTTGTTGTCAACCTTGACTGGATTGACAATGCCTGTCGCTTCGGTAATTTTAACTAACCCTGTACATTACAATGTGTGAAATAATGTTTATAAATTAAAATTATCCAGAATTGTAAATTTAATATAAAATGCTACCGTTGTACATAAAATTGTATAAAATATAATTCTTTTATACAATTAACTCGACTGAACACTTTAAAGCAGCAGAGATTAAATTGCATTTTCAAGCTGATGATAACGTGGAATTTTTAATTTAAACATAGTGCAAGTTTTAATTTGGTTCATCCATTTTACATATTCCCGTTATTCTGTTATTTACAGTTATATTACTCTCTAAAAGCGAATCAATTTAACTATTTACTAAACACTGTTACATTGAATTAACAATAATAATATTGCTATTGTTCAAATAAACAAAACTTATATAATACCAAACATTATTCCTAATTATGTAACAATAACATAATTAATTACAGAATATAATTGTGATTATTCACGTACTATTGGTCTTAATCTTAATGAGTTCATTTTAAACAATGTTTTTTAAGGCAACGTTATTTATGAAAATAGCACCCCTGTTTAATTATTTAGTTCAATGATTATAGATTAATAATTAATAGTAAATACAACAGTATTATAAATAATTGAATCGACAGTAAAGCCACTTTTTAGTAAAAATGTATAATTAACTTGTCTGTAACTAATGGTTGTAAAATTTAATAAAATGTAACTTCTGCTCCATTTAACCCAAAATCTATTTTACATGCTACAAAAAGTAATGAAAAGCATGCCGAGTCAGGATAATTTTATACATTACAAATTCCTCAGATATGATTCATAACATAATTTATTTAACAGGATTAATTGACAACATTAGAAATCATTCAAACCTCGTGGATGTTCGGCGGTAGGGCAACGGAAGAAAATTTGACCGAAACGGCAACGAAATATTTGCTTCCTCTATAAGAGTAAGTAGCGCGGCACGAGCGACATCTTTGCCTTTGCCCTCCCTACGGAAACCCACGAGCCGCCGCTGCAAAGCAGTATCTCAGATTCATTTGGATCTGATATCTCCACAAATGGTGCGGCCAGCAGCGGCTCGTGGATCTTCATAGAGGAGACTCGTGCTGCACTACTTATTCTTATAGAGGAAGCAAATATTCCGCTGCCTAAAACAGCGTAGCCTCCACCCTGAACAACCACGAGCCGCCGCTGGATGCGGCGATACTAACTACGAATTTGAATTAATTAAATACCTACCTAACAATTACAGCATCTAAAAGTACCCACTAATGTGCGATGCTTGTAAATTTTACATATTACAATGATCAAGCAATTTCCACCACAGCTGTAATCAATTCCCTTGAGTTGAACAAACATTTTAACAATTGCTAACATGTTCGGACAAACATGTATTTAGCGAATAATTTACTTAAATGTTCTGCTAGAGTTTTATTTCAATTCAACGGGGTTATTAGCAACGTGCCGTTTAAAAACATGTTTGCAGCAGAAATACGTTTTCCATTCGTACTGATGGTAATTGTTCGGCTGTGCCTAACAGTCCATCAATCTCGAAATCCTTCGGTCGTCTAAATTCGTGTTTGCGTAAGAGAGCTTGTTACTTCAGAGGATCATCAAAATGGCTGAAGAGCCATTAATTATATCCCATATTTTGTATTAATAATTATGTTATTCAATTTTAAATGGCATGTTTCTGTTTCTCAATATCCTTGCAAGGGGCCTGATTATTGATTACCTTCTAATTGCAGAATCGACGACTGAATTAATAGAAGGTAAATACGGGGACATCACGGCACAGGTGATCTATGGTACCTTCACAACTCCTCCGAACAGCATATCAGGGAGTGCCGTGTGCGCTTTCTCACTTCAAGACATCGCCGACACGTTCGAGGGCAACTTCAAGGAGCAACCGACGCTCAACTCGAACTGGCTGCCCGTGCAGAGCTCCAAAGTTCCAGACCCCAGGCCTGGACAGTGTCACAACGACAGCAGGACGCTTCCAGACCTGACACTAAACTTTATAAAAACGCATTCCTTGATGGACGAAAGTGTGCCGAACTTTTTCGGGCAGCCGATCGTGATTAGAACTAGTTTTCAGTAAGTATATATAGTGGGTCTTTTCTTCAGCCTTAACTTGCAGTGCTGTTCCTTCTCAAAAGAAATAAAATAGTTAACTTCTTGCAATTTAACAAATTCAGTACACAAAGGCTAAAGACCTCTGGTTGAGGTCATTTGTAAAATAGTTAACTTCGCTTATTTTTGTAATTTAACAAATTCAGTACAAAGGCTGACAGACAGACCTCTGGATGAGGTCATTTGTAAAAGTGTCTCTATAAATGTATTATGTCTGTGAGTACAAATTTCGATATAAGGGCTTACTCACATACCCAAAAAGTAGTTTGTTGACTGTAAAGCCTGCAATAAGTGTTTTGAGAATTTTAAATCACTGATACATATTTAATTCGACGCAAATTTTAACACAAACATTTATTTCAGTTACAGATTCACACAAATAGCTGTAGACCCCCAGGTGAAAGTCCCAGGAGGTAAAACATATGATGTTCTGTTTATTGGAACAGGTAATTATTTTTCTGCAATAGATGCGTTTAATGTATGTCTTATTAAATGTATGTATTTTCAAAATAATTTCATTTTACAGATAATGGTAAGATTATCAAGGCTGTGAATGGTTTATCGGCTGAATCGAGGCACGGAGTAAGGCCTGTGGTGATTGAGGAGATCCAAGTATTTCCCTCACATGTGGCAGTTAGAGGGATCAAAGTTGTGAGAACTGAAAAACAAGAGGGAAGACTGGTGGTTATTTCTGATGGAGAGGTGCAATCGCTGCGCCTGCATCGTTGCGATAGTTCCAAAATTTCCAGCTGCAGGTAACTAAAAACAACAATCAACCATAATGTCGAAAAAAATTCAATCCTTCAACCAAATTTGTTAATTATACAATATCATATTAGTTCAGAATATAATTTAATTGATTGATTAATGATGCTCGAGTTGAATGTATTTATCCATTGCATTTTTTTGAAAATCTTTTTTTTTATTCACATAAAATGTATTGATTAGACCAGCGGTCGGCAACCCAAATACATTGGGAACACCGAATAAAGCACTTACCACCACAATTTATTGTGGTAAAAAACTTAGTAAGTGCTTTATTCAGTGTTTCTACAATGAATTACCACGTAGTAACGGTCGCAACCATCACCATGACCATTGAATACATTGGTTTAAAATATTTAACGTTTTTAATGTAACAAAAAAATAATTTTCCATTATTTAATTTTTTTAGTGAGTGTGTGGCTCTTCAAGATCCTTACTGTGCTTGGGACAAAGTGCAGGGAAGGTGTAAGTCACACGGGATAGGAAGATGGGGTGAAGAAAACTACTTCTACCAAAGCGTTGCCACTGGGCAGCACTCCTTTTGTCCACCCACCAAACTCAACAAGGATCCTGGATCCCCCGGTGGACTTTCTACACAACCAAAGTTTAATCAGGACCATCAAGCCAGCAAAGAACAACCAGATGGACAGATCATCAACATCGTTCAGGATAAAGTGTTCGAAAATAATGGTAAGATGAAGCAGGTTTTGCTTAATTTTCTCATTAATTATAAAGAATCCAAATAGACCTAAGTCAAGTGGGATGTGTATGATAAACCAGCAACCTCCAAACAATAGTCCAATAATACCCTATTATTAGCCTATAGACTTGTGTTGGTTGCAACTGCAAGGTGTTTTTTGATTACCGAATTTGGTAACAAATTTGAGAAACATAGGAAGGCCTAAGTCAACAGTAGATTGTTATTTTTATAATTATTATTGTTATTAGCAATTCGGGATGCATTTTAAATACAATACCCAATGTCCATTTAACCCTTTAACCCTTTAACGCGGCTGTCGTCAATAAGCGACTCAGGTAAACTTTACCGTAACTACGGCAGTCGTCAATAAGCGATTCACATATTTTTTGCCGTTCTTTTATGCCGTGAATCGCTTATTGACGACCACTAGTAACATGATACGTTGGTTCAAATGGAATGAAATTGATCAAATGTTCAGTCTTTGTTTTTTTGCGTTCAGGCAGCCAGTTTCTTGAAAACTTTTTAGTCGCTAAAGGGTTAAGGACAAAAAAGTTTTTTCCTGCGTAGTAACTGAGCACTTCTGAATTTATCACTCGGCAAACAATATGTGTGTTTCTATAAATAATGTAAGAACTTAAAACAAGAAGATCCAATAGAAAATAGAAAAACAGACTCGAAATTACACTAATTATTTATTTTTACTATAAAATTCATAATAAAATAAGTAACTAAGAAATTTAAATCTAAGCCACTACAGTGGCTCATGTTAGTTACTGGGTTAATCCCGTACCATTAATTGATGGCTAATCATTTTGTCTTTCTTTGTTTTAATAGATCCTGGTGTTAGAGCTGCTGAAAGTTTGCCTCCACAATATTCCGTGGAAACCCTAGTAATGGCTGTGGTGGCTGGTGCTGTATCAGCTTTAGTGGTCGGCTTCATAGCTGGCTACCTCTGCGGCAGAAAGTGCCATAAAGATGAAGATGACAACATGCCTTATCCGGACACTGAGTACGAGTATTTTGAGCAACGTCAAAACATGAACAGGTGCACGTCTACAGAGATCTTTCATTGATATTGTATTTAATGGATGCTGGTTGGGCGCCATAATCACCTATAAAACCTCGAGAGCAATTATGTCATCATTATTCTATTCATCTCAAGCCAAGATTATTAAAGCATTGTTTATATTAACAGATTATTAATGTAAATAATACATTCATGTGTTTCAATATTTGAAGTTCTTACTATTATTATTTTCCATTAATTAAAAGTAATCTTATATTAATCATTCATGATAAATATGTGTAAATAATCACCTATAATATTTCATTGAGAACAATTATGTCATCATTCTTCTATTCATCTCTAGCCAAGATAACTAATGCTTTTTTTTAATAATAACAGATAATTAATTCAAATACTTGTCTTTCAATATTTGAAGTTCTTATTATTATTATTTTCCATTAATTAAAAGTAATGTTATATTAATCATTCATTATAAATATGAGTAAATAACGGCAATACCATTGTTGAAAATAAGTTATGTTAATTTATTATTTACTCGTGAATATGGCGCCAAACTAGGGACGTTTTACCCTGCGGGCTGAAGGCGCCGTTTAATTTATATCCTAAAGCTTCAAACCTTTAAAACGGCCCAAGGATGCTTATTATTTGGATCAGTTACTATCGGGAAAAATAATCCTTTTATTTATATTTATTGGATTCGTGTCAATGATTAGATGTTTTAATATAATTTGTTCCTATGGATGTAGGATACAAGCAGAACCGAAGTTGCTTCCGCAAGAAGAAGTGACTTACGCGGAGCCCGTTCTAGTTCCACAACCCCCTCCGAAGTTGCACTCGCCAAAGAGTACGTTGCGGAAATTGCCGCACCAAAACAACGCCGAGACGCTCTTCCAGTTCCAAACGGACAGCGGTTACAATGGTAGGGACTACAGGTCCAGAGATAATTTCGGTACGCTGCGCTCGCATCAAGTAAGTTAATTTTAAACGACGCGAGGGTGATTATACGTGTCAATTGTTGATTAAGAATGATTTCTTCGTTTAGGGAGACAACTACAGGCGTGGTGATGGTTTCGCGACGACACGCAGCGTCAAGAAGGTGTACCTCTGAGAAAACAGCGAGGAGGGTGGGGCCGGAGCCCGCAGCCTAGGACGTACACGCCCACCACGGACTGGACACAGTGTACTTCCGACCAGCAGCGGCTCCTCTAGTTCACCATCGCCACCCTCCTCATCGCCATCACCCACGCCACCACGCACTGCTTCCTATATCTACAGGGCGTAGCTATCAAACAGAGCGTACCACATTCTATAATAAAGGCATCATCGCATGTGCCATCCAGGACATCCACAAATGGAGGGAATCTCGAGAGAGATAATAATGTGCCGAAGTTTTTAAATTTATCAGAAGTCATGTGGAACTGGCACACGAGTTTGCGTCAATTAAGTTTACATATTCGAAACCAAGGACACAAGTTACCCAACCAAAATTTTAATCGTATTCTTTTGCCTTTATTATAATGTGAAAAAACTACTTAAGGATCACAAAAGAGAAAACAACTAGCGTCGATAGGTGTGCGGAGGATATAACTTTATATTTGTAGATCGGATGCGCTAGGAATAGAGGTAGGCATAATGTGGTAGTATTTATATATATTTAAGATAAAATGATAGACTCGTTTAAGTAATTTGATGATTAATAAGTGCTTCTTATGGATGTGTTAGATAAGTATATCCGTAACGATAGATTGTTATGAGTTAGCGACATTTGTGATTAGATTGTATATTACTTAGCTATAACGTTGTTCCATCTTTGTAACTTTGTTAATAGAGGTATTCATCAGTTCCAACACATTGATACATATTTATTTCAAATAATTTTCCCAAAATGATCTCCGATCAAATGTGTATCAACGTAAGGATTACGCATTTACCAATATTTTTTTATACATCTCGATGTTTAGGCTTTTCGTTTAATTTTTAATCGCATAGTAATGTACATATATAAGACTGAGAGAATTAATACTTCTTGTCCAATTTTTTAGTCAGCCAGGCTGATCTGTAGCGCGCAGTATCACACAAGTACAAACTTCCTAAGCCTAGCGAAAGCTTTTAAATAATTCCTTTGAACTGACCACTTGTTGTCCCTTAAGCGGCACCAATAATAATGGTAAAATTGATCTCCTCGTTTCGCACCGTGTTTATCTTAAATGAATACCAAATAACTAGAGGCCTTAAAATTGTAAAAAAAAAAAATTAAACCATTCGATTAGATTTTTAAAAAGCAGGATTAAATAAGTTGTCGCTTAAGGGATTTCATTCCTTTTTATTTTTATAGTTGCTCAATTTTATGTAGATTATTTTGTGCGTTTTTTAAAAATAGGTGCACGGAAGGGTGGATTTTCATGTGCAAACCGGTTTTTTAATTTTTTTATACATGGAAAACTGTAGTTACATATGTGAAAGGGGAATGAATGTCGAAAGAATTGTACATATATTTTTTCAAAACGATCTAATTATTTTTAATAATGACACGTCACTGCTGGGACTAAGATTTTGCGCGCGAGCAGTGTGCATCTTTTTATGTCGAATTGTATCTTAAAATTGTATAAAGATGTAGATATAATTTTTAATATGATTATTACCTAGTCAAGCTAACGTTTTATTCATATTCGGCACTTTGAGGTTAGGTTAGATTAGGTTAGGACTGGCATTTTTTACTCATGTTTTTTTGCTACTAACCTAACATTGGCACTCCTTGTAGAGCAATCGTAGCCGGTTATAAGAGGCGGGTGGGGAATCATTTTCGTGTATATAAGCAAATTTTTCTATTTTTACAGCGCCTCTTATGACTAAAACGCGATTCTTTAGCATGATGTATAGAGGGGAGCGCCAAATTTTATTTTTACAAGATCGAGCCCTCGCTATCATTACAACCAATGCACATTTTAATTAAGTTCCACCTTACAAACTGGTTGCAATGGTAACAGGGTATGTTAGAGAAGTGCGAAACACCCTGTATATGAAAAACGACCTACTGTGTAGAAAAAGATATAATTGTATATTGAAAAAAGTTTTATATGATACAACAAAGCATATTTGATCTAGATTATGGAAATACTTGCTTCTTCCTATTATAGCCAGAAAATAAAACCTGGAAAGCTGTGTAAGCATTTTTGTATATCTAATAAGGCTGCCGCCAGTTTTTTATAATATATTATAAATATATAATTATATAAATATATATAAAAAATGAATATATAGAGTAATCTAGTGCTAGTTATAAATAAGTTATTGATTAAGAACATTTAAAAGAAACAAAAAAAACAAGTGGATGTCTGAAGTTCGTACTGATTCCAGTTCAAAAAGTCCTGGATGTTTGCCTAATAAAGCCTTTAGCAAAGTTTAAATATAAATGAGATAAATACAAAAAAAAAACACCTTGCAAGTTTTAATATATGACAAATATATTTAAACATTCCGTTATGCGATTAACGAGATATTCTATTTGTAAGTACTTTGTCCGAGATATTTAAGTACATTTGTCAATAACTTTATTAGAATATGTTTAAAAATGAGAGAAAATTAATGAGAACCGATTTGTAATTCTAAATATAGACTTTAACAAGTAAATGCTGCGAATGACAGTTGTAATTATTAAATAAGCCTTTCGCAGATGTACTATATATACATAAATATATTATATATTTAATACAGTTACGTACAATTTGTCCAGACTTGTTTACATGAGTATATCCATTCCGTTTGTAAATGTAAAACTTGTAAATTCTTTTACTTCCATGAAGTATATATGTATATGTACACATGTTAATGATAACGCTGATTGTTCGTTTTGTAATTTTCTCGAATATTTGTATCACCTCTTCTTCTCGTCTCTTCTGGGCAAACTGTATTATCCATTTATGATATGACTTTAGACAACAAAATGTATTCTTTGCATAGAAGTAATAAAGGATATAATAAATGTTTTCTTAATTATTTTTCACCATCTTTGTTTATCATAAAGTAGAGTAATATCCTTCTATATTTCAAACTTCAATGGGCAGTGGCTGTTTGTAAACTTTGGTAGAGGAGACTAAAAGGAAATGTTAACACTAGAGATGTGCGAAATGACCATTTTTTGTGAGTCAACTTGTAAGAAGTAAAAAGTCTGTCAAGAAGGTAGTAATGAGCAAGAAGAAAATTAATATTTTACCTACTGTTAACACGTTCGCTGCCGCCGCAATTGGGATTGCACTTACACAAGTATAAAGTCGGACGCACTAGCGCGTCGGTGGCAGCGAACGTGTTAACTGTGTTCACTTGTAGTCGACTCATTCTTAAAAGAGTCGACTCTCTTCTCCTTACAACATTGACTCATTCATGCAGTTTCCCATCTCCAGTTCATAACAACCACTACTTACTTTTAGTAAAGAAGCAAATATTGGACCACTCTTTTCTTCCATAGCCTCCTCTGCCGGACTTCCATGAGCTGCCCTTGGTAATGTGACAAAATCTTTATAATTATGTTTTTTAAATTTTAGCACAAACATTTTTTCCACATGTATCTTGTAAAGCAAATACTTGAGCAGATATTTTTAGAAGACTTATCTTGTTAGATCCTAAATGCCATACTAAAAACCTTCTAATTACTATTTGTATCGTATTTAAAGCTGTTTGTCATCTTATATTTTCTACATAAATAACCATTGTCCAAAAATTTCTTTGAGCAATTTCTATTGTTATTGCATATGTAGAGTTCGAATGCGACTTTGTGATTGGTTCTCTACTTGCATTATATTTCAGCACATGATTGGTTTAAAGAAAAACAATGTTAAACTTCAAACGTCAGTTTGCGTGTAGAACGCTATTAAAATTAGTGAAAACTCCGCACTGGAAGTGTTTCTCTTGAAGTAATTCAAGAAAAAGGGAAAGAGTCCCAACCAAAAAGTTTGAGCGAAGTCACTAACATGACCTGTACTCGGGAAGTCATTTCTACATTATTGGAAAACAGGCGAAACGCGAACGGCACGTACTGTAAAGAAAATGTAAAGTCCATATGCAATACCAGTGCTAAGTTAGTGCAAGAGAAGTACGTTTCAGATTTTCAAATTTTATTTGATCCGTTTAAAAATGTAAAATTCAAACCGGCAATACACGCCCGCGATGACAGTAAATGTCATTCTATTTTGTTGTAATATTTTTGTTGGGATATAGTCTGATAAATTGCTTTCGTGTATTGTAAATTATCGCAAGTTTGCACTCTTTGCATTGTTTTAGACAACAGCCCCTTGCCCTTCCGGGCTCGGGACTGTTGCCAAATAATACGACTTCGTTTGTCGAAATCGCACAAACTTTTTACCGATAATTTCCAATGCACTTGTGCAATTACTGTTGAAAACAGGTATACTTCATCTGCCCATAGATTGGACTTTTTTGACATCTTGAGTGACAGAAATCCCACTAGGTTGACGAACAACCCTCAAAAAGTAGTAAATGTAAAAATTGTAACTTATTTATTACGAAAATCGCACTCAAGAATTGACTACCCCATAAGAATCTGGCTGGCAAAAAGCAATCTTCGACTCTTGCAATTGATAACAGTAATTAACAAACTGTCAATAATATGTTTGTTGGAGACTTCGCGTATTAATATATTGGAAATATACAGGTACTAATTGTTATGTACCCGTAATTAGGACGTAACTATTTATTTTAGAAAGTACGGCTTATTAGCACTATTTTTATGCATGTTTTGATGCATATTTTATTAGTTCAAAAACTTACATAATAATTTACGTCAATGGGACATTCACTTAAACGAGACTTTCCTTTGCCATTGAGAGCTTTTTATAAAAGGAAAACGAAGCCAGAACAATTATTCATTGATCACTAATCACAGAAACATTGTCGATAACATTGTCTTTACCGATATCCAAATGTACCTCCAGGAATAAAAGTAAGAGAATGTTCACTGTACGACTTACTGCGAACACCATCTGCCATCCCTGACAAAAGAAACATCTCGTGCCGGGAAGCACGTACACACACACCTGGTGTCACAACACAATTTAACATGCTGCAAATTTACATTTATTTCTGGTGTTACTAGGTCACTAAAGATGTCTAATCTAAGGGTAGATACGGTATAGTCAAACACAATGTATCAAAAAAGGGGATAAAAAGGCAAAATTAATATTTGACATTTCATTTATTTCCGATGAACGTAATGAATGCATCTTAAAAATATATCATTAAAAAAGAACTTACAACTACAACAAATAAACTATCACAATGATATAGACGTTTTATTTCATTTTCTTATATACATGTTCAAACGTGGTCGGCCCCTTCCTCAGTGTTGAACTGGGTCGACACCCACGCCAGGCTCCACTTCAGATTTGTTAACATAAACTTTAAAGCTTTCGTCCACTGCTCTTCCGAATTGAATTGTATTCTAAACGATGCAAAATTAAAAATAGACAAAATGTTGTAACGTCTGTTTATTTTAAACATTCGAAAGGTAAAAGCTATTCATATTGCATCTTTACGCAGTACACCTATATTCAGTTTTTTTAGTGGTCAACCAGATTTGGGATTTATTTTTCCAAGGTTCTTTGGGTGTCTCTACTGTTTATCATGTAATGACACAGATATATGACATACAACATGCTACAATTGATTAATTAATTGACAGAAAAGTGGTAATAAAATGCTGAAAGTAATATAAGGTGTGAGCCACAGAATTTTGTTGCTGAGTTCGTCTTGCCTGAGAGAGAGAAACATAACAGTCATGTCCGAGATCAATTCATTTTTAAAATCTAATTCAATTGAACTAATCTAGTCTCATGATGTAATAATATGCGACATACCCCATTTATCTCACAGCCAACTCTGAAACAAAATTTTGTGGCTCACACGATACAATACTTAATTAATATTTATGTTGGTGAAATTAAGCACATGGCAATCTTGTGGAAAACATAACCTCAATATTTTGAAGGCAAAACCATGGTGCAAAGATTACATGGTGTGCCTATAACTCCCGTACCACGCCCCTTTTGAATATTTTTGATGCTGCAATTACCAACCATGAAAAATGAAACTATAAAAATCAACACCAACGAAAATAAATTGCAAAACACGTTAAAATTCGATTTTGACATAAAAACACGATAAAACATTTAGTTTATTACACAATGATATATTAAAATATCACGAACTTTAAAGTTTTTTATTTATTTAAAGCAATTAGGTTGGTAAGAAAATTAATAAATGTGGTTTTAGATGTTTAATTTGCTATTTGCACACTAAACAATACGAAAAAATATGATAAAATATAAATAAAGTACATGCGACAGACATTTAAATTAGTTATATCGACTTTTTTTTAGCTTAGCAAGTAGTTTTACAAGGTTGCATCACTGAGCATCGGCCAAATGAGAGAGGGGAAGATTTTAGAGTGAGAACGCGGCCGTCTAGGCACACCATGTAATCTTTGCACCATGGGCAAAACTCAGAATTACAACCAAATATCCAACATTATAAAAAAATCACCAGATCTGGTTGGTCAATAAAAAAAACTGAGTATATGTATAAAGCGGCTCGTGGAAGTTCAGTGAAGAGGTTGCAGAAGAAAATTTGACTAAAACAGCAGCAGAATATTTGCTTTCTCAATAAGAATACGTTGTGCAGCATGAGCGACACCTCCGTTTTAGCCTCCTTTATGAAGATCCAAGAGCTGCCATTGATGAATTTAAAAAAAATATTTTGTACTGTTTGTGACAGAAGGGATAAGATAAAGAATCTATTATTATAACTATAAAATAAAATTCTTTAAATGATTAAATTGTGGGCCATTTGATTTTAAATTGATAACAAAATAATTGTTGCACAAAACAAAACAAAACCAGATTATTTATTCTAGAGTTACTTACTTAATAGAGTAACTGGTGAAGTTATCCTCAATCTTCCCACCTTTTACCATTCGGTATGGGAGGGAGAAGTCCTTATCACCCCTCTCTATCTTCACTTTGTCCTTAAACTGTTGAAGGCAGTCCAAGAAGGCAACCATACCCGAATCGAACTTGGTGTCCCAGAGAAATTTAAAGCCCCCTGATCCGTACAGTGGTAATTCTTTTTGCTCATCAATAACCTATAATCATTTGAAAGTTGACACAATGTATTATTTTTAATATAATTTATAATAAATAATATAAATCACATAAATATGTATATCAAAAATAATGCATTGTGTCAATTTTCAAACTAGGAAATGAAGTTTTTGTAATCTTTACAGATATCTTGTTTGAGTTAATAGCCGAAACATTATGCACATGCTTTAAGGATAAACCAATACCTACTATGGATTCTTATTATAAATTCTTTTTTTTTTGGCCTCGGAATCGTAGTCCATATGGCCAACTAAAGGCGGCTACTATTTAGATATATACAAATTTGGGTGAATAAATGAACAAATGAATAATATTATTCGAACCTACACGGCATGTGGTGCAACCCGCACAAGCGCTCATCTGTACCCACCACACCAACGGGCCGCCCATTACCAATTCTAAAATTGAAAATGAAACTCTTCACCGAAAAATGTGTTAATTACTTTATTATTGATAGAATTCGAAATGGCTTTGGATTTTGATGGTGAACTATCTTTGATAGTAGAGAACACAAAAGGCATTTTTTAATTTTGATGATTTCGATGTGGAGAATTATTACCTCCGCGTTTGAACATACCCTGACAAATGTCAAATTTTTTTTGCAGACGAGTCCTGATCCCCCTGAAATGTTACATTATCCAGAAATAAAACAATCCATTGCCATCATTTACTACTGTGGAAAGACTTATTTGATTTGCTCAAAACTTTGAATGAATTGGGATAACGGAAGCATATTTGAATTATTAAAATATTAATTTGTAAAACAGCATGGATTGAAATGTTAATCAATACCAATTTGATTATCAATGATTGGAGTTTAACCTAACGTGGCTGAATGGTTAACGCCAAAGCCAAAAAAAAACTGATTGGAGTTAGATATTATCTGAAATATTACATTAAATCACTTGTTTTATCTTCTGAAAACAGCTTTAGTAATTATGAGCAGTAATCATATCTGATTTAAATTATAATTACTGTAATTGGGAATCCCCAGTGATTACTTGTAATGGCAATCACTGCATCGACGATCGTGCTTTGTAAATCGAATTTTAATTATGTAATCGGTAATCAATTACAAAATACCCAACACTGCCACTTACGTCATAAGGTGAAGGTATTAATGTGTTATTTTACTTACTTCTATGTATGAGTGATTTCCGTATGGAACAAGCTTATACCTATCGAACGTAAGATTAATTTTCCTAGCTAAGGCGGCGAGGAGAAGGGCTGTCTGGCCCCAGGCAGCGTTGATCTCCGACCAGTCGACGGGGGCCGCCGGCAGTCTCCCCAGCCTGAAGTTGTTTATGGTCCCGAAATGGCCCGAGTGCCAAATGTGGAAGGTCGCATTAAATACATTCGTTTTATTTAATTTTTCTAATTGCGCCTGAGTGTACGCCAGCTGGCACTCCAAACTGAAAATATCGGATGACCATTAAAGAGTGTAAAAGAATTGTAGTGTAGACAAAATCCATTCCAGCTGGAATTGTACAATAATTTTTGCTTTTTGCTATATTCGCATTAGTCAACAATATTTATCATGAAGAGGATGGTCTTAGCGACAACATGGGAATTACAAAATACATATTTTTGGATCACCTTCTTCAGTTGATTAACACAAGCAAATGGTATTCTGCGCACTGTGACGGCGGCTGAGCAAAATTTAGGCCATTTACAGTGATGCCGGCAATAAGTTGAAATTCTGGTTTCTGTATATTAATTGATGAGGCTGTTATTTCTTGAAAATTAATATCACTTGTTCAGTATTAAAGTAAAAACTTTAAAAAAAATTGAAAATTAAAAAGTGTTTTTACTTTAATACTTAACAAGTTCTGGTTTGTGTATTAAATATTGTTAAATTGGCATGACAACCCAAATTGAGCTCTTTAGACTTCTTCAGTAGCAGTGTCATATAATAGCTCCTTATTTGGAAAGAAATATAATTACAGTAGCATACCAATGGATTTTGTTCGTAAATTATTTCAAATTAGAGTTTATTTATTGTACATACAAGGATTCTATAAAATCTATATTTAAATAAATGAAAACACTGAAAATGATAAGTTATGTATTACAGTCTCAACCATCCTCTTCATGATAAATATTGACTAATGCGAATATAGCAAAAAGCAAAAATTATTGTTTATGCTGGAGGCTTCTACTTCGTTATACATTTTGAATACTTAGTGTTTTATTATAGGAAAAATTATTGGACAATTGCAGCTGGAATGGATTTTGTCTACACAACAATTTTTTATCAATTGATGATAAATACATTAAAAATGAATAACTTATCAAACTTTAAATGAATGGTTCTTACTAAAATAATTTTACTATATAATCGTTTTAAATGATCCTTCCTGGCTTTTAAAAATAATTTTTTCATTCAAAATGTTTTCGAATTCTATAATTTTAACCTAAAAATACCTTCGATATTCATCATCTGTGCACATGTAATCTCGACGGTGCCTGGTGTACTCATTCCAATATCTAGCTTCTTCTTGTGCCAACCGTTCGGCCTCCAACTCCTGTTCTTTTATCGCAGCAAGGGTGGCCTGCTCTTCTTGCTGCATCTCCGCCAACTCATTCATTAGTTGCTGCTCTTCGTCCTTCAAACCTTGAAGCTCTTTTTCTAAGTCACTTAAACGAACATCCGTCGTTTCACTTTCTAATCTAAAATCAAAATCATAGATTGAAGGGAGAAGATAGAGTTTGAAAAATGATGGCAAAAGGAATGAGCAACTTCCTCAGTCTTTTGAAGAAAGACAAGAACAAACTACAGTTATAAGTGTAGTTTATTTTTATTTTTTATGCATAAATATGCATTCCTAGCAGTGCTACATTTGGAACATAAGCAGTTAGGTTTGAAAAAAAACTGTAGATTCTAATATACAGGGTGTTTCAGAGCTCTGGGAACGGTCAATCACGTGCTTATTTGTCAAAATTTCGAAAAATGTTTTATACAAAAGTTGTGTATAATAGTGAGCTGCACGCCCTAAAAAATATTTAAATTTATACAGGGTGTCTCATAACAAAGTTACAGACCAAACTTATATTTTTTTAAATGGAACACCCTGTATTTTTTGTCATTTTTGAATTATATGGAGCAAATAAAGGTGAGTTACTTGAATACTCCCTATACCTATTGTTTGCCGTTTTCGAAATATTTGCAGATTTGTTGAAATGCATGGTATGAGCGAAATTTTATTTTTGCCCCAGTGTTTGACGTTGAACGATTAAAATCATTTCTATTATTTGGTAGAAGGTTCGAACTATAGAGCCAACCATGATTTCAAACAAAAAATTATACAGGGTGATAAAAAAAATGCGGTAGAAAAACCGAACTTATAAAGTTAAATAACTTCGTTTTTTCAAATGGCACACCCTGTATTTAGTAACGTATTCTTAAGTAGAATCCAATTATCTTTCAGATTGTATAAGGGTTCCCTGTTCCTAATCTCAATAGTTTTCTTGTATTCGGCGATTATCATATCAGGAATAATTATTATAATCTGAAAGATTATTGGATTCTACTTGAAAATACGTTACTTAATACAGGGTGTGCCATTTGTAAAAACGAAGTTATTCAACTTTATAATTTGGGTTTTTCTACCGCATTTTTTTATCACCCTGTATAATTTTTTGTATGAAATCATGGTTGGCTCTATAGTTCAAACCTTCAAGCAAATAATTAAAATGATTATAATCGTCTAACATCAATCACTGGGGCAAAAATAAAATTTCACCCAGACCATGCATTTCAACAAATCTTCAAATATTTCGAAAATGGCAAACAATAGGTATAGAGAGTATTGAAGTAACTTACCTTTATTTGCTCCATATAATTCAAAAATGACAAAAAATACAGGATGTTCCATTTAAAAAAACATAAGTTTGGTCTGTAACTTTGTTATGAGACACTCTGTATAAATTTAAATATTTTTAGGGCGTGCAGCTCACTATTATACACAACTTTTGTATAAAACAATTTTTGAAATTTTGACAAATAAACACGTGATTGACTGTTCCCAGAGCTCTGAAACACCCTGTATATTATATTAAAAATATAAAGAAGACGAAAAGTGGAATTGATAATGTGATCACAGAAGGTTGAGAGTATCATGGAGGGACTACATAAAAAAACGCTAAAATCCTACATGTTCACACTTGCAAAGAAAATTAGGCAAAAGGTAACAACTTCAATTATAATGAATGTAAGCAGATTCCATCTATTGCAATTAATTTTATAAAGAAAAGTAATAAGCAGAAGAAATGTGGAATAGAATCATGGTTACAAAATCTCATTTTCCGTGACTGAGCTGTAAATAAAAAGTTATGATAGAAAAATGGTTTCCAACATATGAAACTGATAGGAACTAACAGAAGAAGTCTTATAATATGACTACATTATAATATAAAGTTTTCTTAAGCCGTTATTATATTTTCAGCTGTGTAAACGTTTATGCATTATTGTTTGTCATTGTCAGTCACCGAATACATTTTTGAATTGTTATTGTTTAAATTAAAAATGGATAGAGGATTTAAGGTAAAAAATACATCGAAATAAAAAAATAATTAACCTCTTCATGCCCAGGTTGCCACATGTGGTGACAAGCGAAAAAGAAAGAAAACAAAAATATTTCACAAAAAAAATTTGTTTTACCACTTTAGCGCCATCTATTCATATTTTTTGCATAAATAAATAAGTTTGTGGCAGTGGAATAATATTTCGTAGAAAAACATAACAACAAAAAAGTAATTTTTCAATAAACCTGAGATTATGCTGTTACCCAATCATAGCAGCATGGTCGCGAAGTGGTTAAAGTATGTGTAATGTAATCGCAGAACCTACCCTCAAATTAACCATTTGAAAGATCGTTTAAACAGCTGAAAATATGATACCAGTGTAATGTCAATTTAAGCCAGACTTATTACCACCTTTATGAAATCCACTGTAACAGTTTCTTAGTTAGTTTTTGTCCTCGTGCTTAATGCTCCTGTCTAGACTCCAGTAGGATATTACATTTTTGAGATATTTGGCAACAACAAAAGTGTTGATTCATAATTACAGACTCACTTTTTTAAATATCTGCTATAATCCTGATAATCATTTTCCATCAATCGGACCTGTTGCTCGAGAATTTCAAGGAGGGCATCTGTGCACTCATCACACAATGGATGGTCTATGTTCGAGTTTCCAGAGAGGGTGTCGAATAAGGCAGCTCGAACCTATAAATAAAGAATAAATAACACATTGCACAATTATTTCATAAATTTCTGGTACGACTAATTCCTTTTATAGTTTTTCCCATTGATTTTTTTCTAAATACAATTTCAATGTCGAATAGTTTTTCAGCTGCAATTGAAAACAATTGAATTCAAAACAATTTTTTTTTTAAATACAATTTCAAAGTCGAATGGTTTTTCAATTACAATTGAAAACAATTGAATTCGAAACAAATTTTAAGTAAACTTTAATGAAGTAATACTTTAATGAAACGAAATACAACAAGAGGCATTTGTGTACAAAGACAAGCACGTACCTCCATTCGTTTACTGATGGTCTCCACCTCAGCGCCATCAGAGATAAGCATGAAACCATTGGCGCCATTCCCTGAATCGGACAGCCGGCAGGGATGTATGTAGTTATCGAAGCTGGTGGCCTGAGATTCGAGGTCTACATCGGGGGTCGAGTGGATCGGCACTACAAGTTTTCAATTATTCCCCGCGCAGACGATGTGAAATTAAATCAACTTACGTGATAATTCGGCTAAGATATGTTCACCTAATGAGTTGAGGGAGTCGTCGAGCCGCAGGGGCTGCAGACATCGTTGGCAAGTGAAAGAGACGAAAACTTTTTCATCGGCCATTTCGTCACTGGGAGCCCCTCGAGCCGATTCTTACATTTTGGCGGATTTTCCTGATTACAAACGCGCACACGTCTCACCGGAGTGATGCAGTTACAATCACGACTAGCTTTCTGTGGGTTTACTATTTGTATGAAAAAAGTCGTAACTTGTAGTTTTGACGGGAAACATATGATTCATTGTTTGAGTGGCGTAATCTAATCTAGACAACTTGATTTACGTTATGTGCATATTCGGTTGCATAGCGTTATTTTAGTAAAAGGTTTGAATCCAAAAATGTGTGGCCGTCGTTTCTCAAAGTATTTTTAACATAATCGTAATTCTAATTATATATAAGTTAAGCCTCATTTTATATAAGTAAATTTACATCTTGTAAACTACAGTCGTGCTCAGTGGCAACAATAAGGGCAGTGGATGCGACAAAAGCCCATGAGCCATAAAATAATTTCAAATTTTGCTTGCGTATTTGCGGGCTCTAAAATCTCAAAAATTAAGACAAGATTTCTAAATTAATCTTTAAACTTTGCGTAATTATATGAAAGACTTTTAGTAAAAAAATCGTTTGTTAGCTATTTACTTTCTCTGTTACGAAGTACGAGAAAGTATTATGATGGTGATTTTTTTTCAAATTTTTTTTTTCACGGAACTATCCGTTTGGGGGTCCCTAGATGCCATTTCAACAATTTCTGGAAAAAATGTTTCTGTGTCTGTATGTGTGTGTGTGTGTGTGTGTGTGTATCTGTGCGCGCTGTATCTCAAAAACTAGTGATGGGATAATCGGATGATTTTAATAATCGGAATATTTGGATCCGGATGACAGAAATAATCGGATGATAATCGTAATCGGGGTATCTTGTTAATCGGAAAAATAAAAAAATAATCGAGATCGGAAAAAATAATCGGAGAATCAAAAAATAAACAAAAAAGGCCCTCCCTTGAATATTGTACCCCTACCGGTCGTATTCGATATTTAAATCTATATAGTACTTCGTAACGGAAAAAGTAAAAACAATTTTCCTATCCTATTTCTAACAGTAGAGATATATTTGTTTCGAATTGTAACTTATGCCGATTTACGAAAGATCGACACCAATATTAACAAGTGATGAGTGATCCACATGTTGTCTACTAGTCTCAGTGTTTACTAGTCTCGCCACGAATGCCAAGCATGTTTTTATACTGTACTTGAAGTACCGAACTGTTGATATAGCACGCGAATCGGAATAATATTCGGAATACGGATACGAATCGGCATACGAATCCGAATCGGAATACGATTTCGAATTGGATTAAAAATAATCGCCAGTCGACGATTATTTTAAAAATCGGAATCACCGATTATTTCAATAATCGGAGTCACCGATTATTTTCATCCGAATCGGCCCATCACTATCAAAAACTAATAGAGCAATTGAGATGAAACTTTGAACATACGTCTTATTTGATAATCCGAAGAACTGAAAAGCTTTTAGTAAAATTCCTTTTTTTTGTTTTTTGCCAATATTTTCTTAAATATGAAAAATATCACAAAAATATTTAACCAAATATTTATATTTTTCATAAAATCATTGTTATTCGAGAAAAAAATGTATTTTTTTATTTTCGGTTTTTAATTATGAAACGATAATAGTTACAGCAAATTTATGTTAATAATAATAGTAGAGAATGCTAAAATGAACAACTTATAAAGAATAAGTTTTTTAGAAATCCCTTTAGTTTTTGAGTAAACTGAGTTTTTGAACTTGAAGTATAATTTTTCCATCTTTCATAATTTTGACGTTTTAAACGTCAGTTTCATCCGAGTTTCCACAACGCTCGATGTACATTTAAAATATGATTTCAATTGAAAATAAACCATGAAAATGTAAATATAAATGGCTATGATACCATCAAGTCGGAGAAAATAACATGATGGCCACATCACCATTTTTACCAAATATGATCGTAATATTTCAGTGAAATGCAAAGCTATACTAATGACAGATAAGTCTCGAATTGTGTCTGCAGATAGCAGCGACAGCTCGCGGGTGACTCATTAACACCTCAGCTACCTCGGCCGTACCATGAGTCACCCGCTAGCCGTCACTGATAGATAGCATTTGACTTAATTTGTTTATTTGTATACTTTTTATTTGATTGTCCTCTGTATCTGCAACAAGTGAGATTTTCTCAAGTTTAGTTTCCATGTGCAGAAGTAATGACGTCAAATCAATGTTATATTAAAAGTAGTACCATCGGTAACATACAAATTGCCTTTGCATAATTCATTATTCGTTGTGATAAATAGTTATTTGTTTAAAAGTCTTATTGTTAGTAAAATTACGAACTGGTTGAATATTCGATATATTCAAGCTAAACATTTACTTTTTTAAAGTATTGGATAATTTAATTTTTAACCGCATTTGTTAAATATATTTTTTCGATATTTTTTTCCTTCCCGGAAACAATTAACATCAACGCATATGAGTAATGCCCAATTGATGATTACACATTCACATCAGTTCATGTGACATCTCGACGGCGACAAATACCACAGTCTGCAAGTGTGACGAAAATAACTCGGAAGAGCAATGCACGTGTGTCTCTTAGACATTTTATTCTTTTTATTTCCAAGTCACTAAACTTCCATAGGCGGGTAATGGTAAAATTAATAAAAACTTTGAACAATAAAATTGAAATTTTGTTTTTCTTTGCAGACAAGTGTCAGAGGCATTTATTTTATAAACGATGGTATTTAAAAAAAATGCAGATACGTTTGAGAGCTGATACAAGAGATCAATATAGAAACATCTAATCAAATTGGACATTAGTGTTTTGTATTATAGTATCATGTCTTATGTCTTAAAAGTTACTATTGAGATCAATACAACAAGAATAATCTAATAATTAATTTAATGTAATAAAGACGAAATATAACCTGAATATTATGTGAATATTCAACCTGTTCGTGACTGCAAAATTACTTCTTACTAAGACAGGATGAATATTCACTTATTCAACCTCAAACGAGTGAGGTTTTCTCAAATTTATTTAATAATTAATTGTTTTATTATTTACCTATTAGTAATTAAATAAATTAAATTACGAAAAACTATTCGAGAATTTTAAACATTCAGAAACTAAACTGAGTTTTTATTTGGTGGAATGAATATCTATTCCATATTTCTCTCATTAACAATTTAATAAATGACCTAATTGTTTTGATCTTTATTATAACCTTCTATACTAGTACACAGAAGTTTTTACAATGCGGTTAATACTTTATATATATACAAATATCTTTATTCATTTTAAATTTTATTCATCGGAATGTAGCTCTCATTAAAGATGAAAACCATGTCGTGACTGAATGGCTTAAGCCTAAGTCAAAAGAACGAGAAAAAGAAATTACATATTTTAAGATACATTCAAAATACATCACTATTATAAACTGGCTATCAACCAGAGGTCTTTCAGCCTGTCTGCGATAGTCCGTTATTGTAGCTTTCAAGATTGCGGAGAAAGTTTCTTACGGCCGCCATGTTTTATTTATTAATGCAAGGTTTTTCAAAAATTTTGTTTCATTTATTCACTAATATTTAATATTCCGTCACCTTGTGGAATGATTTAAATAGAGAAGTGGTGCACACAATATATCAATCACAAGAAACATAACGGCAATTGGTACTTCCTCCTAAATCAAATGAAGACATTATTGTCAATTATGTGCTGTCGCCGCGTGAATTATTTTATATTGCCCCTCTTAGATATTCAAACTGAATATTTTAAGGAAAACAAAAAATAACGTAAAACATGGATCAGATAATAATGAAAGATAATTTGTAAAAATTTAGGTAATTTTCAAATGGCCATAACTCGGCTTCTATCCAACCGATTTCGACGATCTTTTGAGAAATCAAAAGCAAAATGTGTCCTCTTTGATAGGGTCTTAAAGAGAGGGCTCTATGCCTCTCCAAACTAAAAAATAAAAAGACCACAAAATGCACTTTTTTTTAAACACCCATAACTTGGTGCCAAATCGTCGTATGAACTTCATTTTTGAGTTCCGCACAGGTAATTGAATACATTTCAATGCCCTTTCGGGGGATCGAGTCGACACATTTTATCCAACTCGGTACACGTTGCTAAAGTTGGACTGTTTTGGTGCCAAATCGTAGTAGGAACTTTGTTCTTCGAGTCCTGTATAGGAAATTGATCAAATTTTAATGCCCTTGTAGTGGATCTAGTGGACAAAAATTTCCCAACTCCATAGACATCGTCATAGTTGGACATGGTTTCCTGAAAAAAACTTTTTTTTCACAGGGGTGCTAGAGAGGGGCGGAAGGGACTACGCTTAAGTTCACATGCATGACTTTAAAGAAGACACATCTGTACTTGCACTAATCACCTAAATTCAGGTATAAAATCAGTCCAACCCTTCTATAATCTCCTCATTTGTTTATGACTCCTTCACGGTCACGGTCACCTTCACGTAAGTGTATTTTATTCTTTAACATTCAATTTAAATGCGAAGCTGCACTGATGAGAGATAAATCTCGAAACGCGTCTGCAGATGGCTATTTACTTAATTTTTACATATTTTAGGGTTCAGTTTTATAATTTAAAGTTTTCAAATTCAATTTAGTTTTATTTTTCAAGTTAGTCCTGTGGGTAGAAATAAGGGATCTTAAACCAATGTTATTTCACTTAGTACTTAGTACTAGTAATAACGCAAATTTCTTTTGTATCATTCAATATCCGGCGTGGCACTAGCCAGGGAAGTAGTTGTTTCAATAAGTTATTTGTTTATAGTCTTAGTAAGACTTAATTTTGCTTGCAGAGTTACGAACAGGTTGAATATTTATATATTCAGGCTATATTTCGTTTTTTGAATTTATTTAAAGAAGACACTTCAAAGTTTTTCGCCCTCGAAGATTCATCAAAATCGATTGAAAATACGCCGAGTTATGGCGGTTTGAAAATGGTATTTAATATTTTATTGGTATTAATCCTTCTAAATTAAACTCAACATTGATTATTACCAACGTTGAGATATGTTAGTAAGAAAAGTTTTATAAAAATATTGGCCCTTTTGGATGTTCTACTCAGACCTGAAGCCGGTCGAATATTTCATGAACAATGCATTTTAGAAGAAAGTATTTCAAACAAAAGTTTTAATGTTTGAGAGGGCTTGCATGTTACAGCATACAACAAAAATGTTAATTCTTCTTCAACTCTCATAAGACGATTATTTCAAATGTTTCAAATGTACAATTAAGTACCGTTGAAAAACATTCATAGAAGAGAAAAGAACAACATATGTTTCACGAAGAAAAACCCTGGCAAGTAATGATGAGCGTTATTTTCACTGCTACTTTGTAACCGTTACTGTGAAATAATAACAGTAACCGTTATTGAAAATTCCCAGTAATGGTAATTTTCCTCAAAAGAACGATTTAGTAACCGATACGATGACAAATCACTTCTAGGTAATACTTAACTCTTATAACCGATTCAATAACGAATCACTTCTTACAAGTAAACCTACCTTTGTGTTACTCGTCGATTTTATTGAAACTGTTTAAAAGCTGTAAAAAATAATATTTTTTTTAGATCGGTAATAGTGCAATTTAAGGGTGAAAGTTGATTTAGCATATTTGATTTTGAGGGAATATCTTCGCTACCATGAGATATAGAATAAAATGTTTTAAATAAAAGTTCAATGGTAATTAACATTCTTCAAAACAGCATAATAAAACTTTGCAATAATAAGATATATGGGGTGGGGCAACGCATACGACGCGATCATTATATGGAAAACCATGTAACTTCGTGTTATTCTTTTCAAATAGTTGATGTAGGATCTTTGCAGACACAATTTAAAAAAATTGAAAAGAATAACACGTTACATGGTTTTCTATAAAACGACCGCGGGTGTATGCGTTGCTCCACCCTGTATTGCGAAATACCCCCGCCACGATTAATTAATGTTGCAAAATAAAATCGTTAAAGCAAAAATTCAATATACAACAAATTTAGTTTCTGAAACGCCATTTTTGAAAAATAAGCCATAAACAACTCGCTGTAGTGGTTTGGCAAAATATCAAATTGTTGCCAAATTTGATTATATCATTTTGAAGTGCAAAATTATTGTTGCAATGGTTCTTTATCTGTTTACCTAAATTTAAAGCCAATACAAGAATATTATCAGGCTTTCAAAGATTTGATTTTAGACGAGGCCCCAATAATTTTTCTTGTAAAATTACTACTGCTATTACTGATTTTACAAGAAAGAGATGGGGAATTTGAACCTCGAGTAAAATTGAATCTTTTCAAGCCTGATAATGTTCTTGTATTACTTTCAGATTCAGGTAAATTGAAACTTTTTCAATTTTCTAATTTTATCAACCTTAAAAATTTATACAAAAATTAATCATTTCAATTAGAATTCAGTTTGTTAAAACCTCTTACCGAGTTAAATTTTTTGAAGTTACTTAAAAACGGTTACTAAAAAGTTGTTTAAATAACTAGTTAATTTGTAGTAACAGTAACTGTTATAACCGTTACTGGAAAATAACAGCAGAAAGGGAGGTTCCGAGTCTTACAAAAAAAACGAACAGGGCAGCATAATCTTTAAACAAATGTGTTAATTTAAATATTAGTTAAGGCAATAATAAGTTCTCAAAATAGTTTTAGCTTTTCCGTTTCATTGTTGTAAAATAAAAATGTGTGATTTTAATTTCTTTGCTTTTTTGTGAATTATAATTTGTTTCATTTTCATTACCTTTTTACTTTCTCCGTTGCGAAGTACGAGAAAGTATTGTGATCGTGACTTTTTTTTCAATTTTTTTTTTACTGAAATATCCGTTTTGGGGTCCATTTCAACAATTTCTGGAAAAAAAAAATTGTGTCTGTGCGTGTGTTTGTGTGTGTGTGTCTGTGCGCGCTGTTTCTCGAAAACTAATAGAGCAATTGATATGAAACTTTGAACATACATCTTATTTGATAATCCGAAGAACTGAAAAGCTTTTGGTAAAATTTCGTACACCGGAATTGGCGTTTACCTTGACTGTTTTTTGTTTTTTGCCAATATTTTCTTAAATATGAAAAATATCACAAAAACATTTAAACAAATATTTAACTAAATAAAGAAATGAGCTTATTTTGTTTGAAAACATTTTTCATAAAATCATTGTTATTCGAGAATTTTTTTTTTTTTTTTTCATTTTTGGTTTATACTTATGAAACGATAATAGTTACAGCAAATTTATGTTAATAATAATTGTAGAGAATGCCAAAATGAACTTATACGGAATAAGTTTTTTTCGAAATCTCTTTAGTTTTTGAGTAAACTGAGTTTTTGAATTTGAAGTATAATTTTTCCACGTTTTATAATTTTGACGTTTTAAACGTCAGTTTCATGCGAGTCTACAAAACGCTCCATGTACATTTAAAATATTATTTAAACAGAAAATGTACTATGAAAGCGTAAATATAAATGACTATGATACCATCAAGTCGGAGAAAGTAACATGATGGCCACATCACCATTTTTAGAATTGTGATTGTAGATTATGCACTGATAAGGTTCTAATAATATATTAGATTGTATAATATTTAATTTAATTTCGAAAACAAACACATTAACGTAATCTAAATTGTGAAGATTATCGAACTACTGTTATTGCACACCATTGTGCAATTAGTCGCGTCCGATAGTTCGGCATTTGCTGAAGTGTAATAAGTCACGTCTTATACGAATATGCAGCCCGCATATGCACAGTGGGTCTTCTTCAATTTAATTTTGTGTAGGTGTTTCGAAAGAAACCGGGGTTAATTTTCACTCTAGTGATGGTAACAGATAATTGTCAAATATGTGGGAAGAAGAGTTGGGTAGGGTAGAGTGAATTAACTCATAATTAGTCGGTTCTATTTTTGTCCACTTGAGTGCGCATTGATGCTTTGCATCATTTTTCAGCATAGAGATAATAATAATAATAATAATATTCTTTACTACCCAACAGACATCAATTATATCTGAAGTTGAAGAGTGTTTAACTTCGTACAATGATATCGTGCTGCAGATCTTGCTGAAACACCTGCACATTCGTTGCTAAAAATGCCGAAATTACGTTTAGCGCATATAATAAAGTCTACCTTATAAATTTCATCTAGATTGTTGTTTTTTTTTTTAAGATGGTTGACAGGAATTCGGGTTGAGGAAGCGCGGATGATTTGGGAATTGATTGACGTAGCCAACTAGGGCTTTCTGCCACAACCGATAATTTGTATAATAATCATTTATGATGATGAAAGGGACATCATACACTGAACATCCATGGACCCGCACGGCCATTTTTCATTCCGAAAAAGTGACCGCGCGGATGGGATTCGAACCCACGACCACGAGCCTCGTAAGCAGGAGCTCTACTCACTGGGCCACCGCGGCCCCCAGATTGTTGTTTGTTATCACATTTTTAATAGTAGTTACTAACAATAAGTGATTGTCTTAAAATTTTATATAATGCCCATACGCGTTTTCAAATTGAGTAATCTTCATATATTTTGCGCCCATGCAGGACCGTTGACATAGCTATGCTGGAATTATCAGTATTAACTGATACTATTATAAAATACATATTTTTACTGCATGGAGTTTTTTGTGTGTATTCATACTCAAGGTGATTATTCAAATATTATTAATGAATTAAATATGCAGAGCTTGAAAATCAGAATATTTGTCTAATGAATGGAAGCGACTAATTCCAAACGAAATTCAAACATTCTAAAATTGTTGAAAGTATAATCTTCTCTCACATTGTAAAATGTCAGTCTTTCAAATATTTGTTTGAATAAGATTGATAACTTACCATTTCATAATTACAGTCTAAAAAATGTTAACATAACTTTCACAAATTTATTCAAAACTTTTTCGAGATTATGATTCTATAAAAATCTGAAAACACCACATCCCAAACTTTCGAGATAATCCCATTCGAACTGAGCGTGGAATTGTGGAAAAATACAATAATTTCAGTGACTCGAAAATAATTATAAACAATTGCCATCGATTTGAAGTTTCAGAAATGTATTCAAAACTTATTCGGGATTAGGATTCTATAAGAATCTGTAAACACCACATCCTAAATTTTCGACATAATCCCATTCGAACTGAGCGTGAAATTGTAGAAAAATACAATAATTTCAGTGACTTGAAAATAATTTAAAAACAATTGCCATCGACTTGAAGTTTCACAAATTTATTCAAAACTTATTCGGGATTAGGATTCTATAAGAATCTGTAAACACCACATCCTAAATTTTCGAGATAATCCCATTCGAACTGATCGTGAAATTTTAGAAAAATACAATAATTTCATTGACTCGAAAATAATATAAAAACAATTGCCATCGACTTGAAATTTCACAAATTTATTCAAAACATATTCGGGATTATGATTCTATAAAAATTTGTAAACACCACATCCCAAACTTTCGAGATAATCCCATTCGAACTGAGCGTGGAATTGTGGAAAAATACAATAATTTCAGTGACTCGAAAATAATTTAAAAACAATTGCCATCGACTTGAAGTTTCACAAATTTATTCAAAACTTATTCGGGATTATGATTCTATAAGAATTTGTAAACACCACATCCTAAATTTTCGAGATAATCCCATTCGAACTGAGCGTGAAATTGTGGAAAAATACAATAAATTCAGTGACTCGAAAATAATTTAAAAACAATTGCCATCGACTTGAAGTTTCACAAATTTATTCAAAACTTATTCAGGATTATGATTCTATAAGAATCTGTAAACACCACATCCTAAATTTTCGAGATAATCCCATTCGAACTGAGCGTAAAATTGTAGAAAAACACAATAATTTCAGTGACTCGAAAATAATTTAAAAACAATTGCCATCGACTTGAAGATTCACAAATTTATTAAAAACTTATTCGGGATTATGATTCTATAAGAATCAGTAAACACCACATCCTAAATTTTCGCGATAATCCCATTCGAACTGAGCGTGAAATTGTAGAAAAATACAATAATTTCAGTGACTCGAAAATAATTTAAAAACAATTGCCATCGACATGAAGTTTCACAAATTTATTCAAAACTTATTCGGAATTATGATTCTGTAAGAATCTGTAAACACCACATCCTAAATTTTCGAGATAATCCCATTCGAACTGAGCGTAAAATTGTAGAAAAACACAATAATTTCAGTAACTCGAAAATAATTTAAAAACAATTGCCATCGACTTGAAGTTTCACAAATTTATTAAAAACTTATTCGGGATTATGATTCTATAAGAATCTGTAAACACCACATCCTAAATTTTCGAGATAATCCCATTCGAACTGAGCGTGAAATTGTAGAAAAATACAATAATTTCAGTGACTCGAAAATAATTTAAAAACAATTGCCATCGACTTGAAGATTCACAAATTTATTAAAAACTTATTCGGCATTATGATTTTATAAGAATCTGTAAACACCACATCCTAAATTTTCGAGATAATCCCATTCGAACTGAGTGTGGAATTGTGAAAAAATGCAATAATTTAAGTGGCTTGAAAATAATTTAAAAACAATTGCCATCGACTTGAAGTTTTATAAATTTATTCAAAACTTATTCGGGATTATGATTCTATAAAAATCTGTTAACGCCCCATCCCTAAACTATGAGATAATCTCATTCCAACAAAGCGTACAATTTTGTAAAAACACAATAATTTTGACGACTTGAAAAAAAATGTAAAAAAAAATGTCATTATACTTATTAACTTTTTCAAGTCGTGTAAAGAGTCGACTCTTTACAACGAGTCAACTCACGAAAAGCAGTATTTTCGCCCATCTCTAGTCACTAGTATCTTCAAAAATAGAGGGCGGGGGCGCTATAAAAGAACTACCCGAGGGCCGGCTCCGAAAACTGTGTTAACAACAACAACAAAGTGTCAATTGTATCATTTCTACATAATAAGGTCGACGCCATTCAGTCATAAAAGTTTGGAATGTTCTTAAAATTCTGATCAGAATTTATGACTATCATTTAACAATAAAGCATGTTATTATCAATACCATTGACCCAAAATAATATCCGGATGCCGAAATGAACAATCCTCAATCACAACACAAGCTGACCCGTAACGCAGACTATTCACAATTTTGCTGAATCTATGCCAATTACATAACACAATTGTTCATTGTGCACATGAAGGAAAACACTTTTGATTTGAGCTTTGTGCTGTTTATCACGCGAATTAATGTAGCGGCACGTCGGCGAACATGAAAGGGAGCTGTGCACTTGATCCGTGTGCGATGGGAGAGTGAAATTATTCGCGGGGCCCCCTTTTTGACCCGCATGTGGGGCCGCCCTTGTGCGGCGCTCTTCACTTGCGATGAAGTGTCGAAGCGAGCGCATTCTGTTAGTAGTCGTGCGGTGAAATGCAGGAAGGCGGTGTTACGGAAGGAGCGGTGCTTAACTTCACTTACGGCAATGGATCTCTGGAGGAGGACGCCAACGGTAGCGCGATCGCGGAGGGCTTCTTCAGCGGGGATGTGTCCACCTGGATTTTGTTGATTTACTTCGCCAACATCGCGCTCGGAGCTTTTTTGAACACCATTTCGTTCCTGGCTATTTTGAGGAGCAAACGGAATGGTATATTGTATTTATAATTTTGCATGTAAAAAATAACTAACGAACAAGTGTTTTTTTGACGGTGTAACAAAACAAAAATCAAAATTAATTGTTATACATACCAAGAATTCGATTGATATGGGAGACATTGTGTACCCTATTGTTGTCTAAATTTTGACCATGATTCATAAAAGAATCTACACACTTATCTCATACACAATGAAGTAATTCTGCAATTTGAATCCAAAATTAAGTCAGTGCGTTTTTTCGAACACGCCCCCATTTATTTATTATCGAATTTATTCCATTTGGCTGATACACACTGTATATTTAAGTGATCATAAAAAAGTAGTATAGCTGGACAGAGTTGGACAGTCGCTAGAAAATATTTGTGGGTTGCCAAATTCAAACAAATTTATTTGACAATAAAAATCAAAAATGTAAACCAAAAAATGGTGATGTGGCCATCATTTACTTTCTCTGACTTGATGGTATCATTTATATTTACGCTTTCATTGTTTATTTTCAATTTAAATCATATTTTAAACGTGCATCGAGCGTTTTGTAGACTCGGATGAAACTGACGTTTGAAACGTCAAAATTCTGAAAGATGGAAAAATTATACTTCAAATTCAAAAACTCAGAGATTTCGAAAAAAACGTATTCTTTATAAGTTGTTCATTTTAGTATTCTTTATAATTATTATTATTTATAAATTTTCTGTAACTATTATCGTTTCATAATTATAAACCAAAAATGAAAAAAAAAATGAATACATTTTATCTCGAATAACAATGATTTTATGAAAAATATTTATAAATCAAAGATGTTCATGTCTTTGTTGCCTTCAATATTTGTTTAAATGCTTTTGTGATATTTTTCATATTTAAAAATGGTGATGTGGCCATCATGTTACTTTCTCCGACTTGATGGTATCATTTATATTTACGTTTTCATAGTTCATTTTCAATTGAAATCATATTTTAAATGCACATCGAGCGTTGCGTAAACTTGGATGAAACTGACGTTTAAAACGTCAAAATTATGAAACGGAAAAAATATACTTCAAATTCAAAAACTCGGTTTACTCAAAAACTAACGAGATTTCGAAAAAAACTTATTCTTTAGAAGTTGTTCATTTTGCTA
Source organism: Ocypus olens (assembly GCA_910593695.2). Lineage (NCBI taxonomy): Eukaryota > Metazoa > Arthropoda > Insecta > Coleoptera > Staphylinidae > Ocypus > Ocypus olens. Next base: position 17,376,944 of record OU343051.1, read on the forward strand.
TTCTCTACAATTATTATTCACACAAATTTGCTGTAACTATCATCGTTTCATAATTATAAACCAAAAGTTAAAAAAAAATTAATAAATTTTTTTCTGGAATAGCAATGATTTTATGAAAAATATTTTCAAGCAAAAGATGTTCATTTCTTTGTTGTCTTCAATGTTTGTTTAAATGTTTTTGTGATATTTTTCATATTTAAGAAAATATTGGCAAAAAACAAAAAACAGTTAAGGTAAACACCTACTTCCGGTGTACGAAATTTTACCAAAAGCTTTTCAGTTCTTCAGATTATCAAATAAGACGTATGTTGAAAGTTTCATATCAATTGCTCTATTAGTTTTTGAGATACAGCGCACACAGACAGACACACACACACACACACACACACACACACACACACAGACAGACACACACACACACACACACACAGACACAAAAAAAAATTTCCAGAAATTGTTGAAATGGCATCTAGGGACCCCAAAACGGATATTTCCGTAAAAAAAATTTTTGAAAAAAAAATCACGATCACAATACTTTCTCGTACTTCGTAACGGAGAAAGTAAAAATATATTATAAAAAAACAAAAAACAGTTAAGGTAAACATCCACTTCCGGTGTACGAAATTTTACCAAAAGCTTTTCAGTTCTTCGGATTATCAAATAAGACTTATATTCAAAGTTTTATATCAATTGCTATATTAGTTTTCGAGATACAGCGCGCACAGACACACACACACAATTTTTTTTTCCAGAAATTGTTGAAATGGCATCTAGGGACCCCAAAACGAATATTTCCGTAAAAAAAAATTTTGACGATCACAATACTTTCTGGTACTTCGTAACGGAGAAAGTAAAAACTCGAAAATATTAGCCAAAAATAAAAAATTCGCGCATGAAAATCAATAATTCAGATTAAAAAATCAGAAATATAGACCAAAAACATCTAAAATCGAAAACGCCCAAAAATGAAAAATGCCGAAAAAAAAATTGAAAACATCAACAAATCGAAAATTTTGGCGAAAATAAAGAATATTTAGGCCCAAAAATAAAAATATGTACCAAAAAAAAATTGAAAATACAGGCCAAAGATCTAAAATATATGTAGGCCAAAATCAAATTCAAACAAGTCTAAAATCAAGTAATTGATTAAGGCGGTCACTTCCTCAAAAATGAAAAAAATAATCGTTTTTTTTATCGTCGATTCTGGTTAGACACATTCTGCGTATGAAAAATTATATTTTACATTTTTCCGATTAGTAGAAGTGATCAAAATTTGTAAGAGAAGAAGGCGAGCTCTTGTACGGACTATTTTAAGTTTTTTGGCATGATTTGCATGTTTTTACTAATCTTTTGTATCATTCAATATCCGGCGTGGCACTAGCTAGGGAAGTAGTTGTTTCCATAAGTTATTTTTTTGTAGTTAAGACTACAAACAAATAACTAAGGTAAGACTTAGATGTTGCAGAGTTACGAACAGGCTGAATACTCATGTATTCAGGCTATTATTTTTCGTCTTTATTACATTTATTCAATAAACCTGCAATAAGTGTGGTTGTCTCAAGTCAATTTATAAAACATGAGTTCGCGAAATCTGAACTAAAGGTCTATAAATAAACACTAAAAAATATTTGCAAAAAAATCAAAAAATTGGGCATGAATGTATAATTATGTTTACGAAATCTGAAATATAGGTAAAAAAATTGAAAATTCAAACCAAACATTGAAGACTTGGGCCTAAAATGTTTGATAAAATAAAGAATATTTAGGCCTAAAAATAAAAAAAATATTAGAGAGAAATTGAAAATACAGGCTAAAAATCTAAAATTTAGGTCTAAAAATAAAAAATCTTACCTAAGAATAAAAAAATTAAGTAGTTGGTTAAAATAATTCCCTCACGACTATATTTTTCTAAGTAAATGTCAAATTTTAACATTTAACAAAAAAAATTAACACCTAAATTAAAATCAAAAATATAAAATTAAGTAAATAATCCAAAAATAAAGGAGGCCAAAAAATTCAAAATTCGTTTCTACATAAAAAAAAAGTATAGATTTTCACCATTTACGATTTTTTTTTAAATTTGATCGAACCTGGAGGTTGCAGGTTCGATCCCTGTCGGAAAAATGTTCACACTTTTGGTCCAGTTATATACGAATTATTTCATTTCATACGTTATTTGTACGCAAATAGTAATTCAGAGAGAGACAATGCATTTATTAAGACACTTTTATAAATGACCTCAACAAGCAATTGACCAGAGGTCTATCAGCCATAATAATTGATTTAATTAAATGTAATAAAAAATGTAGGTTGCAAAATCTAAAACACAGTTCTTTAAATAAAAACTCGAAAATACTGGCAAAAAAATAGAAAATTCAAGCATTAAAATCAATAATACAGGTTACAAAATCTAAAACGTAGGTGAAAAAAAAAACAAAAATTTAAACCAAAAATCAAAGATTTAGGCTTAGAAATGAAAAATTCAGATCAAAAATCGAAAATTTAGGCCAAAATAAAGTATATTTAGGCTAAAAAAAATAAAAATTGACCAAAAATCGAAAATATAGGCCAAAGATCTAAAAAATTGGAAAATCAATGAAAAATACAGGTCTAACAATAAAAATCTGTGGTGGCCATGGGGTGTCCAGATCAACGTTACGCAGAGTTACGAAGGGATGGGGAGTTAATGCGCGCGTTACGTAACGATAAAATATAATTTAAAAAAATTTAAGTTGCATTTCACATTTGAGTAAAAACACTTTGGATTGATTTATAAAAAAAATGTAAACAATAATTACAGAAATTTTGTAACTAATAATAATGCAAATATTATTAATATATGTATCATTTCTTTATTCTATAAAGACTGGCATTCATAGTATTTAAAAGTAGTTTTCAAAAAAGGGTTAAGTATTGCGTTACGTAATATTTGGTGGAGGGGAGGGGTGGTTGTGTTTGCGTTACTGGGGGGTCGGGGGCATCGGAAATAGTCGAAATATGGCCCCTTGCCGTCATTTTATTCGAAATCCAATTATATTTTGAAGAAAACGTATTGTTTATAAGTTGCTCAATTCGGCATTCTCTATAATTATTATTAATACAAAGTTGATGTAACAGATATCTTTTGGTAATTATAGACCAAAAATAGCAAACATTTATTCTTTTTTTTAAACAATCGTTTCGTGAACAATATGTAAATTTTTTTGTTGCTTTCAATATTGTTTAAAAGTTTTTGTAATATTTTTCATATTTAAAAAATTATTGAAAAAAAAACAAAAAGCAATCCGAAGAACTGAATAGATTTTGGTAAAATTTCGAACACCAAACGTAGGTTTTTAATATGAAAAATAATACAAATCGTTGATTTTAAGAAATGTATACCCAGGGGTTGCAACAAAATTTTACCCCAAATGGGAGGGTCGGAAATGAGAATATGAAAATAGTTTGCCAATAGCCTTTACAATTCATAAGACGGTTTTGTTTATTCCGGTTGTTCTTATGATGATTGCTACAATGCAGTGACGGCTCGCGGGGTGACTCATGGTATGGCCGAAGTAGCAATACAGATAGGTAGGTCGATTGCAGCATGACCACACCTATCTGTATTACCACCTCTGCTACCTCGGCCGTACAATGAGTCACCCCACAAGCCGTCACTGCTACAATGTGTAACAGTGGTATACAAATCCCATATTTTCCCAAGCATTGTGGCAGCTCACTTTCTTTGGGTCTCTGAGTTTATAAATTCTAATCCTATTTAATTTATGTATTTTTTTGTATTAATCTTTAAATATATTTTGCATGAATTTACAATTACCAAGGACTCGGTCGATGGTCCTTTCTAACATATGTATATTTTGTATGTATGTTGGAATAAAGTGCATGTATATATTACATATACAATTACTTTTAAATATTTTAAATACCTACACATTTATTCTACAATCGAAATAAAGATGAGGGACTATGAGCAATTGTAACTTTTCCTTATCTTTAAAATAATACAAGATGTATAGTACACTTTAAAAATAAATAACTGCCATAAATCCCCTGAGGGGGCTCATTAGTTATTTGCATAATAACATATTATTTTTACTGTGATGCACAAACATAGATTATACCAACAGCACAAAAATTCCTCTAAAAAATCACACTGCATAAAATTACACAAGAATCTTAATTACTTCACAGTAACGCCACATACCACAGCATAATAAATAATTATGAGGACTTCTGCTTATCTCAAATTTCCCATTGATGCTATAAATAACGCACTACAACATGATGCAGTAAATGAATTACCATTTTCTTTTTAGGAACATTATCCATCATCTTCCAATTATCAGCAACAGATGTCGTCTCTACATATGTGTGCATCATGGAAATATGGTCGATAAAAAGAGACACATGGCCCTTTGTGGTGGAACTGTGCCCATTTTTCTCGGGAGCTGAAATCCTTACCAACACTCTCACGCTGTACTTAATCATCCTGCTGAACCTGCATACGATCTCTTTATGTAATTTAAAGACACACGAAAGGGAGTCTTATGGAAGGAACCCGTTAACATCATGCGATGCTTCGAATGAGTGTTTGGTGCGTGACTCCAGGAGTATAACTATAGATTATAGGAGCCAGAGGAAGGATGTGTCGATTGTATGTCCTTGTATCCTAGTGTGGTTTGTTTGTATATCATTGAGCATCCCACAGTTCACGTTATCATCGACTTTGAAATATTCCGGAAGTGTTATTTGCACGGTGGTTGATGTTTATTACGGAAAATTGTTGCAGAATTTATTAATGTTATTCAGGGTGTTCATCCCGGTTGGATTATTATTGATAACTTTAATTAACTTAGTGTACAAGCTGTATGAGAATACTAGAAAGGACACCTTACAAAATATTTTTACAAAAAAATCCCACAACGTTATATACTACCTTATGTTTTGCACGGTACTAACAGTTTCCTACCTTTTAACATCACTGCAAAGATTAGTTTTATCTTCCATGCACACGCTCACAGAAGTCCCCGATATAATAGACACCTTCAAAATCCCTCCCCTCCACAACAACAGCACCGGTCACTACTTAACCCTGCTATTATCAATGGTACACTACAGCGGGATAATGTTCAGGTTCTTGATTTACTTATTTTTATTGCCGAAATTCAAATCCGTACTTTGTAACAAGATATTGACATGTTTTAAGAATAAAAATTAAGATTTAGGAGGATGTGTAGTTGGTCTGCATGGGCATTATTATGTGTTTGATGTCACGGTTTTGAACCTTGCGAAGCGCTTCGGCGGCGTGGGTTAATTGTAAAGCACAATCCGGATGCGCCGTGCCGGGAAGCTGGGTGCACTCTTGATCGAAAATCGATGCCAGTCCTGTTAGAAGGTCGAGGAATCCTAGTTGGATGGCGGCCTTTCGTAATCTGTTCAATTCCTAGTCAAATAAAGAAAGCATGATTGTGAATAAATAATTGTAAAAATAAAGTTAGTTAAAGATGTCGGCGTTGTTTTTATTATAGTATACTCCTTATGATTGATTGGAAGAGGTTTGTAGGTTCAATTACAGTAAACTCCGGATTATGTTCAAAAGCATGTTGTGTCCTTTTTGGGGCATTTTGCGGATTATCCGAGGAATTCGTGGTTACTGCGCCACTCAATTCCGCAAAATTACCCAAAAATGACACAAATCAACACTTTTGAACAATTTTTATTGACAGTAGGAGGCTCACACAATTATTTCTCACAAAAAAATCGGCCAACTGTTTGTTTTTTCGTGTTGAAATACCTTCTTTATTTGTGATTGAAATTGTTTTAACATTGCATTATAAAATGATGCATTTTGTTCCTCCAGATGTGGAACCAACCCGTCAAATGGAAGAAAGAAAAAAAAGGAAGACCGCGGATAGGCGAGAGTTTACTATAGTTCGGATGGACCATTTTTAATTTGCAAGTGGTGTAACTGAAGTTATTATTTCTGTGTTCTATGAATTTGTAAGTCTTAAAAACCAAAATATTTTTTTTCATCATAAATTATATTATTGGGCAGAGTTACAACTGTAGTAACACAACTTTCTCTACAAAGCACTTAAAAAAGGTTCAGCCCCAAAAAGACGAAACTTGATTCATTGACGTGTGATTGGACCGAAGTTAGTTTTTTTTTTTAATGGCAAAGTTAAAGAGTGTATCTACCAGAGACATAAACATAGATTTATTTTTGTGTTGCATTTCACTTAAAAAAATATATATAGTTTCCCCGACCAAATTCGAGCCAGCAGAAACTCTTAGAAGCCTAACGAGACATGCTCTCATTTTCCGATAGATTTTGATACTCCTCACAGCTCACGTGCATCCCTGACCAGAACGGCATGGAGACGTACCACCAATGGGCCTCTTCGCCTCGTATGACCTTTCCCTAGATAAACCCGCAAAAAAATCATAAGCATGCTCGCATCACCTTCTGGACCAACTACTTACACTCCGCGAAAATCAACGGCAACAAAGACCCCAAGTCCCTTGCAGTCCAAACTGGAGATGGACTAAATGACTTTTTTGTGAACAAGGTCCAAGAATATTGGATCGTATAATCTTGTAGGCCACTAAATATCACAATTTAGATAAATGATGCGGCCAGAAAAACGAGTCCGTAACAAATCATCTTGTTGAGAGAACATATTGTTAAGGTGCACATACTCCATCTACTCAGAGATAAGACTATCTTAACTTCTTGAGTGACAGAAATCCCACTATGTTGCCGAACAACTCTCGTCACAAAAAGTCGTACTTACGAAACTTTATTATTTATTACAAAAATCGCACTCAAGAAGATTTTCGCGTAGGTGTGTAGTTGGTTCATCAAATCATTGAGGAAAATCAAGAACAATAACAATAACAAACTGCCAATAATGTGTCTATTGGCGACGTCATGTATGATTATATTGGAAGTATACCGGTACCAACCTAACTTGCTGCAAAATTACATTTTCCCCTTAGCCGTGTTGGTAGTTTTCATTTTTTAGTGTTTGTCACTAAAGATGTCAAAAAAATCTAATCTATGAGTAAATATGGTATCCCAGTAGGCCATAAAAAGTTACGTACAATTGTTAAGAACGACGAAGAACTTAGGATCTATAATTTACGTTAACATGTTCATGTTCTTTGCAAATGATCTAACACTACATGGTCGCACTGGTACCTTCAAAATAACAGGTACTTTTCATTTTTAGTATTTGTCACTAAAGATGTCAAAAAAATCTAATCTATGAGTAAATATGGTATCCAAGTAGACCATAAAAAGTTACGTACAATTGTTAAGAACGACGAAGAACTTAGGCTCTGCGATTTACGTTAACATGTTCATGTTCTTTGCAATTGATCTATCACTACATGGTCGCACTGGTACCTTCAAAATAACAAACGATCCAGAAAATTCAAATTTTTAATTAGATTGCAAATTAAGTTGTCACTGGTCACAATAACTACAAAAATGCAACGAAGTTTACGAATTGTTTTCACACATGAACGGGAGTCAGTTTGCACAATCTGTCATAAAACGATCCACAATTAAATTGAAACATGTAAAATAGTGGATTTATCAGTATAAATTAATAAACTCACCTTATAAAACTGTTGCGTTTTCTCGGGTAATTTCTTCGCGTGACGTAAAATCTTCTGAATGTCCGACTGCAATCCAGCCTGCCTAATCCACACCACACTATTCTGCGAGTAACTCCGTTTTTCAGATGATCTTATAGGAAAATTCATGACAATATCCGCCGGTACACCCTCAGAACAATGCAAATTATTCAAATCCCCCAACCACGGCACACTATCACTCCCCGGCATTAAAGCCGTCAGCATTAAATTCGATTTCTTTTTAGAGTCGGCCCAAGAATAGATGAAGCCAAACCACTCCTCGCCTAGAGTAACCAAAGCGGCCATGTTCTCCACCTTAAGGGCGCCGTGCAATAATACACAAAATGACGGGTTTTTGTCTTCCTCGTTCGATTCGGATTCTGTTTCGGTCTCGGGGTTCACGGGTAGTTTGTCTTTCGGGATTGTCGGCGTTGGGAGGATTAAATGTCTCGAGACGGCCATGGGCGAACCAATATCTGCAATTGCTATGAAGCCGCAGACTTCTAGGCTGTCGGAGACTGAATATGTTTTACAGTCGAAATCAGTTACTTTTGTGTACGCCTGAAAAAAACAATAAAAAAAAAATGCTTGTCAACTTGTCTTTAGATCGGATAACACGAGCAATGGAGTTTCAAGAGCTTAGTACTGGAAAATAAATATGCAACCAAAAATATATAAAAAATGCTTGTCAACTTGTCTTTAGATCGGATAACACGAGCAATGGAGCTTCTAAAGCTTAGGACTGGAAAATAAATATACAAGCATAAATATATAAAAAGGATAAATTGGAAAGAGTCGCTAGCAATGTTTTTAGCGAAAACGTTCGTATAAACAAAGGTTTTAGAATTAAAGGCAGAATTTATAGAATAACCGTGCAAGAACTGTGAAAAGTTTACTAAAATTTTGAAGTAATTTTTAGTGGGGATACAACTCATCAGTCGCGTGGTATTGTATGCACCAACCAACTACTGAGATTTACCTGAGCAAACTAGTAGCATTTCAGCGATAATACAAAGCATAAATCACATGATCTAATAAGTGCCAATACTTGCATCGACGAACACACTTCACCTATCATATAACGTTTAGGCGTGACAACAGTGTATTAATTATATTCTCTTCCTAAAATGCGTGTCGCACTTAATAATTTACCTTTTTTTACATCATTCATGCGAATCCCAATCTTCGGCAATACAACGAATGCAAAGCAGGAGTTGCATTTCCGTCGATGGGATTCACATTCGTGGCTTGCATATTTTTTCGATAATAACTGCACCACTTATTATATCATCCCTGAAAATATCATTTGGAAATTCATCAAAGGTGACTTTTAAAAACCTTAGGATCAAGTTGATTGAATTTTTACTCTAAACTGTACTGATTTTACAAAGACCGGAGTGTTCTACGGCATTAACAATTTGGAGTAAAATAACATACACAATGAAGCAACCTGCAGTCACTCGAAGGTTAAGATTATTAGAATAAGTACAAACACAATGAAGGATAGTTTGATCAATTGATCTTTGCGTGTGCGTCATTACTGAAAACTGAGTTTTCTCACCTTGGACGACATACATTCACACGTGATTCCATCTAATTTAACTTATCATAGAGAAAGTAAACGCATGAAAATATTGTCGGAGCTAGGTTCAGCTATCTATGGCGTGCACGCAAAGATCCATTGATCAAAGTATACCATGCAATCGCTAGAAGGTTAAGATTATTAGAATAAGTACAAACACTACTCGGATCAAGGTTTGCTGATTTAATGGTATACTTGATGCGAATGGCAGCAATCAATTCAGGCAAAGGTATTGAAGCACTTAGCGTTATTATTAAGATTTGAGTAACTTACAATTGGCGCTGGTAATAGAAAAATGTTCGATTCCAAATTACCACATTTTAGGGTTCCTTTAAAAGTGGTATACATATCATCAGCGAGCTTTTGGAAAACTGTTGAAACACAGGCTTCAGACAGTGTTTGAGGCAAGGATATTGAACCCTCGGACCCGGTCAGATCAATCAGTTTTTGATACAACGGTTTTGCTATAAAATTCAATGTAAAGTTAGTTAGTTAAATTTTCTTTCATCATTCACAAGTACTTTAATATTCAGTTGAAGGTACTTTCAATTTGTGTATTGACTTTAAAATGGTATTTAAATAATCTTACATTTTATAAGGGCAGGATCATTCGGCGGTGCTATACAAATAATATGAAGTTTTGAAGGAAAAGAGAATGGCAATGGAAAGGGGTTTGCCGCAGTTCTCTGATGTAGAGTGTTTATTGAATCTCTCAGTGATCCAGGACCGATTCCAGTATTGCCATCTGTTACTAAAATTACCTGCAAAAATAAAATTAAAAAAAAAACAAATGCAGCTTTTTTGCCTTATGTACTCCAATATTTGCAATTGCGATTAAACCAAAGTTGGTATTCAATTTTGAGTATGAAAGCATAAGGAGCAAAAGAACCAATTTGCGTGATTTGAATGGGAAAAGTATTATGGTTTTAAGGTCGAAGTGAATCATTGCAGTTTTCCCTTAGAAAAATGACATTCATAGTTCGAGGAAATGCTATTGATAAAAATTGCTCATTTAGCTAAAAACTTTTTAAATCTCTGCAACAGTCTTATTATATTTTCTTCTTTGTATACTCATTTACTACCTTACAACTACAAGAAATTGCATTAAAGAGGTTATGCCTAGTCAGTAGGTTAAAAAACATCGATTTTTGGATATTTCCATTTCTTTCTATTATGAGATCTGAAGAATATTTCCTGAAAGTTTTATTCAAATCGGCTCAAAATTGAGAGGAAATGCTATTGATAAAAATTGCTATTCAGCTAAAAACTTTTTAAATTTCTGCAACAGTTGTATTATATTTTGTTCTTTGTATACTCATTTACTTCCTTACAACTACAAGAAATTGTATTAAAGAGGTTATACCAAATCAGTAAGTAAAAAAAAAACGATTTTTGTATTTTTGCAATTTCTTCTATTATGAGAACTGAAGAATATTTCCTGAAAGTTTTATTCAAATCGGCTCAAAATTGAGAGAGCTAAGCTACTCTGCAAATCGATGATTCATTTTAAGGTAAGAAATAATAGATATTTATGCATTCAAGAAGATATTGAATATTTTCCTCCCGAGGTTGACAGGGATACAAACCGAGGGCCTCAGGCCCGTGGTTTATAAGTCAACCAAGGGTAAAGAACATGAATATCTCCCGTGGTGCATACAATAATTTATTTTTTAGTTAAATATCAGTAATTCGTAAAAATATTCAGTATATCGATCTGCAATATGTATTTGCATGGTTGCTATGAGTTTGTTTTAAATCAAAGCGCCCACATTTCATCAACTGACGTTTATTTAATTTGACGTTAATGCTTTAACAACAAATGTACAGTTGTGAACAAAATAGTGAACAACCCTGGGAGAAAAGTTTAATTCCTGTCTCGCTATAAAGTTGGTCGTGAGCAGACGCAAGATTGTCTATCTTTAACCATCATCTTGAGTGGAGAATTTGGAAATTGTACATATTTGTCAGGTAAACAGGAGCAGACCTCATGACTCCCCCGGGAGATATAACTCATATCTCCCGAGGGAGTTATAGTACGTTTTCATGCCTTGTATCCATGACGATAATAGTAGATATCATACTACTAAAAAATACAAATCTAATCACCATTTAAACTAAACCAAAAACTTTAAACGCGATTTCCTCGAAATTGCTTTAATTGTATTAACATGAAAAATTCATATTTTTGCGTCATCTGACATCTGTCACATTGTCAAAAAATATTTTTTTTTGTAAAATCCTTCGCTCACTGACTACTTAGAGAATCGATAAAATAAATATACTTAACAATTTTTTTAACTAGGTATAACCCCTTAATGCACATGACAATTTCAATCAATTTGTTTTTAAGTTACTATTTTCACATTACCTGGCATGCAGTATTGTTGCCCCATTCTCCTAGGAAGATTTGGTTGATGCCGTGCAAAGCTGCTTCAATGCACGTCTTATCATAATCATTAATATTTTTAAGCTCGGCTTTGATTAAGCTATAGTCTCGAGTGAAGGAGCATTTTTCTTCAAATAATGAAGAAAACGTAATCTAAAAAAATTCAATAAACAATTCAACTTTTTAACTGCTAACTCCGTGAACTAAAATCATTCAATTTATTGATAAAAATATTACAATACGATTAAGGTTTGGAAACTACAATTTCTTAATATAAGGTGATAAAAAGCTTAATGGAGCAAAAGAGTGGTATTAAAAATATACATAATTCATGAGCACCGGAGATCGAAGAATATACAACTTCACAAGTGAAAAATGTATTTACTTAAAACACATACAAACAAGACGGTAGCAAATATGTGCACATATAGAAACAACAAAATACCTAGGTAGATAAGTGGGGCAGGAACCGGCTTCATTCATCAATTCTCGGTGAACACTTGGTTATTTCAGATACATTGCTTATAATATTCCAACATGTTCAAATCTAGTTACCATTATCAAGGAATGTACAAGTAGGTTAATGTTTGGCTCTAAATGACACATATTTACTTTCTATTAGATTTAGGTGGTAACAGCTGCACTGGCTAGAGTAGACAACCAACGTTTCGTCACAGTATAGCTCTAATAGGAACTCTACTGAGGTTTCGTGATGTTTCCCATTCAAAAAGGGCAAACATGTGGTCCTCAACATCAAAGACCTGTGCATATCTTCACTGCAGTGACGGTTCGCGGGGTTTTTTCTGGTACGGCCGAGGAACAAGAGGTGGTAATACAGATAGGTAGGGTCAGTTGAAGAGACGGCTCGCTGCGTGACCGCACCTGTCTGTATTACCACTTCTTCCACGGCCGTACCAGAAAAAACCCCGCGAACCGTCACTGCTCCACTGGTCGCTTAACCTTCATCTACATTTTTTGATGTCGCAAGGCCAACATGTTGGTATATTATAAACATAAACATCAAATTGTGTTTTAAATTTTCAATACCGACTTCTTTGCTAAATAAAATAAAAAACTAACAATAGCTATCATGAAAATTTGTTGAAGGTACCTACAAATTTAAAATACATGAAATTTTGTTTCGGAGTTGGCCATGAGATAAATGAGGTATGTTGCATATTATTACATTATGAAACTATATTAGCTCAAATGAATTAGATTTAAAAAAAAGAATTCATCTCAGACATGACTACTATGTTTCTCTCTCTCTCTCTCAGGTATCACCAACTCAGCAACAAAATTCTGTGGCTCACACTTTAAAATTATTAATATAACATTGGTTTAAAATCATCATTTCTTATGTACAAGAACTTCCAACATTAGTTCTACAAACTGTTCAAATTATTTTATTTTGATACTTTTGAAATGCTGCAACATTATCGAGAGTACGCATCATAATTAATCACATTTATTTTTATATTGTTGGTAAGTTGGTATAGCCATCCACAATAATATATTCCTATTATAAATAACACAATTTGTGGAAAGGTAAGGGCTAGCAATAGGAAGGTTTTCAGGAAATTATAAAAAAAAAATGAATATGTCAAATTCCGGTTTAATAGGAAGCATTATTACTAAACTGCTTTAATAATAAAATGTAATAAACATTCTGGTGTTGAAGTATACATGTTGGCAATTTTACACGATTCAAATAAAAGATCATCTTGTAGCTTCTGCCTTTAAAACGGCACATTTTCATTACAGGTAGAAAATAAGAGAAAAGTAAACAAACTTCATTTTAATCAATCATCATTTATAAATAACTGAGTAAATTTTACATTTACATTACGTCCTGCACTCCACATTCTCGAACGGAACGGAGAGTGCAGCTTGCGAAAGAAATTCATGTCCTTAAAGTAAATCACACGTAAAAGTTAGAAAACCAGAGGCGGCTGCCGTCAACTCAACACATCCATAGCCCGGCGATTTCCTACCGAATTAATCAATAGAAATCAAGTTCCCTATGTCGAAATAAATAACTTCGTCTATTCAATTATATTCAATTAGCGTAATTTAGGTAAAAATAGATTATGTACTCTAGAGGGTCTAAGTGTTATTTCGAGGCGAGGTTTGCTTGTGCCGCCTTCTTGGCCTTGATGGTCTCGACGAGTTCCTTGTAGCGTTTAATGCAGTCCTTTTTCGAACGGTTCGGTATGCACTCCGAAATTCTGTCCCAGCGTTCCGCCGTGTTGGACGGGTAGGTTTTTAAAGCTTGCTCCAACAGCTGTTGCTCTGTCGTGGTCCAAGGAGCGGATTCTTTAGGTTCCTTGGCTTCCCCATTCATTACAACAGGGGCTGGTTTTATTCCATTTTCCACAACAGTGTCTTTTTTCGAGATCTCTGCATTTCTAACGGATTCCACCACCTTCTTTTCTTTAATAAAGTTATCGTATGCCTCCTTATTGGCGGCATCCTTTAGGTTGTTTTTGGAGAAATCAGTGCTCTGAAGATCCTTGGCTTTTGCTAAAACCAACTTAGAATTGAATTTCGTACTATTTTCCTTGAATTGACCGTGTTGATTGATAAAATTTGCAACAACGTCCCATCTCTGGTTAGTTCCGGCTGGAAACAGGTTAACAGCTTTAATTAATAACTGGAGGTTATCATACGTCCACTCCGGGTTGATCTTCACAACGGCGATGTTGTTCTTAACTTGATCTGTCAACTTTTGTTGGTAAGTCTGCAAACTGGCCTTTTTCTCAGCTTCAACTTTCTCCTCCGATTCCTTCATAGCTTTTAAAAACGCCGCTTTTCCGTTGTTCTTCATGTTCTTGTTCAATTCCTCTAATTCCAGAGCTGATAGACCCTCGCAAATTCGTTCCAGTGCAGTCATGTGTCTTAAATTATCGTCCTCTTTAGTAACAAAGTAGTTGTTGCTCTTACACACATCCCTTAATAATTTACGTTCTTTCTTAAGGACTTTCTTCTGGGCCTCGCGCTCCTGTCGCTTGGCTTCGATTTTTGCTCTCTCGGCGGCTTCCGCTTTCTCCTTAGCCAGCTGAGCCTCGCGTAATATCCTTTCCTCTTCTTCGCGCTTCGCTTGAGCAGCTGTTTGTTTCGCTTTCTTCGCTGCTAGTTTTTTCTCTTTATCTTCTAGTTTGAATTTCGCTATCCTGGGGTCGGCATTGTAAGCCATGTCTACCAACTGCCTTATCCTGGACATTTCTTCTTTCTTTTTCCTCAATCGTTCGGCTTTATTCATCTTATCAACATACCTACAATGAGAAAAATGTAATTGGATTATTTTAACACCTACAAAGTCAGTGAAAAGCTTTTTACCAACGATCGTTCCTTCACAAAAAGTAGATTTGTTTTATGTGTGTATCTGCATAGAATTACAGTAGTTACAAATATTGCAAGAAATTGAAAAATTGGGTTCCAAAATTTAACAGAAAACTGAAGGCTTTCCGAAAAGATAATGGAGCTGAATTTTCGGGTGAAATAATCAAGAATTATTTATGCAAGAATGGCATAATTGATCATTTAAATCCTTATACTCCTGCTCAGGCCCAATAGTCACAGATCTAGAGAAAGAGGTTTGGCAGAGACTGTGAAATAGGTCAAAAGTATGGTATGAGGCTTAAATGAGAAAACTCCTTTCACACTTTTTAACCGGCAGAAAGCGGTAAACAACCTGAGAATATCATCATATCATCATGTTTTAGATAAAGTAGACGCAAGAAACAATATTTTTCAGTAACTGTATTTGTTTCGGCTATTTACATCCACTACCTGCTCTCGGATCAAAATCATGAGGAAGCGCATCCGCGACAATTCGGACGGCTCTCACCATATCAAGGTTCACCTTGACAAAATCAACAAACAACAATTTAACATAAGGGGGATACATTCATGTTTGTTTACAAAAAAACAGTTGAACACTTTTGTAATTCACGACGACCGGTTACTGTAATTTGTATTAATAAGTGTAATAATGTAATTATGGTGACAATTGCCCTCATTTACTTATTAACCAATGAAATCGAATAATGTTGATGACATGATCCAATAAAATTCTAATTACGATGCGTAAAGACCACGCTCCATGTTATGCATGGCAATTCACCCTGGGTGGTATCTAATCAGATAATCTCTCATGTTGGTATTGCCTAGCAACGCGTCGCTACATGTTCTATACCGTATAAAACGTCAGTTATTGCCGGACCATTAAGCGGTTTGCTCCTGAATTCGATCTGTTTGTATTTTCGAGTGAAGTGTTAGTGCTTTCATCAGTAATATTATTCATGGGCATTTCTCAAAATCTTGGTAAGCTCATTTTTACTACAATTATTGTGGCGCCGATTAATACACGTCTGACACTTGGTGTCACTAAATTTAATTCTTCAAATTATGAATTGTAAACTTTCTGTTCGGCCAATTGTCTTCTCGAATCTAACTCGTGACTGATTTTTCCTAGGCAATTATTAGCGTCTGGATCACTCTTGCTTGTTGCTTCTAGAAAATCGGCACTCCTGCTTCGCAGTCGTGCCGATTTTCGTCGCAACAAGCAATCGTGATCCAGCCGCTAATAATTGCCGGCAAAATCGTAGGCACTCGTTATATTACTGTTGAATATATTTTGGTAAAGTGCACCAATATTTTATTATCACCCGCATCATAATCAGTGATCGAGATCTAAACCAGTGCAGATCACAATCATCGTTATGAATGGTCAAATCATTTTTGAAAATAATATACAAACAGATTTAAAACGATTGATTTTGTAAAAACTCGTCTTATGTCACCGCAGTTGTCCCACTCTGCAAAAGCAAAGATATGCGAGACATTTAGTTGAGAAGATTATATCACTAGCAAGCAAGAGAACCAAGAGCCAAACACACATCTCGGAAGGTGTTTCAGATTTTCTCGAAGAAAAACAAAAAAATATGCGAATAAATTTAGAACATACCATCACATATTGTGACATTTGTGAATCCAAATTATTAAAAATTTCTGCTTTATTTTTAAATGGACTGCTTATTTTGTTTGCAATATTATCAAACTCGAAGCACAATATTTTTTTACTGAAATCCTTAATTTTTACGAGGGCATACATTATTTGGTCGAATTGACCACACCGCGACAACTTCCCCAATTTTATACACGGGGTGTACCATTTAACCTGACAAATCAAAATTACTTGAGAAATATGCATTGTAGGAAAAAACGTTCCCAGACCAAAAATTAATATTTCCCAAGAGGACATCATTCTGTTCTAAATTCAATCCACTGCTCTAGTGGACGGGTCAGGGGCAACTTTGAAATTTCAAAGGGGAACCCCTATTTTTTATTACAGAATCGGATTCTATGGAAAAAATACATACAGTATCCTCAGGTTTAGAGGAATAATATGGCATTGCCTTTGCTAGTGGTTTATAGCGGCATTAACTAACTTCAGTCAAATGACGTCAATTTAAGGTGGGTGACAACGAAGTTTTTATTGAATCATTATTTTCATTTCGTAACAGATGGCGCCGTAATAGCAAAAATTAAATTTAACAAATTAAGATATTAATACCTTTCCCACTGATGGTGTGTTAACATATATTAAAAATTAGTGGCATCTCGCCCCTCTCCATCGGGGTTGTTAATTAAATAAAATCCTCAAAATGATGACCTTGAACTTCAATGGACTTGTTGAGCTACGAATTCCCGTAGAAAACCCATACTGGATTCGTGGTGAATCATCAGCGTCCTTGGTCGGTTAACACTCGGTGTGGTATAATTGGTGATAAACTTATTGGACCATATTTTATTGACGGCAACTTGAATGGTAACACATACCAAAACATTCTTGAAGAAATACTACCAATGTTGCCAGCAGAAGTAAATTTAGAAGTGCTACAAACCATGTGGTTTTAACATGATGGTTAAATTATCCCGGCAAGCAAACCAACTTTGAAACGATTTCACCAGAGGGTGCATTGGTAGTCGTGGCTGTCAACTTTTCAATTATTACGTGAAGAAAAAATGTTGTTCACGAACT
Source organism: Ocypus olens (assembly GCA_910593695.2). Classification (NCBI taxonomy): domain Eukaryota; kingdom Metazoa; phylum Arthropoda; class Insecta; order Coleoptera; family Staphylinidae; genus Ocypus; species Ocypus olens. Next base: position 17,394,599 of record OU343051.1, read on the forward strand.
TGCACCTCGTGTACACTTTTCACAGTATGTGTTTCACATGCTAAACTATCTGAAATATGAAATACTTTCGTAGTGCAACGTAAGTGTTCCAAAATTAAATTCATGGTGGGCATTGAAGTAGAAGTTGACATATATTGGCTGTGGAAGAAATTAAAATTGGATTTTTCGGCTTGAAACACGTTTCCGCACAAAAAATTTTGTAAGTACATACCTTAATAATAACACGTATAGAGCCCCTAAATTTTCTTTTTCGAAATGGCAAATATGACCCTAAAGTGCAGTCACTCCTTAATTTGGAATATACTATTACCATTTGGCAAAAATTACTGGTGGTTGTGGAATGGATGTAATAGATTTATATGAGCTTCGATGCAAAAATGTTGTATGGTATAAACATTACATTAACAAAAAATGAGACCCTACCATACCCAAAATAAGATGTTTATTTTTTTACAAACCTACGCTCATCGCGATCCGTGCACTTGTCCTTATCCTCCTCATCTTCATACGAGTATTCCCTCCAGGATTTAAAATCATACCAGAACGAGTAAAAGTGTTCAACTTCGGCTCTAGGCGAATTAACATTTCCCAATTTAGGTACCTTCCTCTTTTCCGACCACCTAGAATTCATCTCGAAATATTTGGAGAACATCTTATAGAAATTCCTCTTTAATTCACTACCCGATGGCAGGGCATCGTCAAAATCAGGGTCCACGGAATCGTACGAGCGGCGCTTCAATGGATTCCCCAACGTTTCGTAAGCCATAGTAATGCAGGTGAAGTAATCATCATCCTGCCTTATTTCTTCACCTTGCGCTTTCCGTTTATCCGGATGGTGTTTCAGCACCATTTTCCTGTACGCCGTCTTAATCACCTCGTCTGATGCCTTGTAGCGCAGGTTTTTAATACCGAGGACTTTGTAGTGGTCCTGCTTCTTCCATTCTTTAGGGTCCAAGCTGCGTAAGTACTCAACGTCATCTACATATACAACTTCCACTTCGGGTTCCGGTGTCTGGTCTTTGGGGAGCTCAACCTCGAGCTTTATGAGTTCGTGAGGAAGAAATTGTAGCTCGAATTCTCCATTGTCTGTCTCCTTGCTTATGAAGTGGTATCTGGGGATTGCAGGTGTGAGAATATTGCGAGTGGGTGATTCATGTGGGGGCTTACCTGAGTGCAACTGTGCTGCATGGCTGTTCTTGGTTTTTGACTTCACCCATATTTCAGGAGCTATTTTTACATCACTTTAATTTGGAAGTGTGGCATGTGATTCGTTAAACGCGCAGCGGGGAACACTAGCGTGTTGGTTTGCGATGCGAAGGCGTCCTAAACGAAAATATTTTAGCGGCCAAATCCGCTGAACGCCATGTGCACGCAAACGTCAGTCTAGTAAAAGACAATGCACGGCTGGTAACGCATGTTTATAGACCGAATTTCGCTTCGAGGAAAAGCAGTGGCGTCGAAAAATATTTTTATTTCAAGGCAAAAAACTCGTAATCTTTATGCGGCAAAATGGCTATCTGTTCAATATCCAAATTACCACATTTATAGTTCTTGAAAAACATTTTAATAACAATACATATCAATATATTTTTCATATTTTTAATTACACTTGAAAATGTATGAATTAATATTTAATATTTTTCTTAAAGGAATGTTTAAATGTTGATTTGAAATTAAACAGTGCATGTTTAATAATTGCTGAGTTAATCATATATTCAAGCTGCCCGATTGTCCATACGACAATTATAAGGATTATTGGTATGTTTGAAGAATCCATAACTATTATTCAATATACGCTGAGATCGCAAAGTAGAAAGCAATCAACAGCACATTTTTTTTAATCTGTACAATAATTCAAATATTACATTGACTACATGGCATTAGACGATGCAGTGTATGTGGACTTTATTGATTTTGATATCTTGTGGTTTTTCGGGCTTACTTGTTTTAAATGTTGGTACTGAAAACAATGCTTTGCATTTTGAGCATTAATTATAATTCAATAATAAATTTAAGATAACTCTCTAGTTATTGTATTTAAATTTCTGGTTTTCCCATTCCAAAACTTCAATTTTTTAGTGACATTAATTACGTTATTTTTTAAGGGCTGCCAACTATTTTCTACTTTTTGGGCTCATTGGAGCAGTAGTTTCACACCAATTTGCTCATGTAAAATTACCGTTACAGCATTATATGTTCTTTGTGGTTAAAATAATATCAATAAATCTTTAAAAAGTTTGAAACTTAAAAAACATTCCGTGCCCATCTATGATGCGAAGGTACGCCAATGGCTACCGTGAGCGAAAATTATGCGCATCGAACTACAACTTTACTTCGCATTATTGATATTACAAATCCGAACGTTGCCCAGTTTAAGTAATTACTTAAAATAACGTGCAATTACTTACCAAAGAAATAAATTCAAGTTTTGAATGTACGCTCAAGTGATCCAGAAAAGTTTCAATGCCGTGCAGTGCCAGCTGTTTTCTGGTAGTTTCAGAATTATCTGGAAGCGTTAAAGGTCTCAGCATCGAAAGCGAAACATCTAGCAAAATTACTGTAGGCATTTTTGCGTTATATTCCTCACAAACAATAATAATGTATTATAACCTCATCTTCGAATACATATACATTTGTTTGTATATAAGCGCTGCCAACTTATACAAATTTAGTTGTATTTGTATGTACCAGGTGACCGTAATTGATTGAGATATTTTTATGGAGTAGACGATTGCAATTAAAAATTCTTCGGTAACACTTAATTTTTATTCATTGGTGTAGATATAAAAATAAAGGAGATATGATAAATACCACTTTGACAATTGATAGTTTATAATAAAATATTATAACAATTGCGTTTTATAGCATCAGTTTATCATTATTTATAATAATTGCGTTTTATAGCATCAGTTTATCATTATTTATAATAATGATAAACTGATGCTATAAAACGCAATTGTTATAATATTTTTATGAAAGTTATTATTATTATACATAAATATAAGTTATTTCGTATGCTACAACGTAGCATAAATGTATGCGGTTACAAATAAAAGTGTTTCTAATAAATACAGTGAGATCAGAAAGTCGAAAATAGTTGGCTGGGTACATTTTGGCATCTTGTGGTTGTAGAAGGTTACTTGTTTTAAAAATAGTGTGTTTTTATCTGCCGATTTGGCATATTTTAAATATTTGCAGTTATTAATTTTCTATTGACGCTGTTTTTATTTTAAGTATGTATTACTGTATATTTTAATAGGAATAAAGATGATTATTTATTTATTTATTTATTTATTTATTAGAACTGATCATGATGATTAATAATACATTTAGGATGCACAATCTAGCTCTTTTATTTAATTTTCAGGGTTTTCCATGGCAAAATTCCCATTCTTAGTGACGCCACTGAACTATGTTTTAAGGGCTGCCAAATATTTTCGACTTTTTGATCTCACGGTACATTATTTTTATGATTTACCCTGAGGCAATTGTCTTTGATAACAAACTTGAAAAGTAGCTCTAAGCAAAGAAATCGATATTTACTGCCTTATAGAAAATAGAAACCTATATTCCGAATATTCAGTCAATTTATTCAAGCAAAATGCCATTTCCAAATTCAATACGGGCTAATAATTCAATCCAATTTCTAAAATGGCAGTTTTAACTGTATTTAGTGGTTATTTAAATTCAAGCAATTAATATTAAATGTTTCCTTTATTGTCGATATACAAATGGTTAAATAATAACAATAATGTATACATATACGTAGCAATGAATAAAATGTAGAAGATTATTCCAGCTTAAACTATATCAAATAGTTCTACAAAATGTTTTCTCAGCCAAGTATATAATTACTATGTTAAATACATACTTAAATGTAGTAGTTTCAAGCAGAAATTAAATATCGAGCCCTTTTTAATTAAGTCATTGACCACTAGATGTCGCCTAATTTGTAAATCGTGTTGCCTTCATGAAACGTATTAGAAGGTCCACAGAGTTTGTGTTTTAGTTTTATTTTAAAAAACAAATCGTGTGAAAATGCTATTAAAATTAAATATAAATCTTCCAAAAAACCATCAGTACGCGCTAAATAACTCCCACTAAAACCACTAACATCTAAACTTAAAATAATACCATTTAACCCCAAGTTAACATAACAAATCCGGCTTGACATGCTCAATCAAGCCCTTTAAAATGACCCTTCCATAATCCGCGGCCGAATTTAGTATGCGTATTAAATTAAACCGATATTTCGCCTTTTTCATCGTATTTATTAACTTTGTGATCGTTTACTACACATGGAAGCTGTTCCAGTCATTGGCCCCTTTCAGGAATGGGATTTTCGAGAACCCCAAGCCCCCAATTAGGCCTCCGATCAGACACATTAGCAAATTAACAACTGTTGTGATAAGAGATTTTGATTTGCAAGATAACGATGTGACCGCGACGGTGCAATCCTTCATAAAAGTATTCCCTAACATTCAAATACTCATATTAACAAATGGGCTTCCTTATCCACCGTTGCAGCTGAGCTATTTAAACGAGACTTTTAAGAATGTGCGGGTGGTTAACCTCTCGCCTAGCTTTAATGTTCCTTACCAGGAAAATCCATTGAGCTACGTTAAGACGAGCTATGTATTGTTCGTGCCGGATTCAACGAGGATTCTGCACAGGCAGTCAGTGCAGCAAATGATTAATTTTATTACCAAAGCACCGGAGAAAATTGTAGCGGTGCCATATACTCTCAGCAGAAATTTAACTTGTTCCAGTGTAAATATTACTTTGCAAGAATGGACACTAAAGTTTAATCCGGAGAAGGATTTGTGTGATTTTGTTGGAGGGAAGCATGCGGCACTTATTGAAATGAGCACCTTGTTCAAGTTGAATAATCCCTTCTTATTACCTCATCCGCACTCGTTATATCTGCAAACTTCTTATTTTAAGTATAAGGTAAGTAATAGTGAATCTGAAATTTTACCGGAACAAAGAAACCTTGCAGCTCTAGCAAGAGATTTTTGAAATTGATATTTCATATTACTATTCTTATTAACACTTTAAAGGCTAGTATGCATGATCTGTAAAACTGTCTTCAAGAGTCTGAGCTACTTGCGGTGCCAAGTTAATTATGGAGTTTTAGGATTTTAAGAGTTCACTTTTTTCTACTTTTCCTTAACATAACTGGAACTATGCTTCCATTTTTGCACTGATAAACATCTGATCTCAAAGATGAATGTACACGTTGTGTATGAAACGGATTTAAATAGTTCAAAATGTACGCTTTGCTAAACTTACTTTTTGCTACAGAAAAATAAATGCCATCTAGAGGATCGAAGTTGCGATTTGGGAGGTGAATATCCTGTATAGACTATCTAGAGAAACTGTTAAACAGAGCAGTATGGGTTAGCATCGGTCATGGATTTAAAGAAAAATAAATCCATAACAACTTACATGATTCTTAACAAAAACCTACACCATTGAATGATCGAACAATAGATTCTATAGATATAGGTCGAGTATCGAAGTACAAATACTTGTAAAGTTGGCTGATTGGCAAATGAGACCGTTCACTAAGTATCAAACAGAGAATGGAAGTAGCATTACAATTTTTAATTCTCTATCAATATTCCTCTACGATTTTTCTCTAAAATGAATAGGGGAGCTAATAATTAGACATATTTAATTTTACATGTTAAATTCCTATACCCTTTATCCCAGACACTCGGTATAGAAACACAGTATCTGGTGCAAGTGCGGAAATTGCAATACGTAGAAAATAAAAATAATCTAAATCTTCCTGAATCCCTCTCCCTCGAGAAATCTAGTGTTTAAGATTGCATTACAAAAAAAGTTCCCTTTCCTACTACCACTATAATTTACTATTTAATTCATTAAATACATTAATAGGTCAGATATAATCCAGTAATTTCAAATATGCTTTGTTTATCGGTGATACAAACACATAAATAAATTAATTTAATGCTTCCGCAACAAGTAAGAGTTTTCAATTTTAATTAACAAACACATATGTCAACACTCGTTCCATTACGAAGACAAGGATTGTTCGAAAACTCATATTTTACATCAAAATGATCAAGTAAATGTCATAACCTACATTCGACCTTCCCATTAAACAGTAATTAAGGTCATGGCATAAGCCGACCGTTTTCCCTTAATACATTGATTCATTTTTTCAGGTGAAAATACTGCAAGGAGTTCAGTTCCAGGATGGCAAACCCCTCTTCCACTCGCACCACGCACAACGACAGAAGCACAAATCCGATCAACTCAAGATGAAGAAACTGTATGAAACTTTCAGTATTAAACAAGTGATTAAAGAAAATGGCGCTTTAGAGAATTACGGGTGCAGCAGGGATACTCCACGGTGTTTCGGGTCAATAATTAATTACACTCCTTCGTATGTTTACGAGAATAAAACCACACCTCCGTGCTGTTTGATGAATTTAAGGAAGACAGCAAGGCATGTATTTATTAGTTTACAGGAGGCAGGGATTCGGTTCTGGTTGGATGGGGGTAGTCTATTGGGCGCCATGAGGGTGGGTGATATAATACCTTGGGATTATGATGTTGATATTGGGTTTAACAGGGATGATTTAAACAGGTGTGTATGGTTGAAGAAGGCGAAGAATAAGCCAGTTGTTGATACTAAGGGGTTTTTATGGGAGAAAGCTACCGAGGGGAATTTTTACAGGGTTCATTTCAGCAAAGTAAACAGGATTTATGTAAATCTGTTTCCTTTTTATGCAAAGAACGGTACCATGTTGAAAGACTCCTGGTTTACAAGCCATAAAAACATGGAGTTTCCAGAGCATTTCCTGCACCCCATGTCCAGCATAGAATTCGTTGGGAAACACGTCCCCAGTCCAAACAACATTAGGGATTTCCTAGAGTTTAAGTACGGCAAGGGAGCGATTGAAAATCGTGGGTATCCCGACTTTAAAATTAAATTTACATAAGCCATTTTGCTCAAATGATCTAGACACTAGCGAGTTTTCCTATTTTCCGTCTTCCTTTAGGTATGTAGGATTTTTATTTGGAGGCGCGTACTGCACCTGCTCACTGCTACTGATTTGGTAGGGGAAATAAGGTCCAACGCGGCTGCCATATTTAGTTTTTTTTTATTAATGTGATTGATCTCATTTTTAGATTGTACTTTTGTTTTGTCGTATTGTTTGTGCCAACTTGTAAAGCTTGTTGATTGTTGTAGATACGTATTTATTAAATGTTAATACATATGTAAAATGTCGTTTTATTTGGCTTCAGGATACGTTGCTGACTGTGGACATGTGAACTTTCAGGACTGCCGGTTCTCGAACTAGGGCAAGCAGTCTGTCGAGTTTCATACACTGCAATGTGAACTGGTCGAGATTCTGTTGTTTCTTTGGGGCTTTGCACGGAATCCGCAGGTTTGGTGACAGCTTTAATGAAGTCACCATCCCTCTAAAAAAATAATTAAAACAAAGTATTGTCAATTGATTTAATATTTACGAATTGATGGTTCATATTATTGAGGATGATACCAAATAAAATGTCAGTTTAGATTCTGAATGTTAACCTTTTGGGTGCCCGGGGTCATTGGAAGCATATGGTTGGAACCATATTGTCTTTATCGATTACGAAGAGATAACAAACAGTTCCAAAAGTGGGCCAAAAATGGCCTCTTTTTAATATCTTCCTTTGAAGTTGCCTAAGTTTCAGTAGCCAGGCGTAATTCAAAATCAACAAATTGAAACATTTTAAACTTTCATGAAACATTGACCCACTTTCGCAACAAAAGTCTAATTTTAATTGATCGATGGTACATAAATTAGAAACTTACTTATCATCTCCAACAATAATTATTGGTAAATTATTGTTAAACGCTAATGTGGTAAGTCGATTTCTCCTTTTAGACACCACTGCTTGGCAGCAGATAGCTTTATACTTATTAACGTTTAAGTCGAATACATACACCTTCCCGTCAGCAGTCGACGCAGCGAATATTGTAGATGAATATGGCGCCCAAGCCACATCCATTATAGCAGAACCCAAATCGAAAACGAATAAGGGATCTCTAAAAGCATAATTATGGTTACAGAAATGTTTGTTTTTGATCAGAATAAGAAGTTACGATCGATTATCCTCCCAAATCTTTATTCTCCAGTCCCCGCTGGCTGAGATGAAGATGTCAGTGTTGAATTTGTTATAATCGATTTTGTAGACCGGCATGGTATGCGCTTTATAGGTCAGGAGATATTGGGAGATGTAGTTGATGCTGCATTTATAGATGTTTCCTTCCTCTGTTCCGACAAGGTAGATCGTGGGATTTTTTGGGTGGAGGATTATGTATGTTGCACATGCTGAAAAGTGTTGAAAATTTTTAAAAAGTAATGATTTACTTTAAAGAAAATGGTTTCGACCGTTACAATGTGGTGATTTACAGTGGCGGCTCGTGGATGTTGGACGAGGAAGCTACGGAAAAAATTTTCAGAAGTTTTTTTCAGGTCCTTTATAGGAATTTTTTTTCGGGATCCTTTTTGCAGGACTCGTTTTTTCAGGACTGTTCTATTCTAAGGTCTTTTTTAATATTTTTTTATAACTTTAGCCTGGATTTTTTTTTGGGAATTGTGCTTTTCAAGACAATTTTTTTCAAGACCATTTGTCAGGGAATTTTTCAGAACTTTTTTTCAGGTCCTTTATAGCAATTTTTTTCGGGATCCTTTTTTCAGGACTCTTTTTTCCAGGACTGTTCTATTGTAACTTTAGAACTTTAGCCCGGATTTTTTTTTTGGGAATTTTGTTTTTCAAGACAATTTTTTTTCAGGACCATTTGTCAGGGCATTTTTCAGAACCTTTTTTTCAGGTCCCTTATAGGGATTTTTTTCGGGAACCTTTTCTCAGGACTCTTTTTTCTGGAATTCATTTTTCAGGATTTATTCAAGGTCTTTCTTTCAGGACATTTTTATCGGGACATGGTTTTAACTTTTTTCAATAATTTTTTTAAGACTTTCTTTTTCGGCTCCTTCTTACAAGACTTCTTTCTTTAGGGTTTTTTTGGGACTTTTCAAGACTTAATTGTTTGGATTCTTTTGCAGGAATGTTTTCAGGACTGTTTTCGAGACTTTTGTCCAGAACTGTTTTAAGGCCTTTTTTTGCCGTTTTTCCAGAACTTTTTTAGACTCTTTTTGGAACTTTTTTCAAATCTTTTATACGGATTTTTTTCAGGACATTTTCAGGACTGTTTTCGCGATGTTTTTAGGGATTTGTTCAGGCCCTTCTTTAGAACTTCTTTTCGGGATTTTTTTCTGGAATTCTCAGAAGATTTTTTTCAAGATTGTTTTTAGGCATTTCAGAACTCTTTTCCGGACATTTTGAGTACTTTTTGGAATTTATTTAATTTTTTTTTCAAAACTGCTTTTTTAGGACTTTCTTTAGGTCTCTTTTTTCAGGATTTTATTTTCAAGGCTATTTTTAAGACTTTACTCAGTATTTTATATTCAGGACTGTATTTTCAGGACTTTTTCAGGTTCAGGGATTTTTTTTGGGACCCTTTTCTTAGGACTCTTTTTTTTGACTTTATTCTTCAGGATTTTTTTCAAGGTCTTTCTTTCAGGACATTTTTATCGGGACATTGTTTTCAGAACTTTTTTTTCAGACTTTTCAGGCATTAGAGCCTTTTTTCAGTATTTTTTTGTGGTGTTTTGAGAACTTTATCCAGGATTTTTTTTGAGAATTTGTTTTTCAAGACAATTTTTTTCAAGACCATTTGTCAGGGAATTTTTCAGAACTGTTCTATTTTAAGGCCTTTTTTTAGTATTCTTTTAGAACTTTAGCCCGGATTTTTTTTTTGGGAATGTTGTTTTTCAAGACAATTTTTTTTCAGGACCATTTGTCAGGGCATTTTTCAGAACTTGTTTTCAGGTCCTTTATAGGTATTTTTTTTTTGGGAACTTTTTCTCAGGACCTTTTTTTCTGGAATTCATTTTTCAGGATTTTTTCAAGGTCTTTCTTTCCGGACATTTTTATCGGGACATGGTTTTAAGAACTTTTTTCAATAATTTTTCAAGACTTTCTTTTTCGGCTCCTTCTTACAAGACTTCTTTCTTTAGAGCTTTTTTTTGGGACTTTTCAAGACTTAATTTTTCAGGACTGTTTTCGAGACTTTTGTCCAGAACTGTTTTAAGGCCTTTTTACAGTACATTTTTTTGCCGTTTTTCCAGAACTTTTTTAAGACTCTTTTTGGAACTTTTTTCAAATCTTTTATAGGGATTTTTTTCAGGACATTTTCAGGACTGTTTTCGCGACGATTTTAGGGATTTTTTCAGGCCCTTCTTTAAAACTTCTTTCAGATCTTTTTCAGGAATTCTCAGAAGATTTTTTTCAAGATTGTTTTTAGGCATTTCAGAACTCTTTTCCGGACATTTTGAGTACTTTTTGGAATTTATTTTAATTTGTTTTTTTTTTCTAAACTGATTTTTTAGGACTTTCTGTAGGTCTCTTTTTTCAGGATTTTGTTTTCAAGGCTTTTTTTAAGACTTTACTCAGTACTTTATATTCAGAACTGTATTTTCATGACTCTTTCAGGTTCTTTATAGGGATTTTTTTTCGGGACCCTTTTCTCAGGACTCTTTTTTTGGACTTTATTCTTTAGGATTTTTTTCAAGGTCTTTCTTTCAGGTTATTTTTATCGGGACATTGTTTTCAGAACTTTTTTTTCAATAGTTTTTTCAATAATTTTTTTTAAGACTTTCTTTTTCATCTCCTTTTTACAAGACTTTATTTTCTAGATTATTTTGCAGGAATTTTTTCAGGACTGTTTTTAAGACTTTTGTCCAGAACTGTTTTAAGGACTTTTTACTGTACATTTTTTTCGTTTCCAGAACTTCATCCAAGATTTTTTGAAGACTCTTTTTAGAATTTTTTTTCGGGACTTTTTTCAGGTCTTTTTCAGGACTTCTCAGAAGATTTTTTTAAAGAGATTTTTCTTGGGCCTTTCAGAACTATTTTCACATTTTTTTCGTTTCCAGAACTTTATCCAGGATTTTTTGAAGACTCTTTTTAGAACTTTTTTTCGGGACTTTTTTCAGGTCTTTTTCAGGACTTCTCAGAAGATTTTTTTCAAGAGATTTTTCTTGGGCCTTTCAGAACTATTTTCAGGACTTTTTGGAATTGAATTTTTTAATTTTTTTTTCAAATCTAAAAAAAAGCATCAGGACCATAGATAAACGATTAATTAAGATTGCCAACTCAAGCAATAAAATTGGGGAAAAGTGTTAGTACCAAATTTAGCGCCACCTGCTATTTGATCGTGGACTTTCTTTAGATCTCTTTTTTTAAGATTTTATTTTCAAGGCTATTTTCAAGACTTTTCTCAGTACTTTATATTCAGGACTTTTTCAAGATTTTTTTCAGGACTATTGCAAGGCTTTTTTCAGTACTCTTTTTCAGGCCTTTTTTAGATTTTTTTTCAAGACTTTTCTGGAATTTTTTTTCGGAAATATTTTTATCAGGACTTTTTTTCGGGCTTTCCTTCAAGACATTTTTCAAGTCGTTTTTTAGGACTTTATTTCAGGACATATTTTTGTCAGCACTCTATTTTTAAGCCTCTTCAGGACTATACAGGGCGTTTCAGAGCTCTGGGAACGGTCAGTCACGTGCTTATTTTTCAAAATTTCGAAAAATGTTTTATACAAAAGTTGTGTATAATAGTGAGCTGCACGCCCTAAAAATGTTTAAATTTATATAGGGTGTCTCATAACAAAGTTACAGACCAAACTTATGTTTTTTTTAAATTGATCACCCTGTATTTTTTGTCATTTTTGAATTATATGGAGCTAATAAAGGTGAGTTACATCAATACTCCCTATACCTATTGTTTGCCGTTTTCGAAATATTTGAAGATTTGTTGAAATGCAAGGTCTGGGTGAAATTTTATTTTTGCCCCAGTGATTGACGTTGAACGATTAAAATCATTTTAATTATTTGCTTGAAGGTTCGAACTATAGAGCCAACCATGATTTCATACAAAAAATTATACAGGGTGATAAAAAATGCGGTAGAAAAACCCAACTTATGAAGTTGAATAACTTAGTTTTTTTTCAAATGGCACACCCTGTATTTAGTAACGTATTCTCCAATTATCTTTCAGATTATAATAATTATTCCTGATATGATAATCGCCGAATACAAGAAAAGTATTGAGATTAGGAACTGGGAAACCTTATACAATCTTAATTATTATTTTTCTTTTCATTTTTGGTTTGTAATTATGAAACGATCATAGTTACAGCAAATTTACATTAAAAATAATTGTAAATAATGCCAAAATGAACAACTTATAAAGAAAAAGATTTTTTTCGAAATCTCTTTGGTTTTGTGTAAACTGACTATATTCTATAAGTGGCTCTACCATCAACATGTTCGACGAGCCGCCACTGGTTTTAACTACAAATTACATTATATAATATCCGAAGACACTTTAGTCAATCTAGAAAGAACCGATTTTCGACGTTTACAGTCACTTTCAAATCGATGAGAAATTGGAACTAAACGATTGTGTGAGATAAAAGAGTGGCGAAGAAAATGAAGTCGTTTAGCTATTTAAGGAGATTTACTGATGGATACCGTTAATTAAACTTAGAGCCGTTGCTTCAGTTATGCAAGACTGAAGATTATCGATGTCTAAGAATTAACAATTATTTGAAAATAAACTAGAATTTTTACTTAGATGAGAAGCACAAAAATATTTTGAAAATTAAATTTCAGTACTTCGAGCTGTCAAACCTACACAGCATTCAAATCAATGGATGTCGTATTAAGCAGAAGTTTTAAGATAAAGTTAATCCTGTTAAGAAATAAACAATTATTTGAAAATTAATTGCAATTTTAATGAAGATGAGAAGCATGAAAATATTTTGAAAATCAAATTTCTACATTTCGGGTAGTCTGACCTACATTGCCTCCTAATCACTAGATGTTGTATACAGCGGATATTGTCAATCCAGTTAAAAAACAAACAATTCTTTGAAAATAAACTACAATTTTGAAATCAAATTTATACACTTCGTGCAGTCTGATCTGCATAGCCTTCAAATCACTAGATATAGTATACATCGGATGTTTGATTAAAAAATTGTATGTGAAATCAAGTGCTCTGGAACGCTAATGAACTGTCATGGTATTTTTTGATATTTCCTTACATTACCTTTCATTTTTACAAAGGTTCCATCAGGACCAGGCGAAGCAGGCATGTCCAGGTATAAGTTTATAATTGTTGTGCAGGACAGTACGTTCTGCATCAGAACGTAGTTATTCACTTTGCCGTCATTCGCCACAGAATAGAAATTCAGTTCACCATCTGGTAAGTCTGGTACCCATTTTATCTGCAGATCATTTGTTAGTCTTTAAATAATACGAAATAAGACATATTAAAATAAATAATTAATGGGATTTAGAACAAAACTAGTATTTAATGAACAGAAAATAGTGTCAGCTGTTTTTGTAATATTTATTTTTTATTTCAGTTTAGTACTTTAAAACAAAAGTTTCATAATAGCATATGAAGACTTAGGGGGAAGAACGGTACATGTCCATGAAAGCTGATTCTGAAAAAAACGAATTTAAATGTTTGAGAACTTTCAGGTGCAAGCATACACGGCCCATCTTCACAGTCTAATAACTCTCGAGGAGAACCGATTTTCCTCGTTAATGATTTGTCAATGTTTAGTCATCCTAAAAATGCAACAGATGGCGTTCCAAACGCCATTTTGGTAACAAATGGACATAAACCGTTCTTCCCCCGTGATCTTCATATGTCAATTGTAATTGATTAAGACATTTTTTATAGGGTTGGCAATGATTTTGAAAAAAAAATGATTTGGTAAGACTCATTTTTTGTTCATTGGTGTAGTTATGAAAATAAAGGAGATATAATAAACATAACTTTGATTAATAATTGCGAAGTTTTGTAGCCCTAGGGCATTATGTACTACATAACATGCGTTTTATCCTTGTAATAATGGTACAATAATGTAATAGTAAGACAAAATATTTTTCATATACTTGATGAAGCCACTGAGTGGAGAAACAATTGTAGAACAATAAAAATAGTTTGAAACCTTACCTGCCTCAGCGTTTTTTATCAAATTATAAAATAAACGTTGTTGCTTTCCAAAAGTATTCAGTGGGGACCGAGAAATTGTAGTGAAAGTTGTAACGTGCGATTATCAATTATTTAGATAAAAGAAACCCTTGGAATTTTGGAAGTATGTCTGCTAGAGGTTCAGACGATCAGATGCGCTGAAACTTCTTCTGAAGTTTCATGGGTGGTGTGAGCAGTAGTCCCCTCGGCGTTGCGCTGGAATAAACCATTTTGCAGTTGATCGTAGTGTTAACCCTTTGACATACAACCAGGAGTACTCCTCGTGTTTAAATGTTCGGGCCAAACACAACGACCACGAGCATATCTCGTGGCGCGCCGCTTGGGCCAATCACATCGAGCACGAGCTCAACTCGTGTCGAGCCGCTTGGGCCAATCAAATCGAGTACGAGCTCAACTCCTGGTGCAGCGCTTGCGTTAGTAGTGCTGCACAATGAATGCATTTTCTTGCGAAACAGAATTTTTTGAAGTCCATATTTTACGTTTTCAGTTGAGCCATGAAAAAGCATGAATTTGTGCTCATACAATTGGGCACGCCAGGCGTGCCTCAGTCGGACTGGTTTCTGCTGCTGCATTCGGACGTAAGGAAAGTAGGCCAAAGGGTTAATTCTTCAATGACAGGTTTAAGATGTTGTTCCTGTATCTTTCAGCGGCCACAGAGTCTTTAGAAAAGATCCAATAATTCTTTTCTCCGAGATATTGCAACCCACCCTCAAACTTTCTAGGGTTGTAGTGGCGATTCACAACATTCTGAGCATTTTGGAAGCACCAAATTCTCATACTCTGTGAATGCGAAGGTGAAAAAAGGTCAAAAAAACACTGGGAGTTTACAAGACGCCTGTTAACATCTGGTGGCACCAATTCATGATAGACCTGCATATCCAAGTCCTTCTTCGATTTCGTTTAGCAGGTTCCAGTTTTCTAAGCCAAGTGCCGCAAAGGAGTTGCTGGATTATTTTCCGTTTGGTTAACATTTGTTATGGCATTTCGGGTATACTGTTTGCCTCTTAGCCCCTTTCTTATGTTCTACATTTATTTAACCGTATTTCTCAGAACATTCAAGGAATCTGCCTCCAAGAAAGCAACATTTGAAACTTTTTGCTGAAACTCTGCCGAACAGGATACAGCGCTGTATGTCCAGTTCCCTTATTAAAAACCACATTACGGAAGGAAGATTCAATTATGAATCTTTTATGTCCATTTTTGAGTTAACACGTTCGCTGCCGCCGACGCGCTAGTGCGTCCGACTTTACACTTGCGTAAATGCAATCCCAATTGCGGCGGCAGCGAACGTGTTAATATTCGATTATTTGACGTTTAATAGCTGTTACCGAAGATACGAAAAATCAGATACCGATATAGTGTGCTTCCGTCGCCGCCGATGCCATCGCCGCCGATGCCGTCGCCGCCATCGCCGCCATCGCCACCAAGTCGCCGGTCATCTATCTGTCAACTCATCGGACATCCCGATGCTTTACGTCGTGAACATTTACTGAAGCGTTGGTGACTATTTTACTTTTTCGTGACTGTTTATTTTTTTGTGACTTTATTTTATTGACTTCTTTTCCGCGTATATATTCTTGAACTTGCCATTGTACATTTTCTGTGTGTAAATAACAGCGATAGTTATCGCGCCTATAAGACTTTCTCTGCCTCCACCCCCATCCTTCGTGTTTTTCTTTGTGCTGTGCTTTCTTTGTCATAGCGACGCTGACTCTAAGAGCTAGCTGGAGGTCATCGAGGGCGGTTTTTCACCCATGCGCTGCGATCTTCTCGTGCAGTGGCGGTTTCAAAGGGGGGAAGGTAATCGGGTAATTACCCCCCCTAAGAATTTTTCGCTTATCAATTTTTATTATTAAAAATTACCAATATTCCATATTCCAAACAAATAATATAACCGGTAAATTTTTCCAACGTTTTAAAGGATAGGGAGATTTCACGGAACAGGTATATGAGAGCGGAAGCGCCAGTTTATTTATCTTTTTTTTAATTACCTCCCCTCCCAGACTAGTTGGCTGGAAACGCCCTTGTTCCCGTGACAAGTGTCGCCCAACTCGAGGCCGAGTCTACGCCCACGACCTGAGAATGCCAGCACCAAGGACCTAAAGAGGACAAAGAGATAGAGATGGACAGAGCTATGGCCTTTAACCAGCTGAGGCTCGAAGAGCAGATGCGTCACCTCCAAGTCGGGATGGAAATTCTTCTTGTCCAGGCGGACACAGAAGCCATCAGATTTCAGCGCGACGACATTCGCCGCTCATCTGAGGAGCTTCGACAGGAACGTCGTCGTCTCGGCTTACCCGAATGGACCTCGCCACCGAAGAAGCCAGCATCACCATTGCGGATGTGCACCGGTTCCAACGGGATACTTGACGAGTCGAAATTCGAGGAAGTGACGCCTCTCGCCGCGGACCATCTAGTGGGTGCCATAGCAACAACCACCATTGTACCCGAACTGACTCTGTTGGCAGTAGCTGAATACACGTCGCTTGTTCGCTTGTTCAGCCGCCAGCCTTCGCGACGAAGACCGTCACCACCACTATAGCCGTCACCTTCGTGACTGTACGGCCACCGACACCGCCCCTAAATGGAGTAAATGGAGCTGTGATGGATCTCAGCAAACACAATTTAAGCAGAAGATCGAGAGTGAATCAGATGACGCCCATATATTTCAAAGTTCGTTTGCCCCACTTAGAATAATTTATGGGAAAAATGACCCCGTCATCGCTTAGGATTAGATTTATCAAAGAGACCGCAAATATTACTAACGAAGAAATTTTGCACGTTGAGAATGAAAAAATGCTTTTCGGTGAAGCATATTATGTTGCTAACAATGGTAGATGCTAAAGTTTGTAATGCCGCAACTCAAACAGCATCTACCATGAAATGTTACATTTGTGGTGCAACACCGAAAAACTTTAATAATTTAAGTATTAAAAACGAAATTCAACCTGAAAGATTAAGATTTTGACTTTCTGTACTACATGTTAGGATTCGTTTATTGGAAAGTTTGTTGCATCTATCCTACAAATTGCCAATAAAAAAAATGGCGGCTTACATCAGAAAGTGACAAAAATATTGTCAAGCAGAGGAAAGCAGAAATTCAGTCAAAATTTAGACAAGAAACAGGATTATTTGTGCATGTTCCGAAAGCCGGCATTGGTAACACCAACGATGGTAATACCAGCCGAAGATTTGTTGACGATCCCAAAATGGCAACGGATATAACGGGCCTGAACATTGAACTTATTTTCAAGAATGCAACCTGGATGTATTTAATAGACTGCTGTTATCCTCAGATCCGCTTCTAACAAGCATGAGGTCAACATCAAAAAAGAAATCCAGTCCATATTTATTTTTTATAGTATGTTGATTAATTATATGTATATCATTAACGTTATTTGTAAACAATACAAAGTTTTATTCGAAATCATGTACATTTTAAATTTACTTCTTATTAAAATTACTTTAAATACTTAAACCGCATTTAGTAGAAAAAAATCGAGAAAAATAGTTTTGGCCGCCCAGATCAGTATGTGCGACGCCTTGGGAAGCACCGCCCACTAGTTCAGCCCGATATCCCAAAATGCCATGTCCGCCCACGACGCCATGATGTCCACAGACGTCCAAGATGCCACACAAGTTACAGGCGCCGCCCTCCTGGTGTAATCCGCAAAAGCCACCACAGACGTCGTGTGTGCCGAAGACGCCACAGCTTCTTCGGTCGCCGTAACCAGCAACCAATTTTTATTCTTTATAAATATTTTTGTCTTGTTTTTTTTTTCTTACGCAATGTACATTCAAATCCTTGAATTTTCTACGCATATTACTGCTTATCTACTTAAGTTAAAATTGAATATCTTTTCGAAACGCGACCCACCACAACCGCGATAGCCACCGAAGTTGTGACCACGACTACGGGCCGCGAGTCGTGACCGTGATCGCGTAAATTGACAATATTAGACATAGTGACAGTGCCCCGCGAAAAGACGCAATAGTTTTGTATAAGTGCCCTCATGGTCGCTCTAATGCGCCATGAATAACTCGAACAATCCACATCCGCCTGACGACATGCAGGCACCATCTAGGAACATGTCGTGGCGACGCCGCCCCCGACCAACTGGCAGATATCTGGAAAACCGTTCCAAATGACGAAGGCGTCGGAACCAGCACCGCCCACAACACCAGCCCAGAACACACCACCTACAACTACCCGTCTGCATGCGGGAACACACGCCCTGCAAACATGAATAGACAGCAACTACCAACCAGACCACCTCCAGCTTCAGCCGCTCCGTGCTCCGCCCCGGCGTTCGATGCACCAGCCGCCTGTAGAGACAGACCGCACGTCTTGGTTCCCGCCGTGCCCGTGCACATCAAGATGACAGCTCATCCCCGGCCGGACCAGACTTGACAGGCTCCTAGGATGTGGCCACCCCAGGCCTCCAGTGATACCGAGATCCGGTGTGGGATGTCCGAATCTCCTCATACCTCATCCTCGGAAGGATCTTCAAGAAACAGTGTCCCGGCCCGCAACCAAGGATCCAGGCATCCAGCGATGCCGAGATCTGGTGTCGAGATGTCCGAATCCCCACGCACCACAATCACGGAAGGACCCAGCGAGTTTTCATACGCTTCTATAAGTTTCTTTCCAAGCTCTTGACAAGTCCGAGAACGACTCCTAGTTGGTGAGGGTCGGGCAACGTGTGGAGGAATTTCCTTTTTTATTCTATTCCCACACGGCTAAAGTTCCGGGTGGAGTTGCTGGGCATGGACGAGTGTCCTTTTCAGGAAGTACCCAGCGGCTCTTGTTAGTCCATTTGTCGCAGGCATAAATTGCCTTAACTACTAGCTACAGTACTATTTTTAATCCTAAATCTTAGCTGGTTAGTTATTTAGATTTTTTAAGCACTTGATATCAAGGTGGATAATCTTCCATAATTTTAAGAACACACATAAATTAACTATGACTTCTCCACCCTCCCTAAACCGGGTAAGTCCCATAGTGGACCCTGTTTTAACCAGACACTCTTGTCACTGTGGCAAACCATTCGCCACAATCAGGGGCCTTAATCAGGGTGAGACAACACATGAGGATACAACACAAGGCCGAATATCAGGCCACATTAATGGTAGGCTGCGAAATCTGCGGCGAAGAATTTGGGTCATGCAGCCGAATACCAGGCTTCTCTGGAGAATAATGCCGGATATAAGAGGGTTGAATGGAACCCGCTTGAATCAATAATCATGGCGAAAGCAGAAATTAAATATACAAAGATACTAATATCCTGACCAGCGTAAAGAGCAGCCAGTGCAGTCTCCTGAAGACGCCCAACAGAAGTTCCCAGTGGAACTTGGATCCGGTGTAGGATGTCCGAATCTCCCTCACACCTTGGAAGGATCCACTTTCGTGATGACGTAACCACGACGACGACTTTAACTGGCAGCTATCATATGTACATACTTTCTACGCACTTCAAAATTCTCTCGTTTTCCGGGACCGTTTGTTATCGGCGCTTTGTTAAGACGCGTAGATAAACTACGCGTCTTAACAAACGCGTAATTATCTTGATTTTATGAGCTAACCATTGCTCCTTTTCAATATTAACATACATTCCGCATTATTGAAATTTCCAAACGAGATAAGTACAGCTGCCAGTAACGATACAATAAAGGGATAAGCCTCCACCTACTGTACGCTGATGTGCTGAGGATAACCCTAAGACCGTTTTCGCAGAGCAATTTGTGAAATGTGCAGCTGCTACGATAACACAAAAGACGGTCGATCCGCCTCCCGAAGCCTGCCTACGTGACAAAATCGGCTCGAACACAAATTGTTCTAGGAAGTGCAATTTGCCGGCTCGGACACGTGCGCCGACCTCGACGCTTCCGTCGCACCCTACCACCACCACCACCCCCGCAACCCGGAGAAGGGTAGGGCGTGGACCCCGTAAAAGGCCATGGAGCGCTCTCAAGACATCAGTAATTTTTCAACACTCAGGAGTCAGAATTCAACAATCATCAGATTCAGATTCATGAGTCGGTTAGAACACAACAGTCGACTCGAGGTTTACAAGCGTCAACACCGTAGGTTTATTCCAACCCGCGATTCTCGTATCTTCCCAAGACCGTCACGCAACTGTTCGGATCGTTTTTACACGCATGCGTAAGCTTTGCAACGTCCCGTTGCCGTTTACAAATATGCATGGGTTGGAACGGTTTTGGGATTGTTTTGCATATCGCTTATAACCCTACTTTCGATTGATTGCCAGTAAACAAACATTTGTTTTTAAATTCACGAAAATGTTGTGACAAATTCCTAATCATCTCCACTACTTTCATCAGATTTAAAGTCACTATCTTTTTTGTCACTCATAATTCGTATAATAATTAATAAACGCGACACATCGCCGTTCGTTCACCAGAAAAATACAGTGCACATGTCAGTCCAAACAGTTTCTACTCCGGACCATGTACTGAAATGATCGTACGGGAACTGATCCGTGAACGATCCCAAGTTCGGCTGGAACAGAAAAATGATCGTCCGGTGCACGGTCCTTTCACGATTGGAACACTATTTCTATTGCGCATGACGACGACAGTACCGTGAACGGTTTTCTAAGGGGTTGGAACAAACCTCGTGGATCCACCGACGCCGCTGCAGCCGCCGACGTCGCCATTTTCGCCGCTTCCGCAGACACCGACTTCAACATCGCCGCCGCTTCCGTCGCCGCCGCTATCGTCGCCGCCATCGCCACCAAGTCGCCGGTCATCTATCCGCCAACTCATCGTACATCCCGATGCTTTACGTCGTGAACATTTAGTGAAGTGTTGGTGACTATTTTACTTTTTCGTGATTGTTTATTTTTTTATGACTTCATTTTATTGACTTCTTTTCTGCGTATATATTCTTGAACTTTCAACATTTTTTATGCCATTGTAAATTTTCCGTGTGTAAATAACAGCTATGGTTATCGCGCCTCTCTCAGACTTTCTCTACCTCCACCCCCATCCTTCGTGTTTTTTTTTTGCGCTGTGTTCATAGCGACTCTGACTCTAAGAGCTAGTTGGAGGTCATCGAGGGCGGTTTTTCATCCACGCGCTGCGACCTTCCCGTGACAGAATTAGAGGATAGAAATTCTCAACTGTGGCTGAGGATTCAAGTCTTAACCCTTTCAGCCTGGGTTTTTAAATTTGAAAAAAAACAATTTTTTGTTAATTATTATTTATGGGGAGCTTCTTAAGACCATAAATACCAAATTTGAACTCATTTGCTTAATTAGTATAGGAATTAATTAGTGGTGGCAAATGCAGGTCCTAAAGCTAATTTATGAGAAGGATTATTTGAGCAGAATCCTCAAACATCTTACGTTCTACTTATCAAACATATCTTAAAGTTCACATATCAGTAAAAGTTTAATCAATATTGGGTTTCACGCAGTAATTATTCCTACGTACCAAATAGATTGTTGAGGTTATCGGCATCCATCTCGCACGACTTTATAAAACACTTATTTACACACAAAACAAGTCAAGTAATGATGTAAACTGCTCATGTATTTTGTTTAGGAGGCTTTGTTGAAGTGACATCTAGTGATAAACAGCAAAAATATGGATTGTCATAGTAAGTAGACATGTAAATGTTGCGGTGGCAATTGCCACCACCAGGGCCGAAAGGGTTAAGATAGCAATGAATCGGAGCCGAATTTATCTCTGCATGCAGTGGCTTCATCAGGTAGATGATCAATGATTTAAAATAAATATTTACTCACAGCCCAAATGATTCCACTATGCTTTCCTTCGTACGATCTTGTAATAAAAGCGGGTCTCCTGGTTGTTGCTTGTATATTGAAAACCTCTATGTTCCCATTGTACAATCCACAAACTAACATATACGGATATTTCGGATGAATGTCTGCACACATAACAGCAGAATCTGTGATACAGATACTCTCCGGATATGACGGATTCTTGATAGTGTAGAGGCAAATGTAACCCGTCTTGATTGGTTTCAAAAAATCCACTAAAATAAAAAATCAATATAAAATCAGATGTAAAATTTATCTTCTGGTAACAGGAAAATTAAAATATAAACTTAGTTTTTCTAAAAATCAACACTATAGTCTATTTTTCGTAAGATTACAGTTAAGGAAAGATGGGACCAATTTGACATTGTTCAGTGATTGGTTGAAATTGTGGGAAAACTCACACCGGACACATTCTATTCTCCATCTTTATTTTGTCTAGTGATCTTTGTCATTTTGATAGTTGGCATAAGTGTGACATTCCGACTGTCTGCGTCCGTCATTATATCCGTTCACGTGTTGCTGTTTTGTGTTGTTTCGTGTTTTTTCTTATTGTTCTGTGTTGTTTCTTGACTTTTATATTTGTACCATGTCCGATAACGAGGTTCCGTCGACGAGTGCAACGAAGGTTATTAAAAGCCCGCAGGGAAAATCTATTCGAAATGGACAGCGATTAATGGCCTGCGACATTTATTTAAAATATAAATCCGGTTCAATGAAAACTGAAGCCATACGACTTGCCTCTGCAGACGTAGGAATTTCAGAGATGTTTCAAATTAAATTGTTTCTAAGATGGATAAGACGGGAATTCTGAAATCACACAATTTGTTTGGGAGAAAAGGAACAGAGGTAAAAATAGTATGCTAATTGAAAAGGATGAAATTATTGATTGGAGAAGAAATTATTTAACTAAAATAAAACAATTTAGACATCATCTATTTAGACGAGACTTGGGTGAATGCCAGGATTAAAAAGCCCCTCAGGAAAGGGTAGTTGTCTAAAAATTTGCCACAATAATAATTGTAACACCAGAAAAATGGGGTAAATGTGTTGAACACATAAAAAAGAAGAGATCGAATTGTAAAAATTAGACAATATTGTTGAAGAAATGCAATTACAATTCAATTCAACCGGCTCATCTAATGAAGAAGATTTTTCTGATACAGAATAAAAAATTTTGTGTATTAAATATATATTTAAAATCTGTATTATTTTCATTAAATTCCAAAACTAAACATCGCTGCAATTTTTATTACCATTTCGTCATAGTACACAGTACAGGAGGTATAACATACTTGAAAAACACTTTTATTCAATGAAATTTTAAAAGGTAAGTACGTTTTTGCTTTTATCATGTCAACACAACTCATATCACTATAAATTAATTTGATATTCACACATGTGTATGACATGAAATTTGTGTTACGTTTTTTTAATCAAATTTATCAACTTCAAAACAAATAATTTTTTCTATATCCGTTATGAAATTCATAGTTTTTACATTATATATGTAATCCACTAGATTTGAATTTGGCACCAATATTCGTCACCAGATTCACATATTTTAATGGTGTAAATCAGTCTTTTAGTTACTGTAATCTTAAAAAAATAGACTATAGTTAAATACTATTATAATATTATTTATCAATCCTCATTAATTTTATATAATCACTAATAATAATTTTAACATGTAAATTTGTACTTGTAGTTTTCGCTGAAGATGGTATAAAAGAAAAATACCGAAACTAGTCCGAAAATAAAATTATATATAAACGTAACTGGCAGTACAATCTCCTTATTCTATTTACTCATATACCAGTTAAAAAATGGATGAATATATCACTAGATCAAGTCGTAGTGCAGTATTATTTTGAATTGGCGATTTTCTTGTAACAGTTGTGAAGTTTCGAAGTTTTCGAATTTTTCAATGTCAAAACCCTAGTTGGGGATTAAAACTTTTATGTAACTTCAAAATTAAACTAAACATGCGCATGCTAAGTTGCTGCAATAATAAATCAACATCAAATTAATGTATTGTCAAGGTAAAAAACAAAAACATATCTGGCAAAATTAATCGTTTTTATTATTTTTAAATTAACTTTTTCATTTGTCAATATTCGCGAAATGAGTTTTGACTTTGAGGTCACTTTCATCACTGAGCTTAAAAGTGTTGCTTAGTAACAGACACAAATTTAAATTAGTAAGGGACGCGTCCACTTTTACGGGGTGTTATGGTGTTAGTCTAGTATTAGTATTACCAGCAATACATACTGAGTTGGACTAATTTTTTAAAAACCCAACAGACCTTATACATATACTATACTCGGCGCACCGAATCGGTGGTATGGTCACGTTGCGTTCACCCCTCGTCCTCTTGATAGTTCGTCGAGACGATATGAAAAGCCTGATTCACACTGCCTTGCCACATTTTAGTTCTGTGCCGGAAATATAACAGACACTTAAAACACAACACGAGAATATGCAAATAATCCTTCCTATTCAATTGTAATTGAAAAAGACTAATTTATGGATAGAACGTAATCACTACATTTCGGCTGCGTGACACGCGCTTCACATGCGTTTGCGCTGACCAAACAGCGAACATCACGCGAAGATCACGCACATCCAATATCCCACTGATTCGGTGCGCCGAGTATAGTGCTCTTAATTTTAGTTGAAGTAATAGTCGTTATGCTCGTTAAGTTGGCTGTTACAACCGTATACTCTTTTCAGTGATGCATCTACCATACTTTTATGTTTCTCTTTTATTATTATAACCACTTACAATAGCCAAAGCAAGTCACGAAGAGATCGTAGTACCAAGGATTCCACATAAGGTAGGTGACGGTGTGTTCTTTCGTTTTGTCAAGGGTATACTTCCATAGCGGCAGCAGCGTACCTTCTTCTTCCCTGTACTCATCCGATGGGTCTTCCCAGTACTTATAATCTGAAATTGTACATTACGAGAAACATTTATAGCAGATATTTTTACAAGTAAATTATCTCCAAAGTCAAATTTGATGATTTCATTTCTTAACTATTTTCTAGCTTCCACCAAATCCATATATTATAAATGGCGTTGATTTAAAATATTATGAGTTTCTAATTAAGTCATCATGCTGGTGAGGAGAGGACTTTAAATATATATTTTTTTGGAATGGAAAGACTAAAAGCTCATACTCAAGTAATATCAAATAATAGGTTGCAACAAAAAAAGCTTTAGAAACGGGAATACTTAACAAGAAGGATTGTTTCCAATTCTTTTTAAATTTAAGGGACTGATTACTGGTTGGTTGGATTGAAAGTTACGTCATTACTGTTTTCATCATGTTCTAGAAAAGTTTACATACCATAAATTGGGGATACTTTGTGACTGTGAGTGTAACTTTGTGACAGGGGTTCAAATTTCCCGCGTGTTTTATAATTTGGTGGCTTTTTCTTGAGAATCCTTTGTTAGTACTCTACACAGAACACATACCTTTTGAGACGTCATCGTAAGTGTTCAGATTGATCATCCTCTCGAGCACTTTCCAGCACTCGAATATCCTAGCCTGGACCTCCTCGCTCAAACCTTTCTTTGCCTTTACCGATTTAGGGACCACGACGACCTTTGCAATTGGTGCCTTTTCTCTCTCTTTCCGCTCTCTTTCCCGCTCCTTCTCGAGCATTTGTTCAGCGTAATCTACAAGGTAATCGTCGTAGATGATCCACTGATAAACTTGAGCCGAAAAGTTTAGCTGTGGAGGTGGCACGGTTTGAGTTTCTTGCATCTGAAAAAATCAGACAGAAACTAATATAAAGGCTTGATTTAGCGAAATGTAATGATTAAGAACAAACAGGTTTTTGTAATAGCAAGATGTATTAGAGTTTTTAAGTTGCCGGCATGCTCTTACCTACAAATTTAGTGATATCCCAGTGAAAACGGAGTAGTCCTTGTGCAAAAAAACGGTCGTGTTTTCGGAGTGAGATGGCACCGATAAAATGTAGCCGAGGAGGCAGTGGACGTCCTTGGAGGACAAAAAGACCTCAGTTTAAAGGAAATCAATACACAGCTGAAACTGATACGGATTTCGTAAGCACGTCAGCGGCCCCAAAAACCCCCATATTCAAAGTTTCATAAAAATTGATTAAGATCACTTTTTGGCCGTCATATTGGATCCGCCATTTTGAACTTGTAAAATCTGATCCCAAATTTGTGTTCAGCGACCCCAAAAACTCTTGTATTCAAAGTTTCAATAAAATTGATAAATATTTCACTTTTTTGGTCTGCCATATTGGATCCGCCATTTTGAATTATTCAAATCTGATCTCAAATTCGTGTTCAGCGACCCCAGAAACGTGTAAATTCTCTTCTTCTTGGACAAATTGATCGAGTAACTCAAATTGTACGAGCCAAAACTTTAAACACGTTTTTCTCGAAACAAGATTTTTCAAATCTGCACACCTTGTAACTCTTTAACCGTTCAGCTAATCAACTTCGCGTTTAGCAAACCTTAAAGGATATAAAATTCTCCATGGAATAGACCTATAAAATTGTAAAGTTTCGATTATTAACGATTTTCTACAGGCCAAAGTCGAAAAATCATGTGAAAACAGATACTTTGTTTTCAAGTGGCCGCCATTTTGTTTCTATAACGATTTTTTTTGTGATTTTGGTCTATCCTATTCTTTGGGATGTACGCTTTAAGGTCGTTTTGGTTTCAAGCTCCTAGGTGACGAATTGCGACCTCTAGGGTTCCCGCAGAAAAGCTTTTTTTTAAACAACGTTTCCTGGAGCCGCAATTTTTGACGTCATTTTGGAAAAACCACAACTCAAATTTTTTTATTTTGTAGACCAAAGGTTAATGAACATTAACATTTTGCAAAAAGGCGCAGATGTCCAAGTCGTTTTAGTTTCTCACGAAAAAAATCTCAAACATAAGGTACGTTTGGCACAATTATAAAGGAACCTCCCCTTAACACATTGGCTGCCAGCAAGTTTTTTTGTAAAATGTCAAAAAAGTTTTGTTTGTTTTTAAGTTTTATTTTATAAAATGAGTAAGAATATGCTTATTTAATTGAACTCGTGACTGACAACGCTAAAGTAGGTACTCACTGTCAGTCACCCGTAACTGACGCGGCCCCACTAGAATACTCCAGTGTCAGTCACCGGTGACTGACAAAGCAGTCAATGTGTTAAAATAATTTGCAGATATGAATCAAGATCCTCGATATCTCAACGAAAAAGTAAAATTTCTTGTCAAATCATTAAGATATGTCTTTTCTGTCCAATCATGAACATACCATTTCACCAACTAACGTTGATTTTGCACCAAATTGATGGATGACCATGGATGGATATTATCTATTAAAACAGTGTTAGGCAATCATACTTTTACTTACCCTTTTAGGTAAATTATATGTCAGTGCTGCCCTCTCGCAAA
This sequence comes from Ocypus olens, assembly GCA_910593695.2. Taxonomy (NCBI): domain Eukaryota; kingdom Metazoa; phylum Arthropoda; class Insecta; order Coleoptera; family Staphylinidae; genus Ocypus; species Ocypus olens. The sequence goes on from OU343051.1 coordinate 17,421,982, forward strand.
AATTAAACTGATTGGTTAATTTTCTTCCGGGAACGGGTCTTAGCTCATCTTCTTCTCCTTCGCCCTTCTCAGGGGCCGAAGGCGCACCTTCTCCTTCGTCTTCTCCTTCTTCTCCTTCCCCCTCCCCTTCTGCTTCTGGCTTGCTTGCCTTTTCTACTTGTCCTTCTCCTTCTCCTTCGCCCTCACCTTCGCCGTAGTCTTCGTCATAGTCTTCATTATCTTCTCCTGCAACTTCGCCGCCTACCACTTCAGTTGCATCCTCAATAAACGTGTCCAATGTAGCCGCTATTTTTTGGATAAATACAAGTCATTAAAAATGAGTACTACCAACAAATTAATAGGGTTAGTACTCGATCATTTTTTTATTAGGATTTTGGCATGGAAAACCCCGAACTGTGAATAAAACAGCTAGATTATGAATCTTAAATGTATTATTAATAGTGATGGTCAGTTCTGGAAAAACCTGCTAATGTTTCAAACGGGCAAAATCGGCAGATAGAAACACACCAAACTATTTTTAAAACAAGTAACAATATGTCAAAATTGACTGGTTTTCGTAACCAGGAAACTTATCAAGTCCACTTTAAACTATAACATATTTGGTGTGCTTAATTTTATTGCACAGACGTGTACATTAACTAGAGACTTCGAAGCTTCGAAATTTCTAATCAACACTTCGCTTTTGATCAAAATGGTATCAGTTATTAACCCTTTGGGTCCCAAGCAGCGCGATCGTGCTATAGAGGTTTTGTGTCGAAAAATCCCAGTACATTTCGAACGACACGGAGTCACCTAACCTAAGTTACGATAAGCGCTATCGCGCCGATTGGCATTTTTTACACTAAATAAGACGAGCGCTATCGCACCGCTCGGATTTCTTCGTTATCGATAAAGACAAGCGCTTTGCAATTTTCGACCATGTTTTTCTAATGACCCCTGGGACTCAAAGGGTTAAACAGCATTTTCAAGTAGCGATTAAGATAGGGAATAGTTTAAAAAACATTACGGTCAATTCCTTTAGCAAGCAAAATGGCTCTTCCTTCCGTCGTGTCTTTGTGGACGTAAGTGCCACGCATTTCGAAGGCGACGACATAGGTATGGATCGCTGGTACCGATACGTATGTACCAGCGGCATGATTAAATTCTACGATGGCGTCCGATACTTGATGATTTGTTATAACTAGGTTTCTTCCAATAATTTCCTTCAGCTCCTACGGAAAAAAATATATAAGTATTTTTTTAAAATATAAAACATAATAATGTAAGAAATAAAAACAGTTATAACAGTACCTATAGTAGATGAATATCGTGTAATAGAATATGTTCGACTCAGTGGAGAATAATAGAAATTTACAAAGCAGAAGAAATTGATGGTTCAATTGGATGCTTCAATGCAAAGTAACAAATTAATCAAAGTTTTGGTGTTAAATTTCATTTCAGTATTTTTTTTAGTAAAAATATCATTTACAGGTACAGAGAATTGATGGAATGGTAAGTGACATAAGCAGGTGTCGGCATTGCCGGCTCTACTTTTTATGAAAATGAGCTGATTAAGAAGTGATAAAAATAAACGTTTGAGATAGAAAGATAGCACACGATGATGGTTTGTGGAGGGCGACCAAATGGTCGCAGCACTTAGACCATTCGTTGGTCCTTTGTGCCACCGCCTGCGCCCTACTCCTCAAGCCAACCCAAACTTCTTGTGAAGTCAAGTAGTGGAGTGTTGCCCAGTTGTGACCAATCTGGCCACTCCTCTCCGAATACAGACTACCCGAGTTGTTTGAGTGACTCACATTCACACAGGATGTGTCTTAGGGTCTCCTCTTCTTGCTCGCTTTTACGACATAGGGGATCTTTTACCACCCCTATGTTATGGAGGTGCTTGTTTAGTTTTCAGTGCCCAGTAAGGGTACCAATTAGCAGCCGCAAAGTACTTCTTGGTAATTCGACATATTTCCTGCTCAGCTTCGGTGTTGGTGAGTGGATGAATTTATTGGCGACCACATACTTGTCAGTTTGAAGCCATTCCTTTTTGTGTTCTTCAAGGGAGTTTCCTTTAAGTATTTGGGAGATAGTGAGTGGTGCCAGTGGCAAAGCCTTAGAGCCTTCAAACAATGAGCAAGCAAACAATGCTACGCTTTACGCACCTTAAGTAATACACTAAGTACACATGTGATAATCAGTGCTTATTATTCTTCAATAGAATCTATAATAAGGTACGGTATTATTCACTGGGGCTACTCCAAATATGTACATGATATCTTTATAATTCAAAAGAGAGCAATTCGCATAATTCATGGTGCCAAAATGTTTGACTCCTGTAGAAATGTTTTTAAAAAATATAACATACTTACTGTGTACGCTTTGTATTTTTATGAATGTGTCAAATTTACTTTTAAAAATAAGAGAAATTTCAAATTTACCGATAGGGAGGAATCTAGACATAAACTAGATATCTTTTTCCCAAAACATAAATTAGCCATGACTGAAAAATGTGCTTTTTATGCATGTGGTCGATTTTTCAATATGTTACCCCAAGAAATAAAAGAAATTAAAAATTTAAATACATTTAAAAAACGTGTGAAGGAACTTTTAATTAAAATTGAGCCGTATAGTATTAGTGAATTGATTAATAAAATATAAATTTAGTTTGTAAAACATTTAAATTTAAGCTTTTTTTATATGTGTATAGAATCCTTTAATATGCAAGTTATCATGCAATATGTTTTTCTTTATGACCTTTTCAATAATTCTGGTGCATGTATCCTTTTTAAAGTAATGTATCATATCTATTGAATAAATATTTTGTTTGTTTGTTTGTTTGTTTCCAGGGCAGCCCTTTTGCCTAGCCTATCGGCCCAGTCGTTCCCTTCATTATTTGAATGTCCCTTAATCCAGGATATTGTGACTCTGTTAGTTGCGACGAGTTTGTCAAGAGCTTGCTTGCACTTCAGCATTATGCTGCTGGCCACCCTTAGTCTCAATAGCGCAGCAATGCTTGATTTGCTGTCAGTGAGGAACAAAATGGATTTGTTCGAGACTGCCAGTTCCGATAGTTTCCGAACACCTTCAAGTATCCCGAAAAGTTCCGTTTGAATAATCGTCACATTTCTAACTAGGGGGATGCTGAATCTGCGGTCAAGTTCCTGGCAGTAAATGCCTGCCCCTGCGCCTTCATGATTCTTAGCCCCCTTGTCATCAATTCGATCTTTTATTTCGTATTGCCGCTTAAACAGGTGTATCGGTGGGACACTGTCGAGGGATTATTTGAGTTCAGGCATGGTTGATCCCGCCTCTCTCAGTATTTTCCCGTGTCTCACACCGTTTACTGTCAGGCTCCACGTGCCATTTGCCTTTAGTCTTAGGGCTGTGCTTACTGCCACCTCCTTTGCATGTATGTGAAGGGGCGTCAGGTTCAGTAGAGTTTCGATTGCAGTCGTGGGCGTTGTGCCCATTGCACCCGTCATTGCCAGGCACGCCAATCGTTGTAGGTGGTTTAGCTTCTTCCTGGTTACCGATTGGTTAGTTCTCGGCCACCAGGTTATCGCTCCGTATGTCAGAGCTGGTCTGACAATTGCAATGTAAAGCCACCGGGCCACCTTTGGTTTAAAACCCCAGGTTGGTCCTAGCGCGCCCCTGCACTGCCAGAAGATGACATAGGCTTTTTTCAGCTTGTGTTCTAGGTGGTTCTTCCAGTCAAGTTTGGAGTCCAGTATAATACCGAGGTATTTCGCCTCGTCTGCCAAGGTTATTAAAAAGTTTGGGAAGTCTTTGAGCTAACAAGGATATTAATCAATAAACGTTTAGTAGTTATTTGGGTTTAAAATAACTCAGTAAGTAAATGTTGATTTCCCAATACCAACAAATCTTATTTTATTGTTTATTATTAAACCATTAATACCTCTGTAAATTACAATTTGAATCATTAAAATCAATTTAAGCATTAAAAAATTGCTGCGGCAATATTTATTATTTCAGGATTTTTACAGCACTTTTATTTCAAAAGATTAAAGGATTATAAATTTGTCGGTGATTTAATGCTTAAATTATCAAAATCATCCCTTAGAATTGCTATTTAGACGCTTTTAAACATTTTACGTTCGGATTTCCGCGTCTCGTCGCCATCTATTGGGTGGCGGCTGAACTGCTAAGTGATGTTTTTGAACAGCGCCAAAATGCTCGAACTTTATACTTATTGTCAAAGTGTTAATATTTAGCAATGGTCTATGCATGAAACGGTAGACGATTTAATTCTGAATCGAATGGTGTATAAAATAGCTGAGGAAATTTAGCGGTTTTCCTGTAATTTGTGAATGAAAATTAAGTACGACACCCTTACCGACATTTACAGTTCACTGTAACATAAAAATTCAATAAAGAAGAATTTGCCATATTCTTTAATCAAATACTTGTTCCAATACTTATTCCCGAATAATCATTCAACTATTTATATTGTTAATGCATTACAATAAGAGAAATACACGAGAAATCATAATCTAAGTAGAGGGCTCCACCTGTTATCGTGGGGATAAACTATTTAATAGTAGATGTAATAATTATTGTTGTAATAATAATAAAAGAATATTTAAAAACTCTAAAAGAATGTTATCTTATGATAAAATAAATTCACTTGTGGATATTTACGTACTTAAATTGCAGAATAGTATATTCTGTAACAAGGTTAGAATGGAAATTCGATGCGAGTGGAATATTTCGAGCGCGAGCCGCGAGGCGAGCGCGAGGAACCACGAGCATCAGAATTTCCATTCTTACCGAGTAGCAGACTATACTTTCTCCTCGACCAGATAAAATAGACTAATAAAGTAATGAACACAAGGAACTTACGTTTTATTATTACATTTGTGGTTATGTTTATAGTATTTTGACAATTGTGATATCCAAGGCTAATTGTTTTATTCGGAACGGTGTGAGAATATTCATTCTATCCCTTGTTATGGAATGAATTACATGCAAAACGCATAAGCGCATAGTGTTTTGTTCCATAACAAGAGTGAGAATGTGAACGTTCTATGATCAAAATTGATTGCAGAATGCATAAATTCTACAGTGGTCGTGGAGAAACAATATTTTATAATATACACGCCTAATCCCAAGCAACCCGATTTACGCATAGCTCTAATTAATTTATTATTAAAAACTTCTAATTTTATACGTAACCAGGACAAAACCATAAGTGTAATCCTGAGTAAAGCTTCAGAAATAGTTGTAGAAAATATAAGGTAACATTCTTCTTAAGTTTTCAAATATACTTTCATTATTAAAACAATTATTAATTCCACAAATGAAAACGTAGTTTAGGCCCACGATAACAGAGGGTAAAACGCCAAATTACAGCACTGTTATTTCAAAAGATTAAAGGATTATAAGTTTGTCGGTGATTTAATGCTTAAATGATCAAAACCATCCATTACAATTGCTATTTAGAAGCTTTTAAACATTTTACGTTCAGATTTCCGCGTCTCGTCGCCATCTATTGGGCGGTGGCTGAACTGCTAAGTGGTGTTTTTGAACAGCGCCAAAATGCTCGAACTTTATACTTATTGTCAAAGTGTTAATATTTAGCAATGTGCTGTGCATGAAACGGTAGACGATTTAATTCTGAATCGAATGGTGTATAAAATAGCTAAGGAAATTTAGCGGTTTTCCTGTAATTTGCGAATGAAAATTAAGCACGACACACTTACCGACATTTACAGTTCACTGTAACATAAAAATTCAATAAAGGAAAATTTGCTATATTCTTCAATCAAATACGGGTTCCAATACTTATTCCTGATTAATCATTCAACTATTTATATTGTTAATGCATTATAATAAAAGAAATATACGAGAAATCATAATCTACGTAGAGGGCTCTCCCTGTTATCGTGGGGAGAAACTACTTAATCATGTGTGGATGTAATAATTGTTGTAATAATAAAAGAATATTGAAAAACTTAAGAAGAATGTTATCTTATAATAAAATAAATTCACTTCTGGATATTTACGTATTTAAATTGCAGAAACAATATTTTATTATATACACGCCTAAATGCAAGCAACCCGATATACGCATAACTCCAATTAATTAATTATTAAAAACTTCTAATTTTTTACGTAACAGGGACAAAATCATAAGTGTAATCCTAAGTAAAGCTTCAGAAATAGTGCGAATATTTAAGTATTTAAAATGCGGAAACAATGGTATTATATAAACGCCTACTTAAAGGCAACCCAATATAGGATAACTAATAATAATTTATTATTAAAAACTTCCAATTTTGAACATAATAGGGACAAAAGCATGAGTGTAATCCTTAGCAACGCTTTAAAAATATTACACTTATGGTTTTGTCTTGTTACGATGAAAATTGGAAGTTTTAAATATCAAATCATTATTAGTTACACGTATATTGAGTTGCCTGTAAGTAGGCGTTTATATAATTTAATTATTTCTGCAATTTAAATACTTTAATATTCACATTATATTTTAATCTTTGCGAAGGATTACACTTACGGTTTTGTCGCTGACATGTTTAAAATTGGAAGTTTTTAATAATAAGTTAATATTATGAATGCCTGTATTGCGTTGTCTGTAAGTTGGCGTTTATGTAATATAATTATTTCTGCAATTTAAATACTTAAATATTCGCACTATTTTTGAAGCTTTACTGAGGATTACACTTATGGTTTTGTCACTGTCATGTTTAAAATTGGAAGTTTGTAATAATAAATTAATAGTAGTTATGCGTATATCGGGTTGCCTGTGATTAGGCGGATATATTACAATGTATTGTTTCTGCAATTTAAATACAAAAATATCTACAATTAAATTTATTTTATTATAAGGTAATATTCTTCTTGAGTTTTTAAATATTCTTTCATCATTAAAACAATTATTAAATCCACAAATGAAAACGTAGTTTATCCCCACGATAGCAGAGGGTACGCTCTATGAAGATTCGGATTCCTCATATATTTCTCTTATCGCAATGCATTAATAATATAAAAAGTTAATTGAATAATCAGTAATAAGTGTTGGGACCCATATTTCATTGAAGAATACAGCAAATTGTTGTGCATTTAATTGTTAAGTTACAGTGAACTGTAAATGTCGGTAAGTGTGTCGTGCTTAATTTTCATTCGCAAATTACAAGAAAACCGCTAAATTGCCTCAGCTATTTTATACACCATTCGATTCGGAATTAAATTGTCTATCGTTTCGTGTACAGCGCGTTGCTGAATATTAACACTTTGATTATAAGGATAAAGTTCGAGCATTTTGGCGCTGTTCAAAAACATCACTTAGTAGTTCGGCTATCGTCGAATAGATGGCGACGAGGCGTGGAAATGCGAACGTAAAATGTTTAAAAGCTTTTAAATAGTAATTTTGAGGGATGATTTTGATAATTTGAACGTTAAATCACCGCCAAACTTACAATCCTTTAATCTTTTCAAACAAACGTAAGCGTTCATATTGCCAGTGCTTTGACTCGCGCTCAAAAACCGACAAAACAGGGAGCCATAGACAGGGAGCAGTGGGCACGACGAGGAGCATGATGTACGTCATGACAAGTAATGTTGCCACACTACGTCTCTGCCTCCTTTCCTCGCTACTTTCCATGCCACTCGACGAGTGTGTGGCAGGGGTATAAGGCCTGTGCTACTGTAGGGGGTGGAAGCATGGGGGACGAGAGTGTATGAGTGTATGGAGAGGGAGCAGTTATGGTTCTTGAGACCGATGTTGGGGCTAGAGAAGTCGACACCTGGATACATTCTACAGCAGGAGATGAACAGCGAGATATTGACATATGAGGCGGTAGAGAGAGTGGTGAAGTACGAAATGAGGCTGTGTGAGTTAGGAGAGGAGAGATTGGCGAAGGCGGTGCAGGAGACGTGCGTGAATGCAAAAGGAGAGAAATGGAGAGAAGATAGAAAGAGGGTAGGACTGGCTGAGGTGAAGGTGAAAGAGTGGTTTGGTAGGGGTATGAAGGTGGCGGCATGGGTGAAAGAGAAGGTGAAGGAAGTGGAAGGTCAGGAGAGGCAGGGACGGATAGCGAAGAGCAAATATAATGATTTGTTTGGGAGGTGGCAAGTGTATGGGAGATTATTACCAAGATACCTGAGAGGGTGGGTGGAGCAGGGAGGAAAGGGTGATAATGTCGAGGGCTAGGTGTGGATCTGGAGAGAGGGGGAGGAGTATATGAGATGTGGATTATGTCAGTGGGGGAAGGATACATTGAGGCATCTGGCGGAAGAGTGTGAGGGTGTGAATGAGGAATGGGTGGGAGTGAAAGGGAACAGTAGTGTTTCAGAATGAATGAGAAAGGATGGGGCTGGGGTAAGGACGCTGGAGAAAGTGGGACGCGAGAAGGACAGGTGGTGAGGGGAAAGGAGAGGCGGGGAGGAACGATTGTATTAGATGTGTATAGATAACTAGAATGGAGATATTATGTTTATCCAATAAAGTTTGTTTTTTCAGTTGCAAAGTAGTTTGAAAGAATTGTGTGCAAAGAATTAAAACATAATAATAAATAAAATAGAAACAACCTTACTTATTGCAGAAAGTATTAAATAAATTCAAAAAACGAAATATAGCCTGAATATATAAATATTCAACCTGTTCGTAACTCTGCAAGCAAAATTAAGTCTTACTAAGACTATAAACAAATAACTTATTGAAACAACTACTTCCCTGGCTAGTGCCACGCCGGATATTGAATGATACAAAAGAAATTTGCGTTATTATTAGTACTAAGTACTAAGTGTAATTAGTAAGACTTAATTTTGCTTGCAGAGTTACGAACAGGTTGAATATTTATATATTCAGGCTATATTTCGTTTTTTGAATTTATTTAAAACAAAATAAGATTTTGAGCGGCATCTCTGTCTTAGCCTCCTCTACAAAGATCCACGAGCCGCCTCTGATATATACTTATAAACATATTACATTTTACAGTGAATATACGTGTTAAATCTGTTCAGTTTTATTTACAACGTTCATTTCGTCCGAATCAAAATCAGTTATGATCTCAACCAGTGGAGCCTTAACCGTCACATTTTACACTGGCTACATTTTTAACTGAAATTAATTTAGTACGAGTATTTTTCTAAAAGAACCCAGATTCTGTGAATACTTGCAAAAATTAAATACAAGTTTCCGCCCCTCACCAACTAATGCATCAAAACTAATCGCTTTATGCTACCTCTTTTTATACAACCTCTTCGACTATTAAGTTAATATTTAAAACTTCCGCTTTTAAGTTTAACAGCGATGAAACTATAACTACAATTGAGCTAACAAGGACATTAATCAATAAACGTTTAGAAGTTGTTTGGGTTTAAAATAACTCCGTAAGTAAACGTTAATTTCCCAACAACAACAAATCTTACTTTATTGTTTATTAATAAACTATTAATGCCTCTGTAAATTACAATTTAAATCATTAAAATGAATTCAACCATTAAAAAATTGCTGCGGCAATATTTATTATTGCAGGATTTTTACAGCACTTTTATTTCAAAAGATTAAAGGATTATAAGTTTGTCGGTGATTTAATGCTTAAATTATCAAAATCATCCCTTAGAATTGCTATTTAGAAGGTTTTAAACATTTTTCGTTCGGATTTCCGCGTCTCGTCGTCATCTATTGGACGGTGGCTGAACTGCCAAGTGATGTTTTTGAACAGCGCCAAAATGCTCGAACTTTATACTTATTGTCAAAGTGTCAATATTTAGCGATGGGCTTTGCATGAAAGGGTAGACGATTTAATTCTGAATCGAATGGTGTATAAAATAGCTGAGGAAATTCGGCGGTTTTCCTGTAATTTGCGAATGAAAATTAAGCACGACACACTTACCGACATTTACAGTTCACTGTAACATAGAAATTCAATAAAGGAGAATTTGCTTTATTCTTCAATCAAATACGGGTTTCAATACTTATTCCTGATTAATCATTCAACTATTTAAATTGTTAGTGCATTATAATAAAAGAAATATACGAGAAATCATAATCTGCGTAGAGGGCTTCATCTGTTATCGTGGGGAGAAACTACTTAATCATGTGTGGATGTAATAATTGTTGTAATAATAAAAGAACATTGAAAAACTTAAGAAGAATGTTATCTTATGATAAAATAAATTCACTTGTGGATATTTACGTATTTAAATTGCAGAAACAATATTTTATAATATACACGCCTAAACGCAAGCAACCCGATATACGCATAACTCCAATTAATTTATTATTAAAAACTTCTAATTTTATACGTAACAGGGACAAAATCATAAGTGTAATCCTGAGTAAAGCTTCAGAAATAGTGCGAATATTTAAGTATTTAAATTGCGGAAACAATGGTATTATATAAACGCCTACTTAAAGGCAACTTAATATAGAATAACTAATATTAATTTATTATTAAAAACTTCCAATTTTAAACATAATAGGGACACAAGCATGAGTGTAATCCTTAGTAACGCTTTCAAATATTACACTTATGGTCTTGTCCCTGTTACGATTAAAATGGGAAGTTTTAAATATTAAATCATAATTAGTTACGCGTATATTGGGTTGCCTGTAAGTAGGCGTTTATATAATTTAATTATTTCTGCAATTTAAATATTTTAATATTCACATTATATTTTAAGCTTTGCGAAGGATTACACTTACGGTTTTGACCCCGACATGTTTAAAATTGGAACTTTTTAAAATAAGTTAATATTATGAATGCCTGTATTGCGTTGTCTGTAAGTTGGCGTTTATGCAATATAATTATTTCTGCAATCTAAATACTTAAATATTCGCACTATTTTTTAAGCTTTACTGAGGATTACACTTATGGTTTTCTCACTGTCACGTTTAAAATTGCAAGTTTTTAATAATAAATTAATAGTAGTTATGCGTATATCGGGTTGCCTGTGATTAGATGGGTATATTACAATGTATTGTTTCTGCAATTTATATACAAAAATATCTACAATTAAATTTATTTCATTATAAGATAATATTCTTCTTAAGTTTTTAAATATTCTTTCATCATTAAAACAATTATTAAATCCACAAATGAAAACGTAGTTTATCCCCACGATAACAGAGGGTACGCTCTACGAAGATTAGGATTCCTCATATATTTCTCTTATTGTAATGCATTAATAATATAAAAAGTTAATTGAACAATCAGTAATAGGTGTTGGGACTCGTATTTCACTGAAGAATACAGCAAATTGTTGTGCATTTAATTTTTAAGTTACAGTAAACTGTAAATGTCGGTAAGTGTGTCGTGCTTAATTTTCATTCGCAAATTACAAGAAAACCGCTAAATTGCCTCAGCTATTTTATACACCATTCGATTCGGAATGAATTAGTCTATCGTTTCGTATATGGCGCATTGCTGAATATTAACACTTTGATTATAAGGATAAAGTTCGAGCATTTTGGCGCTGTTCAAAAACATCACTTAGTAGTTCGGCTATCGTCGAATAGATGACGACGAGGCGTGGAAATGCGAAAGAAAAAGGTTTAAAAGCTTTTAAATAGTAATTCTGAGGGATGATTTTGATAATTTGAACGTTAAATCACCTTAAAACTTGTAACCCTTTACTATTTTCAAATAAACGTGCCGTAAAAATCCCGGAATAATAAGTCATGTCGTCGAAATTCGACATTCATTTTAATGATTTAGACGGTAATTTATGGAGGGATTAAAGGTTTAATAATAAACAATGAAGTATGAATTTAAGAAGAATTATCCAATTTAGTAGAAAAGGGATACAATATGAAGATCAGGTGACAATAAACAATGAAGTATGAATTAAAGAAGAATTATCCAATTTAGTAGAAAAGGGATACAATATGAAGATCAGGTGACAATATGGATCGTCATGACATGTTGGAGTATAAACGAATAGGTTTGAACAAATTAGAAACAACCTTACTTGTTGCAGAAAGCATTAGATAAATACAATATTGTATTTGAATAGGTTTGAGTCCACGAAAACACAGCAGAGAAACAAGAACCTTCGATTTTGAAATTAACAATATTGTTTTAGTAAGGTTCGCTCCTGAATTTTTGAACTTGAGGCAAAGAGAGGGATGTAACGTAGCGTGTCCACTACTTACTTTGAGAGAGGAAACAAGTATTGAAACACAATTTTACACAATTATTTCGTCCGTTGCCACATTCACAAACTACCACTGGATTTTTGACTTTTTTTTTAATTACACTGTCCAGAGAAATGAATCTTTGTAATTAGCACTGTTAAAGAATGACGGGGTAACTTTGATATGGCATTTAACACTCGTTTCGGTTGGCGGGTCACAATGTCTTTAGCCGATTGAAATTATCTTAAAAAATACAAGCACTTTGAATTTCTGAACTTAAACCCTTTAGTATATTTCGTATTTTTAAGGTTTATAACCTCAAGAAATTTTAGTGTAGTTTTAGAATTAATTAGGTAGAACTATATACTGTATAAATAGATACTTACGGTATCTTGTAATTCAACTTGATCTGCTGGTTTAGCCAATTGTTTAGACTTCTTCCACTCTTCGAGGTCATCATCGAGTTGGACACTTCCTCTTCGTTTCTAAAAGAATGCAAAGAAATATTAGCGCCTCGCAATTACCTCCACGTCTCACTGAACCTTCGGTGTCGAACTTTTCGGTGGCATTAAAAAAAACTGCTAAAAATTGTCTATTCTACACAAATCAGACCTGACATCCTCTGACAGAACGTATAAAAATTACGGTCGTCGTGGTTACAGGACATCGACCAAATTCGCACGTCTAAGTGTGGATGACAGGAAAGTGCGTCTACACACATCTCTGGTGCGTGACCCCCATTGCGTCTACAAGAACTAAAAGTGCTGATTAGGTTCTACGCTCACATTTACCAATCCCCTTATCACCTTGACGTTGAATTTGAGCTTTGCGTTGAGGACGGCATTTTGCATCCTGGCGATGCGGCGGTCCGTCGGGAAATGGAAAAGTTTTGAGCTGTTTGGAGGGAAAACCGGCGGCGGTGCAGACCGTGTGCGCGTATCGATTTCCCCCCTGCGCCAAAATGGCCGGGGCCATCTATCCGTGGCACAAACCGAGTGGCGCTATTTTTATAACAGACGCGATGGGATCACCTCCGAAAGGGATGGGGAGCTTTTAGACGTCACCCTGTTTCAAAATAATAAACCCAAAAACAGATTGATTGGGAGTAATGGAAGATAGTGGCATTGATAGTGGAGATCATAACGGGGATCATGTGCCGAAGCCGGCACAGAACAACGAGCGACGTTTTCCGGTGAGTCACATGTTTTCCTCTACATTCAAAACAATAATTTACACGCATCATCCAATTATGCATAATTCGATTATATCGCATAAGGATAATGCTCTTTCACCTCACCTAATCCGGAGGCGATAACCTTTCCGCATTAAAATGTCAGGAGGCGAAATAAGGAACAATACGCGAGGGCGAACAATTAATTTAGAGGCGTTAAGTTCCGACTAGGGGAATAGTGATAGATTAAGGGTTATGAGAGGAACAAAGGATACGTTTTATTCCCTCGTGGACAAAGCCATAAAATTAGATTGCGTTAGTGTTTTCACATGTGGTTTATGACTGCAGCTTTATTTAACAAGATTGGATTATATTGTGTTTTTAAAGTTTATTTAAACTTTATTATTCAATAAAACAGAATTTAAGAATACTTTATACAAGGTGTTGACATAATTTACCTAGATAATGTAAAGAAATAATAATTCTCATCATTCATTTATTTCCTTCTTCTGTTTTACTTATCTTGGCGGCAGAGAACTGTTCCTACATTACTATCAAGTGTTTCTTAAAACTTTAATACACGAATCGACCCAATATGTGCTACGCATTAAATTTTCATATGCCTTTAGATATGATCAAATTTGATTGTTGAATTATTACTGGAGAAAAATTCCTTGGTGCATTCAATTTCTGTGAATTGTTTACTTTTACGTTTAGAAAATTTTTAGCGCCCTCAAATAATCTATACAATTTCAATAAATAAGTTGGGTGTAAATATTTATTCTCCCAAATACTGAAAACTGCAACATTCATAAGCTGACAATCTTAACATGGTGAGTATAGTCTGAGGTTTAGGTGTCCTAACGTTGTCTGCTGCTGCAGGAGAATACACCGTATCAATATAAAAATCTAACTGATGCATATTCATTGGTGAATAATTTTTAGTTGATTATCGAATAATTCTTTATAATAGATTGCAACATTTCCGTTTAAACAGTTAAACTTTCCGTTTTTAATACATACATACGAATTAACATATCGAAGAGGATGATTGTGATCTTAACTAAGCTGTATATAAAAAATCACCCTTTTAACCGTAAGTAATTGATTATTACAAATAGATATGTACAGGGTGACATTGAAAAAAGTACAATGTATAGCACTATGCGATTGAAGAGCTTAAATTTATAAACACTTTAAATATAAATTGATCCAAATCTTAATATTTTGTTATTTGTATTAATTGATTATAAATATAGCAATAAAAACATGTTTATCGATTTTTTTTTAAACTAATGAGATTTCGAAGAGAAAATTACTTTTTATAAGAAATTTGGCATTTTCTACAATTTTGTGTATATAGGGTGCCCATTTTTAGAGCTCAAGCATCGGGATCTCGGTTATTTGAAAAGATACAAGGTCGGTTAAATTAGGGCAAAGTTGCCCAATCCGGAGGTAACATAATGCCGTTTTGAAACATAAAATATTCCGAGAGTTTGTTAAACTAAAACAAAGTTGCGCATTGTAAAGCTAAACATATATTTTTTAAATAAATTAAAAATATTCCGACTACTTCCAGAGATATTCAATAAAAACCGAAAAAGTAAATTTTGGTTATTACTTTTTACGACTTTATTACTGGTTATTTTGAAAAACCAAGAGCACTTTCTTATGATACTTTTACAAGCTCGACCAGAAAATAATTTTATATTTCAAATACAACATTTAGTTGTTTAGTTACCCACATCAACTTTATTTTTTAAATACGGACCTGGATTTTTAGTTAGTTTTTGAGTAGCTTTTCACCTCTCAAAACTAATGATGTGCCACACTTGTTAAGAAATTGTTTTCAACAGTAATTGCACAAGTGCATTGGAAATTATCGGTAACAAGTTTGCGCGATTTCGACAAACGAAGTCGTATTGTTTGGCAACAGTCCCGAGCCCGGAAGGGCGAGGGGCTGTTGCCTAAAACAATGCGACTGAGTTTGTCGAAAGAGTGCAAACTTGCGATAATTTACAATGCACGAGAGCAATTTATCAGACTATATCCCAACAAAAATATTACAACAAAATAGAATGACATTTACTGTCATCGCGGGCGTGTCGTGCCGGTTTGAATATTACATTTTTAAATGGATCAAACAAAATTTAAAAATCAGAAACGTACTTCTCTTGCACTAACTTAGCACTGGTATTCCATATGGAGTTTACATTTTCTTTACAGTACGTACCGTTCGCGTTTCGCACGTTATGTGCCCCGTTTTCCAATATTGTAGAAATGACTTCCCGAGTACAGGTCATGTTAGTGACTCCGCCCAAACTTTTTGGTTGGGCCTCTTTCCCTTTTTCTTGAATTACTTCAAGAGAAACACTTCCAATGCGGAGTTTTCACTAATTTTAATAGCGTTCTACCCGCAAACTGACGTTTGACATTGAACATTGTTTTTCTTGAAACCAATCATGTGCCGAAACATAATGCGAGTAGAGAACTAATCACAAAGCCGCATTCGAACTCTACATGATATGTTTCCTGAAAATAGAAGTTATATAGAATCTGATTGGTTCTAATTCATTTGAATTTCGGCATGCTACGTTTGGCGGGATATAGTCAGTAGCAGTTATTTGAAGATTTTCAAAAATTGAAGAATTGGTATTGAAACATGTGCTTGAAAGTGTGCCTTAACTTTGACAACAGATAAGTGGTTCTTAGCTTTGAAATTATCTAAATTAGATTCAATGCCCTTTTAAAAGTGTGCGATATAATGTTCACCACTTATATCATTTATACACAAAAAATACAGCGGAAATGCATTTTCACAAAATCAAAATAAAATCGTAAAAAAAGTATTCAAGTCAACGGCAATCTTTTTGAACATCATGAAAACTCGACTTTGTTAGAAAATTAATAGAAAAATTTTTTTTTTCAAGTCCATTTTATAAATAACGTTAAGTTGTTTTTTTATTAAAATCACGAATCCGCACCGAATTTAAAAAAGCAGCATTTTTTGATCTCCAAACAATTACAAATCAATGAAACCAATATGGGTTATAGATCTTAACGAGACCTTTATTTTTTTACAATATTTGCCATAAAAGATATGAGAATGGGATTTAAATTTTTTATGTTGAAATTTGAAAAAACAAAACAATCAGAAAAGTAATATTATTTTTTTGAAGAGCCTTAAAAATAATCTTTCTTACTGTCCAGGCACACTTTGTTATGTTTCAAAGTCAACTCTTCAAATTTGAATAAACATTTAAATAACTCCTATAGCAAACAATTTAGTGACAAGTGTAACACATCATTAGTTTTGGGAGGTGAAACGTTATTCAAAAATTAAATTAAAAATCCAGGTCCAAAAGTTGATATAGATATCTAAATAATGAAACGTCTTATTTGAAGAATAAAAAAAAGAGCTTACAAAAGTGTAAAAATTAATAAAGTCGTAAAAAAATAAAAACAAAAATTGACTTTTTCGGTTTTCATCCAATATCTCCGGAAATAGTCGGAATATTTTAAATTTATTTTCAACAATTTATTCAGTATTAAAATACGCAACTTTGCTTTAACCAATCTCTTATAGTTACCGAGATAGCAATGCTAATGCATTGGATTCGTAACACCCTGTATAAATTTGATGTAACCTATTAGCATTTCATAATATACCGGGTGTTTCAGACCACCCGTACACCCCGAATATTGACATACAAAAAAATACGTCTAATTTTTTTTGAGCTCTATCATGTGGTGTGAAATTTAAACCACCACCCCTCCCCCCTGGGGCGGGGTGGGGGTAACTTTGAAATATTAAATAGGTACCCCTATTTTTTATTGGAGATTTGGCTTCTACTCTAAAATATATTTTGTATCGGTCTTTAAACTTGCTTGGGATCAAACTCAACACAGCTTCATCAGCTTCCACTAATATTTCGAAGGGAATTTGCTCAACGTTTACTTCCATTCCGAAATTATGAAAAGTTTTGTTTGCAATAATTTTTGTTTTTTTCTTAGCAACAAATAACCTAAGTGACGAGCGGTGAATTTAAATCACCGTCGTATTTTTTTCATCGTTTTTAACCATTTTTAATTAAATTTTATAGGGTTTCTGCAGTTGTGCGTAAAACGTTGTACATTCCTCGGGCCGGAGGAAGATTACACCCTTCGCCTCATAAAGGCCCTCCTCCGTCGGGCCTCAAACTTCGGCTGCGGGCGTAATCTTATACCTCCGGCCCTCTATATGTAAATAACTATTACAGAAATTGTAATTTTTTTATTTCAAACAATAATTCACTACAAAATGCGCCCCAACGAAACTACTCAATAAACATTGCAAGAAATATCAAAACTTCGACAGTAGTTGAATCCTGTAAACATTAAAAATGTTACATTAGGTACATAAACGTCAGTTTTGCAAAACAAAAAAATAATACTTCAAAATTATCTATGTTTACAAATAAATACAAAATAATTAAAGTATGAATTCAGGTTACATTAAAATAAGTAATTGAATGAATATGCTTCTAATTTATATATTAATTAAAGAAATGTTGTACAAATGTCATGAAACCATGTTTTTCAGACAATCGGGTAACTGGTTAGAAAGTTTAATTGACGAGTAGAAAACGAAAGGGTTGAAACAATTGAGCATTTCTTTGGAAACAGTAAATGTGCTAATAGAGCCGCCAGAAGTTCAACCAGAAACATGCGCAAAAGCTTGTGAATCGAAAATCTTCAAGCTAATAAAATTTTTTCGAATTTTGGTCCTCTTGGACAAAGTATATTATTTAGAGGCCTATTAGCTTCTTTTATAATTTGCATTTAAAAATAAATGGGAGCCTACAAATATAGTGAAGCAAAATTCGTGAAATTTCGACCATTTTCAAACCGTCATAACTCGGCGTATTTTCAATCGATTTTGATGAATCTTTGAGGGCAAATCGTCGTAGGAATTTAGTTCTTTGAGTCCTGCATAGGGAATTATTAAAATTTTAATGCCTTTATGGTGGATTGAGTCGACAACATTTTTCTAGCTCCGTAGACATCGTCAAAGTTGGACAAGATTTCCTCAAAAAACATTGTTTTTTCACAGGGGCGCTAGAGGGCGGAAGGGGTTACGCTTAAGTTCGCATGCATGACTTTAAAGAAGAAAGTTTTTCGCTCTCAAAGATTCATCACAATTAACTGAAAATACACCGAGTTATGGCGGTTTGAAAATGGTCGAAAATTCACGAATTTCAAGTCTTTCATTCTTTTTTTCCACCAGTGTATATAAAAGTTATGGGTTTCACATTTTTTTTTTTATCAGCTCGGCACTAATTTTAGCCAATTCGCTGCACAACAAAAAATCTTGCAGATCGCATTTTAAGAAACGCTGTTCAAAATAATATTGGAATTTGAGCTCCCTTTTCGATCGTTTAAACAACAACGGGTAAAGTCTCATATTAGGTTGATTTATCTGTTTATCGAACATTAAAAATAAAAATAAAATGTGGGATTTGGATTATAATTTATATAAAATTTGATAGTTACATTATAATGATGAAAATGATAAGTAAAACTTCAAATTTTAATAATGTTTACCGCCAGTTAACTCAAAAACTAGTGAGATTTCGAAAACAAAATTATTCAGAAGTTGTTCATTTCGGCATTCTCTACAATTATTATTAATTTGAATTTGATGTAACCATTATCATTTTATTATTATAGACCAAAATACTTAAACTTTATCGAAAATCTAAGATTCTATGAAATACATTTATTAACGAAACATTTACATTAGTTTTTGAGAATTTTTCAAAAGTAGTCGAAATCATCTTCGAGAGAATTGCAATTTCGAATTCGATAAAAAACTCGATCAAAAGATTAGAAAAATATCAGAAATAAATATAATATACTATCAAACTGGAAGAGGATACATGATGGGTAATTTAACATTTTTTATAACAAGCTTAAAATATCAAAAAAGTTGTTATTGCAGCACATTTTGATTGAATTCCACAATTTACACTACAAAGATAATACGATTTTAGGACATTATTAACTATCACTTCATTAGTTGGAGTTTTATGTAAGTGAGATCTTGTACTTATTACATTTGTACAAATTATTACAAACTTGATTGTTCCGTATAGCAACTCTAGACCCTAAAGGTTTGCTTTGCCGTTACAGTGCGGTACTGTTTACAAACGTTAAATAATTAACGATCGATAAAAGATAACTATCAGTATTTACATTTCCCGATACAATCGTTATATTATAATATTCAATTACATAGAGTGCCCGAATACCATTTCAAGAATATAGTCGGGCCGCTGAGAGCTGCCTGTGACTCATCGCTTAAAATCGCATGAATCAAGATTTAAGTAAACGTATGTCCGTAAGAAAATTTGGTGCCGCGCTGATTTTCATTGGCGGGATATTTCAAAATTCTCGCGCACCACCTTATATATTTTCAGACCGGTTTATCATTTGGCGGTTTGCGTTCAAAATAATTAAACACGTTAATCAACATACGCTGAGACTGACTTTTTAGCGATTTATTTCTGAGAATGATAAATTAATTAAGTATTAATTCGATCGAAACGATATCTAAAGCGCAATACAAATAAACTTTTTACGGTTGTTACTTGACGTAGCGCTCGCGTGTTTTGTGTGTTTATATGAAGCGTGCCAATGCGATGCAAGTGTCATAGGTGAGCTTAGACCTACGTTTACGCTGCCCTATTCTTTAACACGCAGACACACGTTTTGTCTTTTATTTCATACTGTTTCGTACATGATAGAAAAAGATAGATATAAAATGCAAAGCAATTCTTAGTACGAAAATGCATGAGTCACCGTCATATCTCAACGGATGAACTATAACTAAGGGTTTGTTTTAGTTAAAATATCTGATCTTAAATCAGTTAAATAGTGTGCAAAATCTGCTGATTGTAAATGTAGTGGGGTCCGTCAGGGTTCAAACCTAGGAACCTTGCTGTTTCTTCTTTATTTTAATTCAATTTATGATAACTTAGAATGTGAAGTCTTAATGTACGCAGATGATTTAAAAGTTTATAATGTTATACGATCTGATGCTGATTGCTTGAAGTTACAAAAGGATCTCAGTAATATTTGCTAATGGTGTAGTAGCAACGGATTGCCGATAAACATTGCTAAATGTAATGTACTCTCATTTACCAGGAAAGTAAGCACAATTTTATACAATTATACAATTGGAAATGTGCCCATTAATCGATGCATAGAAGTGAAAGATAGTATATTTACAGGGCTTTTATTTTAACACTGAGCATACTATTAGTAACGCCTAAGTTTAATCGTAAAAAGTCCAAAAAATACCCATTAGAAGTTTATTGAAGTATTGGAATAAGTGTTTGCGCTGCATGTTTTAAGTACACAAAACCACAAATTTGTGCCAAGAATGGATGGTGAGGGTGTTTTGGTAGCCGAAAGCAATCGGGGCAGCACACAAAGAAAAAGTGAAAAATAGCAAGTCAGTTGATTTTTAGTTTTGAGGTTACCATTTATGAATATTTTTATTTTCCGGTTTACTCAGATATCAACCTCAAGATTTGGACTTAACAAGATAGCGCATTCCTTGCAAGCATCCAAAAAATAATGCCCACCATTTTGATTGTTCGCATATTGACCGAAAAGTCTTACTTCTGGCAAAGAAAATTGTTTTCAAAGACAATAACAAAATGAATCAAAACTCACGGTTAAATACTGTAATAAGTGTTGCGTTGCCAAGAAGACATAGCGGGCGAGAAAATGTCAAGACTCATAAGCCACACAGCATTCAAAATATCTACAAAATTCGCCGTAAAACCCAAAAGTTTACAGTGTGCAAAACTTTTTTTTCCAAATTATTTGAAGTCAGTCATCGAAGAATTTTGTGGGTTGCGAAACATATTCAACAAGGCTACGAAATGTGTGAATCTCGAGGGGGGTCGCAATGGGGAGATAAACTGTTATCAAAACGCGAAAGCGTTAGGAGTTTCATTGCTCGTTTCAAGGCGCGAGAAAGTCTTTATGGTAGAGGAAGATCACAACGTCTTTACTTACCCGCGGATTTCTAAAATGTTAAAGATGTATAACGACAGTGTTGCTGAAGATCTTCAAGCTAATTACGCCATCTTTCACAAGATATTTTCAACGCAGTTTAACCTGGGATTTGGAAGTCCTGCCACCGATATTTGCAGCTATTGTGAGAGGCTTAAGAATCAAATCAAACTTGCAACAAGAGGAATCCACAGCTGAGCCTAAGAGACTTTTGAAAGTTCATCAAACGAGAGCCAAACAATTTCATTTAATTATGAAAGAAGAATCTGAAGAGACACTTTCATTGTGTTTTGACCTCCACTTACCAAAACTTCCAATACAAGAAGCGTACTATTCACTCCAGATTGCTTTCTATGCGTTTTGTATTGTTGATATCTCTTCAAGAAACCCACATTTTTACACCTGGACGGAAAATCTGTCCGGAAGGGGATCAAACGAAATTGAATCTGCACTTGTGCATTTTTTGCGCAACTGCGCTTTTACCGATGACAATACCCCGCGAAAGTTAAGACTCTTCTGCGACGGTTGCGGGGGCCAAAATAAAAATGCCCACTTAATGCATCTGCTGCTGTGGTGGTTACGTAACGAGTCTCCAAAAGATCTTCTTGAAATTGAAGTCGTTTTTCCGGTACGTGGCCATTCATATCTGCCGGCCGATAGGGTATTTGGTAGGGTAGAAAAAGAGCTAAAGAAACATTCTGCTATAATACTACCTGAAGATAATGAAAACTTTTATAAACAGTTTGGTACTATTCACTCATTGCAAAATGATGAATGGGAAGTTTACAATCTGAAAGCTTTGGGAAATGAGCTGAAGAAAGGTGATGGAATATCATGTCAGAAACGATTTTTTTTTTACAAAACTTACGCCAATAGACAAGCGATTGTAAAATGAAAACTGAAATGAATTACCGCATGAATGATGATAGCAAGGTACCTGCGTCTCTTCTTAAATGAGGAAAGAACTTGACCCATGTTTCGTTGTCAAAAGTTCAAGACGTTCGAGGTATCACTCAAGATAAAAGACGGGCAGTTAATAAATTGCTCAAGCAACGATTTGGAGAGAATTGGTACCTTCAAGACGACCTCGACTGGTACTTCGATATTTTACGAAGTTGCATAATCGACCGACCAGAGGAGTGCAGCGATACCGAAGAATGTAATTGTTTGCGAAAAGAAACATAATTACATATTTAAAGATACTTTTTAAAATGTGTGCAACATCTACCGAAGTTTATTCCTTAAGAAAGTCTATTTTTGTTCTTTTTTCAATTGTTTATTAAGTTTTCTGTATTGTTAGAAAGGAATAAAGCATTTTTTAAAGCAAACCTTAAACACATTGTGCGCCTTTTGTTTTGAAAATGAAACATGTCCATTGCATATATATTTTTTTGAAGCAGTTAAATTGTGTTAGATTTATTAAATACTCATTTTTTCATTGCTGTACACAACTTTATAACCAGTAAAATTTTCAGCGGATAGAGTTGCTTTCCTTACCACAACATTTTCTTAAATATCTCACATTAAGTAATAATGGAAATGTTGCGAATTAAAAAAAAGCTCCTCATCTATCAGTGACACAACTTAACGTATTACGAATAAAGTTAACTTAATTAAATTAAATACGGTTTCACAGAATTCCGTTCATTTGCCTTTGTCTTCATTTGATAATGTTGTATTTAAATTCTTTTAATGTCTCATAAAAGGAAGCTGATTTGAAATTGTGCTGCAATAACTCTTAAATATGATATAACATAAAATGTTATGTTCAAAGTTTCATATCAATTGCTCCATTACTTCTTGAGATACAGACACAGACACACAGACACCTCGTGTTTTGAGGTGCTACCGCTATTTTGATTATTAATAAATATAACAAATATTTCAAATAGGATGCCACAAAAAATGTAACATCGTCAAAATGCAAATGTAACGGATACCGTGACATTTATTTAGATTTCTAGTATATAAATACATAAATAGATTCGGGTATTTGCCTATAAATCCTAGAAACTATCGCCATTTATCGCAGTGTAACGGCGATATTTTAAGTACAAGAAAACCATGCACTGACAAGTCTGAAAGAGAAGCTGCCCCGAGTCACGACACAGAGAACTACACATACAGGTCACTAGAATCGATTTTATCAAGTTATATTTTTATATAAACTGGAAAAATGTCAATATCACCAAATGCTAGGGATGAGTGGCGTGAGCCCGGCGCACCCACCATTCCATACTTTCCCCAAATGTGATACGTTTTACATAAAAGCGTGGATTTTATGACTTCCTACACGTAAAATGTCAACACGTGTATGGTTTTAGTTTTTTTTTTGTATGATAAATTTAGAGGCATTACATGTATGCATAGTTGGTATCTTTCATAAAAGTATAAAATTATCATCATTATGCTATTAGTGGTTTGGTTAATAATTCTTCATTTCCAGTGTCTTAAATTGTCTACGTGGAATTTATTGCAGTGCAATGGATAAAGGCAGTAAAGTAAGTATTTAAAAAACAAAGGGGTAAAGGTTTTCGGTTATCATTTGAACTAAACTCTGACCACTTTAAAATTTATTCCATTTCCAAGTTGAAATGATACTGTGTTACCGGCGCTCTATCGTGACCGCCGTTCTTTGCTAAATCAGCTAATTTACGCTACATCATAACTCGCGCGATAGTAGTAATATTATAATTCTTTCATTAAACAATCGGAACAACGAGCCCTTATCTTTTTTCTACATTTCTCCGCGAAACTCATTTGCATATTTTATTACACATTGTAAATTCGCCGCTTCATCAATTCTTTCCAAATGCGTTAAGTTTGTAGAAACATGGATTATTCTATTCTATTCTATTCATAGTACCTCATCTGGCATCATAAAATGTGTAAACTGTTGTAAAACAGATTGTAGAACTTTCCAGGATTAAGCAAACGTTCCGTTCACAAAAGGGCACCCGCTTTGAGCGAACAATAGATCAGGTACATCGGTACCAATTATGTTAATCCTGGAAAGTTCGAAAACTCATAAAGATTTATTTTCTCTTCCCGTATGTTTTTTTGTTAAATTGTTATTTTTCAAATTGTTGATGTTTTTTTTTTCTTCTCATCACACATGGCCACATGAGGAACATGTATTGTCAAGCAATACAACGCCATTGAACAATCAGTTCACATTTCATTTTTTTATTTATTTTTTTGTATATTGTGTAAATTAGGACGTCACGGTTCCCGCACAACATAGGGACAATTAACAATTATCAATAACACAAGACAACAAATTATTTATCATGGACAAATGAATTCAACAGCCTAAACAGGTGCCCCTAGTGCCCTCGCGGTGCAGAACCGTGAAACACAGTTTCACGGGGACCAATCAGGGACCTCGTTGGCAACGCGACAACCCCAGGTACTGAGGGTAGGGGATTGTTTATTTAAACTGTGGCACCCCAAAACAAAAGAGAGTGAACAGTCTACAGTCGAGAGTTAACAGTCTACAGTCGAGATTCAACAGTGAACAGTCTACAGTCGAGATTCAACAGTTAAAGTCGCAAAAGTCTACAGTGAACGTCGAACAGATGCAATTCAACAGTCGAGTGTGTTTAAACAATCAACCTTCACCACGAGTTTTGGCCACGCACCGTGCAACCAATCACCACGTCCCCATCGTGCGGTAACCGTGACAAACCCCAAGTAGGTTAATTATTCTTTTTTTGTTGTACTTATTTTATGTAGGATTTTCTTTTATTGTTACTTTTTTTTTTTTGTTAATTTAATCTATTTGTTTTTTTTTGTATATTAAAACTGGACGAGGAAAGCATCCTCACCATTGAAAGTAACATCTTTTTTTTATTTTTTTATTTTGTTATGCGGTTTTAAGACAACCCAAGGTGAACGTCGTGGGCTGAGCTAGCTGATAGTTACGCGTGGGTATCAGGTTAATTCCGTAAGAATTTTCACCAAATTTTTACAATTGGTTTCCAAAACCATATCAATTACCGCCCAACCGTAACAACTGTACCTTTAAAAAGATAAAAAAATGACAGTAAACGACGATTTTATTAAATTAACGTTTGTTACTGCCTTTCTCCATTTCACGGCAGTATACACGATATTTGGTAGTAAACTTAATACTTGGCAATAAGCATCGTCGGCATTAAACGTAGTAATACGTTTCAATAACGCGGTAATAATTATCGATTTTCTAATTTTAATTTAGAACTGAGGCCAAATCGAACGTTAGCAATTAGAACGTTCGCTTGGATTATATAAGACTTCAATTTTCCACGGACTGACGTCTAAACACGAATTACCCTAAAAGCAATTAATCACGAAATACCAATTTTGATTTTTCATCCACGGCAAAGTCAATTTATTTCTGTAATGACAAAGAAAATATTAAATGGGTTAAGGTAGACAGATTTTATTGTACATTTTGATTGAGTTTTCATTAATTTTAAAGTTATAAAAGAAATGTTTCCGTAATAGACATAAAACATTTAATTATTGCCGATACAGTTTTGAAAGAAAAAAAATACCTAGTTTGCTAGGTTTATAAACGGTGAATTGAAAGTTATTGTTATTATTTATAAACCCAGTTTGATAGGTATTTTTAGAAAGGACTTTAAATTTTTACCAAAATATACTGGGTGTTGATTTTTCTCATTTAACGAAGGTCTTCTTACTTCATTAAAATTGCATTTACTACTTAAACAAACATAATCATCCAAAAATATAACATTTCTATTGTTAAAAAACTCTTATAATTTTAAAATATCAACTTATTATTTTTCAGTAATTGTTCAAATATTGCTTGTTTTTGCCCCTAAATCAGAATAACTCAGAAACATTAAATTTAGCCCAATAAAAGTTATTGTCAGTTTAATAAGTATTAAAAACTCGGCATAATAATGCAAAAATATACCTAGTGTTCCATTAAAAAAAAGTTTGTGTTGGTTCAACGTTTTGTGGCACCCTGTAAACATAAAAATATTTGCTATTATAAAGTCGATAATTATCTACAACTTTTATATAAATCATATTTTTCTATTTTAAATATTTAAGGCCAAAAAGTTACTTTAACGCTTCAATGAGACACCCGGTATGTGAATTATATCTAAATTATTTTTAATAATAAATAGTAAACACCACAAGGATCCAATATACTGTATTATTGCAGAAATGAACTGCAAAATGGTGTGTCTATTTTTACGCCTGCATAATGAAATTTTCATCAGAAATATTTACGACGTTTGCCGTGTTCATTTTCATTTTTAATATTTGGTTCAGTGTGCTGCCATTATTTACAGTAAAGCACTTTTATTGCTACATTTTTGTGTAACCGGCGCAGCCATTTTTACATTTGAATAATTTATGAATTACAGCATGGAGCGGGAACACGGATTATTTACCCCACGTGCGATTAATCTAATATTTAAATTGTTCAACATGTCTTGTGTGTGCGAGGGTGGTAAAACATGTACGTTGTGCGCAAACAGGAAGCTCACGAGGGAAACATAATGGTACGTGAGAATAATGATGGAGCTGTCTTATGGCATATCAATATTTTAATAATATAGGCACAGTTTAATTAGAACCAGTGTAAATATAGTTTATGAGAGTAAGAAAATTAAGGTTTTACAATATACAGAGTGTGTTTCTTAAAGTTTTATAGGGTTATCTTGAGAACAGCTTTGTTGTGGATTCTCTCAATATGCTTTAATTAGACACAGCCAGACAATTCGTAACGTCAGTTTTTTTATTTGACAGACAGGAATAACAAATTAACAATAGAAGGGGGATGTTCAAGGTTGAATGTTTGATAAGTGTTCCAATTGAAATGAAAAACTATAATAGTTTACTTCAACACTTCCCCTAAAATGTTATAGTTTTACAACATCCCTATCAAGGATCGAAGACGAACAAATGTAACACGCGAAACAGGCTTCGTCAGGATGTCCGCTACTTGCTCTACACTTGGAACATGCTGAATCTCCAAGCGCCGTCCTCGAACTTGCTCTCGGATGTAGTGATATTTCACGTCGATATGCTTCGACCGTTTGTGGAACTCCGGATTCTTCGCTAATTTAATGGCACTTGCGTTGTCTACAAGAAGAACCGGAGTGCCATCTAGTGGAGAAATCTCCTCGAAGAGTCGAGTTAACCAAACGGCTTCTCGTGCCCCTTCACACGCTGCAATATACTTCGACTCCGTAGTTGACAGCGTCACGCATTGTTGTGGCCTGCTACCCCAGGTGGTAGCTGCTCCGCAGTACTTTACAATCATACCGCTGACGGAACGGCGAGTCCCACGGTCACTCGCATAATCGGCGTCGGTGTAGTCGGTGTAGCCTCGTCGCGTCGTCATCTGCCTTGTATTTGATGCTCGTTTTCGTAGAACCCTCAATGTATTTCAGAATCCTTTTTACCAGTTCCCAGTGTCGCTCTTCCGGTCTTTCGAGAAACTGAGATGCATAGCTGACCGTAAATGCAATGTCAGGTCTCGTAGCGACAGCCAAATACATTAGGCAGCCCACTGTTTCGCGATATGGAGCGTTTGTCAAACCGCAGTTCGATGATCCATCTGTTTGTAGATACTGCTCCATCGGTGTTGCCACTGGGTTTGCGTCTGACATCTTGAACCGTCGAAGTATATCCTCAGCATACCTCTTCTGGCTAATGGCAATCGAACCATCTTCGTGGCAATTTATGAGGATATTCAGGAAGTACCCAACTGGTTCAACAGTGATCTTGAACTTGTTTTCCAGTTGATGGAGAAACGTTTCGGCATCTTGTTTTTGGGTTGCCGCCACCAGTCCGTCGTCAACGTAGAGGACTACCATCAACTTCTCGTTGCCATTCTGTCGGTAGAACAGGCACGGATCTGCCTTGCTCTCTGTCAGTCCGAAACTAACTAGAACGTCTTTGAAACACTCGTTCCAGCATCTCGGCGACTGTTTCAAGCCATAAAGACTTTTCAAGAGCTTGCAAACTTTGCCTGTCCCATGCTGAAATCCTTCTGGCTGCTCCATATATACCTCTTCTCGTAGAATGCCGTTTAAAAATGCCGTCTTCACATCAAACTGCGACAAGTGCAGATGAAGCTTCGCCGACACGCTCAGAAAAGACCGAATGGTGTCAAATCGAGCGACTGGACTATACGTCTCGTTGTAATCAACGCCTTGCTTCTGGCTGAAGCCACGGACGACCAATCGCGCGTTATAACGAACAACGTTCCCATCACCATCACGCTTGATTCGGTAAACCCAGCGATTTGTTACCGGTTTACGACCAGCTGGCAGCTGCACCAATTTCCACGTTTCGTTTTCATCCAGTGAAGTCATCTCTTCGAGTATAGTCTTCCAATGGTGTTTTTCCGCAGATTGGGTTGCTTCAGCGAAACTTCTCGGTTCATCCATTTCAGCCAACAGCATCTCCGACAGTCGCTCTGTTTTCTTAAGAGTTTGTCTGTCTCGCAACAGTCTGCAGCTCGGTGGTGGGAATGGTTTCTTCACCACTTCCTGCATTACTTATTAAAGTGCTGTCAGCATCTTCAAACTCTTCACCATCAGCTTCGCTTACAGGACCATTAACCATCGTCAATCGTGATCCGTCGTCAGCCTTAATCAGATGCAGTATCGTCGATCTTCCAATCTTTTCAGGATCAAATACTACATCTCTGCTACGAATCACCCGATGTTCTGACTCGATCCATACCCGAACACCATCAATGCCATCCGAATACCCGACAAAGATGCCTTCTTTCCCTTTCACGTCCCACTTCTTTGAGAATCAAAATATAGCACTTGGAACCGAAGATGTGGAATTTGTCCAAATGCGCGGTCTTCCCCGTAAACACCTAATAGGGTGTCTTCCCGTCTACACGACTCGAGCCAGTGCGATTCAGGACATACACCGCAGTATTAACTGCTTCTGCCCACAATCCCTTCGACAGATTCTGCGCCAACAGCATAGTCCGAGCCAGTTCCACTTGATCCGCTTAGCACACCCATTTTGCTCCGGGGTGTATGGATTGGTAATGACGAACTGCACCCCGTTCTCCTTCAGAAGCTCTCTGACCTCAGTGTTGTCGAACTCCTTGCCACCATCGCACTGGAACACCTTCGGTTGACGTCCGTGTTGTTTTCGACGATCTTGAGAACTTCTCTGATTTTCTCCACTGTCTCCGACTTGTGCTTAAGAAAGTATACTATGCGAATTTTTGAAAAATCGCAGGTGAAACAGACAAAATACTCACTTCCACCTGTTGACGTGGTCTCCATAGGTCCACACAAGTCGGCATGGATGACTTCCCCCGGCTGCGTTGCCCGTTGATGCCGCGACTTGAAGCTTTCTCGATGCTGCTTCCCCTTGACACACGCTTCGCAGAAATCTTCATCCAGTTCCACGTCGATTCCGCGTTGTTTCAGGAACTTCTGGATGCAACGTTTGTTCTGCTGGCCAAGACTTTCATGCCAACTCTGCAATGATTTCTTCGACATCAAATTCGCCTCAACGACTCAGGATTGTTCTGGTGCTTTCATTCGGATCATCATCTTGTCCAAAACAGCTGTCACGGAGAAAAGATTTCTTCGAGCATCTGAAACGTAAAGAACATCCTCCATCTTATACGGGGACCAGCTTCCGTTTACGCAGGACTCGAACTTGAGTGTGCCCTTCCCTAGAGCGTCGATCGTCGAGTTGTTGCCTATCAGAATTTTCATTGGTGTTTCGAAGTATGTGAAGGATGAGAACCAGTCGCCTCTGTTGGTCAGGTGATTAGTCGCTCCAGAGTCCATGATGCAGGAGTCACCTTCAATTTTCATGTTCATGACTTCCGTCACAAAGGCTTGCTCCACTGGATCCTTTTTCTCATGTTTCCTCTGCTTTCATCCTCCGTTCTTGTTCTGCTTGGAGTTCTGGCAGTTTCGTTTTATGTGACCCAGACCTCCGCATCCGTAGCATCTGAACTTCCCTTTAAACGCGTTGTTTCCAGGCTTGTCGGATTTCTTCGCCTTGTCTCGCATTCCAGTACTACCACCTGTGATACTAGCCTTTGATGCCCACGGGGATGAAGCCGAGATACGAATATCGGCAACACGAAAGTATGTGGGCCACCCCAGGACAGTGGGGCGAGGGGGAATTTCAAATTTGCCGCTTTTCCAAAGATGGTTCCCTCGATGTTGCCAGATTTATCAAAGATCTTATTATGGGGATTACCGTTTTTAATAAACTTTAAATTTCACTACAAAGTAATAATTTTAACAATTAAAATTATGTTTTAAACATAATTAGACTTATTATCGCTTATATTTGTCATAATAACTCATGAAAGTATAATATTACTGTTTATTAAATATAATCATGTGCATTGTATATTTTATACTTCGATGTATATGCGGCAACGCTTAATGAGTCTCACCATTTTTATCAACTAACCTCAATAGTGCTGTGAGTGCTAGCGATTCATGTTTGAAGGTAAGTTATTATATATTCTGTCTTATAAACTCGTCAATTGTATTTATTAGTAATGGAAACATCAAATGGCCGTATTAAATATTCTTGTAAATATCCAGAATGTCAAAATTCTTTCTTTTCCGATATAACTAATGTCGACTACAAAAATAAACATTTCTATAAATTTCCCAAAAATTAAGAATATCTTAAAACATGGAAAACCATTTGTGATATTGAACAGTCTTCATTGTTTAAATTTTCATTCATGTGAAGATCATTTTATTCATAAACATTTTGTTAATAATTTCCGCAAAAAATTGAATTGCAATGCTGTTCCGACACCAAGAAGTAAGACAATATAACTACACTAATTTACTTTTTAACTATTTTAATGTCATGAATCCTGGATACGAGCAAACAACTGACCTGTTACGACGCCTGAAAGAAATATCCTAAGAAGAACGAAGAGACCTGATGGAACTTTGCACCTGGACAAGACCCTAATACCCGATTGTTGTGATATGTTTATATTTGATAATTTTGTTAATAATAATGTATATAATTATTCTGTTAAATATATTTTTTCCATCTAGGCCGATTTTTATTTTTATTTTGTGAAATCCAATCTTTTTTCTTTTACCAAAACCAGTAACTTCTTCATTTATGTACTATCTAAAAGTATAATCAATTATGTGCTCAAAAAACATAATTGATTATATTTTTAGTGTTATTACATTGAAATATATCGTGAGACGAGTATAACATTTTTAAATTTTGGCGCGGAAATCGTAGTAATTTGCCACCCCGACACCAGGCGGCGCCATAAATCGTGTTTCCGAAATTTAACATGCAGGTTTCACTTCTAAAGGTATGTGTTCTGTGTTGATGCCATTAATGCCACCAACTCCTCTTGCTGACCCTTTCGCAGATTTCGTCGCCTCTCATCTGAAGTCAGCACTTCCACCAAGTTGATCAGCGTTTGTTGATCATTAGCTCTTGCCCACCAGGATTGTCGAAGACTCTCGTAGCTCTCGGGCAGAGTGTCCAAAAGCCTCACCATCAAGGATCCTTCATCCGGTTGCTGCATCCGAAGAACCAAGCCTTCGAAACGTGCGATATACGTTACCATGTCATCACCTGGAACTAGGCTGAAACCGAAAAACTCAGACTGGACCGCATGACTGGCTTGTTTCGTCTGCTGTTCGAATACCGCATGCAACTTTAGTCACATATCTCGTGCAGTTTCACAGGCAACCAGTAGAGCCATTACTTTTGACTCCACTGATTTAACGATGACTTAACAAGCGACTCAATCGGCCTTATCCCACGTCCTGAGAGAGACCTCATGCGCTGCCAACTCGTCCCGCGTAGCGTTTTCTCCAGGTGCATTCGGTTTTGTAAGCTCTCCGGCACACACTTCATAGGCTCCATCCGTTGCTCGCAACAAATTCCTGACAGCGAATTTCTAAATTGTCCAGTTTTCAGCGCCGAATAGCTTCTCGATTCCATGTAAATCCATTGCTTCCTCTGCGCAGTTGCCGGCCAAACCTGAACGCTTAACCACTGCTTCAGTGCAAAAATTCCACTCGAGAGGCGCCTGCAGTTTTGTCCGCAATATCTAAATTGCTCAAAGTGAACCACGCTCTGCTACCATGTTGTGGATTCTCTCAATATGCTTTAATTAGACACAGCCAGACAATTCGTAACGTCAGTTTTTTTTTTATTTGACAGACAGGAATAACAAGTTAACAAAAGAAGGGGGAAGTTCAAGGTTGAATGTTTAATAAGTGTTCCAATTGAAATGAAAAATTATAATAGTTTACTTCAACAAGCTTTAATTATTTTCATAAAATTTTCGGTAATAGGGATATATTTATTATGTTTTACTCTTTTTTCGCTTTTGAGGGGTGGGGAGTAACTTGAGAATTTTAAATAGGATAATGAATTACATGAAAAATTACGTATGTGATCAACTTTTTTCTTAAATTGCTCTCTTAGTTACGAATTTATGATTAACCAAAGTTTGATTGTGTTTAAAAAATAAATAAATTTTACCAATAATTCGGATTTAATATGCCTTTCCAATCAATTGAGGATTTCGACGTCGTTATTTTTCAGTTTATTGCTCAAAACATGGAAGCAAATTTTAATGTGCAAGTTGATATGTTATTAATTTTGGGGGAGTGCAGAAAAAAAACTTGAGAGAAGCTGAGACTAATGTGCATAGAAAAAGATAACCCGAAGTCTCACATGACATTTAAAAGGCTGGAAACCAGAAGTCGTACTACTGGCAGACTTAAGGGTACAGTCAACTTTGCAGGTCTAAAAAAAGGGGATTTTCGCTTTTTTTTTGAGACGACTAATAAAGTTTTTAACTTGAATGTTTTTCCCAGAAATTTAATAAGCCTTTAAGTACAAATTCTATTAAATAAATCAATTCTTACTTCAAGGCAGTTGTATAATCGTATCATTGTGTTTATGGGAGAGTTAAAATTGAAGTTTGAGTGACTTGTACTGCATCTGAAAGTGTTCCAACCGTGGTGTATAAAAGTTAATCAAATATAATAAATTGGGATCATCGATATAATAATTAACTATTTTATATAAAGTGATCAGATATAAATTATTCCTGCGGTTATTATATTCCTGTGACAGTAATTGTTGATACGTACTACCACTGCTATAACCTGGATAAATTCCCATTTCCTTAAAATAAAGAAATTTTAAAAATCGCTTTTGCACTTTCTGTAGTTCTCGACTGTGTATAATATATGCAGGTGACCATAAAATACAACCATATTCTAATTTACTTCTGACTAATGAGAGAAATATAACGGTTTTAAACATTTGGTATTGATAAATGATTTGCATGTTCTTATGATAAAACTCAGCATCTTTAAACTATCAATTTATTTGCGGAATAAATGTCAATTCATTATCAAAAATTATTCCCAGATCTTTCAGGTTAGTGCAGCATTCTAAGTTAATATATTTTTTTTATACCCATGTTCAATTATTGATCTTTTTCTTGTATAAGTTATACAGTGTGTTAATTAAGTAGCGGATAAATTCCGTAAAACCGAAATTAAATATTTTTGGAAAAAATCCTCGAACAGGTCGATTTTCTTTGATAAAAATACACATTTTTGCATCAAAGTCGATTTTCAGTCGTCATTTGTTTTTGAGTAATGACGTCATCCATTTTTGTTTAATGAAAACCCTCTATTTTTGTTTTTGATTTTGAAGATCTTTTCATTGTCGATCTACCAGTGTAAAAATGTTGCCATCTTACATAAGACATTTTTCAAGTAAATGACAATTGAAAGTGAGAAACGGTAAATTTTATTATTAACACAAAATAAACAAAAACATCTTTAGAAAGCAAATGCAATTAAATGTTCTGCTATCCACAGTTCTAACACGTAGAAATTCTTCTTGAACATTTTAAATATTTTCAGGGCTAATTCTGCGCAGTTCATCACTCTCGCGGCCCCTTCCATCGGTCCTCGCCTGCCAATCCACCTATTCATAAAGCAATTCTTCAAAAAACGCACATACCGCGAGGGTGCGCCGTCTTGCTGAAACCATATTGTATTATATGGAAAGTCAAGATCATTGTTGTTTGGGAAAATTGCTACAAGTGCCGAAACATTGCAAAAACTCTAAATATCGGGTTCTCACCTTGAATTGTCATTTACTCGAAAAATTTCTCATGTAAGAAACATTTATATACTGCCAGTTCGACAATGAAAAGATCTATCAAAATCAAGAACAAAAATAGGGGGTTGTCATTTAAAAAACAAAACGGATGACATCATTGCTCAAAAACAAATGACGACTCAAAATTAACTTTTATGCAAAAATGTGTATTTTTATCAAAGAAACGTTTTCTAGGCTTAGAAAATGCACCAAACTCAGCTAAATTTCTATAAAGAATCAGAAAATAATGTTCAGCAGGTTGTTGTCTTTCTGAATACCGCTAAAGGTATGTTTCCGAAGTAACTTTCACATTTCGATGCGATGCGTAATAAAGATCTAGCATATCGCGTTTTTCTTCACTTAAAAACGGCATTTTGTTATAAATGTATATCAGTTTTGGAACCGTACGTCAGGATAAACGGAATTCAGTCGAAGTGCCAAAAATTGCTTTATTAAACAAAAGTGTAGCTGTCATTTCCAAGGCACTTTTTGCAAAAACAGGATTTTTGGCATATTCATTAAACTGCCAGACCAAACCGCAACACATGAGATATCACCGTAATCAGAAAAAAATCTGTATTTGAAAATGTAAAAATACAAGATAGCGCCCATAAGAAAAAACAAAGTTAATGATGTTGCCCGAAAATAGAAACGTCTCATTTTTATTATTATATCACCACGTTGAAGAGCGTACAAAGTGGCAATGATAAAGTGTCAATTGTTTTGAAGTATCTCTATAAATAGTCTCGCAAAAAAATAAAAACATTTTTTGAAAATTTCAATTTTTTTCGGATATCTTCGGAAGTAGTCAAAATATTTTGTTTCAAAACGGCATTATGTTACACTCCAGATTGGGCAACTTTTCCCTAATTTAACCGGCCTTGTATCTCTTCAAATAACCGAGAACCCCCTTCCTTGAGCTCCAACATCGGGCACCCTGTATATCGATTATCAATATACTGACATCTTTTGCAAAGGCAAGACCGCATTAGCTAAATTACATTGAAATGTATTCCAAATGAATCCAATTTTTTCAAAATAATTCCGTCACCTATAGTATCGAACGCTTTTTTAAAGTCAGTATAAATGACGTTGACTTGCCTACGATCATCCAAATGCTGTAAAATATACTCTGTGACATTTAACAAATTATTGCAGTATCTTAGAGCAATGCAGCACAAGATGTTTATGAAATTAATCATCCGTAAAAACAATCTAAGATTTTTGGCTGAGAAAAGGAAACAATAGCACCTACCTTCGTAGGCAATGAGAGAATAACTTTCACAGTACTATTTATAAACCTAGCAAACTAGATATTTTTAGAGAGGCTAGAAAAAGTGTTCATTAAAAAAAAAAGTTTCTTTAAATTTACCGAAGGTCTTCTTACTACATAGAAGTAGCATTTAAAAACTTAAACAAACCTTAAAAATGTAACATTTCTATTGTTAAAAAACGCTTTGATAATTTAAAAATATTACCTTATTATTTTTCTGTGACTGTTCAAATATTGCATGTTTTTACCCAAAAAAACAGAATAACTAAGAGATGATTAAATTTAGCTCAATACAAGTTATTTTCTGTTTAATAAGTATTAAAAACTATGCATAAAAATGCAAAAATATACCTAGTGTTCTATTAAAAAAAAACATAAACATTGGCTCTCCGTTGTGGGGCACCCTGTATACATAAAAATATTTTCCGATTATAAAGTCGATAATTATCTACAACTTTTATATAAATCATATTTGTATATCTTAAATATTTAAGGCCAAAAAGTTACTTTAACGCTTCCGTGAGACACCTGGTATACAGGGTGTTCAATTTAAGTAAAGACATTGAAATATTTTGAAAACTACACATAAAAAAAAATTATAAATAAAATTTGTTCGCCTCGGTTATAGAATTCTGCCGCCAATCCTTTAAGGAATCGAGTAACCTCTTCCTTGACTTCATCATCGGTATTGAAGCGTAAACCAGCGAAGTGTTCCTTTAATTTTGGGAATAATTAGTGTTGGAAGTCTCAGAAATACGGAAAGCAAGTTCGTTAATGGTGATCCTCCGATCTTCAAGCAATATTCTCTCAACTTTTTCGAAAATTCCATCTAAATCTGAAGGTTTCCCGCTCCTGTCTTCATCGTGAATTTCCGTGCGGCCTTTACTGAATTCTCTGCACCATTTGCGAACATGTTGAACAGATATGCAATTTTTCCCATAAACTTCGATTAACTGACGATAAATGGCAATAGGTGAAATCCGTTTTGTGATAAAAACGTATCACACAACGAATTTCGCATCTGGCGGTAACAGCGATAGGGAGATCCATCTTCGAAGGCTGCTAGGCCGGCATTGAGCGATACAGAGTGGCGGGAGAGGTGGGAATAGAGAGAGGGAGATTTGACAGTGTAAGACAGTGTTTTACATTTCTTCCAGCACGTTGCATTAATTCTCAGCAGTATAGGGAACCTTATTTTACGAATCCCCATTTCTCAGGAAACCCCCATTTTTCAACGATTTTTGCCAATTTTGAATTTTGTCGATTATAGCGTCGTTTGTCACGAATACAAAAAAATGGTGATGTGGCCATCATGTTACTTTCTTCGACTTGATGGTATCATTTATATTTACGTTTTTATGATTTATTTTCAATTGAAATAATATTTTAAATGTACATCGAGCGTTGTGTAAACTCGGATGAAACTGATGTTTAAAACGTCAAAATTATGAAAGATGGAAAAATAATACTTCAAATTCAAAAACTCAGTTTACTCAAAAACTAAAGGGATTTTGAAAAAAAATAATTCTTTATAAGTTGTTTATTTTACTATTCTCTACAATTATTATTAACATAAATTTGCTGTAACTATTTTCGTTTCATAATTATAAACCAAAAATTAAAAAAAAATAATAATTTTTTTTCTCGAATAAAAATGATTTTAAGAAAAATGTTTTCAAGCAAAAGATATTCATTTCTTTGTTGTCTTCAATATTTGTTTAAATATTTTTGTGACATTTCTTATATTTAACAAAATATTTGCAAAAAATAAAAAACAGTTAAGGTAAACACCCACTTACGGTGTACGAAATTTTACCAAAAGCTTTTCAGTTCTTTGGATTATCAAATAAGACGTATGTTTAAAGTTTCATATCAATTGCTCTATTAGTTTTTGAGATACAGCGCGCACAGACACACACAGACACACAGACACACACACACACACAGACACATTTTTTTTTTCCAGAAATTGTTGAAATGGCATCTAGGAACTCCAAAACGGATATTTCCGTAAAAAAAAATTTTGAAAAAAAAATCACGATCACAATACTTTCTCGTACTTCGTAACGGAGAAAGTAAAAAAAATCAGATAAAACTTTCTTATTTTTTTCCGGAGTATTCAAATCCGTACAAAAAATGAGGGTTCCTATGTAACTTTTCTATTTCTCAGCCCTACCCCTAGGGGGTTGAGGGTAGTGGGTCGAGTTTCGTATCATTAGATGTCCCCCTCCGAGGCGAACAAATTTTAATTATATTTTTTTTTATTCGATGTGTAGTTTTCGAGATATTTCAATGTCTTCACTTAAATTGAACACCCTGTATATAATTACTCGTTGTCATTGTCATCGTCATCGCGTATTCTTTTTCCGATCGTGTCCTAATACAGTTATTTCGTTGTAAAAACTTAAACTATAAACAAAGCAGTTAAGTTTTAATGGAAATATTTATTTTCCGTCGTTACTTATAAAAGTTAGAATCGAGTTAACGGAATTGCCATAGTTTCGCTTTTATGGCGTTTGTTGCGTGGAGATGTCACCTAAATGTGTAAATAGCACTTGGCAATTTATTTGGTGATAAAATTTGAAATAAACACGTATGCTTTTGTAGTGTAGTTATTTATAATATATCAAGTATTTAATACGGGAGCCGCGGTGGTCTAGTGAGTAGAGCTCCTACTCACTGACCTCGTGGTCGTGGGTTCGAATCCTATCCGGGCGGTCACTTTTTCAGAACGAAGAAGTAGCCGTTCGGGTCCATGGATGTTCAGTGTATGTCCCCCCACTCATTATATATAATAAATAATGATTATATACATAAATAAATATGAGAAATCAATACAAAAATAGTTAAATGGTACCTCTGGCGGAATGGACCAGCTTCCTAAGCCAAAAAAAGTATTTGATATCTAATATTGAAACCTTACAGGGCTTATCAAAGTTGTTAATATATTATACCGTGTGTTCGTTCTCAAACGCGAACATAGGGTTTTAACATGGTATTAGACGTTTTTGTAGATTCCTGCTCGCCATCTTATTTTACAGAACAGCTAATGGTATCAAAAGAAAGTGAAAATTATTGCGCATGCAACGACACTAATAACAAGATTTAAAAAATTGATTTTTTTACCGTAAAATACTAATTTAAAATTTGATAGTTTTTAAAATACGAGATGCTTTGCTTTTAAAATGCATTTTGACATTTAATATTATGTTACGGTTTATTTACGAAAAAATAAATAATTATACTAACGAAGAAAGAGTTTTTATAGTAAAAACCTATTACAGTGGTAATAGTTTACGTGAGGTTCGAGATTTGTTTGCCGTTATGTTTAATACGAGACCTATACCATCTGCAAGTACTACGAGTATATAAAAATATGTACAAAAATTTGAAAGACTCGCAAATATTTCGCTAGAATCAGAAAGTAGGGGTGGTGAGTTTTATTATTATTATTTTGATTATTACTATTATTATTATTGAAGAATTCTTAAATTACACAAATCGGCAAACAGTTGACCGCACAGAAGAGCATGTTTTGTCGATGATAAATGCAGACCCAACATACAGCCAGAGACAAATTTCTCTTGAAAGTGGTTTATGTAAGTCGCGGGTATGGAAGGTATTAAAGAAATATAAATATCATCCCTATAAACCGCCATGTCATCAGGAGATTTTTCATGTTGACGAAGAAAGCAGGAGTACATTTTGTTACGAAATGCAAGAGCGCGTTAACAATGATGGACACTTTCTATCGTCGATTTGCTTCACAGACGAGTGTAATTTTACCCTTAATAATGAACCCAATGTTCAAAACACACGGCATTGGGCTCAGGAAAACCCTAGGTTAAATATTTCAACCAGAACTCAGTATCCTTAAAAACTTAATATCTGAGCTGGGATTTTTAATCATTATATTATCGGTCCATTTGAAATTAAAGGAAACTTAAATTCAGAAACTTATTTAGATCTTTTAGTCACAAAGGTAGGAAGAAGTTGCAAGAGAACATCAGGAGATTTGGTTCCAACAAGACGGCTGCCCTGCGCATTTTGGTTTAGACGTTCAATTATTTTTAAATAATTCATTTCCAAATCATTGGATTGGTACAGGTT
Organism: Ocypus olens; assembly: GCA_910593695.2. NCBI lineage: Eukaryota > Metazoa > Arthropoda > Insecta > Coleoptera > Staphylinidae > Ocypus > Ocypus olens. Next base: position 17,461,858 of record OU343051.1, read on the forward strand.
CTACTATAAATTGGCCAGCCAGATCTCCAGATTTGTCACTTTGCGTCTTCTTCTTGTGGGGACACGTTAAAAGCAAAATTTACAAAAGACACCACCCAGATATTAATTCTCTGAGAGAAGCAATAGTTACTGAATGTGCGTTAATTACTAACAGGCTAACTATTTCGCACATTAGCTAACTAGCTGATGTACGAAATAGTTTTTACAGCAGACTAGGGTATTGCTTAGCTCAAAATGGGGGGTTATTTGAATATTCACTTTAATTTGTTTTTCCTTACTGCTGTTTTTAATAAAAATCATATGAAGACCTTATTACTTAATATTTATATATTGTTAGCTTATAAATAATTGTCAAAAGCTTAAGAATTGAATAAACATGTTAATTTCCTATGTTCGACTTTGAGAGTGGACACCAGGTATGTACAATTGTGGCCAAAAAGGTAGGATATCTTGTCATATACTTGTTTCTCATTGATCACTTGGTGAAACATTATGTTAATATAGGTTTATAAATTAAAATTCACTTGGTTTGTTTCACAATTAAATTGTTTTATTATCAACTAGTTTCGGCTTAGTGCCATTTTCAAGAATGATGTACAAACGACATTTTATGGATTATATATACATTAGGTGACCGTCGGTAAGGTAATAAGGACATTTAATATCGGGGAATTCCAAAGTTCCTCGTTGTCATAGACCACGTGTTTGCCGGCTTTTAGGGCTTTACTAATTTCTAGTCCTTCCCGATAATTGAGTATTAATCCCTGATTACCTGAATGTAGTATTTTGCAATTGTTTGGGCTGAAAAAGTGATTGGATGTGATACAATGTTTAGCAAAACCAGTAGTTTGTTTATTATTTAATATGTCATTACGATGTTCTTTTAATCTTGTTTCAAATGATCTACCCGTTTGTCGTATATATATTGCATCACATTCATCACACGTCAATTCGTAAACTCCGCTTTTTTTCATATTATTGCTATCTGATTTAATTTTGTTATTTATTAAAAGTTTACCTAAATTAACTGAGTTCGTCAAAATGATGTTATTTTATTTTCCCTTTAGAGTGTTTTTTATAATCGGAGAGAGATTGTTTACGTATTCTAATCTGTTCCACTTGGTTTTTTCCACTTTTGTCACACTATAAAAGTATTTTTGTAATTGTTGACATTTTTTCTTTTTTAGCATCTGGTCAACTAATTGTTCTTTAAAACCATTGTTGACTGCAATGGTTTTTATTGTGTTTAGCTCTTTTTCGTAGTCTGTATTACTGAGAGGAATATTAATTAATCTGTGCAAAAATGAATGAAAAGTGCTGTATTTAATTTGATTGTGCGTATTTGAACTTTCCGGAATTATTGTGTCGGTACAGGTTTCTTTTGTAAATATTTTATAGGATAATGTGTTGTTTGTTGTTTTTGAAATGCTTAGATCTAAAAAGTTTAGGCTATTATTTTGTTCCTCTTCCACTGTAAATTGGATGCTACTATTCAATGAATTTAAATGTTTTGTAAATTTGTCTAACTGTCTAATTGATCCTGTCCATATGCAAAAGACGTCGTCTACATATCTTGTCCAAAATTGTATATGTTTACTTTCAGGTTGAATTAATAATTTATTTTCTAAATCGTCCATAAAAATTTCTGATAATAACGGCGACAGAGGAGATCCCATTGGTAATCCATTTGATTGAATGTATATCTTATCTTTGAACTCAAAGTAACATTGATTGATGCAAATTTCTATTAGACGTTTTAATTCTGTTTTATGTATGTCTGAATTGGGGGAGTTTTTAATATACTTATCTAAAATTAATTTTAATTCTTTAATCGGTATTGACGTGAAGAGGCTTTTCACATTAAACGAAATTAATTTGGCATTCGTTGGAATTGAGATATCTTTTAATTTATGTACTAGATCTATTGTGTTTTTTATTGAATGTTGTGGTTTGAAATTTATGAAGATTGGAATAAGATTATTAAGTAATTTACACAATTTGTACGTCGGAGCATGTAAATAAGATACTACCGGCCTGATCGGAATATTGTCTTTATGTATTTTAGGTAAACCATATAGAATCGGTGCTTTCGGATTCTTTACAGTTAACTGTAGTTTATCCCTATCTGAAATTAAATTAGTGCTTTCTTTTAAAACTTTTTTAGGGAAAAGAAAATAACATCATTTTGACGAACTCAGTTAATTTAGGTAAACTTTTAATAAATAACAAAATTAAATCAGACAGCAATAATATGAAGAAAAGCGGAGTTTACGAATTGACGTGTGATGAATGTGATGCAATATATATATACGACAAACGGGTAGATCATTTGAAACAAGATTAAAAGAACATCGTAATGACATATTAAATAATAAACAAACTACTGGTTTTGCTAAACATTGTATCACATCCAATCACTTTTTCAGCCCAAACAATTGCAAAATACTACATTCAGGTAATAAGGGATTAATACTCAATTATCGGGAAGGACTAGAAATTAGTAAAGCCCTAAAAGCCGGCAAACACGTGGTCAATGACAACGAGGAACTTTGGAATTTCCCGATATTAAATGCCCTTATTACCTGACCGACGGTCACCTAATGTATATATAATCCATAAAATTTCGTTTGTACATCATTCTTGAAAATGGCACTAAGCCGAAACTAGTTGATAATGAAACAATTTAATCGTGAAACAAACCAAGTGAATTTTAATTTATAAACCTATAGTAGGATATCTTTGTAATCCAGTGGGTGTCTAAAATTTTGTTTTTCTAAAATGTATTCATGTATATTGGGTTTAATAAATAATCATTATTATTAAACATCAATGTCAATATCTGTATAGAGCAAAAAAGGTATAAAACTGAAATTACATCAATTCGTATTTGCAACAGCTTTTATAAATAAAATTGATACACGTTGTGGGTACAGCTACCTGTTATTCTAATAGAGATTAATTTGCACTAGACAAAAGTAGTTGTCCTATTTTCCTTTGGCCACAATTGTAACATGTTTGAAACATTATTATTTACCTGTACGTCAAATAACGTTGAAAAAATCTCGATTATATATTTTATATATTTTATTTATTTATTTATATTTTATTTTATGTTTAGATTTAAAGCGTCTGCATGTATTTTACATTAATTCTATTTTACAACTTGTAAATTTTTCCTGTAATAAGATTATTTATAATCTGCTAGGCAATAAAAAAGTTTATTATTATTATTACACAAAATAATTATGATTTTTTCAGTATTTTCCAATTTTTACATAAATAAATGATATCATTTTGAAATTCAAACATATCTAATAAAATTCGTTCTATTTTTTACAGAGATGTATAATTTATGTGAATTCAATAACACGAAGTGTGATATTCCCGCATGAAGTTGAAAAAAAACTACGACAATAAACTTCAGGAATAGCGCCTACGCAAATAGCAACAAATTAAATCTGGCAGAAAGGTTACAAGGGCGTGCACGGAAGGATTCGTGCACGTACACGACAGCAGGACAACTGCTTGATTTATATAATGAAATGGATGTCATGATCAGGACAAATATAGTCTGAAATGAGGGTTATTGACGTAATTCGGAAATGCAACGAATTTCAACTGAAACAGGAGAAAATTCATTGATGAAATATGAGCGAAAACACTATTGATGTGCTTCCATTTCTTTCAAAGCGTCGTTGATTAATATTGTTATTTGTTCGTGTCATAATAATGTGCATATCGTGTATAAGATATGGAATAGTTTATTTATGTCAATATCAAGTGAACACGAATATAATTTACTAACATTTGGCGTTTGTAGTCTGTATATTATTGCTTCTAATACCATTCTAATAACGAGTATTATTATTACACATCGATTAAGGTTGAAAAGCCTACGTTAATTTACCTAATGATTATTTTATTTATACCATATGTTTTTTTTATCGTGGGCCATAGGATTTTACATGCTAAAAATTATACCTTGTGTTAATGTATATTTTATCAATAATTTTGAAGCAAATTTTAGTTAGTAATATAAATCAATTATTTTTGTACATGATGCACTTAATTAGGATAATTGAAACATGTTTCGTTCAATTAAAAAGTGATTTTGCTCGGAACCGGACGATCGGGATACACTGCAAAAAAGTTGTCAAATATTTCCCTAAAATAAAAATTCCCAGACTTCTTGTAGAAAAATACAACTATTTCCCTGCTGAACAAACCTCTTATAATTGCTATTACAAATTCTACCCGTTCTTCAACAGTATAAACAGATATTTTATAGTATAAATTCATTTGATTACTTGCCTCGCTAATCAATCTGACGTTTCGTAAATTCTAGGTACTTTGATTATTTTTGCTCAATTATTTATATTAAATAATTTCTAAAATAGAAACAACCTTACTTATTGCAGAAAGTATTAAATAAATTCAAAAAACGAAATATAGCCTGAATATAAAAATATTCAACCTGTTCGTAACTCTGCAAGCAAAATTAAGTCTTACTAAGACTATAAACAAATAACTTATTGAAACAACTACTTCCCTGGCTAGTGCCACGCCGGATATTGAATGATACAAAAGAAATTTGCGTTATTACTAGTACTAAGTACTAAGTGAAATAACATTGGTTTAAGATCCCTTATTTCTACCCACAGGACTAACTTGAAAAATAAAACTAAATTGAATTTGAAAACTTTAAATTATAGAACTGAACCCAAAAATATGTAAAAATTAAGTAAATAGCCATCTGCAGACGCGTTTCGAGATTTATCTCTCATCAGTGCAGCTTCGCATTTAAATTGAATGTTAAAGAATAAAATACACTTACGTGAAGGTGACCGTGACCGTGAAGGAGTCGTAAACAAATGAGGAGATTATAGAAGGGTTGGAATGATTTTATACCTGAATTTAGGTGATTGCTTGCAGAGTTACGAACAGGTTGAATATTTTTATATTCAGGCTATATTTCGTTTTTTGAATTTATTTAAATAATTTCATTTTTTAAGGAAATAAAAAATGTTTAAGTTATTCTAATGCAGCGCATCATGTAGAAAAATAATTGATTTATTGCTAACTAAAATTTCCTTCAAAATTTTATGATAAAATGTACAATAACACAAGGTATAATTTTTAGCATGTAAAATCCTATGGCCAACGATAAAAAAATGTACTGTATGTAGATATTGTGTACAATCTATCGAATAAAGACATATTATTATTATTATTAAAGCAGCCTATCTTAATAGACACTTAATAGAAAATAGATTAGGGCACATTCAATTTTTTATATCGTCATAGTTAATTATATTATACAATAGCACTCTAGACAAAAATGCATCCAAACTTACAAGAACTAAGTACGTATTTTTGAACAGGCAATTTTTCATAAATATAATATACTGTTAACATTTCTGACACTGTATCAAATTTATGTTAGCCTTATATTAACTACGTTATCTTTGTAGACCAGCGACAGTTCGAGCGCGGACAGTGGTAGATCACCCCCTCGGGCACCGACGAGCGCACCGACCTCGAGACAGCTGCAAAAACGACTAGAGGCAAGGATAGAACATGCCCGGCGCCTTCACCAGGAATACAGCAACACACCAGGCCTTATCCCCATCCAGAGATTATCAATTCCGGGAGCGAAGGACCAACAGCCACTAGTGCAGTGGGATACAGATGACAGGTAATCACATTCCGGCATTAATATGTGTATTAAAGCTCCGAAAGACCGCCTACATGATGGCAATACGATTATCGTTAAATATGTAATCCTTATTATACAAATTTTTAACTACCAATAAAGATGTTTATGTATAAATGATATATTGATGATTATTAATTAGAATTGAAAACGCTAATTAGTTGCAGAAGCATTAAAGGAACGAAAAGTAGCCTGAATTTATAAATATTCAATCTGTTTGTAACTCTGCAAAATTAAGTCTTACTAAAACTGAAAACAAATTGTTTCAATAAGTTTTTAGTCTAATAATGTTTTATACAAAATTTGTGTAAGAGAAGAAGAGAATTAATTATTGTACCTGTCTTTTTTTGTTTGTTTATTTGAAATTATTGATACCTAGAAAAATCGTGACCGTATATGCAGTTTAGGGTTTTTTTAATTTTTTTATTAATAAATTGCAGTATACATTATTTTCCAAGCACTTTAGAGAAAAAAACGGGAAATTCAAATGATCTATATCGATTGAAAATGTTCCGCTCAACAACTCTTAATACACTCCGCGACAAAAGTGTGGGTTCACTAACAATTTTTCCGATTTTTCGTATTGAACATTTTTTCTGCCAATTAACACCAAATGTTAATATTTATTTATCAAAAAACAAGTTTAATGCCATAGTTGCATAATCTATAGCCGTAAAATTTTTAATATACTTCATTTTTTGCTTACAACGTGACTTATTCAGATTTTTGGGATTTGGTTAACAATTAAGTTGGCGTTGTCAGGGATTTGTTTATCATGCTTTAATTGCTTCTGACAAGTGTCAGTGTTTGCTGAAATTTAGTTTTGTGATCAAAATGCCGATATCTGTAGTAAGATGTGCACGGATAATTGCCCACAATGAAGAAGGACATAGCCAGAGAGAAGCAGGGCAAAGGTATGGATTTTCTCAAAACGGGGTTCGAAGAATTTGGTAGAGGTATGAGGAAGATGGTCTTCTAACAGCCAGAGCACGGTCAGGAAGACCAAGAAAAACTAATGGTCAAGATGACCGATTTATGTTGTTACAATCTTTGAGAAATCGCACTGTTACTGCATCAATTACAGCTAATGAGCTTGCTGCTGTCAGAAATGTTCAACTATCGGCACTTACAGTTTCGCGCCGACTTCGAGAAAATAATCTAAAGTCATATCGGGCTACCGCTGGTCCAAAACTTACGGTTCGTCACAAATAAAATCGATTGAATTTTGCTAGAACTTATCAGATCTGCGACATGTCTTATGGTCTGATGAATCCCGTTTTACCTTGGATGCTCCAGACGCTAGTGCTCGGGTATGGAGGAGACCAGGAGAATGATACGCTGCATGTACCATGGCTTCTAGATCCAATTTTTTCGGAGGCTCTGTAATGGTATGGGGAGGGATTTCTGTGGAAGCTCGTACAGAACTCCATATTTGTGATAGAGCAGCCCTTAACGTACATTAGGGATATTGTAGAGGAACATGTAAAATGTAAGTAAATAAAGATTAATTATGAATTTATCATCAAAGGTGGTTTTTGATTTTTGTTTTTTGGCAGAAAAAATTTTCACTACGAAAAATCTGAAAAATTGTTAGTGAACCCAGAATTTTGTCGCGGAGCGTAGAAGCAATTTTTGCCCAAAATGTATAGTTTTCGCTAAAAATGCAAATTGAAAATGTTTGTAACAATTTTCGGGTTTTTGAAAGGTATTTACATTTTTAGCAAAAACTATGCACTCGACTTAAACCTCCTAGAGAATAGTAGCAAGGCGTTAGTTGCAAGATCTTGGCGGCCAATTATATTCTGCATTTCTGGAGATCTCACGACCAGGAAAACGTTGCTCCAATAAATGTTTGGTCTTTCCTTGCTGTATGGTATTTGGTACCATCCTTGAGTCCACAAAAAGTCATTTATCATGTCGCAATATCGCTCTCCATTACAGGTAAACACAATTTTTGGCATATGAAACAATTATGGCGTTTCAAAGTAATTCAAACATGTTATTAGAATTTTTCGATCATCCTCGGTTTTTGAGCATAGGCTTTTTTTATTGCGTTTTTAGAGTTGTATGTATTTTTCAGTGATAACTAGTATATTGAATGATAACTAACACATCGGCTGATAAGTTTCCGGTCTAATGAAGAAAATACAATTTTTTCGGTCAAATTCTGTTTTATTCATCAACATAATCTCCTTCAAGAGCGATACAGTCATTACAGCGTCTTTTTAACATTTCAATAGCTTTCTTGAAGAACGATTTGTCTTTGGCCTCAAAGTAAGCGTTTGTTTCGACGATTACTTCTTCATTTCAGCCAAATCTCTTTCCGGCGATAATTTTTTTTAGATATGCGAACAGGTAAAAGTCGCTGGCGGCCAAATCTGGAGAATACGGTGGGTGCGGAAGCAATTCAAAGCGCAGTTCATGCAATTTTGCCATCGTAGCCAAAGACTTGTGACACGGTGCATTGTCTTGATGAAAGATCACTTTCCTTTTTTGCCTATGGGGCCATTTCGTTGAAATTTCCTAGTTAAAACGATCCAATGGGCCATGTCGTGATCGCTATTGACTGTCTTACCTTTTTTAATGCAGCCGATAAATAAAATACCGTACGCATCCCAAAATACGGACGCCATAACCTATCCAGCACTTCGTTGCGCTTTTGGCCGCTTCGGGCGAGGATCACCGGCTGCTGTCCACTCAGCTGACTGCCGTTTTGACTCTGGCGTGTAATGGTGAATCCATGTTTAGTCCATCGTTACATATCGACGCAAACAGTCTTTTTTATTTCGCCGAAATAGGTCCAAACAACTCTGGGAATCATCTACTCCACACCCACTTCGAAAACAGCTTTCTCATCGACAAATGTTCATGCACAATGAAGCCTACTCGTTCTTTTGATATATTGAGAGTGTCAGCTATCTCCTGCAACTTCACTTTACAGTTTGTCAAAACGATTTTGTGGACTTTTTTAATATTTTCCGTTTAACCACCACTTTTGGGCGACTAGAGCGAGGCGCATCGTCGGTATTCGTACGACCACGTTTAAAATCAGCAAACCAGTCAATAATGGTCGATTTTCCTGGAGCAGATTCCGGATAACACTTATCAAGTCATGCTCTCGTTTCAACGGTATTTTTTCCCATTAAAAAGCAATGTATAATCAAAACACGAAATTCTGATTTTTCCATTTTTTTGAAAATAAAGAAAATTGTTTCACTAAAGTCACCGTAACTTTTGAACAAAACGTCAGACTCTCATAAAATTTTTACAGCTACTCTTTGGAGGTTAATACTTACTAAACAAAATATTAATTCTGCATTTGTGATGCCATCTGTTTGTTAGACCGGGGGCTTATCAGCCGATGTGTTATAAAGCAATTCTAGAACTTTGACTATATACTTATGGACTGCTAGCGCCAACTTCATGTGTGTCTCCAAACAACGGTGGCGCAAATTATCGGTTGATGCTTTGTAAAGAACAGGCAGGAAAGTGGACCCGAATTGCCGAAATATGCTCGCATTTGCATTCTACATGTTGCTGATGAATACATCGAGAATTTTTTTTTTGCTTTACGGTTTTTAAATTACGCTCAATTTTCAGCTCCGGGGTGGGACTTATATCGGGCTCCAGCTCGTGGACAACTTTTGGAGCAGTGATCATATGGGAAATGGAGGGGGAATAGCAGTCCATTAGTATATAGTCAAAGTTCTAGACTAAAAGGCTGGAATCTCTTTCATAATGATACTAAATCGTGTTTTTTTTTCGCAACCGCTAGGAAGAGTTTCAAGATTTGTGTTCTGAAGAAAATTGTTTAATATATTATAACAATATTTGTGCTGTCATGGATTCACTTAATCATGAACATAAAACAACAGAGTGGAGAGTGTTCATTGACTCTTCAAAAATTAGTTTGAAGGCTGTCCTTTCAAAGAATGGGAACAAATTTCTATCTTTGCCATTAGATTATTCAGCTAACATGAAGGCGAATCGTGCTGAAAAAATTCAGTACGCTAGCGATTTAAAAGTTTCTACCTAGGTTAATGGAATTGCAGCTCAGTTATACTAAATTTTCTTATTTCTTGTGCGAATAGGACAGGAACAATCATTATATCAAGAAGGAATGGTCAAATTCCGCGATTCAGAAAAATGTTTCTTATCCATCATAAAGTTGGGGTTTTCTGAAAACTTGTAAAGGTAATGAGCAAAAATGGTGCCGGGTTTCTATATCTGAAGCAAAATTTTCCAAGTGTAGATCAAAGAAGAAGTTTTAAGGACCCCTAAATAAGATCTTTGATTGTTGATGTAAAATTCGATGATCTTAATGATGATTAATCAAAGTTGAAAAATCAGTGTGAAAGCAAATCGTGAAGCATTCAACTGCATTGAGATTGTTGGTGAACTGTTGCAGTTATACAGTGCGCGCCTAAAGTATGGAATATATTCAGTAAAACAGAAATTAAATATTTTTGGAAAAAATTCTCGAACAGGACGATTTTCTTTTATAAAAATACACATTTTTGCATGAAAGTCGATTTTCAGTCGTCATTTGTTTTTGAGTAATGACGTTCGCCATTTTTTTTTAAATGGCAACCCCCTATTTTTGTTCTTGATTTTAAGAGATCTTTTCATTGTCAAACTGACAATATAAAAATATTGCCATCTTACATTAGACATTTTTCGAGTAAATGACGATTGAAAATGAGAACTTGATATTTCGAGTTTTTGCAAAATGACCTTGTTCCAGCATTTTTCCAAACAACAATGATCTTAACCTTCCAAATAATACAATATGGTTCTAACAAGTCGGTGCATCCCCGCAATAGGCGTATTTTTTCTCGAACAAGTAAAAATTCTTCTTGAAGATTTTGCATATTTTCCAGGCTAATTCTGCGTATTCATCTCTCTCGCGGGATATTCTGTCGGTCCTCGTGTGTCAATCCACCTATTCGAAAAGCAATTGTCAATAAACGCGCCTAGTGCGGGGGTGCGCCTTCTTGTTGAAACCATTTTGTATTATATGATTATATAGAAGGTAAACATCATTTGTTTGGAAAAAAAGCGCTGGAACAAGGCCATTTTGCAAAAATTCTAAATATCAAGTTATCACCTTCAATTGTCATTTACTTGAAAAATTTCTTATGTAAGATGGCAATATTTTTATACTCCCAGTTCGACAATGAAAAGATCTCTCAAAATCAAGAACACAAATAGGGGGTTGCCATTTAAAAACAAAATGGTGGACTTTATAACTCAAAAACAACAACAACAAAATGACGACTGAAAATCGACTTTCATGCAAAAATTTATATTTTTATAAAAGAAAATCGACCTGTTTGAGAATTTTTTCCAAAAATATTTTATTTCGGTTTTACTGAATATATTCCATACTTTAGGCGCGCACTGTATAAAACTATGGGTGTAATACAGGGTCTATTATAAAAGTAATGCGTATTTTTTGGGAAAAAAATATATTTATTGATCGTACCAGTACAAATGCTTAAAATTCTTCAAAATACTCTCCCCCAACACTCTCAACCCCCTTACAGTCCCGACTTTTTTGCTTCTCCGACTAAAGGAGAGCTGAAAGGAAAGCATTGGGAGTCCGTGGAAAACATCCAAAAGCATGTTACAACGTTCCTTAGAGACATTCCCGTCGAGGAGTTTTAGGGTGCCTTTTAGGCATGGAAGACACATCTCCGCAAGTGTATTGATACTGAAGCAGAGTATTTTGTACCGATCAATAAATATATTTTCCCAGAAAATGCGCATTACTTTTATAATGGACCCTGTATGTTCCTTAAAATACATTTCTTGGACTCCCACCTCGTTTTTTTCCCTGACAATCTTGTCAGTGATGAACATAGTGAGCGCTTCCACCAATATATGTATCTCAGCCATGGAAAAGAGGTATCAGGGATAAGGGATTGCAAATATTCTTGCTGATTGTTGTTGTACACTGAAAAGACGATCAAAGGAAATCAACAAATCTCACATTTTTGGTAAATTAAATGAATAATATAATATATTGTGAATAACATTGCATTCAAACTTAAACTGGTTATCACAAAAAAAAAAAACTGTGCGTAATGTAAAGACGACACCAGTCACATATTTGAACTCGGCTTGAAAAGTTCTATTAAAATCAGGTATTATCCCTCATGTGCCAAAAAAGTGTAATTTTGTTCCCCAGTGTTATTCCTCAAGCCCATAATCCACACCAAACAGTGTTCTTTATGGGTGTTGTGGTTTTTTGCGAATACCTTGACGATTCTCAGTATACCGAATGCTTCATTGCTAGAGATAATGCTCTGGACGAAATTGCCATTCACTGTTTGGCTTTTCATCACCCAATGAATTGGAAGGGGTTCGCTTAATTTCGCATGCATAACTTTAAAGAAGGCACTTCAAAGTTTTTCGCCCTCAAAGATTCATCAAAATCGTATTACGGTTTGAGAATGGTCGAAATTTCACGAATTTCAAGTGTTTCATTTTTTTTCCAGTATATAACTTCCGACAAGGACCGTTTATTACGTTACTACTCTAAACTTTTATATATATATACATATCTTTATTTGGTTTGACAATTACAATAAATACAAACATGGAACAATTAATATATTAGTTACTCTTCCAGGTTCCCAACTTGGCTATCGACCTGCGGTCTTTCGGCCTCTAAAGTTTTATTAATTAGAAAAACAAGAATCACGTTGATTTAAAGCTTCAAATGTCAAAAATAACAAATACGACCTTTCCGTAATTGAACAGAAAAACCAGTAAGACGGCAGAGGCCTTGGGATACGAAAGCTTCTCTCCCTCGGATGCGCATAAACATCTTCAGAATGTCCTCGGTACATAAATAACTATTATTAACTGACGAGTCCCACTTTTCTAATTGTGAATTATTTAATCATCATAACGAGCATCATCAACAAAATCCGCGGCAAAACCAAGTGCGCTTGTGGCAAATTGGAAAATCGGTTACTTGTTCCTATTATATTTGATGAAACTTTAACTGGAAAACGTTATTTGGAAATTCTTCAAACATCCTTACAAAATTTATTGGATGATTTACTATTGGCACGAAATATTCGAATATGGTACCAGCAAGATGGTGCTCCTGCGCACAGTGCTAGAGATATCACTTATTTAAATAGTCGCTTTGATAACAATGTAATAGCGACTAATACACCTGTACAGTGGCCAGATCTGCAAACTTAACGCCACTTAAGTTTTATTTGTGGGGAACTAAAAAAACGGAGTTTATGGAAGTAACTTCAATTATAATAATGTAAATGAACTTTTTGGCAGAGGCAATAAGCAGCGTTAATTCTAACACATTGCGAAAAGTAATTGGCAATGCTGTAAAACGCTGTCAATTGTGTTTGGCCAATAACGGTCAGCATTTTGAGCATTTTCTATAATTACATTTAAGAGACCATTTTAAATGGCCGCTATATTTTATTTTTACACATCTAAAAAGATTTTTCCGTCATTTTTTCAAGGATTTATAATTGATTTATGTCATAGTAAAACAAAATATGAGAAAAATTCATTCCTTTACTTTTCATTTTCATTTTTTCATTATTTTTAAAACAAATGTTACAAAACAAAACAAGAGCATATAAAATTTAAGATGGGGCCGCGGTGGTCTAGTGCAGCGTTGTCCAACTGGAGGCCCGCGGGCCGCATTCGGCCCGCGAAGCTTTTTTCTACGGCCCGCGAGTTATAGTAAACTGTACATCAAATTTGAACTGACCCATTTATTGCATCTAGTGGAGCAACTGGAATACAAGTGTTCTAACATTTGGATGAAGAAAAATATCCAAAAATGAGAAATTTTGGGCTTCAAATCATTTCTATGTTCGGAAGTACATATATCTGCGAGCGTGCATTCTCTGACATGATATATATAAAATCAAAATTTAGAAACAGCTTGAAAGACTCCACTCTTGAAAATATAATTAGAGTTGTCACAACAAATATTTATATGGACATTATTTACCTACCCTTTTCGGCCCGCGAGATATTTGCTAAAGAAAAAATGGCCCGCTGGCTAAGAGAAGTTGGACAGCACTGGTCTAGTGGGTAGAGGTCCGGCCTCTGGACCCCGTTGGTGCGGGTTCGAGTCCCGTCCGGACGGTCACTTTTTCAACTCAAAAATGGCCGTACGGATCCCTGGGTGTCTAGTGTTTGTCCCTATTTCATTTAAATATTATTAATATAAATTGGTTGTGGCTGAATGCCCTAGTTGGCTAAGCCAAGTCCCCATCATCCTCGATTCCCTAACCAGAACTCCTCTCAATCATCTTTCCTTTTATAAAAAAAATATCTTATAATTAATTATAATGTTCCAGTCAAAAATTATCTTCAATTTCTCATAAGCCTTGAAAGTGTTACCGTGACAACGGGTATTGCATAATTAATGCTACAAAGTTGTAAAATTGACAGTTGACCTGAAAAAATATTACAAGTTAGAAGCTTGTAATAGTATATTACGTAACAAGAGTTGTAAATAGCAAATTACGCGCAAGTGAAAAAATTGCGTACGAGCCGCGTAGCGGCGAGTAACGCAATTTCACGAGCGCGTAATTGCTTTACAACTCGCGTTATGTAGTATACTTTATCTACGACCACTCTCACCTTAATTTATATAAGAGAATGTGCGGAATAGCGAAGTGACAGCTTCGGGGTGCGTGATGTGACGTTTAACAATCGCGGACTACTATATTTAATAAAAACGAACAAACGCGCAACTCTCAACCAATCAAAAGTTCGTAAACGAAACTCACTAGTATGTTATGGCAAACACACACGTACCTTTAATTTACAAGCGGGCTCTAACATACGTGGGTGTTTTGGTGTATTTACGCAGTACGCGCATTGTACGATGATGGGCATTTACAGTAGTGGTCGTAGATAAAGATTTGTATAGATAGTTTGTACAGAGTGTCAATAAATGACGTTTACAGATGAATACCATATAAACGACTAAATTCGAAAGTAGAGCAATTGTGTGCGATGGCATTGAAAGTATTGCATTCTATTGCAAGTTCGTAATACACAATTTTCTGTGTTTAAGCGGCATTCTTGATCTCCGCAATATATACAATACATATATGTTCACATTATTTATTGACGTTTTAAGAAAGCGCCAACTATTGATTAATAAGTTTGTAGCTCTAAATCACACTTTGTTGTATAGATATAGCGAACATCCCCCCATAACGATGTAATAAATCTCCCCCTTCCGTTTTTCCCAAATAATCGGATAATAAAATCGCACCTTTTACGATCCGGCTAATATCCAGTTCCGTTCTTTTTGTACGTAACATTACGAAGGAAGTAATAAGCTGTAATTCTTTTTCAGCGAAGAGGACATTGTAAATTTCTTCCCATTGTCCCGGAAGGAATCCAGGGTACACCAAGAACTGACTGACACTTTTAGCATAGAGGAAATGAGCATATCAGGGGACGAGGACGAGGAGGAAGATCTACACCTGGTACCCCCACAAACTGTCTACAAGAAGTTCGCCTGCTGTTCCTTCACCCTTTGTGCGATACTATAAAACACAAACACTAATTTTCACACAAATAAATCCAAAATGATACCAAAACGCCGTATCATATCATGAGAATCAAACAATTCCAGGAGACGCTTCGAGATCAAGTACCAGTCAATTAAAAACTGAGATTAAGAAACTATGCGATGAGATTTGTATATTATTATATGATTACTGCTTTACTTTAGAGATACAGAAAATTATTATATAAATGAGAATAAATAATGTGCCATAAAATAACGATAAGGGGCTGCATGTATTTTTATATGATGCATTTGGACCTTTTCAGATTGCGTTTTTATTATTGAAATACCTCTTTGTATGATTATGATTATGACTATAGTACGATATTTGATGTTAATCATAGATTTATGTGGCGATTTGTTGTTTGCACCTTTTTGTGCCAAATATATATAGAATGAGGAATGTTGATGTTTCAATTACACACCCGTCATGGAATTAAAAATTAAATCAATTTGTATTTTCTGATAACAAATTGGTTAAAATAGTTAGATTGATTTTAACAATTATTCATTGTAACGAATAGACAAATTTACATTTATACAATACATACATAATAACACGACTTCAGTTTCGACGTTTAAGGGACTTATTGAACTGGTTGATTGAATATGCGATTTGTAATTAATAAAAAGGGGTTAATTTATTCTGAAAGTGATTAATGTGCTAAGGTTTGTGGAATTTGTCTGTGTTGATTTTTAAAGTATCTATTATGGGGTGTGAGTTTTGAGTTAACGGATTTGTTGAAATAAGTTATGTGTTTGAATTTTATGTACTTTCGTCAAAATTTCCCCACACAGGTACTTAAAATCCCGTTCTGTGCCTGTTCCTGTGGTTGCATATGCGCAGAAGTACACTATTTTCAGAAAAAGTACAGAATGGGATTTTAAGTATCTGTGTGTGGAAAATTTTGATAAAGGGGTTTTATACCCAAATTTTCATGACTGATTGGGCGTATTGACATGGGACGTTAATAATCTATTCAGATCTTTCGAATATAACTTGACAAACCTTTCCATTTAAAAATTTAAAGTTGACCCCCACCCCTAACCCCCCGGCGTCGCCAAAACCATTTTTTTTTAGCTCAAAGAGTTTGCCCTCAACAATGGGATACGTGTTCACTGTTTGTACCTAACCGTTTCCGAATGTCCCGGGGTCAGACTTTAATAATAATAATAATAAAAATAAAGTCTTTATTTACAGTAATGGGCGAAGTTTAGCCATTAAGGCTAATCTACCACTTAACCCATAAAACATTACATATGTTTACATTTAAAACAGAAATGAAATATAATAGTAACAATTTGCAAATAATTACTAAAGAAAATTAATTAGAATTGTACAATTTTAAACGCAAATTTTTTTTAAATGAATTTGTAGACAATAATGTAGCTTCCCTACACAGTTCGTTGTACAAATTTACTGCGACATAAATAAAACTTTTTTGTAGACGCCCTGTATACAATTATGAATTTCATAGATATTAAAAAAAACAATTGTAAAAAAGCTGTAATCAACTAATTAAGTCTTTTAAAATGATCGATATTTGTCTGAAGTTTATACCCTCCAGCTGATTTAAATTTTAAAATCCTGATATAGGAAGAAGTTCAAGAAATAACTTTTTACTTTTTTTTTAAATTCAAAATATCTACAGAAATATTCATTATAAGGTGTTGTAAGATGATTGGGACCATATTTTAAAGGTTTGTCGTTGGGCGCTGTTGCTCAAAAAGCGTGTATAGTTTTTACTTTCTCCGTTACGAAGTACGAGAAAGTATTGTGATCGTGATTTTTTTTTTCAAAAATTTTTTTTACGGAAATATCCGTTTTGGGGTCCCTAGATGCCATTTCAACAATTTCTGGAAAAAAAAAATTTGTGTCTGTGTGTGTGTGTGTCTGTGTGTGTGTGTGTGTGTGTGTGTGTGTGTGTGTGTGTGTGTGTGTGTGTGTGTGTGTGTGTGTGTGTGTGTGTGTGTGTGTGTGTGTGTGTGTGTGTGTGTGTGTGTGTGTGTGTGTGTGTGTGTGTGTGTGTGTGTGTGTGTGTGTGTGTGTGTGTGTGTGTGTGTGTGTGTGTGTGTGTGTGTGTGTGTGTGTGTGTGTGTGTGTGTGTGTGTGTGTGTGTGTGTGTGTGTGTGTGTGTGTGTGTGTGTGTGTGTGTGTGTGTGTGTGTGTGTGTGTGTGTGTGTGTGTGTGTGTGTGTGTGTGTGTGTGTGTGTGTGTGTGTGTGTGTGTGTGTGTGTGTGTGTGTGTGTGTGTGTGTGTGTGTGTGTGTGTGTGTGTGTGTGTGTGTGTGTGTGTGTGTGTGTGTGTGTGTGTGTGTGTGTGTGTGTGTGTGTGTGTGTGTGTGTGTGTGTGTGTGTGTGTGTGTGTGTGTGTGTGTGTGTGTGTGTGTGTGTGTGTGTGTGTGTGTGTGTGTGTGTGTGTGTGTGTGTGTGTGTGTGTGTGTGTGTGTGTGTGTGTGTGTGTGTGTGTGTGTGTGTGTGTGTGTGTGTGTGTGTGTGTGTGTGTGTGTGTGTGTGTGTGTGTGTGTGTGTGTGTGTGTGTGTGTGTGTGTGTGTGTGTGTGTGTGTGTGTGTGTGTGTGTGTGTGTGTGTGTGTGTGTGTGTGTGTGTGTGTGTGTGTGTGTGTGTGTGTGTGTGTGTGTGTGTGTGTGTGTGTGTGTGTGTGTGTGTGTGTGTGTGTGTGTGTGTGTGTGTGTGTGTGTGTGTGTGTGTGTGTGTGTGTGTGTGTGTGTGTGTGTGTGTGTGTGTGTGTGTGTGTGTGTGTGTGTGTGTGTGTGTGTGTGTGTGTGTGTGTGTGTGTGTGTGTGTGTGTGTGTGTGTGTGTGTGTGTGTGTGTGTGTGTGTGTGTGTGTGTGTGTGTGTGTGTGTGTGTGTGTGTGTGTGTGTGTGTGTGTGTGTGTGTGTGTGTGTGTGTGTGTGTGTGTGTGTGTGTGTGTGTGTGTGTGTGTGTGTGTGTGTGTGTGTGTGTGTGTGTGTGTGTGTGTGTCTGTGCGCGCTGTATCTCAAAAACTAATAGAGCAATTGATATGAAACTTTCAATATACGTCTTATTTGATAATCCGAAGAACTGAAAAGCTTTTGGTAAAATTTCGTACACCGGAAGTGGGTGTTTACCTTAACTGTTTTTTGTTTTTTGCCAATATTTTCTTAAATTTGAAAAATATCACAAGACCATTTAAACAAACATTGAAGACAACAAATAAATGAACATCTTTTGCTTGAAAACATTTTTCATAAAATCATTTTTATTCGAGAAAAAAAATTATTTATTTTTTTTTTATTTTTGGTTTATAATTATAAAACAATAATAGTTACAGCAAATTTATGTTAATAATAATTGTAGAGAATACAAAAATGGACAACTTATAAAGAATAAGTTTTTTTCGAAATCCCTTTAGTTTTTGAGTAAACTGGGTTTTTGAATTTGATGTATAATTTTTCCATCTTTCATAATTTTGACGTTTTAAACGTCAGTTTCATCCGAGTTTACACAACGCTCGATGTGCATTTAAAATATGATTTCAATTGAAAATAATCCATGAAAGCGCAAATATAAATGATAGCATCAAGTCGGAGAAAGTAACATGATGGACACATCACCATTTTTTAATGAAATATTACATCTAAGATTTTCTTAATAATACGAAGAACTAAGGCATTTTTGTAAACTGGAAGGGCAATTTTTGTTTTTGTTCCTCGCAATTTTTCTAAATATAATTACGTATAATCTCACAAGAGCATCAATTATTTCCGGAAATTTTTTGGAGTGCATTTTAAGAACGTATTAATCGATAACGTACAAAAAATTTCCAGCGATTAATTGATGATTACAGATTCGGTACGAAAATCGAAATGACACAAACCCTAAAAAGAAGTAATCCATTTCTGTTTTAAATTTTGATTATTAATACCAAGTTGTAACATACCGTACTTTTTTATGTTTGTTCAATTGTGTAATTTAATACAATTTAGCATCTTTGACAGTAACAAAAATCGACGCATTATTAACTTAGGTTGGTATACCTACAAAAAAATTTCAAGAAATTATTTTGTTGTCTTGGTTATGGCTAGTGAACTAATTTTTCTAGAGGTCATTAATGAGTGTCATACGATTCTCTTCAAAAAATATAATTTTGTAATATTCTTACTGTTTATTTTAGAGCTGGAATTTTTCTTCGAAGTTTTCCAATTTCGAATGCTAGAAGCTTCGATTTTTTTAAGTTATAAATTTTCGAAGTTCGAAGTCTCATTTCGCTAATATTGACAAATGAAAAAGTTCATTTACATTCAAATCTTTAAAAACAATAAAAACGATTGATTTTGCGAGATATGTTATTGTTTTTTACCTTGCCAATATTTTAGTTTGATGTTAATTTATTATTACAGCATCTCAGCATTCGCATCTTAAGTTTCGTCTTGTGTTTTCGAGATAAAAATTTTGAAATCACATAAAAGTTTAAATCCTTAACTGTTTATGGTTTTGGTATTGAAACATTCGAAAACATCGATATTTTGGAAACTTGGGGAATCTTCGAAAAATTTGAAAACTTCTCTTCCTTTCGTCGAATTGTTTAAAGCTTCGTAACCTCGATGCTTTAAACAAGTCGACTAAAGGAAGAGGAATTATTAGGACCTCTAGTTCATTTACTAAAAAAACACTTTATTCAAAACGTAGAGCTAATGACACCGTGGCCACCACAATAAATTTTTGATTTATGATGGGTTGATCTAAGTATTAATAAAAATACTAAGATGAAATATCAACTGTACTACCAAAGAAAACCAGTCTACATAGTTACAACCGATCAATGAAAATAAAAATTCAGCATATCATGTATTGGCTGTGGAACGCTCCAAATAAAAAATTCCCCGATCATCTGCGGCCAAAATCCTCCGAAACGTCAACCTTATTTTTTGAACGCGCATCTTTTCTGATAGTTGTCAATTTTCCATATCCCCACCGCTTTGCGTAATGACGTCATCGCCATTTTTTTTTAATGGAAACCATTTTTTTTATTTCACTAAATGTGTAGTACTTTTTATTCTCTTTACGACTGTGTAAAAATATTTTGTTTTTTTTTTGTTTTTAATTTCAGAAATTGAAAAATTATTTTTTTTTTAAACTTATTTAATGTATCAAATGTTCAAAATGCGCACCGTTCCTCTCTTGGCAAAAAGCCAATCGGTGATAAAACCCATCCCTTACATTTTGAAATATTTCTGGTGGAATTTGTCTCATTTCTTAAATAATAATTAATTAAATTAATTTAATTTCTTAAATAAAAAAACAAAAAAAAACAAAATATTTTTACACAGTCGTAAAGAGAATAAAAAGGGTTACAAATTAAGTGAAATAAAAAAAATGGTTTCCATTAAAAAAAAAATAGCGATGACGTCGTTACGCAAAGGGGTGGGGGAATGGAAAATACACAACTATTAGAAAAGATGCGCGTTCAAAAAATAAGGTTGACGTTTCGGAGGATTTTGGCCGCAGATGATCGGGGAATTTTTTATTTGGAGCGTTCCACAGCCAACGTTCGCACTGCATAGAAGAATTGAAGCATTTATAAGTTATGGAATAAATTAATAATACTGAGTGATCGAAAATAGTTGACCGCATGCCGCTTCATACTTCATCATGTGCCGTTTTATAGGTATAAAACGGCACATGCCCATAAGTCGGTAGGATAATGTGTTTGCGAACAATAAGTTGCCTAACTCAAAGTATGGTAAATAAATGTCTAATTAATATTCAGATTATGCATATCTCTAATTATATGGTAGTAGGATAGTAAGGTAGTTTATTATGATAAGTTCTTTCATAAGTAAACAACCAATCAGATTCGTCCATTTTTGTCGAACGCCGCACGCTACAGAAACTTAGAACGTCAATGTCACTGAGAAACGGTAAGACCCCGCGCGTCAGGGCGATTTGTTAAACTTAGGCTGATAAGACCCCCGCTGTCGGTGTCGATGTTCAGATTTATATCATATTCATAGATACCCTTGAATAAAAAATTACGATCGATCTGTCAACGTATAAACATGTCTGAATCACGCTTCGGGACAGAATGCGATGAAGCAATTAATAATTTAATTACAACACCAAAAAACACGGTCAAAAGTAAAAAATACGTATGGAAACTGTTCCAGCATTTTGTGAGGTAAGAAAATACGAATTGAAAATTGTACTTTTAATAAATAGCTTTTCAAGTTTTGTACATAATTCAAGAACTTATCTTACCGAATGTACCTCGGGCAATGATAAATTCGAGATAATTTTGACTAGTTCCCTCAAGTGCGTTGCTTTAAGTAATTGCCCTCCGCCTGACGGCGTCGGGCAATTACTAAGCAACACACTTTCGGGGTTTAGTCAAAATTATCGCGAAATTATCAGTGCCCTTGGGACATTATAGCTGAAAAGTATATTTTTTCTGGTATAGTACATCTATTTATTTTCTTAAACTAGAAGGCTTTCGCAAACAAAAAACTGATTGACATCTAATAGAATTTTTTTTTTTCGCAAAGTTGACCTTGAATCCGGTCAATAAATAAAATTCACTTTGTATAAATTTTAATTAAAATTTATACACCATCCCTTTTCTTTGTTCCTTTTCACTCCTTAAGAATAGGGCGCCCCCGTGTCTCTCCATGATGTCCCGTATTGAGCTTTCGCTCTTACCTCCATCCAAGTTCTCTGCCTCTTGTGTGACTGTCTTTTTCCATGATTCTGTCAGTTTTTCTTGTTTACTTTTCCCCATTGTTTAGCCTTCCATCGCCTGCTTGGTGTTATCTATGTCTGGTCTTTGCAGGTTGTGTTTGGCCAACAGATTCATAGTGTTTTCCGCAATTATCTGTAGATGAATGTTTGTACTTTCATTATATAATTTTTTGTAGGTTTTTAGGTTTAGCAGAACACACCACATTACTGTGAAAGGTTTTAATATTTGTTTCTAGTTTCTTGTCATCTGATCTCCATATATTGTTTAGTTTATAAAATTTCTGCAGGAGTGCAACATAATGTCTATCTATAGCACTAAGAGTGGCAGTTAAGGTTGAGCGGATGGTACTATTTCTGGAGGATGACAGACTGCTGAAAGAGGTATGAAAGATATGCCAAAGAGAGTCGAGTGAATTTAAAATGAATGAGTGAGAGAGAAAAGTTGTATAGAAAGGCTGGTTTTGGAGGTAAAGGTATTGAGAGAAAAAGTGGAAGTTGAAGTAGCAGGGAGACTCTTAGGGGTGGAACTCATCAGAATCAAATCGAGAGCAGCTCATACAACTCACGATATAAGATACTGCAGGTGTATGAGACACCCTGTCTACCTATGTATGGGTCCAAGAAAGGATTATACAGTACGATTGAGGTGTGAAATTAAGAAGAGGGCCAGAAAAATATGAAATTAAGAAGAGGGCCAGAAAAATATGAATGATAGATTGCTATATAAAGTGATCTTTTTGAGGAATGGGTAAAGATGATTAATAGCACTGGATTAGTTAATGTAAGAAGACTGAGTGAATATTGCTAGACAGGAAAAAGATGAATAAATGGGAGGAGTATTTATGTGAGTGTCAGAGGAATTGCAGTATGTTGAGAATAATTAGTGCGAGAACAGAAAAGTGTAAATCTGGAGTAGGAAAAGAACAAGGATCCAAGGCAGAATGTAAAATAGTTTTTATATGTTGTCATGGTTAGGGCTTTTTGTAAGAAAAGTGTACATTTAGTTAAGCAAATAAAGGTTATATTTATATAAAATGTTTGTATTTTTCTTCTTCTAGCATTCATGTTTTCTTCTGTTCCTTTATTTACTACTACTCTTTAGTATCGTTTTTTTTTTCGTAGAACTAAATTGCAATGTGTGTATATTTTTGCTAGAACCAAAACGTCAGTACAAGTTGACCGATGCAATAGAAAGAGAATTTCCATTCCCAAAAAAAGCAAAAACTCAAAGTATTGTTCACTATTTGTCTCACCAGCTCCACTATTCGTCCCACCTTCAGGTTATCAAAATTTGGTCACATTAATTCTGTCCCACGTGCCTCTTGTTTCATCCATTGCTTCAGGTTCTTATTCTTTAATAAGTACTTCTGCAGTAGTTAGAATAGTTACACTTTCTAGGTTCCTTCATGAGTTCTCTATATCATTGTTTATAATTTTCTTTTACCACTTATTCTTTATTTGAATCGTTACTTGATTTTTTCCTCCAGATTACTGTTTTCTTTCGGCCACTGTACGCGGACCTAACCCTTTTGCCTGCGTTTTTTTTGTTTTACAACTGCTAGCCTGATCTTGTGTTGCGCTCACATTAAGGTGTGATCTGATGAAATGTCTGCTCACCTCATTTCCTTTAAATCTAGTAAGGCATTTCTTCACTTTCTTTCCATAGCAATGTGATCTATTTGATTGAATGTTTTTCTATCAGTAGATGTCCTGGTCGATGTGAGGATAGTTTTATGTGAAATACACCCAGGTACCTGTTCTAGACATAGGAAGTTTGTAAATAGTTTTCCATTCTCATGTTTTTATCCTTTTCCATTCCTGCATTGTCATTGTCTATCTTTGCATTTACATTTCCTAATAGTATGTTTTTGTATCATCTGTATTGTTCTTGCACTCTTTCCTATAACTCTTGTAGTGGATCGTTTTTTTTTACATGGATATCTTTTTTATTCGTTGGTAATACACTATTAATGCCCTTGGGCGGTCCTTTGGTGTAGTGGGTACAGGCGAACGCTTGTACCGTGTGGGTTCGATTCCCAGCCTTTTCCAAGACTTTTCGGTTTCGAGAAGTATTCGTTCGGATTCGTGGTTGTTGTATCCGTCTTTGATTATTCATTTTTTCATTTATTCATTTAATTTATAAGTTATATATGCTGTACTTCAAAAATTAAGGCACATTCTAATCAAGAACTGTCTTGGAAGAAACCTGAGTATTAGTTTGTAACCCACGTGTAATATTTTAGCGCCAAAATCATGCGTGGATTACACACTGAATGTATATTAATCGTAACACTCGCCTCGCGATCGATTGTCCGAGACGTACAATACAAAGAGCAAATTTATCTGTGACTTAGAAGTGTTATTAATATAATATGCCTTCCTCGGAGTCCGAGATGGATGCAGAGGACGAAGAAATATTCATATCGCCGAAAAAAACCTCGGGGCCGCGGAAGGCCGAAAAAAGTCCACCCAACTGAGACCGACAGCTCAACGAACACCGAGGTAAATACTAGCATATACAGTCACTCTCGTACTCGTAAATTAACTAGTACAGAGAAAAATTTAGCACAAAATCCACGACACAACCAAAAGTTAAGGCACCCACACAACAGCAAACAGAAACTTTTAAACACCCTTTCAAATTCACCACACCCACAGAGACATCCAAAATTGCATTTGTTCAAACATGGTACACACAAATTTAGTCAAGACGCACTAATAATCAAAACGAAACACAGGTTCATTATCAAATCGAATGATAACGCCTTAAAGAGTAACCTTCAAACGCTACAGCTAAAGAACATTATCCATCAATTTAACGAGACATCAACTGCGCAGCACGTGCAGAAAGGCGTACAGCACAACATCTCATGCAACAAATGCAACAAATTTGAACATACGACAGCGAATTGTAAGGAGCAAATATCTTGTGCAGGAGCACATCCAACACCAGCATGTACTTCACAACTTCCACCAAAATGCAAAGCATGTGGCGACACTACGCACGGAGCTTGGTCAACCAAATTCCCTAAACGCCTTATGTAACCTATTGAAGGGATACCGAATGTGAGGATACATAATGTCAATAAAAAATCGGCAGATATTAACCCCACCCTGACGAAATCATCTCGCATATATAAACCCATCACTCATCATGACTTCATAACACCGATAGACAGAGTTTCTTAAAAATATTAAGATCTCGATTCATGGACGCTTATCATATTGACACCCATGTCAGCTTTTCTGGCAGTCGTATGTTCATTATAATGTTCGACATGAATGCACCAAAAATTATTCCACCAGTTGAACCTTCCGCTGGTGTACACATAGCTAACATCCAGGTTGTCAGAAATGGCTGATATTAATTTATTATTCACAAACATTAATTCATTGCCACATAAAGCTCATACATTAGCCCATTACCTCAGAAATAACCTCATCTACGTAAATCTCATGGTCGAAACAAAAACAGATAAACCCATTCCTTTTAATAATTGGCCATTCATCCAAATACCCTCATCCTCTCCCAATCATAACCAACGTGGTGACTCGATCGTTGCAGTGCGACCAGAGCTTAAACTTGGAAAATGTAATCCACCCAAAATTAATAATCCTATAAACGAGTGTTTGCACTGCATTATCGATTGCCACAATTTTCCTTACATATATTCCTAGTATACATACATCTCACTTCCTACATCGAAGACACTATCCTTACGAAAACGTTCATCTACGATCACGTTATCATAATCGGGGACCTAAATATGAATACAATGAAACGGAAACAACACGCCTCTTTTATGTCCAACTCGAATTTTGAAGGTATCACTACACCTACATTTACAATTCCAAATAACCAACCTCTTCATAAACAAATTTTCAGAAGCAGTTAAAAAATATTCTCATACCTTAATCAAATCCCCCTACAAATATCCTCTTCCTAAATAAATCCTACGACTGATCAAATACAAAAGGTAATTATACAGAGACTTTCAGACAACGGGCGAACCTCGCATAAAACAGAAATTTAACAACATAAACAAAGATATTCACAACTTAATAAAAGAATACAAACAAGATCGATAGATTAGCGCCTGTGAAGATATTAATAGACAGGAAGGAAGACAATACTGGACAAGTATAAAAAAACTTTCCAAATACAAAAAGAAGAACTACCTTCAGAAAATTCAAGATCCGACTATCAAAGAGACTGTTAATGACAATAATAAAATAGCAAATTTATTCGCAGACTATTTCGAGGATAGTTATACGGCTAAAACAAATAATACTTACGATGACAACTTCCTTAATCACGTTAATTCCTGGTATTCCTTCAAAACCACCTACCGTTCCCATATCCCGACTGACGACATAGAAGAGGAAGAGTACTATAACGTCCCACATAATGGAAGAACACGGCTCCCGGTTATGATAACATCCGTCGATCCATCTTAAAAACCCTACCTGAACATATCCATAAATTCATAATTCGTATCCTAAATTTCCTTTATAAAAATCAAATCATTCCTCGAAAATCTTCGAAGCAATCATAAAAAAAACAACCACATTTCCCACGCTATTCCTCCTTACCAGTTCGACTTCCTGCAAAATAGATCCATTCATCTCGCTCTAACCATACTCTTCCAACATCCAGACAGCAAACCTCCCAAAGGTCTTAAAACTGCAATAGTCTTCCTTGACATTCAAAAAGCGTTGATTCAGTATGGTATAGACGTTTGCTGTTTAAATTCAACTCCTTGTCCATCCCACTACATCTTCTACTCATAATAGAGAACTTTTTGAATGAAAGGTCCCTTACTGTCAGAATAGGTAATTTCTTCTTGCGTGCATTCGTACCACGGCAAGATGTCCCACAAGGTTCGTCTCTGTCCCCACTCCTTTATAACATTTTCGTTTATGACATATACCGGGTGTGGCACTTAAGACGCCTCGGACCATAGCTCCTTTACGATAAAAGCTATCGAAAAAAATCTAAGAACAAAGTGGTGCATAGTTACCGTCGCTATGTTTTAAAAATATTTCTAATCATCAGTGGCGTGCCGTACTCCAGTGGCGTACCAAACTTATGTTTTTTTAAATGGAATGCCCTATTTTTTATTGCAGATTTGGAAAGTGCTCGACGAGTACTTATTTTTTTATCTAACATGTTATACCCTTCACTTTAGCGGTTTCGCTGTTATAACCCCTTCTTTCAAAATTGCGCCCCATTTTTGAGATTTTTTTGTAGAGAAACTAATTGACGCCGGCGCCTAAATTTTGAATTGAGGTACAGGTTAAGACCTCGTATACCTTCACATAATTTTTTTTCGGGTTATTTATGGAAAAAAAATAATTTTTGATTGATCTTCGTATGTTGTCATTTTTTCCGAAAATTTCAAATGGCACCCCCCTAAAAAAATTACGGCGTTGTACAGCCAAAACTCTAAATTTTTCATTGGTGTAAAAAAAATTACACATTGCATAACAAAATTTCGGAGAAAAAAGGAATTTCATCGCAAATGTCGGGAAACGTTTTCCGTTCCCAAGTGTGCCATGAGAAAACAAAAGATTGGTAATTGTCAAAGTACCAAAACAAATACACAAATACGGTCAACATAATGGTATGTACCTATTTATTCAACATGATATGAAAAATGCAGATTAAGAAAATTTAACAACTTAAACTAAATGTTCGAAATGACGACCTTCCTGCTGGAGGCATAACCGCAACTTCTGGTGATATACCGCAGTTCATTATTTTCGGTAATAACTGCCTTCTTTCTAACTCTCCTTGGCCGTTTCACACTTCCCGTAGTAGTAAATCTCTCCAACACTTTTTGAAACGCACGTTCATTTGGATGTGCCCTGTGCGGATATCTCGCAGCGTACACTCGTGATGCCAAGAAACAATTCTTGTTACATTCTCCAAGAATAAATATCATGTCAACCATTTCCTCTTGAGTTCGGAACATTTTTAGAACGTTTATCAAAAATGACTTATGGCTGCTACTGACGTCTAATAATTTACTTTGACAGTTACCAATCTTTTGTTTTCTCATGGCACACTTGGGAACGGAAAACGTTTCCCGACATTTGCGATGAAATTCCTTTTTTCTCCGAAATTTTGTTATGCAATGTGTATTTTTTTTTACACCAATGAAAAATTTAGAGTTTTGGCTGTACAACGCCGTAATTTTTTTAGGGGGGTGCCATTTGAAATTTTCGGAAAAAATGACAACATGCGAAGATCAATCAAAAATTATTTTTTTGCCATAAATTACCCGAAAAAAAATTATGTGAAGGTATACGAGGTCTTAACCTGTACCTCAATTCAAAATTTAGGCGCCGGCGTCAATTAGTTTCTCTATAAAAAAATCTCAAAAATGGGGCGCAATTTTGAAAGAAGGGGTTATAACAGCGAAACCGCTAAAGTGAAGGGTATAACATATTAGATAAAAAAATAAGTACTCGTCGAGCACTTTCCAAATATGCAATAAAAAATAGGGCATTCCATTTAAAAAAACATAAGTTTGGTACGCCACTGGAGTACGGCACGCCACTGATGATTAGAAATATTTTTAAAACATAGCGACGGTAACTATGCACCACTTTGTTCTTAGATTTTTTTCGATAGCTTTTATCGTAAAGGAGCTATGGTCCGAGGCGTCTTAAGTGCCACACCCGGTATAATTCCAATCCCAAATACCTTAATCCTTCCGCGTATTGTCTCTTATTTGCTGATGACACAGTTCTAATTACATACTGTAAGACCCTTCCAAAAGCACTTAGCACATTGCAAGGGCTGATCGACACTCTTCAACATTGGTTTGCCAAATGGAGAATAACCATCAATCCTAAAAAATCAAAATTTTTCATTTCCATCGTCCAACGTCCATCAACATCTCCATTTGGCATTAACATAAACAACACATACATTTCTTCATCAGAAACCTGCAATTATTTTGGAATTACATTCGATTCTAAACTTTCATTTAAACCCCATTCCCAAACCCCTAAATTAAAAATTAAAAATAGAGCTCGACACTTCAGACATCTAAGTATAGATATCAAGGTATATCCATAAATACAGCGGTCAAAATATGCAAAATGATATGTCGACCTCTCTTAGATTATGCTGCCATATTTTTTCCTCCTGTTCTAAGAAATTTGCAGGTGGATGAGCGATCAGCTCTTCGCATATTAACAAAACTAAGACACCCTAACAATCCCCTACACAATCTCTTCAATACACTACTCTACCAAAAAAACCCCATTGAAGACCTTCTGGTACACCTTGCTACAAAGGTTACCACTAGCCTAGATATCCAAGACATCCTGCAACACCTATGTTTATCTCGCAACCCTCTAAATAACCCTAGAACCAAACACCCCTTTTCCACGATTTATCAATTCATCACATCTCTTCATGATTCACATTCAATCTCACCAACATATTCACAACCATGATCGCAATAATTGACGACTAACTGACGACTGTTAATGCCAGGCAGAAAGACCGCTGGTCTATAGCCGTACCAATAGAAATCCATTATATTTTGTAAATCTATATGTAAAAATAAGTAAATAAAAATGTTCTTGTTGTATATTAATAGTTGGATAATTTTCAAATTACACATTATAATAAATAATTAAACCATTCTGTATAGACACATAAACATGAATTATTAAGCACGTTTTTCTACTGAAGATGCCATAAACACCGAAACTAGTACAGTAAATAAAATTTTACAAATCAGATACAAGTACAAGTACAATCTCTATTTTTTCAGAATTAAAATTATTTTTGTTATATATACTCAACATGCCCGGAAAATATAATTTTAACACAATTAATACTACCTTGAAATTGCTAAACAATAAATAGAAATATTTGTGAACATTAAGATCGGCTACCATTAATAATATTATTTAAATAAATAAAATATAACCTTGTTTATTCCACAAATATGCTAAATTAAATACATGTTTGATGTTAATATCAACGCTACATTTAAATACATCATAATTAGTTTAATATACAAATAATGCAGAAATGGAAGTCTTGCATGACCAGCTTATTTTACATAAATGCAATTCCACTTTTTTATACAGTAACTGTAATTTACTTATACTAATTGTAAGTATATGTACATATTTATATGTCCCAGTGATTAAATAAATGATTCTTAACAAGTTATACAGGGTGTTTCAGAGCTCTGGGAACGGTCAATCACGTTCTTATTTTTAAAAATTTCGAAAAATGTTTTATACAAAAGTTGTGTATAATAGTGAGCTGCACGCCCTAAAAATATTTAAATTTATACAGGGTATCTCATAACAAAGTTACAGACCAAACTTATGTTTTTTTTAAATGGAAAACCCTGTATTTTTTGTTATTTTTGAATTATATGGAGCTAATAAAGGTGAGTTACTTCAATACTTCCTATACCTATTGTTTGCCGTTTTCGAAATATTTGAAGATTTGTTGAAATGCATGGTCTAGGTGAAATTTTATTTTTGCCCCAGTGATTGACGTTGAACGATTAAAATCGTTTCTATTATTTGGTTGAAGGTTCAAACTATAGATCCAACCAAGATTTCATACAAAAAATTATACAGGGTGATAAAAAAATGCAGTAGAAAAACCCAACTTATAAAGTTGAATAACTTCGTTTTTTCAAATGGCACGCCCTGTATTTAGTAACGTATTTTCAAGTAGAATCCAATTATCTTTCAGATTATAATAATTATTCCTGATATGATAATCGCCAAATACAAGAAAACTATTGAGATTAGGAACAGAGAACCCTTATACAATCTGAAAGATAATTATACACAACTTTTGTATAAAACATTTTTCGAAATTTTGAAAAATAAGCACGTGATTGACCGTTCCGAGAGCTCTGAAACACCCTGTATATTCAATATCTTAAAAAAATAATTAATAAAGTGCACTTCTTATGTCCATTTCGAGTTTCTCGAGATGACCTCACAAAAACCTTTAAAAGAGATGGTCTGATTGCAAACTCTTTGGTTCTTATATTACAATGCCTAGAAGCTGTTTCACATTAAGCTAGTCTACTCGCCACTACCGCACTAATTTATCCAATGATTTTAATTTTTGTTAATTTGTTTTCTTGCGATTTAAATTTAATTTAATTTTTGCGTTAGTTTTTGTTTCTAATTGTGTATTATTGGGATTACCCGTTTAATAATAAATAAATGGTCGATGCCAAACAGGTGGTACTAGTATAGTAGCTGAGCTAGTGAAGTTGAAATCTATCAACTTTACTATCCACTGGTGAGTTTGTTTACTATCGGCTATTAAATTCACCGCATGAAATAAATATCGCTTTTAAACTATTTTTCGCAAATATGGTGAAAGATAGGTCCACCTATTCCACATCGGCCATTGGGTAAATTAGTGCGCTCGTAGCGAGTAAACTAGCTTAATTTAATACAACCTTAAAACGCACAAATTCTCCAAAAATTCCTGAGAGAAAAAGTCCTTAAAACATCCCCGAAAAAAATCCTCCAAAAAAGACTTTAAAGAAGTTCGGATTGCCTGGCGCATCCACCATATGTTGCAAAGGGGGTCATTGCTACTTTAAGGTCAGAGACGATAGGTAACCAACATAATACAATTTCGGGAACTTATCTTACTAGCTTAATTAAAAAAAAAAGTTTAAACTTGAAAATATATGTATTCACACCTTTCCCCTTTCGCCTGGCGATCTTCCCGGCGATCTTCCCGGACCCCCCTTGATTTCCGCTAATCAGCACAAAACTTATTGACCAGCAACTATCAAGGAAGTCCTTGAAACCCGCTGAATACGCGGCTGGAGCACTCGCGAACCGGATGTCCTCTGTCAAATAACTCCGGTTCGCTACAATATTTTTTCAAAGCTACTGGAAAGTATACATTTTTATGTACATAAAGCGCAATTACATCATTATTTGTAAATGAATGAAAGGCGGGTGCAGTTCTCCAGTTACCATTTATGTATCGTGGGTTTGATGAATTAGTAAAGTCGAGTGTTGGCATGAGTGTTACGTGTGTATTCGTGAGTCGCGGCTTTTAACCGCTACACCTCCGTTCGTAAATTAACCACGAATGATGAATGGACGCACATGTTTGAGGTTTTGAATAATAATTAGAAAATGTGGACAAACTATTAACAAATTAGCTAGTCGTAATTAAGTCACGTTAATATGGGCAAAGCGAGTATTGTTACTGGTAGTGAGATGTAATTAATTTGCGGCAGTCGATGAGCAATAATAAGAGTCATTTCTAGTTATTTAGAGTTTACGTATTTATAGTTTGTGAAATGACCAGTAACTGTTTGGTTTAAGGTAGAAACGCCAAAGTGGCGGAATCCATTGCCTGAATGATGTACTGAACCAAATCCGGGTGGCTTTAAGTAATCTCCGTTTCCCCATCAGCAACTAACTACACTGATGAGACCTGAAAGGCCGAAACCGGTCTGTCTTAAAACAAAATGTGTTTGGTTTAAACTTTGATTTGCAAGTGCTGTTAGTTTTACTTTTGTGTTAGTTAGGGGTTATCCTACTGTAAAATATTGAAAAAATCGAAAAAAAATTGTCTTTCAAAAATGCTTTGAAGAATAAATGCATAAGGTTCCGTATTGCAAAATCACGACTTTTTTAAAAAGTGATTTGGATTAGAAAAACAAATGAATTATAATAAATTAATGATACATCTGCAAATTGGAAAGTTCTTGAAATTTTCTGAACACCCTGTAAATTTTATCTATAGTTTTAAATCTCACCCAAGTGTTTGAATTTTTTTTTTAATTTTGAAAAATCACGACTTTCTTAAAATGTGATTTGAATTAGAAAAACAAATGAATTATGTTAAAACAATGATACATCTGCAAATTGAAAAGTTCTTGAAATTTTCTGAACACCCTGAATATTTTATCTATATTTTTAAATCTCATCCAAGTTTTTGTATTTTCTGATATTTAATTTTGAAAAATCACGTCTTTCCTAAAAAGTGATTTGGATTACAAAAACAAATGAACTATGTTAAAACAATGATACATCGGTAAATTGGAAAGTTCTTGAAATTTTCTGAACACCCTGAATATTTTATCTATATTATTAAATCTCATCCAAGTTTTTATATTTTTTGATATTTAATTTTGAAATTTTGAAACACCCTGTAAATTTTATTTATATTTTTAAATCTCACCCAAGTGTTTGAACTTTTGGATATTTAATTTTGAAAAATCACGACTTTCTTAAAAAGTGATTTGGATTAGAAAAACAAATGAATTATGTTAAAACAATGATACATCTGTAAATTGGAAAGTTCTTGAAATTTTCTGAACACCCTGTAAATTTTATCTATAGTTTTATATCTCATCCAAGTATTTGAATTTCAGGATCTTTAATTTTGAAAAGTCACGACTTTCTTAAAAAGTGTTCAAATTAAGAAAACAAATGAACTGTGCTAAATCAATGATTCATCTATAAATAGGCAAGTTCTCGGAATTTTCTGAGTACTTTGAATATATTTTTCGCATTTTTAAACCTCACCCAAGTTTTTGTATTTCTGCATTATTAATTTAAAAAATTAAAATACATTATACTATGATACACCTGTAGATCAGCATATCTTGAATTTTCCAAGTACCCTGTATATTTTTTCTACTTTTCTAAACCTCATCTAGAATTCGTATTTACGATCTTTAATTGAAAAAAATCTCAACTTTCTTAAAATAAGAATCCTACTGAAAAAAAAAACAAATGGATTATGTTAAATGATACAGCCGTAAATTGTAAAGTTCTCAGAATTCTCTGAGCACCCAGTATGTGTTCCACATAGCAAAACCTCAACCAAGATTTTGTATTTTGCACCTTTAATTTTGAAAAATCAGAACTTTCTTAAAAAGTGATTCAATTTGAGAGAACAAATGAATTCTGTTAAATTAATGATACATCTGTAAATTGGTTCTATGAATTTTCTGAGTACTCTGAACATTTTTTTCGCATTTTTAAACCTCGTTTTTGTATTCCTGCATCATCAAATTAAACAAATCACAACGTTCTTAAAAACGGATTCAAACTGAAAAAAAAAAACGAATGAATTATGCTAATTTTATGATACACCTACAGAGTAGCATATTCTTTAAATTCTCCAAGTACCCTGTATATTTTTTCTACGTTTCTAAACCTCATCTAGAATTCGTATTTATGCATCTTTAATTTAAAAAAATAAAAAATTTCTTAAAATGTGATTCTAACTAAAAAAAAACTAATTGTGTTAAATAAATGATATATTTGTAAATTGTAAAGTTCTCAGAATTTTCTGTGCACCCATTTAAAATCGAACAACGCGTTTGGCAATTGTACAATTTCAAAAACAAAATCATGATTTTGAAATCTTCGAACGGTAAAAATGTGCGATTTTTGCATTGTGTTAATAATTTAAAAAAATGTTGTCATCAATTTTAAAATTGATTTAAATTCTTCATAATTTAACCTTTAAATCATCAAAATCGGATGACGAGTTCGGCAGTTGTGCAATTTCAAAAATCAAAATCGCAATTTTTTTCATTTTGAAAACGTGCAATTTTGACGTTTTCTATAGATTTCATAAACATATTTCTAAATCACTTTTTAAATTGTACAAAATTTTCTTTATACTAATGTTGGAATCAAAATCGGATAATGCGTTTGGCCGTTGTGCAATTTAGAAGATCAAAGTTGCAATTTTGAAACGAGGAATTTTGTCGTTTTACTTTAATTTCCCGAAAATATTTGTAAACCTTTTTTTTAATTGCACTACATGTCACATTTTGACGTTTGAATGATAAACATCGAAAAACGCTTTTGGCGGTTGTTCAATTTCAAAAATCAAAATCACGATTTTGAAATTTTCGAACGTTAAAAATGTGCCATTTTTTTGTGTAAAACAATTTTGTAGTCAGTTTTACAATAACACAAAATGTTCCATATTTTGACATTTAAATCATTAAAATCGGACACGTTCAGCAATTGTACAATTTCGAATATCACAATGGCAATTTAAAATATTAGAAAATTTTCTAATCAATTTTAAAATGACATTAAATTTGCCATATTTTGATGTTTGCATCATCAAAATCAAACAACGCGTTTGACAGTTGTTCAATTTCAAAAACCAAATCACGATTTTGAAATCTTCGAACATTAAACAAATGCGATTTTTTACATTGTGTTAATTTAACGAAAAAAAGTTGTAATCAGTTTTAAATTACAATAAATTTGCCATATTTTGACGTTTGAATCATCAAAATCAAACAAGGCCTTTGACAGTTGTACAATTTCAAAAACCAAATCTTCGAACGTTGAAAAAATATGATTTTTGCATTGTGTTCAAATCACGAAAAATGTTTGTAAGCAATTTTAAAATTACACCAAATTTGGAATATTTCGACGTTTGAATCATCAAAATCTAACAACGCGTTTGGCAGTTGTGCAATTTGAAAAATTACATCCACGATTTTGAAATCTCCGAACGTTAAAAAAATGAAATTTTTGCATTGCGTTAATATCTTGAAAAATGTATGTAATCAATTTTAAAATTACACTAAATTTGGAATATTTTGACGTTTGAATCATTAAAATCTAACAACGCGTTTGGCAGTTGTGCAATTTGAAAAATCAAATCCACGATTTTGAAATCTCCGAACGTTAAAAAAATGAAATTTTTGCATTGCGTTAATATCTCGAAAAATGTATGTAATCAATTTTTAAATTACACTAAATTTGGAATATTTCGACGATTGAATCATCAAAATCGGACAACGCGTTTGACAGTTATGCAATTAAAAAAAAATCAGAATCGCGATTTTCTATTTCCGGACTTTAAAAAAGTACGAAAAAATATATTAACCAATTTTAAAATTGCACTAAATTTGCCATATTCTGACGTTGGAATCATCCGAATCGAACAATGCGTTCGGCAGTAGTACAATTTCAAAAATCAAAAGCACGATTTTGAAACCTTCGAAAGGTAAAAAATGCGATTTTTACACTTTGTGTTAATTTTATAGAACCATTTTGTAGTGGGTAAATAACACTAAATTTGCCACATTTCGACATTTGGGTTCAAAATTTAATTATCAAATTCGCAGTTTTAAAATTTTGGAACTTTGAAAAAAAAGTGAGATTTCTCCATTTTCTGTTAGTTTCGCGAGGAAATTTCGTGATCCATTTTAAAATGTCACTAAATTTGATATTTTTGACGTTTCATTGATCAAGATCTAACAACTCGTTTGGCAGTTGTATAATTTAAAAAACCAAAACAACAACCAAATTTTGCATTATTTGCACCAATTTATTCTAACATGATTGGATGTAATTATTTATACGCCTAATTTAAAACTTTTATGCAAAAGGAGTACCGTAAAAATAAATAAATAAATAAAGTAATGAAATAATAAATTACGTGTTTGAAATCTTCGAACGTTAAAAAATGCGATTTTAACATTGTGTTCATTTCAAGAAAAAAAAATTATTTAATTTTAAAATTACACTAAATTTTCTACAATTTGACGATAGAATTTTCAAAATCGGACAACGCGTTCGGCACTTGTGCAATTTCAAATATAAAAATTGCAATTTTAAAATCTTGGAACTTTAAAAAAGTGAGATTTTTGCACTGTGTTCATTTCACGAAAAAAAAATGTAATTGATTTTTAGATTACATTACATTTTCTACATTCTGACTTTAGAATTTTCAAAATCATATAACGCGTTCGGCAGTTGTGCAATTTCAAATAAAAAAATAGCAATTTTAAAATCTTGGAACTTAAAAAAGTGAGATTTTTGCTTTGTATTCATTTCACGAAAAAAAAAATTAGAATTAATAAAATAACATGAAATTTTCTACATTTTGACGATAGAATTTAAAAAATTGTATAACGGTTTCGGCAGTTGTGCAATTATCAAAAATCAAAATTACAATTTTAATTCTTTTGACTTTGAAAACGTGCAATTTTGACCTTTTGTGTTAGTTTCACGTTTTTAAATTGCTGTGATTTTTTCAGACTTTGACGTTAGAATCATCTTAATTGGACAACGTGTTTGAAAGTAGTGTCATATTATAATCAAAATCGCAATATAAATCTTCGAAGTTTGAAAACGTTCAATTTTAATAACGTTTTGCGTTGATTTCCCTAAAATATTAATCAATCCGTTTTTAAATTACACAAATTTTTTAATATTGTAACGTTAAAATCATGAACACCGGACAAGACATTTGGTAGTTGTGCAATTTAAAAAAATATATATATTTTCGGACTTAAAAAACGTACGATTTTGGCGTTTTACATTAATTTCGCAAAAAAATGTATGAACCAATTTTTAAATTTCACTGAACTATAGAATTTTAAGTATTAAATTCTGCATCACTCGCTAAATTAAAGAATTAAAAAAAAACGTGCGATTTTGGCATTTTGCATTTGGTAGTTGTACAATAAAAAAAAAATCGAACTTCAAAAACGTGCGATTTTGGCGTTTTACATTAATTTCGCGAAAAAATTAATTAACCAATTTTTAAATTTCACTAAACAATAGAATTTTAAGTATTAAATCCGGCATCACTCGCTAAATTAAAGAGCATTCAGAAAATCATGTATAATAATAAGGAAAATAATTCGTACCTGCAAAATTATTTTTGATCGGGAGAAAATGAAGAGATATTTGGCACAATACTCAGATCCGAAATCTTCTTCTTAAGAAGTACATTTAGTCATCTTAAATGATTGCGTTTGGACCACTTGGATCCATTTTTTAAATAAATTTAATTTATCCAAACAAATGGATAAATTAAATTTATAAAAAAAAAATGGTAATTGGTGTTCCACTTCATCTTCTCTTCGGTTAAGGGAATCAATTTTCTAAAATACGAGCAAATTATTTAGTTTGTAGTTCCGCAGGAATTTTCTGCACCTCACCTGGAAAAAAAAGCTTGCTTGGGTTCTCTCCACAGGGGGTTGAAACTGATCTTCCCGGTGGTGGTTTTAATTGTTACTTAAGCTACAAACACTCTTTATGCAATCGTTTGTGTTAAATTAACTCTTGTTGCAATCAGATTACCAAAAAACCGAAAACATGGTTTGTAGGTTGAGTGAACGTGAAAACAAAGGGTGGAGGGTGGGCATTATTTATTATTGTGTGACGGTGAGAAAATCTCATTTTATACCAAACTGATTAAATTGTAGGATGCGCACCGCACCACCTATTGTTTCAATAAAAACCGTAGGTATTAAAACTCTCGGTGCCCTGAAATCATAAGCGAAACAATTGAATATAGATTTTTAATTTTTTGGTCTGCAGATCTTAATACTGGATCGAGCAAGCGGTCCAGTGTTAAGATCGATGAAGATCTCGTTGTTATCAGTCCCCCTTTGTTTCCCTACCTATAGCCCTATAAGGTCCGACCCATGTTGCTCTACCGTCCGGTAACGGCCCTTCTGAAGGAGGAGCGGGTTGCACCTTTTCAACGGAAAAACGGTAACACCAAGGGGGACAACCTGGAAGAGAGACGCGAACCCGACGCGCGAATTAACCAAAGAAAAGTCACTCACCCCAAAACATTACGGCGTCCAACAGCTTACTCTGAGACCTACCTTACCTCTTCTTAACTTGCTAAAGATGTCATATGAAGTCAGGTGAAGACCGTCCCTCCTTGCCCGCTTCCTTCGGGATGGGTGGATGGAATGGAAAGGAAAATCCCACACTAGCACTGCAATCCAAGGGAGTTTGAGGGGTTTAATACCGAAAAAAACGGTATTAAATCCTGTAAACCCATCACTATAAGTCTTGCACAAACTGTTCACACGTTCACACGTACTCCCCTTCGTTTAAGGGCAGCAACACGCGCTCGCTACGAACACCCCGGGGTTTTTTCGCGGCCGAAGAAACGGTTTTCGGAAAAATAATAGATCGCGATTCGCACATCGGTCGCGGCGGCGACGTGCAGACTGGTGTTATCAGTCGGGCTCGGGCAAGACGAGCCGATAAGAATTCAAAATCGCAGGAAAAACTTGCCTTCGTGCGTCTAATCGCCAATCACGAGGCTTCACGCACTTTTCAGTTTAAAAACTCTGCGGCGATTGGGCAATTAAAATTTGATAAACGTGTAATTATCTTGCAACGTCTGCTTCGAAATGTGCAGGTGGTCGGAAAAAATCTGTTAAAAAAATCCAAATATCGTTCCACCGTATCCACCAAACGATGAAAAAATCAATACAAAATTATTATTTAATTTCGGTAATTTTCTTTCAGCAAATTAAATAAAATCCATAACAAATAATTTCGCTTACATGCGTTAAAAAATATTCAAAAACAATTGCTAAAAACTTGAAACTTTGCAAATTTTCTCAAAATTACTTCTGCTTTAAGATTTAGTTTAAATCTGCAAAGATTTTTCACTGGATTTCAAAATAATTGCAAGAGAAGTAAAGTTTTTATATATAAACATTTGCGAATTCCTCGAGCGTTAAAAAAATATACAAAATTAATTGCTAGAAACTTGAAACTTTACAAATTTACTCAAAATTACTTCTGCTTTAAGATCCAGTTCAAATCTGCAAATATTTTTCACTAGATTTCAAAATAATCGCAAGAGAACTAAAGTTTTTATAAATCAAAAATTGCGAATTTCTCGAGCGTTAAAAAAATATACAAAAACAATTGCTAAAAATTTGAAACTTTGCAAATTTACTTAAAATTACTTCTGTTTTAAGATTTTGTTCAAATCTGCAAATTATTTTCACTAGATTTCAAAATAGTCGCAATTGAATTAAAGTTTTTATAAATACAAAATTGCGAATACCTCGAGCGTTAAAAAAATATACAAAATTAATTGCTAAAAACTTGAAACTTTGCAAATTTACTCAAATTTACTTCTGCTTTAAGATTCAGTTCAAATCTGGAAATACTTTTCACTAGATTTCAAAATAATCGCAAGAGAACTAAAGTTTTTTATAAATAAAAAGTTGTGAATTTCTCGAGCGTTAAAAAATATTCAAAAACAATTGCTAAAAATTTGAAACTTTGCAAATTTACTCAAAATTCTGCTTCTGCTTTGAGATTCAGTTGAAATCTGCAAATATTTTTCACTAGATTTCAAAATAATCGCAATAGAATTAAAGCTTTTATAAAACAAAAATTGCGAATTTTCCGAGCTTTAAGAAAATATACAAAAACAGTTGCTAGAAACTTGAAATTTTGCAAATTTTCTCAAAATTGATGCTGCTTTAAGATCTAGATAAAATCTGCAAACATTCAAATTTATACATTTTTACTTTCTCCGATACGAAGTACGAGAAAGCATTGTGATCGTAATTTTTTTTCAAAATTTTTTTTACGAAAATATCCGTTTTGGGGTCCCTAGATGCCATTTCAACAATTTCTGGAAAAAAAAATTGTGTCTGTGTGTGTGTGTGTCTGTCTGTGCGCGCTGTATCTCAAAAACTAATAGAGCAATTGATATAAAACTTTAAACATTCGTCTCATTTGATAATCTGAAGAACTGAAAAGCTTTTGGTAAAATTTCGTACACCGGAAGTGGGCGTTTACCTTAACTGTTTTTGGTTTTTTGCCAATATTTTCTTAAATATGAAAAATATCACAAAAACATTTAAACAAACTTTGAAGACAACAAATAAATTAGCATCTTTTGATTGAAAACATTTTTCATAAAATCATTTTTATTCGAGAAAAAAATTTATTATTATTTTTTAAATTTTTGGTTTACAATTATAAAACAATAATAGTTACAGCAAATTTATGTTAATAATAATTGTAGACAATGCTAAAATGAACAACTTATAAAGAAAATTTTTCGAAATCCCTTTAGTTTTTGAGTAAATTAAGTTTTTAAATTTGAAGTATAATTTTTCCATCTTTCATAATTTTAAACGTCAGTTTCATGCGAGTCTACAAAACGCTCGATGTACATTTAAAATATAATTTAAATTTAGAATAAACCATGAAAACGTAAATATAAATGATACCATCAAGTCGGAGAAAGTAACATGATGGCCACATCACCATTTTTTAATTTTCCAGCAAAACAATTGCCCAATCTTGGACGACAAAGAAATGTCAGTAATCTAAACTTGAACTGGAAAAACTAATAATACTTTTTTGAAAAATTATGAAAGGTAAAAATAACAAATTATGTTTCAAATTCTAATACTCTTTGCCGTAAGTTAACTGAAAAACTAAAAAAAAAACGCTAAAAAAGAGTCCGGAAAAAGATTTCTAAAAAGTCCTAAAAAAAAATCTAATAAAAGTTCTGAACAAGAAAGTCTTGAAAAACATTTCTTAAAATAGTCCTAATTAAAAAGTCCTAAAAACCCTAATAAAAGTCCTGAACACGAAAGTCTTGAAAAAAGTCCCAATAAAAAACTCCTGATAAAAAGTCCTGAAAAAGAGTCCTGACAAAAAACTGTCGTGAAAAACAGTTCCTTCAAAAAGACCCGAATGAAAGCCCTGAAAAAAAAATTCTGGCAAAAAAGGTCCTGAAAAAAAGTCCTGGAGAAACAGTTTT
Organism: Ocypus olens; assembly: GCA_910593695.2. Taxonomy (NCBI): domain Eukaryota; kingdom Metazoa; phylum Arthropoda; class Insecta; order Coleoptera; family Staphylinidae; genus Ocypus; species Ocypus olens. The sequence continues at coordinate 17,503,451 of OU343051.1, forward strand.
GAGAATAAAGTCTGGAAAAAAGAGTCCTGGAGAAACAGTTTTGAGAATAAAGTCTTGAAAAAAGAGTCCTGTTAAAAAGTTGTGAAAAAGAGTCGTAAAAAAGTCCAGAAAAAAGTACTGCGAGAAGAGTCCTGAAAAAATAGGTCTTCATGTAAAACACCAGAAATAAATGTCCTCAAAAAAATACTGAAAGAAGTCCGAGAATGTGTCTTGAAAAAAAGTCCGGAACAAGAAGTCCTGAAAATTAATCCTAGAAAAAATATCCTGAAATATAGTAGTGAAAAAAGTCCTGTCAGGAAAGCTTGAAAAAAATTCCCGAAAAGATAATTCTGAAAAATGTAATTAAGAAAATTTAGAAAAGAATCCTGAAAAGAAGTCCTGAACAAGAGGTTCTTAAGAAATTTTTGAAAAAGTCCTGAAAAAAAGTCATGGACGAATGTCTTGAAAAAAGATTCCTGATAAAAGCCGCGAAGAAAAGTCCTGGAAAATAGTCTCCATACAAAATACCAGAAATAAATGTCCCAAAAAAAGCCCCGAAAATCCTGAAAGAAAGTCCTGAAGAAAGTTCAGAAAAAGAGACCTGATGAAATGTCATAAAAAAATTGTCCTTGAAAAATTGTCCTTGAAAAATTGTACTGAAAATAACATGTTTAAAAAATTAACAAAAAAATTTCAGAAAAAAAAGCATTGTAAAAAGTCCTTAAAAAGATCTGAAGAAATTCTTATGAAAATGAAATCCCAAAGTGTCTAGAAAAAGAATACTGCAAAAAGGCCTAAAATAAGTTCTTAACAAAATTCCGGAAATAAAATGCCAAAAATATCTGAAAGTCCTTAGAAATGTCCAAAAAAGGTCATGAAAAGCGGAATTCTAAAAAATGTCATGAAGAAAATTCTGAAAAAAATCCCGAAATATAAAAAAATTGTCCTGTAAACAGTCTTAAAAAATTGACCTGAAAATAACATGTTTAAAAACAAAAACAAAAAAAAAATTCTAAAATAACGCATTGTAAAAAATCCTATAAATGGTTCTTACAAAGATCTGAAGAAATTGCCTTGAAAAATAAATCCCAGTCTTGAAAAAAGGCCTAAAATAAGTCCTTAACAAAATTCCTGAAATAAAAAGGTTTAAAATTGTCGTAAAAAAATTGCTAAAAAGAAGTCCTTAGAAAGGTCCAAAAAAGGTCGTGAAAAGCAGAATTCTAAAAAATGTCATGAAGAAATTCTGAAAATTTTTTTGAAAAAAATCCCGAAAAATCAGAAAAAAATTGTCCTGTAAACAGTCTTTAAAAATTGACCTAAAAATAACATGTTTAAAAACAAAAACAAAAAAATTCTGAAATGACGCATTGTAAAAAATCCTTTAAATGGTCCTTAAAAGGATCTGAAGAAATTGCCCTGAAAAAGAAATCCCAGTCTTGAAAAAAAGTTCTATAAAAAGGCCTAAAATAAGTCCTTAACAAAATTCCTGAAATAAAAAGGTTTAAAATTGTTTAAAAGAAATTGCTAAAAATATCTGAAGTACTTAAAAAGGCCCAAAAAAGGTCATGAAAAGTAAAAATTCTAAAAAATTTCGAAGAAAATTAAAAAAAAATCCCGAAATATCAAACAAAAAAAAAATGTCCTGTAAAAACACTTTTGAAAAATTGCCATGAAAATAATATGTTTAAAAAATAAACAAAAACATTTCTGAAAAAAAAGCATTGTAAAAAGTCCTTAAAATGGTCCGTGAAAAAAATGTCCTGCAAAAAGGCCTAAAATAAGTCATTAACAAAATTCCTCAAACAAAAAGTTTTGAAAATAGTGTTGAAAAAAAAACAAAAAATATCTGAAAAAGTCCTTAAAAAGGTTCAAAAAGGTCATGAAAAGAGAAATTCTAAAAAAATGTAATGAAGAAAATACCGAAAAGAAGTCCGCAACAAAAATTCCCGAAAACGTTCCGAAAAAAAAAAAATTCCTGAAAAAAATCCTGTTTTTAAAAAGAAATCCTGAAAATAAAGGTCCTGAAAGAAAAAGTCCTGAAAAAGAATCCTCGAAGAAATGTCTTTTAAAAATGCCCTTAAGAAAACTGAAAACATTGTCCTGAAGTACCAAAAAGGCTAAAAGAACAAAAAACTGTTAAGGTAAACATTCGGAAATATGAAATTCTACCAAAAGCTTTTTAGTTCTTCAAATTCTTAAATAACAGTTATGTTCAAAGTTTCATGGTTTCATTACTGTATTAGTTTTTGAGATACAGAGCACACAGACAGACTGTTATGTAGAGAAAAAATGGTGATGCGGCCATCATGTTACTTTCTCCGACTTGATGGTATCATAGCCATTTATATTTACGTTTTCATTGTTTATTTTCAATTTGAAATCATATTTTAAATGTACATCGAGCGTTGTGTAAACTCGGACGAAACTGACGTTTAAAACGTCAAAATTATGAAAGATGGAAAAATTATACTTCAAATTCAAAAACTCAGTTTACTCAAAAACTAAAGAGATTTAGAAAAAAACTTATTCCTTATAAATTATTCATTTTAGCATTCTCTACAATTATTATTAACATAAATTTCCTGTAACTATTATTGTTTTATAATTATAAACCAAAAATTAAAAAAAATATAATAAATTTTTTTCTCGAATAAAAATGATTTTATGAAAAATCTTTTCAAGTAAAAGATGTTAATTTCTTTGTTGTCTTCAAAGTTTGTTTAAATGTTTTTGTGATATTTTTCATATTTAAGAAAATATTGTCAAAAAACAAAAAAAAACAGTTAAGGTAAACTCGCACTTCCGGTGTACAAAATTTTACCAAAAGCTTTTTAGTTCTTTAAATTATCAAATAAGACGGATGTTCAAAGTTTCATATCAATTGCTTTATTAGTTTTTGAGATACAGCTCGCACAGACAGACACACACACACACACTCAGCACACATACACAGACACACACTCACAGACACACACCGAGACACACACTCAGCACACATACACAGACACAATTTTTTTTTCCAGAAATTTTTAAAATTGCATTTAGGGACCCCAAAACGGATATTTCGGTAAAAAATATTTTTGAAAAAATATCACGATCACAATACTTTCTCGTACTTCGTAACGGAGAAAGTAAAAAAGTATTGTAGGTGGATTGATATTTTTTACGAGCACTGATTTTAAATAAAGTGTTTGCAAATTATAAAAACCAATAAGATTTAGAAGACGCCAAGCTAACAGGGCTCTTAGCATCGATGTTTTGGGCTAATGAGCGGCGCCTCTTAAGGCCCGCCGTCCCCAAGACCTGCCGTCCGAGTGCTGGGCACCCCTAACACGACCGCTTGGCGCGGCCCTGTATACCGCCCCTGATTTTTTAGGGTTATGGGTTGAATTGTTAAATTACATCGCGGATCAGATATTGTTGCTGGAGTAGCCAGCCAACTTTGAAAGGGTTGATTGAGAGACCCATAGTTAAATTATTTATTTTGCCCACCGACTCATAAGAAATAATATTTTTTGGTGGGCGGAATGTTCAGAATTCGTTCTTTATTTTGTGTGTTATTAAAATTCTAGTTATTCTTTAATTTCGCATCGTCGAGCGCAAGAATTTATTTTTGAACGTTTGCTATTGTCGCAGCTGTGCTGCATTTTGGAAATGGCGTGCGCAGATATAGAAAAAAGAGAAAAAGGTGTCGTTGAGTACAGACGTGTTAAGCTCCACCAAACTAGTCGTAGTGCAAGGTGTTAATTTTTTAGATTTTTCTACCACTAAATTATCATGCGATTCCGATGTTGATGATAACCTATTTTGATCTGGAGCTACTCTTTCTTATCTCATCTAACTATTATAGAGCAATAGCTTAATTCCTCGCTGAGGTTAAATATAACATTATAAAATCAACACTTGTTACGATATAAAAACACAAAAAAAAACAACGAGCGCCACACGGGCGATTATGACGCTTCGTGATATTGTCTGCAAATAGATACGTAATAGCCCTGAGCAATGACGAATTGTAACCTGCTTGACGAAAGGGTTAAATTTGCAACTCATTCATTAATTTAGTGTGATTTCTCAATATAAAGGTTTTAAATTTAAAAAATCTAGGAACAATGCATCGCGATTGTTTGATTTTTATTTATCGCAACGATTGTCATCATAATATCGCTTTAAGCAAAAACACTGTATACATTCTAGCGTGCAGTCTAAAACTGTTATATTAGCAAATACATGCGGTCACCCCCATGCGTGAATATTGCATATTGCAAATTTGCCCGTATGCTGTGGTATTGTAGATTTAGATGATTTGATATGGTTTTGTGATTGTATTAATAAAAGATGAAAGAATCGGTGTTGTAGCCGGATGCACACGGAGGGCTCCTCTCTTCTCATAATTTGATAAAGATAGAGGGAGCATGCGCGGGCCCTATGAGGACGTCTCGCGAGTCAGTGAGCGGCGCAACGGGGTCGCAACAAGAACCCCCGCGTTATGTCCGGGAGTGAGCAAAAGGTGACTGCGGGGCGATGCTAGTGAGCCCAGACCTATGTCTGTCAGGAGCCTCCATCGCCGGGTGTCAGGACCCGGTGGATATGTGCAACACTTCCACAACCAGTAAGTTACCGCCGGGGGGCACGCGCCCCCTTGGCGCACGTCTCTCCGCTACCGTCCAACTATTCCCCCAAAAAACACTCACCCCCGTGCGCCACTGGGAGCGCGCGCTGATGTTATGTAACACCGTCAGTCCTTTCAGATCAAACCATTAAACCCATAAACACACACGAACACAAAAACGCACGTTAATCACGAAACGCCAATTCCACGATTGACCAACGGCCAGAGAACATAACATTGTGAAAAGTGAGAAAACGACCATCGACGGAATCCCCTTTATCTATAATTAGCCGCACGTTCCGACACAACACAATTATGTAACCTCTTCTTGCCAGGGGGGTAACGTAATTGATCGCCACACGAAACCCTGGATGTGGACATTTTGATCGCACAATTAACTCAAAACTCGACCAATCGAGATTATGGTATTATACTAATCCGACACGGATTCCCCCCCTATATTAACATTGATAAAAATACAACACCACCTGAATCAATTCACCCATTTTTCCATTCGTAATACACTAATCCATCAATCGATAAAATTTACTATTGATTGTAAGAAACAACTAACCTAGACATTGCTACAAGACAATAATTTTACGTCTCGCAATGCATAACATAATATGCCTTTGATGCTTCAATAGCATGATATACATGTAACAATAAATGTCCGTTTACTCTCAATGCTTGCAGAAACTGGGGTTAAGCAATATCCAATTATTGTTGAGAGTCTTAGTACTAAGCCATGTTAAGATGGCTTGCGATTTATGTCTAATTTAATTATGACTATAAACCTTACAAATGATGTCAAAATTAATTAGAAAAAGTCATAATTCTATTAATGCTATATATTTTGGGTAAAATTTGCATTAAAAAAGGTAAATATATTAAAGCAAGGTATAGCTCACATGAGGTTGTAACGTGAGATCGAAAAAAAAATTAGTCAAAGCAGGTTATGAACAAACAGCCGCATGTCCTTTCTCAGTTCCTAAAAAAACTTCAAAAATTTTGGCTTGAACTAAGAAAAGACATGCGGCTTTTTGTTCATGACATATGACTAATTTTTTTTTTTCATCTTACGGTATTATGCAGTATGTCTTTAAAGTAAGAAACAATGTCAACCATTTAGAATAAAAATTCAAAAAACTTGCACAAAACATGTCTTGTAATATTTGGACAAGGTTGTATACGTTAAGGTTATGTCGCTATTGATTTTTTAAATGAAGAAGTTATTTTTAGCACCTTTTGAAAAACGACTAAATATACCAACCAAAAAGTAAAAATCACCGACTTCACAGTACGTCTTTAAAGTAAGGAATAATGGCAATAATTTCGAGTAGAGGAATTAAAAGAGCTCGGATGTCTTAGTTAAGGCTATGTAGTTTTTAATTTTTTTCAACGGGGAACTTACTTTTTAGAATTATTTAGAAGACCTACGACTAACAATACCAACAAAAGCTAAAAATCTCCGATTTTACAGTACGTCTTTAAAGTAAGGAATAATAATATTGAATAAAAAAAAATCGAAAAAGCTCGGATAAACATGTTTTCTAATATTTGGTCAAGGTCGTACACGTTAAGGTTATGTCCATATTGATTTGTTTATTGGGGAACTTTTTGTTAGCGTAACATAACGGGCACTGTGGGTCTAATAGACGCGGACAACAATCTTCTTTAATATTGAAATTGAAGGTTAGAAAAAAATTACACAACTGCTTAGGCAAAACCAACTGTCTACACGACTAAAAGTGTCAACAAAAAAAAAACTAAAAATCTCCGATTTTATAGTACGTCTATAGTAAGGAACAATTGTAATGATTTTAAATAAAAAGAATTCCAAAAATCTCGGACAAACATGCTTTGTAATATGTCAAGGTCGTTCAGATGAAGGTTATGTTGTTTTAATTTTTTCAATGGGGGACTTATTTTTCAGCTTCGCTTGGAAAAACCTATATCTATACTATCACAAATATCAACAAAAAAAGCCGATTTTACAGTGATTGTTTAGCCCTAAACGGGCACACTTCGATATAATAACTTAACGGGCATTGTGGGTCTAATGGACCCGGAGAACTTTGAAGCTGTGGATCTCCTTTAATATTGAAATTGAAGGTTAGAAAAAAATTACCCAATTGCTTAGGACATACAGTGCGCGCCTAAAGTATGGAATATAGTCAGTAAAATCGAAATAAAATATTTTTGGAAAAAATCCTGGAACACGTCGATTTTCTTTTATAAAAATACACATTTTTGCATGAAAGTCAATTTTCAGTCGTCATTTGTTTTGAGTAATGACGTCATCCATTTTGTTTTTAAATAGCAACCCCCTATTTTTATTCTTGATTTTGAGAGATTTTTTCATTGTCGAACTGGCAATACAAAAATGTTGCCATCTTACATAAGACATTTTTCGAGAAAATGACAATTGAAGATGAGAACCCGATATTTAGAGTTTTTTCAAAATAACCTTATTCCAGTGCTTGCAGCAATGTTTCCAAACAATATTGATCTTGACCTTTCATATAATACAATATGGTTTCAGCAAGACGGCGCATGCCCCCACTATGCGCGTTTTTGTTTTTTTTTTGTTTTCAAACATGTAGAAATTCTTCTTGAATATTTTGAATATTTTCGAGTCTAATTCTGCGTATTCATCTCTTTCGTGGGCTATTCTATCGGTCATCGCCTGCCAATCCACCTATTCGTAATGCAAGTAGTGCGTGGTCGCGCCGTCTTGCTTAAACCATATTGTATGGATGGAAGGTCAAGATCCTTTTTGTTTGGAAAAAAAGCGCTGGAACAAGTTCATTTTGCAAAAACTCTGGATATCCAGTTCTCACCAACAATTGTCATTTACTCGAAAAATGTCTTATGTAAGATGGCAATATTTTTATACTGCCAGTTCGACAATAAAAAGATCTCTCAAAATCAAGAACAAAAATAGGAGGTTGGCATGTAAAAACAAAATGGATGACGTCATTACTCAAAAACAAATGACAACTGAAAATTGACTTTCATACAAAAATGTGTATTTTTATAAAAGAAAATCGACGTGATTTTACTGACTATATTCCATACTTTAGGCGCGCACAGTTAAAATGCAGGTTAATGGATATGGTAGAAACTGAACAATTTTTTAGTGTCCAAAAACAACATTGAACAATTTTGAAAGAAAATTTTGAAAGAAAATTTTGAATTTTCTTTTTTTTATTACTAAAAATTTAATTAAAAAAACCTTTTTATACGTTTGGCTAAAAATTTCAGGTCATCTTGCTGAAATTTGACACTTTTAAATAAAAAAATCTAAGGTCTTTGCTGCAAAAACTATATTTATTTTTAAGTTTGATATGCATAGAATTCTTTTTTTTTATTTTATAGAGGGAATCGTAGCAATATGTTTTTTTACAAAAGAAATGAGAAAATATGGTCTTTGATTACACCAACCGAATCATCACTTGAATCTGCTTCTCGATAGCGGGGAATATCGTTAAGTATAGTAAAAAAAAATACATAAAAAACAGTATTAAAAGAAAAATAATTGCTAGATAAATAGATTGATGGTTGAGGCATTAACTTCATGATACATTTTTGGAACTAAAAAATAAATTGTGATATTAACAAAGAGAATTATTTAAAGTTCAAGATAAATCTTTTACTTACATATTTATTCAACAAAATACAAAAAAAAACACAATTTTATTTCCGATTTTTTATTAAATTACGTATCGGGCACTCTTGGGTCTATCAGACCCACAAAATAAGACGTCCGTTTATTTTGATTGCCACAAAAAAACTAAGGAGCCGATAAACTTGAGGTATACAGAGCTAATAGGAAATAGGTTTGAAATATACCGGGTGCCCGGATTTCGAAGGGACAACATGGGCAACTTCTGCATTTGAAGAGATAGAGAGATGGTCAAATTAGCAAAAAGGTGCAGGTTCGAGGGCTTGTTGAGAATCCACCTCCAAATCCCACTTGTCATGGCTCACTTGTTCAAAATAAAAATTAAAACAAAATCTCCCAATTTCTTCAATTTCAGATTTTCTTTTAATTTTTATTGTGGAGGGTGGGGGTGGATTCTTTATGAGCCCTCGAACCTGCACCTCTTTGCTAATTGGTATATTAATGAAATTTATGTTTCTCAAGTGTGTTGCGGATTTAGATGGATCAATTTCTTGCTAAATATTTTATTGGTGATCATAATTTGGAATAAAACGTCATGAGAAAAGTGTGACATGAACGCATCACTGTCAGAATACGAAGTTTGTCATTTTTTAAGACATCAATAAATCACCAAATAGCCAACGCAACCATTTTTTCAATTACGAGTTTTTACATTTTTTTCAGACGTGAATAATAAAAAACGGTCATTTTTGTTTTAATTAGATGTAACCCCTTAAATGGGTAGTACGCAAGGTCATTTTAAGGTTAATAATTAATGATTAAACAACGTTTTTCGAAAAAATGTTTTATACAAAAGTTTCATGTTTTTTACGAAAAATCCGTAATAAAAAAATTAAATTATTAAATTAATTAATTAAATTTCTGATCGGAACCGGAAGTTGAAAGTATTATCAGATAGGGCATACGCGATTTGGGGATCATTTTATTTTAATTTTCCAAGAAAACTATTTCCGTTAATTTTAAAAGGGGTGGTCAGTAGGGATGGGCGATATTTCACGTATCTGTGATTATTCACTGGTATTGAAAAATCACAGGTCGTTACTGTTACTAATAGGCGAATTTCACTGTTACCTAAAATCACTGTTACTTAAAATCACTGCTACTCAAAATCACTGCTACTTAATATCACTGTTACTTAAAATCACTGTTACTTAAAATCACTACTACTTTAAATCACTGCTACTTAAAACCAGTGTTACTTAAAATGTCTCCTATTTAAACTGTGACAAACTATGATTGCTACTTAAACTGTGACTGTTACTTAAAACATAATTGTAAGAAGACAGTACAAGGTATCATTTCTAAATGTTATTTAATATTCTTTACTTTATTCTCCAATTTTTGCAGGGTATTGTATTTAAATTTTGAATAAATATTTAATAAAAAGACAAACATTTATAAAATTCCATAGTATACCATGTAAAATGAAATAAATTACAACTTATGTACTAACAATTATTAACTAATTAATTAAGATTTTATAAAAACGAAAAAATTATCTTGTCTGGCATGGAATTGACCACAAACTCGCTGTGATCGACGTGATAAGCCACAATCAAAAAATTTAAACTAAAATTTAAAAAAATCCATATCTCCACTGTGGGATTTATAAAAACCAAATTGATTTTAAATAAGCGATACTTCGACTATTGAGGATATTTTTTTATGGAATTTTGTCTGCGGGTTTTATATTTTTTCTGGGATGTTTTCATTCAAGTCCTCAAAAAAAAAAACTAAAATCTTCAAAAATCCATATCTCTATTAAAAATTGTTGAATTTACAAAAACCAAATTCATTTTGAATAAGCGATTCTTCGACTATTACGGATATTGTTTTAAGGAATTTTTCTACGCGTTTTATAATTTTTTCTGCGATGTTTTCATTCAAGTGCTCAAAAAATGAAAACGAAAATCTTCAAAAATCCATACCTCTGTTGAAAATTGTTGAATTTACAAAAACCAGATTGATTTTGAATTAGCTATACTTCGGTCATTGAAGATAATTTTTTATGGAATTTTGTCTGCGCGTTTTATATTTTTTCTGAGATGTTTTCATTCAAGTCCTCAAAAAAAACTAAAGTCTTCAAAAATCTATATCTCCATTAAAAATTGTTGAATTTACAAAAACCAGATTGATTTTGAATTAGCTATACTTCGGTCATTGAAGATAATTTTTTATGGAATTTTTCTACTCGTTTTATAATTTTTTCTGCGATGTTTTCATTCAAGTGCTCAAAAAAAACTAAAGTCTTCAAAAATCTATATCTCCATTAAAAATTGTTGAATTTACAAAAACCAAATTGATTTTGAATAAGCGATACTTCGACCATTGAGAATATTTTTTAAGGAAGTTTTTCTACGCGTTTTATATTTTTTCTCTGCTACGTTTCCATTCAAGGACTCAAAAAATTAAAACGAAAATCTTCAAAAATCCAAATCTCTGTTGAAAATTGTTGGATTTACAAAAAGCGAATTGATTTTGAATTAGCATTACTTCGACCTTGAAGATGATTTGAAGGAATTTTGCCTGTATTTTTATATTTTTTTCTGCGATATTTTTGTTCAAATGTTAAAAAAATTAAAACGAAAATTTTTAAAAGGATTTTTAAAGATTTTCGGGATTGAAAATTGTTGAATTTACAAAAACCAAATTGATTTCGAATAAGCGGTATTTCGGCCATTGAGGATAATTTTTTATGAAATTTTTCTCTGAGATGTTTTTGGCCAAGTGTTCAACAAATTAAAACAAAACCAAAAATGCATATCTGTATTGGTTAATGATTTTAGTTCAAAATATCCTTTCGAGAACAGAGCAAATAATCTTTCAAAAGATGCGTTTTTCAGAGGTAAAACCAAAATATGAAAACATTTGCCACATACCTAAAACTTTCCAAATTTTCAAATTTACAAATTTACTATACAACCATTCTGTTCCAAATACTTCTCGAATTTTGAACTGAATCAATCAATAGTCGTATATTTATTTGGTATAGCAGATAATATAGCCAAAATATTACCTTCAGTCACAGGTATAATATCACTATTTACGTGACCAGGTGGACAAATATTAGTAGAATCATATCAAAAACATTTTTGAGAAATCATTAACTATATCAGGTGTTATGACGTTTACTAACCGTGATCACAGCCATAGTTTAAAATCACTGATATTGGAAAGTAGCAATCACAGGTGGCAACGTGATTCAAAAGTAGCAGTTTTGCCCATCTCTAGTGTGCAGGTGGTCGTATCTACCCTGTTCATCCTTCATTTTTTTTTAAATTTTACCCATGATTTTTTCACACTCTGCTTTGAAAGTATTAAGTAAATTACAAGACTTTTTTTTGTAAATTTGAAATGGTTTTTGATACAGGACTATAATTAATTTTAATAAATACTAATTTTTGCGACAATGTGCCGTTTTAAAAACGTGTTGGTCGATTGGAAATTTCTTTTAAAAGATATTATTAGAACAATTAAAATTTCTCAGTTTCAGAATCAATATTGCGTGAAACATTAAAATACTAACAATTTGACTATTATTTTCTGCATCTATATCTCGATGGCCACACTTAAAAAATGCAGTGTACAGGTTGACACTACAGTCGCAATAAAGAAATGAATTGTTTTTAATTTAAATTATAAACAAATTAAACATATAAAATACTGAAAGAAAAAAAATGAAACACTTAAAATTCGTGAAATTTCGTCCATTTTCAAACAGCCATAACTCGGCATATTTTCAATCGATTTTGATGAATCTTTGAGGGCGAGAAACTTTAAAGTGTCTTCTTTAAAGTCATGCTTACGAACTTAAGCCCTTCCGCCCCTCTCTAGCGCCCCTGAGAAAAAAAAGATTTTTTCTGGAAACCAAATCCAACTTTGATGATGTCTACGGAGTTGGAAACATTTTGTCGACTTGATCCACCATAAAGGCATTAAAATTTGATCAATTCCCTATGTAGGACTCAAAGAATAAAGTTCCTACGACGATTTTGCACCAAGTTATGGGTGTTTGAAAAAAAGTGCATTTTGAGGTTTTTTCCACATGACCAAATTTGATGATTATTTTTGGAAACAATCCCATCTTGGTTCTACTTTAAGGGAATACTCAGATTGGAATAATCACTTTTAGAACCCTTCAACCTCCGAACAAAAAAAAAACACGTTTTTGGGCAAAAAACCGATTACTTTGGCAACTTGTACCGAGTTGGAAAAAATGTGTCGTCTCGATCCACCAAAAGGGTATTAAAATGTGTTCAATTACCTGTGTCGGACTCAAAAAACGAAGTTCCTACGGTGATGTGGCACAAAGTTATGGTTGAAAATTACTCATGCAACCAGTATTGTCAAAATTATGGACAATATGAAAAAAATCCGGTGAATGCAAGTTGTCTGCTCGGGTATGCAGCCGAAAACACCTCGAGTGCTGTTCCTGCTCTTATACCAATTAATTATTTGTATTCTTTCTTCGGTGGTGTAATAAATTTTTACTAACACAATTTTGACAATTAAATAAAAGTAACGATTAATGCGTTGATGTGATTATTTTACCATTGAACATAGGCATTAATAATCCTATGTTAAAATAAAATAAATAGCTAGTCATAATATCTAGTAATTTATAATAGTAGTTAACGATGTTTTATTAGGGCTATCGACCTATCGGTCTTTCTGCCCTGGGTAGTAATTTATATTATCAAGTTTAATAATAATTAAGTTTTATAATTTAAACGCGACCTATTACCATTTAATAAACAACCTGGAATTTAAGTACACTATGCAAATTTAATAAATGCTGGTAGCTACATAAAGCTCAAGCCCAAATTGACAAATGTGAAAAATTACCCAATAAAGTCCATTACGCCTGTCCAATCAAATTTTAATTAACAATATTACAGCCCGATCCCCATGACCATGCACGTCATACATCCCCATAAACTATAATCTGCACATAAATGAGCCGTAAAACAGCGCCGGCAATGGTTTTACGCGCCAAAGAAAATTGCACGAACGAGAAATTATTCGCTACAATAAAATCCTCCGCCCAATAAACCGCATGACATAATTGTTTCTACATTAAGGCCATATTTCAAATTCGCACCACTATCAAAATCGTAATCCGGAATACGAGGCTGAGTATAATATTAATACATCATTTAGAATTTCCACACGGATATTAAATTGTAAGTAGTTTTGGTATATTAACATAAATCTCATGCTTAATAACAGTGGCGGTTTTCACCCGCTAACAATTTTTCGCTTAACAATTTTTATTGTTAAAAATTACCGATATTCCATATTCCAAACAAATAATATAACCGGTAAATTTTTCCAACGCTTTAAAACGTTGGAAAATGATAGGGAGATTTCACGGAACAGGTGTATGAGAGCGGAAGCACCAGTTTATTTTTGTGTAATTACCCCCCTAGACTAGTTGGTTGGAAACGCCCTTGCTTAATACTGTCACCATAAAATCAAATAGTACCAAAACTTCTTGGATAGTCTGCAGAACAGTTAAGGCTGTTCGTAGCTTCTCCTGCGGGGTAACGGTAAGACGAACATGACAAGACATACACTTATCACTTAAAAATCCTATTGCGATGCCGTTCTAGAAAAATAACTATTTTCTACAGATGGCATCACTTTACGCCAACTGAAATATCTCCCAGAAGGGTCCAGCTCATACGTAATTGCGTCCTTATTTCTTAGGTGAAACTAATTTGGCTTAATGGATTTTACTACTAAAGAATCAATCTGCGTTTCTATAGTAAAAATTTTTAGATTTTCAACGTTTATTTAAATTTTATTTTATGTAAAATACCTATTTTGAACACTAAATTATAAATGATTAGAAACACAATTCTTTAGAAACCAACCTACATCTTTCATGTAACCCTCTGTAAATTATTATTATATAATTTGTATCGATCACGCCACAATCAGTTATGAGCCGAGTGCCAAAATCGGTTCATTTTTAGAACGAGTTGAACATCCTTAGTTTACAGGGTAAACTGAATTGAAAAATTCACTAAGTTTTAACCAATATTATCCAAACTGGTTGGTCATACATTGGCCCATTGGCAGAAATAACACAAAATCAATCATAAAAATAAAAAAAAATAATGTAAAATTATTCTGTTAATAAAGCTGTTTACCTATCAGTCTAATAAACTCTAAATTAACGAACATACATCATGCAAATTATTGTTAACGTGTAACTTTAAATGTGGCTAAGTGAAATAAATTGATTCGAGTTGAAGTGTCCGGCAAGTTCCGATGTCTTGAATTTTTGATCGTAACCGAATCATTTATCAATAATCGCCCTGTATTTTCAATTTTTCTTCAGAGCACAGGTATTAATAGACCAACTTTTCCAGTGGTCGAAAGGGCGGAGTCCATTATTTAAGGGAATTGACCGCTCGATTCAGTAACGATGTGGTTATTGATTCAAAACCGACGAATGGAAGGTAATGTACTAAATATTCAGAAAGCAATCAATGTGTATAATACATTAGTTTTATAGAGAAGAAGAGGTAATGAATAAACTGTAATCGCCGTGACAATCAAAATTTAATGATTCACGAAAAGAGATTTGGCGTGATGTTTATTATAAAATATTGGTGTACAATTGAACACTAGTGCATTAAAGAAATTGTCGATTACTTTCTGTAAATATTTATGCACCAATATGAGGTCATTCCAACAGTTAACCCTAAAATATGGATTTATCTGACAATGTACGTTATTTTTGTGATTAATATTTTTTTTTTACTGATATATCTATAATCACACCGGCCCACTAGCCGCGTGCGTTAGCGCGCTAGAACTGATGCGGAGGGTCCTGGGTTCGAATCCCGGCGAGGGCATGGGTGTTTGTGGATGTCTATTTTCATTTAATATTAATAACATATTATAAATCATCGGTTGTGGCTGAATGACCTACGCTGTCTAAGCCAATGTCCCATATCATCCATAATTCCCCAACCCAAATTTCAATGTCAATCATCCTTCCTTTTCTAAAAAAAAAAAAAAACTATAATTACCCTGTGTAAATCAACACCATATATATCTATATTTTCATCTACCTGATGAAACATTCTTGTAGAACAATTAAATATATTTTGAAACCTTGTACTGCATTAGTGATAACTATAGATATCGGAGATAAGTTATTGTTTAAACAAATTGATAATACAATGGATGTAATAATATTAGTGCTAAGATTACCATCAATGCAAATATAATCACATGTTGATTATAAATCGATAATTTACGTTTATATTTTTTTATTATTTGCTGTTTTGTCACATAGTTTTACCAAGGAAAAGTTATAATTAATCTAATACTTATTTATAGTGATTGCGAATGAAGGAAGTTTTCCGCTTCGTTGGCCGATACTTTGAGGCTATATCTCGGATTTCGCAGTAAAAGAACCATAAAATATGTTTAAACACTGTTTCTAATTTTATTGCTTCTTTTTTTGAATTTCTAATATTATTTTGTTGAACTAGGTGAAATATGATTTTAGCCACGCCTTTGTCAAAAACGGTAGCCGTGATTCAGCATTTTCAGGTCGTCTAAAGCAAAGTAGATATTTTTTTTAAATTGTTAGTATGTTGGCTATTGTTCGATCTTTCAGTTTTGCAAAATTTTAATTTTTCTCAAAATGGCTACGAGTGCCCAATTTGTATTTAATTTATTTTTTGGTCACACGCCCCCCATTAAAAAAAAATCAAAATTTTAAGAAACTGAACGACCGAACCTTAGTCAGCATAATAATAATAAAGAGATATATCTACGTCTTTGTTTCAGTGGACTTGGAAATGCTGAATCACGGCTACCGTTTGATCTCATTCTGACAGAGGCACGGTCACAATCATCTGCAGGTTATTACGATCAACGAAACAATGATAAAAAATGGTGATGTGGCCATCATGTTACTTTCTCCGACTTGATGATATCATAGCCATTTATATTTACGTTATCATGGTTTATTGAAATCATATTTTAAATATACATCGAGCGTTGCGTAAACTCGGATGAAACTGACGTTTAAAACGTCAAAATTATGAAACGGAAAAATTATACTTCAAATTCAAAAACTCGGTTTACTCAAAACTAACGAGATTTATAAAAAAAACTTATTCTTTAGAAGTTGTTCATTTTGGCATTCTCTACAATTATTATTCATATAAATTTGCTGTACCTATTATCGTTTCATAATTATAAACCAAAATTGAAAAAAACAATTTTTTTTCTCGAATAGCAATGATTTTATTAAAAATATTTTCAAGCAAAATATGTTCATTTCTTTGTTGTCTTCAAGGTTTGTTTAACGATTTTTGTGATATTTTTCATATTTAAGAAAATATTGGCAAAAAACAAAAAACAGTTAAGGTAAATACCCACTTCCGGTGTGCGAAATTTTACCAAAAGCTTTTCAGTTCTTTAGATTATCAGATAAGACGTATGTTCAAAGTTTCATATCAATTGCTCTATTAGTTTTTGAGATACAGCGCACACAGAGACACACACACACACACACACACACACACACACACACACACGCACGCACACACACACACACACACGCACGCACACACACACACACACGCGCGCGCACACACACACACACACACACACACACAAACACATTTTTTTTTTTTCCAGAAATTGTTGAAATGGCATCTGGGGACCCTAAAACGGATATTTCTGTAAAAAAAAATTTTGAAAAAAAAATCACGATCACAATACTTTCTCGTACTTCGTAACGGAGAAAGTAAAAATGGTGTTGTGGCCACCATGTTACTTTCTCCGACTTGATGGTATCATTTATATCTACGCTTTCATGGCTGATTTTCAATTTAAATCATATTTTAAATGTCCATCGAGCGCATGAAACTGACGTTTAAAACGAAAAAAAAAATTATGAAAGATGGAAAAATTATACTTCAAATTCGAAAACTCAGTTTACTCAAAAACTAAAGAGATTTTGAAAAAAAAGTATTTTTTATAAGTTGTACATTTTGGCATTTTCTACAAATATTATTAAAATAAATTTGCTGTAACTGTTATCGCTTCATAATTATAAACCAAAAATGAAAAAAACATTAATTTTTTTTCTCGAAAACAATATTTTTATGAAAAATATTTTTAAACAAACCATGTGCATTTCTTTGTTGCCTTTAATATTTCTTTAAATATTTTTGTGATATTTTTCATATTTAAAAAAGCGCGCACAGACACAAACTTACAATTTTTTTTCCAGAAATTGTTGAAATGGTATCTAGGGATCACAAAACGGATATTTCCTTAAAAAATTTTTTTGAAAACATTTTCACGGTCACAATACTTTTTCGTACTTCGTAATGGAGAAAGTAAAAATATGAAAGAGATCATGGAAAGCATCCACAATAGAAATCAAATCGTAACCACCCACTCACCGCCAATAAAACCCACCCACCGCCATTGGTATAAACTTTAAATCAACCTACAAAATTATATTTGTGTAAAGATTTTTCCGCCCAAATCAATTCAAATGTTGAAAATTCAATTATTATCAGGAGACAAGATCCATAGCATAAGTAAAGGTTGATGAAGAGGGTGGTGGGTGGGTCATATCTTACTATCCAATCAGTTTACCTTAGCGTATGGATGTTGCAAATAAACTAATTTACAGCAAAAGGAAATAAAACAAACATTTTCTGATTTTCTACTTTGTTAACACTTATGAAACCTTTATCGATCATCAAACACACTGTTTGGATTGTGGGATAAGGCCCACCTACCATCCTTCGAATAAACTTTAACTCAACCAAAAAAACTGTGTCTGTTTACAGATGTTTCTCCCTAAATCACTTGAAGCGTTAAAAGTATTATTATTACCTAGAATCAGGGTCCGTAACTTGAGCAAAAGTTGATACAGAGGGTGGTGGGTGGACTCTATCCTACAATCCAATCAGGTGACTTAAGGCATGACTATTACAAATAAATTTATTTGCACTAAAAAAATAGAACTAATTTTTTCTGATCTTTTAGTTTGTTATACACTTGTCAAACCCTTGTCGATGTTTAACTGTTTGGATTGTAGGATAGGGTCCACCCACCACCCTTAAAATAAACTTTAACTGAACCAACAAAAATGTATTTGTTGAGCGAGTGCATTTAAATTCTCGAGTAATGTAAAAGAAAATAACGTTACGTGTGTCGTAACACGGTTTATTTTATCCTATTTCTATTTTTTTTTATTTGAAAAATGTTTAATGAAAACCGTCAAAATGCGCCATAGCAACAAGTTGCGTTAAGATAATATAACAACACTAGTGTTGTTAAAGGTACCTTAACGTTACTTGTTGGTAAGAAGTTATTGACATGATAACAGTATAGGATAAAATAAAAGTATTATTATTACCGAGAAACAGGGTCCGCAACTTAAGCAAAAGTTGATACGGAGGGTGCTGGGTGGTCCCTATCTTACTATCCAATCAGGTGACTTTAACGCATGGTTATTACAAATAAATTTGTTAACAGTAAAAAAATAGAATTTTTTTTTCTGATCTTATATTTATTTATACACTTGTCAAACCTTTGACGATGTTTAACTGTTTGGATTGTAGGATAGGGCCCGCCCACCGCCCTTCGAGTAAACTTCAGCTTAACCACTAAAACTGTATTTGCTTAGAGAGGTTTCTCTGTAAATGACTTGAGATGTTCAATTATGACCCAGAAACTTAAGCAAAAGTTGATACGAAGTGCGGTGGGTGGTCAACTTTAACGCTTGGCTATTACAAATTAATTTACAACAAAAGGTAATTAAAATAAAAATATTCATATTTTGAACTCTTGTCGAATTTTAAATTGAATTGTGACATAGGGACCACCCACCGTCCTCAAATTTAATAGTTCAGATTGTGAGATAGGGCACATCCACCACCGCACCCATCGTCCTCTGTAACAACTTTAACTCCTACAAGAAAGTGTTTCTTCAACGAAATTTCTTTGTAATTCACTAAAAAAAGTTTAATTTGTATCAAAAATAGGATATTAAAAGTTTAATGTTTACTCAAAAACAGGATAACACAGAAAAAAAATCAATAAGATTGCATTTATACAATTTCTTCATAGCTTTGCACAGGGAAATCCTCGTGTATATACAACTATTTGGATTGTAGGATAGGGCCTACCCACCACTAATAGGGCCCACTCACCACTCAATGTATTAACTTTAACTTAATCAATAATAATGTGTTTGTTCAACAAAATTTCTTTGTAATTCACTGAAAAAAGTTTAATTTGTATCAAAAACAGGATGTGTAGCTTAGGTAACCGTTAAATTGGAGGATGGTTGGTGGGCCCTATCCTACAATCCAATCAATTGATAACAGTTCATTTATTACAAATGAATTAATTTACGAAATAAAAAATCGGAAAGATTGCATTTATATTATTTCCTCAAGGCTTTGCACCTGTAAAATCCTCGTCTGTGATCAATTGATTGGATTGTAGGATAGGGCCCACCCATCACCCCTTGTATCAACTTTAACTTAACGTACAAGAATAAGTTTGTTCAAAGAAATTTCTTTGCAAACCACTGAAAATGTATAATTTGTTCTTAAAAAAATGGTGATGTGGCCATCATGTTACTTTCTCCGATGATATCATCATTTATATTTACACTTTCAAGGTTTATTTCCTATTTAAATCAAATGTTAAATGTACATCGAGCGTTGTGTAAACTCAGATGAAACTGACGTTTAAAACGTCAAAATTATGAAAGATGGAAAAATTATACTTCAAATTCAAAAACTCAGTTTACTCAAAAATTAAAGAGATTTCGAAAAAAACTTATTCCTTATAAGTTGTTCATATTGGCATTCCCTACAATTACTATTAACATAAATTTGCTGCAACTATTATTGTTTCATAATTATAAACCAAAAATGAAAAAAATAATAATACATTTTTTTCTCGAATAACAATGATTTTATGAAAAATGTTTTCAAACAAAATAAGCGCATTTCTTTGTTGGCTTCAATATTTGTTTCGATGTTTTTGTAATATTTTTCATATTTAAGAAAATATTGGCAAAAAACAAAAAAACAGTTTCGGTGTAAGAAATTTTACCAAAAGCTTTTCAGTTCTTAGGATTTTTTATTTTTTTCCCAAATTTAAGCAGGAAACGTCCTCTAGGGGCCCGTGAAAACCGCGATTTTCGAACTCACCCCTAGACTCAGGGGTGAATTTTCGAAAATCGATTTTTCGCGATGCAGAGGTTCGCGCCAAACCTATCTCCTCCCAGGATTTTTGAGTTGGAGGATTCAAATATTGCTCAAAAATCCCCAATGCATCGGGACACAACATTTGCTGTCGCACGGTCCCGTAAAAAAATCCGTTGCAACCCTTCAAGTGTTTTTCTAAAAAATCACATTTCGGACGCTTCCGGAAAAAAGGGCGAGCTTCCCCTTATGGTCACAATTTCGAATTTCATAGAGTTTTGTAGAACTAACTCCTCTCTACATTTTATATTTCTTACGAATTTTTGATATCACCAACCCCCGAGGAGTTATTCAAAGAAAACCACCCCCGATTTCAATAAAAAAATTCTATAGCGGCCATTTTTTATCTCACGCAAGAAATTTAAACGGCATGCTATTTGGAATTGCATTTTGCATCGAAAAGGTAAGATCTATATTTTTCGTGGGGAGCACCGTTTACGATCTACGACCGATTTGTGATTGTTTTGCGGGAATTTTTCGAAGATTTTACGATTTTTTTTTTCAAAAATTAAAAATCTGACAAATCAGCCACCGATTTAATCCGTATCAAAGATCCCCATAAAGTTTTTCCATCCGATTTGGGGAAAGCGAAATTTAGCAGCGGGATTTTTTTTTCTCCGATCGGAAATCTGATTACACCACTGGAAAGCCCTTCTCAAGCCCAGCAGAAAATTCAAATAAAATTTCTCGATCCGACCCCTCCTCCTAATTTTAAAAATTCTTTAATCTTTTATCTATTTTGCCGGTAAATATTTTCGATCGTTTTAAAATGAATTTTTCTATTCCTTTTTAAATCACGAATCTAACGACGGATTATCATTGCGGTATTGTGT
The DNA here is from genome assembly GCA_910593695.2 of Ocypus olens. NCBI lineage: Eukaryota > Metazoa > Arthropoda > Insecta > Coleoptera > Staphylinidae > Ocypus > Ocypus olens. The sequence continues at coordinate 17,524,838 of OU343051.1, forward strand.
GTACGTAAAACAAATTTTGAATTTTTAAAATCGCCAGGTTAATAACCGAGATATGGATATTTGAATTATTGTCGTTTTTGAACGTTGAAAATTTTTCCCCTGAAAATCAATTTCGAAAAAAAAAATCCGGGAGAGTTAGAACAATGAAACTTTGGGAAATCATTAAGCGTTCCATTTGAAGCAGACCACCAATTTCGGTCACCCCGTCAGCCCCACCAGCCGCAACGGGGTGTCAAAGACCAAAACAACCCCTATCAGTAGTGGCCTAAATTTTGTTTGTATGTTGGTTTGCAATGTGTATACGCAATTTTAATGGGATACGCAAAGACGACGGCGCAGCGCAGCGGAGCCGTCGTTCGTCACCGATAACTTTGCTCAAATTTAATAGGCTACGCACGGACGACGGCGCAGTGCAGCTGTCACTTGATTTATGCTCAGTTTATGTGTTGTAGAGCAACAAAAAGTAAGAGACCAGTATTTTTTATGTGTTTATTTCGACGTTTAGGGAGTGAAACCAGGTCTTGAAGAAAATTGTTTTTTTGTTTATATTAATAAACGATATACAGGGTCCCAGACCACCCAGGATTTCTTTGAGAAAACGACTTGTCGGAGAAAGTTACAAAGAAAATTATTACAAAAGCCGCATTCAAGAATCGAATGATGATACTGTTATTCCCAAAAACGGTTGGCATACCCGAGAGCTTGTCAAGAACTCCATATTTTTAAGCGCGTTAGGCCGAAAGTGGTATCGCATAAAAGGTGTTTAAAAAAACAAGCAACTTTTGTAGGAAACATAATTTTGTTACTGGCATCCATTTTGAATAATATCTGATTAAAATGATTACATTTTAATTTTCCATGGCTACCTTATTTTAAAAGTTTGCATTTCAAACGATTGTTAAAAAAATTCAGATATGTTGAAATTGACTTCCACTCACTCGTGCACACTGTTCAGCTTTTTTGATGACAGTCCTTGATACGGCTTTTGTAATAATTTTTTTGTCCCAACTCTACAACTAGCCGCTTTAATGCAATCTAACATTTGTTTACCTGATAATTTTAATACAATGCTAATATTATGCACGAGATACTTTAATGTTTTAGTTGGTTTTAAAAAAATATTACCACTTTTCTTGTAGCACAAAACATAATTTATCATGTCTATGACACACTACAGACAGAAAATGCCCATCCATTATCAAATCCGTCGTTTACTTTACTCGAAAGAAAAACTTCAACATTTCAGCTTAATGCGATCCCTTTCTCGAGGGCTTACTTACAAAATGAATGGGTTAAATAAAATATTGTATAAATTACAAGGCTCGAAATAAAATCATATTTACTTTATCCCCCTTGATATCTCGACAGCTTTACTTTCCAATAATAACAACTTCGCCCCGACTTGATTTAAATTTTATCCCGCCGATACGGGAGAACTTAAGTGTGTCACCCACAGATTATACTGCCAATTGTAAAAGGATAAATATTGTAAGAAAATTTAAGGGATTTAATCCTAAGCGCATACTTGTTTTAGTTCTGTTACCAATTTTCTTCGTAATTACCTTTAAATAGATTTGTTATTAGAAATAAATATTACAATTTACAATTTGTTTCACTCGCTTATTTTGCTCAAAATTTTTAGTACATATTAATAACATCCACTTTCTCTACGTCGGCGTAAAAAAAGCGCCACTCGAAAAATCGCGAAAAAACTCGATTTTTCAAACCGTCGTAACTTGGTTCAATTTGGTCGAAAATCGATTAATCTTTCAGTTTCGGAAAGATTTAAGTTTTATCTTTAAGAATGTGTAGTTGATTTTGACCCCAAGGTCAACCTACCCCCCCCCCCCCCGTAACAACGTGATGGACAAAAAAATGTTTTTTATGTAAAAAATTGTCCAACTTTGACAAGCTGTCGACGGGAAATTTCACCACAGTGGTAGAAAAATCTAATCAATTTCCTTCAAATGCCTTTAAAATTCGAGTCGTTTCGATGATTTGGAGCAAAGTTATGAATTTTTGAAAAAAAGACATTTTTCACTTTTTTGGCCATAACTTGAGTAATTTTGCACCAAAATCAATGCAGTTTTGGTCTGAACAGTTTCAAATTTTCTCTTCAACGTTATGTGAATTGTTTTGTTGCTAAAACTATTCCACCCCATGCCACCCCCTAAAGGAAAAAAATGTTTTTGAAGTTTAAATGTGTAAATTTGGTTTCTTGTACCGTGTGCAAAAAAAAGTAGACTCAATCGGTCAGCAGGGCAATAAATTTCAATCATTTTCCTCCAATTTCCTCCAAAATTCAAGTCGATGCGATGATTTGGCGCGAAGTTAAGTAGCTTTGAAAAAAAAACATTTTGCGCCTTTTTGGTCATAACTAGGCGAATTTCGCACGAAACTTGATGGAATTTTGTGATCTAAGAAGTTTTCGACTTTCGTGGCTCCCTAAAAACCCCTATAAAAAGTGTTTTGGATTGACAAAAAATTCTTGTAAAAAAAAAACTTGTAAAAATTCCATTTCGGTCATAACTCGGTCAATTTTGCTCAGAAGCCGATGATTCTTTGACACTTTTTGTAGAGGTTTTCAGGGGGTCACGAAAGTCAAAAACTTCTTAGATCGCAAAATTCCATCGAGTTTCGAGCGAAATTCGCCTAAAAGGCGCAAAATGTAATTTTTATTTCAAAACTGCATAACTTCGCGCCAAATCATCGCATCGACTTCAATTTTGGAGGAAATTGGAGGAAAATGATTGAACTTTATTGCCATGCTAACCGATTGAGTCCACGATTTTTTTTTGCACACGGTACATTTTTTTCCTTTAGGGGGTGGCAGGGGGTGGAATCATCTGAGAAACAAAAAAATTCACATGACGTTGAAGAGAAAATTTGAAACTGTTCAGACTGCAAAAGTTCATCGATTTTGGTGCAAAATTACTCAAGTTATGGCCAAAAAAGTGAAAAATGTCATTTTTTTTCTCAAGAATTCATATCTTTGCTCCAAATTATTGAAACGACTCGAATTTTTAAGGCATTTGAAGAAAATTGATTAAATTTTTCTGCCATTGTGGTGAAATTTCCCGCCGATATTTTTTACGCACGGTACAGCTTGTCGAAGTTGGACAATTTTTTACATAAAAAACATGTTTTTTCCATCGCGTTGTTACGAGGGGGTGGGTCAAAATCAACTACACATTCTTAAAGATAAAACTTAAATCTTTCCCAAACTGAAAGATTCATCGATTTTCGACCAAATTGAACCAAGTTAAGTTTAAGGTTTGAAAAATCGAGATTTTTCGCGATTTTTTGAGTGGCGTTTTTTTTTTTGACGCCGAGTGTATTACAATGGTCAGTGATGATCGAATTACAATTCGTTGTTTATTCAGTAAAACTCCTTCGATAATTGTTTAGTACAAAATTGATGTCAATTCAATAAAGACGAAAAGTAGTGCGAATGTATGAATATTCAACCTGTTCTTAACTCTAACCTTTTAGGCAGTTTATTGAATTTTCTGATAAAGATGAACTTGCGTTAAGAAGATACATTATTTCATAAAATACGTTTGAGGATAAAAATATGAGTATTTAAAATTGTAATTTATTAATGGCGTCACATTCAGCATTTGTTTTGATTCTTTAAATAAATAAAAGAAACGAAAAACGCACTTCTTAAAATAATTCGGGGCCGCGGTGGTCTAGTGAGTAGAGCTCCTGCTGACGGGCCTCCTGGTCGTGGGTTCGAATCCCATCCGTGCGGTCACTTTTTCGGAACGAAGAAGTGGCCGTGCGGGTCCATGGATGTCTAGTGCATGTCCCATTCATTATTAAAATGAAATCTCAACTTAATTATCGTTAGTGGTCGAATAGCTAGATGCTTACGCCAATTCCAAATCATCAGCACTTTCTTTTTATAAAATTTTTTATATAACATAATTCTTCCTAGCGCAATTTCATCTATATCAGAAAATTAAATACATTGAATGTCCTTTTCCAAACTAGATATATTACACGCAGACAGTATGAGTACTTTGAATAAAGAATACTACAGTTAACTACCTCGAATCGATATCTGCATCAAATCCCTAGATAAATTGTGTCTAAATGCGTCATAATCCTCTACGTCAAATATTTATTCCAATCAATATTGGATTCAAAGAAATATGCCATTAAGTAGCGCTAATCTTGTGGGAAATGAATTTCCAATTTTCCAGAAATCTGTTAATAAATTATATAATAAATTGCGCTGTTTGAAAAATAAAATGTGACAAATACGTAAAATCAAATAGTAAAATATACCATTTGATAGTGTTGCTGCAGTCATTTACAAAAACGCCCTCAAGATCTATAGCCGTAAGGAGAAATATTATAAATAGCTACTTGGGTTTTCCTGGTGAAAATATATAACGACCTAAACATTTTCCCCTTGTATATTTAATTCCAATTTTCGTTCTTATTTAAATTTTATAATAACAAATACTCCTCCTGCCCTTGGGCCATAATAACAAAAGGATGGAGTTTGGGAAACTCCAGGCGAGTATTTAAATCGATTGAGTGTAATTATAGCCGCAATATTGGAGTCAACAACGATATTTTATTAATTTTACATAATAATTGCGCAATTTTCGTTAAAGAACAACAAAAATTATCCAACCACGCAAATCTTACAACTTATAAACACAATTTTATTGAAAGCAAAGTTCTTCGTTGTAAAAATTAGACTTAAAAGATCAGAGTTTTATCAATTAGGTAATGAATAAATTCAAAAAACGAAATATAGCCTGAATATATAAATATTCAACCTGTTCGTAACTCTGCAAGCAAAATTAAGTCTTACTAAGACTATAAACAAATAACTTATTGAAACAACTACTTCCCTGGCTAGTGCCACGCCGGATATTGAATGATACAAAAGAAATTTGCGTTATTTGAGAGACACACACACACACACAGACACACACACATACACACACACACAGACACAATTTTTTTTTTCCAGAAATTGTTGAAATGGCATCTAGGGACCCCAAAACGGATATTTCCGTAAAAAAAAATTTGAAAAAAAAATCACGATCACAATACTTTCTCGTACTTCGTAACGGAGAAAGTAAAAAAAACCTGTAAAAATAGCCTTAAAAAGATCATTAAAAAAGACCTGAAAAAGTTCTGACAAAATTGTCCTAAAAAATATTCCAAAAGGAGTCTTGAAAAAAAGTGCCGCACAAGAAGTCCTGAAAATTAATCCTAGAAAAAATGTGCTGAAATATAGTACTGAAAAAAGTCCTATAAAGAAGGCTTTGACATGATCGGATGATTGCAACATTAAAATTATGAAAGGTAAAAATGACAAATTTGTAATAATCTTTAATGTACGTTTACTGAAAAACTAAGAATAATGCTAAAAGAAGTCATAAACAAGATTTCTAAAAATAGTCCCAAAAATACTAATAAAAGTCCTAAATAAGAAAGTCTTGAAAAAGATTTCTAAAAATAGTCCTCATTAAAAAGTCCTAAAAAACCTAATAACAGCCCTGAATGAGAAAGTCTTAAAAAATATTTCTAAAAATAGTTTTTATTAAAAAGTCCTCAAAAACCTAATAAAATTCCTGAACAAGAAAGTCTTAAAAAACCTTTCTAAAAATAGTCCTGATTAAAAAGTTCCAAAAAGCTAATAAAAGTCCTGAACAAAAAAGGCTTCTAAAAATAGTCCTGATTAAAAAGTTCTAAAAAGCTAATAAAAGTCCTGAACAAAAAAAGGCTTGAAAAAAGTCCCGATAAAAAAGTCTTGATAAAAAGTCCCGAAAAAAAGAGTCCTGACAAAAAATGTCTGGAAAAACAGGTCCTTCAAAAAGACCAGAAATGAAGTCCCGAAGAAAGAGTTCTGACAAAAAAAATGTCCTGAAAAAAGTCCCGGAGAAACAGTTTTGGACATAAAATCTTGAAAAAAAAGAGTCCTGTTAAAAAGTCGTAAAAAAATCATGAAAAGTATCCTGTAATAACAGTCTTCAAATAGAGTTACGAAAATAATATCGTAAAAAAATGCTAAAAAAAACTGAATCAATTAAAAAAACCTGAAAAAGTTCTGAAGAAATTGTCCTGAAAAACAATCCCAAAAAGTGTCTTGAAAAAAGTGCCGAACAAGAAGTCGTGAAAATTAACCCTGTAAAAAATATCCTGAAATATAGTATTGAAAAATAGTCTTCATACAAAATACCAGAAATAAATGTCCCGAAAAAGAGTCCTAAAAAGTCGTGAAAGAAAGTCCTAAAATAAATCCTGAAGTAAGTTCAGAAAAAGAGTCCTGATGAAATATCATAAAAAAAATTGTCCTGTAAAAACAGTCTTGAAGAATTGCCCCGAAAATAACATCTTTTTGTAAAATAAGCATTGTAAAAAGTCCTTAAAAAGTCCTTAAAAAGTCCTTAAAAAGTCCTTAAAGAGATCTGAAGAAATTGTCCTGAAAAGGAAATCCCAAAAAGTGTCTTGAAATAAAAACGAAACAAAACAAAATTCCTGAAATACAAATTTTGAAAATAGTCTTTAAAAAAATGTTAAAAATATCTGAAAAAGTCCTTAAAAAAGTGAAAATAGGTCATAAAAACATTCTAGAAAATGTCATGAAGAAAATTCTTAAAAATTTGTTATGAAAAAATCCCGAAAATAAGTCTTCAACTGAGAGTCCCGATAACGTCCCGAGAAAAAATTCCAGAAAAATATGTTTTAAAAGAAATCCTGAAAATAAAGGTCCTGAAAGAAAAAGTCCTAAAAATGAGAATTTCTTAAAAAGTCCTGAAAAGAATCCTCCAAGAAATGTCTTTTAAAAAAGTCTTTAAAAAAGTTCTGAAAACATTGTCATGAAGTCCCAAAAAGGCTAAAAGAACAAAAAACTGTTAAGAAATATATTCGGAAATATGAAATTTTTTACCAAAAGCTTTTCAGTTCTTTGCTTTCTCAAATAACACTTATGTTCAAAGTTTTATTGTCTGTATTAGTTTTTGAGATACAGCGTGCACAGTTACACACAGACTGTTATGTGAAAAAATGGTGATGTGGCCATCATGTTACTTTCTCCGACTTGATAGTATCATAGCCATTTATATTTACCTTTTCATGGTTTATTTTCAATTGAAATCATATTTTAAATGTACATCGAGCGATGTGTAAACTCGGATGAAACTGACGTTTAAAACGTCAAAATTATGAAAGATGGAAAAATTTTACTTCAAATTCAAAAACTCAGTTTACTCAAAAACTAAAGGGATTTCTAGAAAAACTTATTGTTTATAAGTTGTTTATTTTAGAATTCTCTATAATTATTATTAACATAAATTTGCTGTAACTATTATCATTTTATAATTATAAACCAAAAATGAAAAAAAAAAAAAATTTTTTTCTCGAATAAAAATGATTTTATGAAAAATGTTTTCATGCAAAAGATGTTAATATCTTTGTTGTCTTCAATGTTTGTTTAAATGTTTTTGTGATATTTTCCATATTTAAGAAAATATTGGCAAAAAACACAAAAACAGTTAAGGTAAACACCCACTTCCGGTGTACGAAATTTTACCAAAAGCTTTTCAGTTCTTCAGATTATCAAATAAGACGTATATTTAAAGTTTCATATCAATTGCTCTATTAGTTTTTAAGATACGGCACGCACAGACAGACACACACACAGACACAAAAATAGTTTTCCAGAAATTGTTGAAATGGCATCTAGGGACCCCAAAACGGATATTTCCGTAAAAAAAAATTTTTGAAAAAAAAAATCACGAACACAATACTTTCTCGTATTTCTTAACGGAGAAAGTAAAAAAAATGTGTCTGTGTGTGAACCAGATAGATTTATTTTATTAAAAATTTATATTCCAATTTGTGTTTCTATCTATTATATTTCCGAACAATTTGCCCTGAAGTATTCGGAAAGAAAAGGGTAGGAAGGAGACGAATAATCTCAGAACATGGTTCTTAATGACGACAGCGCAATTATTCAGGACAACAGAAAATAAAGTGAAAATAATAAATATGGCTGCCAACATCACGAGCGGATATGAACCGAGAGAAGAAGAAGAATCTATTATCTTAGTGGCTTTTTCTTTATATCCTACTTTCCTACCACAAAAATGTTAACTGCAAATTACAAATATTCTTGTGTGATTGAATATAAAAATTCTAAATTAACAGTTATTTGTTATGTAAGGCATTTAAAAATAATTCATTTACATCGTAAAGATGAATTCACAACTGAATAATAAAACGTCGTTTAATTAAAATTAATTACAGAAATGCTGTTTAGTAATTTCAAGAACATTTATGTCTGTCAACGATAAAATAGCTACGGACAACCGGCTGTACATAATATACCATGAAGGCTAATCCATGTTTAAGAATTTATGGCTGATGAGAATTTATCGCCGTACGAAATGGAAAGTGGTTAAATTAATTTCGAGCCATTGTCCTTCCATTCTTTCCCTTCTTTCCGTGCAGAGCATACAGCCGCTGTCTATTGATCAAATGGGACCAAGTTCGACCCAGTTTTTGGGAAGTGCGACGGTGTGACATTTCGGGGCAGTTTCTCTCCTGGGGAGGATCAAGGGAGCCCCCCTGCTGGGCGTCACCTTACATGACTCAATATATCACTGTGTGGATATTCATTACAAACACCCCTTACGCACGCTAATATCCTTCGCTGTTTGTCTTTTTCTAACAAAGTAATTTTTTAAATAAAAAAAGCATATTATACCACTTATAATAACGTTTCTAAAATACAAATCTTCAAAATGTACCACAAAGTAAATGAAAGATTTATGGCAGCTAATAATAAATAGTTATCTGGATTAATAAGTATAATTTAGTTCTGGAGGTAATTGTATTTTTTATAGTTTTTAGTAGTAGTCTCGACAGAAATACTGAAAGAAACTGTTCTTAGTTTTGTCTAAGCACCATAAATTCTAAGCTAACTATTTATTTAGCTATTTATGTATAGACCATAAACCTCGTTGCCTGATTGTCTCAACATGTGTATAAATCCTTAATAATATGAACCAACAATAGGTAAACAATTTGAGGGGACACCTTGAGCATAGGAGCAGTAGAAATCCGAGGCATCAATGGTGCCGTAACTGGGGAAACGAGAAAAAATATCAGAGACTGAAAGTACCTAATTTAATTAGTGTTTTCTTAGTCATAATAAACCATCAAAAGAAGGATAAGCAGTTATTTTATATCATACCGTAATTCTAATGTAACGTACTAAGTGGCAGAGTCATTACTTGAGTTTTGTCCTGCCATCCCCCAACGTTACAAATTAATAGAATTATTTAATATTAATTTGTGATATAATACGGTATTATTTTAAATTTCAGATCAATTATTCTATAAAAAATTGCCGTTTCTAATTTTATTTCACATCCTCAAGATGTCTTTTCATTACACGATAAACTTTATAAGCCGTAACAATTCGATAGGTATAGATTTTGTTCTAGGATACCCTCAAGATGTCTTTTCATACTTCTTAAACCGTAACCGTAGACCGAAAAGTATGGATTTTGTTCTAAGCGATGAAGTGCGCACTTTATCGAAAGAGCATCTGTATTGTTATTCGTCAAAACCCAACAACCCTTACAGAAGAGATAACAATTGAGCAGAAATCTGTTGTCGTGAGTACATACGCAGTCCCGGCGCATCCACCAATGTAGGGGACGCGCGTATAATAAATGGTCGTTTTGGAATTTTTTACACAATGAACCGGTCATTTCGACGGAAATATTTTCAACTTTTTGAGTCTCTGCGATGATAATGAAACTTAAATTAGGTATTGTGTGTGGAATAAAAAAGTATTAACAGAGAGGGCTCGCATTGCTGGGATCTGGGATGGAGTGTGCTTATTTATGATTGATGATGTTTGGGTTGCGATGGAAATTTAATTACTTTGGACGAAAATTCAGCAACACTTTACTTTCCATTTTGGATGAATATGAGCTTCAGATTGTTTCCGATAAATTAGATTTTGCATTTCTGTTAGTTTATTAAAAAAATACGCGAATAAACGATACAACGGTATTTTTATCAAATTAGATTAAATTTATGTCAAAAATAGTACTGAATCAATTTATTGGATTTTTGCTTTTTAATGTTAAATGCAAAAAATACACCCGTTTTCACGCTTGTAATTATAATTTTTTGTAATTATCTTTTTATAATATTTGAAAATAAATTTCCCTCCTAAAATATACCTGATAATAGTAATATGAAGTAGATATCAATTTCATTTGGTAGAATTAATATCCATTTTATATTATTATCCTTAACAATTATTCATAAAATATACCGATAGAAGAATGTACTATCCGACATTGAATTAAAAGAAACAATTTACCGAATTATTATTTATCACATAATGTGAATAAAAATAAGTTAAATAATGTTCCTCAACTGTTTGTAAGCTTTCAAGAAGTTCATCCCAATATATCATGTGCTTGTAATTTTTTGCTTTAAAGATTGGATATTTTGGGATTATTCTGTAACAAACTGCAATTAGAGCCTCTGTATTTTTACTTTCTCCGTTACGAAGTACGAGAAAGTATTGTGATCGTGATTTTTCATATCCGTTTTCGGGTCCCTAGATGCCATTTCAACAATTTCTGAATTTTTTTTTTGTGTCTGTGTGTGTGTCTGTGTGTCTGTCTGTGCGCGCTGTATCTCAAAGACTAATAGAGCAATTAATATGAAACTTTGAACATCCATCTTATTTGTTAATCTGAAGAACTGAAAAGCTTTTGGTAAAATTTCGTACACCGGAAGTGGGCGTTTACCTTACCTGTTTTTTGTGTTTTGCCAATATTTTCTTAAATATGAAAAATATCACAAAAATACTTAAACAAACTTAGAATAAATCAAAGAAATGAACATCTTTTGCTTGAAACCATTTTTCATAAAACCATTTTTATTCGAAAAAATTTTTCATTTTTTTTTAATTTTGGTTTATAATTATAAAACGATAATAGTTATAGCAAATTTATGTTAATAGAGATAATATAGAGAATGCTAAAGTGAACAACTTATAAAGAATAAGTTTTTTTCGAAATTTCTTTAGTTTTTGAGTAAACTGCGTTTTTGAATTTGAAGTATAATTTTTCCATATTTCATAATTTGACGTCAGTTTTATTTGAGTTTACACAACGCTCGATGTACATTTAAAATATGATTTCAATTGAAAATAAACAATGAAAACGTAAATATAAATGGCTATGATACCATTAAGTCGGAGAAAGTAACATGATGGCCACATCACTATTTTTTCTCTACATAACGGTCTGTCTGTGCACGCTGTATCTCAAAAACTAATACAGAAATGAAACCATGAAACTTTGAACATAACTGTTATTTAAGAATTTGAAGAACTAAAAAGCTTTTGGTAAAATTTCGTATTTCCGAATATTTAACAGTTTTTTTGTTCTTTTAGCCTTTTTGGTACTTCAGGACAAGTTTTTCAGTTTTCTTAAGGGCATTTTTAAAAGACATTTCTTCGAGGATTCTTTTTCAGGACCTATTTTTAGGACTTTTTCTTTCAGGACCTTTATTTTTAGGATTTCTAAAAACGGGATTTTTTTCAGGAATTTTTTTTTCGGGACTTTTCGTTGCGGACTTCTTTTCGGGATTTCTTTTTCAGAATTTTTTTCATGACATTTTTTAGAATTTCTCTTTTTATGACCTTTTTGGACCTTTTTAGGGACCTTTTCAGATATTTTTGTTTTTTTTTACACTATTTTCAAAACTTTTTATTTAAGGAATTTTGGTAATGACTTATTTTAGGCCTTTCTGCAGGACATTATTTTCACGGACCATTTTAAGGACTTTACAATGCTTTCTTTTCAGAAATGTTTTTGTTTATTTTTTAAACATATTATTTTCATGGCAATTTTTCAAGAGTGTTTTTACAGGACAATTTTTTTTTTTTGTATTTCGGGATATTTCTTGGAATTTTCTTCGACATTTTTACTTTTCATGACCTTTTCTGGACCTTCTTATGGACTTAAGATATTTTTACCAATTTTTTTTTCAAGAATTTTAAACCTCTTTTATTTCAGGAATTTTGTTAAGGACTTATTTTAGGCCTTTTTGTAAATATTTTTTTCAAGACTGGGATTTCTTTTTCAGGGCAATTTCTTCAGATCTTTTTAAGGACCATTTAAAGGATCTTTTACAATGCGTTATTTCAGATTTTTTTTTTGTTTTTGTTTTTGAACATGTTATTTTCAGGTCAATTTTTTAAGAATTTTTTAGAATTCTACTTTTCATGACCTTTTTTGCACCTTTCTAAGGACTTTTTCAGATATTTTTGGCTATTTTCAAAACTTTTTATTTCCGGAATTTTGTTAAGAACTTATTTTAGGCCTTTTTGCAGTATTCTTTTTCAAGACACTGGGATTTCTTTTTCAGGATAATTTCTTATCAATGCTTTTTTTTCAGAAATTTTTTTGTTTATTCTTTAAACATTATTATTTTCAGTACAATTTTTCAAGGACAATTTTTTTATGACATTTCATCAGGTCTCTTTTTCTGAACTTTCTTCAGGACTTATTTTAACTTTCTTTCAGGATTTTTGGTGCTTTTTTTTGGATATTTATTTCTAGTATTTTGTATGGAGACTATTTTTCAGGACTTTTCTTCGCGGCTTTTATCAGGACTCTTTTTTCAAGACTTTCCTCCATGACTTTTTTTCGGGACTTTTTCAAAAATTTCTTAAGAACCTCTTGTTCAGTACTTCTTTTCAGGATTCTTTTCTGAATTTTCTTAATTACATTTTTCAAAATTATCTTTTCGGGAATTTTTTTTAAGCTTCCTTTACAGGACTTTTTTCACTAATATATTTCAGGATATTTTCAGGACTTCTTGTTCTTGCGTCGACGAATTTTTTTAAATTTTATCTTCGTTCACATTGAAATATTCTAATTTTTACGGAAATATAGAATCACATGTGTTGACAGTTGTTTTGAAAAGTTTCAAGTGGATGGCAATTGTTTTTATATTTTTTCCCGTCGACGAATTTACTGCATTTTTTTTTTTAATTTCATCTCCGTTCACCTTAAAATATTCTAAAATTTAGAAACAATGCATTTTTAATTTTTACGGAAATGTAGAATCACATGTGTTGTCAGTTGTTTTGGAAAGATTCAAGTCGATGGCAATTGTTTTTATATTTTTTTCACGTTGACGAATTTGTTGCAATTTTGTTTTATTTCATTTCACATTGAAATATTCTAAAATTTAAAAACAATGCATTTCTAATTTGTCCGGAAATGTAGAATCACATGTGTTGTTAGTTGTTTTGGAAAGTTTCAAGTCGATGGCAATTGTTTTTATATTTTTTTCGCGTTGACGAATTTGTTGCAATTTTGTTTTATTTCATTTCACATTGAAATATTCCAAAATTTAGAAACAATGCATTTCTAATTTGTACGGAAATGTAGAATCACATGTGTTGTTAGTTGTTTTGGAAAGTTTCAAGTCGATGGCAATTGTTTTTAAATTTTTTTCACATTGACGAATTTTTTTTTATTTCATCTGCGTTCACATTGAAATATTCTAAAATTTAGAAACAATGCATTCCTAATTTTTACGGAAATGTAGAATCACATGTGTTGTCAGTTGTAAAATAATTTTTTATAAGTTTACACGAAAAATCGCCAAAGCACTCGACGGAATGTATTGGAATTTTCTACCAAATCGCTCTTGAATTAATATTGAGTGATTTTGAGAAGTTTCAAGTGGAAAGCAATTGTTTTTATATTTTTTCGAGTCAATAAAGTACTCTTCGGATAAATGTAAATAGGACCAAAAAATTAATTCGTCTTTAATTGCTTTTTTGTTGTTTAAGGATAACTCTTGAACGGATGACCTAATTTGGCAAATTCTTCCATCGAATGGACGCAGATAAGACCCAACACATGTAATTTATAATTCAATTCAAGAAATTCTTTCATCAAAGTGTGTTCATTGGACAGATAAGATAAGAAAATATTTTATTATTATTGAGGATAACTCTTAAATGAAAAGTGTTAGCAAAGTATTGTTCTTATATATTAGACGTAGATTACAAAAATAAAATTGTTAGATTTTTTTTTTTTACTTTTGAACTAATGATCGGATTTCTAAGACTCTTTTAGCAAAGTCTTTCATTCATCCGAAAGATATATAGAGGACTAAAGAATTGAATTCGTTGTTCAGAAAAGTCCATCGAATAGATACAGATAACACTAAACATTTTTTCTCTGTGACTTGTTTCAATAAGTTATTTGTTTGATAGCCTTTGTAAGACTTAATTTTTGTAGAATTACGAACTGCTTGAATATATGAAGGCTACTTTTCTCTTTATTTAATTTACTGAATAATTTCGCAACAATAATCGTTTTTTTTTCTTTCTCAAACAGTATATTACATGCTAAGTGGCTCTACCATCAAAATGTTCCACTAGCCCCTACTGCTTTGTGGAAGAGATCTTAGTTCAGGACCTTACAAAATCAAGCTCGTAGAAGAATTGAAGCCGCCTAACCATCGGTCTGTTGGGCGAATGAGTTGAAAATTAAATGCAAGTTGACCCATTGTTTCATCATTTCATTGTTCGGCGATAAGGCTCATTTTTGTCTTAATGGCTACGGTAACTAACAAAATTATGTCATTTTGAGTGAAGAGAATCCACAAGCGGTTCTTCAAAAGCCATTATAACCAGTAAAATGCACTGTTTGCTGTTCGTCGGAACGTACTTCTTCAAAAATGAACGGCACTGGATTCAAGTGCGTGAAACAGCAGATTTACTTAAGAAAGTTATTTCTGTTTATTAGCCATCATGAGCTTGTGACTTAAGGCTTCTGGATTATTTTCTTTTAGGATTTGTAAAGCTTTCGCTGTATTTTTAGGCCAACATTCTGCTTGTTATTGAGCAAATAAACCAATGCTTAAAAATTGGACCTCTAGGATGCGCTATATCCCTGAAATAGTATTCAAAGTCCAAAATCTCGTTCATTTAGTCAAATTATTTGTGTTTTATTTCAATTTAATATTGTATCACGAAAAAAAAACCCGTTGTGTAATCAACGTATTTTATGAAAAGAAACAAATGCAACAAACAAATTTCGATGTATATATAATAAAATATATTTTACTTTGTTGGTATAACACAAATTTTATTTTATTGTTGACTATAGTTTCGGCAACTCAACTTGCCATTAACGAAACATATAGTCAACAATAAAATAAAATTTGTGTTATACCAATAAAGTAAAAGTGTTTTATTATATTTACAACATGTATAACGAAGTAGAAGCCTCCACCATAAAAAAAAAATTTGATGTATCAACGAAAAAGGCATCGTAATTATCCAAAATCATCAAAAGTCATAATACTAGTCGTTGGGCAAAACCCAAACTGAATTCACCCTATAATTGGCTATTTGATTACAACCGAACGGAAAGTGGCATAAATTATGTTTGGACAAATTGAAAACGTCCCATATCTAATCGCAGCCCTCCCTAATGCAATTTTAATCCTAGTTAATGTCACAAATTATGGCGTTAAACCGCACACAAGCATTATCATACTGAATCCGAATCACCATCAACAACCTTCGATAAATACGACGAAGCTCAATTTATCGAATTCACTGGCGGCTGAAATTATTTTAAAAGCGTCATAAATTCATAAGGACCGCGAACGTTTTAATATGAAAACAATTCATTAAAAGCGGGACAGAGAGTCGTTATTCGTTTAGATATGGGAATTCAATTATGGGCGGGTAACGAGGCTGAAGTAATTCGGGATGATATTTAACGTATTGATTCTCCGGCCGTTTGGTTTTTATCTGAAAACATTATTTACAGTGTGTGCACGCTCAATTATGGCAGCGAATTATGTGTACCATTACGACAAAGTAACGCTTTGGCTGCCGCGTTAATTTACAGGCTTCCGGTCAAAAAACACAATTCGATTTAATTAGATAGTATTGTTCCAAACTGCAATTATAGTACATAGTAATCGAAAAAAGGAAGAAACAAATGGGCTGTTTTTGAAAAAATATTATTTTACTTTTTAAATGGGAATAATATTTGATGTAAATTATTTCCTTTATTCTATTTTTAAAGATATGTAATATAATATTCATATTTGAAATACCAAATGATATATATGAAATAAAAGTGATGAACGCTACATCACTATAAAAATGCCTATTGGAAA
Organism: Ocypus olens; assembly: GCA_910593695.2. Classification (NCBI taxonomy): domain Eukaryota; kingdom Metazoa; phylum Arthropoda; class Insecta; order Coleoptera; family Staphylinidae; genus Ocypus; species Ocypus olens. The sequence continues at coordinate 17,541,065 of OU343051.1, forward strand.
CGTGATCTAGAACTAGAAATATATCGTCATTAAGTCGTGTGAACGGTGCTCTTAGGCCAAGTTTCGTTTTTATTATACTGGTGTGGTGACGAAAGTCAGTGTTCGAGTGGTAAACTCGAACACCTAGTAAAGGCGCTGAGTGTGAAGAATGTGGGCTTTCTGGTTATGTAAATGATTAAGTTTGTAGGTGTTCTCCATCCCTTGGGGATCCTGCCCTTTCCGACCGCCCTTTCGGACATCCGCCGTGTGTAACTTTTGCCCCTCTGCTATCTTTATTCATTAAGGTTTGCTCTTACTGTCGTAACTTTTTCTCATTATATTTGACCAGCGGCGTCACGCAGCACTGTCCTCCTTTCCCGACTTATGCAAAAGCGGACCGACTCTTCTGTTCGGTGACACAAGCGACTTAATTTGAATTTTAGAATTGCCATCACAATCAAATGGGACACTTTAACAAGAAATTTATTCGAATGCGTCATTGTTATTCAGCAATTAATTTATTTTACAGCGGGAATGTAAAAAAATATTTCACACCCACCCGGCGCATTCGCCATGTATACTGATTTTACATTAACCATCAAAACCAGACATACTTTAACTAATAAAACGTAAAATATTGTTTTCAATTTATAATATCACCATGTCTTATGCAGCGTGTCGAAACTGTCCTTGTATTTATAGTTGTATCCGTAGATCAGTTTCATGTCGGTGGTTTCAAGTTTTGTAGTTTAGAATTTCTAGATGTAATCGCGAACCGTTTACGGTTTTACATAACGGATGGCGTGTAATAAAAAAATTGGAAACTGACGGAATATAATAAAATGCTGGAATGGTACAGTCGAATACATATAATCAATATATCGTAAAATGAATGGTCGGCATGTCGCCAAAAATGCGCGCAATCCAATATCCTGAAAAAGATAAATCCGGTTTGGGGATAATAGTGACCCTTCACTCAAAATTAATACTCTATAACTTTACGGATGAACGACCCTCCACCCTAATATAGATTTTTGATGCATATATCCCTAATTCAATATTTTTTTGTATTGTTTGTTTGTCATGAACGGTTACCAAGGGATAAATCACTCGAATTGCCTACATGAACAATCTTTCGATACAAGAAAATATGGGATTCTAGTTTTAAATAGAGTATTGTAATTTTGTGGAACGTACAATGTTTTCATTAGAAAACAAATCTCTAAATTCGAAATCCCAGGTAATGCCCTTGAAATACTTCTTCTAAATATTAATCCATGCGTTTATATGTTATGAATTATTCCCAGATCTCGTTAGTATTACCATAATATCCTTTATATTGAAACTATAGGATTATTTCTAGTAAAATATTATTTATAATTACCTATGTGTGTATCACGGTGGGGTCGTAGCGCGGGGTGAAAAACCGCTATCGATGACCTCCAGCTAGCTCTTCGGAGTCGGTGGTGCTATATAGCACAAGAACCACAGAAACAAGGATAGGGCACAGGTATAAAAAGTCTGAGAGGCGTGATAACTATCGCTGTTATTTACACACGGAAAATTAGTACAAAAATGTTCAAAATATATACACATAAAAAAAGTCAATAAAATAATGTCACAAAAAAAGTATAGTCAGCAGCACAACACTTGAAGTTCGCGAAAGGCAAGGGTGACCTACGGCTTGGTGGCGATGGCGGCGACGACAGCGGTGACAACGGCAGCGACGGCGATGGAAGCGTCGGCGGCGGAAGCGGCAGCGACGGAAGCAGCGGCGAAGGAAGGCAGCGGCGGCGGCGGCGGATCAGCAGCCTATTGTGTTGCCTTAACAGCAGCACATTTTCACTAATTGTTCTGTGAAAACGGTCTTAACGGTGCCCTCGGTAAATTGGCGCACAGCGGGTAGAGGCTCATCTTCATTGTGTAGTTACTGGCAGCTGTACTTCTTCGAAAATGATCTCGTTTGGAAAGGGTATAGCCGAATAAGATGGTCAAAAGTGCCCCCAAAGAAAATCAATAATCGCGATGACTGGACGAAAGATAATTAAAAATACCGCTGATTGCTCGAAATTTCAGCCTCCTGAAGCAATCAAATTTTTAAGGTGGTAAAAGTGGTTTTTAATTATTTTAACTATCTTCCACACTGTTTAAAATTCTAAAAAAATTGTATGTTATAGAATTTGGTAAAACACATTTACAGCAAAAAAAACTGAGATAGTCCTCGAATGCCTTCACTGCACAAATGAATTTTGAAAACTTTTACTTCATTTTTCTATTTGAATTTGACGCCAAAAAAATTGAAAAAAATACTGCGAGATGTAATTTTTGTTTTGTTTTGGGTAGACGTGGTTTCAGCTTGATTCGTGTCATAGAAAACGAGAAAAAAAATAAAACGTAAAATTCACGTTTTCAGTCATATCTCGACAACGAATTGCTTCAGGAGGTTGAAATTTCGAGCAATCAAGGCATTTTTAATAATCTTTCATCCAGTCATCGCGATTATTGATTGGCTTTACGGGCACTTTTGACCATCTTATTCGGCTATACCCTTTCAATAATGCGGAATTTATGTTAATATTGAAAAGAAGTAATAGTCTCATAAAATGTAAATTAAGATAATTACGCATTTGTTAAGATACGTAGATAAACTAAGCGCCGATAACAAACGGCCCCGGAAAACGAGAGAATTGTGAAAAGCGTAGAAAAGTATGTACATATGATGGCTGCCAGTTGAAGTCGTCGTCGTGGTTACGTCATCACGAAGGTGGATCCTTCTGAGGTTAAGGTGTGAGGGAGATTCGGGCATCCTACACCGGATCCAAGTTCCACTGGGAATTTCTGTTGGGCGTCTATGGGAGGCAGCACTGGCTGCTCTCTACGCTGGTCAGGACATTGGTCCTTGTGGAGATCTTTCCGCAGTTGTGTTGCTAGGGGATTCGGTCATTTTGACACCGGATCTTGGCATCGCCGGAAGCGATGAAGCACATTTTCACCTTTATGGCTTTGTTAATCGCTAAAAGAGAGAACCCACTTGTGATTGTCAAAAAACAAATGCATCCATAACGTGTCACTATTTGGTGGAAATTTTTGGTGACTGGAGGCATCATACTTTTTCGAAAATGAGGCTGGTCAAGCATAGACTGTTACTGGTGCTCGATATCGCGACATAATAACCCAGTTCTTTTTACAAAAATTGGATGATATTGATGTGGCTAATATGTGGTTTCAACAAGAAGGTGCAACATGCCCTAGAGCCCGCGAATCAAATCAATTACTGCGTGAGACATTACATAGTCGTGTAATCAGAATGGCTCCTAGGATGCTGGCCGCATCCCAGGAGCAGTTACTTCTGATCCTGGCCGGGGAAGAGCTTTCATCTTGGAGTGCACTGGCACGGTGGTAAACAAGACGTGCGGTTTGTCTCTCCAGTCCTTGGGGCAGCTGGTGCATTGTACGCCGCACAGTGCTCCGAAATGCCGAGATGTGGCTAAAATATGAAGGCGTTATCTGAACTGTATGAAAACTAGTGTTCCGATTTTTTTGAGGTAGCTGATTAAGAATCTGAAATTCGAAAATTTAAAAAGCAAAATGGCGGATCCAATATGGCGGAACGAATTATAAAAATTGTTATATTGTCATGAAAATTCTGGGATAGGGCTTTTCAAGGTCGCTGATTAAACATATGTAATTTTAAATTTTAATAACAAAATGGCGGTTCCAATACAGCTGACAAAAATGATAAAAATTGTCGAAATTTTATAAAATTTCAAATATAGGGTTTTTCGTAGCCTTTGATTAAAATTCTGAAATTAAAAATCAGAAAAACAAATTGACAATTTTAATTTTTTAATGACATTTCGGATATAAGGTTTTTTGAGGTTGCTGAGTGAGAATATGAACTTATAAATTCATAAAAAATGGCGGATTAAATATAATAAAGAAATTATTTATTATAAAACTGATGGAGGATCAGTTATTTTTAATATACAATTCAATATAAAATATATAAACATATTTATAAAGAAAAAAACCCTATATCCAAAATTTCATTCAAAAATTACAATTTTTATAATTTTTGTACGCCATACTGGATTCAGCATTTTGGTTTGCAAATTTTTAATTTCAGATTCTTAATCAGCGACCTCAAAAGTACCCGATATAAAAATTTGCATACAATTCGAATGACGCCGTGATATCGCCTCAAATAACGGAGATATAAAGAAACAACAAAAATCAGTTTTTTCAGTTTTTTGACTTAACTCAAAAACAAAGTAATTTAATTAATTTTTCTTAATGGATTATTAATTAGCATAAAATTCTGCAAAAGTGCCTAATTTAAACATACCCTCAATCTCTTTTAATAAGCGAGATCCCCATGAGGAGCCTCGAATTGGAACCACCCTGTATATTCAGAATATACAGGGATTTTTCGTTAAGTACGTCATAATAATTGTAATTACTGATTTTTTTATATAAAACTTCATTCATTGCGAACATTTTAAGACATTGGCCATACTGCCCTGACTTTTCGTTTACGAGATACAATTCGCGCGATAAACAATTATGTCTCCCATTTACAAATCGCTCAGTTTCGCGCGGTGGAATTTTGTGTATGTAAAGTAAGAGTTTCCTTCTATATATGTACCAAGATAGAGCACGAGGAGTTAAAGGGAACTTTTTGCAACTCAAAGTATATATCGCTGTCGGCTTAAACTGAATAATTTAATTATAATTTAATTCAGTATTCAGTGTTTTGTCAGTATTCCTTGCAATAACCTAAAGAATGCCTTTAAAAACATTTTTTAATGTCAAAACCTATAACTTAAGCTTTTACAATGTTTTTCCAGTAAAGGTAATGTATGTGCATTAGCGGATAGGGATTATTTCCTCGCTAATAATAAACTTCCACGAGTATACACAGTTAAAGATTTAGGGCTAATTCTCTCAAATCGGTGGAACTTCCAGAATCATATTAGCTCTATAACATCAAAAGCCTATCGTGTTCTTGGGTTTATAAAACGAAGTAGTGCGGACTTTAAAAATATAAACACTGTATTAAATCTATATACATCCCTTGTCCGCCCACATTTAGAGTACTGCTCCATAATTTGGTGCCCATTTAACAAGGCTGATATTGAGAAAATTGAGCGCGTTCAAATTAAATTTTTCAAATATCTTTCTTACAAATTTGGGCTAACAGGATCTTATTGTGTAATGTTAAACTGTCTAAACATTAAATCTTTAGAAAAGCGACGAAGAAATGCAGACATAAATACGGGCTTTAAACTTATAAATGGTTTAGTAAACTCTCCATATTTACTAAGTTTACTTTGTATTCATGTGCCCAGTAGAGAGTTGCGTTCTTTTCGCTTTTTTGAAGAGAAATGTTTTAGAACTGATTATGCTGGGCACTTTGGCATTGCAAGAATTGCTCGTAATTGCAATCGATTTAATGCTGACTTTTGCAATTTAAGCATTAATAAACTACGCTTACTACTGCGCAATTACGAGTAATCTGTTCATTTTGATACTTATATCTGTGATTTTTAGTTTTAATTAGTGATAGGTTTAGTTGTACACGTGCTTTTAAAATGTTTTAAATTTTTTTATTTCATTTTTATCATTTTAACTATATATACCGGGCGACCCAGGGATCTGTAAAAGCCCCATAACTTGTTTGCTATTTGAGATATGGACTTCTAGTTTTCTTGAACTGGTACCCACACTTATTCTACATATTTTAAAAATATGTATGTTTTTGTACAGGGTGTCCCAATATACATAACAGAACAAAGTTATGTTTTTTTAAATGGAACACCCTATATTTTATACTTTATTTTCAACCCTCTTGAGAAGCTGATAAAACTAGTATAACATAGTATGGGTCTATTATGAACAGTTGGTTAGTTATGGGCAAATTTGTGGCAAAAACATGTACACATTGAAAACATTGCAGAAGCGTTCCTAGCAAAGACAGCATCGTTATTTATACACTAGAAAATTTTCCACATCATAAAAAATAATACACATCGGCTTTGGTTCTCTTTTATTCATAGTGATATACAGGGTGTCAACATACGCAAAAGAATGGATAACTATTTTTTTTCAAATGGAACACCCTATATAAGTTGCCACCAATCTATGGCATTTTTAATAAGCTTTCTAATGATATACAGTTTGTATAATAAAATATTAAGGATTCTTGAGATTTATCAATAAAAACATATTTCTTCTGCCACCTTGCGCTGATTTTTAGATTTTCAGCCAAAACTATGCATTTTCAGGAAAAAATATAAGAGACCAAAGTTGTAGAGCGAAAAATTTCCGATCGATGTGGGTCTTTCAACTTTTAAGATAATGCGTGCATTGCCCGCCAGAGCGCGCAAAATCGTGACCGTATATGCATTTTAGCGTTTTCTTTTCAAATTTTTTATTAATAAATTGAACTATACTTTATTTTCCGCACCCTCTAGCAGAAAAACGGGAAATTAAAATGGCCCATATTGATTGGAAATGTTCCGCTCTACAACTCTTAATAGAAGCAATTTTTGTCAAAAATGCATAGTTTTCCCTAGAAATGCAAATTGAAAATGTATGTATCAATTTTTGCGTTTTTCAATGGTTTTTTGTATTTTTAACGAAAACTATGCATTTTGATCAAAAATTGCTTCTTTTAAGAGTTGAAGAGCGGAATTTTTTCAATCGATGTAGGTCATTTGAATAATTCTATAATTACCCGTTTTTCTGCTAGAGGACGTGGAAAATAAAGTATAGTGCAATGAATTAACAAAAAAAATGAGAAAAACGCTAAAATGCATATACGGTCACAATTTTGCGCACTCTGGCGGGCAATTCACGCATTATTGTAAAAGTCGAAAGACCTATGTCGATCGAGAATTTTCCGCTCTACAACTTTGGTCTCTTATTATTTTTTCAGAAAATACATAGTTTTGACTGGAAATCCAAAAATGAGCAATAGGTGACAAAAGAAAAATGTTTGTATGGATAAATCTCAAGAATCCTTAATATTTCATTATACAAATTGTACATCATTGGAAAGCTTATTAAAAATTCCATGCATTGGTGGCAAGATATATAGCGTGTTCCATTTGAAAAAAAATAGTTGTCCAATATTTTGCGTATGTTGACACCCTGTATAGCAGTATGAACCAAAAAGAACCAAAGCCGATTTGTATTATTCTTCATGATGTGGAAAATTCTTTAGGGTATAAAAAATGACGCTAGCTTTGCTAGGAGCGCTTCTACAATTTTTTTAATGTGTCCTTGTTTTTGCCTCAAATTTGCCCATAACTAACCAATCGTCCATAATAGACTCATACTATCTTATAATAGTTTTATCAGCTTTTCAAGAGGGTTGAAAATAAAGTATAAAATATAGGGTGTTCCATTTAAAAAAACATAACTTTGTTCTGTTATGTATATTGGGACACCCTGTACAAAAGCATACATATTTTTAAAATATGTAGAATAGGTGTGGGTACCAGTTCATGAAAATTAGAAGTCGATATCTCAAATAGCAAATAAGTTATGGGGCTTTTACAGATCCCTGGGTCACCCGGTATATTTTTGTATTTTAATTTGTAATGGCCTTCCGTAAATAAGTAAATAAATAAATAAATAAATGTGCTCTTTTCATTTTCTCGCTTCATTTCAATGACAATCTTTAAATAAAAGCAAAATATGATAATAACCGATAAGAACTATCATTAATAAGTACAAATATATACACTAAATGCATATATTTGCAGTTTTATTTTTCGGTATTTTGACCGCGTTTCAACGGTTTCAGAACACTGTGCGCCGGAACACGTAGCGGCTGGAGCTGGAGGTGTTCTAGTCGGATGTTGTTGTCAATCGGTTTGCTGGGCGCCACTGCATGTGTCCTCGCATGCAGATGGGTGGTTGTGGCTCGTGTGTTCTGGGCTGGTGTTTTGGGCGCTGATGGTTCCAACGCCTTCGAAATTTGGAACGTTTTCCATGTGTACACACAGCTGGTCGGGGCGGCGTCACGACACCTTCCTTGGTGGTGCCTGCGTATCGTCAGGCGGACGTGGATTCTTCGGATTTTCGTTCATGGCACACTGAAGCGTTCATGAGGACACTGACACTATGTTAATGCATCTTTTCGCGGGGAACTAACGCTAAGTCAAAATTGTCAGGTCGCGCTAACGGTCACTCGTGGTTACTTTTCGCGGGCCCGTAATCATTGTGGTAGAAGTCGCGGTCGCCTCGGGTTGCCTTGCGTAGGCGAGGGGGGCTCTTCTTGCGGCGTCCAAAGGAGCTACGATGTCTTAGGTAGACACGGCGTCTGTGGTGGCGTCTGCAGATGACATCGGGGGAGCGGCGCCTGTAACTGGTGCGGCATCTTTGGACGCGGCGTCTGTAGTCGTCGGATTGGACCAGTGGGCGGCGCTTCTTCAGGCGTCGTCTGCTGGAAAGAGCATCAGGCGGAGCTGTGGGCTTCCAAATATCGTTCGAGGCTTGGCTATTTGGTCCCGGTGCGGCCCTCTTTGGCGGCGTATTAGCTGGCGGCTGCTTGGACAAATGGCGTCGTTTGTCGGGCAGTTTTGGCACCGCTGGCAGACGTCGTTTCGGCGGTGTGGTCAAGTGGCTGCATGGCCCCAGCGATTCTTTTTTTGGTGGAGGCTGGGCTGCTAGGAGCGGTATCAGTGGTGGTGCAGTCACGATGGTGACGGCTGTTGTGGTGGTGACGGTCGTCGTCACGATGGCTGGCGGCTGAACAAACGAGGTCGTTTGTTTTGTGATTGGCAGCAGCGTCGGTTGCGGCACGATGGTGTCTGTTGCGGCGGCAACAACGGGATGGTCCGCGGCGAGGGGCGTCACTTCCTCATTACTCGTATTTCGGCTCGTCAAGTATCCCGCTGGAGCCGGTGCACACCCGTAATTGTGGTTTTAGCGTCTTTGGTAGCGAGGTCTTCTTCGGAAAGCCACAGCGAAGTCGTTCCTGGCGAAGCTGCTCTGGTTGATCTGAATGATCAGAATTTCCCTCTTGACTAGAAGGTGGCGCATCTGCTCTTCGAACCTCCGGCTCTCGAACGCGATCGCTTCGTCCATGTCCATACCTGTCCTTCTAGCTGGCATCTTCGGGTCGTGAGCTTTGACTCGGCTTCGAGTTGGGCGACACTTGTCACGGGAGGGTCGCAGCGCGGGGTGAAAAACCGCTTTCGGTGACCTCCAGCTAGCTCTTCGGAGTCGGTGTCGCTATGAAACAACGCAAGAACCACAGAAACAAGGATAGGGCACAGGTATAAAAAGTCTGATAGGCGCGATAACCATCGCTTTATTTACACACGGAAAATTATTACAAAAATGTTCAAAGTTCAAAATACATACACATACAAAAAATTCAAGAAAATAATGTCACAAAAAAAATTAACAGTCAAGAAAAAAGTCAGCAGCACAACACTTAAAGTTCGCAAAAGGCAAGGGTGACCGGCGGCTTGCTGGCTATGGCGGCGACGGCAGCGGTGGAAACTGCAGAAGCAGCGGCAAAGGAAGGCAGCGACGGCGGCGGAAGCAGCGGCGAAAGAAGGCAGCGGCGCAGGCGGATCAGCAGCCTATTTTCACTAATTGTTCTGCGAAAACGGTCTTAACGATGCCCTCGGTAAATCGGCGCACAGCGGGTAGAGGCTCATCTTAATTGTGTAGTTACTGGCAGCTGAGCTTCTTTGAAAATTATCTCTTTTGGAAATTTCAATAATGCCAAATTTATCTTAATATTGAAAAGGAGCAATGGGTAGCTCATAAAATGCAAATTAAGATAATTACGCATTTGTTAAGACGCGTAGATAAACTAAATTTATTATTAGTACAGCATTCAGGCAACAGATTCCGCCACTTTGGCGTTTCTACCTTTCACGGTGTTTGGAATACTTATATTCCAATAGTAATCTCCATTTCCCCATCAGCAACTAACTACACTGATGAGACCTGAAAGGTCGAAACCGGTCTGTAGGTGTTCTGATGGGGAACAATATTTAATGTTCACATTAATCTCCATATATTGTCGGTGTTAAAGCCACCCGGATTTGGTTCAGTACAGCATTCAGGCAACAGATTCCGCCACTTTGGCGTTTCTACCTTTATTATTGAGATATTAAGACAGATATACCATTAGGGCGACATTTATTATCCAAACGTTGCAAAAATTTTTCTAATCGGATGGAGTAATCCACCGGCAATATAAAATATAATGGTTAATTAATAATACATTTCGAATTGCCATTTTAAGACAACTAATTTCGTCAAATTAAAAAGAAAAAATAATGCCAGTTAAAATTAACAAATATTAAGGGTATTGTTGATCACATTTGAACTTTATGAATTCTTTCAGAGTTTCACCCCGCTTTATTAAATTGATGATCAGGATTTAAAGTATATTTTAATTACCGCTCAAAATAATCCCTCCTTAGTCTTAAATCAAAACGTAAACGGATCGCTTCCAAGGTTCCCTTAACAGTGAGAAAATAAACCGATGAATATAAAACAAGCAATAATCCGTAAAAAACTCGGCGGATAATTTAATGACGTGGAAACCCGATCGTTCGGAAAATTATCGCCGCCTCCCTCCCTCCCCCCTCCGGCGCCCCGCGATACCGTTAAGCATAAATTCGTAATCCCGCCGTCGTTACACATACACCCACCCCGAATGAGTGCGTGGGGCGCAGAATGGGGGGTGGCGAAACGGGGGCATCGGATCGCGGTGGCGGCATTTCCATTAGAAATCAATAAATCCGATAGAGGAACTCGCGCAAACTTGCCACTACGACCAGACCTATAATGTAAAAAGGGGCCGAGGGGCACTGGTCGTCTTTCTAACTCGATTTCGTATTCCGTTTGGAGCCGCACTTCGCAAAAAACCGAATCGATTTTGAGTAACAGGCCCCGAATGGAAAAACGGACCTCTCCTCACGTGTGCTTGACACTATCTCATATTTTCAGTTTTATTTCTTATTTATCGTCGCCTGGAAATATATCCTCTTTGAAACGATGGAATTATCGTGAATATATCCGATTCAGAAGGATTTTGCTAAGAAATAGTGAAATAATAGAACTAATCGATACCGAATTGCGAATATTTATGAATTTAGAAAATATAAATTAATATTTTTATGCCTAAATTGGGTTATAACTTTGTCAAGGGGGGGGGGGGTCGCAGCGAAGGGGTGAGAAACCACCTTTGATGACCTCCAGTTAGCTGATGGAGTCGGTGTCGCTATGAAACAGCACAAGAACACAAGGATGGGGTGGAGGCAGGGAAAGTCTTATAGGCGCGATAACGATCGCTATTATTTACACACGGAGTTACAGAAAAAAATGTTCAAAGTTAAAAAAAAATAAAATATGTACACGGAAAATGTCAAGAAATAATGTCACAGAAAGAAAGTCACGAAAAAGTAAAATAGTTTTCAACACTTCACTTAATGTTCACGAGAGGCTCATTTGGCCGACGAGATCGCGAATGGATGACCGGCGGCAACGGCAGCGGCGGCGTTGGAAGCGGCGGCGTTGAAGGCAGTGGCAGCGACGGCGGCGATGGAAGCGGCGGCGACGGCGGCGGCAGCGACTATAGCGACGTCGGCGGCTGCGGCGGTGTCCGTGGATCGACGGCGTCTTGGCTCAGCGTGGAGGCGACTTAGTGTTGTCATGAATGATGAACTAAATGTTTAAGCTGAGTGTTTCATCTGATTGTCTGTAGAGCGCTCCACGCCCTACTCTTCTTCGGGTTGCGTGTGGTGGTGGCGGTGGTGGTAGGGTGCGACGGAAGCATCGAAGTCGACGCACGTGTTCAAATCGGCAAAGTGCACTTCTTAGAACAATTTGGGTTTGAGATGGATTTCGTCATGTACGCAGGCAGCTAGGGGGGGGGGGGGTGGATCAACAGTCCATTGTGTTGGCACTGGCAGCTGCACATTTCCACCTAATAGTTCTGCGAAATGTCCTAACGACGTCCTCGATGGGAAGATGCACCGCGGTGGAGGCTTATCCCTTCATTGTATTGTTACTGGCAGCTGTACTTCTTCGAAAATTATTTCGTTTGGAAATTTAAATAATGCGGAATTTATGTTAATATTGAAACGGAGCAATGGTTAGCTCAAAAAATGCAAATTAAGATAATTACGCATTTCTTAAGACGCGTAGATAAACTAAGCGCCGATAACAACTTCAATACATGGACCAGTACTACAACGTAGAATGAAAAATGAAATTAGAAATTTAGACGTCTAGTGAAAACTAATTTGTGCCAAACGTCAAAAAATTAAAAAATTTAGATCCATTGATTATACTGGGCAACCAAATATTTGTTGCACTGAAAAAAGCACTAACCTAATTTGGGTGCGCTGAATCCAAATATGACGTAATTTTTTTTTCCTAAGCTATCATTTTTATGCAATTCAACAATGAACATTTTGCGAAATTTGCATATTTATAGTATAAATTACATACATAACAAGTTAAAAATCACTGAGTCTCGGATTGAAGAAGGGGGCTAATTTCGGGATATTTACGCGGCAACTTATGATGTGCCCGAACACTAGCTCTAGTTATTCGTGAGGTTTTTTGCTACAAAAGTATAGTGAACTAAAGTAGAAAAAAAAGCAGAAAAATTAACGGAAAGTAGTGTTTAATATAATTTTTTGTCTATAACTGCCATATTGTTTCCGCCATTTTGTTTAAATTCATTTTAACATTAGATTCATAATCAGCTCTCTCGGTAATATTTTTATGTCAATTTTGATTAAAATATAACGTCATTTGCGGTTTTGACCAGATTTTCGGGATTTAACCCCATTGTGCATCTTGCCGATCAGGTCGAAAAAAGTTATAGCTTTATATTTTTGTATATAATTGTCTTTCAAAGTGACTTATGCTTAATCCGCTATTCCGACGCCTTATTTTGGACCTTCTTGCCTCACTGCATTAAGGACCATATTTTTTGCCCCTTGGTTGTTGTGCCTTTGTGCGATGTATAGGGTGTCCAACAATTATTAAACCTAGCTGTTATAAAATAAAGATCAATTCCATAGTCTATTAGGGATGGACGATATTTCACTTACTTGTGATTTTTCACTAGTATTGAAAAATCACAGCTCGTTACTGTTACTAATAGGCGATTTCACTGCTACTTAAAATCACCGCTACTTTAAATCACAGCTACTTAAAATATCTGCTACTTAAAATCACCGGTACTTAAAACCACTGCTACTTAAAAATCACAGCTCGTTACTGTTACTAATTGGCGAATTTCACTGCTAGTTAAAATCACCGCTACTTTAAATCACAGCTACTTAAAATCACCGCTACTTAAAATCACTGCTACTTAAAATCACTGCTACTTAAAATCGCTGCTACTTAAAATCACCGATACTTTAAATCACCGCTACTTAAAATCACTGCTATTTAAACCGTGACGAACTGTGATTGCTCCCTAAAATCACAACTGTTACCTAAACAGTGATTGCTACTTAAACTGCATCTGTTACTTAAAACGTAATTGTAAGAAGACAATAGAGAAAAGCATTTCTATTTTTATTTTATTTTCATACTCCCATTTACTCTCACGCTCATGTTCAAATTATGATTTTCATCAACTGAAAAACATATATATATATATAAAAACAATTAATATATGATATATTAACACAAACGATGGTGGCAGATGACCTCGTAGTCGACGCCAAAAAAAAACAATTGTTTCAAATGATAAACCCAAAATGAGTCAAAATTCATTTAATTAAAGATTCAGTGCGAATATCTAAACATACATTTTGAAATAATACCACGAAACCAATTTTGAAATTGAAAACTTCATGAACTGAAAAATAAAAATAAAAACAATTCACCAAACTACGAAAATCTCCAAATGCTCCTTCTCGTTCAGGTGCTCAAAAGATTAAAACAAAAATCTTCAAAAATCCATACATCTATTGAATATTGTTGAATTGACAAAAACCAAATTGATTGAGCGGTACTTCGGCCATTGAGGATAATTTTTGATAGAATTTTGCCTGCATGTTTTATATTTTCTTCTGCGATGTTTTTGTTAAAGAGCTCAAAAAATTAAAATGGGAATTTTCAATAATCTATTGAAATTTTTTGAATTAACAAAAATCAAATTGATTTTGAATAAGCAATACTTCGGTTATTGAGGATAATTTTTTATGGAATTTTTCCTGCATATTTTATTTTTTCTTCTGCTATGTTTTCGTTAAAATGCTCAAAAAATTAAAACGAAAATTTTCAAAAATTCATATCTCTATTGAAAATTTTGAATTTATAAAAACCAAAATGTATTTGAATAAGCAATACTTCGACCATTGGGGATAATTTTTAATGGAATTTTTCCTGCGTTTTTTATTTTTTTTTCTGCGATGTTTTTGTTCAGGTGCTTAAAAAATTAAAACAAAAATTTTCAAAAAACCATATTTCTATAGAAAATTGCTGAATTTACAAAAACCAAATTTATTTTGAATAAGTGATACTTTGGCTTTGGCCATTAAGGATGATTTTTTATGGAATTTTTCCTGCGTTTTTTATATTTCTTTCTGCGATGTTTTTGTTGAGGTGCTCAAAAAATTATAATAAGCAATACTTCGACCATTGGGGATAATTTTTAATGGATTTTTTCCTGCGATTTTTATATTTTTTTCTGCGATGTCTTTGTTCAGATGCTTAAAAAATTAAAACGAAAATTTTCAAAAATCTATATCTCTGAAAATTGTTGAATTTACAAAAACCAAATTGATTTTGAATAAGCGATACTTCAGTCATTGAGGATGATTTTGTATGGAATTTTTCCTGCATTTTTTATATTTTTTTCTGCGATGTTTTATTCAGGTGCTCAAAACATTGAAACAAAAATTTTAATTTTTCATATCTCTATTGAAAATGGTTGCATTTACAAAAAACAAATTGGTTTTGAATAAGCGATACTTTGACCATTGAGAACATATTTTTTTGTGGATTTTTTCCTGCGTTTTTTATATTTTTTTCTGCGATGTTTTTGTTCAGGTACTTAAAAAATTAAAACAAAAATTTTCAAAAATTGTTTAATTTTCAAAAACCAAATTTATTTTGAATAAGCTATACTTCGGCCATTGAGGATGATTTTTTATGGAATTTTTCCTGCGTTTTTTATATTTTTTTCTGCGATGTTTTTGTTCAGGTGCTCAAAAAATTTAAACAAAAATTTTCAAAAATCCATATCTCTATTCAAAATTATTGCATTTACAAAAACCAAATTGGTTTTGAATAAGCAATACTTCGACCATTGGGGATAATTTTTAATGGATTTTTTCCTGTGTTTTTTTCTATTTTTTTCTGCGATGTTTTTGTTCAGATAGTCGGCGCTAGCGTGCCTCGTCACCTAAAAACGTCATCGATTGTTATGAATCGCATAATATTCTCATTATGTTAAGAGCTATAATTGAAGATCGTTTGATAATATCGTTGTTTATGAAGGTGATGCATAATATTTATTTATAATAATAATATTTTATAGCATAAATCGATCATTAAATATTTAGGCTTATTTTATTTTAATTATTAGTGGAATAATAAAGTCGATAATTACTATTTTCGAGCAACTCATCTTAATTAATCACATTTTAGAAATAAAGGACAGGCTTTCAAAGGCAAAGCTAATTTAATAAGAAACGGGCGTTATCTATTAATTAATCTCGATTTCTTAATGACTGTAGATTAATAATATTATGCTCCACAGGTAAATTATAAATTGAAAGGAAGCCACAGGTGAATTTAATATTATCTCCTAATAACTGCTTAATTAATACTTTACCGTAAAATTTTAGCAAAACAAGGATTAATGACATAAATCAAGATTTTCAATATTTCTATGCAGTAGACAATACAGTGGCGTATCATAGATCTATATCGCCACTGTTTCACCTTCAAACTTGTTAAACTATTTGCTTACTTGTGACGAGATAAGGTTTAATAAAATATGTGATTTTTCTAACGATTTAATTGATTCGCAGGTATTTTGTAATCGAATTCTAACTGCTACTGGTTTTACTTAAGCATCTGTGACTATCTGGTTTTTGATTGATCGGTGATTCAAGTTCTTATGAATGTTAAATACTCGTCAGTACATGATGGCACGCACAAAAACCGCCCCTGCGATTTAGGGCCTCCGTTTTTTGCCCAATCAATTTGTAATGGGATTTTTATCCGAAGCGTTTTTACTGCACTGATTTACTCCCGGCGTCCTCTTCAAAGTCCTTATTTATATAACGCTTGCAAACGTTCAAAATTTTCCGAAACATCCGAAAGTAATTATTTAGTGTGAAACACAAATTGAACTTTTAATGAACGTGTACATCCTCAATGATTCAAAAAGACATCTCTGACCAATTGAAACGCATAAATCCTCCGGTATCGAGTATTTACTAAACTATTTATGTATTGCCCGGCCGTGAATTCGCCCCCTTATCCCTCTCATTGATCGAACCGCCTTCTCGCAAGGCAATTTTTCGAACAATGCCGTGAGCATTATGCCCATTGGGTGGAAACATTATTACCGGCGGACTGTGTATGCGAGATGCTTCGGTGATGTAACTGGATAAGTTTTCTCTCCATTTTGAGAAATCGGAGGCCTGATTTATTCCTCTACAAACAATCGCGAGGACTGAATAATGCCTTAACTGGGGCACAAGTTTCTGTGTGAGTTATGTGTCAAGGGATTTGTGTTTCTACTTTTATTCCCGAATAATGTTTATAATAAATATTGTCCTGAGCGAGAGAAAGAGTTGACTGTTGCCGGATTATCCTGTCTTGGATATATAGAGTGTTGGGAAAATGTCTTTTATAAAACGGTTTAAGCAAATTCCATGTCAGAATGCAATTATTTTAGTGACTCGTGAATTTGATCTATTGTATTGGGGACGTAAGTACGTAAGTGGGTTGTGGTTGTTGCATGTAATATGAAATAGTATATTGTATAACGAGCATGGAATGACATACATTTCTCGCGAGTATGAAGTTTGCAGCATGAGCCGAAAGGTGAATGCTGCACTTCATAAGAGCGAGAAATAGTCATTCCATGCGAGTTGTACACTATGCTTTACCTACGACAACTTTGTTGAGCTTCGTTGTGATAGTTAAGATAATTAAAAACCGAGAGCGGACAATTCGTACGCGATAACTTAAAATATTAAATTGCATGGTGTATTTTACGTTGTTAAACGTATTATTATTATTATTATTATTATTATTTAATTTAAAAACCTTCTTAACTTTTAAGTTGTTATTATATGTTCCAGATCAACAGATGAGTAAAATAATTTTGAAATGTTACACCGACTTCCGTATTAAAGAGCATTTGAGTAATTAACTAATTAAATATTTTGTCCGGTGTTATTACTATCTTAAAAATACAAGAGATTTCGTGTTACGCGTTTCGCTAATACATTTCGTAATTAAATTTATATTCTCTTGTCTCTGGGGATAAAGATTATCCTCCTCCCTTTTAGACCTCTTTATTTCTATCTTGATTATAGTCTCACGCTAAAATATTTATAACGACTGAAAGTAATGGCGCGCGAACAGGTGATGCAAAAAGTTCTTCGTGCCTCTGTTTGTGACTTCATTAACGCCACGAAGTAATTTATTTATATGTTATTTTTTACGATTAGCAAAAAAGCGAATACTTTCTTTTCTTTGCTAATTAAATAAATCAAGAGGAATTTGTGATTAAATAAGGAAAAGCAAATATTTTTCACTATAGCAACATTCTAGCGACTTAATCCCACTGAAGGGTGCACGACCTCAGTTTTTCACTGGTTCTGTTCACCCCCACTCTCTTTTGGGTGGAACGCTCAGTTGCTTTTCTGCTGACATTGTATCCGTCAGTCTAAATGTATGCACCAGAGGAATAGCCAGGCATAGTCACCTCCTCGGTGGTGAAGAGCCCCTCCACTCTGGGGCTGCTGCTCGTAATAGGCAGAAGTGGCTGTCCTGAAGGAAATATCTCCCTTACGTTCCCTGCAACCTGGAACCCGACACAGGATAAAATGACGCAAAGCCTTTTGGCAACTCTCTTGTATTATTAAGAATGCATCGGAAGAAGATCTGCCTGGTATCCCTTACGCACTGCTATCCCTACCTAGCAATCGTCTTTACTTTTAAGCAACTTAGAAAATGCGGCCACCACCTCGCTCTACCCGATGGCGACAGCATAATATACTTCACCATCATCCCCACCTCTACTAGCACCCCGAGCACCGCAGCTAGTTTTCCCCTCTCTTGATCTCACGCCGGGCACGCTGTGAGTGTATGCTTACTGTCATCATTTTCATCCAAGCACTACACGCACCTAGCGATTTCTCATCCTCTCGAGGTAGGCCTAGAAGCAGCAGAAAAAACCGGGGCCTAAAGTAGACCCTCGGTATCCAACCCTGGTCACGGCTCACTTTGCTCCATTGGCTCACCTTCCCTTCCAGCGGTTTAGCATGTTAACGTGCTCTTCCTTCCTGTCGAATCACTTAATCTGCCTTTACGCCGTCGCCCGGTAGATCTCGCATCTCTTCTTTAGTACCAGATCTAGAGGAGCTGATGAGGCTAAAACTTTCGCTGCTTCCGTATCTATGGAACACCATAGGAACTCCCTGTTGGTACCCTTCAAAGTTTCTCCGGTTTCTTCTTAAAGCGATGTAGCCACGTATAGTAGCTTTAGCATGTTAACGTGCTCTTCCTTCCTGTCGAATCACTTAATCTGCCTTGACGCCATTGCCCGGTCGATCTCGCATCTCTTCTTTAGTACCAGGTCTAGAGGAGCTGACGAGGCAAAAACTTTCGCTGCTTCCGTATCTACGGAAAGCGATGTAGCCACGTTTAGTAGCTCGGCCTTGGCTGCTTCCAGCAGAACCCCTTCTACGCTGGTCATAATACGGGAAATGCCTTTGGTGGTTACAGAAGCCCCTACAGCTGCCTCTAGTACTTGGGCACTCCGGTTTGGATTGGCCTTTAGGATGATCCCCAGGTATTTTTTAGCCACCTTAACTTTCTACTGCAGATGGACAGAATCACCGTTGATGGAGAGCCATGTGGCTCCGGTGTTCTACGTCTTCAACTGCAGCCCTGCTGCCGCCAGCCAATCTGCGACTATTTTTTCCTGGTAGTCCCATCTTGACTCATAATAAAATTCTGCTGAAATACAAACAAACAAAACTAACCAAAGAACTTGGCAGTATAATGCGAATCAAATAGAGAACATTTATTTAGAACTAAACTAGCAACATTTCTGATTATTTACAAAGAAATTCCATTAAGAAAACATGTAGGTTTTCTAGTTTAACAATAACGAAGGTTTCGTAGTACTAAAAAAGTTGTATTTCCGGATTATTTCGTAAATAAGTTCATTTGTAATAAGTTGGCTCTATGTTTAACTGGTTGGTTTGTGGGATAGGGCATACCCACATCCCTCCGGATTAGCTTTCACTTAACCTTTTAATTCCCAGGGGTCATTGGAAAAATGACGCTTGCCTTATCGGTTGTAAAAAGGCCCCAGCACATAGTGGTTCCGATTCAACTTCTAGGTGGACAAAACTCTGAAACTTCGCGAGTCGGTTCAAAATACATCAGTCAACACGAGAAAAATAAACAAATTAGAAACAACTTTACTTGTTGCGGAAAGCATTAGATAAATACAAGAGTCTTGTATTTACGAGAAAAATAGTTAAATAATTCTAGGATGCGCAGGGGTGTTTTTTACTTTTTCCGTTACGAAGTACGAGAAAGTGTTGTGATCGTGATTTTTTTTCAAATTTTTTTTTTACGGAAATATCCGTTTTGGGGTCCCTAGATGCCATTTCAACAATTTCTGGAAAATTTTTTTTTGTGTCTGTGTGTGTCTGTGTGTGTGTCTGTGTGTGTGTGTGTGTGTGTGTCTGTGTGTGTCTGTGTGTGTGTGTGTGTGTGTCTGCTGTGTGCGCTGTATCTCAAAAACTAATAGAGAAATTGATATGAAACTTTCAACATACGTCTTATTTAATAATCCGAAGAACTGAAAAGCTTTTGGTAAAATTTCGTACACCGGAAGTGGGTGTTTACCTTAACCGTTTTTTGTTTTTTGCCAATATCTTCCTAAATATGAAAAATATCACAAAAAACATTTAAACAAGTATTTAAGACAACAAATAAATGAACATCTCTTGTTTGAAAAAAAATTTCATAATATCATTACTATTCGAGAAAAAATTTATTAATTTTTTTAAATTTTTGGTTCATAATTATGAAACGATAATAGTTACAGCAAATTTATGTCAATAATAATTGTAGAGAATGACAAAATGAACAACTTCTAAAGAATAAGTTTTTTTCCAAATCTCGTTAGTTTTTGAGTAAACCGAGTTTTTGAATTTGAAGTATAATTTTTCCATCTTTCATAATTTTGACGTTTTAAACGTCAGTTTCATCCGAGTTTACGCAACGCTCGATGTACATTTAAAATATGATTTCAATTGAAAATAAACCCATGAAAACGTAAATATAAAGTCGGAGAAAGTAACATGATGGCCACATCACCATTTTTTAAAGGGGTGGAAGTGCAATTTTTAATTTAAAAACATCTAAATCTTCGCGAGTCAATTCAAAATACATCATTCAACACGGAAAAAATAGTTAAATAATTCTAGGTTACGCAGGGGTGGTTTTTATAGGGGTGTAAGTGCACTTTTTAATTTAAAAAAATCTGAAACTTCGTGAGTCGATTCAAAATATATTAGTCAATACGGGAAAAATAGTTAAATAATTCTAGGATGCGCACGGGTAGTTTTTATAGGGGTGGAAGTTCACTTTTTAATTTTTAAAAATCTTAAACTTTGTGGGTCGGTTTAAAATACATCAGTCAACACGGAAAAAACAGTTAAATAATTCTAGGTTGCGCAGGGGTGTTTTTATAGGGGTGGAAGTGCACTTTTTAATTTAAAAAAATCTGAAACTTCGCGAGTCAGTTCAAAATACATCAGCCAATGCGGGAAAAATAGTTAAATAATAATAGATTGCGCAGGGGTGGTTTTTTATAGGGGTAGAAGTGAACATTTTAATTTTAAAAAATCTAAATCTTAATAAGTCGGTTTAAAATACATCAGTCAACATGGAAAAAATTGTTAAATATTTCTAGGATGCGCAAGGGTGTTTTTTTATAGGGGTGGAAGTGCACTTTTTAATTTAAAAAAATCTGAAACTTCGTAAGTCGGTTCAAAAGACATCAGTCAACACGGGAAAAATAGTTAAATAATTCTACGATGCGCAAGGGTGGTTTTTAAAGGGGTGGAAGTTCACTTTTTAATTTTAAAAAATCTGAAACTTCGTGAGACGATTCAAAATACATCAGTCAACACAGGAAAAATAGCTAAATAATTCTAAGTTGCGCAGGGGTGTTTTTTTATAGGGGTGTAAGTGCACTTTTTAATTTAAAAAAATCTGAAACTTCGTGAGTCGATTCAAAATATATTAGTCAATACGGGAAAAATAGTTAAATAATTCTAGGATGCGCACGGGTAGTTTTTATAGGGGTGGAAGTTCACTTTTCAATTTTTAAAAATCTTAAACTTTGTGGGTCGGTTTAAAATACATCAGTCAACACGGAAAAAACAGTTAAATAATTATAGGTTGCGCAGGGGTGTTTTTATAGGGGTGGAAGTGCACATTTTAATTTAAAAAAATCTGAAACTTTGCGAGTCGGTTCAAAATACATCAGCCAATGCGGGAAAAATAGTTAAATAATAATAGATTGCGCAGGGGTGGTTTTTTATAGGGGTAGAAGTGAACATTTTAATTTAAAAAAATCTAAATCTTAATGAGTCGGTTTAAAATACATCAGTCAACATGGAAAAAATTGTTAAATATTTCTAGGATGCGCAAGGGTGTTTTTTATAGGGGTGGAAGTGCACTTTTTAATTTAAAAAAATCTGAAACTTCGCGAGTCGGTTCAAAACACATCAGTCAATACAGAAAAAATAGCTAAATAATTCTAAGTTGCGCAGGGGTGTTTTTTTATTGGGGTGTAAGTGCGCTTTTTAATTTAAAAAAATCTGAAACTTCGTGAGTCGATTCAAAATATATTAGTCAATACGGGAAAAATAGGTAAATAATTCTAGGATGCGTTCGGGTGGTTTTTATAGGGATGGAAGTTCACTTTACAATTTTTAAAAATCTTAAACTTTGTGAGTCGGTTCAAAATACATCAGTCAACACGGGAAAAATAGTTTAATAATTCTAGGATGTGCAGGGGTGTTTTTTCATAGGGGTGGAAGTGCACTTTTTAATTTAAAAAAATCTGAAATTTCGTGAGTCGGTTTAAAATACATCAGCCAATGCGGGAAAAATAGTTAAATAATTCTAGAATCCGCAGGGGTGGTTTTTAAAGGGGTGAAAGTGTACTTTTTAATTTAAAAAAATCTTAAACTTCCTGAGTCGGTTCAAAATACATCAGTCAACAGGGGGAAAATAGTTAAATAATTCTAGGATACGCAGGGGTGTTTTTTATAGGGTAGAAGTGCACTTTTTAATTTAAAAAAATCTGAAACTTCGTGAGTCGGTTCAAAAGACATCAGTCAACACGGGAAAAATAGTTAAATAATTCTACGATGCGCAGGGGTGGTTTTTAAAGGGGTGGAAGTTCACTTTTTAATTTTAAAAAATCTGAAACTTCGTGAGACGATTCAAAATACATCAGTCAACACAGGAAAAATAGCTAAATAATTCTAAGTTGCGCAGGGGTGTTTTTTTATAGGGGTGTAAGTGCACTTTTTAATTTAAAAAAATCTGAAATTTCGTGAGTCGATTCAGAATATATTAGTCAATACGGGAAAAATAGTTAAATAATTCTAGGATGCGCACGGGTAGTTTTTATAGGGGTGGAAGTACACTTTTCAATTTTTAAAAATCTTAAACTTTGTGGGTCGGTTTAAAATACATCAGTCAACACGGAAAAAACAGTTAAATAATTCTAGGTTGCGCAGGGGTGTTTTTATAGGGGTGGAAGTGCACTTATCAATTAAAAAAAATCTGAAACTTCGCGAGTCGGTTCAAAATACATCAGTCAATACAGGAAAAATAGCTAAATAATTCTAAGTTGCGCAGGGGTGTTTTTTTTTATAGGGGTGTAAGTGCGCTTTTTAATTTAAAAAAATCTGAAACTTCGTGAGTCGATTCAAAATATATTAGTCAATACAGGAAACATTGTTAAATATTTCTAGGATGCGCAAGGGTGTTTTTTATAGGGATGGAAGTTCACTTTACAATTTTTAAAAATCTTAAACTTTGTGAGTCGGTTCAAAATACATCAGTCAACACGGGAAAAATAGTTAAATAATTCTAGGATACGCAGGGGTGTTTTTTTTAAGGGGTGGAAGTGCACTTTTTAATTTAAAAAAATCTGAAACTTCGTGAGTCGGTTTAAAATACATCAGCCAACGCGGGAAAAATAGTTAAATAATTCTAGAATCCGCAGGGGTGGTTTTTAAAGGGGTGGAAGTGTACTTTTTAATTTAATAAAATCTTAAACTTCCTGAGTCGGTTCAAAATACATCAGTCAACAGGGGGAAAATAGTTAAATAATTCTAGGATACGCAAGGGTGTTTTTTTAAGGGGTGGAAGTGCACTTTTTAATTTAAAAAAATCTGAAACTTCGTGAGTGGCTTCAAAATACATCAGTCAACAGGGGAAAAATAGTTAAATAATTCTAGGATGCGCAGTACTAAAGTATTCAATACAGGCAAAAAAAATGGTCAATACAGGCGAAATGATTAAAAAATGATTGCTGGCGCAGGGGTACATTTTTCTAGGGGTGGAAATGCACTTTTTGATTGAAACTTCATGAGTTGTTCCAAAATAATAAAATCAATACCGGAAAATAATTAACAATAATTAACAATAGTAAATAATTAAAACATTACTAAAGAACATAATTACTTTATTATTTTTTAATCAAAATCACAGTCTAGATGTGGGTCTTCATTGAAACTTGTGTGACTGTCTTGTGTGGCTGAAGAGGTGTCATACTGGCTGAGGGGGCCGAGTACTTCAGTAGATAACTGACTACTCTTTTTTTCTGGAAGTTCTCGATGTGCTGTGATGAAGGCACAGAAGAGATCAGAAGCATATAGAATAAGTCAGTCATTGTTAAAATACTCCGTCGTAGGCAGTTCCATAGCATTAATCTTAGGAGGGAGCCCTGCAGAAACCTGGCTCAGCTGTACATCGTTGGCGCTGCCCGCATCATCCTCGAACGTGAGACGCCGGTTTGCCAGGAAACTTCACCATTTATGTCAGGTAGCCCGGGATGTTTCGCTTTGCCAGGGCGTACAATATAGGGCCTGTTGCATAAAACTTTTGAACCATTGTTCAACGTTGATTTTCAGTTCAGTATAAAAATTACGTTGCTCAATGTGGCAATTTCACTCGAACTAAGATCAAACGGCCACTCAATCCGAACGGTCGATTGAGGCCGTTCAAGCTGATTGAACTACAGTTCATCACATACATAACCTATTTGAATTACGTATACGTCGCCTCCGATTGTGATTTTCATTAAAAATGGAATACGTACGCGAAATGATGGTAGATGAGGAGTTTGCAGAGTTGGTGGAATTAACCTTGCGCCCAAAAATCCGAAGATTGTTCAGAGAGCGGGTTAATCATTTTGTAAAATGGAATATTAGAGAATTTTTAAAAAGGTTTCGACTTTTAAAAGAGACTGTGAGAAATGTACTGCAGCAAATTTCGCTAGCTATATCATCTAAAACTGCAAGGTATTTATACAAAGCAAACATAGCTGCTAAATTGTAGATTGTGCAAACTCTTAACACAACAAGTATATCAATTAACCTTGACAGTTAAGCCCAATAAATGATTAATATATTTTTTGTGTGTATTATATATGCATGAACATACAAATACCGAATAATATTACAACAATTAAATGAAGTCACAAACAAACATAATTTGCGATATGATTGCAAGCACCACTATTATTGTCAAACAGACAGAAGTTATTTACGATATTGAAATTACTAATATAAATCTCACAAATACATAAAAAGCAGTGAATTATGCAAAATGGCATGCAAATATAATAACGAGACTTACCTATATGTTTTATAATAAAATTCAGAGTACTTTACGAACGGAAATAACATCTATAACCTAAAATGTTTTCAGTACATTGGCGCCATTCAGCGTTTTTAGGTTCACCAAGTTATACAAATCAACGATCTACGGAACACGGCTTCATTTCTATTTATAGAACGATATCGATTTTGATCATAGTTCACTTTTCGATCTTGGTTCATATGAACTCTGGTTCATTTCAGTTTTATGCAATCGGCCCATAGTCAGCCAGAGAAGGAGTTCAAGGCATTTTTGGCGTGCAGAAATATTGCCAGGCAATGCCTTCTTCCCCTCTGGGGTCCGCTATAGGCCTCGTTGGACAGTCTCTGGATTTCCAGAACCGCGTCTACTTGCGGAATCAAAATTGCCTTTCCGAAAGGTTTTCCTCCCCAAAAGCCTTCTCGAGCCTGTCTAGCGCATTGCCCTCGTTGTCAATCTGGGAGATGTGCCGGCAGACCTCTGGCTTATTCATTGGTTTTCCCCCTTGAGAAAGAGGACCAACCTCACTCTTATCCGCGTATTTCTGTGTTGTAAACATTATGTTTAACGAGGGCTGGATTCTATGAAGACATGCTTGGTCACCAAATGTTTGGATTACCCGATCCCTTTATGATAGGGGACTGGTCGTATTGCACTCGCAGAAACGCACAATGAAGAAACACTTTACTACTTATTAAATGCATAATTGTTACTGGCCCTGGAGACAGCCAGGACATCGGATTATTAAGAGTTGTATACTTAACATAAATTGTATTTTGAGAAGACATTAGTGCAGAAGAAATCTTGGAAGAAAATGAGGGAACTATGTAGTATAGTAGTTTTGGAAAAGTTATGGTCGAAACATTAAAAAATTAAACTAATAATTATTATTGCGAAGGAAGTGTCATAAGTATCATAATTAATGCTTGCATTATTATTGTCCTTAAAATTATTGGTGTCTCGCCAGCCGAACATAAATACACAACCGCAGCGGTTTTCGGCGCCAGACAGGACATAGCGATAAAATGTTTAATTGGGGTAAGATGTCTGTTTTCAAAGTCGAACATAGAAACTTAAGATGTAATAGTTATTTACAGTAAGCGCGGGGAATGCGAAGCTTTTGTTCACGCGAATTGCAATTCAAGTGAAAGAAAGCGGTCTTACTCTCGAGTACTGTATTTGGTTTTGTTCGATACCTCCCCAGAAAGTCTGTAACTTTATATTGAAAATTTTAAATAAAAATAAATTACATGTTCGGAGTAATGTGTTGCTATGAAAAAAAAAACAACGAAATAAACAAAGTTCTGTTACGTTAATAGTGGTTAATATACACTGTGTACATAATGTAAGGAATCAATTCGATTAAAATTCAGGGTATTTTTTTTCAGAAACACGTGTATTAGTTTTTTTACCGCGCATTTTTTGAGATAAAATTCAAATGTACAGGGTTTCCCGAAATTGAGATACGACCCCTAAGTTAAAATTTTCCAATGCGAACCCCCATTTTTTGGTGCAATTATGGATTCTACGTAAAATTCTGAGTATTTTTCATGTAGCATACCCCATGTTGGTATTCAGCTGTTTTCGAAGAAATGGCGTTTAAAAAAGTACTGCTAATATTTTATTTCTGCTAAAAGATAATATGGTTATATCGAAACATTGGAATTAATAAAGAAAAATCATTATTTACTTAATGAAATGATTTTTCCTTATCAATTCCAATGTTTCGATGAAACCATGTTATCTTTTACCAGAAATAAAATAGTAGCAGTACTTTTTTAAAGGCCATTTCTTCGAAAACGGCTGAATATCAACATGAAAAATACTCAGAATTTTACGTAGAATCTATAAATGCAACAAAAAAATGGGGGTTCACATTTGAAAATTTTAACTTAGGGGTCGTATCTCAATTTTGGGACACCCTGTATATTTGAATTTTATCTCAAAAAAATGCGCGTTAAAAAAAAATAATACACGTGTCCGAGCATTTTTCTGAAAGAAAATGCCCTGAATTTTAATCGAATTCATTCCTTACTTTATGTACACAGTGTATACTAAACGCGTAAGGAAGGGTGGTAACACGTTGCGCCGAAACTAAAAATCGTACAGAGTTGAAATTTTGCAGACGTAAAGAGGGTGTAGGTAAGGAAAATTATTAAATTTTGAACATCAACCCCCACCCCCCGACTAGTGGACCACACCCCCAGGGGGTGCGTTTAAAAATACTCTCGAATTTTTTTTTGTCAATTTGTGTACAATTGCCGATCGAGTCGATCTCGACCACTCTTACCCCCCTCGCAAAAATTTTTTAGACCTTAAAAAATATTTCAAAAAAACTCTGTATCCTTTTTTTGAATTTTTGATTTTAACCCTTAAATTTTTACCACCCCTTTTTGTCAAAAATGGTTAATTTCGACAAATGAAGGCCGATCGCTTTGATTTTTTTAACAAACACTCTATTCCCCCTCCTGCGCATCCCCACCAAATTTGAGCGCCGTATGTTGACTGGTTTCGGAGTAATTAAGAGTACCGTGACGGAACGTTAAAATCACCCCCGGGGACGGAGGCAAATTTTTTTGAAATTTTTTTGGCACGGTCCGATGTATCCCCGAGAGCTCTATTGATCTCTTCCGGTGCCACCCCTCTGACTATACCCCACCGCCCCCCAAAAATAAAAACCGAAAAAAAAAATTTCAACAAAAATCGTTAGAGCCATTTTGGAGCAACGGCCTCATATATGAAATTGCAGGCGTTCGACGAAACGGCACCACTGACTTTATTTTTTCTCTTGAAGGATCCGCCCGGGGCGGGATCACTTTACAAAGCATCCGCCCATATGATTTATATCGGCACAATTTTTGATTTGGTGCCCCCTTAACGAGATATGATTTTTCAAAAAAATGACGATACATTTTTTCACAAGTTTCCAGTCTCTCTGAGGTTTATTTCGCGGACGTATTTTTTTGTATTTAAATCCAAGAGCTCAAACTTCTAGGATAAGAAGAGGGTGTAACGTGCTTGCATTTGTTATTTTATTTCAAAAAATTTAAAGTGCCCCCTACCCTTCCAGAGCCGTCATTTGGCCTGGGCCCCGGGTTCGTTTTGCTTCCATCGAGGACGTATTTCTTTCTATTCAAATCGAAGAGTTGAAACGTTTAAAATGGGTAGGGGGTCGGACGACCCTTGAGCTGTAATTTTTGCAAAAATTTTAAAACACCCCTCCGGAACCAGGGCGAATTTTTAAACGACGAAAAAGTGCGACGGAGGAGAAGTTTTTTGGCGGCCAAAATTTTTTAATTTTTGATGTTTTCCTCAAAAATTTTACCACTCCCGTCGGTCAAAAATTGTTAATTTCGGCAAATGGA
Source organism: Ocypus olens (assembly GCA_910593695.2). Classification (NCBI taxonomy): domain Eukaryota; kingdom Metazoa; phylum Arthropoda; class Insecta; order Coleoptera; family Staphylinidae; genus Ocypus; species Ocypus olens. Next base: position 17,569,564 of record OU343051.1, read on the forward strand.
GGCCTATCGCTTTGATTTTTTCAACAGTCACCCTTCTCGTCCTCCGACGCATCCACAGCAAGTTTCACCGGCGCACATAGACCGGTTTCGGAGTAATTGGACGATAAGTAAAAATCACCCCCTGGGGCAGAGGCAAATTTTTTGGAAATTTTTCCGACACCAATTTTTTCGATGCACACCCTCGAGCTCTATCGACCGCCCCGGGTGTCGTCTTTCTGACTTTACCCCACCATCCCCCGTGAAAAAAAAACAAAAAAAATTAAAAAAAAATCACTTGTCAAAACTCGGAAACGTACAATCCGATTTCAATTAATTTTTTTCCAGGTATTCCCCACGGCAAACAGAACATCCCTGGCAATTTTAACAAAAATCGTTTTAGCCGTTTTGGAGCCGTGGCTTTATATTTGAAATTTCAGGCGTGCGCCAAAATGCCGCCACTGACTTTATTTTTGCTCTTGAAGGATCCGCCGGTGGTGAGTTCTTTTTACAAAGCATCCACCTACATTATTTATATCAAAAAACTTTTTGATTTGTTGTCCCCTTAACGAGATATGATTTTTCAAAAAGCTACCAAAATTTCTTTGCTTAATTTTAATAGGCTACGCTGCGCCGTCGTCCGTCAGCAATTAAAAAAATTTAAAAGAAATTAAAAAAAATATATATTTTTTAAAAATTAAATATTAAAGAACATTATTTTACCTATTGTCAACTTAGGCCTAGGAAAACTAGTTACATGCTATTTGTGTAAATGGATGATGAAGAGTTAAATGTTCCTGATGATGTCCTGGAAGTCGCAAATGCAGCAAGATACCAAATTCTGCATAGAAATTAAAATCACGTTATCAGAAAGAATTGGAAAAATTTACTTAGTGTCAGATTATTATGCGTGAGTGAAAGACAGTGAGCAAAAAGCGGTGAGCGAAAGTGAAGCAAACGAAAGTGAAACTTTCACTCACTGGTAGCTATGGATACAGAGTTACTTTCAGGGGAGGTATGAAACAAAATCACATTTATACATTTTGCTGCTTACCCGATTAATTTATAGAAGACGTATAACAGTAAAACAACGTGTTTAATTCTTTTTGAAAACCAAACAGTTTATAAAATACATTTTGGTCCCTTCCTCATCTATTGTGAGGTTGTTTAAATGTAAAATTAAAAAAAGTTTAGTTTCTATTTATAATTCAAAATTGACCATTTAATTCGGTACGTGCGGATGGAAGACCATTTAGAGGTCAAACTCAACTGAATTCCACCTACTGATTTAGGTGAAATTATTTCTTTTATTTTCATTTTTTCCCCATTTATGATTGTTTTTTTGAAAACATCTATTTATGTTTATATAACAACACAATAATGATTTCTGTAACGTGAATAAAGAATAGATATTTATGCAACAAGTGAGTAAAGTAATACTTTTTTTCACGAGTAGGAAAGATTGCAATTTCCTACAAGTGAAAAAAAGTTGCTTTACTCTCGAGTTTCATAGAAAGTTTTTTTCTACGTCCGTAACTTTAAATAAATTCGAAAAAACCTTAATTAATTTTTATAGGTAATAATACTTTTAGGTGAAGAAAATAATAATAATTGTCAAGTTGACTTTGATCGGAAACGAATGTTTGACATTTATCGGCAGAACTCGCGGCGTGTTGCGAAGCGTTCATGACACACTTTGCGCAAACGATTTTTTAGTTGCGTTAAAAAATGAACCGCTATCGCACTTTTTTTCACGCAAAAGGATGAAAAAATGAACCGTTATGGCACTTTGTTTCGCGCTTCCAGAAGGGTCCAGAAAATACATATTTTATGAACGCAAATTAATGAAAAAAACTGTACATTTTTTAACGGACGTAGAAACAGATTATTATTAAATAGAACAACTCTGTATGTAGAGTTATACCAAGCACTACAGACTTGTAGCGCAGTGAACATCTTAAATTTCAAGAGACTTTACACGCCTTGAGTGCTAGGTAAAACTATAATTTAATACGCCGTCAATGTTTTACTAAAAGCAAACATCGATAAAACAAAGTTTGTTGTATTTTTCGTACTTATTTTTGCTTTGTTTCTGGTGTCGAGAAATTTTAATAAATTAAATTTTATACATCAAAACTAGTTAAAATAAAAACATTCTAGAATATTTTCTAATTTAGCATTAGGTGTTAATTACGCAAATTTAATATCTGACATCACTTCTAAATATGATATAAAGACCGTCTTCGGTTCCTTTTTAATCCGCCTCCTCGGGCCATTTCCGTCTCCTTCCTTCCTCCCGCTGTTACCAAAAATTATCTTAATTGGGCTCACTCCCCGAGATTCCCAACCGCCCGTAATCCTTGATGAATATAAAATGAAATTTTTAAGAAGGATCGGGGCGCCATACTCCCTCAGGCATAATGGCGTTCCCTTTAATAATGATTAATTCATGCCTTGAAACGAGAGAAAAAAATAAACGCTATCAGGTTATTAATTTTGATGCGTTTCGAAAGTTGTCATTGAATTTATGAGATAATGTCTAATTATTGTAAGATTAACTCTGTCGCCGTTATAATTGTCAAGATTATAAAGACGGGGTTAAATGGAGGGTTGTCATAGCGTAGAATGCAATGCCGATTCGGTCATCAATCATCACGCCTTGAGCCGTCAGTGAACAAGGAAATTATTTATGAATGATTAGACTTAAATATACAAGGCAATGGATTTTGAGGCAGGTCGGACAAACTCTCAAGCCCGTCAGGTCTTGTATACCCGTTAATGTGGATTGTAATTGGCAGGTGGTGTGTTTAAATATGGTTTTGCATAATGAGCATGTGGTGTAATAATTTAGGCATGTAGATGAGAAGGGGTGGCTTTAATGTAGATGTTTGCTGGAGTGCCGACAGTGATCATTATTCATGAAATTAAATCTAATAATAATAATAATAATAATAACCGCTTGAAAAATACGGAATCATTATTAAAGAAGGCCGTTCTAAATTTTTAGGGCCCAGAATATTAAAGTAAGCAATTGAGTAGTGTATTAATAGTATATTGTACAACGAGCATACAGTGTGTATCAGCCAAATGGAATAAATTCGATAATAAATAAATGGGGGCGTGTTTGAAAAAACGCTCGGATACGTCGATTAGTATTTTTAGTAGCGCATTTTTTTCAACAAAAACTTTTTATACAGGGTGTGTCATGTAACAGAGGCCTATACCAACTTTCTTATTTTAAATGCAACACCCTGTATATTATTAAATTTTTGGATTGTCCAGAAAATTCTGGACATATTTTTTGTTGAAATGGCATCTGGGAACCCTAGAACGGATATTTCCGTAAAAAAAAATGAACAATTTTCACGGTCACAATAGTTTCTTGTATTTCATAATGGAGAAAGTAAAAAAGAATATTATTTGATTACAGAAATTCGCGACAATACACTCAAAAACTAACTAGGCGTTTTTTATGTAAAAAATTGTCCAACTTTGACACAGCTTGCGCAAAAAAAATCGGCGCCAAATTTCACCACAATGGCAGAAAAATTTAATCAATTTCCTTCAAATGCCTTAAAAATTCGAGTCGTTTCGATCATTTGGAGCAAAGTTATGATTTAAAAAAAAGACATTTTTCACTTGTCTTTTGTTTGAAATTTCAATTAAAATGAACAAATTATATCACCCTGTCGAAAACCTTTTTTTGCACTAGGGGTGACAGAGGGTGGAATGAAACTCGCGAAGAATCATCGGCTTTTGAGCAAAATTGACCGAGTTATCACCGAAATGGAATTTTTGTAAAAATTTAACATTTTTTGTCAATCCAAAACACTTTTTGTAGAGGAATTCAGGGGATCACGATAGTCTAAAACTTCTTAGATCGCAAAATTCCATCGAGTTTCGTGCCAAATTCGCCTAGTTATGGCCAAAAAGGCGCAAAATATATATTTTTTTTCAAAACTGCACAACTTCGAGCCAAATCATAGGATCGACTTGAATTTTGGAGGAAATTGAAGGAAAATAATTGAACTTTATTGCCAGGCTGACCAATTGAGTCACACGGTAAAAGAAATGCAATTTGCACATTTAAACTTCAAAAACATTTTTTTTCCTTTAGGGGGTGGCAGGGGGTGGAATCATTTTAGCAACAAAATAATTTACATGACATCGAAGAGAAAATTTAAAACTGTTCAGACTGCAAAATTTTATCGATTTTGGTGCAAAATTACTCAAGTTATGGCCAAAAAAGTAAAAAATGTCATTTTTTTTCAAAAATTCATAACTTTGCTCCAAATCATCGAAACGACTCGAATTTTTAAGGCATTTGAAGGAAATTGATTAAATTTTTTTGCCATTGTGGTGAAATTTCCCGCCGATTTTTTTTTGGGCACGGTACAGCTTGTCAAATTTGGACAATTTTTTACATAAAAAACATTATTTTTCCATCGCGTTGTTACGAGGGGTGGGTTGGACTTGGGGTCAAAATCAACTACACATTCTTAAAGATAAAACTTCAATCTTTCCCAAACTGAAAGATTCATCGATTTTCGACCAAATTGAACCAAGTTACGACGGTTTGAAAAATCGAGTTTTTTCGAGTGGCGCTTTTTTTTGACGCCGAGTGTAAAAAACAGTTGAAGATAGGTATAAAACATGGTACATGAAATATGTCTAGAATTTTCTGAACAATCCAAAAATTGAATAATATATAGGGTGTTGTATTTAAAATAAGAAAGTTGGTATTGGCCTCTGCTGCATGACACACCCTGTATAAAAAGTTTTTGTTGAAAAAAATGCGCAACTAAAAATACTAATCGACGTATCCGAGCGTTTTGTCGAACACGCTCCCATTTATTTATTACCGAATTTATTCCATTTGGCTGATACACACTGTATAATCGAGCCTACGACTCGTTCCGTAAACATCTTTCTCGTGATTAATAGCCATTATATAGGAGTTGTACACTATACTTTGTTCACGAAAAATAAAATCAAAATTAAAATAAAAAAAAAACAAAAACAAAATCAAAATTAAAATCGAAATTAAAGTTGTAGCTACAATTTCAATTGAAAACAAAACTAAAATCAGTATTAAACAGGGTAAACTAAATATTACCATAAATCGCGTTCTGTGAATTAAAGCCCGAATTAACGTGTTTAATAGCCATATTAAACACACAAATGGGTGTGCGTGTTTATTAAGCATATTAAACACGCAAATGCATGTTTAATGAAATTAAGTGTTAAATGTACCCCATTAATGCTGCCCATAGAATTAAATAATGCTTACATTATCATATTTTCGCAAACACATGTATTTTTCCGTTACTCGTTGGTTAATGGTTAACTTTAATGTACCCAAATATACCAAAAATCGTTCGTTATTGACCCCTAATAATGAACGATTTTTCATTATTAAACGATTTTTCATTAATGAACGATTTCTAGGGACGCGGTGGTCTACCGGGTAGAGGTCCGGCTTCTAGACCCCGCTGGTACGGGTTCGAGTCCCGTCCGAGCGGTCACTTTTTTAACACAAAAAATGGCCGTACGGGTCCCTGGGTGTCTAGTGTTTGTCCCCATTTCATTTAAATATGAATTATTAAATACTATACATCGGTTGTGGCTGAATGCCCTAGCTGGCTGAGCCAAATCCCTATCATTCTCGATTCCCTAACCCGAATTCCTGTCAATCATATTTCCTTAAAAAAAAGAACGATTTCTTTTTAAGAATTAAATAGCTAATTTATGAGGCTAATTACTCATAATTACTGGAAATGTAACTGATAATAGTGAGAAAACGATTTGTTTCACATGTAAATAAATCAATTCTCTGCGCTAGAAACAAATTACCGGTAAACCGCCTTCGATTTTGTTATACCATTAAATGTCCGTGCGAAACGTCAAATTTATAAAACGTGTGTATCAAGTGAATATCTGCTACTATGTGTTATCGGCGCTTAGTTTATCTACGCGTCTTAATAAATGCGTAATTATTTAATTTGCATTTTATGAGCTCATTGCTCCTTTTCAATATTAACGTAAATTCCGCATTATTAAAATTTCCAAACGACATAATTTTTGCCTACCTCGGAGAAGAGTAGGGTGTGGATCCCGTAAAAGGCCATGGAGCGCTCTCAAGGCAGGAGTCATTTTTTGACCATCAGTAGATTCAGAATTCGACTCCATCATTCGTCATTTTCGACAACAGTCAGAACGCACAAGTCGCCGCCATGCTGAGCCGAAACGCCGTCGATCCACCGACGCCGCAGCAGCCGCCGCCGTCGCTGCCACTGCCGCCGCCGCTACCATCGCCGCCACAGCCATAGCCGCCGTTGCCATAGCCGCCGTTGCCGCCGAGCCACCAGTCCGCGAACTTGCCTGGCATCCCCGTGCTTCACGAACATCGAGTGAATTGTTGGTGACTATTTACTTTTTGTGACTGTTTTCTGTTTGTGACATTATTTCTTGACTTTTTTTGTTCCCGCGTGTATAAATTTTTATTCTTGAACTTTGAACATTTTTTGTAAATTTTTCCGTGTGTAAATAATAGCGATCGTTATCGCGCCTATTAGAATTTTTCTGCTTCTGTCCCCATCCTGTGTTTCTTGTGCTGTACTCAAAGCGACCCGACTCCAAGAGCTAGCTGGAGGTCAACGAGGGCGGGTTCGTCACCCCGCGCTGCGACCCCCCTTTGCCAAGTGTCGCCCAACTTGAGGCCGAGTGAAAGCCCACGACCCGAGGATGCCAGCTACAAGGACAGGTATGGACATCGACGAAGCGTTCGCCTTCGAGAACCGGAGGCACAGATGCGCCACCTCCTAGCCAAGAGGGAAATTTTAATCATCCAGGCAGAAGTTCACAGCGCATCTGAGCAGCTTCGCCAGGAACGACTTCGTTATGGCTTTCCGAAGAAGACCTCTCCACTGGAGACGTTGGCACCAGTGGTGTATTAGTGAAATAAGAAGTAAGGGAACGCATGGTGAGAGCAAAAAAATAGACCGCGACTTTCCACAAGCAGCTTTCCGAAGTTTTTCGGAGATCATCTTATTTTAAGCAAACTATTGTTTTACTTGTAAGCTTTTTTATTTTTTTTAATTCTTATTATACAAAATATGAACAAACACAAACGCGTTTCGTTTCTGAAAAAAGGTGCCGGAACGTCGTTTCCCCATGTTCCCCCTCCAATACACCACTGGTTGGCACCACCATTGCAGGTGTGCACCGCCTCTACTGGAGTACTTGATGGACCGAAATTCGAGAAAGCGGCGATTCTCGTCACGGACCATCCAGTTGCGTGCCGGGACCGAGTCAGCTACCAGTCGCAGAACAAACGATGCCGCTTGTTCAACAAACGATGCCGCTTCGTGACGAAGACTGTCACCACCACCACAGCCGTCACCATCGTGACGGTACCGCCACCGACACCGCCCCTAGCAGCCCAGTCTCCACCAAAGGAGGAATCGCCGGGGCTGTGCAGCCACTTGGCAACACCGCCGAAACGACGTCTGCCTGCGGTGCCAAAACTGCCCGCCAAACGACGCCATTTGTCCAAGCAGCCGCCAGCTAATACGTTGTCAAAGAGGGCCGCACCGGGGCCGAATAGCCAAGCCTCGAACGACATTTGGAAGCCCACAGCCCCGCCCGATGCTCTTGCTAGCGGACGACGCCTGAAGAAGCGCCGCCCACTGGTCCAATCCGACGACTACAGACGCTGCGTCCAAAGATGCCGCACCAGTTACAGGCGCCGCCATCACGATGTCATCTGCAGACGCCGTGCCTAAGACGTCGCAGCTCCTTCGGACGCCGCAAGAAGCGTCCCTCTCGCCTCCGCAAGGTAGTGCGAGGCGACCGCGACTTCCACCACCATGATTACGAGCCTGCGAATCGTAACCACGAATGACCGTGCCGCGACCTGACAATTTTGACTTAGTGTTAGTTCCCCGTGAAAAGACGCATTAATATAGTGTAAGTGTCCTCATGAACGAAAATCCGAACAATCCACGTCCGGCTGACGATACGCAGGCACTATCAAGGACCGTGTCGTGACGCCGCCCCAACCAGCTGTGTATACTCATGGAAAAAGGTTCTACAACACCAATGCGTCGGAACCAGCACCGCCCACAACACCAACCCAGACACACCAGCCACAACTACCCGTCTGCACGCTGGGACACATGCAGTGGCGCCCAGCAAACCGATTGACAACAACAACATCTGACTAGAACACCAGTTGCCCCAAGGGCTGGAGAGACAAACCGCGCGTCTTGTTTCCCGCCATGCCAGTGCACTTCAGGATGAAAGCTCAACCCCGGCCAGGACCAGATGTGTCTACTCCTAGATGCGGCCAGCATTCTAGGACCCATCTAGACGACCGAATCCCCTCGTACCACAACCACGGAAGGATCTTCTCAAAGACCAGTATCCTGACCTGCGTCAAGAAAAGCCAGTGCTGCTTCCCCAAGACGCCAAACAGCAGTTCCCGGTGGAATTTGGATCCAGTGTGGGAAGACCGAATCCCCTCACACCTCGACACCCCTTTGGCATATGGATAGTGTCTAGTTTATATTAAACACCGCAAAAAATAATAGCCAATGCAAGTAATGCAATATTAAGTTTGCTTACGGAAAAGAGTAAACATTTTTACGAAAATTTTTTAGAATTTATTTCCTAGTGCGAGGAGAAACAGGTGATGATGATGATGGTTTGTGGAGGGCGACCAAATGGTCGCAGCACTTAGACCATTCATTGGTCCTTTGTGCCACCTCCTGAGCCTTACTTCTCAAGCCAACCCAAACTTCTTGTGAAGTCAAGTAGTTGGCTGTGTGGAGTGTTGCCCAGTTGTGACCAATCTGGCCACTCCTCTCCGAATACGGACCACCTGTGTTGTTTGAGTGACTCACATTTACACAGGATGTATCTTAGGGTCTCCTCTTCTTGCTCGCATTTCCGACATAGGGGATCTTTTACCATCCCTATGTTATGGAGGTGCTTGTTTAGTTTGCAGTGCCCAGTGAGGCTACTGCAAACTGCTTCTTGGTAATTCAATGTATTTCCTGCTCAGCTTTGGTGCTGGTAAGTGGATGCATTTTTTCGCGACCACATACTTGTCAGTTTGTAGCCATTACTTTTTGTGTCCTTCAAGGGAGTTTCCTTTAAGTTTTTGGGAGATAGTGAGTGTTGCCAGTGGCAAAGCCTTAGAGCCTTGCCTTTTCAGGGCAGCCCTTTTGGCTAGGCTATTGGCCCAGTCGTTCCCTTCATTATTTGAATGTCTCTTAATTCAGGATATTGTGACTCTGTTGGTTGCGGCGAGTTTGTCTAGAGCTTGCTTGCACTCCAGTATTATGCTGCTGGCCACCCTTGGTCTCGATAGCGCAGCTATGCTTGATTTGCTGTTAGTGAGGAACAGAATGGATTTGTTCGAGACTGCCAGTTCCGATAGTTTCCGAGCACCTTCAAGTATCCCGAAAAGTTTCGTTTGAATAATCGTCACATTCCTACCTAGGGTGATGCTGAGTCTGAGGTCAAGTTCCTGACAGTAAATGCCTGCCCTTGCGCCTTCATGATTCTTAGCCTCATCGGTATAAACGGTGATTTCTGGTTTATCATCAATCTGATCTTTTATTTCGTATTGCCGTTTAACCTGGTGTCTCGGTGGGACACTATCAAGGGATTCTTTGAGTTCAGACATGGTTAATCCCGCTTCTCTCAGTATTTTCCCGTGTCTCACACCGTTTGCTGTTGGGCTTTACGTGCCATTTGCCTTTAGTCGTAGGGCTGTGCTTACTGCCACCTCTTTACATGTATGTGAAGGGGCGTCAGGTAGTGCGCATTGCACCCGTCATTGCCAGGCACGCCAATCGTTGTAAGTGGTTTAGCTTCTTCTTGGTTACCGATTGATTTGTTCTCGGGCACCAGGTTATCGCTCTGTATATCAGAGCTGGTCTGACAATTGCAGTGTAGAGCCACCGGGCCACCTTTGGTTTAAAACCCCAGGTTGGTCCTAGCGTGCCCCTGCATTGCCAGAAGATGACACAGACTTTTTTCAGCTTGTGTTCTAGGTGGTTCTTCCAGTTAAGTTTAGAGTCCAATATAATACCGAGGTATTTCGCCTCATCTGCAAAGCATAGCTGGTTATTAAAAAAATTGGGAAGTCTACCTGTGTTGATCTTCCTTTTTCTTGTGAACAGTACTAATTCTGTCTTCTTGGGGTTAACCGAGAGAGACGTTTTTTCGCACCATTCCTCTTTGATTTAGGCTAGACAGAACACTCTCGTGTTTTCCAATGAGTAGGATTACCACGTCATCTGCGTAACCCACAGCATGGTATCCTGCGTTGTTTAGTTGCCGTAGTAAGCCGTCCGCAACGACATTCTACAGAAGCGGAGATAGCACCCCGCCCTGTGGACATCTTTTTGTGGCAGCTACTGTTTGACTTTCTTTACCTATTGAGGCAGTTACAGTTCTATTTCTTAGCATGGCCCCGACCCATCCAATGATGGTTGTGGGGACCGCGTGTTTGTTTAGACCCTGTTCTATATTGGCGTAGGAGACTTTATCAAAAGCTCCCTCGATGTCTATGAAGGCTCCTAGAGCTGACTGTTTGTTTGCCAGCGATCTCTTAATCCTGCATATCACATGATGAAGGGCCGACTCAGTCGATTTTCCTGGCCTGTAGGCATGTTGGCTTGGGTGCAGTTTGCTGTTTAAGCAACACTGCTCCCTGATATAATTGTCGCACAGCCTCTCTAAGGTCTTTAGAAGAAAAGACGTGAGGCTGATTGGTCTGAACGATTTGACTGCCGTGTAGTCAGTTTTGCCTGATTTGGGAATAAAAATCACTTTCCTCCATGGTCTCGGTATATACTGCATTGCAATACATGCCTGAAACAGTGTGCATAGTAACGGCAGTATCTGCATCAGACCCCACCGTAGTAGGGCAGGATACACACCGTCCGGTTCTGGCGATTTGAAAGGGGAGAATGATTTTATTGCCCATTCTATTTTGCTTTCTGTGACGATTTCCATGCTCATTTTCCAGTCCTCCGCCGTGGGGAAGTGTTCTGAGCCATTTTGATGGTTTGCATCAGATCCGCGTTTGGAGTCAGGAAAGTGTGACTTCAGAAGCAGACTTAGGTATTCTCGGAGGTCAGCAGTATAGGTGCCGTCCTCCTTTTTAAAAATGCCTGGCTGTACACTGCGGCACCCAGATAGTATTTTCTTGGTGCGGGGGGTTTCCGATACGGAGTTATTGCCCTCACAAAAGTTGCGCCATGAGACTCTTTGGTTTCTCTGGGTTCTCTTGAATGTGGCCCAGTCCTCCTCAAGACGGGAGTTCTTTGCTTTGTTAAAGGCTTTACGAGAGTTTGACCTTTTCTGCTCTGGGCACCACCAGGGAGGTTTGGCAGAAGTGCCTGCCTTCCTGGCGGGGCAAGCCTCGTGAAAAGAGTCTAGAAGGCTGGTCTGTAGTTCCAGAGACAGTCTCTCAACCGCCTCCCTATTTACAGGGTCCTGCCTGAAGATATCTTCTTCTAGGTGTTTGGATAGGCAGTTGTTGAACAATTACGTATCCGTTCTTCTTGGGTTCCGAACCAGGATTCGTTCCACGGTCGAAACTCCTGTACTGAATCAGATCCATCTCAAGAAACAGGTAAGGCGTCATTCGAAATCGTATTTTTTGCCGATATTACTGCAAAGGGCTTAATTGCAAGTTTGTTGGTTGGCTTTGTTTGGATTTTCCCTAATCTAATTTTTCTTTAAGTTACGATCAACGGAAAAATCTTGTAACCAACTCGTGAGTTAATTGGCGATTAATGATCTCAACAATTAATGCACTCGTGAAAATGTCTCGATCATTAACACACTCGTTGTTGTTTTTTGACTTAGGCATGAGCCATTCAGTCACAACAAGGTTATAATTTATGTATTCAATTTGGGATGAGTAAATGAACAAATTATTAATGTCAGACGTATACAACAATCATGGACCCGAGCGAATACTTCTTGATCCCCGAAAAATCTTTCGCCCTGGTTGGGATTTGAATCCACACGGCACGCCCCACACTCGTTGGTTAAATAACTATACAAGATCAGTTTATTAAGAAATGCTTTTACACTATTTCGGAATTTAAAGAGTGCGTAGATTGGTAGTTAAACACTCGTTTAGTTTTAGGATTATTGTATGGAACGACAAGCTATGCAGTGTATTTTTTTTCTTGTGTTTTGTTCTATTGTTCTATTTTTTTATACATTGCATTTTCTGATTTCTTTTGAAATTAGACATGTTCAAACTAGGTAGTATAGTTAACTGAATCAGTCAATATGATTATTATCAGTGCCCCTTATTTAAATAGAAGAAAAGAAGGACTAAATCTTGATATTTTGTGTTCATTGCGTTTCAGATCAATAAAAAAATTAGCATAGTGTACACAAACAACGAAAATACACTCTATGTCAGCCAATAACGCCGCTATTTTGAAATGTAAAAAAAAACAACTATAACTAGTCCTGCATTGACAATTTAGACAATTTAGAACATTTACAACAACAATGTTGTGTTTAATATCATAGCAATTCCTTGCAATAAAATAAAATATTTACATTGGTTCGTACAGTTACTAACTGCAATACTTAATTATTACCTTCGAAGGTTGTAACACCGGGAACTTAATATTATTATTATTAATAATAGTTATTTTGATCTGAGCTTTGAATCTGATAAGCCAGGGGTTGCCAACCCTTTTGCACCTGCGTACCACTTGACTTTTTGAGAAATTTTGGCGTACCACCAGACCTAAATATTTTAATAAACCTATAATATTTACTCTTCTAAAAGTGTTCAAAAATTAATCATCATATACATGGATCAATGGATCTTTGCGTACACGTCACTGCTGATAGTTGTCCGGTTCAATCACCGCTTGGGATGCCACCAGTGGCGTAGTCGAAACAAATTGCGCATCGGCCAAATAAACGACAAACTGAAATTAGTTTGAGCCCGCAACGTAAACCATCAAAGCAGCAGTATGAGATGTCTGTCGGGCCGCATTTGGCAAGGAAGGTAAACAAATAAAATTCGTTATGAGCCCAACATTCCTTCATAATTTTGACGTTTTAAATGTCAGTAAATTTCGGTCAGTGTGCGAGGAGTAACAGATCTTAAGGGAGTTGTAGCGAGAAGCACAAGCTACAACGTGATGATCTTAGAAACCTGTTAAGGCGGCTTCTTAACAATCCAGAAACGGTAACGAAAATATACCAAGCTTTTCGTTCCCGTTACCCGAAATTAGTTGTTAGTTGTGCATGTCAACATGCGAATCATATCATTTAACTTTTGGTTCCCGTTTTCGCAACACTCATCTAAGTTTTTGATTTCTTCTGGGGTCTAGATTTCCAGGGGTAGAAAGCGACTGATTTCTCCCACTTGCAATTTTAATACTGGAGATAGCCCGTAAACTACTTATTTTTAAAGCATCAGCAGCGCTCTATGAAACGATGTAATATTAATAATCAGGTAATTAGACAACAAAGAAAGAAATTACCTCTTGGACAGCATTCAGGGGAGTTAAAGGACTGTTGTTTTCCTTTTCTGCTGTAAAATAGTCCATAAGATTGACCACGAGATTCCGCGCCCGAGAATTTAGACGTTTACCTGGTATTTTGAGGATAGGCCAAGCGACTCCGCTGGTTTAAAAGTTTTAAAAAGAACTATTTTCTTTATATCACGAAGAAATGTTTATGTTACGACTAAAAATGTACTGTACAGGTTGTAAAATCGAACAAATATGCAAAAACGAACACAAAACAGAAAATTCTGCTTATAGTGCCGCCAATGCACTTACGAATAACGAAATGACCTACCTGACCAAGCTTTTGTCTTTGTCAATGCATGGTTTTATCGAGTGCCGTACGTCTTCGGCTTGGACGACATAAGTACACATATTATTGCGTCTAATTTAACTTATCATAGAGGGAGCAAACACGTGAAAATCTTGTTGGAACTAGGTTCGGCTATTGCACGGAAAGATCCATTGATCAAACTCTACAAATATACTTTTATAGTTTTTAGTGTTGTTTGCCTGTGATTAAAATATCAACATTAGGAGTAATGGAACTTATCTTCACTCTTAAGTCCTCTTCAACACTTATTTTGCTTCTATGTTTATTTTCTATGTACAAGAGTTCAGAAAATCCACTCTCACACATGTAGCTCGTAACAAATGGCATTAAAAATAGCAGAGCTTGCCGGAAGATCAAAGGGTACTCGGTTTAATATCCGATCCAGAAGTTCATTAAAGATTTCTCTTTAAAATAATCTTTCATGGAACTATCTTCTGTAAGATCGATAAAACTGTCTTTTAGTTCCAATTCATTTGGCGAGGTTCCCGAAAAAGGATTTCTGATCGAGTCCACTTTTGAATAATTTTCAGAGAAATACTTCTGAAAGCTTTTTTGAAGGCCTTCCAAGTGAACAATGATATCTGCAACCACGTCTGGCATTGGAGATATTTCATTTTCTTCAAAAAATGATGATAGTGTGGGAAATGCAGACAAATTCTCCTCTTGTATTTGTAAACAAAACAGGACCAACTTTCTCTTGAAGGAGTTTATTTTGTCACGGGCTATGAAGGCTGTTGTGTTTTTTTACCTGAAGTCCAAAGTTCAGTGTGTGGAGTTTGTCAAAGATGTCGGCTAGATAAGCCGACAACCATTCTTCATCAGCAAACAATTTTTTCATGTCCTGATTTTTTTCACTTAAAAACATAAAAACTTCTCAGTTCAAAGAGACGGTTCAAAATGTTCCCCCGAGATAACCACCTCACTTCTGTATGCAGGAGTAAAGTCTTGAACTTGCCACCCATTTCTTCACACATCAAGGAGAATAATCCTGTTTTTAGAGCCCTAGCCTTTATGATAATAATAATTATTCCTGATATGATAATCGCCGAATACAAGAAAACTATTGAGATTCGGAACAGGGAACCCTTATACAATCTGAAAGATAATTGGATTCTACTTAAGAATACGTTACTAAATACAGGGTGTGCCATTTGAAAAAACGAAGTTATTTAACTTTATAAGTTCGGTTTTTCTACCGCATTTTTTTTATCACCCTGTATAATTTTTTGTATGAAACCATGGTTGGCTCTATAGTTCGAACCATCAACCAAATAATAGAAATGATTTTAATCGTTCAACGTCAACCACTGGGGCAAAAATAAAATTTTACCCAGACCATGCATTTCAACAAATCTTCAAATATTTCGAAAACGGCAAACAATAGGTATAGGGAGTATTGAAGTAATTCACCTTTATTTGATCCATATAATCCAAAAATGACAAAAAATACAGGGTGTTCCATTAAAAAAAAACATAAGTTTGGTCTGTAACTTTGTTATGAGACACCCTGTATAAATTTAAATATTTTTAGGGCGTGCGGTTCACTATTATACACAACTTTTCTATAAAACATTTTTCGAAATTTTGAAAAATAAGTACGTGATTGACCGTTCCCAGAGCTCTGAAACACCCTGTAAATTAACCAGAGGTGACTTGCTATTGCTTCTTTACATACCCACCTAAAATGCATGTTTATGGGTTACTAGGCCATTGTAATAAAAAAACATATAATTGGGTATTTTCCCACTTATAGACGTTATCGATTAAATTATATGCTATTTTGTATTGCATTGGCAAGTCTACTTACTTACGAAGAGAAAAGTTATTAATATGGATGAAACGTAGCGCGGGAAAAATTAATTATTCCTACATTGTAAGTTTTAATGGCCCCGACGCCAGCATATACCATTATATAAATCGACTGTAGTTCCACTCCAGCACCAAGTTATATGACAGAAATAAGCTCGGAAAAAACGGTTTTAACGCCTTCATTGCGAAACCACGAAGAGTAAAGGGCGTCAATTATAATTAAGCCTGAAATCTAGCAATGGCACGAATTCCATGTGAATTTAACAGTTTTTTTTAAAACTGGATCCAGCGAAGCTGCAACGAAGCCGTAGTTTGCTGCATTGAACAAAAACGGGAGTACGGTGCTCAATCGATCCTATAAACTCGGATCTGGTCTTTAAAATGTATTACTTGTTTACTAAAAAAACATCAACAATATGTTTTACTTGAAAGATAATTACACTGAATTTTTCTATGTATTGCTGTAACGTAGTCACAAATCTATTTCTAGGCAATTTGAAAAAAAAAACATCTTTCGTTTTTTTTATATTATTATTTATTGAACAATAGCGGAACTTAGCCACAATGAGACAATGGCCACAGACATTCAGATTTATAAAAATACAATTACATTGCGAGAGGTGCTGCCTCTGTAGTGGTATTACAAAGTGAAATAAAAATATGTTTCCAAAACTAGAAAACACGAATTTCATATCAAATGTTTTAGCTCGTATACCTACCCATACATTTTAAATCTTAAATTTTAAGGTGATGACGATGATGGTTTGTAGAGGGCGACAAAATAGTCGCAGCACTTAGGCCACAAAAACAAATTTAAGGTAGTTGGTTTTAGAACGAAACTAATGCTTATTGGTTTACATTGTAATCATGTGTACTAGTAATATAAAGTAAAATCAAAATTTGTAGCTCATACCAAAGAAGAAACTGATTTCATACAATATTTCCAGCTATGTACTCAATAAAGAAGAAATATGTTGATTTTTGGTAAATAAATAATTTCGTCACCCACATTTTTAGACATCATACTAAATCCTCTAAATCAGGATGAGAATTATATTTACAACAAATTATTATTAGATTATATATGCACGAATCCACCAGAGAATAACGAATTTGAATGATTGTTTTCCTTGTTGTTCTCTCACGTTCCACATTTACGTCGCTCGCAACAATCGGTGAATGTGGGAAGCATCGCACAATGCATAACAATGAGTAGAATAATCTGTGGAGGAGCACACAAAAGTCAACGTCAGCATTTATAGCAGTGAATAAATAACTGATGACTCCTTGCGAAAGCGCAAATAAATAAAACGATAACTTCTGGTGGATGCGCCTGGCCGACAAATCTCATTACGCCCGATCCCAATCATAAATTCTTATCTGTTTGATTGCGATCCCCGGATTCCCTTTTATACGTTTATATAAGTCCCATTTTATTCCGACATTCAATAATGTCCTACCTGGCGCTTAAGGGTCTTTCCAACACTTGCATCTTGAATTTTTATTGCGGTCATTCGCGAGAATGCCTTTAATACTGTAAAAGGGGGAGTGAGGTGTCTAAGTGAGCGTTTTGTAGGTGGCTACTCTCCTAAATGTATGTTATTTTGTGCAAATGGGAGGAAATGTGGGCGGAACACTTCGGGCGCCTTTTCCACGCTGTAATTAGAGTGAGTTTGTTTACACAGAAATTTTCTTTAATTATGCCTTCAAGGCGCGCCTGAATGTAATATATCATTAGCTCGGCATTGGATGAATAACAATATCTTAATCAACATTGTGAGGAACATAATTTCGTAATAGCTAAAAACAGGTTACAAAATTTGCAGTTTGCAGTCTCTATAGTGCTAAATTGCTAACGAACTATTCTGGTAAAATATATACAGTACATATACATACATACATGCACACAAGCATGAGCTCAAAAGTATATACAGTATTTAACCATAAAAAAATAATCAACTCGTATCGAAACCTAAGATTTAGAAAGGTTACATAAAGAAAGTCATAACAAAAGATATAAATTCAATAATTCATTAATTTGTAATTTACTTTATAAAGACGGTAACACATCGAAATTATAGACGTGAACATTTAAATAATAAATAATAATTATAACAATTAGTTGTAGTTAAAAAATGGTGAATTTTTCAAGTAAGTTTAATATAACTTCTTCCATAATAAAAAATGAACTGTTATGATTGTCTTAATGTGCCAGATATTAGTACCTTTCATGTTTGTATAATTATATTTTTAAATATCAGCATCATTCTTTGTCGAAAAAAAAATAAGAAAAAATCTCTGGTCCAGTTGTCAGTGTTGAAATCAGAATTTCTTTTCATTGGTGCGTATTTGATAGTCCCGTGAGGTATTTCCTTGGGGTTGTTTCACACAGGAAAATAATTTATAAATCATGACAAATCGCAAGCGAATCCAAACAACAATTATTTTCTTATAATGTTTGTTGGTTCTATTTTTAATCAACTGATTACAGAAAAATTTACAGAAACTCGATATGTATTAATAGTTTAGTTTGATTTCCCCAAGGAACGGCTATAGTTAACTAAGGGCTATATTCCCCTGAAGGTACAACACTGCCTGTCGGAAAAACGATAAAGAAGGGCAGCATTTTAAAATTGATAAATATTATTAAAGGGTTAAAAATTAAGATGTAATCTACACCATTAGCGGCTTTAATGGCTTGAGGAATGAATTCCTCGAATGACCAATTTCAGAACATGCTAATAATAATTTAACCTTTTATCACACAATTTTTGAATATTAACAAAGAACTGTTTTTGATCATACAAGTGACAGAGAACACAATAGTGATGACCATTATTTTCACTAAGTGCTACTTTGTAACCGTTACTATGAAATAATAACAATAACCGTTATTGAAAAATTACATTAACGGTGATTTTCCTTAAATGTTATTTTATAAACAATTTAATGACGAATCAACAGTTCTTGTAATCGATTTACTAAGGAATCACTTCATAGAAACAATAACCGAATAAATAACGAATCACTTCTTTATAACATTAACTTTTTAGACGCTAGCGGAAAATAACCATTCAACGCATCGGAACTGTAGCAGCAGATCAATTATGTCGGTTACTGAATATATAGGGCAATATAATGTACTTGATTGGAAAGTACTTTTAATTGAAGTTAAATCAATTAGTATCAAGTATCATGTTATTTAAGGTTACAAATGACGTTACTGAAAATAACTGCTAATGTTTAAACTAGGCAAAATCTGCAGGTAAAAACACACAAAACTATTTTTAAAACAAGTAACCTTAAAACGTTACAAGATGTCAAAATTAACAAAATGTACACTGCTCTGAATTGTGGAATTCCAGGCAGCCAGTATAATTTTACTTGAATTATTATAGACATTTTCAAAAAATGTGATGCCAACTAGAGATGGACAAAACTGCTACTTTTGAATCACTTTGCTACCTGTGATTGCTATTTTCTAATATCAGTGATTTTAAACTGTGACTGTGATTACTGTGACTGTGATTAAACCTAGTAACACCTTCTGAAATTGTTAATTGGTAGTGTTCCTTTTGATATTATACTTGCGACTGAAGTTAATATTTTGACTATATTATCTGCTATACCAAATAAATATACGACTATCCTTGATTCAGTTCAAAATTCGAGTATTTGGAGATTTTTGCAGAACAACAGAATGTTTGTTCAACACATCGCAGAAAATAATACAAAACGCTTAGAAAAAATCCTTTTTAAAATATCGTCAATGGTCGAAGTATCGCTTATTGAAAATCAATTTGGTTTTTGTAAATTCAACATTTTTTAATGGAGATACGAATTTTTGAAAATTTTAGTTTTATTTTTGTGACCATTTAAATGAAAACATCGCAGAAAAAATATAAAACGCCCAGACAAAATTCCATAACAATTTATCCTCAATGGCCAAAGTATAGCTAATTCAAAATCAATAGGGTTTTTGTAAATTCAACAATTTTCAATAGAGATATGGATTTCTGGAGATTTTCGTTTTAATTTTTTTGAATACTTGTATGAAAACAATGCAGAAAATAATATAAAACGCGTAAAAAATATCCTTAAAATAATATCCTCAATGATCGAAATATCGCTTATTCAAAATTAATTTGGTTTTTGTAAATTCAACATTTTTTAATGGAGATATGGATTTTTGAAAATTTTAGTTTTATTTTTTTTTTGAGCACCTGAATGAAAACTTCGCAGAAAAAAATAAAACGCGTAGACAAAATTCTATAAAAAATATCCTCAATGGTCAAAGTGTCTCTTATTCAAAATCAATTTGGTTTTTGTAAATTCAACAATTTTTTATGGAGATATGAATTTTTGAAAATTTTAGTTTTATTTTTTTTGAGCATTTAAATGAAAACATTGCAGAAAAAAATATAAAACGCGCAGACAAAATTCCATGAAAACTCATGCTTAATGGCCAAAGTATAGCTGATTCAAAATCAATTGGGTTTTTGTAAATTCAACAATCTTTAATAGCGATATGGATTTTTGAAGATTTTCGTTTTAATTTTTTTGAGTACTTGTATGAAAAAAATGCAGAAAATAATATAATTCAAAATTAATTTGGTTTTTGTAAATTCAACAAGTTTTAATGTAGATATGGATTTTTGAAAATTTTAGTTTTATTTTTTTGAGCACCTGAATGAAAACTTCGTAGAAAAAAAATAAAACGCGTAGACAAAATTCTATAAAAAATATCATCAATGGTCAAAGTATCTCTTATTCAAAATCAATTTGGTTTTTGTAAATTCAACAATTTTTAATGGAGATATGAATTTTCGAAAATTTTAGTTTTATTTTTTTGAGCACCTGAATGAAAACTTCGCAGAAAAAAATAAAACGCGCAAACAAAATTCCATAAAAAATCATCCTCAATGGCTAAAGTGTAGCTAATTCAAATTCAATTCGGTTTTTGTGAATTCAACAATTTTAAATAGAACTATGGATTTTTGAAGATTTTCGTTTTAATTTTTTGAGCACTTGAATGAAAACATTACAGGAAATAATATAAAACGCGTAGAAAACATTCCTTAAAACAATATCCTTAATGGTCGAAGTATCGCTTATTCAAAATCAATTTGGTTTTAGTAAATTCAACAATTTTTAATAGAGATATGGATTTTTGAAAATTTAATTTTTATTTTTTTGAGCACCTGAATGAAAACTTCGCAGAAAAAAAATAAAACGCGTAGACAAAATTCTATAAAAAATATCCTCAATGGTCGAAGTATCTCTTATTCAAAATCAATTTGGTTTTTGTAAATTCAACCATTTTTAATCAAGATATTAATTTTTGAAAATTTTAGTTTTATTTTTTTGAGCATTTAAATGAAAACATCACATCAAAAAAATATTAAACGCGGAGACAAAATTCCATAAAAATTCATCTTCAATGGCCAAAGTATAGCTAATTTAAAAACAATTCGGTTTTTGTAAATTCAACAATTTTTAATAGAGTTTGTTTGAATTTTGGCATTTTATAAATTTTACAAAATTTAAACAAAATACCCTACAAAATTGGGTGAATGAAGTAATGAATATTAAATACCATTTGGAAATGCCACCTTGTACTGTCTTTTTATTATTATGTTTTAAGTAACACCGTTTAAGTAGCAATCACAGTCACAGTTTAAATAGCAGTGATTTAATGTAGGAGTGATTTAAAGTAGCAGTGATTTTGAGTAACTGTGATTTTAAGTAACAGTGATATTAAGTAGCAGTGATTTTAAGTAGCAGTAATTTTAAGTAACAGTGATTTTAAGTAGCAGTGATTTTAAGTAGCAGTAATTTTAAGTAACAGTGATTTTAAGTAGCAGTGAAGTTTGCCCATTAGTAACAGTAACGACCTGTGATTTTTCAATACCAGTGAAAAATCACAATACGTGAAATATCGCTCATCCATAATGCCAACTATTTTTGACTTTTTTGACCTCACATTGCGCAAACATTCATCTACGAGAATTACATAAATTTTACATTTAACGCACAATGTATCATATTTGCAACAGTAATACAATACTAATTGCACATTTGCAAAGAAACATGATTATTGTCTTTCATACATAAATTAAGATTTTCCTTTAGTATTTATATGAAAGGTTTTTGTTGTCCAACTTCTATCTATATCGACCCTTGGGTTTGTCCTTATAAACTTCAAGCAGAGTACCATCTTCGCAAACAAATATAATTTTTTAAATTTTTAACTCATTTCTATCAGCCACGCACGTGTTTTCTTCAAAACATTGAGGTTCTCTTGTTTAGGATTATGCCTCCCTGGATCAAAACAGATCCACCAACTTATCAATCTTCTAGACAACTTTAGAATAACACTGTCCATGACGAGCCCATACTCGATCATCATAACGAAACCTTGACACATCAGCAAAGAGAACGAAGGACCTTCCGACTAACATATTATTACGCGAATATTAATCGTGCTCATTTATGCTTTCGGGTTAAGCATTACTTACGGAACGACTTCCTAGACATCACGCAATACGCGTGCTACCTATTTCTTGCAGTTTGGTCAGAATATCTACTCCTGTAACCCTCCGTAGGTCGTTTTTCAGATATCTTGCAGTAAACGTGTGCATACGTGCAGCATAATTCATAATAAATCGGTATTGCTGAGAAGGTGTTTTTCATTTTCGACCTTGGCCAGCTGATCTACGAAGATCTTCAGTTTGCTGGTACCTGTTCCATAGCCCCGAAAAAAATGGAAAGGCTGACACCGACTGCTCTTGCAGCGAAGCAATAACTTCTTCTTTCTATCTACTACTTTTTTATAATCTCAAATTGAGTAAACGTTCATGTAACTAATGAACTAATCATAACAGCAATCAACAGTTACTGGATTTATTAAGACTAAAAGTATGATAATTAGTTGAGCACTTTTAAAACAATGAGAATTGCTATTTTCTAAAAATAAGACGGAAATGCTCCGAACTTGAACTCGGAGAAAAAAACTGCATCAATCAAGAAATTTGTTTCAATAGCTCAAGATTCACAAGAAAATATTTATTACTGATTCTACATAAAAACAAAAAATCTTCCAAAAAAGCTCAAGATTTATTGAAAATCAATGCATTTCTGATTTTGGATTTAAAGAAAAACAATTGCTATTTCTTAGGTGGAAACAAAACGGCAACGCTCTAAACTTGAACTGGGAAACATTTTGGAAAGTGATTATAAGTTATGAATGAAGATATAATGTCAATAAATGTTGTTTTTAAACCCCCATTGTTCTAAAGGGTGGGCTATCTGCAATACACGAGTTACATTCAAAGTAAATTTTTAACATTTCCCAACGTTCATCAAGCGTATAGCGTGCCATTTCGTTAACCGGGTGTTGTATACTGAAGAACTGTCATACATCAGATATCAATGAAAATATCATGAAAGTAAAAATAAAGTGGTAGTTCAAAAAGATTCCAAGAGATGGCCCACCCTTTATTTTGTATTCTTCTCAGCATTCATCTTCTTTTGGTTATAGTTATCGCTATCGTGCGCAAAAAAATATTTTAGAGACATAATTTTTTTGTCGCCTGACCTTTTGGACATTTTTATACGGAACTAGAAAATGTGTCTTTGAGCTTACATCTTATAAATTTATTAAAACTATATTTTAAAAACGATATTAGGGACACCCAATATCAACTTTATAAGCTTTTTCTTGTTCCTCTGGTTCTTATCCGGTTCGAAAATTGGTTACCATCTTGACAATCATAACCTTCATAATGTCATCTTCAATTATCCAACTTTAAAATTTGTCGTTAGCATTAAATTAGTTTGATAATGCAACAAACTTCAAGATGTGTCGTAAGCACAAAATAATAACTGAATTTATGGTCATACATTAAGATAAAGTTAAGGTGTCTTCAACTAACAACTTGTATATTCACGGATTTTCTAGTGTTTCAGATTTCCTTGAATTGTTATGCTCTTATTAGTTGTATGCAACTAGAAACTAATCCACTTAAGCCAACGCATTGTAAGGGATAAAATAGGAAGCAAGTTGGGAGTCATACCGAGTGCAGGACGTAAATAATTTAACGCGGAATAAGTTTCTTGCGTACGTCCCAGTGAATCCGGAAAGTTGGCTTCAAAAAAGTCAAGTTGCAAATAAAATTATGGTGTTAAAGGGCGGAATGTGTGCGGCCCTATGGAATCATGTGAGCGTCGAGGGCGCGTGTTAACTGGCTCATTACGCCCGCAAAGATTACGATGCTCACTCACTCCAGTGGAAACTATTCACTCAAACATTTTCATTACAGGCGCTTGACATGAATTTATTATTATGAGACTAAATATATATTTTAGCATATAGTACACGGGTTTTACGGGTATAAATATGTATTTATAAATTTTCTAGCACAATGAACATTACAGTATTTTTATTTAAATAAATATATTATAATCAGCTTTAACACGCTCGATAAATGTTTGCAAGATATAATGTACAATATGCCAATTTGTCTTAAAGAACTCACTTTAATGAGTATTAATGTTGATAAATTGCCTAATTGGCTATCGATTAAGACAGTGTTTCTAAACCTTTCCAGATCAAATGCCCACTATGTTGGTTCCGCTTCTTAATACTTGCACTTTAATTTATAACAGCTTCAAATTACATGATAATCCCTAAAATTATGTAGTTAGATTTACAGTTGGTATTGGTAAGGCATAAACAAAGAAAGTTGAAATTAACAAAAGTAAAATTACATTTAGTACTTATTGCTTTAACTTAACATACAAAAGGTAAATGTGAAAGTAAAATATATACGGTAATTGTAACATAACGTACAATTAATAGGCTACACTGAATTTAAAATTTTAATAAGAACCTTGAGGTTGGTGATCTCTGCAAAGTTTATTAGAGGCGTTTCTTGACGCTCTAGACGTACAGATGGCGGTAAAACGTTTAATCGACCAATTCGGGTTTATTTGGTGCTAATTTCGAGAGACGCAACTGCCAGGACATGTATGTTCCAGTGGAAACTTTCAAATACTGCAGCGCATTATTTATCCAGAAAATGCAAAGAAACCATAGAAAGCAGTAAAGTTACTTATTCCGGAATATACTGGGCGTTTCATACCACCCGTACACCCCAAATATCTCGCGAAATACAAATCGGATTGACATACAAAAAAATACGTCTAAATTTTTTTTTAGCTCTATCATATGGTGTGAAATTTAAACCACCACCCCTCCCCCCTAGGGGGTGGGATAACTTTGAAATCTTAAATAGGTACCCCTATTTTTTATAGCAGATTTGGCTTCTACTCTAAAATATATTAGGTTTTTATTCGAAACATTTTTTTCGATTAGCAAAAACAAAAATTTTTTTTTTCATTTTTTTTTTCATTTAAAAAATCCTGTTTTTCGTTACAAACATTCAATCATCACCATAATAGAAAAGAATAGAATGGAATTTGATAATCAAATTGATTTTTATTCGTTTCTACGATTTTTTTTTTACAAAGAATTTTTTATTTTTTTTGCTTATTTCAATTGTCTTCAATTAACGCCTTATTTAAGAGATGACTAGGTAAAAAATCCATCATTTGATGCGCAAAATAAATATAATTCAATAAATGTTTTTGATGAATATAGCGCCATCTGTCGCTCATCGAACACATTTTTTCGGATAAAAACCAAATATTTTTTAGCATAGAATCTAAATCTGCAATAAAAAATAGGGGTTAGCATTTAACAAAAAAAGTAATCATAATTAGTAGTGGTAAAGATAATATTCAAAGAGGTAAGTGCGTATAGTAACTATTTTTGTGAGCAACTATTTATCCGCGCATTTCGAAAACATTTTTAAACTGGGCTGAATTTGTCCCAGAAGTACTGTATTATTACAGTGCAGAATAAATCGCTATCTTCTAACACAATAGGTATTAAAAGAGAAAATAGAAAATCTTGGGAATCTTCTGAGGACGAGGCATTTCAAAAATCAAATTACGTCCCCTTTGAGGAGAAAGAAGATGAGAGTAACGAGAATAAAAATAGTAATACAAATAAAGACAATTATGAGAGATGGTGATAGAGGGAACAGTGATTATGTGGATGATGCTTAAATATCATCGAATCGGAAATTGAACAAGTACCCTCTGTCCGTAATTTTTCTTAAGAAGACCAGTTCAAGTGAAAGACAAGGTAGCGTACTTTTAAATGTAGATAGAAGCTCAAAGGAATTGGACATCTTTTTACTTTATCCGTTACGAAATACGAGAAAGTATTGTGATCGTGATTTTTTTTCAATTTTTTTTTTACGGAAATATTCGTTTTGGGTGTCCCTAGATGCCATTTCAACAATTTCTGGAAAAAAAAAATTGTGTCTGTGTGTGTGTGTGTCTGGCTGAGCGCGCTGTATCTCAAAAACTAATAAAGCAATTGATATAAAACTTTGAACATATCTCTTATTTGATAATCTGAAGAACTAAAAAGCTTTTTGTAAAGTTTCGTACACCGGAAGTGGGTGTTTACCTTAACTATTTTTTGTTTTTTGCCAATATTTTCTTAAATATGGAAAATATCACAAAAACATTTAAACAAACATTGAAGACAACAGAGAAATGAACATCTTTTACTAGAAAACATTTTCATAAAATCATTTTTATTCGAGAAAAAAAATTATTATTTTTTTTTAATTTTTGCTTTATAATTATAAAACGATAATAGTTACAGCAAATTTATGTTAATAATAATTGTAGAGAATGCTAAAATGAACAACTTATAAGAAATAAGTTTTTTTTTCGAAATCCTTTTAGTTTTTGAGTAAACTGAGTTTTTGAATTTGAAGTATAATTTTTCTATCTTTCATTTAAAATATGATTTCAATTGAAAATAAACCATGAAAACGTAAATATAAATAGCTATGATCAAGTCGGAGAAAGTAACATGATGACCACATCACCGTTTTTGATGAGACTGAAATGTACGAAATTTTGATTATGTTAGAAGCTCAAAAATATAATTTGAAGATGCAGTAGTTTCATGTCTAAAAACAAATTACAAAAGAAGAGAATTGAAAGTTCTCACCAAAGTATTGATGAATCCATGGCGACGTTCAAGGGACGTTCTTCCCTTAAACAATATCTTCCATTGAAACCTATAAAGAGGGCAATTAAATTATAGGGACTTTGTGACTTATTTTTAGGCTGCATGACTTCAACTTTTATCCAGAAAAAGATTTGTAAACTATACCTAACAGTCTTGGAGAACGAGCGATTGGTTGTTATCGGCGCTTAGTTTATCTACTCGTCTTAACAAATGCCTAATTATCTTAATTTGCATTTTATTTTATTTTCAATATTAACATAAATTCCGCATTATTGAAATTTCCAAACGAGATAATTTTCGAAGAAGTACAGCTCCCAGAAACAACACCACAAAGATGAGCCTCTACCCGCTGTGCGTCGATTTACCAAGGCATCGTTAAGACCGTTTTCGCAGAAGCATTAGTGGAAATGTGCAGCTGCCAGGACACAAACACAAAGGATGGTCGATCCGCCTCCCGCTGCCTGGGTACGTGACAAAATCGGTTCGAACCCAAATTGTTCTCGGAAGAGCAATTTGCCGGTTCGAACACGTGTGCTTACCTCGATGGTCCCGTCGCACCCTACCACCACCATCCGCAACCCGGAGCAGAGTAGGGCGTGGTCACTATTAAGCCCTTGGAGCGATCCACGGACATCAGATGAGACACAAACATTCGACTCAGATCATCAGAACAGTTACAACTCAGTCGACACGAAGTTCTGAAATCAGTCACCGCACAACAGTCCCCGTGGACCGTCATCACCGATGCTGCCACAGCCACCGACGTCATCATAGCCGCCGACGTCACTTTAGCCGCCGCCGCCACTTCCGTCGCCGCCGCCGCTTCCGTCGCCGACTCTTAGGGCAATGACACACATAGCGGTTTTAGCCGAGACGGCGGACGAGTCGGCCGCCGCTTGACAATTGACACACACAGCGGTTTTCATAAACTCGCAACCGGGTTGCCGTGAGACTTATTATGGTATGTTAAAGCTGAACAGTATGGTGCCCAAGTGAAATGAAAGACGGTTTGGAAAAGGTTGCACTTTTGGGATTGTTGTATTTAGATTGGAAAAAAAGAAATAAAAATAAATCGTCGACTGTGGGTGCATCCAATAATAAATTACCGCCTAACCAAAGGATATTTTTATTCAATATTTGCTGAAGTAAGAGAAGATGAGGAAACATTTCTTATTAATTTTTCTACATCGAGATTTAATTCAATTAACGTTTGTTTCAAAGTCATTTTTAATACTGAAATAGTAGTTGCGCTGGTGAAAAAAACGCGGGATAACCGACTGGTGTATCAGGGCTCATACGACACAATGTAAACAAGCGCCGCTCTAGCAATAAAACCGAACCGCCGCTTCCGACGACGCCGCTTCCGACGACGCCGCTTCCGACGCCGCCGTGTGTAAATAACAGCGATTTTCATCGCTCCAATAAGACTTTTTTCTACCTGCGCCCCATCCATGTGTGTTTCTTGTGCTGTGTTCATAGCGACCCGACTCCATGAGCTAGCTGGAGGTTATCAAGGGCGGTTTTCACACCCCGCGCTGCGACCCCCCCCCGTGACACGGTGAAGTAATAAGAACTGTACAATCTGCTGGTATTATCCGTCAGCTTCAAACTGACTAGTGGGGAGGCGGGCCGTGCATCGACCATCTAAGCGAGAGGAACAAACAAATGAATTGCCCGAGTAAGAGACAAAAATTGCGCGGTTTATTACCAGTCTAGAGAAGGTCGTCATTCGGCTCCTACGTTTGCAGCCAGACATATGCGGGCCTCCCGCAGGGAATGCACACCGGTTTCAACAGATTATGATAATTTTTGTCATTGAATGTCCTAAACGTATTATACCGATGGCCCTCCCGCCCTGCGCCCATCCATTTGCCACTGCGCAACTCGTCTACTTAATGTTGACGGATTATGCATGTTCTTGTTTTGACCGATTTTTTACAAGCTATCGTTTACTGAATTCAGTTAAATTCGCAAGTGTCAGCACATACACGAGCAATAGCAAACACGTTACAAAATTAAAAATAACAGTAAATATAAGAGTAAGAACCTAATAAGGGGTCCGAGAATTGGAAAAATGAGCAAGTACAAGTTTACTGGTAAAATGACAATCCAAAATGTTTATTGACTTCTCGCTAAGCAGAGCTAAATACTCATACGTCTCACTAGAACCAAGATAAGACTAGTCACCGATCTCTTAACAGGACAATGGCCATTGAAGTATGATCTTCACAAGATGGGTAATGTGGTCAACACTACTTAACCAGTTAGCTGTAATTGACGAGTATACCCGTCATGAACAAATTGGCAATATTTTGTGTTATAACGTGTATCTACTAGACATAAACACAAAATATTGCGATTCTTCCTTTTTCATTTTTTTAACGAGTGCAGTCGTTGTGAAGAAATTGCAATATGACAAACACAAAATATTGCCAATTTGTTCATGACGAGTATACTCGTCACACAGCTAACTGGTTAAAGACCATGTGGATTGGCAGAAGAAACGGTCGAACACTTTCTCAGTGAGTGTGTAGCATTAGCTGCCACCAGAATGGCTCTAACCTGAGGAATGGCGATAGCGCTAGAACGGATCAGGGCATTGCCTCCCGAGTTGACCTCACCAAGAATGTTGAATTTTTGGATAACTAGCAGAAGTAGGATATTAGTAGAAAAGACCTAACCAGTTCATAGTGCAGTAAGGTTTTCTGCAGCCAATCGACCCGTCTAATTTAATATAATAAAGGGAGATACGGACCTTTTAGTATATAATACTGATGTTATGTGAACAAGATGGAAGAAATATTGGATTGATGAGGCTGTTACTTGGTGAAATTCCATAATATATGTGGTAAGTTAAATACGTGTGTTGAGAATTTTCACAAATTTTTACTGTCGAAACACTGCGACATATGTTTCGCCATACAATGGCTTCATCAGGCAGATGATTAATTTGTGAAGATGGAAGAATTCGAAGGAAGTTTTGTTAATATCGAACTGCCATTCAATAACGAACTTAAAAGAATATCTACTAAATGATGGCTATAATTTATGACGATTTGTTTAAAAAAACCTCCTTAGTAAGATTTTCTGATTTCATTGGCAGAACAATGAATAAAATTAGGCAGATGAAAAGCTGCCATCAAAAGACGCCTGAGCAGAAGAACTGGTTGGCAGAAATAAAGAAAAAATATGGGTGATAACCTTTCAGCCCAGACTAAAAACGGAAGAGTGTGCTACTAATGCAGCCAATATAAAAAAGAAACAAAAAAGACTTTGCTGATATGCACGTAATATACTGATTAAGAAAAATCAAGGAAGATGCTCCCAGAATCAAATAAATCAATTAAAATCAAATAAACGTTGCTTACATATTTTAAAATAATAATCATAGTAAAAGTTCGGACCACCCTCAGTTTTTCGAGAACAAATAATAGTTTGCATAATAGTACTCTCGTATGCAGGACCTATAACTATTTCTCAAAAAATTAAGGAAGACATGCTCCCATAGAAAAATTAAAGTCAAATAAAGATTCCTTATAATAATCTAAAATAATAATCATAAAGAAACTGTGGACACACCCCCTTATTTTCTTGAGAAGAAATGGTGATGTGGCCATTATTTTACTTTCTCCGACTTGATGGTATCATAGTAATTTATATTTACGTTTTCATGGTTTATTTTTAATTGAAATCATATTTTAAATGTACATCGAGCGTTGTGTAAACTCCGATGAAACTGACGTTTAAAAATTAAAACTTATTAAAGATGAAAAATTATACTTCAAATTCAAAAACTAAGTTTACTTAAAAACTAAAGGGATTTCGACTAAAACTTATTCTTTATAAGTTCTTCATTTTAGCATTTTCTACAATTATTATTTACATAAATTTGCTGTAACTATTATCGTTTTATAATTATAAATCAAAAATTTAAAAAATAATTATAAATTTTTTTCTCGAATAAAAATTAATTTTCAAGCAGAAGATGTTCATTTCTTTGTTGTCTTCAAAGTCTGTTTAAATGTTTTTGTGATATTTTTCATATTTAAGAAAATATTGGCAAAAAACAAAAAACAGTTGAGGTAAACGCCCACTTCCGGTGTACGAAATTTAACCAAAAGCTTTTCAATTCTTCAGATTATCAAATAAGACGGATTTTCAAAGTTTCATATCAATTGCTCTATTAGTTTTTGAGATACAGCGCGCACACACACACACACACACAATTTGAAAAAAGAATCACGATCACAATACTTTCTCAAACTTCGTAACGGAGAAAGTAAAAATAAAAAAAAATAATCAAGGATGACATGCTCTTATAAAAATATTATAATTACATAAACATTCCTCATGCCCACTAAAGTAATAATCGCAAAAACTCCCTGATTTTCTCTCGAAAAATGGATAAATAAATATATTGGGTATTGTAACCCAAGTCCATTTATATTAGATCGATGCAAAAATAATTTCGGTTTTTAACCTTTATCTTTAAAAGACCATAACTTTTTTTATAAGAAATTTTATTAATACAAATAAAATCCATTAGAATCAACACATTTTTGTCAATGAGAAACGAGTTTAATTATTCCGGTAGCATAAAAATCCGGGCTTGTGGAGGCGATGAAGACGGCGAAGACGTTTTTTTGCTTCCTTTTAGTCTTTGAAGCATTTCTCGCGTAGGAAGCTGCCGAGGTTCTTGAAAAAGTGGTAGTCGGTGGGCAAGAGGTCTGGTTAGTATGGCGGATAATTTCAATTTACTCAAAATATATTATTTTTCATAATCCTTCAAAAAACTCAAAATACCCCATCACTGGTTTTCAAGATAATCGACCTAGAACGGCGCTTCAGATTTTTTTTAAGTTGCACTATTCCCGAATGAAAAAAAATACAAAAACAACTGCAAAACACTTGCAACTTTTTTTAATTTATTCAAAATACATTAAACTTAATAATCCTTCAAAAAACTCAAAATACCCCATCACTGGTTTTCAAAATAATCGACCGAGAACGGCACTTTAGATTTTTTTAAGTTGCACTTTTTCGGAGTGAAAAAAAATACAAACAAAAACAACTGTAACACACTTGAAACTTTCAAACTTTACTCAAAATACATTAATCTTAATAATCCTCTAAAAAATTCAAAATACCCCATCACTGGTTTTTAAGATAACCAACTGAGAACAGCGCTTGAGAATGTTTTTAATTTGCTCTTCTTTCGAGTGAAAAAAATATTATAAAAACAACGGCAACACATTTGAAATTTTCCAAATTTACTCAAAATATATTAATCTTAATAATCCCCCAAAAAATCAAAATACCCCATCTCTCGTTTTCAAAATAACAGCGCTTGATTCTTTAAGTTTCACTTCTTCCGAGTAAAAAAAAAACGATATAAAAACAAATGCAAAACTTTTCAAATTTACTTAAAATAGATTAACCTTAATAATCCTCTAAAAACTCAAATTAGCCCATCACTGGTTTTCAAGATAACCGACCGAGAACAGCGCTTAAAATTTGTATTAAGTTGCACTCTTTCTGAGTGAAAAAGAACATATAAAAACAACTACAACACACTTAAAATTTTCCAAATTTACTCAAAATACATTAATCTTAATAAAACTCCAAAAAACTCAAAATACCCCATCACTAATTTTCAAGATAACAACACAACACACAATTCTGGAAGAATTTTTCAAATATGCTATTCAAGAGTTATCTTCTCAAATAAATGCATTGCGATTTTTCTCTTCTCA
The DNA here is from genome assembly GCA_910593695.2 of Ocypus olens. Classification (NCBI taxonomy): domain Eukaryota; kingdom Metazoa; phylum Arthropoda; class Insecta; order Coleoptera; family Staphylinidae; genus Ocypus; species Ocypus olens. The sequence goes on from OU343051.1 coordinate 17,602,117, forward strand.
TGAAAATTTCGCAGACGTCTTTTTAACATTTAAAATGACGAAACAGTGCTTTTAGAATTAATCCTTGGCTCTACATAACGAGCCGCCCCTGCGGTTGGTTGCATCTGTGTCTTTATAAAATACATTTTCTGTAAGTCTACTCTTTCACCACTTGTATATTATTTTCCTTGCAATGAATCTCGGATAAACTCAATATTTTGTTTAGAGTCAGGATATACATACTAAGTTAGGTGGAAGAATGTTAAATTTTGATCCTCAAAACTGAACGTCGCCTATTTCTTGTGAATATATAGTGCGCGCATAAAGTATGGAATAAATTCAGTAAAACCGAAATAAATTATTTCGGGAAAAAATCCTCGAACACGTCGATTTTCTTTGATAAAAATAATTTTTCCACGAAAAAAAAAATCGACGTGTCTGGGCGATTTTTTTCAAAAAAACTACATAGCTCAAGTCGCTTTTACCTTTGAGATGGACCACCTTGTATGTAATGTTTACTCAACTAAAACTGTCAAAAATGTAAGTTTTAATTTGTAAATATTAATTAATTCATTCAATTTAGAAACTATTATGAGCTGTGAAAAAAGTTATGGAAGAGGCAAAACTCACTCGACGAATTGAAATATTCGTTTTGTTTATGCACATAATCTTTTAATTCGCGAGGAAAGCCCACCTTGCATTATTTGTATTGTAATTACAATTACCAGTGATGACTTAGGAAATGACCAGACTTTCGGACATTATCAATAATTAAATGTTTTTTTTAATTGTCTAAACTTAAGTGTTCCAATTTATCATATACTTTGAATCTACTTAACCACAAACTGATGTATAAGAGAGCTAACTTCAAATTATAAACGTCACTAAAGCTAACATAAAAAAATAATGGAAGGACGTATTTGTTAATAATCATAGAAAACAAAACGTATGCCTGTTTTAATGGAAAAATAATAATCTGTTGCTGAAATCTATTGCTAACTTCACATCCTTAATAGAATTAGCGCCGAACACCAAGACACCGATGCTATGCAAATTTTGCTAACAACGTTAACAAATAATTTAATAACGGTATGCACGTTGTTTCTTGCGGAGAGGCGGCGTCTGAGTTAATTAGTCCTTTATGGCAAATAGTGGATAATGACAGGACATTCTGTTGATATATTATTTTCATTTGAATATTTATATTACATCCCCGGTACCCATCTGGCGTAACCCTCTACAAAATTCAAAGCAGGCTTTATTACCCCCGAAGGTGTTTTCCTGCGGTTTGTTAAGTAATTATTTGATGAAGACAGAGGGGATTCCTTGAATTACGGTTGTTTAATTATTTTATTGTATGTACAATTATAGTTACCTTAAATATATAATTATTCGAATATTATCTGAATATACCGTCTACATTTTTTTAATGATATAAGGACAATTTTATAATTATTAAAAATTAAATATTGATTTAAAGACCTGTGAAATAACAATTTCAATTTTTTTCATTGCAAAATTTAACCACCTTAAACTAGTTTCCATATGTATTTAAATAGTCTTGATTAATAAAAAAAAACGTGTTTGTAACTATTATAATGTCTATTTGGGATATCCTCTAAGATATTTATTCTAATTTTTACTTTTGTAGATAAACAGATTTAGTTTTATTTCATGTTAATAAAGCTTTGTCAAAACGCAAGAGGTTTATTTTTTGCTTTGTTTTACTAAATATTTTTCATTGAATTATTATGTAATTTCTCCGAATAAATAGTGTAAAGCATTTTTTTTACCATCATTATCATTATCATCTGATAACGACAGTAACACGTCGAAACAATAATTAATTAAAATGAACTACAATAATTTGGCATACTAGGATTTTACAGTATATTTGTTCGTTGGTTATTAAAGTTAATTATTTAAATTGAGAAATATTTAAGAAATAGAAATAGTAACATAAATCACTTTTGAAACATTGCGTTTTATTCCAAATCCTCGACAAGGCTTCAGGAATAACAACGGATGAAATTGTTTTCGTCAATTTTCTGTATATACGCAGTAACGTATTTCGGTTGCATATTTTTAAACGGTGCGATATTGATTTACGTATCTGAAGCAACTATGTAAATTGAAAAGCTTTGTATTTCTCTGGCAGCTTTCGCAATCTAATATTAAGATGAGTGCATTTTTGTGCCGCCCTGCAGACTCGATTCAATTGCAGGACGCGCGGACAGTGGTGTCCGGAAGCGGAAGGTATCGCCTTCACGCTAAATATAGCCACACAATGGAAACCCTTTGTGGGTGGCGGCCTTTTGTCGCTGGAGTAGTGTTTATTTCTTTGTGGATTGCGAGATATTAGGTTACGTCTGATGGCATCGATCGGGGCTTATCTCTGTGTGCATCAATCATCCGAAAAGGATGGGGAACGGGGGCCGTGCGGGAAGCCCCCGAGGCGGCGGCGTAATCGTGCCTTAGGTGGCACTCAAAACCGCCCAAAGGATGTACTTCAGGCAGATAATCGCGGTGAATGTTCGCCGTCATTATCTTTATTGCTTGTCTAACATGCACCGGATTGGATTACGTCCAATCCAGGCACTCTGTTTCCAATTTACATGGTTATTCACACTCGCATTTAAAGCAATTTTTAAAAATGTAACCATAACAGAATTATTTAATTTAAGTATCTACAGTTACGTGGTTTGCTTATTATCTATGGTCAAGAAGCCGCGAGTCCCAGATGGAGAAATGGTGCATGCGCCGGGCACCACCAGTTATTTTTGGTACTAAACAACGCAATGCGATATACTTAAATAGCATACATCATCATGCATTTGTGGTGACTGCCTGGACCGGAATAGGAAAATGAAAATGAGGATAACGGGTAGCCGTGACGTTCGGTTACTATAGAGAGGAAAATAAACAACTTGACGAGAAAAATATTACTTTGTGTACAAAAACCTTTAATAAATTGGAGACTGATAAAGTAGTAACTATATATACATACAATTACACTACACATTTAATAATTAGAAATATTTATAATCATCTAACGCAGTGTTTCTCAACGTGGGCGATATCGCTCCTTGATGGGCGATCGACATTTAAAATTGGGTGATTATCTGACAAACAGCTTTTGGGTGGACGGTTATTATTATTTGTATGTTTTGTTAAATTTATATTAAAGTTCAATGTAATATGGAAGTGTAAAAATTATAGATTTTTTTGTACAAATTCAAAGTTTCCGAATTGCTATCTTTGAAAAGAATATCAAATTGTTGTAAAATTTGTTTATTTCCAAGAGCATTCATTACTTGAAACTTTTTGTATGTACTTTTCATTTTTGTTATTTATTTATATTTTTCGAAGAATTTTCTTTGCGTAATTATAGAAACACTGCATTCAAGATTATTTTAATCTAAATTTCAGGCATTCAATCGATAGAAATGTGGCCAATTCTCGAAAAAGTGTATTTTTAACCACCAGATCTTGTTTTCTAGCGCAGCCATTTTTATAAATGCAAAGTTCGGACTATTTTCTTTAGAAAATTATAATGATACATTATTCAATTTTTTTTTAAAGCTTCAAACATATGCCATAAGACAACAATTACTCAAATAAGTGCAGTTTTGGGCATCAACATTTGTTGATTTATGTTTCTAAAAGGTTTGGATAATTTTTAATAGTCATGTTATTAAGGTATATTTATCTAAATTTAAAGCATCCATCGAAAGAAATTTGGAATTTAAAAAGCAACTTCTGTGATCTAAATTTGCCTTTTCTTCACATTTTTATAAACGGATTTCACATGCTATTTAAGATTAATATTTCAAATGTAGACTTTACTAAGCAATTTCTGGGGTAACTGTATTTTCGGTCGTTTTTGATGAGAGAGAGAGAGAGAGAACATATTTATTCAATAACTATATAATATATGTACATTAAAGTTCTTACATCTAAAAAAGTTTTATTTAATATATTAAATTATTATTGAACGGGCTATCGACCGAGGTCTTTCCGCCCCGTTTTTTGATGATTTTCTTTGATTAATTGAAAAGAGACGTTTTATAAGAATAAAATTTGAGCATTTGTTGAAACAAACTTTAAATTTACAGAGCAATTTCTTGAGTAAGTGAATTTATGATAACCAAATTTGTTTTCTAGCGTTGTTATTGTCGCAAATTCAGAGTTCCAATATATTTCCTAAGGTAATTGCGAAGACATTTTATTAAAAATGAATTTCTTAGAATTTGAAAGCGTCTGTCGAAAGAAATGTGGAATTTCAAGAGCCATTTCTGAAAATGGTGCATTTTTAGGTATGAATATATCGCTATTAGCGCATCCATTTTGTCACTGCAATGTTGAGATAATTCTATTTTTCACAGAGGTGCTAAAAGGGGTTACGCATAAGTTGGCATGCATCACTTTAAAGAAGACACTTTAAAGTTTTTCGTAAACAAAGTACGGCTCGTTCCGCAAACATCATTCTTGTGATTAATAGCTACCATTATATGCTCGTTGTACAATATACTATTAAAGCGTTGTAATTTAATCTGCCGAAATATTTGCAAAGGAACATCCCCAACTGTTACTCTGATTTCGGAATCAAACTCCAGTTTATATTTTCGTATGTAGTAGTAAAGTATCTATGCTTCGGAAAAAATCTTCGATCTCAACCGTTTCTTAGATTTGTGTATATTCAGGATATAATTGTGACGACGGTTTCAGGCACTTTTTCCGAAAAAAAAAAAAAAATAGTATTAATTTTTTGAGCACTTGGCCAAAAGCATCGCAGAGAAAAATATAAAACGTGCAGACAAAATTCCATAAAAAAATATCCTCAATGGCTACAGTACCGCTTATTATAAATTAATTTGGTTTTTGTAAATTCAACAATTTTCAATAGAGATATGGATTTTTGAAGATTTTCGTTTTAATTTTTTGAGCACTTGAATGAAAGCATCGCAGAAAAAAATATAAAACGCGTAGAAAAAATTTCTTAAAAAATATCCCTAATGGTCGAAGTATCGCTTATTTAAAATCAATTTGGTTTTTGTTAATTCAACAATTTTTAATGAAGATATGGATTTTAAAAAATTTAAGTTTTAATTTTTTGAGCACCTGAATGAAAACAAAATTCCATAAAAAATTATCCTCAGCGGCCGAAGAATCGCTTATTTAAAATTAATTTAAAAAAAATACAATTTTCAATAGAGATATGGATTTTGAACAATCTTCGTTTTAAGTTTTTGAGCACTTGGCCAAAAAATCGCAGAAAAAAATATAAAACTGATAGAAAAATTCATTAAAAAAATATCCTTAATCGCCTATTTAAAATAAATATGGTTTTTGTAAATTTTACAGTTTTTAATAGAGATACGAATTTTTGAAAAATTTAGTTATAATTTTGTGAGAACCTGAATAATAACATCGCAGAAAAAAAATAGAATGCGCAGACAAAATTCCTTAAAACATGATCCGCAGAGGCGGAAGTATTGCTTATTCAAAATCTATTTGGGGCTTGAAAATTCAACAATTTTTAATAGAGATATGAATTTTTGAAAATTTTCGTTTTAAGTTTTTGAGCACTTAGCCAAAACATCGCAGAAAAAAAAATATATAACGTACAGGCAAAATTCCATAAAAAATTATCCTCAATGGCCGAAAATAAACTTGGTTTTTGTAAATTCAACAAATTTCAATACAGAAAATTTTCAAAAGTTCTTTTGAAGATTTTCGTTTTAATTTTTTAACACTTGAATAAAAACATCGCAGAAAAAAATATGAAACATGCATTCCATAAGAAATCATCTTTAATTGCCAAAGTATCGCTAATTAAAAATAAATTTGGTTTTTATAAATTCAACACTTTTCAACAGAGATATGGATTTTTGAAGATTTTCGTTTTACTTTTTTGAGCACTTGAATGAAAACGTCGCAGAAAAAGTATAAAATGCGAGACAAAATTCCATAAAAAAATATCCTTAATGGCTGAAGTATCGCTAATTCAAAATCAATTAGGTTTTTGTAAATTCAATAATTTTCAATAGATATGGAAATTTTTGTTTTAATTTTTTGAGTACCTGAACAAAAACATCGCAGAAAAAATATAAAACATGCAGAAAAAATTCCATAAAAAATCATCCTTAATGGCCAAAGTATCGCTCATTAAAAATCAATTTGTTTTTGGTAAATTCAATAATTTTCAATAGAGATATGGATTTTTGAAGATTTTCGTTTTAATTTTTTGAGCACTTGAATGAAAACATCGCAGAAAAAAATATAAAACGAGTAGAAAAAATTCTTTAAAAAAATATCGTCAATGGTCGAACATCGCTTATTTAAAATAAATATGGTTTTTGTAAACTTCAAAGTTTTTAATAGAGATATGGATTTTTGAAAATTTTAGTTATAATTTTGTGAGCACCTGAATGAAAACATCGCAGAAAAAAAAAATAAAACGCGCAGACAAAATTCCGCAGAGGCCGAAGTATCGCTTATTCAAAATCAATTTGGGGCTTGAAAATTCAACAATTTTTAATAGATATGGATTTTTGAAGATTTCTATTTTAATATTTTGAGCACCTGAACAAGGAGCATTTGGAGATTTTAGCAGTTTAATAAATTGTTTTTATTAATTTTTTTTCAGTTCATGAAGTTTGCAATTTCAAAATTAGTTTCGTGGTATTATTTTAAAATGTACGTTTAGATAAATTAAAATGAGTTTTAAGTCATTTTGGGTTTATTAAGTTGTCGGACCATCACTTTCGATCACAGCGAGTTTGTGATTCAATTCCATGCCGGGCAAGAATTTTTTTCGTTTTTATAAAATCTCAATTAATTAATTCATAATTGTAATTTATTTCATTTTATATGGTATACTATAGCATTTTATAAATATTTGTCTTTTTTATTAAATATTTATTTAAAATTTAAATACAATACCTTGCACAAATGGGAGAATAAAGTAGTGAATATTAAATAACATTTAGAAATACCACCTTGTACTGTCTTCTTACAATTATGTTTTAAGTACCAGTCACAGTTTAAGTAGCAATCACTTTCTCTCGTCTTTCTGATGAAAATAAAGTTAAATTCAATAGTCTACGATGATTTTTAAGAAAGTTGCATTTTTTAACAAATTTCCAAGGGGTTTTACTCATGTCTTTTTTTCGTGTTTTCATCAAAAATTAAAAATCTCCAATCCGACTAATTGACGTACGAGGAGCTCAGATTTGCAAACCGCGTTCAATATGGAGTTTTCGTTTGGCCGCTACGGCCGATCAAAGTTTGAAAAATCAATAATTTTCTTAAATTTTCCAAAATCCTCATGGTGACTGACTAATTTTTTTGCTATTGAAGTTAGCTGAAATTTTTTAACGGCAATCAATTTCTCTCGTCTTTCTGATGAAAATAAAATTAAATTCAATAGTCTACGATGATTTTTAAGAAAGTTGCATTTTTTAACAAATTTCCAAGGGGTTTTACTCATGTCTTTTTTTCGTGTTTTCATCAAAAATTAAAAATCTCCAATCCGACTAATTGACGTACGAGGAGCTCAGATTTGCAAACCGCGTTCAATTTGGAGTTTTCGTTTGGCCGCTACGGCCGATCAAAGTTTGAAAAATCAATAATTTTCTTAAATTTTCCAAAATCCTCATGGTGACTGACTAATTTTTTTGCTATTGAAGTTAGCTGAAATTTTTTAACGGCAATCAATTTCTCTCGTCTTTCTGATGAAAATAAAGTTAAATTCAATAGTCTACGATGATTTTTAAGAAAGTTGCATTTTTTAACAAAATTTTCAAGGGGGTTATGTCATGTCTTTTTTCACGATTTCATCAAAAATTCAAAATCTCTAATCCGACTAATTGACGTACGAGGAGCTCAGATTTGCAAACCGCGTTCAATTTGGAGTAGCAGTGATTTTAAGTGGCAGTGATTTTAAGTAGCAGTGAAATTCACCTATTAGTAACAGTAACGACCTATGATTTTTTAATACCAGTGAAAAATCACAGATATGTGAAATATCGCCCATCCCTAATTCCAATAAATAAATTATCATCAGTTGATATTCGTATTTTTTTTATTTTGCAACATTATTTTTAATTAAACCGCATATAAAATCCATATTTGAATAATTTTGTCGCAAATATTGGCTAATTTTAAGCACATATAAAAAAATTATAATGCCTTTTTCTAGCGCATATAAAACATTTATAATGCCTTTTTTTAGCGCATATAAATCCAGACTTTAGTAATAAATTTCAGTAAGAACAAATAAGATTTGTTTCTATAAAATTTGCTGTGTTCGAAATTATTTAAAATGTACTCTATCTGACGTTGCGGCTGCAGTAAATAATGCTATATTTGATCCCTACTATTAGACGAGTGTAAAAAAACAACTATTATAGAGCATTGCATTTTATATCCCGCTAGTCCATTATAACAGCAATGTTCTTTCGCCTTAGGGCGTAGAGCTCTTCTTTATGAAAATGTGCACTTAATTCATATCATAGATCGCTTTATTGCACTTATCCTTTAAAACATTCCTCGTAAAAACTGCTATTAATAACCACTAACTTTCCGGAGATTTACTTAAAACCATCAAGCAAACTACCATTTACATATGATTATAATCATAATTATTAATCTCCAATCGTTAGGATAAATTTAACAGCCAGATTTTACATTTATTAGCTAATACAGAGGAACAATTTACCATTTGAGAACGATAAATTTTATTAGAGGTCGTGCACTGCGAGTCTAATCCATTATTAAGGCGCACACTGTTGAGAACCGTATAAATCTTTATTTAATAACCCATTTTCCTATAGCAGCACCTATAGGTATTATGTTAATCATTAAAACCCTTAAATGCTGTTAATAGAGTGAATATTTCACCAGGGATTATTATTAGCATTACTTCTATACATTACTTCCTATTAGGTCTTTTCTTCGTTTTCACATTATGAAGCATAATGTACCTGCAATGATCAATAACATTGTATGCTCGGCAACATACAGGTTTTTTTTTTAACTCAGAAGATATGATTGTTAATATCTATGTTCTATGTTATAATAATCACATCAACGCATTGCAATGTATTGGAAATGTAGGCAACCATACTTACACTAAGTTTTATTTATTTGTCAAAATTGTGTTATTAATAAAAATGTATTACACTACCGAAGAAAGAATACAGATAATTAATTGGTACAAAAGTGGGAACAGCATTCGACGTGTTAGAGATTTGTTTTCGGTTGAGTATCCGAGCAGACAAGTTCCAGCCATCTCAACAGTTTGTAATATTGTCCATTATTTTGACAATATTGGCTGTGTCAGTAATTTTCACATAAAAAGGGCTACAGGAAATCACATTTTAACGGAAGAGATGAAACTCAACGTTTTATGTTACGTAGAGCAGAATCCCATATTATCGTTAAGAGTTATCGCAGCACAGTTTCAAATAAGTTCAGCTTCCGTTTACAAGATATTAAAAGAATTTAAATACAATGCTTAAAAGTTTTCAAATCATCAGCAACTATCAAATGAGGACAAAGGCAAACGAACAGAATTCTGTGAAACCGTATTCAATTTAATTAATAATGATCAAGAAATTTTACACAGAATAATATTTACTGATGAGGCATCGTTTTCCTTAAATTGTGAAGTTAATCCACAAAATTATAGGTTAGTATTCTTCATTCCTTATCGATTATTCCTTACACCCATTCCTTCACCTTTTAGATTTTGGGCGTGCAATAATCCTCGATTACAAAATTTGACGCACACACAATACAATGCGAGAGTTAATGTGTGGGCTGGACTAATTAATGATACCCTTATTGGTCCTTTTTTTGTCGCCTGTTTTTGGGAGCTGTATCTGTAAGATTTTTAAATTAAAGTTTTTATTCGACAATACGAGCTTTTAGTACAATCGCAAAAGATTGTTTATGTTAGTTCTGTATGAATAAACGTTTAAGACATTTGATGGTTGTAAAAAAAACATTACCCAATAATAAAAAAATTCAATCGACATCACCTTAATACGAATTGAAAAACGATTTCTTAGCAAATTACGAAACTTCTGCAATCATCGCAATAAAAGAAAACGAAAATTTCTAGACAGATCGCGTGCCGAGATATCATTCCCTCTGCAATTACCATTTAAACCAGATTTAACCAGTAAGCGGCCATTCTTGCGGAAATAAAAAAGGTTATTAATTAATTAGGCGAAACGGCCCAGAAAGCGTTAATTAGTTAAACAGCCCAAGATTAATTAGTCTCACGCGGTAATTTAAAGCGAACATAGAATAATTTAAAACAATCCCTTTCTGGGTGTGCTTGCGTCCACTTATATTTAACATTGGTGTTGCTGTTTATGATTAATTAATGCACGTTTGCTATTTGATGGCTTACACGAGTTCTAAATGCGTAGGTGTGGAATATGTGGGATGGTTAGAAAAAATTGTTTGATTTGGTTTAAACTGAACGTACACATGTTTAGCATAAATTTCATTCATTATATGCATATGTATACAACTTGTTCCAGTAAGTATGCAACTTGTGGGAAGCTTTAGCTTTTTTATTATTTATTTCTCAAGAAATGTAATCCTTTATAAAAGTTGGCGCTTTGTCTAAAACCAGAAAACATAAACTAATTAACTTAACACTTTTATTAACAATGATATATTTATTTTATGAAATATAAATATGGAACAGCCCTATGCTTATGTCTACAACTTTGGATTACCATTTTTACTTGAAATTTTCTACAATTATTCAGTAAAATCGAGAATTTGAACTAAAATTAAGTTCACTTAATAAAACAGTGACGTAGCGTACCAAACAAATTGATTGTATTACTCTACAACAATTATACAATAATAATTTTTTTGTACGTCCGTTATAAAATGTACAGTTTTTTTCATTAACTTGGGTTCATAAAATATGTGATTCCTGAAAAATTGTATGAAACTCGAGAGTAAAGCAACTTTTTTTCACTTGTAGGAATTGCCTTCGGCTCGTGTGGAAATCTTTCCTTCTCGTGAAAAAAGTACTAGTTTACTCACTTGTTGCTTAAATAACTTTTTCTACATCCGTTAAAAAATGTACAGTTTTTTTCATTAATTTGCGTTCATAAAATATGTGTTTTCTGAAGCCTTCCGGAAGCGTGAAAAAAAGTGCCATAACGGTTCATTTTTTCACCTTTTTGCGTGAAAAAAAGTGCCGTAGCGGTTTATTTTTTAACGCAACTAAAAAATCGTTTACCCAAAGTGTGTAATGAACGCTTCGCAACACGCCGCGAGTTCTGCCGATAAATGTCAAACATTCGTTTCCGATCAAGTAAACTTGATGATGATTATTATTTTCTTCATTTAAAAGTATTATTACTTATAAAAATTGATTACGGTATTATCGAACTTATTTAAAGTTACGGACGTAGAAAAATTTTTGTATGGAACTCGAGAGTAAAGCAACTTTACTCACTTGTTGCATAAATAACTAATCATCTATCTGACGTAGCTATTATTTAATGTGGGGATTCTTGTAAATAATCTATTTACATCCTACACTACATCACTGTTTTATTAAGTGATTTCGTTCAAATCCTCAATATAATTTGAATAGGTTATTAATTTGAGGGTAACACAATTATGCTTGCGATTACTACACATGATTATGACTTCGAATGCAAATTGCGCGTATCTGCGTTTATCCACTTTACACAATCATTAACAAATTTTCGCCCCAAAGGCACATATTTTAATTGATTGAATGAAATGCACACCAAGCTTGATTGATCGATACTAAAAAACTGCGAGGAGGTATCAGCAGGTGCTTTTTTGCCAATTAAGATAAGCTGTCGTAATTAAAACGGCATGAGGGAATTTAATTTCTGTATCCTAATTGAATACAGGCATCTGCTTTACAACAAATCATTTTTATCCAGACTATATACAGTGTATATAGTAACTGATAAATTCGATAACTTACAAATAATTTTCTATAAAAACCCTTGAGGTGTGAAGCAATTTTAATTACATGAAGTTATACAACATCATTTTCATCTTATTAAGTCATTTGTTATAGTTATAACATCATCGATATTTTTTAAAATGAAGAAAAACCAATTTTTTGTATATTATTGTTTTTTTCGAAAGAGTAAACATTCCCATTATTAATGGAACAAGATTTCTTTCATGTGGCTGCTTTGACTGGCTTCGCACTAGCGCATCCTGTCAACCCAATTTTCCAAGACCTTGGCGACGGTTTCTGGATCTACCTCACGAATGGCTTCGCCTTAAGGGCCTGGATCCTTAATGGATTATTCGCATAACATCGGTCCTTCGCGGCACCCAAAAAAAAAGTCTAGAGGCATCATATCGCAGCTCCAAGGTGGCCAATTGACATCCTCAAGACGGCTGATAACACGATTACCGACCTTAGCTCGCAAAAGATCGATTGTGACGTAGGCTGTGTTGCATGGCGCGCCATCCTGCGAAAACCATTAACCGTCCAAGTCCATGTCTTCAATTTCCGGCCACAAAAATCGTTTATCATGCCTCTCTAGCGCTTAGCGTTTCCAGCAGCATTTTCAAAGAAAAAATGGGCCAATGATACCACCACTCCAAAATCTGCAAAAAACGGTCACTCTCTGAGGATGCATTGGCTTCTCAACGATTAAGTGAGGCTTTTTCGATTCGGCAATTTTGCTTGTTAACAAAGCCGCCGAAATTTCGCCCAAAACTTCTTTTCAATTTGGGCTACATAGCATTGACGTTGGAAATAAGTTTGCATTAGTTCCCAACGTTGTTCAAGCGTAAACCGATTAATTTCGTTCCGGAGATATGATACTGACTTTTTGTCAAGATTTCTAGCAGGAAAGAGCCGTCACTGTCAAAATAAAATAAATTTCAAATAGAAACCACTATTTGGCCCACCCGTTATAGTATTTATGAACAAAAAAGGCAAGAAACGGAGAATTGGCGTGTTGATTGTTAAAGAGTTATCTCACATCAAGAAGTGTATCAACTTTTTGGAGAAAAGTTACTGGTACTTTCGTATACTTACGGTACTTCAGCCCATAAGACAATCCGTTAATAGGATTAACAACAAATTTCGAGAATGTGGTGCAACAAAGAATCTTCCAAAAAGTCTGTTGACTTAAATGAAGTTGCATAACTTGATGTGCTACCTGAAATTCAAACAAAAAAAAACAATCCACATGCTACTTGTAGAATCGTTGCTCTGGAACACGCTGTAAGCCAAAATTCTCTTTTAAAAGATTACAATGGTTCAATTTTACCCGTATAAGCTGCAAATGGTTCATGAGTTGACAGATAACTTATCATAGACAATAATTCCGGGAAGAGATGATGGAAATTTATCTTCGCGATACAATGTTTTTCCAGCATGTTTTATTTACACATGAAGCAACACATGCCGATATTGTATAAGTTAGGAAAATCCTCATTGGATACAGTACGACAAGGATTTAAAAAAAAAAATTAAATACAACGACAACCCCTTAACTTTTAACGAACGGTTTAGGGTAGACATCCTGTATATCATGCAACAAAGTACGTAGGATTTATGCAAAATATTGAAAACTATTTTTACAATCACAATTTTTGTATTAAATTTTCGACCAAAAAATGGTACTTTTTCTAAAAATAGCTGTAATTTTGCAACAAACGAATATTTTTGAAAACGTCTTTTAACGTCTGGGTGTTAAATAATTAAATTAAAAAGAAACTCAATTCTTATTAGAATAATTCCTCAAAGGGAGAACAAGAACTTTATTCACATTTAATGTATGTGTACTGACGTAAAAATAAATCGTTATTATTATTTTTTTAATATCCATATCCTGGATAACGAAAACCGGTTTTCCTTTACAACTGCCTTGATCCTCAGACTTTCCTTGCTCCAAGTAACCCTACATAACCCCCACCTAAAAGAGGCGACGAGTAGAAACGATACAAGAAAAAGAAACACGTTTAGAATAGATTGTTCTTAAGTATGGAACGAAGAAAAGGAGGAGAAGTATGTGTTCGAGTGTCATTTTCTATGCCAGTGACCAAAACATTGGAGACAAAATTGGGTTTTGGAAACACTCTCCCGTTTACCGTCAATACTGATGACCAAAATTTTTGAATTTCAATGTATAATTTTAAAAGTACTATCATAGGAAGGATGTGATATATTTCTTACACTATCGCAACGAACAAAAACATGCGTACAGGTGGACAAATCAGGGTGAACAAAAACTTTACGGTTGGTGTGACGAACAGTTGCAGGACTAAGGACTTGTAGATTGTCCCTCAAGTCATCAAGAAATTTTGAGCCAGAAGGTATGTTTTTGACTGCGGAATTTGAAAAGAGAAAATCGCCCGGCAAGCGTAACGTCTTACCGCAGACGAACTTTGCAGTCGTGGCCGAAAGAGATGACTTGAAAGTCGTCCGAATGCTTAAAAGAATTAGTGGGAGGTGAGTTACCCAGTCTTCGGAACGTTGCTTATTCGGATCGAGTCTTTAATTTGTCGATTGAGTCGCTCTACCAAACCGTTACATTGCTGATGGTAGGCGGTTGTGGACTTGTGTGAAATTTCGAAAGCAGAATTCCTTCCAGATGTTGGATTGGAACTGGCGACCTTGGTCAGTGATGACCGTCGACGGCGTTCCAAAGCGTGCAATCCAACAGTTCAAAAAGGCATTAGAAACGGAAACTGCAGTAACTTCTGGCCAACGCGTAAAGCGATCAATACAGACCAGAAGGTATCTGAAGTTGTGACAAACAGGCAAAGGGCCGATGATGTCGATGTGGACGTCAGTGAAACGGCCATCTGGGTTCGGAAATTTTGCAACGGGTGACACTGTATGTCGATAAATTTTGATCTTCCGGCACCTCAAACAGGATTTGATGAAATGTGCAATGTCGTGGTTCATCCTTGGCCACACGTAACGTGCTGTTACGAGACGTTTCATTGCACGAATGACAGGGTGCGTAAACCCATGCAAAGTACACAAAACGTCGTGCCTTAGTGCAGGAGGGACATAAGGTCGCCGCTATGCAAGTGATGTGTCTACGTAGATGTGCGTGCTTGTGCCGTCAGGGATGAACCTCTCCAGTTTGAGTGCTGCAGTAGTGCTACCAAGAAGAGATTGTAATTCCAAATCTTCAGATTGTAATTTTGCCAGGAGATTG
Source organism: Ocypus olens (assembly GCA_910593695.2). Taxonomy (NCBI): domain Eukaryota; kingdom Metazoa; phylum Arthropoda; class Insecta; order Coleoptera; family Staphylinidae; genus Ocypus; species Ocypus olens. The sequence continues at coordinate 17,617,311 of OU343051.1, forward strand.
AGGTCTAAAGCATTCATTTCGACTCTCGACAGTGTGTCAGCCACATTGTTTTTCTTCCCCGGGATGTGTCTAATGTCAGTAGTAAATTGCGCGATGAAGGTCAAGTGTCTGTGCTCACGTCCTGAAAAACGATCAGAATTAGAATTGGTAGCAGCGATCTGTAAATACTATAAATTCGCGACCTTCGAGGTAATATTTGAACTTTCTAATTGCCAAATATACGGCTAACAATTCACGGCCGAACGTGCTGTATTTGCGTTCTGTGCAAGACCGTACCGTCTCCTTCTGCTGCAAGACCGTACCAGCAGCGGAGTCTGACACGTCTACCATTATGGTTAACTCCGCAACCGGGTCTGGTTGTGCAAGCATAGCACAGCGGCTCTAAAATGCTCGAGCATGATTTTATAAACCGGTGATTAAAGTTTATCATGCCGAGAAAACTTTGAAGAGCTTTTGGGTCAGCAGGTTTTTTTATCCCCGAACCACTGATGCTGTGACCCAAAAAGTTCAGTTTTGGTTCGCCGAAAACGCATTTGTCAGGATTAATTTTGATACCGAAAGCGAGTCGCTCAAAAATTTGGAAGATGTGACGAACATGTTTGCGTTCGTCTTTACTGAAGACGAGAACGTCGTCAATGTACGCGAAGCAAAATGGTAGTCCGCATAAAACCGAGTACATAAACCTCTGAAACGTAGGGGCGGCGTTTCTCAAACCAAAACTCATCCTAGTATATTCAAATAAGCCAAAAGATGCTGTGATTGCCGTTTTAGGAATATCTGCCGGATGAATAGGAATTTGGTGGTATGCCTTGACCAGATCGATTTTGGAAAATATCGTACAATCACAACAGTTATACTCGAAATCGTGAAGGAGTGGCAAAGGATCCGGTCTGGAATCGTGATTCGGTTGAGACCTCGATAATATCCACATGGGCGCCAAGAACCATCTGGCTTAGCGACCAGATGTAGTGGCATTGCCCAAGGACTGGAGGAAAGTTGAACAAAGCCGAGTTGTAACGATTTGTCAAACTCGTCCTTCGCAATTTGGAATTCATGTGGCGGTAGTCGCCGTGGTTTGCCAAGAACAGGAAGTCCAGAAGAAGTTATATGATGGTACACATCATGTTTAACTGGTTGGGACAGATCGAAAGGGGTTGATAAATCAGGAAACTGTTGAAGCAATTTTGAATATGGCGACAGTGAATTTAGTTCTGATGGGCCGAGTGCATTCCTTGTAAGACGATTGTGAGCAATGTCAACGGCGGTGTTGAAATGCCGAAGGAAGTCAGCACCCAGAATTGAATGGTCAATCTGTGCAAGCACAAAGTTTCATTTAAAATTCAGGTCCAGGCCGATATTAATTGTTAATTTTGAGTGACCGAAAGTTGGTATTGGAGTACCACTAACGGTGGTTAGTGAAAATTTTGCGCGACGATGAGTGTTGGTGAAGAGTTGGTTCATCGCCAAGATGCTAACCTGAGCTCCCGTGTCGACTAAAAATTTGGTCCCAGAATTAGTGTCGCACACAAAATACAAATGATCTGGAACGACTGCAGAACAATAGGTCGGCATTAGCCCTGCAACTGTTCGTTTCCCCAGTCACACGTAGGATTACAATTACGAGCCTGGGCAGCGAATTTTTGATGATACCAGCAGTATTTCTGATTTTTGCTAGCGTGTGAACTACTGCGTTTTCCAGACTGCGAAGAATTTCGACTTCTGGATTGACGCGAAAAATTTTATGATATTTGCGTCACTTGTTGTGTCAAAAAGGTGATCTGATTTTGAAGTTGTAATATCTGTGCGTTCACATCCGACACAGGTGTTAAATTTGTATGAGAGACTGTGATCGCACAAATAGCATGCGAATTAGAATTTGAGATTTCAAGAATTTGATCTGCCATATCTGCCAAATTGCTAAAATTTGTAGTTTGGGCCGAAATTAAAATTCGGTGTACGTCGATCGGAAGACGACTTAAAAAAAATTCTCATAACAAATGATCATCAATAACTGTATTACCTAGAAGTTGTTGCAATTTTCGCAGTAACTGGAACGGCATTTGATCCTTCGACAAGAGTTGCTGCATACGCTTTTCTAAGAAATTGACGTCCGCTTAATGATCTCGGTTTTAAGAGTCTCATAAGGTAAGATCGCGATCATATCGCGCACATCCATCGCAACCTCTATTGGTAATGTAGCTACCACATTGTGAAATTTCCTCATCGAATTTGTAACTCTGCCGTTCCGAAAAACAGACTCGATTTGTATAAACCAAATTACCGTCTCGAATTTTGAAAATGGCGGAAGTTTGTAACAAAGTATTGACTGTGGTATCAATTTGTTCCTTCATAGTATATGGTGTGTGAGAAGTAAAAGAAGAGAATGAAAGAAGCAAGAGGATTACGTCGAATTACCTGGAACAAGGATCTGTGAGGATGTGTGAGCAGACGTTGATTCCAGCAGGCAGAGTGCTTCCGACAGATTGCTTCCAAAGTTATGTGTTGTCCAGTCAAAGAACGTTGATAGGTTGGTCCTCCGTGGGATGGCTGATCGTTATGAAACGCCGGTAGGGTGGTCCTCCGTGTGAGGGTTGATCGTTGTGAGACGTCGATAGGGTGGTCCTCCGTGCGAGGGCTGATCGTTGTAAGACGTTGTGCTGCGTCAAGCTGGGTGGCTGGCTGGCGTGTTGGGTGGCGGATCACGTCGGGGTCACCAATTTATTTAACGTCTGGGTGTTAAATAAATACAAAAAAAAAACTCAATTCTTGTAAGAATAATTTCTCAAAGGGAGAACAGGAACTTTATTCACGTTTAATGTATGTGTACAGACGTAAAACAAATGGTTATTATTATTTTTTTTGATAACGAAAACTGGTTTTCCTTTAGAACTGCCTTGATCCTCAGACTTAGCTTGCTCCAACTAACCCTACCACTCCAATAAATATAGAACATAAAACTTTGTCGTTCTTTGCTCTAGCCTAAACCATCTCGGAGATATCGTGCACGCAAAATGGCATCCCAAAAAAAAGTCGATTGCGGAAGTGTGCTCGTACGCCGCCATTTGCAACAATTATAAACAACAAAAAAACATTTTTCTGTACTTAAATATATGCATAATAAAGTGCTTCTTGTGTTATTTAAATAAAGCTATTCATTTGCCCTAAAAACATTCCTAAACTTAGGTATGATTTTAGCGCTACGGGGGTGGTATTACCCCTTAATAGTCCTCATCGCCAGTCTTCTTGAATAATAATAATTCATCTGGAATGCCTCCAATCAATTTAACGAACTTTTCATTTCCTACCACGTACAGTTATTATATTTCATCATTACTATTTATAGAGTAAAATTTATCGAAGCCATGAAATTAATCTATCAACCACGCTGACACGAAGGCGTGAACGAGAAAAAGCTCGACAATAAAACCTCTTTCAATTCATCATCTTCGACCTCTCCGGTTATTTCCATCCCTATCACCACAACAGCCCCAATTACCACAATGTTTGATAACCAATTACTATTATACATGTGGAAGAAGCATTCTGCCGACTGCTCGATAAATAAGTGCTCATATTATGGCCATCCCTATCCAATTTTAATTATAACTTTAATAACTCAAGACTCGATTCCAATTAAGCCACTCCAGAACGGAAAAAACTTTCCTCTCCGCTCAGGTATAAATCTCAGCGCTGTATTAATACGCAAAGTTTCTCGGCGGAGCTTTACGGATACACCGTGAGTGTTTTAAGATGAAGATTTTCCAGAGGGATAAATAACTGAGATAATAATTTTCATCTTTAATTTTATCATCAAATTATTATTAATTATAAGGATGTAACTATACGGTTTTTTATTTTTAATTATTAGTAGAAAGTATGTAACTCTGATCTTGCAGTACGGTTGTATTCTATCTACTTTTTAATTTTTAATTATTAATACGTTTAAAAAAATTATGTATCTCTGATCTTAGCTGCCGATGCACTTTAAACCAAAAATTAAAATTCAATCATATCGATTACGGCTGCTGGCAAGGCCAAAGTAGGTTAAAACTGATCTGCAGTAATCGGTGGCTGATCTGCCATTTTGTAATCTGTATTCTGGAGTTTGACTTTATGTTATTATTAATAATGCATAATTAATTTGAACATTAAGTATTGTTCCCCCTTCAGAACACCTACAGACCGGTTTCGACCTTTCGGTGTTAAAGTCACCCGGATTTGGTTCAGTACAGCATTCAGGCAATAGATTCCGCCACTTTGGCGTTTCTACGCATAATTAATTGTTTTCCAGTCGGATGGATGAATAAAAATTTAATAAGACCGTTTAATACTATTCAGAACAATTAATTAATGTTTTTCCATTGCTGTTTTAAATTTGTTCTCTGAAAATAAAGGTAATACATGTCTGTATTTACAGAATATTTGTTTGAGACATAAAATTATGTTGATCATATAATTTCCATATGTAAAAAGTCTTAAAATAATCATTACAAAACATTATTATATAGTCAAGATTGTCTGCACAAACGGTAGGCTTGATCTTGTTATTGTAAATGCAACCTGATATAAATAATAAATACTTTGAGTATCATATTCTTATACAACTTTTTGTCTACCTTCTATAAAAATCTGTATTCTACATGACTTTCTTACAATTCTTACACAATAAATTATAACAGAACACAATACAAGCTATGCACGAGCACACACCCACACAATTTAACACTCCTCCGCTTTCTACATATAAGATATTCTGTTTCCCCCTATTCTCTACTGTTCCTTGTTACTTACTAATTTTAATTTCTTTTCTATTATACAGAAACGGGGAGAAAACGTTACTTATCACAAAGGCTAGGTCGGCGGAACAGTCGGTCATATGGAGGTATGGATTTATGTGTTTGGTGTCGCAAGCTCGAAGTAATCGCTATAAACTAGATTGTTGTTAATGCCCGCCGGGGAATCCCCGATGCCCCGCCGCCGCCCCGTTCGACCCGCCGTTGATTTATGTGCGGCGGGGGCTCAGAGTAATCTCTAGAATGTAGGTGATAACGGGGAGGAGTTAAGTGCTGCTTTATTTATATATAGGGCAATTACTCGCCCCGAACAGATTTTTTTCTGTTCATTTTGTTTTGTTTAATGTCTGATTTATTATGTGTTGCTCTGTTTGTATTGTTTGGTAATGTGACGTTCATAGTTTGTATTTAGTTGTTCCCAGTTTGATAATAATATGCATGATGGATGTTGAAGATAAACAGCGAATTGAAATTGAAATTGTAAAATATACAAAAATGGTATTGTATATACATTTGGATAAATTAAAAATAATAATTAAATTTAAACAATAACGTAACGGAATAATAAACCAATAAAATATACATATTATTTTACCTACTTTAAACATTGAAAATTTTAACTAATTAAATTTAATTTATACTAAAAAAAATATCCAGTTATGAAAGTTTTCAGGTAGGTTAAAATTTATTCTTGTCGTCCAATCATTATCAATTGTCGTTTTTGTTATTACACCTCTAATTATTATTTTTGTTAATTTCGTTACATATCATTCATTATTGATAAAATATAAAACGTGTCGACTGAATTCTACAAAAATTAAATAAGATTTGCAAATGATTGTTTTATCAAATTATTGCAGTTTTTGAAAATCCACCAATTCATTGATCATATTTCATACCCAATAGTTCTTAAACTTTTATGCGATATTTTACAAGATGAAGTTAGTAATTGCCAAAGTACAATTTACTACTTCTGCGGTATTGAAATACATGTATTAGCAGGGGCGGCTCGTTATATAGAGCCAAGGAGCCATGGCACTATTTGTAGTTTCAAGCTCAGCAAGAATTTTTAATTAATTCTTAAAACACTTTTCCGCCAGTTACTTTGGTCTAGGAAGATAAATCGTTCATTTTTATTCAAAAAACGAGAGGGTGTGAGGGAGCTATATTGTATAGGTGGCGCTACCATCAACATGTTCCACGAGCCGCCATTTAAATTAAATACAGTTTTTGAAAATCCACGAGTTGTGAGTTTTTGAAAATTTTCATTTTCAAATTGTGTAATACTCGAGCAAAAAATAAAAAAAAAATATAAAAGGTCTCGACTAAATTCTTCAAAAATTAAACTAGATTTGCAAATCATTGTTTTATCAAATTAAGTGCAGTTTTTGAAAATCCACCAATTACTTCACGAGTTGTGAATTTTTGAAAATTTTAGTTTTCGAATTGTGTAATACTCGAGCAAAAAATAAAAAAAATATATATAAAACGCGTCGACTAAATTCTATAAAAATTAAATTGGATTTGCAAATCATAGTTTTATCAAACTAAATGGAGTAATTAAAAATCCACCAATTATTTCGCGAGTTGTGAGTTTTTGAAAATTTTAGTTTTCGAATTGTGTAATACTCGAGCAAAAAATTAAAAAAATATATATAAAACGTGTCGACTAATTTGCAAAAATTAAACTGCATTTGCAAATCATTGTTTTATCAAACTAAATAGAGTATTTGAAAATCCACCGATTATTTCGCGAGTTGTAAATTTTTTAAAATTTTAGATTTCCAATTGTGCAATACTTGAAAAAAAAAAATAGAAAAAATATAAAACGTGTCGACTAAATTCTACAAAAATTAAACAAGATTTGCAAATGATTGTTTTATCAAATTAAGTGTAGTTTTTGAAAATCCACCAATTACTTCGCAAGTTGTGAATTTTTAAAAATTTTAGTTTTCGAATTGTGTAATACTCGAGCAAAAAAAAAATATAAAACGTGTCGACTAAACTCTACAAAAATTAAACCGGATTTATAAATCATCAATTTATCAAACTAAATAGAGTATTTGAAACTCCACCGATTATTTCGTGAGTTGTGAATTTTTTTAAATTTTAGATTTCCAATTGTGCAATACTCGAAAAAAAAAATAGAAAAAATATAAAACGTGTCGACTAAATTCTACAAAAATTAAACTAGATTTGCAAATCATTGTTTTATCAAATTAAGTGCAGTTTTTGAAAATCCATCAATTACTTCACGAGTTGTGAATTTTTTACAATTTTAGTTTTCGAATTGTGTAATACTCGAGCAAAAAAGATATATATATATATATTTATAAATCATCGTTTTATCAAACTAAATAGAGTATTTGAAAATCCACCAATTATTTCGCGAGTTGTGAATTCTTGAAAATTTGAGTATTTGAATTGTGTAATACTCGAGCAAAAAATTTAAAAAAATATATAAAACGTTCAACTATATTCTACAAAAATAAACTAGATTTGCAAATCACTGTTTTATCAAATTAGGTGCAGTTTTTGAAAATCCACCAATTATTTCGCGAGTTATGAATTTTTGAAAATTTTAGTTTTCGAATTGTATACTACTCGAGTCAAAATTTAAAAAAAATATATATAAAAAACGTGTCAACGAAATTCTATAAAAATCAGATTTGCAAATCATCGTTTTATCAAACGCACTAGAGTATTTGAAAATCCATAGATTATTTACCGAGTTGTGATTTTTTTTAAATTTTAGATTTCCAATTGTGCAATACTTGAAAAAAAAAATAGAAAAAATATAAAACGTGTCGACTAAACTCTACAAAAACTTAATTGGATTTTTAAATCATCATTTTGTCGAATTGCGAATTATGAATTTTTGAAAATTTTAGTTTTCGAATTGTGTAATACTCGAGCAAAAAAAAAATATAAAACGTGTCAACTAAATTCTACAAAAAATTATCTAGATTTGCAAATCATTGTTTTATCAAATTAAGTGCAGTTTTTGAAAATCCACCAATTACTTCACGAGTTGTGAATTTTTTAAAATTTTAGTTTTCGAATTGTGTAATACTCGAGCAAAAAAAAATATATATAAAACGTGTCGACTAAACTCTACAAAAATGAAACAGGATTTATAAATCATCGTTTTATCAACCTAAATAGAGTATTTGAAAAGCCACCAATTATTTTGCGAGTTGTGAATTGTTGAAAATTTGAGTTTTTCAATTGTGTAATACTCGAGCAAAAAATTAAAAGAAAAATATAAAACGTTCGACTATATTCTACAAAAAATAAACTAGATTTGCAAATCACTGTTTTATCAAATTAAGTGCAGTTTTTGAAAATCCACTAATTACTTCGCGAGTTTTGAATTTTTTAAAATTTTAGTTTCCGAATTGTGTACTACTCGAGTCAAAATTTAAAAAAAATATATACAAAACGTGTCAACAAAATTCTACAAAAATTAAATTAGATTTACAAATCATCGTTATATCAAATTAAATAGAGTATTTGAAAATCCACAGATTATTTCGTGAGTTGTGAATTTTTGAAAATTTTAGTTTTCGAATTGTGTAATAATAATTCGACTCGAGCAAAAAAAATATGTATATATATAAAACGTGTTGACTTTATTTTACAAAAAATAAACTAGATTTGCAAATCATTGTTTTATCAAATTAAGTGGAGTTTTTGAAAATCCACCAATTATTTCGGGAGTTGTGAATTTTTGAAAATGTTAGTTTTCGAATTGTGTACTACTCGAGTGAAAATTAAAAAAAAATGTATAAAACGTGTCGATGAAATTCTTCAAAAATTAAATAAGATTTACAAATCATCTTTTTATCAAATTAAATAGAGTATTTTAAAATCCACCGATTATTTCGTGAGTAGTGAATTTTTGAAAATTTTAATATTCGAATTGTGTAATACTCGAGCAAAAAATTTAAAAAAAATATATAAAATGTGTCGACTAACTTCTGCAAAAATTAAATTGGATTTGCAAATCATCGTTTTATTAAACTAAATAGAGTTTTTGAAAATAAGCCAATTATTGCGCAAGTTGTGAATTTTTTAAAATTTCACGTTTCGAATTGTGTACTACTCAAGTAAAAATTTAAAATAAAGTATACAAAACGTGACGACGAAATTCTACAAAAATTAAATTAAATTTGCAAATCATCGTTTTATCAAATTAAGCAGGGACAGTTCGTTATATAGAGCCAAGCAGCCATGGCACTACCCATAGTTTCAAGCTCAGCAAGAATTTTTAAAACACTTTCGCCAGTTACTTTGGTCTAGATAAATCGTTCTTTCTTTCTCAAAAAAATGGGGAGGGTGAGGGTTACATTATAGTGGCTGTACTATCAACATGTTCCACGAGCCGCCACTGTGTATGAGAGATGAAAACATAGTAAGTATTTGTTAATTGGCATTGGATCTGAAAAATATATATAGGGTGAGTCATTTATCTTCTCATACCTAAATATGTAACTTTAAAATAAAGAAAAATCAGAAAAATGTAAATAAAAGTTGGACGATTTGAAGAGGGAAATATAATGGGGTATGTATTTGGTATTTGTTTTTACAGATTGAAATCTACATTTAAATAAAAGCCAAAATTTATTTTTCGCTTTATTTCGAATATCTCCGGAAGTAGACGGAATATTTTAAATTTATTTTTTACAAATTATTCAGCAATAAACTTTTCTTTATTTTAACCAACACTCTATGTCTTATAGTTACCGAGGTAGCAATGCTAATGCATCGAATTTGTAACGCCCAGTAGAGCGATATGGATTATTCAAACACGAAAAGGGCACATCAGGAGAATTAATTCCAGACAAGAGACTACGGTTGCGATTTTTCTCGGTAGCCCCAATGTCCTGTGAATGGAATAGCTCACGTGTGAATTCTGCCCTACAAATGCCAGTTGGAACGTTAAAGACCTAACTCTGGGTTCGTCCCAAGCGGAGAAAATGTCGAAAAGGTAACCATAGTAACCGAGCCCGAGTATCATTGTTACTACGACTCAACCGTCACGACAATCATCCGGCATTATCATCAAACGTCTACACTTTCGACCCTTGCATAATTTGAGAGGAAATAATTCCAGTTTGCATGTTAATTTAGAATAAGTAGGATTTACATTTAGGAGAGAAAATTAAATGTATGGATCAGTGCTTCTCAATTTTTTTAAATCACCGAAACACTTATTAGTAAAGCCCCCTAATCTGTGTACACATGGGCCTTCGCTAGAGCATTGTTAGTTCACCAAAATCAAGTGAAGCTAAGAAACTGAAATTAATAGTTATTTGTTTGCCTTCAAAAACATGCAAAGGGAAAATATTATTTTCTGAGTGGAAGGCCATTTCGAAGAGTGAACTCCTCCCGTTCACACGGCACCGAATCGGTCGTTTTACCGTCTTCTATAGTGGCGCATATACTTCAATATACGTGTTCACACGATACTGCCGTCGACTGTATACCGTATCGTGTGAACAAGCACATTAAAATATATGCGCCACTATAGAAGACGGCAAAATAACCGAATCGGTAAAACGACCGATTCGGTGCCGTGTGAACGGGCCATAAGGCTTGCGATCTAAATAGTGTGTATATGAATTTACATGTATTTGCAAATTACTTCATTCTTATTTTGTAAGCAATTCTAACAAATATAAATAAACTAAACTAAACATTTTCGTAAAAAAATACAACTACATAAATAAAGACAGTTATAGTCACTTAAATTAAGTCATAAAAATTTACATTAAAAATACATGAAATAAATGTAAATGTAATTAATTATATTTTACACCATTTTGCAACTGTTTATTGCCTATATTTAATAGCGGGCGTAACGTGGCGTTTGTGGCCCATAAAATATTGCTAAGCAACAATAATTAATATTCTCCACTGTAGTGATTCCCATGGGCGTCCGCACGTGGGGGCAGCTGCCCCCTCCAGGAAAATGATTTTTTTAAAGTCATATTTTATATACTAAACTTGTATGTAGTCGGTAATTGTATACTTTAACAATCACATCAAAATAAAAATTATAACAAAAAGTGTGTTCCACGTTATGTTCGATAAATCCGAAAAAATTACTTACAGGGACGAGCGGGCACGGTTCCACCCGACGCGTATAATACAGTGCGATCGAATAAAAGTTACTCAAAATTGGCCATGAACCAAAATTCCTAAACTTATTGGCGTCAAGCTGGCGTATATTGATATTTTCAAATTTCGGAACTAACAAAAAAATACATTTTTTTTTGTTCATGACCTGCGTTGACTAATTTTTTATTCGATCGCGCTGTATTATTACTTTACATTTTAGTACAAATTAACAATTTTTGACAGTTGTAAATTGTTATTTTTGGCAGTTGAAAATTTTCTTTTTACTGCCAACGTGCCGTTTGTGATGATAGAAATGTGCGATTTTTGAAAGTTGTAATTTTTAGCAGTTGATTTTTTTTTCTTTTAATATATAAAATGCCATTTGTTTACTGTTGAATCGAACCATTTGTGGTGGCAGAAATGCAGAACTTTTGACAATTTGTAATTGTTAGTTTTGACCATTGGAAATTTCCCTTTTTTAATATTGAAAACTGCCGATAGTGATAGTAGAAATTCAAATTTTGACAGCTACAAAATTTTTGCATTTGGAATTTTTCTTTTTATTGTTGAAATTAAACCGTTTTTAGTAATGAGCAATTTTTGACAGTCCTGAATAGTTACTTTTGGTGACTGAAATTTCCTTTTTACTGCCAACGTGCCATTTGTGATGGTAGATATGTGTGATTTTTGACAGTTCGAAATTGTCATTTTTAGCAGTTTTCTTAAATATCAAAAAATGCCGGTTTTAATAGTAAAATTCCATAATTTTCGGCAGCTGCTAATTTCCTTATTTACCGCTAAATCGTGCCGTGTGTAATGGCAGAAATGCAGAATTTTTGACAATTCGAAATTGTCATTTTTGACGGTTAAAAATGTATCTTTTTACTATTGAAAAATGCCATTTCTGACAGTAGAATTGCACAATTTTTGACAACTTGTAATTGTTACTTTGGCCGTTGGAAATTTCTCTTTTTTAATATTGAAAATTGCTGATAGTTATAGTAGAACCGCTCAAGTTTTGACAGTGTCACATTTTTGGCATTTGGAAATTTTCTTTTTATTGTTGAAACGTGCCGTTTTCAGTAATGAGCAATTTTTGAAAGTATTGAATTGTTTTTTCAGCAATTGAAAATTTCGTTTTTACTGCTAAGTGCCATTTGTTATAGTAGTGTTATTTTTGACAATTCGAAATTGTCATTTTTAGCAGTTGAAATTTACTTCTTTTTTTTAATATCAAAAATGCCGTCTTTGATAGTAAAAAAAATTTGGCAGCTGCAAATTTCTTTATTTACCGTTGAATCGTGCCGTTTGTGGTGGCAGAAATGCAGAATTTTTGACAATTCGAAAAGGCCATTTTTAGCAGTTAATTTTTTTTATATATTAAAAAATGCCGTTTTTGATGTAAAAATCCACAATTTTTGACTGCTGCAAATTTTTTTGTGGTGGCAGAAATGCAGAATTTTTGACAATTCGAAATGATCATTTTTGACGATTAAAAATTTATCTTTTACTATTGAAAAATGCCGTTTCTGACAGTGATTTGCACAATTTTTTATAATAAATAATTGTTACTTTTGGCCGTTGGAAATTTCAATTTTTTAATATTGAAAAATGCGGATAGTGATAGTAGAAATGCTCAAATTTTAACAATTTTGGTATTTGTAAATTTTCTATTTATTGTTGAAACTTGCCGGTTTCAGTAATGAGCAATTTTTGACAGTACTGAAAAGTTATTTTCAGCAATTGAACATTTCCTTTTTACTGTTAACGTGCCATTTGTGATAGTAGTGCGATTTTTGACAGTTCGAAATTGTCATTTTTAGCAGTTGAGATTTTCTTTTGTTTTAATAGCAAAAAATGCCCCCTTTGACAGTTTCTGGCAGCTGCAAATTTCTTTATTTATCATTGCATCGTACCGTTTGCGGTGGCAAAAATGCAGAATATTTAACAATACAAAAATGGCAATTTTCTTTTTTAATATCAAAAATGCGGTTTTTGATTGTAAAAATCCACAATTTTTGGCAGCTGCTAATTTCTTTATTTACCATTGAATCGTGCCGTTTATGGTGGTAGAAATGCAGAATTTTTGATAATTCGAAATTGTTATCTCCTTTTTTTTTAATAATAAAAAAATGCCGTTTTTGATAGTAAAAATCCACAATTTTTGACAGCTGCAAATTTCTTTATGTGCCGTTTGCGGTGGCAAAAATGCAATTGAAGATGAATTATTGTTTTGTTCTCCTCTCGAGTTGAGATCTCGTGGAATTGATGTGTATAATAAGGTAAATCAATACTTTAATACTCAAAGCATTAACTTAAAGTGAGAAAACTGCATTGCTGTGTCTGTTGATGTAGCTCCAGCTATGCTGTGTCATATTAATGGTTTTTCAGCTGTGCAGAGTTTTCTGTAAATTAATAATGAATAATAACGCATATTTAATGACTGGATGTTCAAACTTTGAGGACCTCGTGAAGACCCAGGAAGCATGGTACAATATTTTAGAATTAAGATAAGCTGCTTAGAATTTTTGAAAGAATATCGTCACGTGTAGATTATCCGCCAATTTATACACACCCTATATATCAATCGAGCAAAGTATTCGAAGAGCTCAAAATCCATAAAAAAAACAATACATTTCTCATTTCACGTAAAAACAAAAAATACCACATTCTAGCTGTTAACAAAACGGCAACATTCCAAACTTGAACTGGAAAAATTAAAAATGCATTAAAAGATTTGAAAAATAAAAAAATTAAAAATCAATTCATTTTTCTATTCGAAAGCTTAAAACCCATAAAAACAATAATTCCAAATTTCACGTAATAACAATTGTCATAATCTAACTGTATGCAAAACAACATTCAAAATTTTAACTACTATGATGAAATATGCATTCAACGATTTGGAAAAACATGAAAATTTGATCAATCAAGCAAACTGTTTGAAGAGCTCAAAATCCATAAAAAAACAAAACAATGCGTACACGAAAAATGCATTCAATGATATTAACCCATTAATGCCTGAATTACATGTTTCCATGATGTGCCAATTGACAGTAGCGAAAAAAAAAATTAGACGAGATCCATATTCGGGTATTTTTGAGGGTGTTCTTTGGATTGGCACCACTAAAAATTCATAGAATTCGCATACAAACATTAATTTTTGAGTTTTACGTTCAAAAATCGTGATTTCTTGCTGCAATTATTTCGGTACAGTGTTTTTCACTTTGAAATTCCTTTCCTAATTACGTGAAAGCTGCGAAAAGCGTGTAATTTGACCTTGAACTTGAAACGTATGTACCTAAAAAAATTAATTTCAGCATGGCGTATCCAATGTGGCGCCCGAAATGATGCATTGACAAGGTAAAAATTCATGATTTTTTTACTCCAAAACGGTGAACTTTGAGAAAAAATTGTAAGGAACAAAAAACGTTTGGAATCATTCAAGGAGTACATGTAAATCTTTTCAGAATTTTTCGGGACATTTTTGTGTTCCAGAAAAAACAAATACCCTTGCGCAAATATGTAAACTCGGGGGTTTTCGGGGTCGCTGATTACAAAAATGTCAAGAAAATTGTAAAACTTCGGCCCAGTAAGCGAAAACTACATTGTAATGTCAAACAAATTTCCGGGCGGCTTCCATTGGTCGACGCGGCGTCTCATCTGATTGGTATTTCACGGCCTAATTAGTCCGAAAAATCTTACATTTCATATCAATCCGTGAAAAATACTATTACTACACATGCTATGATGCAAAAATAATAAACATATGAATAGAGTTGATGGTAAAAACTGCGTACCTAAAAAAGCAGCATTTAGTAGTATTTGTAAAATTAAAGATTATCACCCGCAACTACCACCGAATACATCCTGAAAAGTTAAATAGGTTAGATATTAAATGTAATAATATTATTATTTCCTAACGAAACATAGTTCACAGCCATAGAGCAGTTGTCGCCACAAATCTCGCGGGTGAGGATCGCAACGTTGTTCCGGAGGGCGTGAGATAAATTATGCATTCGTGATATGTGTAACAGTTCCGGCTAGTTACATCAATTTGTAACTTCCATTACAACTTATGAGTGGCCCAATTTGAAATTCTAAAACGTGCCGCGGCCGGAGATTTCATCCTTTATCCTTCAACGATAAAATATATCACCCACGCCGAATCCTCGTTATCCTGTTCCGCTTAAGAATAATGACTGCTGTCCACTCCTTCATAGAAGCAATTATTTGAAGTTATTAACTGCTATTTGGTGTTGTTCGTGAACTACATTTTAGGAAAACATGGTTAAATATTTTAGAAAAATCAGGAGGAGTCACAGTAGGAATAGGTTTAAATTTAATTACCTTACCCAATATCCAATGCGTAGATATTTAGTTTATAAGCTTTATCAGAATTACAATTTTTTTAAGGGTTCTTTTGTTTGTCTTTGTAATGATCATAGTATTTATTTTTGTTAAATAATTAATTATTAGTAAGTGTAATAATAATAAGATTAAAAGACTAGATCTATAAGTCAATAATACGAATAAAATGAATATGGTGATATTGTCAATTGTGAGTTTTTTGTACTTGTACCTAACCCGATGCGAGACATAACTAAATAAAAGTCACTCTAAGGCGCCAAGGCGTACCTTTAAACAGACCTACCTTTACTCGACTTGAGACTTGCTAAAGGTGTGTCCAAAGGATCCTGTGAAGACATCCCACCTCTTTTCTTCGGGACGGATGGAACAGAGCGGACACAATTATTTTTTCCAGAAATTGTTGAAATGGCATCTAGGGACCCCAAAACGGATATTTCAGTAAAAAAACATTTTGAAAATTTTTTCACGATGACAATACTTTCTCGTACTTGGTAACTTGGTAACGGAGAAAGTAAAAAAAATGTCTGTGTGTGTTTGTCTGGCTGAGTTCTCTGTATCTCAAAAACTGCTACAGGAATTACCATGAAACCTAATAAATAAAAAAAAAATAAAATATAAACATACGCTTTATTTGACAATATTAATAACTTAAAAGCTTTTGGTAAAATTTCGAAAAAAACGTGTTCGCTGTATCTCAACAACTGCTACAGGAATTACCATGAAATTTTAAACTCACGCTTTATAACAGTGTTGGTAACCAAGTAAATTTGTTTTATTTGAATGATTTAAAATGCATCTAAATCTAAAGTTGCAAGTCCGAAAGGTTATTCCAACAAAGTTTTTAAACTAAGTTTGACTTTTTTAATCAATCTAAAAGAAAATTTAACATTTTTTTAAATTTATAATAAATCGGAGTTATATTCTGTGATAATTAAGGTTGCCGATGACTGAAAATTCATTTGTTTTACTGTAATAATAAATTTGCTGTCTGCATTTTTTATTATTATGTCCTGATTTTTTATTTCTTTGAAATAAATATTTTTATGTTTTTTTGTCCATATTTTAGATTTCTGACCTGCATTTTGGATACTTCTGATCTTTTAGCCTTCTTTTTTTTTATTTTTGCCTAAATTTTCGATAAATAACAAATCTTTATTGCTCATTAATAGATATATTATTATGTGTTTCTAAATTGATCGGAAAGATTTTAAGCGAAAATTAAGGGAGGTCCTTCATATAAATTTTGTTCAAAACCCCTTCCTCTCCAAGTTACAGCCCTCTAAAGTTAAGGTGAAAAAATTGTTTTTATTTCATATATTCACTATGGAAGAATTTAGAAAATTGAAATCCGGCAGATAACTTCCTAATAAAATGGCACTTTTTGACGATTTTTGTAACCCTAAAATGTTACTACAAAGGGCTGAAAAAATCAAGACCTATAACAGTTTCCATCAGAACTTTTTACTGCGTCTACATTTTTCTATTTCAAAAATTTGATTCAAATGAAGGGATTCAATCTGCAACTTTTTAAAACTCTTAATATTTTCTCGTAAAATTGTTAGTTTGATCACAAAAAAATTAAATAATGCGCAGACCCATTTGATATAAATTCACAGATTGGTTATTATTTGTTAAGAATTTGTTTTGCCCTATATTTTAGATTTTCTTAACCTGAATTATTGATTTTAGTGAGCGAATCTTTTTTTTTTTTGGTATTTCAGAGTTTTTTGTATGTTTTTGATTTATTGTCTTTTATTTTAGATTTTTTAAACTGAATTATTGTTTTTTATTTGCAATTTAAAAAAATCATTATTATAGAGTTTTTGGCCGGAAACTTATTTTAAAGTAAGGAGTTATTTTTTGGGCTTAAAATGGCAAATTATTTTTCTTTTACTCGAATTTTCAATTTTTTGGCTCCTATTTTAGATCTTTGTCTGTATTTTCGCCTTTGTTTTTCAAAATTTTGGATTTTTTTGGCAAAATATTCTTCATTTTTGACAAAATTTTCAATTTGTTTATTGAAATTTTCAATTTTTGTTCAGGCCAGAGTTTTAGATTGTTTGACTTAAATTTTAGTTTTTTACTTTGATTATTAATTTTTATTAACGAATTTTTGATTGACGTGTATTTTAGATTTTTAATCTTAATCAGTGATGTTATTGTTTACTTTTTGCCAGTTTTTTTAAGTTTTTTGGTCCAAATATTTAATTTTTTGGACTGTACATATTTTCAAGGATTTTGTACTCATTGCTAAAAGAAAAAATATAAAATGAAATTAATAACCTAAATTAATTTCATTTTATATTTTTTCTTTTAGCAGATTTTAATTTAAGTATATGGGTTATTTTAAGATAAATTTAATTTACTTATATTTACCTAAAAAATATAGTCTGCGGGATTTACGGTTAAGGAATTACTAGGTTTTTAAATATTTGTCTGTATATTTGTTTTTCTTTTGTATCAAAAGTTTCTTTTTTTTTAATTTGGTATTTTTTTTAATCAAAGGAGTGATTTTTGTATCCAATATGAGTTCTGGGTGGCTAACATTAATATTTAGGATGTTTGGTAAGACTTTTCAATGTATTTTTTTGGCAATTCTTAAGATATTTACTTTCTCCGTACAAAATTCTTGAAAGTTGTACAATCGAAATTTTAACGGGAATCTGTTTGACGATCCTCTAAAACGATTCCGACAATTTTTAAAAAATTTCAAACGTAAACTTAATTTGGAAATCTAAAGAACTGAAAAGCTTTTAGTAAAATATCGTATACCGGAAGTGGGTTTTTACCTTGATGTTTTTTTTTGTTATTATCTATGATTTTTAAATATGAAAAATAATAATTCAACAAATGTTGAAGAAGGAAATATTTTGTTTTAAAATATTTTTCATATTATATTTCTCAAATAATGATTAATTGAAAATTGTTATATTTTTGGTTTGTAATTATAAAATGATATTAGTTATATTAAATTATTGTTAATAATCATAGGGAAGGTCGAAGTGAACTACTAATAAGAAATATGTTTTTTCGAAATCTCTTTAATTCTTGAGTAAACCGAGGGTAAAGATTATTAGAATTTTAAGGATAATTTGTTATTGTCATTTTTTATAATTTTGACATTTTATCTGATTCTGAAAAACACTCAATGTACAGGTAAAATATCATTTAAATTGAAAATAAACCTCGAAAGTATACATACATGTAATAGTTATTTATCTAAAATCGGGTGAAATAAGCGAATTACTGCGGTCATTTCAGGCAAGTAATGTTGTTCATTACCCCTAGTGAGAGAATAACTCGGACTCACGAAATTATTATATCCTTCCTAAGATTTTTGAAATAATTTAAATTGACACCATTTACGCCAGAATTAAAGATAGTGAATAAATGAACATCTTGTGTTATAAATAAGTTTGATAAAATTATCGTTTTTCAAAAGAAAAATTAATTGAAGTTTTGTTGTGATTTTTGGGCTATAATTATGAAATGATAATAGTTACATACATCAAATTGACAATAACATGATTTCTAGACAATTTCAAATGAAAATATGGCAAGGAATAAGATTTTTCCAAATTCACATTTCAAAAACATGGAAAACATCGCAAAAAATCACAAAATATCACTAAAACTTCTATTATCATTATATCGGAGAAAGTAACACATAATAATAAATATATTTAAATAAATACTGATATCAGACATGGAATTCAGAATAATACAATCTGCTTTACCCATATTTTGAGTAAAATGAAGCATTAAAACAAAATTGAAGTGAATCTAAAACGTCCGGGAATTGAGCCCAAGTGATCGCCATTTAAATTTTAATCAAATCAATTAGGACACCCTCATATTTCGGTGCTAGTAACGTGCTTATCCCCGTTAATTTATTCTAATTTAAATATTCCCCGACGATGGCTTCGGGCTTCCTCCGCAATTAAAACGTAATTTTCAATTTTGCACACACCCCTTCGATCGCCCCACTTTCCCACAAATGTTTTTGCACCATCTTTTCTCTCTAGAACAATCAAAATATAAAATGCCATTATGGTTTACAGTTTTTAACAGAACACTGAAACTGAGTTCGTATATATTGAATACTTGTTGTGCTACTTTCTTGATGGAACCATATTTTCAAGTTGGGTAAAGTAAAACGCTTGTTTCGTTCCATAATTTTATTTTTTTTAACTTTGAAAAACCAAGTTTAACTTTGAAAATAATCCTAACCGATCTAAACACGTGTCAGGCAACTGAAAATAAAATTATGGAACAAAACAAGCGTTTTACTTTACCCAAATTGATTTCGTATATATTTTTTCTCTCTAAATAAATTGAAATATAAAATGGCTTTACGGTTTATAAATTGCTAGAGGAAAACTTTGTAACTGACAGGGGTTTAATTTTTTAAATTACTTTTAAGGAGGAAGTTAAATTAATTTTTATCAGTTAGTTTGTAGATATTATGAAGTAAAGGGTTTTTCATAAGAACTTTTTTTTTAATATCTCGGAAACCATTTGGGATATATATCAAAACTTTTACTATTGGCTTAAAGTACAATCAATGCAATTATGAATGGAACTCGACTTGATTCGTTGAAGCCACTTTTTTTGAAGCGCTATTTCTCGTTCGATGTGGCTCTTAGGTCCTCTAACGCCGCCGGCTTGTTGGCATAGACCTTCGATTTAACGTAGCCCCATAGAAAAAAGTCTAGAGGTGTTAAATCACAAGATCTCGGCGGCCAATCGACAGGACCTCTTCTCGATATAACACGTTCACCGAACTTCGACTTCAATAAGTCGATTGTTTCTCCAACTGTGTGGGGTGTGGCACCGTTTTGCTGAATCCACAAATTACTGATGTCCATCCCATGCAATTGATTGAAGAAATAACGCTGCAACATGTCTCTGTAGCGTTCACGATTGACTGTAACGTGACGGTCATTTTCATCAACGAAGAAAAATGGCCCACTGACGCCACCGGCATGGAAACCGCACCATACAGTCACTTTTTACTTTCTCCGTTACGAAGTACGAGAAAGTATTGTGATCGTGATTTTTTTTTCAAAAAATTTTTTTACGGAAATATCCGTTTTGGGGTCCATAGATGCCATTTCAACAATTTCTGGAAAAATTTTTTTTGTGTCTGTGTGTGTGTGTGTGTGTGTTTGTCTGTGTGTGTGTGTGTCTGTGCGCGCTGTATCTCAAAAACTAATAAACCAATTGATATGAAACTTTGAACATAAGTTTTATTTGATAATCCGAAGAACTGAAAAGCTTTTGGTAAAATTTCGTACACCGGAAGTGGGTGTTTACCTTAACTGTTTTTTGTTTTTTGCCAATATTTTCTTAAATATGACAAATATCACAAAAACATTTAAACAAATATTGAAGACAATAAAGAAATGCGATTATTTTGTTTGAAAACATTTTTCATAAAATCATTGTTATTCGAGAAAAAAATTAATAATTTTTTTTTCATTTTTGGTATACAATCATCAAACGCTAATAGTTACAGTAAATTTATGTTAATAATAATTGTAGAGAATGCCAAAATGAACAATTTATGAAGAATAAGTTTTTTTCGAAATCTCTTTAGTTTTTGAGTAAACTGAGTTTTTGAATTTGAAGTACATTTTTCGATCTTTCATAATTTTGACGTTTTAAACGTCAGTTTTATCCGAGTCTACGAAACGTTCGATGCACACTTAAAATGTGATTTAAATTGAAAATAAACCATGGAAGCGTAAATATAAATGATACCATCAAGTCGGAGAAAGTAACATGATGGCCACATCACCATTTTTGAATATGAAGTGATGTTTCATGAAGCACATGAGGGTTTTCAGCACTCCAATAACGCATGTTTGACGAAAGCCATTCAACCAAAAATACGCTTCATTACTGAAGATGATTTTGCGATGAAAGTCGTAATTTTCGGCTAACATCTCTAGAGCCCATTCTGAGAACGCGCGTCGCTTCATATGGTCAAGTGGCTTTAGTTCTGGAGTTAACTTGATCTTGTAAGGGTGTAGGCCAAGATTATCTCGCAAAATACGCCACAGTGTGGTCTGACTGATGCCCAATTCCTGAGAACGCCGTGGAATCGACTGATTTGGATCGTTTGCGATGGACGCTTCAACGGCAGCAATATTCTCAGCGCTACGACCGCTGCGTTGTCTGACTGGCATAGGAACATTCAATAGTGAATATGTTGACTCAAATTTTCTCACCAAATTGTGAACTGCTTGTCTACTCGGGAGAGAATGATGACCCAAAATTAGCGTAAGCGCTCTTAAAGTTGCAATCACTGACCCGGAATTTCCGTAGTAATTTTTAATTACTTGTAAACGTTCTTCGTTCGTAAGTCTTTGCATGATGAAAATGTTTGAGTTACTGCGTATTTTGACAGTGACAGCGCACTAATTTGTTTAAGGGTGCGTTCACAATAAGAAAACAAAAGTGTCAAGTTGCTATTGAAAAACCCGTTAGAAACATATTAAAGTGTACTCTAAAGCTTGCTTTATTATTAAGCAGAAACAAATTGCAATATAAATATTTCTATTAATTACTTAGTTAAGTATAGTTAAGGCACGTAAAAGAGATGCCCACCGATCTTTCCGTCGATCCCCATTATCTTCTTTACGCTAAAGATGCGTCTGTTTGCCTCGGTGCCTTCCACCTGGACGTAGACCATTGTTGCCACACGTTCGAAAACGAATTACCGTACCCGCGTACTCTGAATTACCGTACTTTTTAATAAATTACCGTACATGCATGTTAAATGTGATAATTTTTTAGGGTATGTACTACGAGAAATACACACTATAATGATGTAAACTTACGATTTCAGAGGTAAAGCGAAGGTTTTCTAATTTTTTTTTTTTACCGAAAATATAACATAACAACGTTTTTTCGCCCTTTTATAATCTCGTTCTATTGGATTATTTCGGGCATCTACACATTTTTCTACGAATTTGTTACATAAATCGACGCTAGATGGTCCTAGCTGCTAATATAATGTTAACTATTGGGGCGAGATAGATTTTAATACTTCCCATAGGCAGTTGTGTTGGATAGTTGAGAAAAATAGCGTAATTCAATTTAAATTTGAACTTTATTTTCGAAACGTATACTTTACAAGAGAAAAGGCACTAACATTAATTTAAAAAAATGGTGATGTGGCCATCATGTTACTTTCTCCGACTGGATGGTATCATAGCTATTTATATTTACGTTTTCATGGTTTATTTTCAATTAAAATCATATTTTAAATGTACATTGAGCGTTGCGTAAACTCGGATGAAACTGACGTTTAAAACGTCAAAATTATGAAAGTTGGAAAAATTATACTTCAAATTAAAAAACTCGGTTTACTGAAAAACTAACGACGTTTTGATAAAAACTTATTCTTTATAAGTTGTTTATTTTGGCATTCTCTACAATTATTATTCACATAAATTTGCTGTAACTATTATCGTTTCATATTTTCAAGCAAAAGATTTTCATTTCTTTGTTGTCTTTAATGTTTATTTACATGTTTTTATGATGTTTTTCATATTTAAGAAAATATTGGCAAAAAACAAAAAACAGTTAAGGTAAACACCCACTTCCGGTGTACGAAATTTTACCAAAAGCTTTTCAGTTCCTCAGATTATCAAATAAGACGTATGTTAGAAGTTTCATATCAATTGCTCTATTAGTTTTTGAGATACAGCGCACACAGCAGACACACACACCAACACACACAGACACACACACACACACAGACACAAAAAAAAATTCCAGAAATTGTTGAAATGGCATTTAGGGACCCCAAAACGGATATTTCCGCAAAAAAAAATTGGAAAAAAAATCACGATCACAATACTTTCTCGTACTTCGTAACGGAGAAAGTAAAAATAACTCCCGGAAAAATTAATACATTTTCGAAAAATAAAGGTAGATGTTCTGTGAATATTCTAAAATATTTGAGGATCTCTTATAATATCAGACTTTATGTTCTTTTCGATTTTGGTTTTGTTTAAGTGTTCAACAACTTAAAACATTAATTTTCAAAAATTCATAACTAACACAAATATTGACTAAGTTTAAAAAATCAAGATTAATTTTAAAGGTAAATGTATTATGATTGCATCAGAGTTTTTTTTTATGGAATTCAATCATAGCGATATCATTTCTTTTTTTTTTCCTTGTTTAAAAATTCGTTTTTAAAAATTGAAAAAACTGACACATTTTCAAAAATTAAAGTTAGTTTTAAAGGAAGATACATTTGCTATTTATCCATGTTACAGTTTTCTTTCTGAACGCATCTTTTGCATATTTCTACACCCTGTAAGTTTTTTTATATCTGTTATGACTCATTTTTTTAAATTTATTGAAACCACTTATTTATATTATGTATATTGACCTGTATAAACCCATTGTTATTGGCACATTAAATAAATTAAATTAAATAGATGTTTTGTGAATATATGAAAAAAATCGATTTTTTGTCTTTAACAACTTTAAATATTAATTTTCAAAAATTAATCTCACGCAAAAATTGACACATTTTCAAAAGTCTAAGTTGATTCCAAAGGCAGATGTTTTGTGAATATACTTACTAAAATTTTTGAGAAATTCTATATCAGTTTTTTTTTGTTCGACAACTTAAAACGTTAATTTTAAAAAATTCATAACTTACGGAAAAAGTGAAGTATTTTCAAAAATTACAGTAATTTTTAAAGCGAGATGTTTTGTGATTGTATTAAAAAATTCATGTTTTATTCAAGTCTTCGACAACTTTAAATATTAATTTTCAAAAAATCATAACACGCATTTTCAAAACTCAAAGTTAATTTTAAAGGTAAATGTATTATGATTGCATTAAACGTTTTAAGGAATTCAATCATATCAGTATTTTTTTTCTATTTTTTCTTTGTTCAAATATTCAACAAATTAAAAAAACATCATTTTTCAACATTTATAACTCACGCATTTTTAAAAATTGAAGATAATTCAGATGCTACTATATATACTATACTATTTTTTTTTATTTTTGATAAATTCTAGCATTTTTACAATTTACAATGTATATTACATTTAAGATAGTATGTTTTGTTTTTCCTTGTAAACATCTGTAAACTTGTAAATAAACATTATTATTATTATTATTATTATTATATCATGTAATAAATCAAGTGTCGGAAATGACCATTTTTAACAGCCAAAAATGACAATTTTAAACTGCCAAAAATGACAATTTATAACTGCCAAAAAGGCCAATTTTCAAATTTCGGAAACAACCATTTTTAACTGCCAAAAATGACAATTTTCAACTGCCAAAAATAACAATTTCTAACTGCCAAAAAAAGACAATTTCAACTGCCAAAGAGGCCAATTTTCAAGTGTCGGAAACGACCATTTTAAGCTGACAAAAATGACAATTTTCAACTGCCAAAAGGGTCAATTTTCATCTGCCAAAAAGGCCAATTTTTAAGTGTCGGAAACGATCATTTTTAACTGCCAAACATGACAATTTTCAACTGTAAAAAAGGGCAATTTTCAAGTGTCGGCAGCGACCATTTTTAACTGGAAAACAATCACAATTTTTAACTGCCAAAAATGAAAATTATAACTGCCAAAAACGACTATTTAAAACCCAAAAATGAACACATTTTCGAAAGTCATCAGACTTTCTAAAAAATTCAATCATATCGATATTATTTTAGTTTTCTATTTTTTCTTTGTTCAAATATTTCGACAAATTTTTAAAAATTCATAACTCACGCAGAAATTGGCAGAGTTAGTTAGTTTTAAAGGTAACTGTTTTGTAAAGATATCAAAATTTTTGAGCAATTAGTATTACATCAGTATTTATTTTTTAGCCAAAATATTAATTTAAAAAAATTCATAACTCGCTCAAAAATCGACTCAATTTCAAAAATCAAGGTTAATTTTAAAGGTAAATGTATTATGATTTCATCAGAGTTTTTAAGGAATTTCAATAAATCCAATTTATGTGGGATGGATGTTGTATCTCTCACAATTCTATTCTCTCCAATACTAATACTCCCAACGCTCTTAATAGAGCGGCCATTGCTACCGCGCGATAAATTTGTCGAATTAAAAACGAGGTAAACATGCTTTTTATACAGGGTGAAAATTAGTACATTTGTTTACGGTTTTAACATTTGGACCGTATACCGTACTTTCACTCAGAATACCGTACAAGTATGGTAATTACCATACGTATGGCAACACTGACATAGACCATCCACAGCGGGAGGATCTCGCCAGTCTGGGTGTCCTCTTCACGGATGTGGTTAGAAACTTCTGTGATCTTAGATCATCAGCGATCTGAGCTTCTGAGATGTTGGGGGAGATGTTGCGGATCACCGCCTTTGCCTTCTTTCCTCGTACAGTTGGTAGGTATGGTAGGCGACAGCTTCTGGGCGAGGACGCTATGGAAGCCTTTTTGGTGGTCTCCTGTCACGTGGTATTCTTGGTCATCGACTCTGTTAGTGTGGCTTAAATCCTTCCTCTAAGACTACCAAAGTGCAACTAATACTATAACTATTGCTTATTAAATAAAATGCTGTCCTATTTGTCAATAATCTGTGTAGAGTACAGGAGTGGCAAAAGTGTATAAATGTAGTTTTTTTCTCAGTAATAAAATGGTTATTATATTAATATCTCAAAATAACACCCCCGGTAGTGCAATAAAACGGGTCGTGTATAATAATATAATTCCACATGTTTTGTTCGGTATAAAAAAAAAAACGAAATTCATATGGAAGCAAAATAAAAGAAAACATTTTATTTATGCTACAATGTATTTAATGCTATACTTATTTTCCATTGCTACTGTAAATAAAGCTAGGTAAGCCTAATATATCATAATATAGTTAGCCAGCCATTCTCGTTTCCCACACCGAATCACCAAAAGTTCCTGGTCTAAAAGACAAACAAGTGCATCCTGTTTAATAATAGCATCCCATTAATTCAGCTCACACTACGTAAACAATAATATAAATTCAATTTTCCCTAAGAGCCGTTTGTAAATTATTACGCAACCTAATATCCCCGCAATCCTTCACCCTCTACTTTCCCAAGTATTTCATTTTATCTTTTTGGAACAAGGGTTCAACTCTGGTATCCTGACAATAATTTAACGTGCTTCTTTGACGATGTTGTTTGTTAGATAAATAAGAGTGACTCTTGGTGTGTTGGCGATGTTATGTGGGAGAAAGGGAGAGAGGGTGCGGGTTCAGTATCCGGAGTGGATTGGAGAGGAGAGCCTGGTGAGATGAGAGTTGAAAGAAAGAATCGATATTCCGGTGCCCTGTTGGATTGTACTTGTAGCGCGCATGCTTCGAAACTTTACACTTTTAACATCCTATCGTTGTTAATAGTTTTATTTATTATTTATTTACTGAATTTTATTAAAAAAAACCTTTATTGGCATCCACAACAAAATTACATCCTCAAAAATATACATCCTTGACTTCCACTATTTCTTTCTTATTTTATAATAACATGGATTTTTGTATTGGCTTTTGGTTATCTAAATATTTCCTATTGATTTATTCATTTGGCATTACATAAGTACATATTACATATATTTAAAAGACATCTGGAAGACGAACCTAAAGTATGAAGTGGTTTTTAAAGTATTACTTCAACTTTTTTTTATCGAATAAGATATTTAATTATGTAAAAAATCAAGAGGCTACAGTACTTCAAATATTAATAATATAATTCTGGACTTTTAGTATTCATATTAAATTTAAAAATCTCTGATCATATTGCGGTCAGATTTTAATATCGTATCCACAGAAGAATAGTGTAAGTAACTTCCAAATCATCATATTTAATTTTAAATACTGTTGTACGCAGTGTTGCTAGGAGTAATTTTTAATTTCCCCCAAATATTTTATAAAAACCCCCCAGAATACCCCTCGCATAAAGTACCCACCCCAAAAAATACCACATCGATTTAAGTTACCTAAAACCTTAATTTACTCCCATTTTGGAGAAAACCCCCCAATCTGACAACACTGGGATTATAGAAGGACGCGCTGATAAGATTTCGGAATTTGCACAAAAAAAAGTTTTATACCTCCGTTTTTCTGAAAATATGTAGGTAGTACAAAAAGGCCATTTAAAAATTTAGAAAAATATTTATTCGTGCTGTAGTATCCTCCAAATAATTAAAATAATTCTTTGATTTTTGGAAAGCATCGCTAATTAACTACTTAAAATTGTTCGCATTTTTTTTCATAATTTCCAAACAGTTCCAGTTATACCAGGTGATCAGTTTTATTCCGGGCCAAAGTATTATATTTAACAATTACTAAAAAATGGTGATGTGGCCATCATGTTACTTTCTCCGACTTGATGGTATCATAGCCATTTATATTTACGTTTTCATGGTATATTTTCAATTGAAATCCTATTTTAAATGTACTTCGAGCGTTGTGTAACCTCGGATGAAACTGACGTTTAAAACGTCAAAAGTATGAAAGATGGCAAAATTATACTTCAAATTCAAAAACTCAGTTTACTCAAAAACTAAAGGGATTTCGAAAAAAACTTATTCTTTATAAGTTGTTCATTTTGGCATTCTCTACAATTATTATAAAAATAAATTTGCTGTAACTATTATCGTTTCAAAATTATAAACTAGAAATGAAAAAAATAATAATATTTTTTTTTCTCGAATAACAATGATTTTATGAAAACACAATTCAAACAAGAGATGCTTATTTATTTGTTGTCTTCAATATTTGTTTAAATGTTTTTGTGATATATTTCATATTTAAGAAGATATTGGCAAAGAACAAAAAACGGTTAAGGTAAACACCCACTTCCGGTGTACGAAATGTTACCAAAAGCTTTTCAGTTCTTCGGATTATCAAATAAGACTTATGTTCAAAGTTTCATATAAATTGCTCTATTAGTTTTTGAGATACAGCGCGCACAGACACACACGCACGCATACACAGACACAAATTTTTATTTCCCAGAAATTGTTGAAATGGCATCTGGGGACCCCAAAACGGATATTTCCGTAAAAAAAAAATTTGAAAAAAAAATCACGATCACAATACTTTCTCGTACTTCGTAACGGAGAAAGTAAAAAGCTAAATTGACTGCAAAAATAATTTTTTTGATCTAAAAATTTTCGAAAAAGAATCAAAAATCGAATCGAAATATTTGAAAATTAAGTAATTTCTTAAACACAAATCGCGTCGTCTGTCTTTTCTATCTAAATATCAAGTACATTAGTTTTATCTTAAAACAACCACTAAAACAAAAAATGGTGATGTGGCCATCATGTTACTTTCTCCGACTTGATGGTATTATTTATATTTACGCTTTCATGATTTATTTTCAATTTAAATCATATTTTAAATGTACATCGAGCGGGTGAAACAGACGTTTAAAACGTCAAAATTATGAAAGATGGAAAAATTATACTTCAAATTCAAAAACTCAGTTTACTCAAAAACTAATGAGATTTCGAAAAAAACTTATTCTTTATAAGTTGTTCATTTTGGTATTCTCTACAATTATTATTCACAAAAATTTGTTATAACTAGCATCGTTTCATAATTAGAAACCAAAAATAAAAAAAAATAATATTTTTTTTTCTCAAATAACAATGGTTTTATGAAAAATATTTTCAAACAAAATAATCTCATTTCTTTATAGTCTTCAATATTTGTTTAAATGTTTTTGTGATATTTTTCATATTTAAGAAAATATTGGCATAAAACAAAAAACAGTTAAGGTAAACACCCACTTCCGGTGTACGAAATTTTACCAAAAGCTTTTCAGTTCTTCGGATTATCAAATAAGACGTATGTCTAAAGTTTCATATCAATTGCTTTATTAGTTTTTGAGATACAGCGCGCACAGACACACACACACACACACACACAGACACAACAATTTTTTTTCCAGAAATTGTTGAAATGGCATCTACGGACCCCAAAACGGATATTTCCGTAAAAAAAATTTTTGAAAAAAAAATCACGATCACAATACTTTCTCGTACTTCGTAACGGAGAAAGTGAAAATTTCAAATTAAATAAATAACCTAAAATTAATACAAAAACCAAGTACAGGCCAAAAATATCAAAAATTCAGTCTGTAAAATCTAAATTATAGGGCAAAATAATCAAAAAATGTCGACCAAAAATTCGCTCATTAAAATCAACAATTAAACAACATTAAAATTAATAATTAGGGTAACAGAACTAAAAACATTGGTAAAAAATTAAAAACTTTTGGGAAAAATAAAAATGCAGTCAAAAAACAGAACATTTCAACTAAATCAAAAATTTTGGTTTAGGTGCCAAAAACATCTAAAATACAGGCCAAAAAATCAAATACCCTGGTCTAAAAAATAAAAATGAAGGCTAAAAATTGAAAATTCAAGCAAAAGGAAAATAATTTGCCATTTTCAGCCTCAAAAAATAAATCTTTACCTCAAAGTAAATTGACGAAACTTTAAACTCAAAAATAATTTATAAATTTCGCCCATAAAAACAATATTTCAGTTTAAAACGTCTAAAATTTTTGATTTAATTTTTAGTTTTTATTATTATATTTTACAATTTCAACATAATATATTCGATTGTATTTATTTTCATGTCTTCGAATTAATATAATTTTAATTTAGGATTGTACATAGGACAATCAGGTCGTAATTTTCAAATTAGATTAAAAGAACATCTTAGATCATACAATTTAAAACATAATAATTCAACCTTTTCAAATCATCTGTTAGAATTAAATCATAATTTCGGCAAGGATGTACTTTCAGTAATCCATCTCACCGAAAAAGGTAGAACAATGGATTTACTGGAAGCCCTTGAAATTCACAAGGCAAAAATTAATCCGGGAATTTCCATCCTCAACGACCAGATTGACCTGATGTACACCCCTCTTTTTGAAGCATTCTAGTTTTAGTATATATACCTTTGTATTTCGTATTTTAAGTACTCAGTTTGATAATGATTACCGTGTAATTGAAACTAGTCACGTATAGTAAAATAAAAGTGGTATAAAAAAGTTAAGTGTTTTCTTTATATCGAAATTGAAAATGTACCACGAAGTGAACGCCTCCAAGATTCAAGAATTAATATAATTTTAATATGTCATTATACTATTGTATAATGTAATAGGTGTATATCATGTGCTATGATCTCAAACACAATTTAATTAATAAATAAAGTAAAGGAAAAATTTTGTCAACAAAAATCGAAAATACCAGCCAAAAGTTCGGACACAAAAATCAACAATTCAGGTTAAAAATCTAAATTACAGACCAACCAAAAATTCGCTCGTTGAAATTTATAATCAAGGTAAAAAAGAAAACTAAGAATGTAGGCAAAAAATCGAAAATTTAAACCAAAAGTCGTAAACTCTAGGCAAAAATAAAAAATGCAGACCAGAAAAAAAATTAATTAAATATTCGAAAATTTTGGTTTATGGGCCAAAAACTATAAAATTTGGAACAAAGAATTGAAAAACACAGACCAAACATCTGAAATATAAGCAAACAACCAAATATCCTGATGTAAACAATAAAAAATGCAGATTAAAAAATTGAAACTTTATCCCAAGATAAATTGCCGAAACCCTAAACTCGAAAGTAATTAAAACAATTTGGCCATAGAAACAATAGCTCGGGTTAAAAAAATCTAAAATTAAGGGCAAACAATCAAAAACTTAGTACAAAAAACTCGAATATACCCTCAAAACAAAACAAAAATCGCCCATACAAATCAACAAGAGTGTAGAGCAATCAAAAATTCGCTCGTTAAAATTAATAATTAAGATAAAAAAACTAAAAATAATCGAAAAATTAAAAATGTAGAAAATTTCAACAAACTAAAAAAAGTTTGACCGAATTCAAAAACTCTAAGTTAGAACAAACAAATACATCAAAAATACAGACCAAACATCTAAAATATAAGCAAAAAATAAAAATAAAATTTCTGGTCTATCAGATAAAAATATACAGACCAAAAAATTGAAAAATCAAACAAAAGAAAAATAATTTGCTATTTTCAGTCCCAAAAATAACTTCAGCTCAAAATAAATTGCCAACCGGAAACGCGAAAATGTTAAGATAAAGGAGAAAAAAGCAAAGCTCGAAAATACCGGCAAAAAAATCGCGCATAAAAATGAATAATTGAGGGCAAGAAATCAAAAATTCTGGCCTAAAAATAAACAAATGCCGACAAAAAAATTGAAAATTTTAACAAACAAATCGAAAATTTAATCTAAAATGAAGAAAAATTATTTAATCATACAGAAACTGCAGTTCAAAAATCTAATATATAGATCAAAAAAATCAAAATCCAAGCCTAACGATAAAAAATGCAAACAAAATGATTGAATATTTAATATAATAACAGTAGTCATTTATTTACGGGCAACGAGTGTTGCCAGTAGCAATTTTTAATTTCCCAAATATTTAATAAAACTCCCCCAAAATTACGCCGCTGTCCCTCTCCAAAATAATAAATTTTGAAAATAAAACTTAAATACTGAGCATAAATTAAAGCATTATTATTATCAAATTTATCAAAATGTATTACTCATCTTCATCTTCTTTTCGGCACATATACATATTTTTTAAAAGAAAGTGCAGCATCTCATAGGGGGTAACAAAATTACGAAAAACGGCAGTAATAGAATCCCTACGACAACTTCCATAAATGATATCACAGGTTTTTAAAATTACTGACTTCTTTATGGTAATGATGATTTCTAGCAAATGTAATAATATGTGAATTAATTTCCCAAAAAATACCCCTCGTATAAAATACCCACCCCGAAAAATACTCCATTGATTGAAGTTCCCCAAAATACATCTCAAGACAAAAATTTACCCCCATTTTGGGGGAAAAAACCCCCAATCTGGCAACACTGGTTGTACGTTACATACGTATATTACAACGTTTTTTACGTTCTCATTAACGTTTGTTGATTCGTAACTAACGTATTATGTGTAACTGACGCGTTATGGAATTATCGTACTATGATCCTTGTAACTACGAATAAATGTTTAGTAGATGATAATAAAAAGTTCTTAATTTTAGCATTCTCAGCAATTTTAAATAATATAAATTTGACATAACTGTTATATCATAATTATAAACTAAAAATGACAAAATTTGTCTGTTATTTAAAAATTTGCAGTTTTAAGAAGAGTGAAGGTTGTTACCATTAGCACTTGATGGTCCATTACAAATTGCCAATGATGGCGTAATACGTCAAAAGCTGTTCCATTTAAAGTTTCAATAAATAAACACTGAGAAGCGTTTTCGAAATTTAGTGCGTACAAATGAAATCCAATTTAAATTTATATCTCTCCGTGTCCTAGACTCGGAATTTCTGGATGCGACCCACTTTGTTATTTTAGCTAAAAAATACAAGGATCAGAGAATCCAATCCGATTTTATCAAACCCACAAAAGGTACAATTGTTTAAATGGAAAATTAAATTTGTACACCGCTCGCCCATCCAACTTCAGTCTCGGGCAAACCTTACTTGACTCAAATTTTGGAATCAATGTAATATTATGTGTTTGTCATTCTATTAATGGTTTCCTTTGCCTCACAACACGATATTTTGTCCTGTAGTTCAGAAAGTCGACACAGAAAACATTCCTTTCGCTGTTGATCCCTGAGTGCAACATATAATTAAACTTTTTCCCGTTAATAGTTTTCCCATCAATAATTTTTCCGAGATCCAATAAAAGTTCTCTCCGGGCAACTTTTTTCCGCTAAAGCGTCGAACTTCGTGAATGGGCACGTACTAATATATTCCCTGAAAGCACAGAAACGTAATTATCTTTAAGTAAACTGTATTCCAGAAGAAAAGTATTACAAACTTTTTAATAAAATAATACTACAATAGACATTAGGTTGTCAAAATAAATTGTCTTATAAACCATATTGATTACTAGTACATATTTTAATAAGTTCATTATTATACGAGGGTCATTTTTAAAGTAAGAACCCTTTGTGGATCCTATC
Organism: Ocypus olens; assembly: GCA_910593695.2. Taxonomy (NCBI): domain Eukaryota; kingdom Metazoa; phylum Arthropoda; class Insecta; order Coleoptera; family Staphylinidae; genus Ocypus; species Ocypus olens. Next base: position 17,650,639 of record OU343051.1, read on the forward strand.
TGCGTATAGAATTCCCCGAAGTTATTTTACAAATGGTTTCTCTAAACATTCGACTATGTTGTCGTTCAGTCTCAAGTCTTTAAACGGGGTAGACGATATTTTATGTAAATTTAAGATTAGTTATGCCCATTACTAATCCCGCCGATTGCAAAGTACGCGCTTTGAGTCTTTAAATGCAAAAAAAAACACTCGTTCTGGCAAAATCCATTGCCAACTCTTTGGAGCTTATGGGAAAGATGTAATGAACGGTGGGAAAGTCCAAAAGCGGTCTCGTTTACATAATGGTTACAGAACAATCATTCATGATGAGCCGTCTAATCGTGATAACGGACGAACTGAAAGCAACTGTTGATGCAAACATTCGATAAAACAGGCGCTTCACTATTGATGAAGTTCATAAGATTTTCAATTTGTTTCCTTAGATTATCTGTGACGTTGTCAGTATACACTTACAGAATGCAAAGACCTGTGCCAGGTGAGTTTCAAAAATGCTTACGCAGGAACTCAAATCGAAATGCATGAACTGGCGGCCGACTTCCAGGACGATAAGATCTTCAAACTCATCTCCCGTACGGAAAAATATCTTTTTCTGCAGCCGTCCCGAAAATAAAACTTTCGGTATGATTTATTAAATCGAAAGTGGCACTTTACACAAATCGTACCGAAAGTAGTTATTTTCGGGACGATTTTGTTTCACTTTCGGAACGATTTCTTTACTTTCGGGACGCTTTTTGTTACGTTCGGGACGATTTTGCGGATATATGTAGGCGGCCTTGAGAAAAACATCAACTGTCTTGGAAACTTCCTTCTTATCTCGTAAAATATCACTTCCGGAACTTGTTACGTAAATTACTATTATCGGATCGAACATATTGCCGAAAAATAACGGAAAGACGATAGTTATTGTAGAAATAAAAAAAATTAAAGAAATGTTGGTTATATTTATATTTAAACTAGAACGGTTTTTATTTTAAAAATGACCCTCGTAGATGAAATAATTCAGGTAATTTTAAATTATTTCAATTACCAAGAAATTCTTTTAATGAAACAGTGTTTTTCATATGTATTATCCCTTACATAACGAATACCACCATATTCGCGACAACAAAACATATTCCCGTCGTCCGTGTATAGCCTATTAAATTCGAGCAAGTTACCGGTGACGAACGATGGCTCCGCTGCGCTGCGCCGTCGTCTGTGCGTAGGCCATTAAAATAAAATAAAGTAACTGGTGACGAATGACGTCTCCGCTGCGCTGCGCCGTCGTCTGTGCCAAGGCCATTAAAATAAAATAAAGTAATTGGTGACGCACGACGGGTCCGCTGCGAAAGTTTTTTTTACGTATAATTCGTCGTTAGATTCGTGATTTAAAAAGAATTAAAAATATTTAGTGAAAGACGATCGAAAATATTTACCGGCAAAATAAATAAAAGTTTAATAATAATTTTTTAAATTAGAAGGAGTGGTCGAATAAAAAAAAATTATTTGGATTTTTTGTTAGGCTCGAGACGGGCTTTCTGGTGGTGTAATCAGATTTCCGATCGGACAAAAAATGTGTGCCTCGCTGCTAAATTTCGCTTCACTCTTCCGTATACAACGTTATATCTCGAAAACTAAAAGTCTGATCGTAAAACTTTATGGGAATTTTTGATACGGATTAAATAGACCACTGATATGCCGTCGTAGGATTTTTAATTTTCGAAAAAAAATTGAAAAAATTGAAAAAATTGAAAAAAAAAACCTGGAAAACAATAAAAAATAGCCCGTAGATCGTAAACGGTGCGCCATACGAAGAATATAGTCCTAACCTTTTCGACGCAAACTGCAATTCTAAATAGCATGCCGTTTAAATTTCTTACGTGACATTAAAAATGGCCGCTCTAATTTTTTTTTATTGAAATTTCTTTGAATAACTCCTCGAGGGTTAGAGATATCAAAAATTCGTAAGAGACATAAAATGTAGAAGGGAGCTATTTATACAAAACTCTATAAAAATGAAAGTCGTAATCGTACCGGCAAGCGCGCCCTTTTTTCCGGAAGCGTCCGAAATGTGATTTTTTAGAAAAATGGCTGATGGATTGCAACCGCAGGTCGCACCCCAATTTCCTATAGTAACCTTTGAGCCCTAATGTATTGGGGATTTTTTGAGCCTAGTCCCAGTTCTCCAGCTCAAAAATCCAGGGATGTGAAAGTTTTGGCGTGAACCTCTGCATCGTCAAGAATTGATTTTCAAAAAATCACCCTGTAGTAATTGGTTAACTTAGAAAATCGCGGATTTCACGGTCGCCAAGAGGAGCCCCGGGCCTATCGGAAAAAATAAAAATTTGATTTTTTTTGAGGGGTTGGCAACCCTTTTTTGAAGGGGTGGTCGGAGGGGGTTGAAATTTCAATAGTCGGGTTCTTGAATTATTTGTGATTTTTCATGAAAATTTTAACTCTCTGCCTATTACAGTTTTTGAGATGTCGCACTTTGGGGGTCTTGTAGTAATTAATCTCTCGAAAAGTAAACACTGTTTATAATAGTTAAATGAATGATAATATCATTCATATCATATCTTATTACCCTATAAAATTTGTTAATTCGACGCTACGTTGGGAATAACTAGCCAATCACCGTTTGCCTATACTGCTTACTTAACGATGGGAGCTTATCGCATCCTGACGACGGGAGCTTATCAGTTGTTATTACATATTGGGATATTTCCCAAGGACATTGATAATACGCAATAATTTAATAAGTTTCCGAAAGCACGTTGCTTAATAACAACCCGACGCCGTAGGCAACAGGGTTGTTACTTAAAAGCAACGTGATTAAGAAAACTTCAATAATTATGAGCTTATAACAAATGAACTAATTTTTACTAATTTTTTAAGTCCAACCACCTACCATCGTTTTTACTTAAAATAACCTAGGAACCCTAGCTCAAATAGTTTTAAATACAAGAAAACGAAATGTAGCCTGAATATATGAATATTCAACCTGTTCGTTAATCTGCAAGCAAAAAATTAAGTCTTACTAAGACTATAAACAAATAACTTATTGAAACAACTACTTCCCTGGCTAGTGCCACGCCGGATATTGAATGATACAAAATAAATTTGCATGTTATTACTAGTACTACTAGATTTAATTCAGTGGTATTTTTAGTTATTATCAAATTTGTTTTCATCTAGTAACACTAGATAAGTTTAGCACTGTGTGTCCTTGTCAAAATGTTTTCTGGTTTTTTCATTTTAATAATAACATTTACAGTTTAAAGTTTCACATTTCATTTCAGAATAATTTTCTAAGTTAGTCTTGTATGTAGAAATAAACGATCTTAAACCAATGTTATTATCTAGTAGTACTAGTAATAACATGCAAATTTCTTTTGTATCATTCAATATCCGGCGTGGCACTAGCCAGGGAAGTAGTTGTTTCAATCAGTTATTTGTTTATAGTCTTAGTAAGACTTAATTTTTTGCTTGCAGATTAACGAACAGGTTGAATATTCATATATTCAGGCTACATTTCGTTTTCTTGTATTTATCTAATGCTTTCTGCAACAAGTAAAGTTGTTTCTAATTTGTTCAAATAGTTTTCGTTTTGAAACTTTTTTAGGGATTTACAAAGAAGTTTCTTCAGCCAAACAGTGTTTTCTGTATTAAAATTGAATTCAAGGGCGGTGGTGGACCTTATCACATAATCCAACCAGTTAACCACAGACCAAGGTTACAACAAGTGAACTAATCTTGTAAACAAAACTAAATAATGAATTAAAAATATATCTTAAACAAGTAAAGTTGTTTCTAATTTGCATATCTTAATCTGGTTTTTAATTACATCAACAACAAAAACATTTTGACACGCAAACCAGGAGACATAACAGACATAACCCATGAAAATAAAAATTTGCAACGGGTCTTGATATGATTCCAGAAATTATTGCACTTGAGCGTTCGAATCTTCTATGTGAACCTCTAGCGATATTTACGCTAATCATTTACGAAAACAGTTCTCGCTGAAAATCAAAAAAACTAAAATCCACTAACTAATATCCAGCTACCTTCCTACCCCACTTCTACCTGTCTTAGGAAAAATATAGGAAGCTCTTCTCAGAAAAAAAATCATATCCCTCGTTTCTAACCGCATGCATTAATATCAATACCTCAAATCTTCAAACGACTCATCTAGAAGGTAAAGCTTGCAGCCGTATTTCTAGATGTCCTGAAAGCTTTCAGCTCTGTCTAGCATCCAGGCTTGTTATTCAAGTGTCACATTAAGCAACTCCTCTTCAATTGATCCTTGAAAGTCATAATCAGCAATTCTCTCACATCTTCTTTTACTCCAAAGATCTCTTATAATTCCGATCCTCTTTACTTTAATTCCTCTAAATGCCCCTACCGAAAGTCTACAATTTTCTGCAAGAGCGTACTGACTCCCTTCAAAGCCGGTATGTGAAATGGCATATTAAATTTAAACCTCATAAATCATAACTCCTGATTACACTAGGCAACAAAAAAAAAATATATTTCCTGTTGCATGAGATGTTTCAACTGATTCTGAGTATTTTGACAATGCTGATTTCAAATCTGAAATCAGTTTTCTTCTGCAAGCTACGGTTATCATGCAATTTGACATTTGGATTTTTCATTATTTCTGTAGTTGAATTTATTTAATTATTTAATTGTGTTTAATTTATTTCATCGCGAACCCACTTTCGTGACCCCCACTAGACAACAGGTCATAGACATCACCCTCGCAAATGCGGGCACAGCAAAGCAGATAGAGAACTGGCGCGTCCACCAAGACGTGTCTTTCTCGGATCACAGATAAATCTGCTTCAGTATAGGAGTTACGACCGTGGAACTAATCCTGGCTCGAAACCCAAGAAGAATGGATACGGAACTATTCAACAACTGCCTATTCAAACACCTACAAGAAGATGTCTTTTTGTTGTAATAAAATTTTATACAGCGTGTCCCAAATTTGAGATATGACGTCATCGACTATTTTTTTTAATAGTAACCCTAATTTTTTTATCACTACTTTTAAAGAGTATATCAAGTTACACATGTGTGCCAAATTTCAAATTTTTATTTCCTGTCGTTTAGAAGATATTTAACAAACAGTATCAAATTTGAAAAATGAATTCAACTTAATAGTCTTTCTTCAATAAATGCTCAAAATGTTGTCCATTTTCTAACTGACAATACCCTAAACGGAACTGAAACTCGTTTTGAACATTTCTAATTACTTCGGTGGAAATTAGTCTACACTCCTGTCTTATTCGTTCTTTCAACTCCTCAAGATTTGGCGGTTTGGTCTTAAAAACTTTGCTTTTCAAGTACCCCCATAAGAAAAAGTCCATAGGTGTTAAATCCGGAGACCTGGGTGACCATTCAACTGGTCCTCCTCTGCCAATCCATCTTCGTGGAAATACATTATCCAGGTACTCACGGACACGCCTTGCAAAATGAGGAGACGCACCATCCTGTTGAAACCAGATGTTTCTATTCGGGACGTCAGCTTCTACAGGGCAAGGAAACAAAATAGCCAAACTCGGAATTAGCTCTTCCTCCAAGAATTGTAAATATCCCGCTCCATTGAGATTATTTGGAAAGAAAATTGGTCCTAAAATTCGATCACCAACAATCCCTGCCCAAACATTAACTTTTTCTGGATATTGAGTGTGGCCTTCCCTCATGCAGTGTGGGTTCTTGTCTGCCCAATAACGGCAATTTTGACGATTTACCTCACCATTTAACATAAACGTTGATTCATCGGAAAACAATATATTTTCTATTATTAGAACATTTCTATCTAGTAGATCCATCATTTTTTCGCAAAACTGAAGTCTTCTATCCGGATCATCTTCGGTGAGTTCCTGGAGGATTGTCATTTTATAAGGATGAAATGTTTGCTCTCTAAGGATTCTTGACACTGAAGACTGGCTAATTTTGAGTTCCCTAGCCATCTGCCTAGAGGAGACATGATGATTTTCCTGAACAGAGAGAAGTACATCAATTTTGACCTCTTCACTCAGCGCATTCTGACGATGATTATTCGTTTTTCTTAAATGCCCATTTTCCCGAAACTGACTTTCAATCTTGCTTACGGTACTTTGAGATATGGCTGGTAAGTCAGGATACTTCTCTCTAAATAAATAAATAACTTCATTTTGTGTTCTTGTCCTATCTCCATAGCCAATCATCATTAAAATTTCGATTTTGTGGGTTTCAGTTAAGTACGGCATGTTAGTATAATTTTTCGACCAACGGTGAACAACAGTCAACACAACAATGGAACGACTAATACTCTCCTCACTCGAATATGCGTGGAATGCGATGCTACACTTCTTACTTGTTTTTATAACTAAACGTCAAAATGATAAACGTCAGTTTGAAAAAAAATGACAAACCAGCACGTTTTGGCATTCCACTTTTAAAATGCATAAAAATTCGATTAAGGTGACTTGATTTCTTCATTCTACAAATTTGATAATGTTTGTTAAATATCTTCTAATGACAGGGAAAAAAATTTGAAATTTGGCACACATGTGTAACTTGATATACTCTTTAAGAATAGTGATAAAAAAATTAGGGTTGCTATTAAAAAAAATAGTCAATGACGTCATATCTCAAATTTGGGACACGCTGTATAAAATTTTATTACATCATAAAGAGCGCAATTTAAAATACTAATCGATGTATCTGAGCATATTTCCGAAGAATAAACATTCTTTGATTTACTGAATTTATTCCAAGTTGGAGACTCGCACTGTATACTCTTTTTATGAGGCCTGTCTCGCCAGGAAGGCAGGCGCTTCTGCCAAACCTCACTGGTGGTGCTCCGAGCTTGATCAAAAAAGGTCAGACTCTCGTAAAGCCTTTAACAAAGCAAATAACTCCGGACTTGAGAAGGACTGGGCCACATGCAAGAGAACCCAGAGGGACTTTAAAATGACCCTCGGGAGGAAACAAAGGGCCTCATGGCGCAACTTTTGTGAGGGCATGAACTCCGTATCGCACCAAGAAAATCGCCCTCGAAGAATTATCAAAATAGATTGAAAATACGCCGACTTATGGTGGTTTGAAAATGGTCGAAATTTCACGAATTTCAAGTGTTTAATTTTTTTCCTTAATTTTCCTGTATTTTTTAGTTTTTAATTACACTAGAATTAAAAATAAAAACCGATGATATAGACAGTGAATACCATCAAATCGGAGATAGCTTCTGTAGCTACATAATTTTTTGTTTGAATGTACCTGACAGGAGCATATTTTAACAGATATTTTCTGTTAAAATTTTAAACTAGAGAAACAACCTGCATTTGTTATCTAGTTTATCTTATCTAGTTTAAAATAATTATGGCTTCAAGAATGAAAAGAAAAAGATTGGTTAAGTTGTACATTAAGAGCTTATACATGATGACGCAACGTCACAATTATATAATGCCCTTCTAACCTAACAAACTTTATTTCAAACATTTTTTGCTGACCTCTAAAAAAATGATATCATTATAAATAAAAACATTTGCCTTTAATTTTCACCAAAGCTACATCCTAAGTTATAGAAAATCCTGATTCGATAATAATCGCATTGACTCAATTGGTAAATTAATAATCAATCCCCCTATACGATCTCCTTGAAGATCAAAACATATTTGTTTACTTACTGTACCAGTAGCATTTCTATTATATGGAAAACACTCAATGTTAAAACGTCAATACATTCTACCAACAACAATGTATAACTTAGCTCTGAATCAATATTATGTGATTTAGAGCATTGTTCGAAGGGAAGTATTGATTTTCTATCATTCAGTATAAACGATTCAATGGAAATAGATTCTCTTTATTTTTCACGTATTGATTATTCTACTATTTACATCCGTATTAGTATATCCATTCGGATATGTTAATTATTAATAGATGTTTGGTCGCTTAAAGATTTATTACTTTGAAGAGGAGCGCCGCGTGGGAGTGGTAATTTACAGTTTGTCGATAATTTCTGTGGGAAACTTTGCTTTGATAAAGCACGTCGAGACGAGTTTGCTTGTTCCACCAAGGGTTTTCAATGACTACTACATAACTTTGTCGTGTTTTATGTTGAAACTTAAACTATATTTGTGACCACATCTCCAATGAGCGGACTTTATGGGACGAGCGATACAAACGAAAGCCGATAGTTGTAATAGAGATCAACTTGAAGGAATTTTATTGCGAATAAAATCTAAGCTTCAAAACGGCGGATTGTGTTTCGTTTCATAATTACAATATTTATTTCTGGAATTTCTTTAACTATAAGTAGAATAATTTCGTACCGAAAACGCAATCCAATTTTAATACATCTAACGGCAAATGCACAAAATAATATTTGTTATACTAATTTAATGCATTTTAAATCTTTTTGGGCATTTGAGTTTTAAGTAAAGACCTGTACGCACCAACTGACAAATTTCAGGTTAGTTATACTTCAAAATAATGTAATCTTGGTTGCATACTTAAAATGCCATACCCAGCAAGAGAAGTGACCGAACTCAAACAATGCATAATTTAATATTAGAAATTTATATCATCTATGAAGATATTAGAATTTCTAGGAATCTTAACATAGCACATTGCGTCTCTCTATCCACCAATAAAATCTACAACGTCGCACTTGAAAACTTCTTGGAACTTTGCGACTTCTCTTAAAAGAATAAAATCGGTAATTATAATAATAGACTATTGTATCTAATCATTACATCTGGCGGCATGACGTGCAATGTTCATAAATATTCTGAACCGCTTGTTCCTGAAGAGCACCTGGATGGGACGCGAGGAACTAATTTCGGATTAATTCTTTTCACGAACCCGAGATACTGATTCGGAAGCCGTTCGTTCTGTGATGCTAAATACGACGTATTTTTTTGTAAAACAAATAATCAACTTTTATTTACACTATCTTACAAACATTACAATTTTATGCTTAGAGTGCGAGCATGCCAACTCTACTACACTTCGGCACGGATAAAGATTGCACCCCACTGTGTGTTACCCACAACAGCTCATTCAAAATTTTACGGTTGTCCCTGATTTATTTATGAGGGTGTCCCTTCCGAGATGGGTAACTTTGCGTAGGTAAGAAACAGAATTAATGTACTAGGATTTCGGGTAATTCATATGGTTTTTTCTTTGATAATAAAAGCAACTCTCTATTTTATATTGTACAATGGTGTTTGCCGCATAAATAAATAATACATATCATATACTGGGTGTTCGATAAAAAACGCCCAACGCCATAACTTTGTTATTTATTGACCGATATGAATGAACTAAAAACCGAAGTCAATGGCTGTTTAAATACTAACAAATGGCATTAAAATTTATTTTTTTCAATAGTCAACTTAAAATTTTTAAATAGCTGCCTATAATGGTTTAATTTTATTACATTAGACATTATTTTTCTAAATCCAATAATGCCCAATATGATGTTTTTCGTTTAATATTTTGGTCGAAAAAAATTTAAATAAATCTTTAATTTAAAATTATATTTTTCAAAAATTAAGTCCACGAATTTGTCGATCTACTCTCTTCGGCTTTTTAAAGGCTCCATATCGTCTTAAATTTCCTTCTAACCTTCTAAATTTAGTAATCGCCGCTCTGGAAACGTTAGATGATAAATCCGTGCTGCAGCTCTTCGATTTCTATTTCAAAGAAAATAAATTTGCAACATGTCTGTTAATTCGCTATTGTTCATGATTATGTCTGAAACACACTAATAACAAATGGTCGACATTACTTAAACAATAAATGACATTTGTCGATTTGAATTTTTTTCAAGACACACTACATTTATTACCAAAAAAATCATGTTAACAAAATTTAATATTATCTTTTTCTGGCATAAATATTAACTTAAAACCAACATAACGGGCATAATTGGATTCAGAAAAACAATGTCTAATATTACAAAATTAGAAAAGTATATGCAGCCATTTAAAAATTTAAAGTTGACTATCATTTGGCAATGAAGTTGATTTTGAAAAAAATATATAATTACCGTCATTTTATAGTATTTAAACAGCCATTGACATTTTTTGTAGTTCATTCAAATCGGTCAATAAATAACAGAGTTATGGCGTTGGGCGTTTTTTTTTTATCGAACACACGGTATTCTAAAGTCAAAAACATGACGAGATTTCTTTTTTAACTAATCCTTTGATTACAAATCCTAAATGTTTATAAGAAATTCGATGGATTCTGTAATTAATATTTTGATGCGGAAAGAAACGATTTTCAAGAGGTCTATTTTTTGCAACTATTTGTTTGAAATAATTTGTTGCATAAATAAAAGAAGGAATATTTCGAATGACTGCCTAATGCATAGTTTCAGCAATTGTGGATTTTCTCCGAAAATTTATGAAACTGTTTATGAACTAGTAGCATTCAATAAAAGTTTAATTTTTCCGACTGTAACAATTAAAAAAAATGGTGATGTGGCCATCATGTTACTTTCTCCGACTTGATGGTATCATTTATATTTACGTTTTCATAGTTCATTTTCAATTGAAATCATATTTTAAATGCACATCGAGCGTTGCGTAAACTTGGATGAAACTGACGTTTAAAACGTCAAAATTATGAAACGGAAAAAATATACTTCAAATTCAAAAACTCGGTTTACTCAAAAACTAACGAGATTTCGAAAAAAACTTATTCTTTAGAAGTTGTTCATTTTGCTATTCTCTACAATTATTATTCACACAAATTTGCTGTAACTATCATCGTTTCATAATTATAAACCAAAAGTTAAAAAAAAATTAATAAATTTTTTTCTGGAATAGCAATGATTTTATGAAAAATATTTTCAAGCAAAAGATGTTCATTTCTTTGTTGTCTTCAATGTTTGTTTAAATGTTTTTGTGATATTTTTCATATTTAAGAAAATATTGGCAAAAAACAAAAAACAGTTAAGGTAAACACCTACTTCCGGTGTACGAAATTTTACCAAAAGCTTTTCAGTTCTTCAGATTATCAAATAAGACGTATGTTGAAAGTTTCATATCAATTGCTCTATTAGTTTTTGAGATACAGCGCACACAGACAGACACACACACACACACACACACACACACACACACACAGACAGACACACACACACACACACACACACAGACACAAAAAAAAATTTCCAGAAATTGTTGAAATGGCATCTAGGGACCCCAAAACGGATATTTCCGTAAAAAAAATTTTTGAAAAAAAAATCACGATCACAATACTTTCTCGTACTTCGTAACGGAGAAAGTAAAAATCATAAATCCGTTATTTCAGATATCACATCAAATTAAAAAAATACGTGTCAATTATTTTTGTATCTAGTACTGAAAAAAAGGCAATTTTATTTTTCAATTGCAAATATGATACGCAATGACCCATATACATATTATATCGATTATATAGAATAAGGGGATTTCCCTGTAAGCAAATTAAGGTAGTACGCCTATGCAGGTCATACTCGATGCAACCGTACACGGTAATTGTGCTTGACTGGAAGCTGCTTTATTCTACGGCAATCATTTTGAAAAATTAAAGAATGTTTTTCTTAATTTTAATGATGAAGAATTGGCAGCACTTAAAAATGTAAATGTTGCACGTAGAAATTTTACGCAACAATAGGCTTTTATTGCTCATTTTTGCAATCAATAATTTGGAAATTATGTGTGGAATTTTAAACGGCGAGACTGAGGAGGACTTAATAAATTTTAACATGAACCCCATGGACTCATTTAATTTTACGATTGAAATTCTAAATCAAATTTTGGTCTTACATTGTAGTTACAATAAATAAATTATCAATTGCTATTCGTATTTTTTAATCTTTCAGCATTATTTTTAATTAAACCGCATATAAAATCCGTATTTGAATCAAATATTAGCTAATTTGAAGCGCATTTGAAATAATTAGAATGCCTTTGTTTAGCACATATAAATCCGGACTTTACTAATAAACAACACCAATTTAAAATTCTCAAAATAACAAGCCTGTTCTGAATCGTAACAGTCCTAGTACCGTTATAGGCTAGTTAAAAGAGCAGGGATTTTTAATTATAAAAGTTGTATTGAACTATTTTTTTTACTTTTTTTATAACTATTTAAATCGGTAGCGCAAACAATACTCGGTTCGTTAACTTGTGTCGTAATATACTAAATTATGACAGCACTTGTCATATAACATTCGTGTGTGTTTTTGTTTTTTTAACATAAAAAACGGCGGCAGAAAAAATATTGTACTTAACTCGTTCCAAAAGTGATTTTACGGGACTCACAAGATTCCAGGACTCGCCTACGGCTCGTCATGGAAACTTCCTACTCATCCCGTAAAATATCACTGTCGGAACTTGTTACGTAAATTACTATTATTTTATCCTGTAATGTTAACATGCCAATAACTCCTTAGTAACGAATTACATTAAGGTACCTTTAACAACACTAAGAAAATTTAAAATTTAAATTCTGAACAACACTAGTTCTGTTACATGTATCTTAACGCAACTCGTTGCTATGAAGATATTGGCAAACAAACATGATTTCGCTTTTTGACAGTTTTCATTAAACATTTTTCAAATTAGAAAAAAAAATGAAATAGGATAAAATAAACCGTGTTTCGACACACGTAACGTTATTTGTTTTTACATTACTCGAGAATTTAAAAGCACTCACTCTTGCGTCGCTCGTGCTTCCAAACTTTTCTCTCGTGATGTAAAAAGCTTCATAACGTTACTATTTTGAGACAATTAAATGTTCAGATTTACTTTCGGCGTTGGATTTTAATTCGTCACATAAAAGTCTGGCTTCTTAAGATCCCTCAAAAAAGGGCGACCGAGTACCTGATCCCGACAAGTCGGTTGAGCACGTGCCACGTGATACCCATTTTAAGAAAGATTTCCCTCATAAATTATCTGAAGTACCGACCCTAATATTGACAATGGGCTGTTGTGGTTTGTCCGCCATGGGGTGCATTGCCTTACGTCTAGCCGATGTAGTAGATTTGGGAGTCTCCTCTTAGGCGATCAATTGAGAATGATTCCTGGACTGAGTGCAGCAAGCCGTTTTTATTACCTTTGGTACCGCCTTCAATTGTTGGGGGTGAAGTTTTTCGAGTGCCTTGATTGGCCCAACTCTCCTTGAGATGCGCTCCCGTCATTGCCCTTTGGCGTTATTTTAAATACATTTCCTGTTTCCAGGAAGGACAGACTTTTTAAAATGTGTCACCAACTGGCCTTGCACATAAAAGGGATAATCTTCAAAAAGGTTTACTGCACCCATCCCCTAATTGTCGGTAAACTGCTCGAAAGTGATTACAATTTTTATGCACCCATTATACACAAATAAATTGAGTATTACCCCACCGAATATTTACATAACAATAATCCTAAAGTAATATTAATATTAAACGAAAAACATGGTATTATTATTACAACTAAAAAAAGTAAACAAAATAGTATTTGACGCGCTAACATGCCCCCCGCCTTAAAGGAATTAATTTCCTTTAGTTGTTTATTTCTTGATTGGGTACTACACAAATTTTGGATACAGCGCGTTTCAAAATACCACTCACGGTTTTCACTGGCACAACACGCACTTGGCCGTCATCGCCAGGGAATAACTCCAGAATTCTTCCTAGTCTCTAAGAAGCAGGAGGTTCGTTGCGTTCTACGAGCCAGCCTGTAATTGTAGCGGGTTTTCCTTTTGCCACTTGGTACGTGCCTGGAGATGATGAACGTATTCACGTTTCCATTTCTTCCAAAATTGCTGCGTCAATTGCTGCATACGCTGAAAGACCGCGAGGCGATTTGTTTGGGTGTCCGAGAGGTCCTCGTCCGATGCGGATGTTAGCGGTCTTCCAATTAAAAAATGTGCCGGGGTAAGGGGATTTAAATCATGATGATCACTGCTTATGGGATACAAGGGACATGAATTTAACACAGCTTCAATTTGCGTCAGAACCGTTTCAAATTCTTCGTGAGTAAGAATGGTTTTTCCAACTATCCGCGTAAGGTGGCGCTTCATACTTTTTATATTTGATTCTCATTTCCACCCATATGGGGTGAATTTGCTGGAATAAACTCCCATTTTATATCAGTTCCCTCGTTTGACATGATGTGATCGACTTTTGAAATCCAAGTGGAAAATTTTTGTTGAGATATTTTAACTCGGAACATGCACCAACAAAGTTCGTTCCATTATCAGATATAATTTTAATTGGTTTGCCACGACGTGCTATAAATCTACGAAGTGATGCTAAAAATGCCTGTGCCGATAAATCAGACACTACTTCTGAATGAATCGCTTTTGTGGATAGACATATAAATCAGCCAATATACGTTTTAAATGTTTTATATCCACGGGATCGTCGGTCGCGCCCTTTGAATGGACCGGCAAAGTCGACGCCTGTGATTGAAAATGTTGGAGATGGAGTAATACGAGATTTGGGCAAATTTCCCATAATGTGTACATATGGTTTTGGATTTGACTTGAAACATTTTAAGCAATTTCTTACGATTTGTCGTGTTAAGTGTCGTCCCTCTGTGGGCCAATAATTTTGCGTTAGTGCGAAAAGTAATTGCTGTGGACCACAATGCAAATTAATTTTGTGATAAAATGTGGCTAAGAGTTTGGTTAAATGATGATGAGAGAGAATAATTTGATGTATTTGATCAAAGTTCTGATTAGAGTTGTTTAGTCTCCCCCCTACTCTTAATAGACCATCCTTGTCTAAAAAGGGAGAAAGCGAAATAATTTTTGAATTTGAATTTATTGGTTTATTATTTTTTAATTGATAAATTTCATCGGTGTATGATTGACTTTGTGTAAGTTTAATTAAACTATGTAAGGTATCACGACGTTCCCTTTTTCCTATCTCACCGGAATAACCCGTCAGTTTTTTACATTTTTTAATAAAACGTAAACAGTATGAAAAAATACGAATTAATTTTGGTAAATTTGAGAATTTGGAAATGACACATCAAGGTTGATTGTTACCGAATGTAATGCAATTGACCTTTCTTCTTGAGTTTCCACGTACGAGTGACTTTCCTTAGGATACATATTTCCTTGGAGCCATAGTGGTCCATGCCACCATAGATTATGTGCAGCGCTATCCTCGGGGTACAAACCTCTGGATATTAAATCCGCGGGATAATCACCTGATTTTACATGATGCCAATTATTAGAGGCGGTTAATCGCTGAATTTGCGAAACTCTGTTTGCTACGAAACATTTCCACCGACTTGGGAAGGCCCTTATCCAAGATAGTGTGACCATTGAATCAGACCATAGATATATCTTGTCGAAATTAATTTCCAATATTTTACACACACGATTTGTCAATTCAGCTAATAAAACACCAGCGCATAGTTCCAATCGGGGTAGTGTGATTTGCTTGACTGTGGCAACTCTAGATTTAGCTGTTACTAATTTGATTTTGATATTGTTGTATTCATCGACACTCTTTATAAATACAGGCACCATAAGCCTTTTCTGAAGCGTCAGCAAACCCGTGTAATTCAATAAATTTATGATTAGTTATAATAACATGACGCTTAATTTGTATTGAATCGATATTATTCATGTACGACAAGTACTGCTCCCATTTACTGCGAATCTGTACAGGAATTGGATCATCCCAATTACATTTTAATTTCCACAATTCCTGAATAATAAGTTTAGGTACGACTGTTATGGGACTTAATAAACCGAGGGGATCGAATAATTGAGCGGTTTGACTTAAGATGGAACGTTTTGTACAGAGAGATTTACTTGCTTTACTATTGAAATTATATTTAAATTCATCTGCTACTGGATTAAATACAATGCCGAGTGTTTTTGCTTCATTTTCAAACATATTAATATTGGAGGACTCAATATCTGTGGTACCATCAAAATGACTAATTAATTGATTATTGTTTGACTTCCATTTCCTAAGTGGAAACCTGGCATGGTTTAAGATTTCGGCTACTTCTGAACAGCGAATAATTAAAGTACTTAAATCATCGCAGCCAGTTAACAAATCATCGACATACATGTTTTCTTTTATGATCTTAGCGGCTTCTGGAAATTCGGTTTCGTGAATATTAGCGATTTCGAAAAGACAACGAATAGCAAGATATGGAGCTGAGGCAGTGCCATATGTTATTGTGTTTAATTAGTACACCTCAAGTTTTTCATTAGCATTTTCCCGCCATATAAAAACGATATTTTCTGAACTTAATTAATAATTGAAATATGTCAGGTTGAATCGTTGGGCCCACGCACTGAATGTCATTTAACGAAATGTTAGATGACGTTTTCACAGAACCATCGAAAACAACTCTCAACTTTGTAGTAGTACTATCGTTGCGAATAACACTATGATGAGGAAGAAAATATTCGCGCGTTTCGACCCTTTCTGAGATTTTTGTCATGTGACCGAGATCTACGTATTCATTTGGAATTAGTGATTTTAATTTGGCCGTTTAAAACCAGGTTCCAACACGGGGTGGAACTAATTAACATATCTATTGGTTTTGATTGGTGGAATTCTTCATCAGCGAGCGACAGATTTGATGGAATATTAAGATTTCTTTCGAATGATATTTGTGGTAAATTACCAGTTATTTTATCAATAATAAGACAATTCGGTCGAAAAGGATGAATGCCTAGACGTTATTGTAATATTTGCACAGTGACTTATTTTTAAGGTATTTTGGCTTATTCCTGTTATTGTATGATTAATTGAATATTTATTTAATCCCAATTTACTAATGAATGAATTTGTAATAAAATTTGACTGAGGCCCAGGGTCTAATAAAACACGAGCATTGGGTTTATTTCCAATTTTATCAATAACATAAACCTGCGCTGTGCATAATAATGACAAGTTATTTTGAATTGTTAAACAATTGACTACCGCTGAGGAGGGTCCTGGTTTCACGAGGTGTGATTCGTTTAACTGAGGTGATTTTTTCTTTTTGAGTGTTGTGTGGTAAATTGCATTTGCGGCATTGGGATGATTTACACTCTTTAACACTATGGCCCTTTCGTAAACAATTTAGACACAATTTTAATGATTTTGCTAAATTAAAACGATCACTAACTGACCTTTCAAGAAAATCCTTGCATTGATTTATGTAATGACCCTTTTCACATGCAGGACATGAATTCGATGAAAGTGTAGTATTTGCGAATGATTTGATTTGCGGCTTGTATTTTGATTGAACATTTTGTGGTTGTGATTTATTAATTTCGAATATATACGATTTCTCTAAGAGGTGTTTAATTAAAATTTGACAAGCAGGCAATTCATTTGTTTGAAAATGATTGTTCACATATAAATCCCAATCTGTATTGGCACGTTTATCCCATTTTGACAAAATGTGTGGAATTAAGAACACTTCAAAATTCTCAGCTGATATGTCTAGAGATTCTAAACTGCGAATATATTGTTCGAGAGAATTTGCGACAGATTTTAATGACGAACAATCGTTATTTAAAATCTTTTTCGAGTGAGCATAAACGATTCTAAGGCGTTGATTAAAACGACTTTTTAATATATTATAAGCGACATTATAATTGGTAGCAGTGGTGTCTAATGATTCAATTGCACTTAGAGCATCACTACGTAGCGCGGATCGTAAATAGCACAATTTTGTACATCAGGTATTGAGTTATTTTCGTGAATTAATGCATTAAATGCGTCTTCAAATGAGCACCATTTTGTGAAGTCATCGTCAAACTAAGGTAAATCAATTGAGGGTAATTTAAGATACAAACTAGGTCTAGAATTATTTACGATGTCGGGATTTTTAACGGTTTGTGATTTTAGGAGGGCCGACGCGAGACCTATAAGTTCATCAAAGAGAGTTTCGACTTCAATTCCAATTTTGGATTCACTCTCAAAATCTTCAGTTTGAAGTTCAATGGATGATTAAATATTTTCAAAAGTGTCGGAATAATCTATACACGTCGTGATATGGTTTCTATGTCCGTACCACTTAACGCCTGATTGGAAAAACCATTTAAAAATTGTTCAAATGACCTAAGTTGCGAAATAATTTTGTTACGTTTATCTACTAATTGTTTCTCGGTTAACTTCGGCATTTTTGCGAAATTGAGGCTGCACTAACACGAGGATTTGGATTAAAAAAAGGAAGGCACTTACGTAAGAATACCTCCGTGATGTCAACTGCAATGGCTTCTTTGACGATATTGTGGACTGTATTGAGAGCTGTGTAATGTTGCGGTGTGGTTCTCGAAGACCTGGGGCTCGTTAGCGGCCTGGCGGTTACTTCGATGATGAGAACTAGACGACTTCTTCGACGACAAATCCGGTTCGACGGACCAATGGCTGGGACGCGAGGAACTAATTTCGGATTAATTCTTTTCACGAACCCGAGATACTGATTTGAAAGCCGTTTTGTAAAACAAATAATCAACTTTTATTTACACTATCTTACAAACATTACAATTTTATGATTAGAGTGATCAATTGAGAATGATTCCTGGACTGAGTGCAGCAAGCCGTTTTTATCACCTTTGGTACCGCCTTCAATTGTTGGGGGTGAAGTTTTTCGAGTGCCTTGATTGGCCCAAATCTCCTTGAGATGCGCTCCCGTCATTGCCCTTTGACGTTATTTTAAATACATTTCCTGTTTCTAGGAAAGACAGACTTTCTAAAATGTGTCACCAACTGGCCTTGCACATAAAAGGGATAATCTTCAAAAAGGTTTACTGCACCCAGCCCCTAATTCTCGGTAAACTGCTCGAAAGTGATTACAATTTTTATGCACCCATTATACACAAAGAAATTGGTAATACTCAATTTCTTTGTGTATAATGGGTGCATAAAAACCGAATATTTACATAACAATAATCCTAAAGTAATATTAATATTAAACGAAAAACATGGTATTATTATTACAACTAAAAAAAGTAAACAAAATAGTTTTTGACCCGCTAACAGCACCAGATACCCTGATAATACTTGATTAGTAAAATTGTTATTAAAACTAAATCAGTTTAGCTGCCTGCACCTCAGCCACGCCAGAGAAGTTGTTTTGATTAATGAATATGTGAACTTTATAACCGTTGATTGTATTGTTGGTTCTAATGAAATATTTCAAAGAGTATTTATTTTTAACAGATATCTAAAAACAATAATATAACTATGATTTATTTATGATAAAAGGCTTTCATTTGGACAAAATTTTAGGTAAATAAATGTTAATTCTTATAAACTCCGCAAAAAAATTATCGCATCACCTACGTTCTTCCTGTTAAGACATTGGTTTATTCTGATAGCATATCTGTTTCTATGAATAATAAACATAACAATAAATCACAACGAATATTCTTTCGATTTTCTTGAATTTGTGGTGAGAGTAATTTTATATATATTTTTTAAACATTTAAACGGTTATTTATATGAAATTTTTAGTATTTTTTATTTCAAAATGAACGTTGAAGCTACTGCTCGCAATTCTAGAAATTTAACAAGAGACGAAATCGTTCGTGTCGTGTCCTTAGTTGACGATGGTCGAGATCAAAGATATGTTGCTGCAGCATTCGGAATTCAGCTGTCCACGGTTTCAAGAATAATAAGAATATTCAGAGAATACACACGAAGAGCAGGACAAGGTCGTAAGAGGGCAAAGAGATGACTGATTTATACGTTTAAATGCACTGCGTATCAGACATTGTACCTCAAGGCAAGTTACAATCTGAACTGTACAATAATATTAGTGATGCGATAATTTTTTTGCGGAGTGTTTTTCATGCACAATCGATCACGCACATTCGGCCCGAATGATTCATTCCTCAAAGTGTCAATACGCAAATGTTCCCCATCAAACATTCAAAGACAATTCCCTGTAGATAACACGCTCGATGACACATTAATCGAGTTTTTTATCACCTCTCGAACAACATTCTTCGTACAACCAATCAAAACGTAATATCTACGATAATGGACGCCAAGATGCACGAGACCACTTAACTGAACATTGGACTTATCGAAGGGGGCAACACCGGGAAGGAAATATTAAATATTAAACGGGGGTGTCTTGGCGGACAATAACTCTATGCCGCCGCCCCATCGGCATCGATTTCTCTTAGGTCATGAGTTAAAAATAGTTTTTATTTATCCCCTTGAACTTTCCGCTCACAACGTTCACTATCTTTAAACCGGACGTAATCTAATTTAAATATAAACTAAGGACTATTTCTGGAGAAATAGAAAGTGTGCTGTGTAAGATGCTATTTTTGCTCACATCAAATCATAAAATCTGTGATATTATCGATTGATCGTTCTATTTTTTATTACACATTACATTTTTCTTATACTATGTAACTTTACCAGTTATACTCCTACAATGGAAAATGATGAAAATAATCAAATAGCAATGATGATAAGATCAATAATTTCATGTCAATAGTTGATAGATTTTATTGAAAAGTTGATATTTATTTAAATCATGAGCAGGTGTAAGTTAGATGAAAAAGTATCCATGATAATGTGGTCACAAAGAACAATAGTTTAAAAAGCGTTCTGGACATGTTTTCAGTCAATTATCCTGAAAGACCTTGTGCAAAAACGATTATCAATATTTGGAATAAATTCAAGGCAGATGGTTGTGTTCTTAGTTCCTACGAAAGGGGAAATAAAACCAAACACGTTTTAACAGAACAAATGATACTGATCGTCCTATGTTATGTAGAAGAACGGCTTATGGGATCTCTTTCTAATGTAGCCAATTATTTAGAAGTACCATACAGTTCCGTGTACTAAATCCTGAAAGAATTCAATTGCAAGCCATACAAAATATTAAACCTTTTCAACGAAAATAAGGCAAAAACGCAGATTTTTGTGGATTTTTATTGAACAAAAATGAAGACATTTTGAATATAATACGAGGGTTGGGGCAAAAGTCATGGTAACTATTTTTTTCTTGAAGGTACCAGTCTGGTTGGAAAATGTGACATATACAAACGAAAGGACAAGGTCTTAACTACATGTGTGGACAATCAATAGCACTGAAATATCATAACACACTAATTTATTACGGTACTATACAGGGCAATATGGCCTTCACCGTGTAAAAGAATGATAACACAGTACACATTAAGTAGACATGACAAACCTGGGCCTAAAGACCCTCAATGTAGTCCCCTGCTACTATCACCACACGCTGCCAACGATGTGGGAGGCGCTGAATACCATCAGTTTCAGCATTTGCCGCCCCATGTGTGAATCGGGTCATCTCTTGGCGCACAGCATTGGCAATGTCCTCTCGTGTTGCAAACCGCCTACCACGTATTGGTTCCTTAATCTTGGGAATGAGATCAAAGTCACAGGGCGAAAGGTCAGGAGAGTAAGGTGGGTGCTCCAACTCTTCCCATCCCCAACGTCGGAGTAGCTGCCGTACACACCTTGCTTTGTCGTGCAGGATTATTGCACTGTCCACAAGATCCGGACGTTTATCCCGAACGCCACGTCGTACCTGTCGCACCAGGAAGTCCCAGTAGTACTATGTGCCATGAGGAACAATTTGGCAAACAATGACACCCCTGATGTCATACTCGAAGATCACCATCAATTTGACTGGGGAAGGATTCTGACGGAACTTCTGGTGCCTTGGTGATCCAGGATGCCGCCACTCCGCGGACTGACGTTTCAGTTCTGGTTCCTATGCCCCGCCCCAAAATTCATCGATGGCGATTATTCGTGACAAGAATTGATCGCCGTCCTGTTGCCAGCGTACAAAGTGGTCGGAGCATATTGCATAGCGCACCCACCTTTGAACTTCCGTCAGTGCATGCGGTACCCACCGCGAAGCGATTTTGCGTAGCTGTAACTCATTACGCAATATCCTGTAGACGGTGCGTTTCTCGATGCGACTTGCCCTCTCTAACTCCAGTAACGTCCATCGTCTGTCTTCATCCATAAGCTGCTCGATGACGGCACGTGACAAGTCGGTCCGCAAGGAGCCGCTAAAAATGTCCAGAGTAGGCGGCATGGCCCTTGGGTTTATTGCGGTCGGTAATAATCACCAGGCGGTCGTAAAAATGTCAAACTTGAGGGCACGTGCCCACCGGGTCGAATTTAAAATTTTTGGCCCAAGCAGGTAGTGAGCCCTTTTTGGGGTGTATTATAATCAGCCGTGCATTCGTGTCTAACTGGTTGATCGCCCCAAGATGAAGATGAAATAATTAAGAAATAGAATACTTTTCCTTTTAATGATCGGTAATATTTGACGGATTAGGGATATTATAGATGAAAATTAAATTGTCCTTATTTTAAGCCAATAAAGGTATGGTTGTAGATAAAGTATAGTACATAACTCGAGTTATAAAGTAATTACGCACTAGTGAAACTGTTAATTATTAATAAATTTACAGGGTGCTGTAAAAATTCGTTTCATATTCATTTTCATTTTTTGTTCTCGAGTGCTCGTCATTGATAAAAATACATTTTCAAAAATTCGTAACTCGTCTGAAAATTGCTGCAGATTCAAAAGCCAAAATTATTTTGAAAGATCGACGTCTTGTGAAGTGAATTGAATTTTTGTAGTATTTTGTATGTAGTTATTTTTCATATTAATGTTGCATTCAAAATTGCGACATTGAAAAAAAAATGGTGATGTGGCCATCATGTTACTTTCTCCGACTTTATATTTACGTTTTCATGGGTTTATTTTCAATTGAAATCATATTTTAAATGTACATCGAGCGTTGCGTAAACACGGATAAAACTGACGTTTAAAACGTCAAAATTATGAAAGATGGAAAAATTATATTTCAAATTCAAAAACTCGGTTTACTCAAAAACTAACGAGATTTCGAAAAAAACTTATTCTTTAGAAGTTGTTCATTTTGGCATTCTCTACAATTATTATTCACATAAATTTGCTGTAACTATTATCGTTTCATAATTATGAACCAAAAATTGAAAAAAAAAAAAAATAATAAATTTTTTTCTCGAATAGTAATGATTTTATGAAATTTTTTTTCAAACAAGAGATGTTCATTTATTTGTTGTCTTCAATATTTGTTTAAATGTTTTTGTGATATTTTTCATATTTAGGAAGATATTGGCAAAAAACAAAAAACGGTTAAGGTAAACACCCACTTCCGGTGTACGAAATTTTACCAAAAGCTTTTCAGTTCTTCGGATTATCAAATAAAACTAATGTTCAAAGTTTCATATCAATTGGTCCATTAGTTTTTGAGATACAGCGCGCACAGACACACACACACACACACACACACACACATAGACACAGACACACACACACACACACAGACACAATTTTTTTTTTCCCAGAAATTGTTGAAATGGCATCTAGGGACCCCAAAACGGATATTTCCGTAAAAAAAAATTTTGAAAAAAAATCACGATCACAATACTTTCTCGTACTTCGTAACGGAGAAAGTAAAAAAGATTGATACTGAAAATCGAGAATTTCAAGAACGATGAATTGAATTGAATTAATAGATTATTTAATTATTCTTAACAAGAGCAAGCCACAGTGTTTGGAATGTTTACAGACAGTAGCTGTGTACAACTTAAAGCGCCATTACCAATTAATGCATGAAAAAAAGTAATATTCGTGCACGGAAGACTCGAGAACAGTAAAAAAATTGAAAAAACAGCAGAACTACCAACCGAATTATTTTACCCAAGTAACAGATTCTCAAGAAGCATCAGTAGCTGCATCGTTTGAAGTTTGCTTAGAAATTGAAAAAGCTAGAAAGCCTTTTTCGGATGGAGAATGAATTAAAAAATGTGCCATAAAAATGGCTCAAGCTTTTAATAATAAAGAAATGGGAAACAAATTCAAAGTTTCTCTTTCTCATCAAACTGTAAGCCGACGTGTAAACGAGAGCAGTATATATGTCACTAATGAATTACAAAACCTAATCAATAATTGCTGCTATTTTTCCGTAGCATTGGACGAAAGTACAGACATTTCCGACCAAGTCAAGTGCTTATTTTTATAGGAACCGTAAATGAAAACTATGATTATTCAGAAGAACTTTTAAAATTACGATCATTACACGGAATTACAAAAGATGAAGAAATTTATAACGAATTAAAATGTGCAATAGCTCCGTATGGCGGATTTGACAAGTGCACTGTTATTGTAACTGATGGCGCAAGAGCAATGACGCGCAAAAATATTGGGCTCGCAGGACTCTTACAAAAAGAAGGAATAAATTGTCGAATGTTCCATTGTATTGTGCATCAAGAGCCATTATGTGGTCTTTCACTAAAACTAAAAGACGTAATGGACAAGGTTTGCAAACTAACAAATTTAATTCCTGTCGGAAATCGTTGTCTTACACATCGAAAATTTAAAACTTTTTTGGACGAACTGCAAGCTGAGTATGGTGATTTGCTTTTACATAGTAATATTCGCTGGTTAGGTGCAGGAAAATGCCTGAAGAATTTTTTTACACTTCGAAAAGAAGTTCATCTCTTTTTTTAACAGAAGTTGGCATCAATGAAGATTTGACGGCAAATTTAGGTGATTAAAATTTTCTTTGTTCACTTGCTTTCCTAACAGACACTACAAATTATTTAAATATTTTGAATAAATTCTTGCAAGGAAAAGATCAAGATGTGTGTTGTCGTTATAAATATGTAACAGGATTCAGAAATAAATAAAAATTGTGCAGGAAAATAATTTATTTCATTTTGAATGTTGCAAAGAAATATATGAAGAAATGAAGGCCTGCAACATAGAAGTGAATTTCGACATTTTTTTACCTAAATTAGATATGCTTATTGAAGATTTTAATAGAAGATTTTCTCAATTTGATGATTTAAAGATGAGTATTAATTTATTCAGTGATCCATTCAATATCGATATTACCTCCGTTGAACCTAAATATCAAATGGAATTATGGGACCTTCAGGCTGACCAATTCATGGCATCTAGTGGAATACAAGTGTTCAAACATTTGGATAAAGAAAAATATCCAAAAATGAGAGATTTTGGGCTTAAAATCATTTCTATGTTCGGAAGTACATATATCTGCGAGCGTTCATTCTCTGACATAAAATATATAAAATCAAAATTTAGAAACAGCTTGCAAGATTCCACTCTTGAAAATATAATTAGAGTTGCCACAACAAATATTGATATGGACATAAAAGAAATTGTTGCTCTACAACTACGGCCACAATGCTCCCATTAAATAACTCAGGCTTAATAATATTCTAATTTTATTGTGTTTTTTATTATTTCTTGTTATGTATTGTTTTTAAGAATAAGGTGATATTTCATTTTAACAATAAATATAACGCAATATTTATTATGAAAAAATATAAACTTTATTGCCGAAAAAATGTTATTATCTTTGACTTTATTTTTTTCGTATAAATAAAATAACTTTTGAGTTGACATGAACTGACTTTTCATTTACCTATCCTTTCCGGCCCGCGAAATATTTGCTAAAGAAAAAATGGCCCGCTGGCTAAGAGAAGTTGGACAGCGCTGCCCTATATTATACGTAGGATAATAAAAAAACATTTTAAGTTGGTTTTGAGATTGTGTCCCGTCAAAATATTACTTCAACAAGTAAGCAATTACAAATTTTTCTATACATCTGTACGTTACGTTTAATGAGCATTCTACACCGATAAATATCTAACATTAATGTTTAAAAAAATTCTCTTCTAATAGCACAATAACCACACGTTTTAATTGAAGGATATTGCCTTCAAAATGTATGGAATAAATAAATAGCACAAAAAAATATTTGAATGTGACCCGCGTTCAAATTGTCATCCGCAATGTGGCCCGACACCCAAAAGGTTTACACAACCCTACAATGGGCTAATATTAATAATGAAAGCAATAATTTTACCATTTCTATAGACACAGAATACTTCTAATGATACACATTACTTGATTAAGGAGTATAAATACACAATCGGCATCGCTTTAGAACATTTAACAAATCCCAGTCGTGTGAATATACTTAAATAGTACGTACAATATGTTCTAATATAGGTTACAATAGCAGAACTATGAGCTAGTTGAGTAAGCTTCGTAAAGAGGTCGCACAAACATGATTGTAACACAACAAACATTTCCTAGAACATCATGTAACTGGTAGTGCGAAATTTCGCTTCAGAACAAACAAATTCAATTATTCCATAATATTGACATGAGAATATTGAATTAGAAAATCTAGAGCGTTTCCGCAAATTGATTTATGGAGGCAGCACCGGATACGATTTTTCGCTCCTTATAGGCAACCCATATTACTTATGATTCCGGTTTCATTTTATCGAATTTCGAATGGAGTTTTGTTGAATTATGCAAATAAGGGCTGTCCGTTTGGCGATGATGCTGGATGGATCGGGCCCATGTAATTGCCAATTATAGAACCGTGGCAGTTTCGAACTACAGAACGAATTTAATGCAGAATTTCGGTTCGGGGGTCATGTTTAAACTGGTTGTTTGTGATTACCGAGCGCAATTTTTGCAAAAAGCTTGATGTAGAAAATGCGAGTAAATACGTGATGTAATGAATGATGCTCACCGAATTATGAGGGTTTATTTAAAATAAAAAATTGTTTACTTTTTATTATATATTTTTTTAAATCGATTATATAATGGCTGAATATTTAACAACAATGTATATTATTTAAAATAAATACTTAGCATGTTGTGTATATATTTCAAATTTATGTGTTTTCTTGAACATGCAACGCAGTATATCAAACATTACGAGTCAAAGTTTTCATAATTAAATCCGTCCGTATTTCCTTAGGAACGCCAGCGTGATATATGGATTTTGGCAAAGTTTAATTCCTGCAAGGTAACTAGCACTCCCGTGTAGATAATCCATTCAAGTGAAATTAACTCGCGGATTGCGGTTGATGTGCGTACACCGGGAGACGTAAAATCTTTTCCGTGTAAAACGTAATTGTCGGGCGTATAAGAGGATTCCGCGAGGTACTTAACAGATTACAGATTAGAGCCACCGCCGGCTTTCCGTCGACCCAATTTCCACTTTTTTGACAATCTAAAATTGATGTTGTGCTGTTTACCCCACGCTTTTGGGAAAGTTTTCGGTAATGGCCGCCAATTGACGGAGCACCCTAGTGAACGGGGAAGTTTTGAGAAAGGTGTCTCGGGCAATCTAATTTCCTGGAGAGGGCTGCCGCCAGATTCACAAATCATTAGGGTTTTCCCGCATATATTCGATTAGTTTCCCAGTTCGGAATAGCTACAAATCACGCGTGCACATAACAACCAAACGAGTATAATCTTCATCGATGGATCTAAACTAGCTAATAAATTAATTGGATTTAGGAATAGCACTATACCCAAAAATCTATGAAAAATTGCACTTGTTCTTTTCAACGCTTTTATCAATAGCTGCAAGACTATACAAACAATACCAGAGATACAGGATTATATTCGTTTCAACACATTCAATTATTTATTCACTTCGTTTTTATAAACTTATTTTATCCAATCCACTCCTGACCATAATAACCAAAATCCATTATACAGTCATATTATACCTTTTTACATTTATGGACCCAAATTAACACGATCAATTTTAACTTTTCATATAAAAATTGTGAATAATCAATAAACCTGCTGTAACAAACAAAAAAAATAAATATTGTCCGACACAGTATTGTTTACACATTCATATCCTCCGATAAAAAAATAGCTAAATTACATTTGCATACATCGCGACTGTAGAATGTTTTAATTAAACGTAAATTGGGATCATTATAAGCAAACAGCTGCCAACATCCGAAGGCAAACATTTATCCAGCGATATTAAAATATAAAATAGATTGGCGAGAGGAGTAAAAGAGAACAGTGGATAACACTCCGCTAAGTTTACATTTTAAAATTAATTCGCCATTACTTCCTTTTAGGTGACAGGTAATTAAAATAAGAGTTCTTTCAATCTTAAATACATAATAAGGGTGGTAAATGAGGAGTGTTGAGAATTTTCAAAATTTTAATGTCGAATGTTTCGACGTTAAAAATTGTAAAAATTCTCAACACGCGTTTCATTTACCACATATATTCTGGAACTTCACCAAATAACAGCCTCACCAATCCAATAAATAATAAGGGAATATTATAAAATCGTACTGTGGATTCATACGATTCAAGTTGATGTGGAGTTAATATTTTTAATAAAATTGGATACATTAAATATTGTTTCCCCATCAGAACACCTACAGACCGGTTTCGACCTTTCAGGTCTCATCAGTGCAATTAGTTGCTGATGGGGAAATGTTTTTTTTTTATGAGAGGAGAGATAATCTTTTATAGACACCCCTATAGTAGGGTAGTGTTGGAGTAACTTTTGAATTGGGGTTTTTGTATCGCTAAATAAACTTGAGAGTTTACTTCTTCCTATCCGATATACCTTAATAACTCGGCTTCTATTTCGTCTTCTGCCATCTTGCTATTTTTAAGACTTCCTATTCCTTTTTGTATTTTACTAGGAGCTTCCTCTGTCTCTACCTCTTGCGACTTATCTTCTTCTATTTGATATTTTCTACTTCCTTCTTTGAACAGTATTGTTTTAGAATGTTCTTTCCAAACATCTCCTATTTCTTGAGAGCCAACTACTATTTGGCCCATTTTATCCTTTACTCCTCTTAACCTAAGTGATGGTCTGTTGTTCTGCATTTTAATGTTTTTATACAATAGTTAGAAACGTGTGTTTTTTGTGATGATAAAATGGTATATTAAATATCAAGGGAGAGAAATGTGTGATTTTTCCTGAGGTTGTATCCCGAGGGCGAAACGCACCGAGGGATAAATAGCATTCTCTACCGAGGTATATACTATTTTTTTGAAAAACCGGATATTTTAAGAGTAAAGCGTTTGTTTCTAAAACCTAACGCTGTCAGCCGTGACAGTTAAAATAAATAATGGAACCTCGTAGGGAGAGAAATGATTACTTCTCTTCATGGGGAGAGAAATTTTTACTTCTCTGTGTCATGTCATTTCTCTTACGATTTCGATGGCTGAGAAATAGACTTTCTCTCCCGTTTGTGAAAAATATGTTTTTTATTTTTTTTTGTGATTTGACCATTTGACCATTCAGCCACTAACGATGGTCTATGTTTTATAAATATCTATATCTATATGAAGTTAAATGAATAATGAAACACAATTTCAACGACCACGGACCCGAGCGGGTATTTCACATCAGAAGAATGTTCCGCCAGTTTTATCCGATCCTTGAATACGCTCGATGTATATTTAAAATATCATTTAAATTGAAAATACACCATGGAAGTATGAATAAAGTAACTATTATATCATCAAATCGGAGGAAGTAATCACCGTTTTTAAAGTTTGAATTCGATAATTGAATATGCGAATTACAAAGATCTTAACAAGTTAGAGACCATTGTGAGTTTAATGAGCGAAACAAACTTAAAATGATTTAATTTTCGTAATAATAATAATGTCTGTGTATTTAAACAAAATTTACAATATACAACTTTAGTGTCTAAAACGAGGGTTAATTTTTTCCGTTGGTATACACTATATCAAAATATGACAGTAATACACTAGTCGGAAAAAATGAAACACTTGAAATTCGTGAAAATTCGACCATTTTTAAACCGCCATAACTGGGTTTCAATCGATTTTGATGAATCTTTGAGGGCGATAAACTTTGAAGTGTCTTTCTTAAAGTCATGCAGGAAAACTTAAGCGTAACCCCTTCCGCGCCCCTCTAGCACCACTGTGAAAAAAAAAGTTTTTTCAGGAAACTGTGTCCAACTTTGACGATGTCTATGGAGTTGGAAAAATTTTGTCGACTCGATCCACTATAAAGGCATTAAAATTTGATCAATTTCTTATGCAGGACTCGAAGAACGAAGTTCCTACGACTATTTGGCACCAAGTTATTGGTGTTTGAAAAAAAGTGCATTTTATGTTTTTTTTATTTTTTTGTTTGGAGGGCCGTAGAGCCCTCTCTTTGAATGGGGATAAACTCTCTCAAAGAGGACACATTTTGCTTTTAATTTCTCAAAAGACAGTAGAAATCGGTTAGATAGAAGCCGAGTTATGGCCATTTGAAAATTACCTAAATTTTTACAAACTCAAGTGTTTCATTTTTCCATCAGCGTATTTTGTTTGTTTTTATTGGATGAATAGAAGTAAGTTTGGCACACATTTTTTTCTGACCCTACAGAGATCATTAAAGTGAATTTGACATTAAATAATGTTTTTCTTTAATGGAGTTCTAAGGTACAAAATCCGATATTCATGATTTCTCGCAAACAATGCATTTTTGTGTATACCTCAAAGAACATGCAAAGAAAATTTCATTCGCGAAAACGAAAAAGTTATGGACTTATGAGTAAAAAACCACAAAATTCGCTTTTTTTAAACACCTATAACTCGTAGGAACTTCGTTCTTTGAGTCCTGCATAGGAAATTGATTAAATTTTATTGCCTTTATGGTAGATCGAGTCGACAAAATTTTTCCAACTCCGTAGACATCGTCAAAGTTGGACATGGTTTCACGAAAAAACTTCGTTTTCACAGGGGCGCTATAGGGGGGCGGAAGGGGTTACGACTAAGTTCTCACGCATGAAACAGAAGACACTTCAAAGTTTTTCGCCCTCAAAGTTTAATTTTTTTTTCCTTCAGTATATATTAATATAAGTAAAATTAGTTTTCGCAACAGCCATTATTACAGTTCACAAAGTTAATTTTATGTTACAATGTACAGAACTGAAGAAGGAGCGCAGTCATTTAAATGGTATAATGTTGGATAACTCAGCTTAAGATTTATCTCAGATATATTTTGTTACATACTCCGACCACACTATCCCTAATCCGAGATTTTCAAGAATTGTACTGACGGAAGTCAAGAAGCAAGCAATTGTTGATCTGATCGAAGAGGATAAAACTTTAAATAGACTGGTGAAATGGTCCATGTGAATAAAAGCTCAAATTTCTCAAGAAGCAAACATACCCGAACGATCAAGAACTATTGGCAGGCGATGATGGGAGAAAGCGTTTTTTTCGTGAACCCATGATGAAGAAAATTCACCTAGATGAAACATATTATTGATATTTGTAGCAATCTTTTTGATCCATGGAAAAAGTTAATTCACAGAACTATCGCTACTAGAGTAGACATAATTTACACCTTTTTTTATTATACAAGAACTCAGCTACCTCAGATAGTTAATGTTTGGGCTGGATTTATCAATCATGTGCCGATTATTCATAAATGGAAATCTTAATAAACAGAAATTTTTGAAACTGCTTCAAAAAACAACAATATCATCACTTATTGGAAAGGACATTAATCTCAATGATATCTGGTACCAATTTGCATACGAAAAATATTCAACGAAATAGCGACTACAATATCACAAAAATATTGTGTAAATAATATAGGCAGTTGCCTTGGGGTTGCGACGCCGTCGACAAACAAACACATGTAAATTGACTGATGTTTCAAATATTTTGTTATTTGAGAACTACTCCTTAAAAACGCATTGGTTTTCGGTAGTAATATACCTACATCGAGGTTAATTATCAAAAAATAGTTTTTTGAGTACCTCGTTACCTAGTAATTTAACGAGACAATAACATTTGTTGTCTGGTTATTAACCGAGAGCTTCAGCTTGAGGTTAATAACCAGTTGACAACAAATATTATGTCGAGATGAATTACTAAAAGGTAAAAGGTACGAAAAAAATGTGTTTTTGATAATTCATCCAAGCTCGCGGTATATTTGGGTAGATAATTTATCGAATGAAATAATAATAAGGATCAGGAAAAGTTATGGTTTATTACAAGCTGAATAGTTTAGTTTGCTACAAGAGTAATTGCAAAAATTAAAACTTAATGACAGTGACGTAACGTCATGAACATCATGTTTTCAAACCCTTAAAAGCTACTCACCTAATTACCGTTTTTCTGTTATCGATTATGACAATGCAAAACATTGTTGTAATGTCAAGCTACCCCATTAATTATCGATTTTCAGTCATCGCATCTATTATTATGTGGTAAATTATTGGTAAAATTAAAGTACCTACTTTTAGTTTGTTTTATATCGCTGAGTTTGTAAGTAGTGTAGTTGCGTAGTGACTGAAAATGAATACAAAACTAAGTGGCGCCAAAAGGAGAAAAATAGATGTAAACAATTCGTCTCTTACTCTGAACAAGCACCTCACAAAATGATGCCCTGCGAGTGGGATAGAGTAAGGGACAGAATAAATAGTGTAAAATGAAGTAACCTAGAGTGAAAATTTCGACCAAGAGGAGTCAAACCACAGGGAGGATGACATTGGCGTAGATCAGCTGCAGCAGCTTCTCCTAGCCAACCAAGTGGGACAACAACTCAAAAATGCCGGTAGAAGGTGCTATAAATACCTGATGAAGAGGAGTAAGGAACTCAATAATGTCTTGGGCACAAGCGAAGAAAACTATCTTTGACGAATTTGCACCAAGCAGATCAGCATACAAGATTTTTATAGAAATCTTTCCGTTAGCCCAGAGGTCTGATGAAGCTACTTGCAACTTCATCGCGGCGAAGAGCTTTCGAGATGACCTGCAGGAGAAACAGAACTGCCGACAAGAACCACAAAGAAACCGCTCAAGGTGTTAGTTTTGCAAAGGTTACCGCCACAGTTTGAAGGAATGTCGGTAAAGGAAGAAAGCGAACAAACGACAGCCCATTGAGAAGAGATTTTAGAGACTTCAATGCTAGGGATGCCAGTTTCTAGGTGTCATTAAGAGAAACTGCCCAAATTGTTCAAAATCTGTACCAGTAGTGGGATTCTGTTCAGCTGACTAAAAATTCGGGACAGACCACTGTAATTTATTGTCAATTTTATGAGCATAAAACTACTTAAAGGGGCAGATACATTACGCGGCTGTCCTCGAGCACAGATTTTCGCGAGGTTCTAGTAGATAAATGCACATATGTACTTGAAAGATTGAAGCTTATTCTACACATTTTAGTAAACAAAATTTAAAAAATATCAAAACCTACAAAAGTAGCAGGTGTTGAAAAAAATCTACGCGCATCTTTGCGGTAGTTACGATTTCTCTGGACTCGTTCATCTGAAACGAAAAAAGTAGGGTTCGTCTTAAAATAGATACTCGAATGAAGGCAATGGCGAGCCGAATTAAAAAGAATCTTAAAGTTATGAGTATTTACAAAAAACATTAACATTTTTGCCAACAAATGCAGTCTTTGATTTTTAATAATAAATGCAGTTACGATTTCTCTGGACTCGTTCATCTGAAACGAAAAAAGTTGGGTGCATCTTGAAATAGATACTTGAGTGAAGGTATTAACGGGGCAAAATTTCGAAAAAATAAAAATTGCATTTATTATTAAAAATCAAAGACTGCATTTGTTGGCAAAAATGTTAATGTTTTTTGTAAATGCTAATTTAAGATTTTTTTAATTCGTCCCTTCATTACCTTTATTCGAGTATCTATTTTAAGACGCACCCTACTTTTTTCGTTTCAGATGAACGAGTCCAGAGAAATCGTGACCACCGCGAAGACGCACGTGGATTTTTTCAACGCCTGCACTTTTGTTGGTTTCAATTTTTTTGTAATTTTGTATACTGAAATGTGTAGAATTATACTCAATCTTTCAAGTACATATGTGCATTTTAATATATATTTTTTTTAATCTGGGCTCGCGGACGGCCGCGCCATGTATCTGCCCCCTTAAGCTATCTTTTACAACATTTCCGAGATCTATATTATTATTATTATTATGAGTAGGTCAGCAAACTAAATAACCTTGGTCGGGGTGTTATATATTGCTTAATCATTTATCTATATGATTAATAGGATCGGGCCTAATACTGAACCTTAAGGAATCCCATGATTTATGTATTGATTATCAGACTAGCTATCATTTATAGACACATTGCTTACGATTACTAAGGTAAAAATCAAATGCGCATCCATTAATATTTTATACAATGCGCGCCTAAAGTATGGAATATACCGGGTGTGGCACTTAAGACGCCTCGGACCATAGCTCCTTTACAATAAAAGCTATCGAAAAAAATCTAAGAACAAAGTGGTGCATAGTTACCGTCGCTATGTTTTAAAAATATTTCTAATCATCAGTGGCGTGCCGTACTCCAGTGGCGTACCAAACTTATGTTTTTTTAAATGGAATGCCCTATTTTTTATTGCATATTTGGAAAGTGCTCGACGAGTACTTATTTTTTTATCTAACATGTTATACCCTTCACTTTAGCGGTTTCGCTGTTATAACCCCTTCTTTCAAAATTGCGCCCCATTTTTGAGATTTTTTTATAGAGAAACTAATTGACGCCGGCGCCTAAATTTTGAATTGAGGTACAGGTTAAGACCTCGTATACCTTCACATAATTTTTTTTCGGGTAATTTATGGCAAAAAAATAATTTTTGATTGATCTTCGCATGTTGTCATTTTTTCCGAAAATTTCAAATGGCACCCCCCTAAAAAAATTACGGCGTTGTACAGCCAAAACTCTAAATTTTTCATTGGTGTAAAAAAAAATACACATTGCATAACAAAATTTCGGAGAAAAAAGGAATTTCATCGCAAATGTCGGGAAACGTTTTCCGTTCCCAAGTGTGCCATGAGAAAACAAAAGATTGGTAATTGTCAAAGTAAATTATTAGACGTCAGTAGCAGCCATAAGTCATTTTTGATAAACGTTCTAAAAATGTTCCGAACTCAAGAGGAAATGGTTGACATGATATTTATTCTTGGAGAATGTAACAAGAATTGTTTCTTGGCATCACGAGTGTACGCTGCGAGATATCCGCACAGGGCACATCCAAATGAACGTGCGTTTCAAAAAGTGTTGGAGAGATTTACTACTACGGGAAGTGTGAAACGGCCAAGGAGAGTTAGAAAGAAGGCAGTTATTACCGAAAATAATGAACTGCGGTATATCACCAGAAGTTGCGGTTATGCCTCCAGCAGGAAGGTCGTCATTTCGAACATTTAGTTTAAGTTGTTAAATTTTCTTAATCTGCATTTTTCATATCATGTTGAATAAATAGGTACATACTATTATGTTGACCGTATTTGTGTATTTGTTTTGGTACTTTGACAATTACCAATCTTTTGTTTTCTCATGGCACACTTGGGAACGGAAAACGTTTCCCGACATTTGCGATGAAATTCCTTTTTTCTCCGAAATTTTGTTATGCAATGTGTAATTTTTTTTACACCAATGAAAAATTTAGAGTTTTGGCTGTACAACGCCGTAATTTTTTTAGGGGGGTGCCATTTGAAATTTTCGGAAAAAATGACAACATACGAAGATCAATCAAAAATTATTTTTTTTCCATAAATTACCCGAAAAAAAATTATGTGAAGGTATACGAGGTCTTAACCTGTACCTCAATTCAAAATTTAGGCGCCGGCGTCAATTAGTTTCTCTACAAAAAAATCTCAAAAATGGGGCGCAATTTTGAAAGAAGGGGTTATAACAGCGAAACCGCTAAAGTGAAGGGTATAACATGTTAGATAAAAAAATAAGTACTCGTCGAGCACTTTCTAAATCTGCAATAAAAAATAGGGCATTCCATTTAAAAAAACATAAGTTTGGTACGCCACTGGAGTACGGCACGCCACTGATGATTAGAAATATTTTTAAAACATAGCGACGGTAACTATGCACCACTTTGTTCTTAGATTTTTTTCGATAGCTTTTATCGTAAAGGAGCTATGGTCCGAGGCGTCTTAAGTGCCACACCCGGTATTCAGTAAAACCGAAATAAAATATTTTTGAAAAAAATCCTCGAACAGGTCGATTTTCTTTGATTAAAATACACATTTTAGAATGAAAGTCGATTTTCAGTCGTCATTTGTTTTTGAGTAATGACATCATTCATTTTGTTTTAAAATGGAAACCCTCTATTTTTGTTTTTGATTTTGAGAGATTTTTTCATTGTCGAAGTGGAAGTATAAAAATGTTGCCATCTTACATAAAAAAATTTAGTAAATGACAATTGAAGATGAGAACCGGATATTTAGGGTTTTTGCAAAATTACCATGTTCCAGCGCTTGTAGCAATTTTTCCAAACAACAATGATCTTGACCTTCCATATAATACAATATGGTTTCAGCAAGACGGCGCACCCCGCACCATGCGCGTTTTTTTGACAATTGCTTTACAAATGGGTGGATTGGCAGGCGAAGACCGATAGAATAGCCCGCGTGTGAGATGAATGCGCAGAATAAGCCTGGAAAATATTCAAAATGTTCAAGAAGAATTTCTGCATGTTCTACAAACGAAATTATTTAAACAATTTGCAAGCTAAATATTCAAATAATTCAAATGATTCGTCGAAAACAGAAAATATCGTTAATGTAAAAAAAAATATTTATCAGGGAAAAACATGTTATAACCATGTTTCCTAATGCGGATATTACATTAAGAAGTGTTTTTACTCAACCAATAACAAATGCGTGAGAAGGAAGATTAATTTCTACCTTGAAATGGACAAAATAGTATGTTATGCAACAAGTGTAAACGGCACTTTATAACGAGCATATAATGATGGCTATTAATCACGAGAACGATGTTTGTGGAACGAGTCGTAGGCGAGTGGAGCAAATCGTTCGAGTGATTAATAGCCATTATATGCAAGTTGTACACTATGCTTTGTCATAAAAATTAAAATCAAAATCAAAATCAAAATTAAAATCAAAATTAAAGTTGTAATTACAATTACAATAAAAAAAATTAAAATCTAAGTTAAAATCAGTATTAAACATGATAAACAAAATATTATCATATATCGCATTCTGTGAATCAAAGTGCGAATTAGCGTGTTTAATAACCATATTAAACACGCAAATGCGCGTTTAATGAAATTGAGCGTCAAATGTACCCCATTAATGCTGCCGATAAACACACACATTATAACATTTTCGTGAACAAATATATTTACGAAATGCTATTAGTCAAGAAGGACTTAATAATTTATCTGTGGTATCAATCAATCATGATTTAACAATAACAATAACCAGTAAGAAATCCGGAAAACGTATAAAAATGTTTTGTTAATTTTTACCATTTAATATTTTTTTTTTCGTTTCTTTGTGCTGAGTATAAATTATTTTGTATGCTATTTTATACTTTAAATAAAAATTTGAATAGCCTTTTAATGCCCGGTTTCTCCAACGAATTTTACGAAAGAAGAGCGAAATTTATTAGCGTCGTTGGTATCGATCCACAAAATTGTAGAAAATAAAACAACAAATGCTGCAAACAAACAAAAACAAGGAAAAAGCAAAGAATTCCATCACCCAGAAATTGACCCAAGGGAACTAAATACGTGCAGAGAAAAAGAGATTCCCCAAAAATGTGGGTAAACATAAGGAAGGGGGATCTGCTTAAGATTGGTAGAGGTATAGCGAGTAGGCCAACTGAAGAAGACGATTTTTGTTATCATTGATAAGAAATCGGTGGTTATGGTGAAAATGCATCCATCACTTCTAATAAATTATTAGCCATTTCAATTAATACTTCGAATAACAGACACACGTTGTTGCAAATTGCTGATTTTATAGGTTAGAATCCGAATCTTATAATGTAAGACCTTCTTACGACTTTTAGATCTGATTTATGGTTCGTGCAACACTTTAAGAATGTCTTATTTTTAAGATCGGTTTTATTTGCTTAAGATTCATTGGAGAAACCGGGCGTTAAAGATGTATAGTGGGAGGGGGGCGCTATAATATAGTTGCCTATGGGCCACAGTGCATAACTGAAGTAAATTATAACCTCAAAACAAAATAACTTGCTGTGCCCATAAAACTGTCACCCTAATTGACATATCTTACTAAAAGTTGATCGTGAATGGATGAATTTGGAATAATTTGACAAAATTAGCTAGGAATAGTCGAGAAAAATGATTAGAAAATATTAAACAATAATTATAAAACCTTTTTCTTCCATTGCTTTAGTTATTTAATATAGTTAATAAGCGTATAAAGAACATTTGTGGCTGTATAAATGAGGTGAAATAGAACAAAATCAGAGAAAAGCGAAAAATTACTTAATTCATTTTTGAGATTAAATCTTCTGTGGTCAGCACCAAAAAGACAATTAATTAACATTTTATTGAGATTGGTCATAATTCTTGCGATGCTAGAGGTGTCCAAATATGTGGCTGGAAAGTAGTTGCTCAGTTATGGACTTGCATACGAGGCAAAAAAAAACGGTAGTGAATACATTGGTAATCATCTTTAGGTTCTGAATAAAATATAAGTATAGATAGGAACATACAATTTGTATCTTTAAGTCACCATTCAACTTTCTAGACATCAAAGTTAATAAATCAATTTGAAGCACCTCACTTGTTGCAGAAGCATTAAATGATTTCGTTTTATTAAATTCATCAAAGTTAAATTTGTAGTTTTGCTATAATGTAGTGTGTCACGTTATCTCATTTGGGGTTCTATCTATACAGAGGGTTAACTTAAATACTTTAAATTTTGTTTTAATTTTTTTATCACAAATTTGTCTTTATAACTATACTAATTAATTAAAATTGATATTCTTACTTCACGCAGAAGCATTAAATAAATTGAGTTAAGAGTAAAAGTAGCCTGAATATATAAATATTCAACCTATTCGTAAACATTTAATTAATTAATTTATATTTGAGTAACATATTTCTATCATTGATTTCAGTTTTAAATGTACCATAAAAAAGGTAACAAACACTTTTATACGGAAAACATTAAGTTTTTATATTATTGCATATAAAAGCTTTCAATGGTATCAACTCTATACGTATTTTCTTGTAACACGTAGACAGTGAATCGTGAATCGAGAATTTCGTATATGATAGGATAACAATAGTATTCCCCCTGTTTATCGAGACATAATTAGTGTCTATTGTGATATGACACTTCTAAATAGTTAACGGCGCTTTTGAACATCAAGTATTATTATTTGTCATCATTAAAACTCAATTAATTGGGTTGATGAAGTTCAGCACTGGTTCATTAAAATAGCTGCCTATCAATTAATTGAGAACAACATTATTAGATTATTGATATTATTAATTAACTATGTAATTGTTTAATACTTTTTTAAACGGTTATTTTTTATTTAATATTATATTATAATAATTTAAAACTCATGAGAGAATGGCACTTTGATAATTATCCATAATAAAACATGAATGAGAAGCTCAACTGTAACAAGTGATTATGAAGCTCAATATCGCACTGCTATTTCAGACCACAACCATTAAAATCATTCAGTAGGGGATTTAATTCCCAATAAAATTACGCGAACAATTAGGCATAAATGTAATATAAACTTAAATGACCTTATAATTTTTTTTTCCGACAATTTAATTTCCAACAAAATTGCACGAACAGAGGCATGAATTTAATATAAACTCAAATGGCTATATTTTTTTTTTGTAAATTAATTCCTCTGACAATGTAAACTCATGGATTATTACACGTAAGATTGATCCAGTCATTATAATGTGTAGTTCACCAAACAGTTATTTTAATTTTCTTAAAGTAACATTCTTAATAGAGAAATTCTTATTATGTACACACAATTTCCAGGCGTTTCAATATACATAAAAGCAAAATAAGTAGCATCCTTAAATCACCCCGCGATACAACGGCGCTAAACGCAAAAACCACCCTCCGTATGTACCTACGCTGGAAGTTATTTGTGATACCACCGTCGGAATTATATTTACATTTACAAATTAGCCGAGTCGATTCCGTCCGCCCCGTAACGTTTTCATCTCGCCAGCTCAACGTTCCGGGAGGTAATTTTTACGAAACCCTGGATATGATTACGCCCCCCCATCCGAAACCCAGTCTCGGTCTTTCTACTCCCCATCCATTAGTTCCGCCCGCCGGATCGCTCTTGGTGGTATGAATAATAACCGTTTATCAACTACCAGGCAAGACATTTATTTGTGAGGCAATTATTCCTCGTTTTTAATGCAAATTCTGCTCCATTCACTTCCACATCTTTTTATCGTACCACATACCCGGATGAATGAACGAATTCTAATTAAAATTCCTATTTTATAAATTAACGAAATACAAGAAATTGAATTAATTAATTATTATTCCTACAATTTTTTTAACTAAATTCACTAAAGATGAAAAGTAGACTGTATATTAATATTTAATCTCGTAACACTTTTTTCAATTTTAATTAATATAAATTTTATGAACATTTTGTGGTGATGATTTCTGGTGAATGCGCCGGGCGAAGAGTACATATATTATTGATTAACCAATCACTTTTTCTACTAAAAAATGGTTTAAATTAAATTCTGTTTTGAATATGTTCCATAAATAATAGGAGTATTAAAATATAACAAGAAATCGTAAACTAAATACACGAAATAATCAGTACA
This sequence comes from Ocypus olens, assembly GCA_910593695.2. NCBI lineage: Eukaryota > Metazoa > Arthropoda > Insecta > Coleoptera > Staphylinidae > Ocypus > Ocypus olens. The sequence continues at coordinate 17,691,063 of OU343051.1, forward strand.
AATTTAAATCGAAATTACGAAATTAATGTGCGGAACGAGTGAACTCGTCATAATAATTATGCCGATAAAGTCAAAATAAGTTAACTCGGGATAGTATGGCAAGCGGTTAATAAATTGTTGCTACATTAATAGTTATTATAGAGATGTATTGTACCCCATTTGAAATTTAAATTAATTTCCGTTTCGTGCATTTGGGAATCAATTAATTTCATTCGATTTCACGTGAATAATTTCTGTTTCGGTGGAATATAAATTCTACATATATTGCCCGAAAAATATTTTATTTTTACCAACATAAGTTATTTGCAGAATCCATTAAAAGTTGCGAACGTACAAAATGGGAACTGGTAAATATTTATAGTTGATTAAAAATTAGTGATCCAATGATATTTTGCACAATTTACTGCTTTTGTTATTCCCATTTAGTCATGACAGCATGTGTGGTATATTTATTGTTTTTGTGCGTTGGAAGTGAAATAAATAAATGAAATAACACGGAGCTTTGCGGACCAGTAAATAACAAATTATATTTTCAGTTTCGTGTAGGTAATATACGAAAATATAAACAAACTTTTATCTGATTCTAAGAGTTTTATAGATTCATACGCTTCAGTATATTCTATGGCATACAGAACATAGAGCTTTTTAAAAACAAAAAAAATATTTAAAAACAAATAATGATCTTATTAAATTTAATCGTTTTTCGGCATTTACAGTCGTAAGAACGATCCACGTAAAAAGAAATTTTGCTTGTCTCGGTTCCTCTCACAAAAAATTTCACGAACAAATAGTGTTCAGAATAGTCTCCTTGATAAAAAAAACAAAAATTAATTTTTGAAGAAAAATTAAATTCAATCGTTTTTCGGCATTTCTGGTCGATGTAAGAACGATCCACGAAAAAATAATTTTTGCTTTCCTCGGTTCCTGTAAGTCTCGCAAATAATTTTCATGAACAAATAGTGTCCAGAATGGTCTCCTAGACTTGAAAAAAAACAAAAATACATTTTTAAAGAAATATTAAATTTAATCGTTTTTCGGCATTTCCAGCCGATGTAAGAACGATCCACGTAAATAGAAATTTTGCTTATCTCGGTTCCTGTAACTCTCACAAAAAAATTTCTTCATAGGCACCAACGATTAATTTCTACTTGAAACACACCTTAGTAGATTATGAACAGTATTATATTTTTATATATTTAATAATTTATCTAGGATCAAGTAGAGGCATTTATTTTATAAAAATATCAATATTAAAACAAATGATGACTACATTCAGAAAACATGAAATAATGAGGATAAATGAATTATTTGTTGTTTTACAATATACTAATATTATATCGTGTGAGCTACAAAATTTTGTTTCAGGGTTGGCTGTGAGATAAATGAAGATTAGATAAATACAAGAAAACGAAGAATGAAGATTAGTTCAATTGAATTAGATTAAAAAAAAAAAGAATTAATCTCAGACATTACCGCTATTATTCTCTCTCTCCGGCATGGCCAACTCATAAACAAAATTCTGTGACTCATACCTTACTATTATACAAGTTTAATAAGAAGGGCCATTGCGGCACGAGTGGGATTAAAATAGAACGAGTGGCATAAAGCCTAAACGAGTATACTGTACTATTTTTCCCACTTTGGATTTAGCTACGGATTTATTTTAAAAATAAAATATTAGCTTCTATTTTAGCGAGTCTTTACTATAATACAGGGTGTCCCATTTTAAATTTCCACCCCAAAAATGTCGAAACTTGATATATGGCAAAAAATGTGTCAGATGAAAGTTGTATGGTTCGAAGGGGGACATATGGTAGTGACCTTGAAAATGACCTTGGCGTTAATTTTCAAGGTCAAACAAAGGTCAACTTTGATTTTTCAAATAGAACCCCCTATTTTTATTGTGTGATCGTATTCTACGGAAAAAAATACAAACTTTTTGTAGGAAATATTTTTTTTAAATGCTTTTTTTAAGAGTTTTTTCGCGAATTTTGTCCGTCATGTTGTCTGAAATCTCAGATGAATCCAGGCTGTGATTCATGCATTACTTTCGGCATTAGCGTCTCCCGATGTGCACCACGTGGAGGTTGCCGATGGAATTTTACACATCATTGGCCGTGAAAAGGGCCGATGGTTTCAGTAGCTGGAGGTTCGATCTCGTTCTTAGATCAAATGCTCGATCAAGTCTCCATCCTCGTCAATGCACTTCTGTACCCGCTGGCGAAAGTTTACTTGAATATTTCGAAGGGCTTGAAGAATATTGTACGAATTTATTGAAAAGTTTGAATATTGATGAAACTTAATGCCATCAGACGTCGCGCGGAATAGCTGACGGCTCGTCGCGTTGGTCTGCTCCTGCACCTTTGATGCTAATGGCGAAGGTATTGCATGAATCACAGCCTGAATTCATCTAAGATTTAAAACAACATGACGGAAAAAATTTCTGAGAACGTAAAAAAAAGCATTAAAAAAATGGTGATGTGGCCATCATGTTACTTTCTCCGACTTGATGATATCATAGTCATTTATATGTACGCTTTCATGGTTTATTTTCAATTTGAATCATATTTTAAATGTACATCGAACGTTTTGTAAACTCGGATGAAACTGACGTTTAAAACGTCAAAATTATGAAAGATCAGTATACTCAAAAACTAAAGCGATTTCGAAAAAAAAAAATTCTTTATAAGTAGTTCATTTTGGCATTCTCTACAATTATTATTAACATACATTTGCTGTAACTATTATCGTTTCATAATTATAAACCAGAAATGAAAAAAAAATTACAATTTTTTTTCTCGAATAACAATGATTTTATGAAAAATGCAAAAAACAAAAAACGGTTAATGTAAACACCCACTTCCGGTGTACGAAATTTTACCAAAAGCTTTTCAGTTCAAACCATATTGCTCTATTAGTTTTTGAGATACAGCGCGCACAGACACACACACAAAGACACATTTTTTTCCAGAAATTGTTGAAAGTGTGGAGAGGCTTTAGCGGCGTCGTTAATAAATAATGAATTCTAGTCTTCTTTACCCCTTAGAAAATCCCATTTTACCCCTCAGGGGGTAATTTTTGTTGGGAACCGCTGGTCTAGTATGTAACCAGGAACCCAACAACATATCTACAATTTTACAGGGGGCTTGAAGACGGGTGCTGTTTGCGGTGGTTTGTTTACTACTAGTCGCCAAACTTTGAACATAATCCGAAGAAAAAAAAGCTTTTCGAAAATTTCGTACACCGGAAGTGGGTGTTTACCTTAACTGTTTTTTGTGTTTTCCTAATATTTTTTTAAATATGAAAAATATCACAAAAACATTTAAATAAATATTGAAAACAAAACAAAGAAATGAACATCTTTCATTTGAAAATATTTTTTATAAAATCATTGGCAAAAAAATATTTTTTTATTTATTTTTGGTTTATAATTATAAAACTTATAAACAATACGTTTTTTTTTTAATCGCTTTAGCTTTTAAGTAAATTTAGTTTTTGAATTTGCAGTAAACGCTCGGTGTACATTTAAAATATGATTTCAATTAAAAATAAACCATAAAAAATGGTTAAATGATACCATCAAGTCGGAGAAAGTAACATGATGGCCACATCGCCATTTTCCTTTTTTTCTCACCAACATTTTTTGGGGATAAATTTCTTTTTTGATAAAATGATAAGCTTTTTTGAGACTCTTTTCACTTCAAAATGAGTCGACCCTTTGAAATTATTAGTCGACTCTTTTCAATTATGAGTCGACAATTTGTAAATAAACATGGTTATTTTTTTTTGCTTTTCTCTTTTCTCCAGACATAGTTTTCACCTTTTCAATAGAGTCATGAGCCGACTTCCTTCACTCGACTCAAAAAGAGTCACTTTGTCCACTTCTGGTAACCGATGCACTTTCAAAAGTGAATCTGTAAAATCATTTTTCAACTTAATAATTTTGAAATGCAGTGATTGCTAAATCAAAATTAAGTATGCAGAAACGGGTCTGTTGATCAATAAACTCTCATGTGATTTCTTTATATACAGGGTCTTCATTTCAAAAGGAGCCACCCTGAATAACTTTGGATCTGAAGTAGTTACGGTTTTAAGAAAAAATACGACAATTTTTTTTTCGAGGGGGAACTTAAAAAACACTGTTTTTAGAATTTTATCTTTCACCCCCTCACCCCCAGCCACCCCATCTTTAAAATTTCAAATGGCACCCCCTATTGTGCGATACCTCATTTTAAAGGGCATAAAAAATGCTATCCAGCAAAGCAAAAATAATTGAAATCGCTTCATTTGTTTTAGAGAGAGAGGGTATTCATTTCAAAATAAGCCACCCTGAATAACCCTGTCTCTGAAGTAGTCACGGTTACAGGAAAAAATATGTCAATTTTGTTTTTGAGGCGGAACTTGAAAACACTGTTCTTATAATTTTATCTTTCACCCCCTCACCCCCAGCCACCCCATCTTTACAATTTCAAATGGCATCCCCTTTTGTGCGACACCTCATTTTAAAGGGCATACAAAATACTGTCCAGCAAATAAAAATGAATTTAAATCAGTTCATTTGTTTCAGAGATATTCATATCAAAATATGCCACACCAAAGATTGTGTGGCTGGGGGTGAAAGAAAAAATTATAGAAACAGTGCTTTTCAAGTTCCACCCTCTAAAATAAAATTGACGTATTTTTGCTTAAAACCGTAACTACTTCAGATCCAAAGTTATCAGGGTGGCTTGTTTTGAAACAAAGACCCTCTCTTTCTAAAACAAATGAACTGATTACAAATATTTTTCATTTGCTGGATGGATAATATTTTATATTGCCTTTAAAATGAGGTATCGCACAATAGAGAGTGCCATTTGAAATTTTAAAGTTGGGATGGTTGAGGGTGAGGGGGTGATAGATAGAATTCGAAGAACGGTGTTTTTTAAGTTCCCCCTCAAAAACTAAATTGACGTTTTTTTTTTAAAACCGTGACTACTTCAGAACCAGGGTTATTCAGGGTGGCTTATTCTGAAATGAATACCCTCTCTCTCTAAAACAAATGAACTGATATCAATTATTTTTGCTTTGCTGGATAGTATTTTTTATGCCCTTTAAAATAAGGTATCGCACAATAGGGGGTGCCATTTGAAATTATAAAGATGGGGTGGCTGGGGGTGAGGGGGTAAAAGGTAAAATTATAAAAACAGTGTTTTTAAGTTTCGCCTCAAAAACAAAATTGAAATATTTTTTCCTGTAACCGTGACTACTTCAGAACCAGAGTTATTCAGGGTGGCTTATTTTGAAATGAATACCCTTTCTCTCTAAAACAAATGAACCGATTTCAATTATTTTTACTTTGCTGGATAGCATTTTTTATGCCCTTTAAAATAAGGTATAGCACAATAGGGGGTGCTATTTGAAATTTTAAAGATGGGGTGGCTGGGGGTGAGGGGGTGAAAGATAAAATTCTAAAAACAGTGTTTTTTGAGTTCCCCCTCAAAAACAAAATTGACGTATTTTTTCTTAAAACCGTAAGTACTTCAGATCCAAAGTTATTCAGGGTGGCTCCTTTTGAAATGAAGACCCTGTATAATAATAACAATAAAGAAACACTTTTTCACATCTATCATTTTACTGTTCTAGAACTTTTTTTTTGTATTTGTGTTTATGTTGGTGATTGAACTTTGTTTCATCAAATAACACTTGAAAAAAAAAATCATCAAAGAGCAAGTTTTAGTTGCTTGTAGGATTGGCAGCGATTTCTTCGACGATTAGAGTTCCTGTAAAAAATCCCAAACAGGAATTTTATCTTTCTTAATCGATGAATCTGCAGATATCTTCTCTTAAAATGTTCACCACAACTACTGTCTGTATCTCTTAGCAGAGGCCAAATAGTTCTTTTTTTCAGATGTTGAGAAGACAAAAAATCACTATCGCTATCAGAACTACTGCCATCTTCGTTACCATCAGTGTCAACATCACTTGGAACATGTGAAAACACACTTCACTTTATTGTTGACATTGATGTTCCATTTCATAAAATGCTCCTCATTCACTTGGGAATAAAAAAAAACGTTACTTTACACTCACAAAATCAACTAAATACATTAATTATTACTTGCATTCACAAGATGTGATTTTTTGTTGTTTGTCGATGTCCGAAACGCCGATTCACATCACCCGTTAAATACGCTATTTCCGTCTGCGTTATTAAAAAAAGAATGTCGAAATAAACAATTTATAAGAAATACAATTTTTCACTTTCTCCGTAGCGACGTACGGAAAAGTATTGTGATTTTCTTTACGCGTTTTGAGGTCTCTAGAGACGATTTCACCGACTAAAGAGATTTCGAAAAAGGCATATTCTTTATAAGTTGTTCAATTTGGAATTATCTACAATTATTTTTAGTATAAATTTGATGTAACTACATTTATCATTTCATAATAAAAAAATATAAATGAAAAAAATAAATAAATTTGTTTTTCGAGAAAAACATGGTTTTATGAAAAATATTTCTTGTCTACAATTATTAAAAAGTTTTTGTTACATTTTTCATATTTAAAAATTTAGTAGAAAAAATAAAAAAAAACGGGTAAGGGGACCTCTCCCTATAGATGGCGCTTTTCGTGACTAGATTTTCTGCGTGGATTGAAGAAAAGTATGAACTACATCTCAAGTTAAGCATCTGTAAAAATATCATGTATGACTTTCCTAAATTTTGGCATAATTTCATGTCATAGAAAAAAGTTTCGAAAATTGTAATATCTATAGCCTCGAAAAAAATGTAAAAACCCACGCTAAAATATGATTCTGTGGAAACTTCTTCACAAATTTTAAAATAATTTTACATTAACAGATCATAAAATTCTGAAAATTGGAATTATTTTGATGGGTCAAAAAACGTACACAAATAATTGCTGTCGATTTGAAACTTTACAGATTTACGTTTAATTTATGCTAAATTGGGATTCTGTAAAAAAAAGACCTGTATTTCCGCAATTGTATGTGAACAGAGCGATAAATTTAGAAAATTGTTATAAGTTTGTTGGATCGAAAAAATAGAAAAACGTTTGCTACCGATTTATCTATAACGCATGCCAAATTCTGATTTTGTAAAAATTCAAATACATAAATGATATATTTTGCGGTAATTCTATCAACAGCACGTAACATTGAGATGTTTTTAAATAATTTTGATAAACAAAAAAAGTGCGATTAATTTGACATTATCCAGGTTTACTAAAAATACATATCAAATTGGGGGGCTATGAAATTTAAGATAGTTGGAGTTCTTAATTGGTTTCATATTAAAAAATGAGTCGTTTGTCGAAAGTCTGTTTTAGTTTTGAGATCCGAGCAAATTTTTTTTTCAATTTTGTTTAAAAAATTAATTCAAAATTTCTTTAAAATAAAGTTTGTTTTGACAGTCCCTAGAGAATTCGATCTTCTTCAATTGGAAAAAAAAATTAAAATCGATCAAGCCATTCTTAGGCTATCGTGCACGCAAGTTCGAAAAACGTGGTTTGTGAAAAACGAATTTAAAGTTTTTAGCCTGGAAAGCACACTCCGATACACCGACTTCCCAAAACATAGACAATTTTTTTTTCAGAAATCATTGAAATGACATCCAAAGAACTTAAAATTAAAAAATTAAAAACATTTATCGCGATCACAATATTTTCGCGTACTTCGTAACGGAGAAAGTAAAAATATAAAATATTGTATGCACCACGAGAGATATTCATGTTGTTTACCCTCCGTTGACTAACAAACCCCGGGGGAAAACATATCTCCTTTGAAGCATAAATATCTGTAATATCATGTTCCCTAATAATGATTTATTTTAGGCTACATGGATATAATTAGAACTTATAATGAAGCAACATCGTAAACAGTAATTTACATTGAGGTCACTTATTTCTAATTTCAAGAGGTAAACAAGAAAATTGCTAGCTTCAAAATGTTAATTACCCATTTGTCACGTCCCCATCGATTCGCCTCAGGAAAACACGGGACAAATTCATAATTAAGTCGTCGCTCGTCGAAAATCTGTAATTCTATTAAGAAAATTTATGTAAGGGGACAAGTTCTCTCGTGTGTGCGTATCTCGGAGCAAACAAAATTACAGGCGAACGTTAACTTCAGCAAACAACCATTGTGTCTATCGCAAATTTGAAATGGCGCGCTTCAATTCCAATCCGCCTCCACACACACGCTGAAAGGGAGGGAAGTTGCAGGCGGGATTGATTTCGCCGCGGATCATTATATTTCCACGCACGGATTCACCGACAAATTAATGCCCTAATTATTACATCACTAAGCTTTACATCAAATCGCCCTACTTCCTCACCTCCGAAATACGAAAAACTGGAGCAAGGCTATTTCAGGTGATGAGTTTGAAATATTAAGTATATCAAAAAATGTTTTGCTTGATAATCAAAGAAAGTAAATAATGTATACTCTCCTTTAATGTTGCATAGAGTAATGTAGTTTTGTGGAAAATTGCATTCATATTCAGAGGGATTTGAAAGCGCATTCATTTAAGCGCGCCCTAAAAGTTTCTGAGAAAATGTCCCCGGCATAGTGCTCGGGGAAAATTATTCGACTTCTTCACGACCCATTTGACAGATATTGCTGTGGATTCCAATCGAAAACGGAAGTTCCTACTGTTTTTGTTATTTATCAGTGACTTTATTTTACTTATACAGATTGGAAGAATAATGAATAAACGAATCTGTCTCAGTTAAGGCAAACTCTATTTCTTTGAAATCCCGAAGAATCGTGTTTAATCTGCTCAGGGATCGTGCCTAGTGCCATCGAATGGCCCTAATTTGATGACGCCGTGATGCGCTTTATATCTTAATAATCCGGGGCCATCGAGAGCTCCCCCAGAGAGATCAGGGGATAAGCTCCGAGGGTCAGGGAAGAAGGTGTTGCCAACAAAAGAACTATGTCGCGCCGAGGGCTTCCCCCCCAAAACGATCAATAATCCCTGGAGCCAAGGTGCACGACTCTCCCCAGACGAAATTACAATTCGGGTGCATTGGCACTGGCCGACTCGACTTTTTGCCCGTGTTTACAATCCGGGGATTCCGTGTTATTGTGAAAATCTTTAGGATCAACAACATCCGGAGTGGTAATCGGATATCGCACTGGTGAGACCTCCTGTCATAACATGGAGACCGGGCGACAGATAAAAGAGCATTTTCAACTGGTTTAAATCAGGATTTATTTTATACATAATCGTTGCAATTAAAAAGAAAAGTGTTTAATTTATCTAACGACATCTGCAATTAATTTAATAATTCTTCTTCAAGCCTAATGAAATTAGTGATTTGTAAAAGAAAAAGCTGCATATAGAAGTGCGTCATTATTGTATTAGTAAAGTAATGAAGCTAAAATTGACCCCGAATTAGTACCAATTTTTTACGCTAGCGCCATCAGCGCTTTTACACCATTTGACAGATACATTACTAGTGACTAATGTCACAAAAAATTCAAAGGAATTAATAGAACTTACTAATGCAACTATAGAAACATAGAGACCTTGATTCCATTAACATTATTAAAATTTATCAGGCCGCCAACGTAGATAACTCCTCAACTGTTATTCTGTAGAATATACAGGGTAAATCATTTATTTTGACACACCTAAATCACTTTAAAACAAAACATTTTCAGAAGAAATGTCCTAAAGAAATGCTTTGAATAAAAGTTCCTCATATTTTTACATAGAATACGAATCTGCTTAAGCAAATGTAGATTGCCAACAGAAAAAACAAATTTAACCTAAAATAAGCTTGGAAAGTCCAGTAAATGCAAAATAAAAATCGTCGTTACAACTTTTATATAGAACATTTTTTTTCTTCTGAAAATGCTTTATTTTGAAATTATTTGGGTGCGTCATGATAAATGACTCACCCTGTATGTGTCTATTTATAAATCTCAATAGTATTTATATTTCATTGGAAAACTTATCAAAAATTGCGTAAATGCATTGGTGGCAACATATACAGGGTTGTCAATTTGAAAAAATTGTTATGCATTGTTTTGCGTATTTTGATACCCTATATAACAGTATGAACAAAGAAGGACCAAAGTCGCTGAGTGTTATTCTTCAAAATTTTCTAATGCAGAAAAAAATAGTTATCTTTGTTCGGAACGCTTCAGCAATTTTTTTGAATGTGTATGTACATGTTTTGCCACAAAATTGTCCATACAACCTAAGTCATTTTAAACCCCAGGTAACAAGGAATCTAAAAATGATAATAAAACACAGATTGTTCCAACAAAAAAAAAAACGTAAGTTTGGTCTGTAACTCTTTTATGAGACACCCTGTATAAATATCAATATTTGTCGGACGTACAATTCATTATTTGATTGATCGTTCCCAGAGCTCTGAAACACCCTGTCTATTTTTAAATTATGCTCAAATAGCAACAAAGTTATAAAGCTTCCAAAGACTCCTGGGTCATCCGGTATAAAATTTGTTCACATTTCGATGTTTGGTATCTCGGTTATTAGAAGACATAATAATGGTTAAGGGGGAAATGTTTTGCAGACTTCAATATTCAAATTAAAAACAAATCTCATTTTAAACTGATCCTAGATTTATGATTTTTTAATATATTTTTCAAAAACCAAAATTTCCCAATTTCAACGCATTATCTGAAGTTTTACATTGTTGAGACCCTTTTAAAGATAATTTTTTGGTATCAACAGAAACCCTCGATTGTCATTTGTTTTTGTTATTAGTAAGGACATCTCGGAAACTATAAGAGATAACGAAACGGTTAAATGGGTAAAGAAGTGCAGTTTTACGTCCGCATAAAATTACACTTTTTCAAAAAAGTCAATGATTACTGAATATTTTGAAAAATAGTGACCATTTTTTTACTTTCTCCGTTACGAAGTACGAGAAAGTATTGTGATCGTGATTTTTTTTTCAAAAATTTTTTTTACGGAAATATCCATTTTGAGGTCCCTAGATGCCATTTCAAAAATGTATGGAAAAAAAATTGTGTCTGTGTGTGTCGTATATGTGTGTGTGTGTCATTGAAGGCAACAAAGAAATGAACATATTTTGCTTAAAATTATTTTTCATAAAATCATTGCGAGAAAAAAAATTATTATTATTTTTTTAAATTTGGTTTATAATTATGAAACGATAATAGTTACAGCAAATTTATGTTATAATAAATATAGATAATGCTGAAATGAACAACTTATAAAGAATAAGTTTTTTTCGAAATCTCGTTAGTTTTTGAGAAAACCGAGTTTTTAAATTTGAAGAATAATTTTTTCATCTTTCATAATTTTGACACTTTAAACGTCACTTTCATCCGAGTTTACGCAACGCTCGATGTACATTTAAAATATGATTTCAATTAAAAATAAACCAAGAAAACGTAAATATAAATGGCTATGATACCATCAAATCGGAGAAAGTAACATGATAGCCACATCACCATTTTCTAAATCCATTTCCTCGATTACCATAAGAGATAGGAAAAACTGTAAAAGGAAAAGTTTTAGATAATTTGACACTAAATAATAAAAATTTATCACAATTTTTCTATCGATATTAGTTTTCGAGGTGTAACACTTAAATTTTGTAAAATGTTTTTTTTTTAACTAATACAGCACTTGACATACTTATTTATAAAAATAACTATTAGTTAATACAATGTTTATATTCTATTAAAAAATGGTTATCATCGAAACAATGATAATAAAAACAATTGTTTGTAACACCTTCATTTGTAACATTTGTGTCAAATAAGTTGATCAGTATTTTATGGTATTGGTGTTTTTGACAAGATTTATGATGGATTTTTCTAACGAGGAAAAGCGTTACGTGCTTGTTTGTTATATTTATTCTAATAAAAATGCCGCATGGGCCGCAGAACAATATTTTATTAAATATTTCACCCGCTGTCAGCCGTCTTTACAAACATTTAGATGACATATGGATGCTTCAAAAAAAAAAAAAAACAAGTTTTGGAAATAAATGTATTGACAATAACCATGCTAGATCCGCCTTTATCTAATGATTTTCTAGACTGTGTATAATTTTTTAATTTAATTTTGATTTTAGTTTTAACTTTGATTTGAATTTTAATTTTGATTTTTGTTTTAACTTTGATTTTTATTAAATTAACAATTTTTAATATGTTTGTACCTTTTTTAAAATATTTAATTTTTTACAATATTGTATACAAATATCTATGTACCTTTTCGGGCAGTATGAACTCTGTATAGATGTGCATTGTTTTTTACTATACACTTTTCTTTGACGTTTGTAAACATTGGTAATAACAATAGATCACTTACTTACTTACTTACTTACTTACTTACTTACTTACTTACTTACTTACTTACTTACTTACTTACTTACTTACTTACTTACTTACTTACTTACTTACTTACTTATTTACTTACTTACTAGAAGAGAAGGTCCAATCGAAGCAGGCGTATCTATTCGCAGCGCACTGAAGGTTTAAAAGACACATTCCATACAATAATTCAATATTAGAAACATTACATCTTGATGATAACAATAAATGACATTATATTTGTAGAATAAAAACATCTGCGAAGAATATACAAAAATATTGTGGATAGATAAAACTTATGATGCGTAGGCATAATGAGCATTTATAGAGTCAAGAGAATCAACAGGCATTTGATTAGAGAAGACCACAAATAAAGTATTTGGATCAAAATTTTTTGAACGTCAATGATTATCTTAGTTTTCTTCAAGATATCTTTGAAGGCATACTCGATGATGTAATTTTATCATCGCGGGTTGGATTCACCCTTTGCACTCGAGTGGCGCCGCCCTGGCGCCCAGGCGGTTTGATGCGTCCACTCGACCGGCGCTGCTACGGCGCCCGGGAGCTGTGATGCATCCTAACCTAACCTAACCCAACCTTACCCAACCCTTCCTAACCTAACCCAGTGATTTTAAAGTACCTGTAAACATTTCCCTAATATAGCCGAAATCGTCTCGAGTTGCTGGTTTGCTCGAGCGAGGAAGGCTTCGAGTGCAAAGGGTTAAGATGGTTTTAACATAATAATTTATCAATTCAATGAAAAATGATATTTAAAAATTATTTAAATGTTTCTGAAACAATTTAGATTTGTCTAATTCCCGCTGGTTGACTCCAGCAATGTGTCAATGTCAACAGAAAGAAAAAGAAAATTATTCATTTTGACATTTATCGACTATTTTCCTTCTATTCCGCAAGTAAGTAATTTGGTTTAATTCTCATAATTTATCTTATTATAACTTCATGGCGTAATATTTTACTGAATAATTCGCGGGGACAATAAAAATTAAAATTAAATCAAAATTGCAACTTTTATTTATTTAATCAATGAAAACTTAATTAGAAAACAAAATCTGCACTGGTACCGAGCTGCAATGTTCTTAAATGAAATAGAATCAAATGGGAAGAAGCAAAAATCAATTTCGAGATCCTAGAGTTGAGTTTTGCATATCCGTTTTAAAATCCCCAGAGGCGATTTCAACAATTTCTGGAAGAAAAAGTGTCTGTGAATAGGAATACGTGTACTGAACAACATCTGTGCGACAAGGACAGGTATAACATTTATTTTGTTCGCTATGCGCATGTCCCCAATCGCGCGAAATTCCCATAAGAGTCCATGAGTGTCAGAGAGATTTTCCTGTGTTGAAAAAGTGGGATGCAGATAGTGTGTGACAATGCTACCAACTCAATTCTTATCACACAAATAAATATACGCGCAACACACACATATGCGCACACATTTATAATAACCTGAGTGCGTCGACCATGCATTTGCATTTCGATAAAAAAAATAGAATGAGATATCTGTATCTCACTTCTTGTATACAATTCTATGCTTTGTATTCCTGTTCCATGAGTATATTTTCTAAGGTCTGTACGCGCTATAACTCAAAAACTAATAGAGCAATTGATATGAAAGTCTTATTTGACAATCCGAATAACTGAAAAGCTATGGTAAAATTCCATAACTGTTTTTTGTTTTTTCCCAATAATTTTTAATTATGAAAAATATCACAAAAAAAAATTAAACAAATATTAAGGACAACAAAAAAATGTACATCGTTTGTTGGAAAATATTTTTCATAAAATCATTAAGAATCATTAGAGAAAAATTTTTTTTTTCATTTTTTGCTTTATAATTATGAAACGATGAAAGGTATATCGAATTTCTATTAATAATAATTGCAAATCATGCCAAAATGAACAACTTATAAGGAATACCTTTTTTCTGAAGTCTCTTTGGTTTTTGAGTAAACTGACTATTAGAATTTGTCATTTTCATCTTTCATAATTTTGACGTTTTAAACGCCAGTTTCATCCGAGTCTACAAAATGCTCGATGTACATTTAAAATATTATTTAAATTGAAAATAAACCATGAAAGCGTAAATATAAATAACTATGATGCCATCAAATAGGAGAAAGTAACATGATGACCACATTACCATTTTTTTTTTACTTTGCACATTGTTTATGTAAAAGAGATATCATTAAAGGAAATAGTAGATGGATTTAAAAAAAATGGAAACCATTACATCCAATAATATGTAATGTATGCATTTTAGTACTTGGCAGTTATAACATTTATCCCATATTTGAATGGAGGACAATTGCCTTTAAGCCTTTGTTTTATTTTTACTTTGTTGTCCAATAAAATGAAATCTATAGAGGAACATTTAATAATATCACCGGGAAATTTTATTTTTCCTTCCAGTAGCTAGCTAACAGGAGACACATAAAAAGTGAAACGTGCTCATGGCGCCGATATTCGGACTTCGCAGGAAGTAATAAAGCTATTTCACAAGATGCCTTAACTGTATTCCCCCCTTTGCAAAACAATTTATAATATTTTTGTGAAAAACATCAATAAAGCACAATAATCCTATATATTTAAAAATATTAAACTTAAATCGTCCTGAAAATATAACAATAATAATTTCTAAAAAAAAAATATATGGCCCACGAATATTATATCTAATCAGTGTTGCCACACGTTCGAAAACGAATTACCGTACCCGCGTACTCTGAATTACCGTACTTATTAATAAATTACCGTACTTATTAATAAATTACCGTACAAACATGTTAAATGTGATAATTTATCAGGGTGTGGACTACAAGAGATACACACTTATAATGATGTAAACTTACGATTTCAGAGGTGAAGCGAAGGTTTTCTATTTTTTTTTCCGAAAATATCACATAAAAAACCCTTTTTCCCCTTTCAAAATCTCATTCTATTGGATTATTTCAGGGATTTACACATTTTTCTACGAATTTGTTACATAAATCGACGCTAGATGGTCCTATCTGTTAATATAATGTTAACTATCGGGGCGAGATAGATTTTAATACTTCCCATAGGCAATGTTGCGAAGTAATTTTCGTTTTAGCGGCTGGCGGATTTTCCAATGGAATTGTGTTGGATAGTTGAGAAAACTACCGTAATTAAATTTAAATTTGAACTTTATTTTCGAAATGTATATTTTACAAGAGAAAAAAACACTTACATTAATTAAAAAAAAATATTATAAGGTAGATGTTCTGTGAATATTCTAAAATATTTAAGGAACTCTTATCATATCAGACCTTATTTTCTTTTCGATTTTGGTTTTGTTTAAGTTCTCAACAACTTAAAACATAAATTTTCAAAAATATAACACAAGTTTCAAAAATCAAGAATAATTTTAAAGGTAAATGTATTATGATTGCATCAGAGTTTTTTTTATGGAATTCAATCATAGCGCTATGTTTTTTTTTCTAGTTTTTCCTTGTTTAAAAAAATTGAAAAATGTGACACATTTTCAAAAATTAAGGTTAGTTTTAAAGGAAGATACATTTGTCATTTATCCATGTTACAGTTTTCTTTCTGAACGCATCTTTTGCATATTTCTACACCCTGTAAGTTTAAGTTTTTTTATGTCTGTTATGACTTACATTTTCTTTAATTTATTGAAACCACTTATTTATATTATGTATATAATATAACCCATTGTTATTGGCACATTAAATAAATTAAATTAAATAGATGTTTTGTGAATATATGAAAAAAAATCGATTTTTTGTCTTCAACAACTTTAAATATTAATTTTCAAAAATTAATCTCACGTAAAAATTGACACATTTTCGAAAGTCTAAGTTGATTCTAAAGGCAGATGTTTTGTGAATATACTTAATAAAATTTTTGAGAAATTCTACATCATTTTTGTTTTGTTTGACAACTTAAAACGTTAATTTTCAAAAATGCATAACTTACGGAAAAAGTGACGCATTTTCAAAAATTACAGTAAGTTTTAAAGGGAGATGTTTTGTGAGTGTATTAAAAAATTGTTTTTTATTCAAGTCTTAGACAACTTTAAATATTAATTTTCAGAAATTCATAACACGCATTTTCAAAACTCAAAGCTAATTTTCAAGGTAAATATATTATGACTGCATTAAACGTTTTAAGGAATTCAAACATATCAGTGTTTTTTTCTATTTTTTTGTTCAAATGTTCGACAAATTAAAAAAAATCATTTTTAAACATTTATAACGCACGCATTTTCAAAAATTAAAGATAATTCAGATGTTTTGTGAATATACAATTTATTTTTTATTTTTGATAAATTCTAGCATATCATGTCATAAATCAAGTGTCGGAAATTACTATTTTTGACTGCCAAAAATGCCAATTTTTAACTGCCAAAAATGCCAATTTTCAACTGCCAAAGAGGCCAATTTTCAAGTGTCGGAAACGACCATTTTTAACTGCAAAAAATGACAATTTTTAACTGCCAAAAATGACAATTTTTAACTGCCAAAAAGGCCAATTTTCAAGTGTCGGAAACAACCATTTTTAACTGCCAAAAATGACAATTTTCAACTGCCAAATATGGCAATTTCTAACTGCCAAAAATGACAATTTCTAACTGCCAAAAATGACAATATCAACTGCCAAAAGGCCAATTTTCAAGTGTCGGAAACGACCATTTTAAGCTGCAAAAAATGAAAATGTTCAACTGCCAAAAGGGCCAATTTTCAACTGCCAAAAGGCCAATTTTCAAGTGACAGAAACGACCATTTTAAGCTGCCAAAAATGAAAATTTTTAACTGCCAAAAAGGCGAATTTTCAAGTGTCGGCAACGACCATTTTTAACTGCCAAAAATGACAATTTTTAACTTCCAAAAATAACAATTTTCAACTGCTAAAAATGATTTTCAACTGCCAAGAAGGCCAATTTTTAACTGCCAAAGAGGCGAATTTTCAAGTGTCGGAAACGACTATTTTAAGCTGCTAAAAATGACGATTTTCAACTGCAAAAAAGGCCAATTTTCAAGTGTCGGAAACGACCATTTAAGCTGCCAAAAATGAAAATTTTTATCTGCCAAAAAGGCGAATTTTCAAGTGTCGGCAACGACCATTTTTAACTGCCAAAAGTGACAATTTTTAACTGCCAAAAAATAACAATTTTCAACTGCTAAAAATTATTTTCAACTGCCAAGAAGGCCAATTTTTAACTGCCAAAGAGGCGAATTTTCAAGTGTCGGAAACGACCATTTTAAGCTGCTAAAAATGACGATTTTCAACTGCAAAAAAGGCCAATTTTCAAGTGTCGGGAACGACCATTTTTAACTGTTAAAAATGACAATTTTTAGCTGATAAAAATGACAATTTCAACTGCCAACAACGACAATTTTAAACCCAAAAAAGAACACATTTTCAAAAAATAAATTTTTTTTTGAAGGTACATAAATGTGTTATGATAGCATCGGACTTTTTAAAGAATTCAATCATATTAATATTATTTTATTTTTCTATTTTTTCTTTGTTCAAATGTTTCGACCAATTATCAAAAATTCATAACACGCAGAAATTGGCAGAGTTAGTTAGTTTTAAATGTAAATGTTTTGTAAAGATATCAACATTTTTAAGGAATTAGTACTACTAAACAATCTTTATTTATTAAGTGTTTTACATATCTCACTAAGCAAATTTAATAATTTAATAATGGGCTATCGACCGTGGGTCTTTCTGAGGAATTAGTATTATATTAGTATTTATTTTTTAGGCAAAATATTAATTTTCAAAAACAAAAACAAAAAACTCGCGCAAAAATCAATCAATTTCAAAAATCAAGGTTAATTTTAAAGGTAAATGTATTATGATTTCATCAGAGTTTTTAAGGAATGCAATCATATTGATATGATTTTTTTTCTAGTTTTTCCTTGTAAAAATATTTGACCACTTAAAAATTCATTTAAAAAAATTTATAACTAAATTTATTTATAAAAATCAAAATTTATGTTAAATCTTGTGAATATATTAAAAATTTAGAGCATTTGAGTATTTATATTCTCTAAATTTGTTCAACTTACAAAAAAAAATTCAAAAAATCATAACTCGGGGAGAAATTGGCGAATTTGCAAATGATAGATGTTGTACCTCTCACAATTCTATTCTCTCCACTACTCCCAACGCTCTTAGTAGAGCGGCCATTGCTACCGCGCGATAAATTTGTCGAATTAAAAACGCGGTAAAATACCGTACAAGTACGGTAATTACCGTACGTATGGCAACACTGTATCTAATACACCACGCCATAAATTAAACCCCCAAACAGTAGAAATTCTTGGTATACAAATCTGTAGTATATTATTCCAAATATTTGTTTTTATTATAAAGTGGCAGAGCAATTTACTCCTAAAAATTATACGTCATCTCGTTAGCGAGCTTAGAATGGTCTCTTTATCAGAACTAGTCCTTCCTTAATAGGAGAAAATCCATAGCTGAACGTTCGCAGCCAAAGAGGCTCTTATATTTCCTGCAATTGAACTCGTTCTGCTTCCTCCCATTGCCCTGGAGATAAACCCCTGGAAGCCTTTTATTATCTCGCACGAAATAATTATAATTTGAGTATACAAAATCAGGAAAATTGCATGTATTAAAGTAATTGCAAAATATACAATGTGTTCTAATTTATCAACACGTGACTTATCCTGTAAGCTATGTAATTAAACTTGGCTCAAGTTAATAAAAGTAAAAGAAAAGTTATCCACTCGGAACTGGACCATGCCATGTTCAGTTTGTCATGTTCCGTAATCACAGTTGTTTAACAATGCGGCAATGCTTTGTGCAGATATTAGCAGTATATCGAATTTATATACACCGACTTTAAATTGAAACTGTGTGTTACATCATTACCAACTTTGGAAAACAATTTATAAGATTAGCGATCTATTATTAGTAGGTTTTTTTGAACTATGGATAGAGCACTTCTTGTATAATTAATTTTGTTGGTAGTTCATGTTATTAAGGATAGAAATATGAAATAGATATTAATTCTACCAAATTAAAATTTTAGTTCACAACCGTGACGGCCCTCACTGGCATATGCATCCCTTCAATCTTAAATTGGTGCTTTAGAATTAAGATAGAAATTAAGATAAAAATAGAAACCTATAAGGAAATGGTTGTGGCAGATGGCCTAGTTGACGACGTCAAAAATATAACTTCAGTTTCTGTATGTTTAAAATGATTGACTATTTTCGTCTTATTATGGCATTTTCAGGACAATTTAAAAATTGTATATAAATTCTTTTATCCAAAATCGGGTGTAATAATCGAATTACGTGGTCATTTGTGCCATGTAATGTTGCTCATTACTCCCTAGTGAGAGAATAAGTTTCTCTCACGAAATGCATAGATCCTTCATAGGATTTTTGAGATATTTCAAATTGACACCACGTACGTCAAAATTTCTTGTCAAAATTTTAAAAACATTTTAAGATTTAATGCAATTGCAGACGATTTTGGATAAAATTTTATATTATACTCATGTAGAATTCCTTATTAGTCCCTTAAGAAAAATAAACTTTTTTTTGCCGGACTTATTACGTACATTCCACATTCGTATAATAAATAACTATTAAAATGCCATAATAACGTGAAACTATGCGAGAATTTTAAATATTTAGAAATCAAGCTTTTATTTGGTATAACCAATATCTATTTCTTATTGCTATCTCCACGTCTTGAATCTTTGTAATCTATGCCACGAAATTGTGGACGGTTTCTAATGTTAATATTATGAGCTTCGCTACATTATGAAATATTTTTATTTGAGGTATGACACATTTTTTTGAAATAACTTAGAAATAGAAACAAGCAGCATGTAATACGCACTAATTCATGTTTATGTCCCCAAATCCTCTAACAAGCTTTTATCCGCTTATATTTATCCGCTTTGAAAGCATTTTTTGCAATATAAAATTACTACAAATTTTCTTATTTCAGGTAAGTTGTAATCGACACGAAGGATGAGGATTAGCCATACGAGTCGTTTGGAAGGAGAGGGTGTTCTACTCAATGGAATAATGTTTTGTGTGTGAGTGCCCGGATTCATCGTATGGACTGTTAGTACAAACACAACAAAAAAATATTTAAATCCCAAATCAAAAATTTTGTAACTCGATCACTGTCATATGCTCGAGAAAACTATTTTCAAACTAAAATTAATGTACGAAGCATTGAATTTGTTTGTGAGGTAAGTCCGTAGTGGAACGGATGCTTGATGTAGTCAATATTCGATGTCAATAAATGTGTTTAGAATAGTTTGGTGTTAATTATTGTCTTTTGTCTGTGTGCTATTCGAAAATGTATTGCTTTTGGATTGATCAACAAAATGTGTTGTGTTAAAGGTGAGTACATTATTACATAATACATAACTGGTTGATGAAATCATTGCCGTAATAAAATAAAAATGCCTTTTGAAACTTCAGGCCAATGAATTAGTATTTATTAACAAAAAAGTGTAGTTGATGGTTGAAAGACTTGTAAGTAAAATTAATGTTTTTTTCGCTCATGGAGAGGTGCATGGCTTAGACGCAGGTATGCTTGCGCAGATATTATTAACATTTTTAGCAGAATAAATAAACAATCGGCTAAAAATCAGAGGTTGAAATCTTAATCCCAGCCCAAAAAATGCTTTTTTTGGTAAACTAAATCATCTATTACGGTAAAGGCACTTGTAGCCAACTGATTTAAAACAATGTGTGATTGAGGAATTATAACTTTTTTTACTAAAATAAAATACTACAAAATCTTACATATGAGAGTGTGAGATCAATGAGAACCGCATTTCGTTTTTTCTCAAATATAAAATGTAGAGAGATAATAGTTATTTAACCTACAAGTGTGTTAATGATAGCGATTAATGATCGAGACGTAAATAATTCAAGAAATATACCATTAAAATTACAACCCTCTGGAACCACCTCTTTAAAAAAAGGGTTGCCAACCTCTCAGAAAAAAACAATAAATTTTATTTTTTTCCTGAAAGCCGGAAACATCCTCTAGGGTCCCGTGAAAACCGCGATTTTCCAACTCATCCCTAGACACGGGGGTGAATTTTTGAAAATCGATTTTTAGCGATGCACAGGTTTGCACCAAACCTATCTCTTTACAGGATTTTTGAGTTGGAGGATTCAAATATGGCTCAAAAAATCCCCAATGCATCGGGTCACAACGTATGCTGTCGCACGTTCCCGTAAAAAAATTCTGTTGCAACCCCTCAAGCGTTTTTCTAAAAAATCACATTTCGGACGCTTCCGGAAAAAAGGGCGCGCTTCCTCTTACGGTCACGACTCCGAATTTTATAGAGTTTTATAGAACTAACTCCGCTCTACATTTTATGTCTCTTACAAATTTTTTATATCTCCAACCCCTGAGGAGTTATTCAAAGACCACCGATTTTAATAAAAAAATTCTGCAGCGGCCATTTTTTATCTCATGTAAAAAATTTAAACGGCATACCATTCAGAATTGCATTTTGCATCGAAAAGGTAAGCACTATATTTTTCGTGGGGCGCATCGTTTACGATCTACGGCCGATTTTTGATTGTTTTGCGGGAATTTTTTTTACGAAAATTAAAAATCTGACGACGGCATATCAGTCACCGATTTAACCCGTATCAAAGATACCCATAAAGTTTTCCGATCCGATTTGTGGTTCTCGAGATATGACGTTGTATACGGAAGGGGGAAGCGAAATTTAGCAGCGGGGCACAATTTTTTTTCTTAGATCGGAAATCAGATTACACCACCGGAAAGCCCTTCTCAAGCTCAACAGAAAATCCAAATCATATTTCTCGATCCGACCCCTTCTTCTAATTTTAAAAAATCATTAAACTTTTTATATAGAATAAAACACTTTTTTACTTTGTTTGTATAACACTTATAAATAAGTGTTATACAAACAAAGTAAAAAATATAAATAAGTGTTATACAAACAAAGTAAAAAAGTGTTTTATTCTATATAAAAAGCATGTATAACGAAGTAGAAGCTTCCTACATAACAAACATTAAACTTTTATTTATTTTGCCGGTAAATATTTTCGAACGTTTTAAAATAAATTTTTCTATTCCTTTTTAAATCACAAATCTAGCGACGGATTATCATTGCGGTATTGTGTGTACGTAAAACAAACTTTGAATTTTTACAATCGCCCGGTTTTTAACCGAGATATGGATATTTGAATTCTTGTCGTTTTTGAACGTTAAAAGTTTTTCCCTGAAAATCAATTTCGAAAAATAAAATCCGGGAGGGTTAGAACAGCAAAACTTTGGGAAATCATTAAGCGTTCCATTTGAAGCAGACCACCAAAGTTTGGTAACATTTCGGTCACCCCGTCAGCCCCACCAGCCGCAACAGGGTGCCAAAGACCAAAACAACCCCTATCAGTACCGGCCTAAATTTTGTTTGTAAGTTGGTTTGTAATGTGTATACGCTTCTCAGACGCTCACTAAATAATTTTTAGAGGCCCAAAGTTAATGAAAAAAAAATGGTGATGTGGCCATCATGTTACTTTCTCCGACTTGATGGTATCATTTATATTACGTTTTCATGGTTCATTTTCAATTGAAATCATATTTTAAATGTACATCGAGCGTTGCGTAAACTCGGATGAAACTGACGTTTAAAACGTCAAAATTATGAAAGATGGAAAAATTATACTTCAAATTCAAAAACTCAGTTTACTCAAAAACCAACGAGATTTAGAAAAAAACTTATTCTTTAGAAGTTGTTCATTTTGGCATTCTCTACAATTATTATTAAAATAAATTTGTTGTAACTATTATCGTTTCATAATTATAAACTAAAAATTAAAAAAATTGTAATACATTTTTTTCTCGAATAGCAATGATTTTATGAAAAATATTTTCAAGCAAAAGATGTTCATTTCTTTGTTGTCTTCAATGTTTGTTTAAATGTTTTTGTGATATTTTTCATATTTAAGAAAATATTGGCAAAAAACAAAAAATAGTTAAGGTAAACACCCACTTCCGGTGTACGAAATTTTACCAAAAGCTTTTCAGTTCTCCGGATTATCAAATAAGACGTATGTTCAAAGTTTCATATCAATTGGTCTATTAGTTTTTGAGATACAGCGCGCACAGACACACACACACACACACACACACACACACACACACACACACACAGACACAATTTTTTTTTTCTCCAGAAATTGTTGAAATGGCATCTAGGGACCCCAAAACGGATATTTCCGTAAAAAAAATTTTTGAAAAAAAAATCACGATCACAATACTTTCTCGTACTTCGTAACGGAGAAAGTAAAAAAGCTTCTTCCTGTTAACGTCCGAGTGCTTTCCAAATAGCAAATTAAGAAATGCATTGATAGTGCATTGACAGATGTCAGATTCAGAAACTGGGATTACCACCAGATTACATTTCCGAAGTTCCTCGACGCGTGTGGTTTGTGAAAGTTCATTTTTATTTTTCCTTAAATTCATTCGTCACCTGTTACCTTCTTCAATTTTAATAGGCTGCGCACACCCGTGTTTTTGCTCAATTCTAATAGGCCACGCACCAGTTAATTTTCTTAATTTTATATTTCACTATTTCACATAAAGAACACAATTTCACATACGGCAACTTAAGCTTGAAAAACTAGTTCATTAAGCTAAACGTGTTGTAAACGTTTATTAAGTTAAACGTGTAAACGTTTATTCGGATTAAACGTGTTGTAAACGTTTATTTAGGTAAACGTGTTTTATTCGTTACAAATAAACGGCAAACGTTTACACGTTTAAACGTTTAAACGAAAAACGGAGTAAACGTCGAGCCCTAATAAATATAGAAATAAATAATATAAAGATAAAACTTAAAAATAAAATGACAGATGGTTTAAAAAGAAAGTCTGCGCCAGTTAAAAATAATTAAGTAATATGTATATAAAATTTGCAAATAATATACTGGCTGGAAACTTTAACTGGAACAAATTCGGTATTTATGAAGTTCCAGAAAAAAATACTCGGACAAGTCGATTTTTATTTTTTTATTGCGGACTTTTTAGCGTCTTTAAAAATAGTATGACATCACTAGTCTTTCACGCATGACGCCATAGACATTTTTTTTAAATGGAATCAATTTTTTTTTATTTCACTAAATTTGTAGCCCTTTTTATTATCTTTACAACTGTGTAAACATATTTTGTTTTTTTTTGTTTAAGAAATTAAATTCATTTAATTAATTATTATTTAAGAAATGAGACAAATTCCACCAGAAATGTTTCAAAATGTAAGGGATGGGTTTTATCACCGATTGGCTTTTGTGCCAAGAGAGGAACGGTGCTCATTTTGAACATTTTATGCATTAAATAAGTAAAAAAAAATTATTTTTTTTTATTTCTGAAATAAAAAAACAAAATATTTTTACACAGTCGTAAAGAGAATAAAAAGGGCTACAAATTTAGTGAAATAAAAAAAATGATTTCAATTTAAAAAAATATCTATTACGTCATACGTGAAAGACCAGTGACGTCATTACTATTTTTGACGCTAAAAAGTGAGGAATAAAAAACAAAAATCGACCTGTCCGAGGATTTTGTTCTGGTACTTCTGATTTCATAAATACCGAATTTGTTCCAGTTGAAGTTTCCACCCTGTATTTAAAGGGTATCACAGTAGGTACAAAATTAAAATAGTCGAAATTATTTGAAGAGCATTAATAAATATTTAAAAAAATCAGATGGTTTTAAAATATAAAAAATAACAACACTTTATGTTAAGAAATTAATCACTGCGTCACATTAAGAACATTTATTTGAATAAGATTGTACATTTTGAAAATTTATTACAAGACGAAAACAGTTAATTATTAATAATTGAATTAGTTTTTCAGATACAGCGCACACAGACACATAAACATGGACACACAGAAACAATTGTTTTTTTTTCAGAAATTATTGAAATCGTCTCTAGCAACCTCAAAACGGATATTTCCGCTAAAAAAGATTTTGAAAATTGTTTCACAATTACAATACTTTCTCGTGCTTCGTAACGGAGAAAAAGAAACATGGAAACATATTCACGATCACAATACTTCCTCGCACTTCTGGAGGAATTAAAAAAAATATTTTTCAATTAGAAACAATTGAAAATCGACACATCCGAAAAATTTGTATAGCAATGCATTATATTTAATCTAATTCAATATATAAGGGGTTTCAGACCACCCGTTCTTGCGAAATACAAATTGGATTGACATAAAAAATACGTCTAAAATTGTTTTTTTAAAGCTCTAACATGTAGTATTAAATGTGAGCCACCCGCCCTCCCCCTGAGGCAGGGTAAGGGGGTAACTTTGAAATCTTAAATAGGGACCCCTATTTTTTATTGCAGATTTAGATTCTGCGCTTAAAAAGTTTCTATCCGAAATGTTCTTTTCGGTTAGTGACATATGGCGTTTTAATCGGCAAAAACTATCAAAATGACATTTATTAAATTTAATTTTTTTCTCGCGCCAAATGACAGACTGTGACATTTTTTCGAAGTGATTTTTTAAATAAGGCTTTGATTAAAGTAATTCGTAAAATTTTGTGTCGTCAACAAGTTTTTGTGTGTGATATTTGGGATAAAGGTAAGTATTCTTGTAAAAAATAATTCGTAGAAACGAATAAAAATGAATTCATTTTCAATAGCATTCTATGTGATGGTGTATGAGGGTTTTTAACAAAAAACTTATTTTTGCTTAATTCCACTACACTGTGAGAAAAAAAAACAAGCTATGAGTACGGAACCAAAGTCAAAGCAACTGGCTGTTCAATAATTTTTGCTTGACGTTCCAGCAGTGTTTGCTGACTTCTTCAGTCATTTTCACTAATCGCAATCACAGCCAAATTAATTTGACATATTCGTTTACCCGGTTCAGCGAAAACCGCATTTCGTCTGAAGCCTCACTGTTTACGCGATTTAGCCAAAACTGCTGAACATATCAGTGAATTCTGCTTATTTTTCTCAGTGTACTTGTATTCAAACATACATACAAACATTAGTTCTTCCCTATGCCTCTTATTGCAACATTGAAAAATGTTTTATTTGAATTCATAAATTATAATTAATTCAATTATTGCAGCGATCACTCCAGGTTAAAATGTATTCCAAACAACTCTAATAAATTTGGGAATTTGAATAAAATCCACTTCTTTTCGATTCATTTCTATCAAACTTTTAGTTTCGTATTGATGATAATTAATAATACGCCATCAATGATATTTTACAATGCTTTTCGAATGGTTTATGATACTGAAGAAGCGGCTGACATGTTAGACATTTTGGGCTAGTGTCGTGGACGTTTCAAAACAGCTGCCAGTTTATCGCGTGACCGCTTTCCTAATCGCACTCCCCACTCAAGAAATGTTTTTAGGCGCTTATCAAAACGACTGAGAACTAAAGGCATAGTTCAGCCCGATCACAATAAGGGAAAACAAATTCGCCGATCAGTTCGCGATGTCAAAACAGCAGACATTCTGGCTTCAGTGGCTGTGCCTCCCTGTGATTCTGTAAGACGCCGAGCTAAAGATTCTGGTATAAGTGAAGCTTCGATCATACGCATGCTACATGAACACAAATACCACCCTTGCAGAATGGTTCTTGTCAATTCTTTACAACAAAATGACATTATACAGCAATTGGATACGGACTCAAACGCCTAATTTCCACAGAAACATATTATTTTCTGATGAAAGTACATTCAAAACCGATGCAGAGGTGAATACATGGAACTGTCGTTACTGGTCACAAAATAACCCTCACTGGATGAGAGAAATTGACCATCTAGGGTTTTCCTAGAAGAAAATTTAACTGGTGCCAGATAAGCAGCGTTTATAGAAAATGAATTGCCAGTTCTCTTAGAAGATCTTCCATTAGAGTTGCGCCTTGATATATGGTTTCAGCAGGATGGTTGTCCAGCACATACGTCAAGAAGCGCTCCAGAAAAATTGAACGCTCAATTTCCTGGAAGGTGGATCGGCAAGTACGGTCCTAGTCATTATCCACCTCGATCACCTGATATCACTGTGCTTGACTACTATTTGTGGGGACGAGTAAAAGGGTTAGTATACCTCGAGCGCCCTACCACAAGGGAAAATATGAAGCACAGAATAAAACTTGCAATTCTGTTTTTAGATGCTCAAGAAATTTTCCGAGCAGTCGATTGTTTCGAGAACAGAGTCACAGCTTGTCTACCCAACGGAGGACACATTGAGCATTTACTGTGAATTTCCGAAGAGTGTTTTGTTTATTATTTTAAAATTATAGTAGTATTTATTATTCAGTTTTATTTATTTAGCATCCTTATTATAAATTATCATCACTGATTTTATGATACTCTGTTTCTTTTATTCTCCATTTAAGGGTTTAAGGGTAGCCGGGATACGACACAATTTTTATTTTCGGAAATTCTTCAAGATTAAAAAAATAACTTTTTTCGTGATTACATTTTATGCCACACGATAGAGCTCAAAAAACAATTTTAGACGTATTTTTTTGTATGTCAATCCGATTTGTATTTCGCGAGTTATTTGGGGTGAACGGGTGGTCGGAAATACCCGGTATATTTAAAAAAAATCGCTAAATTAGTTATTTTATATTAAAAAATATAAAGTAGTTTCAACAAGTAATAATATCCGTAATAATATAATAATTCGGTTATTTTTTTTGTCAGTTATCTAGAAAATTAAAACTAAAGTCGCCAATATGGATGCCTTTAAGTCTACTTTAAATGAAAGGTTTACCAGGTGTGAGCCACAAAATTTTGTTTCTGAGTTGGCCATGCCTGAGAGAGAGAAACATGGCAGTCATGTCTGAGATGAATTCATTTTTTTTTAAATCTAATTCAATTAAACTAATCTAGTCTTATGACATAATAATATGCGACATACCTCATTTATCTCACAGCTAACTCTGAAACAAACAAAATTTTGTGGCTCACACAATACCTCGTAAAATTAATGACGATTCATAAGAAAAAAAAACAAGCTTATTAAGTCAAAAAGATAATTTGCTGATTATTTTCATTAGATTTTCCAAACATTTTTAAATACAAGTAGTAAAATGCTTAAAAAGGAGTGAGATTTTAATCGTTGAAGTGAGAAAGACTCTGGAGGCGATTGATTTTCTGAACGAACCCAGGAACGTTGCAGACGCGACTGGAATTTAAAATTTTATTGCATGAATGAAAAATAAAAGTAGCCACTTAATTACTGCAATTAGCATTTAAATTCATTATCCAGACGTGTACCCTTCTCATAAAAGCGCAGTTTTTTTAATATACTAAATCAGAATTAATATTGCTTTGTTTTAATATATTAACAGATCATTTAAAATGTAATTAGTTAATAGTTTTAATATTGTATTGCATTTTAAGTATACTGCTATTCATCTGATTCAAATAAATTGATAAAAATTCCACAGCTATCTCAATTTTTGTTTTCAATTTTTCATAAATCAGTTTCTTTCATAAATCCCAATAGTTTCGCTGACTAATCAAATGAACATCACCAAACTGCATATTGCTGTATGTAGGATTTGGTGGTTGCCATTTAAAAAAAATGGTGATGACGTCATTATGCAAAGGGGTGGGGTATGGAAAATTGACAACTATCAGAAAAGATGCGCGTTCAAAAAATTAGGTTGACGTATCGGAGGATTTTGGCCGCAGATGATCGGGGAATTTTTTATTTGGAGCGTTCCACAGCCAACGTTCGCACTGTATATTCAGGCTATTTTTCGTCTTTATTTGAAGTTTAAATATTTTGAAATCGCGATTTTATATTTGAAATAGCATAACTGTCAAACTCGTTGTCCGATGTTCACGACTCTAACGTCAAAATGTGCCAGATTAAGTGATATTTAAAAGTTGGTTAAGAAATATTTTCGTAAAATCAATGCTAAACTTCAAAATCTCACGTTTTCCTAGTTCAAAGATTTTAAATTGCGTTTTTGATTTTTTTTATTGCAGAACAGCCAAACGCGTCTGATTTTGATGATTATAACGTTGAAATGTAGCAAATTTAGTGTTATTTTAAAGCGGGTTATAAAATATTCTCGTAAAATTAATACAAAATGCAAAAAAGTACTTTTAATAAAGTTTGAATATTTTGAAACCGCGATTTTTAAGTTTGATATAGCATAACTGCCGAACTCGTTGTTAGACTTTGATGACTCCAAAGTCAAAATATGTCAATTATAGTGCAAATTAAAAGTTGGTTAAGAAAAATTTTCATAAAATCAATACAAAACGTCAAAAACTCACGTTTTCAAAGTTTAAAGATTATAATTTTGCGTTTTTGATTGTTTTTTAAATTGCAGAACAGCCGAACGCGTTTGATTTTGATGATTCGAACGTCAAAGTATGGCGAATTTAGTGTAATTTTTAAACAGTACAGTCAGTATACTCAAAAACTTTTGAAAAATTCTCCTACGCCAAATTTAGTGGAATTTAAAAATGCGATTGATTTTGATGATTCGCATCAAAATATGGCAAATTTAGTGTATTTTTAAAATAGGTCATAAAATGTTCTCGTAAAATTAACACAAAATTCAAACAAGCACACAATGAAGTTTGAATATGTTGAAATCGCGATTTTGATATTTGGCATAACTGCCCAACTCGTTGTCCGATTTTGACAACTCCAACGCCAAAATATTTTCGTAACAATACAAGACGTCAAAAACTCACGTTTTAAACATTCAAAGATTTTTTTTTTTACTTAGGCATGGGCCATTCAGTCACATCGAATTATTATATGTATTTTGAATTTTTGGGATGAGTAAATGAACAAATGAATAAATAAATAATGTCATACACCCGACCGAATACTTCTCGATCCCCGAAAAATCTTTCGGCCGAGATGGGATTCGAACCCACACGCCACTCGATGCAACCGGCACAATTCAAAGATTTTAGTTTTGCGTTTTTGTTTTTTTTTTTAATTTCAGAAGAGCCAAACGCGTTTGATTTTGATGATTCGAACGTCAACATATGGCGAATTTAGTGTAATTTTAAAACGGATTATAAAATGTTCTCGTAAAATTAACACAAAATCCAAAAAAGCACTTTTAGTAAAGTTTGAATATTTGGAAATTGCGATTTTTATATTCGACACAGCATAAGTGACGAACTCGTAGTCCGATTTTGATAACTCCAACTTCAAAATGTTTCAAATTTAGTGCAATTTAAAAGTTGATTAACAAATATTTTCGTAAAATCAATACAAAACGTCAAAATCACAAGTTTTTAAAGTTCAAAGATTTCGAATTGAGATTTTGATTTTTTAAACCGTGGACGCATTGTGCGATTTTGATGATTCCAACGACAAAATGTACTAAATTTGATGCAATTTAAAAGTTGACTTTGTAAAATCAACGCCAAACGTCAAAACAAGTTATTGAAGTTTGAATATCGTAAATCGCGATTTTGATATTTTTTTCTAAATTGCACAACTGCCGAACGCGTTTCCGATTTTAATTATTCCAATGTCAGAATGTGGAAAATCGAGCAATTTAAAAAATGGTTAATAAATACATTCGTTAAATTAACGCAAATCGTCAAAATTGCACGATTTCAAAATCCGAAGATTTAAAATTGCGATTTTATTTTTGAAATTGCGCAACTGCCAAACGCGTTCATAGATTTTGATGATAAAAACGTCAAAGTAGGCGGATTTAGTGTAATTTTAAATCGGATTACAAAATTTTCTCGTAAAATTAATATAAAATCAAAAAAGTGTACTCTTTTAAAGATTGCGACAAATGTCTACTATACACGATGATCCGAGGTTTCGCCGATACCTATCAGTACATGTCGGTACGACCATTGAAATATCGGTATAATAATAAAAATAATAATAAAGCTCTTTATTGCCCAACAGGAAACAATTGAACAATAGAGTAGTATTTCATTATTTAAAACTACACTAACAAAAATAAACATTGAAAGAAAATAAACATTGAAATTACAAGGCAATCACTATAAGTGATCAAAGAAAATATCGTCATAGTGAGTCATCGCATTCCGACACATAACCTGATCTGGTGTTCGCCTTGAGCTTGACCTAGAGACGTGGAAGTCTAGTTTGGACAATAGAAATGGAGCATCCACTCTATTGTGAATGATCTAAAGAAACTTGGCAGTGCGCTCTTTTCTTCTAGCGGCTAGTGAAGTCATACCATGTCTTGCTCTAGTAGCAAATCTTGACCAACACCTCGTTCGGGATAGACGCCATCGCCATCCACTTTATATGATAAATACTTTAAAAATCGACGATGAACACGGTCCATCCGCATGCTCTGATTCATATAAAATGAATACTAAATAAAACACCCATACTCAAATTTGCTGATGACATACGCATAATATAGAGATTTTATTAGGTCAATGTTACTGAAAGGCGCGTGGGTCGAAATAGTTATTTACGTATTAAGGGCTGTTAAAAGGCCATAACGAGCAAGGGAACTCTTTGAGGCCCGACGAATGAGAGCTCTATCTTGTCTCTATATTATGCCGTTGTGGCCCTTAGCGGCACGTGATATGTACAACCGTTTTCGTCGTGCTAATAATTTTAATTCATATTAATAAATATTGAAGTATTGAATATACGCAGAGAAAAATTAGAAAATCATCGGTAGCATTATCACTTTGACAACGTGTATATGAACACAGTTGTCAAAAAAACCGAAACAACGGTATAATTCTAGCCGAAATCCTTGCTCGGGCCCGAAAAGCGGACACGAAATTGTTTCCTGCTAAATCTAAAAGCAGGTACGAAATGGAGTTAGAATTGTAGTAAAATTTTGAAAACATGTAGACTGGAGTGTTAAAATTGCGTGCTTTTATAATTGTCCTTATAGTGGGCCGTTATGAAAGCGGGCTGTTAAAGCTCTATAACAGTCCTGTTTACGTTACTAGGGTGTAATTGAATACTTAGTATTAGTTGAGTTAGTTGAGTCAGATTATTTGCATTTAATTTAACTTATTAGCCCAACTCGACAAGTGTACACGAATGTTATGACACGAAAATAAATTATTATTATTATTATTAACACTTGTCAATTTGTGATTGTAATTTATGTCATAACAACTTAGTAGGACGAAATCTATATCGGTCCACCTCTATAAAAGAGTAGTGAAATCTAGTTGGGTTGCTGGCAATGAAATAATTAATTTTACCCAACAAAAATTAAACAGTAGAATCTGTTACAGTGTTATATTAATTGTTAATTAGAGTTAAATTTGTGACGGTCTGATAAAGCAGTGAGGTTATTTTACCACGGATCTTCTGAACGTGATACATTTCAAGAAACAATGTGCCCCTATAGAATTTACATGAATCAAGGATTTTTATGTTGTTGAAGTCTGGGTTTCGATTAGACAATTCACAGTCGTAGTCACGAATATAAATATTTTAAACAAAGTAACAGTACATTATTTATTATAAAAAAAAAGTAACCATTCCTATAATGAGGCAATCATTATATTGTGGTTTCTAAGTTTGCACTAGAAAGATTAAATCTGCATGCAAAAATGCGATATAAGGCATTTCATGCTATTAAATTTCTCTCTTTCGAATGGTTTCCGCGTATCGTACCAAATATGCATTCGTCTAATTTAAATTCATGCTCGGATGTGTTCAACAATAATATTTGCAGGTCGGTTTGCTGTATTTCCCGCTAGATTAAATTTTGTATAGGAATTTTCATGGAGTATTCATAAGCACCCGCGAGAATAATAGTTTACTTGAAATGTGACTAACTTTCCCTCCGGGGAGATATTCCTGAAACCCTGTAAACAGTTTTTACTCGCTATTAGGGAAGTCGTTGTAGCGGAAAAATGAGACAGTTTATTATCTAACATGTCACGAGATAATCTTGTAAGTTATACCAGAATGCATAATGCTGCTAAATCACATTTTAGTTTGAATGACATTTTAAAAATTGTACAATTCAATTATATCAAAATTATTAATACATATTTAATGCCAAGACATTCCGAAGAAAACGAAACATGATAAGTATGACAATGTAGACTCTTAATTGTTTGATTACTGGTCACTGACTTCACGTCGTTTTAAATGTGTTTTATTTGAAAGCACAGCACTATGGGTCCCAATGTTTTCTCGTTCTTTATAAATAAATAATAACATTAGTAGTTTCTAGTTAAAAATTTAATATTAATTGTTTTATTTAACCCTCTATTGCATGATTTATTTAAACATAAAAATATAAGTTTTCACATTAATAAGTTAAAGGAATAAGACAAAATTATATTTTTATAAATTTTGCTAATCTTCTATTTGGTTTAGTACTGATGTAATTTTACCAGTATTTTTGGCAGCAACACAATTATGAAAGAAATGAAGAAAGCGTTTGAGTTCTTCAAATTTGTTTAGAGGCATAACATCCGTAATTTGAACCATTCTGGTTTTTGCGGTCTAATACCTGCTTGAGGAAAGTTGTATGATGAGAGAAAATCCAGATCAATATTCCTATAAATTGCTCCATTTCCTTAGAGTTACTTGTAATTGGTTTGTATAGTTTTTTCTGTGCGCTGTACAAACATGTTTGCTCCACCAGTTGAGAAATAAAGAAAAAAATTAAAGTATTCTAAAAGGTTTCCTCAAAAATAAATTTTGTTGAGGATCTCTTACAGTTTTCGAATCTATTTGATTTATTTCGTAAGATAGCAGTACTTTGCCTTACAAAAATTATGTTCCCACTTGGGAACAGTATGCAATAGAGGGTTAAGCTAGTCATACTTATGCATAATCGCAATCGCCTGATTAAGCAATAATTTATTGTATTTTATTTTTGTGTAGCAATAAATACAGGAAAATTTGAGACATAGATAGTTGTGGAATTTATAATCCGCAAATTACATATGGCATTAGCTAGTAAATTAGTTATTTTTAATATGTATTTTGTTTCTATTTTGTATTCTTAATGAGGCTCATGAGATAAAACATTTTTTAAAATTGTTATTTTTATATTTACAACAAAGTGAGGGACTACTACTTTTTTATTTCTGAATAATATAAATATTTAAAAACCGCCGTCAATGAATAAGTCCGAAAATAGTTCTTAAAATCCATGTGCCATGCAGACCAATTATTATCGATTAAGGCTCTCTATTAATAATGAATACACTGCAAACTGTAAGAGATAGATTGGACATTATTGAACGTTTCTGTCTCCGCACCCTTAAGAAAATTAGATATCCAGACAATCCCTTACATAATCCATCTAATGTACTACTGTATAAGTAAACTTTAATCATCCCCTTCTCACCATGAATATTACGCCTAGCCCAAAAATTAGTCACTGAAACAGATTCGATTAATTCATATTCAATTGTTTATCAAGAGACACGTGATATCAAAATATCAAAATTTAAATACCCACAGCTGACAGCATTGGAGTATGGTGAACAATTATCAACGAATTAAAATGTCTTAGCTATCAATAATGTGTGTTTTATCTTGGTGATCAAACGATCCGATTTTCCTATTTTTAGTTTAATGTCCCTGCATCCCCAAGATGTATTGTGTCTGAATTTTTTAAAATGCATAGAATTCACTAAAATAGGACAGTAAAGTTATTAAGTTATTGCTTAATATATCACTAGCATTCATTAAAAAAATTAGTCTCTTATAAACAATTAAGAATTTATTACAGATACATTGAAATTTATGCAATAAATATCATGGATCCCGATTTTCTTTTGCTTCAAACTGATCGACCTAGATGTAACATGATTAAATATTATTTCCTTTAAAGGCGTACAATAAAATCAAAATTGAAATTTAAGATGGCCACTGCGCAATCAGCTACAGCTCGCTGGACAAGCAGTATCTCAAGAGTAAGAAAAAATATTATATATAGAGATAATTAATTAAGGATATATCGGGCAATTTACAATTGTTGGCTATTGATTAAATTAAACTCAAGTTTTAATACACTCGTGGACAAAAACTCCGGACACCGAAGTAAATGTCTCTTAGCATAATTTTTTTAAATGTTTTTTATAGACGTGAAAAATAATCAATAAAATAAGAATTGGAAATAAAAAAGAGGTAGTTAACATTTTATTTATCAAGACAACAACAAAAACAAAAATAATGCAAAACTCAAAAAATCTGGGTGTGCTGTTTATTCAGCTTTTATCAGTTGGCATGCTTATGTTGAAAGAGTATTTGAACTGTCAGTGCTGGCACTTATGTTTTAACAAAATGCAAGCAACAAATGTAGCTAGAGCAGTAGCTTTGAATGAAGATAGATGCAGTATTCGATACATCGCAGCTGTCTTGAATATTCCCAGGAGTACGGTCCAAGACGCAATACAGCGACATCGCCTAACTGGGGAATATGCAAGAAGGCCAGGATCAGGCAGACCTCGCACCACAAACCGGCGAGAAGACCGTTTTATGATATTGTCTACACTACGCGATCATAGTTTACCATCAACAATTTTGTCTCGCCAAGTGGAAGATGTTAATGGTACTGCAATTTCTGCACGAACTGTTCGCCGAAGATTGAAGGAAACGAATTAAAGTCAAGAAAACCTCCTGCTTGCCCACTTTTGCTCCCAGCTCATTGTGTTGAGCGACTACGATTTGCTCGTGAGCATAGAGACGACATTGGAACAATGGAGATCCGTATTGTTAACAGATGAGTCTCGTTTTTTTCTACGTTCTCCAGATGGACGAAAACGTGTGTGGTGAACGCTATGTGAACGATCTTCAGCGTGTTGTATATCTCCAAGAGTGCTATTTGGGGGTGGCAGTATAATGGTTTGGGCTGGTGTGTCACTGTACGCGAAAAGTGAGCTTGTTCTTATTGAAAATGGTGCCATCACGGTTGTTAGATACAGCTGATCACGTCGTACCATTTGCTCCATTCGTAGGTGAAAACTTTACTTTAATGCACGATAACGCGCGACCAACATCGCACGGCTGGTTGAGTAATATTTGGATAAGGCTAACATTCGTTGTTTCCAATAGCCTGCTTGAAGCCCAGATTTGAATCCTATCGAAAATCTCTGGGATTCATTAGGGTAACGTATTGGGCACCGACAACCTATACCAGTAACCATTCAGGATTTTCGAATAGCTCTTCGTGAGGACTGGGAAAACCCTACACAAGACAAGGTCTCCAACTGTATTCAAAGTTTACCGAGCCTTATGGCAGAAGTCATTAAAGTTCGCGGAGGTAGTACACACTATTAATCACTTAATTATGTGACAACGTAGATGTAAAACCTAGCCAATAATACCACAGGAATTTTGCAATTTTGTATGACTCACTGTTTCCTGACTTTTTCTTATTGAATAAAATGTTTAGTACCTCTTTTTAATTCCAATTCTCAATTTATCGAGTATTTTTCACGTCTGTATTAAAAAAATAAAACAAACATCCAAAATAAAAGGAAGGAATCAATTACACACCCAACAAAATAAAATTTTTGTTTGGTACCGGAAAAGTAAGAACTGATTTTGGATATTTTTGATGTGCTGATTCCAAAATAGCCTCGTTTTTTCGTAGTAGCTCTAGTTTTTGAAATACAGACAAATTCATTTATTTTTCGCTAAAGGCGAAAATAATAATAAAATTATCATCATTATTATGATATCAGACGCCATAACTATAATTTTGTTAAAATAAAACGTTACGAGAACCTCAACCAAAAAAAATCGTTTCTCCCGTAAGCCTCGCAAAATAAATCTCAATTTTTGACAAAGTTTGCAATCAGCCATAATCAAATCGAAATTCATATCCTCATCACTAATACAAGCACTTTCATAATCAAGAGTCAAAAAATATGTTACGGGCACTCCTTCTGACAAAAATAATCATTTCATTCGGAGAAATCTATATGCCGTGATAGTGATCTTCTTTGTGAAATAATACCTTATTTTGTAGTTTGTTTTTAACTGGCAGTTAAACAAACAGCAATAGTAATAACGTAAATTTAAAAAATAAGATGATTTTATTATAAAATAGGCCAATATGGCGTATCTCAAAAATTAGATCTGATAGACCAAATCTGACGTCTATTTTGGTTTCTGCACTCTGAAATTACCTAGAAACAGTTAAAAAAAAATCACCTTTATAAGGATGGAAAGGCCTGTCTTCAATTACCATCTCATCTCATTAATATGCTGAATAAGCAAAATTCTGGAAAAAATGGTAAATACCAGTCTAATATGGATACTAGAATCTTAGAAATTGCTGTTACTCTACAATCAGGCCAGTTTTCGTCAAAACCAGCACAATGGATCGTCTAGCTTATGAAAAACTTATGATACAACATGAAGGTACGGCATATCAAAAATTATGCTGGATTGGGAATTGAAAGGAAACTTTCCAATATTTATAACGTCCTTCCTAGAAAACAGGACCTCCAGAGTAAAGGTAGGCGACAAGCTCTCGACCCTACACTGTCTGAAATTCTGCAAGAATCAGCCTTAATAGTGACATGTTAGGTATTGCTTTGAACGAAATCATGTCTGACATTGGCAGATCTAACATGCGACCACTCTACGTAGAAGACCTAGCCACATTCCTTAGTGTCCCCATGGGAACATCATCAAATATTCGAGTGCAACAAGTGATAGGCCGCATACGCAGAAAGTAAAGGTTTCCGATTCTCATCAACCAAGAGGCACAGGAAGCGCAATCATCATCAATTACCTAGGCTTAATCCCAATGCCACTCCCATAAACTTCAAAGATTCGATATGATTTTTTGGAGTCACCCTTGATGATAAGTTGGGATAAACATGTCTAAGAATGAAAAATAAAATGTTAAATATGATCAAGTGCATATTAAGCAAAAATTGGGGCGCCAACAGGGAAGTTCTACTTTAAATATACAGAGTGCTGATTCTACCGAAATTTGACTATGGAAGGGTCCGGGACAAAGTGCCGAATGCCCAAAGTGCCGAATCGGTATTTAGCCCAAAGTGCCGAATTTCATACTACCGACCATGCCCAAAGTGCCGAACGATGCCAAGCGACGTCGCATAGTTCGTAAACAAGGCGTCGGACCCGAATGCGAATCGGCAGCTTGGATATTCGGCACTTTGTCCTCGCACCGACTTATCAGTAAGGCCCGTTGATTCGGCACAACGTCCTCGCACGCACCTACGAGTAAGGCCCAAAATGCCGAATATTTATGTTATAATACGTTTAAAAACGTTTAAAACGAAAATACAATTTGTTTCATTTTAGATTAAAAAAAACAATCTCCAACCCTGAAACCATCTACCTTCCATTGATAGACTTGTATTACCAAAAATTATTTTCGCACATCACGAACATAAATGAGGGCGTGCATTCGGCATTTTGGGCCTTACTCGTAGGTGCGTGCGAAGACGTTCTGTCAAGTGCCGATTCGCATTAGGATCCGTCGCCTTGTTTACGAACGATGCGACGTCGCTTGGCGTCGTTCGGCACTTTGGGCTAAATACCGATTCGGCACTTTGGGAATTCGACACTTTGGGCAGGCCCCCTGTATAGTGTATGGATCAGCTTGTGAAAGTATTCTCCGAATACTGGATCCACTGCAGAATAGCGTTCTTAGACTTTCAACCGGAAAATTTAGAACTAAGCTTACAATATGCATGGCGTATGGCTCTGTAGTCCTTCCCCTAAAAAACCTGGCATTAGTAATTTTATTTGAATGCGTAAATCAATTATTAAACTCGCAAATTATAGCGAAATCCCCCTTGTATGTAGTAATGATAGTATGAAATATGTATCTCTGCAAAAATTTTGTTGATGAGCTGGAGTGCAAGTAATTAATGTTATGCAGATTTTAAGTAAAGAAATAATTTACACTAAAGTCTTCACATCTTCGAAAAAATTATTATTTTTCCATACTCTCGAAGTAATTCTCAACATCGTACCATTGAGTTAATCCGCCATTTCTACAGCATCCTGTATATGATATAACGTCGGATGTGAACTATATTATTCTGTTAAAAATTACTATAGTAAATAGAATATTCTATTTCCAATAGTATGTCTATTCCTCGCCAGATGTCGGGCTCTGTATTCATTTTAGGTATTTATGGCAATACTATTTTATTCCATGTACACTAGTAAATCCAACTGGATAACTATCCATTGCCATTGTAATATTCTACGTCCCTTAACCCAGCGTTTCTCAAAGTGCGTTCCGCTGTCCCAATTGATTTTCTGGTGGCCGCAAATTATGTGGAATAAGTGCTGAGCTAACAAAAAATGCAACAAAAAATGTAATTCTTTGCCGAATTTGTATATTCACCTGTGTCATTAATTGTGAGTTAAGAGTTCTCCAAATTATATGCCATGTTCAAGTGGGCCGTGATCAGATAAGTTTGCCCTAACCAATCACCGAGCTTATATTAATGGAAATAATAAAGTTAACCTTTTGCTTGTGAGCTTAATTTGTTTTGGTTATTATTTTGCTGCATCGAATGGTTCTTATAATAAATTAATTGTTAGTACAAAAGTTTATTAAATAATTACATAATAATGTATTCGGATGCTGCGCTGAAGAACAGGGGTCCATGTTTGTACCATAAGATACAGCCGATAGGTATTTTCATCTAATATTTGGCATTCCATATATCTCAGTGTTCGGTACATTACGTTACAAATTATTGTTAGATAATTAGATGCAATGTCGAGCTGACGCTATCAAGTAATGAACTTGTAATAAAAAAGAGACGTTGGGTAAAATCCAGTTTAACTTTGAAAATGATCCTAACCGATCGAAACACGTGTCAGGCAACTGAAAATAAAATTATGGAACAAAACAAGCGTTTTACTTTACCCA
This sequence comes from Ocypus olens, assembly GCA_910593695.2. Lineage (NCBI taxonomy): Eukaryota > Metazoa > Arthropoda > Insecta > Coleoptera > Staphylinidae > Ocypus > Ocypus olens. The sequence continues at coordinate 17,731,255 of OU343051.1, forward strand.
ACTTGAAAATATGGTTCCATCAAGAAAGTAGCACAACAAGTATTCAATAATAAAGAGACGTGTTTACTCTTATGGTCGTGCCGCTCTGTTCAGATATCTTTATGCCAAGAATTTACTCTAGATTGCTTCGTTTTTTTTTCAATTTTAAATTTTTCTCCTTCATCTTGAAGCATACAATTTAAAACATAATTAAAACAAATTTAAAACTCCTCAACATAAATAACAGTAAAGAAGCGCAGTATTGTAAATTGTATTGGTTTTATCAGGATCCAATTATTTTTAAAATCTAAAATTATAAGCAAAAAAAATGAGAAATTCGGTGCTTTCTTTTTCTACATTTAAGAGTCTCGAAGAGACTACAATAAACAAATGATCCATTGTAGTCTCTTCGAGACTTTTAAATTGTAGAATACGAAAAGCATAATATTTCTCATTTTTATTATATTTACCTTAATGAAGTTACTTTACTTTTATTATATGTATACAAACATAGGTAAGAACATAATGAAAGCTGTTTTCGCTCGAGATGCATAAACCCGACGTTGGTGTTTGCTAATCTCGGCTTAGATAGACTTGTTTTTGCCGATATTTGCTTTCAGCGGCTGCGAACAGAAATTGGCATTCCGGTGCGCTTGTTTTTGCTTGCTCGCTCAGAAATTATGCAAAATAGATAATTTCACTTGCATTGATAAGGTGTTCGTTGAAAATATTTTCTTGCAAGGAAACAAGTGCATAAAAAATGGTGATGTGCGCACCATCTAACTTTATCAGATTTGATGATATAAAGCTACGCGCACACTTGTCGGAATCGGACGGACGGCAATTTTTGCCGATCCGTCCGATTCCGACAAGTGTGCGCGTAGCTTAATAGTACATTTATGGTACAAGCATTAAAACTTCTTAATGGGAATGCATATTGAAGAAATGGTGATGTGGCCATCATGTTACTTTCTCCGACTTGATGGTATCACTTATATTTACGCTTTCATGGTTTATTTTCAATTTAAATCGTATTTTAAATGTACAACGAACGTTTTGTAACCTTGGATGAAACTGACGTTTAAAACGTCAAAATTATGAAAGATGGAAAAATTATACTTCAAATTCAAAAACTCAGTTTACTCAAAAACTAAAGAGATTTCGAAAAAATCTTGTTCCTTAATTTATTCATTTTGGCATTCTCTGCAATTATTATTGACATAAATTTGCTGTAACTATTATCGTTTCATAATTATAAACCAAAAATGAAAAAAAAAATGAATACATTTTTTTCTCAAATAATAATGATTTTATTAATAGTAATTTACATAAGAAGTTCCGAAAGTGATATTTTACTGGATGAGTAGGAAGTTTCCAGGACGAGCCTTAGGCGAGTCCTGGAATCCTGCGAGTCCCGTAAAATTACTTTTGGAACGCGTTACGTACAATATTTTTTCTGCAGCCATTTTTTTTATGTTAAAAAACCTAAAACACACACGAATGTTATATGACATGCGCTGTCATAATTAAATACGATGTTCATGTTTTTGTCAAGGCCGCCTACATATATACGCAAAATCGTCCCGAAAGTAACAAAAAGCGTCCCGAAAGTAAAGAAATCGTTCCGAAAGTGAAACAAAATCGTCCCGAAAATAACTACTTTCGGTATGATTTATGTAAAGTGTCACTTTCGATTTAATAAATCATACCGCAAGTTTTATTTTCGGGACGGCTGCAGAAAAAAATATTTTCAAACAAAAGATATTCAATTCTTTGTTGTCTTTAATATTTGTTCAAATTTTTTTGTGATATTTTCGATATTAAAAAAAATATTGGAAAAACAAAATACAGTTAAGGGAAACACCCACTTCCGGTTTACGAAATTTTATCAAAAGCTTTTCCGTTCTTCGGATTATAAAATAAGACCAATGTTCAAAGTTCATATCAATGTCTCTATCAGTTTTTGGGATGCAGCGGACACAGACACACACAGACACAAAAAAATCCAGAAATTGTTGAAATGGTGTCTAGGGACCCCAAAACGGATATTCGGTTAAAAAAAAAATAAGAAAATTTTCACGATCACAATACTTTCTCTTACTTCGTAACGGAAAAAGTAAAAATATACAGTGCGCGCCTAAAGTATGGAATATATTCAGTAAAACCGAAATAAAATATTTTCGGAAAAATCCTCGATTTTCTCTTATAAAAATACACATTTTTGCATGAAATCGATTTTCAGTCGTCATTTGTTTTTGAGTTATGACGTCCGCCATTTTGTTTTTAAATGGCAACCCCCTATTTTTGTTTTTGATTTTGAGAGATCTTTTCATTGTCGAACTGGCTGTATAAAAATATTGCCAACTTACATAAGAAATTTTTCGAGTAAATGACAATTGAAGGTGAGAACTTGATATTTAGAGTTTTTGCAAAATGACCAAGTTCCAGCGCTCGTAGCAATTTTTCCAAACAACAATGATCTTGACCTTCCACATAATACAATATGGTTTTAGCAAGACGGCGCATCCCCGCAATAGGCGGTCTTTTTTATTCTAAAATAATTAGAAATTCTTCTTGAACATTTTGAATATTTTTCTGGCTAATTCTGCGCATTCATCGCTTTCGCGGGCTATTCTATCGGTCCTCATCTGCCAATCCACATAAAGCAATTGTCAATAAACACGCCTAGTGCGGGGGTGCACCGTCTTGCTGAAACCATATTGTATTATATGATTACATGGAAGGTCAAGATCATTTTTGTTTGGAAAAAAGCGCTGGAACAAGGTCATTTTGCAAAAACTATAAATATCAAGTTTTCACCTTCAATTGTCATTTACTCCAAAAATTTCTCATGCAAGATGGCAATATTATTGCCAATTATATTGCCAGTTCGACAATGACTTAAAATAAAACTAAAATAGGGGGTTGGCATTTAAAAACAAAATGGCGAACGTCATAACTCAAAAACAAATGATAACTGAAAATAGACTTTTATGCAAAAATGTGTATTTTTATAAAAAAAAATCGACCTGTTCGAGGATTTTTTCCAAAAATAATTTATTTCGGTTTTACTAATTATATTCCACACTTTAGGCGCGCACTGTATAAACAAAAATGAAAAATATGTTCTTTACATTATTTATTATAGTAAACAAAGCCCGTTAGAACATTTATCTCCAAAAATATCGATCCTAAACATCGTCTAACAATGACAAATACAGGGTGTATCAGCCAAATGGAATAAATTCTATAATAAATAAATGGGGTCCTGTTCGAAAAAACGCTCGGATATGTCGATTAGTATTTTTAGTTGCGCATTTTTTCCAACAAAAACTTTTTATATAGGGTGTGTCATGTAACAGAGGCGAATACTAACTTTCTTATTTTAAATGCAACACCCTGTATATTATTTAATTTTTGGATTGTTCAGAAAATTCTAGACATATTTCATGTACCATGTCCTATACCTATCTTCAACTGTTTAGGAAACAAACACACACACACAGACACATTTTTTTTTAGAAATTGTTGAAATGGCATCTAGGGACCCTAAAACGGATATTTCCGTTAAAAAAAATTGAAAAACGTTTCACGATCACAATAGTCTTACTTCGTAACGGAGAAAGTAAAAAAGAATATTATTTGATTACAGAAATTCGCTACAATATACTCAAAAACTAATAAGTAAAAAAACAGTTGAAGATAGGTATAGGATATGGTACATGAAATATATCTAGAATTTTCTGAACAATCCAAAAATTGAATAATATACAGGGTGTTGTATTTAAAATAAGAAAGTTGGTATTGTCCTCTGCTACATGACTCACCCTGTATAAAAAGTTTTTGTTGAAGAAAATGCGCAACTAAAAATACTAATCGACATATCCGAGCGTTTTGTCGAACACGCCCCCATTTATTTATTATCGAATTTATTAATTTGGCTGATACACACTGTATATGTCCTTATTTATTGGATGATATTATTATCAAAGCCGGTTACAATATTTTTGGCCAAAACTATCGATCCTAAAATACGCTTAACAATGGCTTATAATTTTTTTAAAGTAGAGATGGGTAACATGGGTGAGTTAAAAGAGTCGACTCTTAAAAATGATTCGAGAGTCAAGTAAAGTAAGTCACTGTGAGTCATGAAATTAGAGAAGTACTGGGTACATTGGAGGGTGAGGACCGTTTGTTTGTTCTTCACTATGTTTTCAAGGTAAATTGCAAAATGTTCAAAGTAAGGACCTTTTTTTTTCTTCACCATGGTTTCATGGTAAATTGCAAAATGAGGACTTTTTTTGCACGTCACTTTTTTCCAGACAAACATTTTAATTTTTAATTTTTCTACAGTCATGAGTCACTTCAAGAATCGGCTCTTTTCAGTCATCACGATGAGGCGACTCGCGAAAAAGTGGCATTTTGACTATCTCTAGTGCTGAGGTAAAAAAATATTTAATCAAAAATGAAAAATATGTGACCTATTATTATAAACAAAGCCCGTTAAAACATTTGATGATAAAATGTATATCCTATCTTCGCCTTGCAATGAATTTTGATATTTTCAAAATTGATTATACATTTCATAATAGTGCAAATGTAAAAAAACATTTAATTAAAAATGAAAAATTTGTGTCTGGTTTTTATTATTTAATATTATCAACAGAGCCAATTGGAATATCTGTGGCAAGAAACATCGATCCTAAACTACGCCCAACAATGACTTTTTTTGATTTTTTTAAAAGAGACCATATTTCATAATTATGCTAAGGTAAAAACATATTTAAACAAAAATGGAAAATATATCACCATCTTTTAATTTCTATTATTATACAGTATGTTTTTTTATCGCGGGCCATAGGACTTTACATGTAAAAATTATACCTTGTGTTAATGTATATTTTATCATAAAATTTTGAAGAAAATTTTAATTAGTAATAAATCAATTATTTTTCTATATGATGTACTGCATTAGAATAACTTAAACATGTTTTTCTCCAGTAAAAAATGAAATTATTCAATACAAATAACTGAGCAAAAATAATCAAAGCACCTTGAATTTTCGAAATGTCAGATTGATTAGTGAGGCAAGAAATCAAACGAATTTATACCAGAAAATGTCTGCTTAAGAACGGGTGGAATTTGTAACGGCATTTATAAGAGGTTTGTCCAGCAGGGAAATAGTTGTATTTTTCTACAAGAAGTCAGGGAATTTTTATTTTAGGGAAATAGTTGACAACTTTTCTGCAGCGTATCCCGATCGTTCGGTTCCGAGTAAAAGCTCCTTTTGATGGAATAAAATATGTTTAAATGATACTAATTAAGCGCATCATGTAGAAAAATAATTGATTTACATTATTAACTAAAATTTGCTTCAAAATTATATGATAAAATATACATTTACACGAGTTATAATTTTTAGCATGTAAAATCCTATGGCCCACGATAAAAAAAACATACTGTATATAAAGCCTGTTATAATATTTATGGCCCAAAATATCGATTCTAAAATACATCTATTTTTTTTTTATCTTGTATGGTTATTATCGAAAAATCCGGGTAAATTATAAGGTAAACGCTTAGGTACAGTTATTACTACAGTAATATTGCTAGTTGATGGATTATAAATTTTTATCCATTTTCAGTAAATTAGTTGAGATTATTAGGAAATTTAGTAAATGCAAAAATGGTGAATGCGCCGGAATCATGACAGATATTATGGTTAACTTTCAATCAGTTCAAAATCAGCGTTGAAATATATTTATTTGTAAATGTGTCCACGGAGTCCGGATCGGACTTTAGGGTCAAGAACGGAAATGTCACAGAACTCAACCCTGAGATGCCATTTACACTAAGTAATTTTACCCTTCCTGTCACTTTTACTGTCTCTTCTTTTTCCTTGGCGCGGGAAGAGAAGCATTGCCATTGCCGCATGAGGCAGGCTCGGCATTATTATTAGAATTATTACATTCGAATTTGAGTCAGTGGATTGAAAATTGACCAAATTATGTTACTTTTTTTGACGTAGGCGTATGCTATTCAGTCACGATATGTATTTAAACAAGAGCAATTATTTAAATATTAACTTATACATAAATATTTGTTATGTAGGAAATTTCTACTTCGTCATACATGCTTTTATATGGAATTAAACACTTTTTACTTTGTTTGTATAACACTTTGATTTATTTGTTTGACTGCAGTTTCGGCAACTCAGTTTAGTTTTGATAATGGCAAGCTGAGTTGCCGAAACTGCAGTCAAACAAATAAATCAAAGCGTTATACAAACAATGTAAAACTGTTTTATTTATAAATACATAAGTGTACATAGTTCATAATATTCTCAGCTATAGCTTAACGTACAACAAAAATGAGTCCATTAATGAAGTGGACTCGCCAGGAACTTAATATTTACGTCACCAATACAGAGGCATGGCGGCAATTGTTTGGTCAGCATTAACAATAAATATTTCTTTCAATAAGATAAGTGCAACAATGCAATGAAAAAAAAGTTTATCATATTAATTTTATTCCCTTACTATATTTGATGAATTTGCAATAACAACATTCTTCTTCCAATTAGTACAGTACAAAATCACTCGACAATAAATGTTTAATTCCAATAAAAATGTTACAGAAATGGACTCCCCAATAGTAACGGTCGCAACCAGCAAAATTTGTCAAAATTTTAAAATTAAAAAAAAAATAAAACTTCAATCCTACACGAAGTTATATATTTCTAATAGTGGTAATGTGTGGTAATATCTGTGGCTGGGTGCTAAAAGGGCCGGTGTCACAATTTTACTGTTTAGAGTTAAGGGGATACCACCTTTTTTCGTCGGAGCCGATTTTTAATTTTCGGATAAAATGCTCTACACATCATTTGTGTGGTAAAAATTATTGGAGCTAGAAATATCTTTGTCTGGTCCATTAGAAAATAAATATGTCTATCCTTCAAGTGCACCCATATGAAATTGTATAGGCTCCAATATGTGCATCACATCCATTCTTCATCTGTGCAATCGAGGAACCGACCGAACGCTTACCGCCAGCTTGTTTACATTATTAAAATTTATGGCTTTCATACAGAGTCGGACTTTTTTCACGCTGAATAGTTAAAAGTTGTAAAATCCTGAATACTAACGGGATTTTATTCCTTCCGATATTTCCGAAAATCGGAAATGGAGAAACCGACGTCCCTCATACAATGGTTAACCTTTTTAGATGTTATGCCCTCTTGAAAAATGTGCTTTCAGTTAGTCATGCCCCAAGTCGTAATACCGTTTTTGCTATTCCACGAAATTATATTACAACCTATTTTTCGCGGTACTCGTTACACTCCTACCCTAGAAGTTCAGTAAATTCACTTACAAAATTTTGAATAGTCTGTTTTGAGTTTTTCAGGTGCTAGTTTAGCCGAGATAAAGAAATTGTGTTTTAGTGTTATTTTTATTATTTACAATTATATTTCGTAAAATATTGTACAATATATTAAACTTTTTCAAGTGACAAGTTTTGGTGTCCGAACATTTTGTTATCAGAATGGATATTGCACTGGTCTGCGCTTATCTGCAAAGCGCAAGAAATGTAAAAATCTCACAATTTGGCGAAAGTAAGTTAAAATTTGTATTTGGCGAAAGTAAGTTAAAATTTGTACGATATACTGTTCAACATAATCACTTCATATATTTTTTCCAAAAGTATACTGCGTTATATCATTAAAAATTAAATTAAAATGAATTTAAAAGCGGGCAGCGTTGTCCCAAAATAACTAAAAGTCTTGGATGATAAGTTTGAGTCATAAAAAATTAGTCTAAGAATGTTTTTTGTTCACGAAAATATTATAATGTGCGCATTGTTTAATTGTATGGGCAGCATTAATGGGGTACATTTAACACTCAATTTCTTAAACACGCATTTGCGTGTTTAATATGGTTATTAATAGACTTCGGATTTTTATGCATCAAAATTGTTGAAAATATGCGCATATTTATGCAAAAATTTTAAAGAAAATATGCAACAATATGCAAATATATTCAAAAATATGCAAAATATGCAAAAATATGCTTTCTTATCTATTAAACAATTCAGTGAAAATAAATGAGATTCTATTTAGGAGACGAAGGAGTATAAAACCGAAAAACTTTTACTGTCCATACATAACTATAAACAATAAATTTTCATTTACGTAAGTGCTTAGTATCTAATAATAATAATAATGTAATAATAATATATTTATTTCTTAACAGATTATTACATCTACATATATACAAAGTCTACATATATACAAAAAATTATTATTATTTCGATTCAGTAACAGTAGAATAATATTTAATTATCAAGTGCTTCTCTAAATTTTCGACAGTAAATTTGTGTCGCCTGTCGGATAATATTTCTTTAAACGCTGAAAAGCTTCTCTCGACATCCACTGACGTTATGGGTGCAAATTTTAGCGAAGCTATTTGTTGAGGATTTAATATATTATTAACAAAATGATTTTGTATTCCATTTTGTCCCCCTGATAAAATTGTAGAAATGGCAACTAGTGCCTGATATCCATCATTTTTAGAAATAACATTGTGGAACTTCTTTAATATAGTGTTTCCCGCCCCACCCGGAACAACTTTTAATTTGGATTCGCATCTATTCACAATATTAATAGCATCTATCAATGGCATTTGTATTTTTTCTAATTCTTTTATAGAAATACTTAAAAAACTAAAATGCGCTTTAATAAATGATAATTGTTCTTTTATTTCTCGTTTTTCAAATAAATTTCTACATTTTGTTATAGAATCAGAGGTAGTTTCAAATTCTAATATAACATTTTTTATGTTGTCGTAGTTGTCAGCATAAAAGTTAACTGCGTCTAACCACGTACCCCATCGGGTTATTATTGGCTGAAGAGGCAATGCAACATTGGGTAAACGTTCTTTATATAACTGAACTCGAAGTGGTGCCTTAACAAATATTTGTTTTACATTATTGACTAAAGAATTTATTAATGGAAATTGGTATCTAACTTGCTCGGCAACTCTAATTAAAGCATGTGCTAAGCATGTTACATGCGTAAGATTTTTGTAAATTATTTTTAAATTTGTTCCCGCTTTTATCATGTATGCGGCTGCATCAGTAACAAGCAGAAGAATATTTTCAGTGGGAATTATCTCTGGAGAAAAAAATGTCATCAATTCTTGATTTATAAAGCGAACAATTTCTAAACTATTTGTTTTTTGTAGCTGTTTTGTAGCAATTAAAAAAGATGTTGGTTCAATTGTTTCACTTAAGACACCGATCAATAAATTCACTATATATCTACCAGAAACATCAGTCGTTTCGTCAACAATAATATAAAATAAATTATTTTCGACGTGTCTTTTGATTTCAGCGATAACATTATTGTACAATGGAGTTACATAATTTTTCCGTACCGTACTTTCATGTGGTATATTTTTGTTACAAAAAGTTTCTAAAAATTTTTTAAATTTGCTATTTTGCAACTTGTTCAATGGAATATTGGCACTTATTAACGCGTCACATAATTGAATATTAAAATGTTCTTGTTCCGATGTTTTTGAAGAGGAGGCCCTTAGCGATTGTTGCAGAGAAGTTTGTGAAACTTTAGTATCTCTCATTTCCCTGGATTTTGCTTGATGCTTTGTAGTTTTCACATGTTGCTCTACTTGAGACTTTTTTTCACAAGCGACCTTAAACAAACAATATTTTTGTTAACTAAATGTAGCTACTTTAATAGCAATAAGATATTGATTTATTAATGATTAATTTCTTAAAAACCCCACTTCCAGTCGAACTTTTTCATTATTCTCAATTAATTTAAAGATTTTAATTTTTCTAGTTTTATTTCATTATTTACCATTTAATGGTAAGCATAAAATATTTGACCATAATAGATTTAAGCACAACATTAGCAAAATTACAAAATTAAAAAAAAATTATAAGATGCTTACCACTTTTCCACAAGCTTTGCAGAACACTTCCCCATTGTTGTAATGCAAAACTAGTTCTGAATATTTTTTTATCCACGCGGATACAAGCCCACTTTTCACTTTCGGCATATTCGCACTTGCTTTCACGATACTTGAACAGCAAATGAAGTGTTTTAAATTTTGCGTAAAGGTTCAAGTGAAAGCCAAAACATCTGATAAAATTAGGAACTATCTAGAACCTTTAAAAACCCAATATACCCATAAAACTTAATTTTACGAGCGGTACAAAGGAGACTCCGCGCCCTAGCCGCTAACCGTAAACATATTTCACACGCTCAAGGGAGGCCTTGAGCCTGTTAAATATTTCTGCTTGATTTTTATTACGTCTAATAAAATATAAAAAAACAGGTTATTATTTCTTTTAGTTTAGTTTATTACATCCGGTGGTTGGAACCTGGTAAATGCGTCAGCAAGTGCACGTATACAATTTTCTAGGGCGGGTCACGTAGAGTTTACGAATTTTGCTTACTTATTCACAATAGGTAAAAAGAGCGAAAATATGCATTTTATGCACATAATGAAAAAAATATGCTCTAAATGCAAAAATACTAATAAATATGCATTTTATGCAATTTTTTATTACGCCATATGCTTTATTTTGGCGAAATTCGTCCAGATACTAAAAGTTACAGTGATATTCCCAAAATTAAACAATATGTATTTTGCATAAAATCCTAAGCTTGGTTATTAAACACGCTAATTTGCGCATTAAATCAGTATTAAACAGTTTACCCTGTTTAATACTGATTTTTTTTTTTCAATTGTAATTGTAATTACAACCTTAATTTCGATTTTAATTTGGATTTTGTTTTTGTTTTTTTTTAATTTTGATTTTGATTTTAATTTTTGTGAACAAAGTATAGTGTACAACTCGCATATAATGGCTATTAATCACTCAAACGATTTGCTCCACTCGCCTACGGCTCGTTCCGCAAACATCGTTCTCGTGATTAATAGCCATCATTATATGCTCGTTGTACAATATACCATTACAGATTTCAACGACGCATTTAATTAAATATTGTTACCATTTTGAGGATAAATATATTTTTTTAGGAAATTGAAGTTACTTATCTTATACAATTGATTACCCAAAACAACCAATGATTTTGAAGGTTGCGATAATGGTATAAATATTAAACACATTGTGTCAATCGTTATCTAATCTCTTCTTCAAAATCCATTACAGATTATGTAAAACAATATTGCCGTTTTCGGTTGCATTGGTTTTAAAAGCGAAAAGGGGAATTAATGCAAATTTTTGATTCGCCCTGTTCTCAAAACGAATTTAAAATGATACACTGTGTAGGTAGATCATAAATGTTAATTTGTAATAAAAACAATATTATTTCTACATAATCTCAAGTGGATTTTGCCAAAAATATACTGAGTGTCCCACCGGCTGTACGTCAAGCGTTGACAAAAGAAAGAAAATGCAATTTTAAAACGAAAATGTCATATAAACGGTTATTTCCAATTTCTTTTAATTTACGAAGAGTCCATTTGTTTAAAAAATGGTGATGTGGCCATCATGTTACTTTCTCCGACTTGATGGTAGCATTTATATTTACGCTTTTGTGGTTTATTTTCTATTTAAATCATATTTTAAGTGTGCATTGAACGTTTCGTAGACTCGGATTAAACTTAACGTTTAAAACGTCAAAATTATGAAAGATGGAAAAATTATACTTAAAATTCGAAAACTCAGCTTACTCAAAAACTAAAGAGATTTCGAAAAAAACGTATTCTTCATAAATTGTTCATTTTGTCATTCTCTACAATTATTATTAACATAAATTTGCTGTAACTATTAGCGTTTCATAATTATATACCAAAAATGTAAAAAAAATTAATACATTTTCTCGAATAACAATGATTTTATGAAAAATATTTTCAAACCAAAGATGTTCATTTCTTTGTTGTCTTCAATATTTGCGCCTAAATATTTTTGTGATATTTTTCATATTTAAGAAAATATCGGGAAAAAACAAAAAACAGTTAAGGTAAACACTCACTTCCGGTGTACGAAATTTTACCAAAAGCTTTTCAGTTCTTCTGATTATCAAATAAGACTTATGTTCAAAGTTTCATATTAATTGGTCTATTAGTTTTGAAAATAAAGCGCGCACTGCCACAAAAAAATTTGAGAAATTGTTGAAAGGCCAATATTTCCGTAAAAAAAAATTTTGAAAAAAAAATCACGATCACAATACTTTCTCGTACTTCGTAACGGAGAAAGTAAAAATGAGTATTTAACCATTCAATCACTTCCACATGTCAAAGTTTGTCATAGAGTTAGCGTGACACTCGGTATTGGATAGCTTACCGGTTAGAACGCTAATAAGAAATAACCATATTATCGGTAAAGCCCTTCCTCATTTAGAATTGATAAACTCATTATCTAGGAATAAAATTTTAAATGTGTTAATATTGGCTCCTCTAATTATTTGACAATATCGGTCTTCCTGTACTAAAATTGTACATTCAAGTAATTAGGTCGGTCATTATTGGGGAACTCCAAATATCGTGGTTTTCTTTTACGATGTGCAATTTTCCCAATAGTAATTTTAATAGGAATTACACTTTTGAATGAAGTCCTCCACTTATCTCCAGAACCCGTAAAAAAGTTTGTTATCTTTAGAATACCATAAGTCAAGTAACACGTCTCAAATCTCGAATGCAATCGGATACCAGGCTGAAGAGAGAGGAGCGCGCTCGAGCGCTAGAAAAGGAACAGAGAAATAGGCGGCTGCCGGATAATACGACGAAAATGAAAATTAGTGTTTTAAATTAATTAAATACGAAGAAATGAACAAGTATATTTTTATACTTCAACCGCTATATTAATCACAAAATTCTTCATTAGCCATTCTAATATTTAAAAATGTTAAAATGGATTTGAAATGCGGTTAAAATGTATAGGGAAACAGGCTTTGTAATTATTTTACACCATTTGTAATACTATTTTCGAGAAAAATAAATAATAACAAGGCTAGCAACATTCTTTGGCTTTCTTGTGTTAAAATTTCAGCAATGTATTAAAAATATTGTAATTGTAAGATGTTATGAGCCGACGTACAAATTTCAGTTCTTTTTTCAGCGAGTGATTCCCCCTTAAGCAATACATTAGATTATTTTTGTCAATGTCTTTAATATGCTGAAAGAGCCACTGCCTAGTTTAACCAATAGCAGATTTAAAAAACTTATACTTTTCAAAAGCAGCAAATAAATTCATTTTTAATCAAAACTTTTACCTCGATTATCAATTGTAAAATATTTGACTTTGGCCTTTTTACCACCAAGCCACAGATATGTAGCCTGTATGATGTACAATATCTAGCATGTACTTTTTAGACACCACCCAAAGCCATTTCATTTCGCGCAAAACTTTGTTATACGATGACAATTGCACTTGTTAAATGAGGGGTAAACAATGGTGGACGAAAGAAAGGTAGAATAGCGGGACACAATAAAGGATGTGAAGGAGCGGAGGGTCGTTTGAATGGGCTGCGTGTCGAGAGTGCGCGCAGCCGGAGACTCCGGAGTTTTGAAGGCAAAGAGAGAGAACGAGTCCGGGGCGACTCCGGCGTTCCGGGTGTTCCGGTGTTGGTGTTAGTGTTTAGTGGATAGGCGAGCCGACAGCGGCGGCTCTTTCACAGTGGCGCGTTACGGTCTCGCCCGCTTGGTGGCGGCCCGACACGCCATCTGGCGTCTGAGGAGGTCGGGCTCGCAACCCTGCGACAATCCCACGGACACCGACTCGTATGTACACTTCAACACAAACACAATAACACACACACAAAAAAAATAATAATAAATCCACTCACCCGCAAAGGACGCCGAGCCGATGCACATAGATTGCACGCTGGTTATGCTGGCTAGGAATGCCCTTCACCTAAATGCCAGCTTTTTTCCAACCGCACTTCCAATAAATAAACACACACATGTACGAAACACTGATTGCATTTAAAACCCACCCCCATGTTTTCTTTTGTCCAAAGCGTCAATTCAGGACTTGGTCGCGGTTTCTGCACGTCCACATTAGAGAGTACTAGCTAGCCCACATTTTCAGGATGCAAACTTTGGGATTAATCGATCCCTTAATAATTAGGGGCACAAGTTTGCTCGATATTTACATCGTTGAGCTATAAATAAGCCATAACCTCTGCCATTACCTATAAATAAATATAGTTAAACGCGAATACTGTTTGGAATGGGCCTTTTAAGGTTATTGTGTCTTAATACGCTTTGAACACGTGGACTATGAAATGAAAATGATTAAATCACATTAAAGCTTATTTGGTTATCAATTTTCATTAAATAATATAAATTATTTATTACAAATTGGTAATGGCTGATTGACCTATGTTGTCTATGCTAGTAATCATATCATCCATATTTCCTTAACCTGAATTTAAAAAAAGTTGTGAAAAAGGGAATTTAGCAAATATTTTATCAATCATATTTTGATTTTAAATGAATCATAAATAAAATAGAAGACTAAACTCTCTAAATCCTTGTATTTTGAGCTTTATATGCTGCAGTTACACCCTTTGGAGCCTTACAAAATGTTGGGTACTGTTCAATTAAAGTTTATTATTCATTTTTACTTAAGGCGAAAATAATCTACGCAATCCTCCTGGAAACAAAATGTTTTCACTTTGAATTTACATTTGAGAGTGAAATTAGCACCTCGTGATTAAAAAAATTCTAAAATTATCATCTCACGAATCTGCTCAGATGTGACATATTTTTAACATATGAAAAAATAATTTACGCACGTTGTTTGTAAACAAAATGGCGACATTTTAGTGAGTGAAATGTGATTAAAAAAAATTATAAAAAAATTATCTTATTAATTTACTTCAAAATTTCCAAATTGGCTTAGAAATAACAAATTTTTGACATACCAAAGGATAATTAAAGCTCCATGCTTGTAAACAAAATGGCAGCACTCCGAACTAGAATTTGAGTGCGTGAAATGTGCACCTCGTGATTAAAAAAAATTAAAAAAAAAATGTTCGCCCGCGGAATTTGCTTAAAAAATTCCAAATTTGCTCAGAAATAACATATTTTTGACATACCAAAAGATAATTGAAGCTCCATGCTTGTAAACAAAATAGCAGCACTCTGAACTAGAATTTGAGTGAGTGAAATGTGCACCTCGTGATTAAGAAAATTCTAAAAAAATATCGCCCGCGGAATTTGCTTCAAATTTTCCAAATTTGCTTAGAAATAACATATTTTTAACATACCAAAAGATAATTGAAACTCCTTGCTTGTAAACAAAATGGCAGCACTTTGAACTGGAATTTGATTGAGTGAAATGTGCACGTCATGATTAAAAAAATTCTAAAAAAATTATTGCGCGCGGAATTTGCTTAAAAATTTCAAAATTGGCTTAGAAATAACATATTTTTCACATTCTTAAAGATAATTGACGAACCTTGCTTATAAACAAGATGGTAGAACTCTGGACTGGAATTTGAGTGAATTGTGCACCTCGTGATTAAAAAAATTCTAAAAAAATTATCGCCTGCGGAATTTGCTTCAAAATTTCCAAATTGGCTTAGAAATAACATATTTTGGACATACCAAAAGATAATTGACGCACCTTGCTTGTAAACAAGATGGCAGTACTCTAGACTAGAATTTGACTGTGAAATGTTCACATCATGATTAAAAAAATTATCACCCGCGGAATTTGCTTCAAATTATCCAAATTTGCTTAGAATTGACATATCTTTAAAATACCAAACGATAATTGACGCACCTTGCTTGTAAACAAGATGGCAGCACTCTGAACTGGGATTTGAGTTAATTGTGCACCTCGTGATTTAAAAAAAATTATAAACAAATTATCACCCGCTGAATTTGCTTCAAAATTTCTAAATTGGCTTAAAAATAACGTATTGTTGACATACCAAAAGACAATTGACGCACCTTACTTGTAAAAAAAAGGGCAGCGCTCTGAACTAAAATTTGAGTGAGTTAAATGTGCACCAACTGATTAAAATAATTCTAAAAAAATTATCGCCCGCTGAATTTGCTTCAAAATTTCCAAATTTGCTTAGAAATAATATATTTTTGACATACCAAAAGATAAGTGAAGCTTCTTGCTTGTAAACAAAACGGCAGCACTCTGAACTGGAATTTGAGTGAGTGAAATGTTCACCACGTGATTAAAAAAATTCTAAAAAAAATTACCGGCAGAATTTTTTTTTAATTTCCAAATTTGCTTAGAAATAACATATTTTTGACATACCAAAATATAATTGAAGCACCTTGCATGTAAACAAAATGGCAGCACTCTGAACTGGAATTTGTGTGAGTGAAATGTGCATCACCTGATTAAAACTATTCTAAAAAATTATCGCCCGCGCAATTTTCTTCAAAATTTGAAAATTTGCTTAGAAATAACATATTTTTGACATACCAAACAATAATTGAAGCTCCATGCTTGTGCACAAAATTGCTGCACTCTGAACTGGAATTTGAGTGAGTTAAATATGCACCACCTGATTAAAATAATTCTAAAAAAATTATCGCCCGCTGAATTTGCTTCAAAATTTCAAAATTTGCTTAGAAATAATATATTTTTGACATGCCAAAAGATAATTGAAGCTTCTTGCTTGTGAACAAAACGGCAGCACTCTGAACTGACATTTGAGTGAGTAAAATGTTCACCTCGTAATTAAAAAAATCTAAAAAAAAATTATCGACCGTGGAATTTTCTTTAAAATTTCCAAATTTGCTTAGAAATAACATATTTTTGACATACCAAAAGATAGTTGACGCACCTTGCATGTAAACAAAATGACAGCACTCTGAACTGAAATTTGTGTGAGTGAAATGTGCATCACCTGATTAAAACAAAAAAAATGATCGCCCGCGCAATTTGCTTCAAAATTTCAAAATTTGTTTAGAAATAATATATTTTTGACTTACCTAAAGATTATTGAAGCTCCATGCTTGTGCACAAAATGGCAGCACTCTGAACTGGAATTTGAGTGAGTGAAATGTGCACCTCGTGATTAAAAAAATTCTAAAAAAATATCGACTGCGGAATTTGCATCAAATTTTCCAAATTTGTTAGAATTAACATATTTTTAATATACTAAAAGACAATTGACGCACTTTGCTTGTAAAAAATGGCAGCACTCTGGATTGAAATTTGAGTGAGTTAAATGTGCACTACCTGATTAAAATAATTCTAAAAAAATTATCGCCCGCTGAATTTGCTTCAAAATTTCAAAATTTGTTTAGAAATAATATATTTTTGACATACCTAAAGATTATTGAAGCTCCATGCTTGTGCACAAAATGGCAGCACTCTGAACTGGAATTTGAGTGAGTGAAATGTGCACCTCGTGATTAAAAAAATTCTAAAAAAATATCGATTGCGGAATTTGCATCAAATTTTCCAAATTTGTTAGAATTAACATATTTTTAATATACTAAAAGACAATTGACGCACTTTGCTTGTAAAAAATGGCAGCACTCTGAATTGAAATTTGAGTGAGTTAAATGTGCACTACCTGATTAAAATAATTCTAAAAAAATTATCGCCCGCTGAATTTGCTTCAAAATTTCCAAATTTGCTTAGAAATAACATATTTTTGACATAATGAAAGATAATTGAAGCTTCTTGCTTGTGAACAAAACGGCAGCACTCTGAACTGGAAATTGAGTGAGTGAAATATGCACCTCGTGATTAAAAGAGTTCAAAAAAAATTATCGACCGCGGAATTAGCTATAAAATTTCCAAATTGGCTTAGAAATAACATATATTTGACATACCAAAAGATAATTGAGGCACTTTGCTTGTAAACAAGATGGCAGCACTCTGAACTGCAATTTTAGAGAGTGAATTGTGCATTTCGTGATTTAAAAAATTCTAAAAAAATTATCGCCCGCGGAATTTGCTTCTAAATTTCCAAATTGGCTTAAAAATAACATATTTTTGACATTTCAAAAGATAATTGACGCACCTTGCTTGTAAACAAAATGACAGCACTCTGAACTGGAATTTGAGTGAGTGAAATGTGCACCACCTGATTAAAACAATTCTAAAGAAATTATCACCTGCGGAATTTGCTTCAAAATTTCAAAATTTTCTTAGAAATAACTTATTGTTGGCATACCAGAAGATAATTGATGCACTTTGCTTGTAAACAAAATGGCAGTATTCATAACTCCACTTTTTTTTTTTCGATATTCATCATGAGGATCTGGGAAACGAGATAAAGAAATAGTTAAATAGGTAAAGTAGTGCAGTTTTATGAGCGCAATAAAATGATAAAATTTAAAAAAGTAAAGTACCTATATATCTTGTAAAAAAAATGTAAAAATTGATGATTTTTTTAAATTGATTTATCTCGATTATTATAACATATACAAAGAAACTGTAAGGAACAAAGTTTCAGATAATTTTACACCAACAAGGAAGGTCCCCAAGTGTCTCACCGTTTTCCATTCAAGCTCTACGCAGAAATGTTATAGGTGATGCTAATAAGACATTCTGAAAGTTATACCTAATCCACCTTTGCGTTAAAAAATGGTGATATAATTACTGTACGTTTTAGGATATCCTATCCAGACTTAGAACCGGTCGAATATTTCACGAGTAATTAATTTTAGAAAAAAATGTTTCAAACAAAAGTTTTAAGATTTGAGTGTCGGTATTTATGTCACCATGGGTAACGTTAGCAAGGCCAGACCAAGGCAAACTTTTTTTTATAGAAACTGCGGGTTTTCATTACTCAAATTTCTGCTAATTAATTCCAACAACTGTTATCTGAAACATATTTTTATTTGTCCCATAATTTTTTTTGAGATATTCGAGAAAAACTTTGTAAGGATTTGAATATTTTGGCTTATGATACCATCGTTTTTTAACGATAAATAATGTGGGCTTTTGCGCATTCATTCGACAAGGAAAAGTATACGTTTTTCAAACAGGTGCACTTTCCTGCACGTTACCTCGAGCAATGTGCGGGAAAGTACCGTACCCTTGAATTAAATGTAGATATTTTCTGTGTACTTGACAACTTTTTGTTTATTGCATCAATCCTGTGATTTTTTCTTACGGCTTTTCGTAGCTTATCTTTTTTTCTGTATCAAATTCAGCGCGATAAAGCTTGTAATGTCTGCAGCATATTTCGGTGTACTTATAAAATCACTGTCGTTGCCTTTTCACTGTTTTCACTCATAATTACTTGTTACATTAACAATTTTATCAATGCCACACAATATTTTCGCAGACCTTCGTAGATGTTTTTATACCGAAGACATAATGCCATTATCTTATTGTTATTATTAAGACGTATAGTTTGTGATATTGAGAGTTTGAGCGGATGGAATTGAAGCTTCTTTAAAATTTTTACACACACAACCAAACTTATACAAATATACACTATCTAAGTTAGTGCTCCACGGATTTCAAGGTGTGAAGTTACGTTAAGTTTCAATGTTATCAAAAACCTAGAATACTCAGTCTCGGTTTCTGCACGTTGTAGAGATAAGCGTTTCCGGTTGCTCTCTTTATCTATTGCTTGTTGCAACATGTTTATTCATTATATGAATGGACATTATGCCGTATAGACGTGTTTTGGTTTTTTTTTTGATGTCGCAGGTAGTTTAACGTATAAGGACCAGTGTTAAATTTATTCTAAAGCCGCGTCCTCACTGAGTCGACAATGTCGATCGACTCTGTCTATCGACACCGTCGACCAACAAATCTTTAAGTCTTCACCTGTCCACAACAAGTAGACAGAAAGTTTGTCGATCAGTCGAAACGAAAATGTTTGATGAAGAAGACGTGATTATTGCTTGTGCCGCATTTGTTATTCTCGCATCTCAAAAAAGGAAATATTCGCGTAAAAGAAGATTTTGGGTTCGACCAAGCCTGGAAAGTAGAAATCGGTACAGCGGTAGTAATCTGATAGAAAACTTAAAAAGGGACGATATCGACAAATTGAACTTTGAATACAGATGTAATGGTGGTTTTAAATTTTTTTTTCGAATGTCGGAAAGTGAATTTGAATATTTTTTGCAAAAAATCGGGCCAAAAATTTGTAAACAAGACACTAATTTTAGACCTGCCATTCCCACAAAGGAGTGTCTCGCTGCAACTCGACTACTCTTAGATTTTACCGACAGTTTATGGAAAACCAATCGACAGGTCGATCGACATATTTTGTCGATCGACGAAATCGATTCACGCGTACACACTAAGTCGACAGTGTCGATAGACAGAGTCTATAACCCCTTATGTCATTAAATGCTTTATCTGCAGTAGTGGTGCAAGTGAAGCCCACTAATTTATTAATTTATTGCAAAGGTCTTTCACCAGAAAAAGAATTTGTGATAAAATCAGAATGAACCGATTTAATTATAAATGCAATTCACTATTTTTTAAGATGCTTTATTTTAGATGTTAATAAGTTATACAAAATATTACAACTGACTGTTCACATGATCAGAACCATATTGACATTTTTTTAAATTAAAGAATATGTTAAACACTGTACTTAGGATATTGTTTTAACGTTTCCATACATTGTTTCCTTTAAGAAACATACATTCCACATATGTAGCAATACACGCAATTACGAGAATTCTATCAAAGATAACGCATACATAACTTAGTGTCCTTCTGATGTTTATGAAAGCGCGACGCTGGGCGTTAATGAAGTCGGCCAGAAAAGTCGCTGTGTTTAACTTCCCCTTCTCACTTTTCGGCACAATTATAAATAATTAATCGCGCCTCGGGCTGACAGGATTAACATATAATGTTAATAAGGAAATTAATCATGTGACTAATTTGCACATCAATTATGCCGCCGCCCTTAGGGCCCGTCATTAATTCACGCACGAGTTATGCACAAACGAAACTTTGAGCCTTTTTCATTTACAGTGTTTTGTTTACACTTCAGCCTTACAAAGTATGCAACTGAAAGGCGTTGTTACGCTCACAATTACCCACTTATTATGTAGGTGTAATTGCGCATTTCAAATCTACTTTAAAGGTTTCTTTCAACAAATATTTATTATCCTTTGAAATTAAATTTTAATAGTACCTGGGATATTCATGAAATCTTTGAATTCACCTGAAACAACCACGAAACAAAAAAATTGGCTATGTTTTGTAAAAAAAAAAATATAAAATGTATCCTTTTATCTTATGAAATTATTTTGTAATGAAATACATGATGATATACAGGGTGTCCGTTTTTGGAGCTCAAGCATGGGGATCTCGGTTATCTAAAGAGATACAAGGTCGGTTAAATTAAGGCAAAGTTGCCTAATCTGGAGGGTAACATAAGCTGCTTTGAAACATAAAATATTCCGACTACTTCCGAAGATATCCGAAAAAAATCGAAATTTTCAAAAAATGTTTTAATTTTTTGCGAGGCTATTTATAGAGATACTTCAAAACAATTCACACTTTATCATTACTATTTTGTACGCTCTACAATGTGGTGATATAATAATAAAAATTCGACGTTTCGATTTTCGGGAAACATTATCAACTTTGTTTTTTCTTATAGGCGCGGCGCCATCTTGTATTTTTACATTTTCAAGCACAGCTTTTTTTTATTACGGTGATGTGTCATATGTTGGGGTTTGGTCTAGCAGTTGAATGGATATGCCAAAAATCCTGTTTTTGCAAATAGTTTTTTAGAAAGGACGAGAAAACCACTGGTTTGGAGTTGTATATTTCATCCCCAAACCTCCAGCTTTGTTATTTCAGAGAGCTCATTTATTTTTACCGGCATTAGATAACAAAGCAAAAATCAATTCAAATTAGGTCATTTGTTTTAGAGAATTAAAATTATTAAAAAAGTTGATACTAATAAGTGAACGCCTCATTATAATGAAATCTAATAGAGGTAAAACGAACATATTATTGAAATTAAGCAAGTATACTCATTTTCAGTGACATTAAGAAGAAATAACAATTTTTCAAACAAACTTGGCAGAAACTTTTGATTATTAAAAGTAACATTTCATTAAAATTTGATTGAAAAAGAACAAAGGGTTTATTTTCTAAAAGTAATAATGCGGTGCTCCACGCCTATTATTTATGCCATCCTCACCCTTCGTGGCATTGATTCCAACAGGTGGTCTAGTTCTAGTGCAATTCATGGCGGAGAGCCACTAATGTCCGCCGAGGATTTGCTTAGTTAGTCTTCTCCTTATCATGTCTCAGATATGTTCAATGGGCAAAACGTCTGGAGATCTGGGTGGTCACATCAAGAGCTTAATATGAGCCCCTTCAAAGAATTATAGAGCAATCCTAGCAATATGCGGACGGGTTGAAAATTTTCCAGCCGCCGGTAAGGGCTGCAGTTAGGGTTCCACTACCTCATCAACATATGTGTGGGTGGTTATATTACCTTGAAACAAGACCTACTTCCTAAGCAATAGTACCCCCTACCATACTGCCTATAGTTTGGTGCATAGGTCTTGCAACTAAGAATTCAACATTCTACCGTTTTTCAGGTCTTCGACAAACACACGACCGTGTGTGATTCATCACGGAACATTACTATGCATCATTCGAAATACCAATCCACTCTAAACCTGCAGCTGCACTCTGTTTACGATGTTTAGCTATGACTGGTAACACAAGATGTGGTTCATATGATCTCAAGCAAAAAGACAATGATTCGGCAGTAAATTGTTTGCGACTTCCGTTACCAATTCAATGGTCATGAAAAATTGACCTACTACACGTGAAACGATCTCTTAAACCATCATGTGAAGGCGATGTTGTCTTGGGCTTTATTTGATTATCTTTGGCCTAAAAATCCTCTCCTGCAACGTTCCTATCCATCGCAAGCTCTAGCCTTATTACATACACGGTGGATTGGTTTCGGTTAAATAAGATGATTCGCAATTTCTCTATATACAGATCGACTTTCACGTAAGCCAGTAATTCGTTCTCTGTTATATTCGCCCAATTGGTGAAAATTAACACTCACAATCGCTTCAAAACAGTTGGAACTCAAAAGCAACAAACGAAAAATGATAATTCGTAGAAAGCACAGATAATATACGAAGAACCTCCAACAAACGTCAAAATTGACAGTACTACTTGATCAAAATTATATCGAATTTTAATCAATCATATTTTGATATGTTAACGTTTCTGCAAAGTTCGGTTGAGAAGGACCCCGCAGTATTTCAATGTAAAATGGGTTTCATCGAAATTGTCCCATTTTTTGCAAGGAGCTAGCTTTTGACATCCTGAACAAAAGTCCTTATGGTCGGAACAAAATCCTATGTAAGGATTTTGAGTTATCCGCCAAAGGAGGTCTCATTTCACCGATACTCGAAAATCGTAAAAACGGAGGGAAGAACGCATATAACGATGTTAATATCTTCATGTTCTTCTACAATGCTCAGCAGTCATTGCTGGGGACACTGGGCATGTGTGCCCACCATTAGGCAATATATAGGAATAAAAAGAAAACAGTCCGGTCCAAAGTTTTGTAACTTTTTGAGAGTGCCCATGGTGAACCATTGAGAGAACAGATGGCTCATCGAGAGTCAGACCTTTTCAGGGCCAGTTTCAATTGAAGTTTTGGTATATTTTTTAAATTGCCCATCATGGACCATCGTTGGGCAAGGGCTGTTCGGAGTTTGAGCGGGCAACAATAAATTATTCTTTACAAAGAAAAGAATCTCAATTGAAAGTTTGTTTTTTCCTGAAAATGTTCATGGCCGCCCTACGAGTTGCCTAATGATGAGTACACTTGCCTAGCGTCCACAGCAATGAGTGCTAACATCGTTGTATGTGTTCTTCACCCCGATTTTACGATTCTTTATTATCGGTGAAGTGAGACCTTCTTCGGCGGATAACTCAAAATCCTTACATAGGATTTTGTTCCGCCCATAAGGACTTTTGTTCAGGATGTCAAAAGCTAGCTCCCTGCGAAAAATGGGACAATTTCGATGAGACCCATTTTACATTGAAATACTGCGGGGTCCTTCCTCATTCCTTCTTGGTGGTGCAATTTCCACGTCACTGGGTACATCAATGAGCTTAAGTTTACACAAAAATAGAGGGGCTTGTAAGTAAAAGGGTTTAAGTTCACTTAAAAAAAATGAAGTGTGTGCGGTATGCTGCTCCTAAAAGGTATCTTTAGGATATTTTTATGCCTTTAAGTGAACTGTAGCAAAATATAATTTCAAACCATAACCTGGAATTTTCGTTATCAAAGAAAATTTCGAAGTAATATTCGAAGAATATCAAAGTTGATTATATCAAAACCATAAAAAGTGCACTTGAACCGTTTTACGTTTAAAATAAAAAGATCACAAATTGCACTTTTTCCAAACACCCATAACTTTGTGCCAAATCGTCGTAATAACTTCGTTATTTGAGTACTGCGCAGGTAATTGAATACATTTTAATGCCCTTTTGGTGGATCGAGTCGACACATTTTTTCCAACTCGGTACACGTTGCCAAAGTTCGACGTTTTTTTTGCACAAAAACGTGTTTTTTTGTTCGGGGGTTGAAGGGTTCGAAAAGGGATCATTCCAATCTGAGTTTACCCCCTAAAGTAGGGCCAAAATGAGATTTTTTCCTGAAAGAATCATCAGATTTGGTTGAAAAGTCGCCGAGTTATTTGCGAAAAACCTCAAAATGCACTTTTTTTCAAACATCCATAACTTGGTACCAAATCATTGTAGGAACTTCGTTATTTGAGTCCAGCATAGGGAATTGATCAAATTTTAATGTCTTTATGGTGGATCGAGTCGACAAAATTTTTCCAACTCCGTAGACATCGTCAAAGTTGGACATGGTTTCCACAAAAAACTTTTTTCTCACATAGGCGTAGGCTTGCCAGACGTACCCCTTTTAGGGGTACAATACCCTTTTCCCTGTATGGAATTTAGAAATACCCTTTTTCAAAAAATCCGAAAGGGGTACCAAAAATACCCCATTCCATCAAAGCGTTCAAGAAGCGTGTATATATAAAAAAAATTAAACGCCCTACTACGATAAGTATGAAATTGAGGATTAAACAAGCTATGCGTCCCTTTAGGCTTTATGCGTCACGCGTTACCCCGCTTCTGAGTAAATACTAAATTTAAAAATGAAACTCACAGTTGAAAAACCGCCCTCGATGACCTCCAGCTAGCTCATAGAGGGGGTCTGCCCAAAGTGCCGAATGTCCAAAGTGCCGAATCGGTATTTTTCCCAAAGTGCCGAATTTCATACTACTGACCATGCCCAAAGTGCCGAACGATGCCAAGCGACGTCGCATCGTTCGTAAACAAGGCGTCGGAGCCGAATGCGAATCGGCATTCGACAAAACGTCCTCGCACACACCTATGAGTAAGGCCCAAAATGCCGAATGCACATCCTCATGAATGTTCGTAATGTGCGAAAATTATTTTTGATAATACATACAATTTTATCAATTTGTTTTAAACGTATTATAACATAAATATTCGGCATTTTGGGCCTTACAGGTAGGTGCATGCGAGGACCAAAGTGCTGAATCGGCGTGCATTCGGCAGTTTGGGCCTTACTGAGAGGTCGGTGCGAGGACAAAGTGCCGATTGTCCAAATTGCCGATTCGCATTCGGCTCCGACGCTTTGTTTACGAACGATGCGACGTCGCTTGGCGTCGTTCGGCACTTTGGGCTTGGTCGGTAGTACGAAATTCGGCACTTTGGGCAAAATACCAATTCGGCACTTTGGGCATTCGGCACTTTGTCCCGGACCCTCATAGAGTCGGGGCCGCTATGAAACAGCACAAGAACCACAGAAACAAGAATAGGGCGCAGGTATAAAAAGTCTGATAAGCGCGATAACGATCGCTATTATTTACTGACGGAAAAATTCAAGTTCAAATATAAAAATATATACACGCGGGAACAAAAAAAAGTTAATAAACAATGTCACAAACAGAAAACAGTCACGAAAAGTAACTAGTCACCAACAATTCACTCAATGTTCGTGAAGCACGGGGATGCCAGGCGAGTTCGCGGATGAGTGACTGGTGGCTCGGCGGCGATGGCAGCGACGGCGGTGAAGGAAGCGGCGGCGGCGGCGGAAGCGGAAATGATATAAAAAACAATATTACAAAAAAAAAAATTAAATTCCTTAAATGGAACATGTTTCGCTCCTAAATAAGTTATACAAAAATTTTCAGCTTTCTCACGCCCCTTTTTTGAAAAAAAGTCGCCTGCGGCGCTGTGAGGACTTGTACATTTTCATTTTCTTCATTGGTTCGTCGAAAACCGATATTACGAAAATATATACCCCTTTTTCGAAATTTATATCTGGCAAGCCTACATAGGCGCTGGAGGGGGGCTGAAGGGGTTACGCTTAATTTCGCATGCATGATTTTAAAGAAGACACTTCAAAGTTTTTCGCCCTCAAAGATTCATCACAATCGATTGAAAATAAGCCGAGTTATGGCGGTTTGAAAATGGTCGACATTTCAAGAATTTCAAGTGTTAAATTTTTTTTCTTTCAGTACATTTTAGAAGTTCATGAAAGTTTTTCAAAGTATTTTTACTATCTAATGTTTGCTGTATAACGAATTTTTTTACTTTATTATGACTAGTTTCGTCCTATTCGGACATTATGAAACAATATAATGTATCTCAATTCAACCTCTTTAGCAGTGGCTTAATTTCAGATTGAGGGGCTCCACTGCAAAATACAAAACAGCCCCCTTTCGAAAAACAATTTAACAGGAAGGCACTGATGATATTTATTGTTGCAGTGTTTTATGAAATCATAGTCATTTGTTGTATTTTTTTGGGCACCCTAAAGACGATAATCCCCCCCCCCCCTTCAGGATTTTGTTTAGTAATTTTAACTTAACGGTGAAACAGTGACGAAGATTTCAAATATAAATGTCAATACATTAATTTTTTCATGAATGTTTACAATTTGCTATATACAGGGAGCTTTGAGAAAAAAATAGCATTACCAGTGCCTACCTGAAGAATTTAATGGAGGTAGTTTCGACTTTCCGAAGTTACCGGAAGGAGGCGTAACTAACTCAACTTTGGAATTTCAAATTTCGTGTGGGGTATCGTAGGATAGGTGTTTTAAAAAGAAATAACCTTTGTTTGAAAAATTTATTTTAGCTCTATGACGTCACGTTCTCGAGAAAAAGGCCTGGGACGGGTATAATGTAACGGTATAATATGCAGGTTTTCTAAAAGTTTCAAATCATTCGTTTAAGATTTATAGTAATTATTATTTCAGATTTTTTACTTGGTATATGTTGAAATGTGGAACAGCAAATTAAAAGATGGCAATTATTTACGTGATTGGATATATCTAAAGTGTCACAAGTAAATTTTATTAAGAATTAAGATATAATCAATTAAAGTTGATGTATTTTTTGTTACATGTGTTGGTGTATTTATTACTTGTTTTAGGTTAAAATAATTGAAGCACTCAACAAATAATTTCAATTTTTGAGATATCGGTTCATATAAATAATATTAAAATGCCCTCCACATATTAATTATTTCATCTGCAGATATTATAAATTCAGGTTCCATGTCTTCAAAAATATTCAAGAAAATTGTAAATTCATCATTGGATGGTCTATAAACATTGCCTATGACATGTTTTTACACCAAAAACAAGTACATTTCAAAACAATATACCTTACTAAACTTGGCCTACTCCTGTTATGGTATTTCTCGTATTTTTATGTTATCTCAATAGAAACAATTATTATTATTTTTAGTAAGCGTGTCAATATTTGCCTTTAAATTCCCTATTTAAAAATTATATAGATGTTATAAAATTAGTCCCAAACCTCTTGGAATGCACTCCTGCCATGAATTTGAAGAAGCAGGTCATTTCCTAATTCACACACATAAAATTAAACAAATTATCAAATGTCATTTTTAAGTAGCTGTCAGTAGTTAATATAAATTTCTACTGGTCTTACTTAATTTATTTAATTTAAAAATGTTTACAAAGGGGCAGAAAACTTTTATTGTCAAAAGTTATTTTCGTAATGGTAGACGCCTGGAAAATGGTGAATGGGAATACAGTATCTACCCGTGCATTAAAGAATTTAGGCAAAGTTTTCCTATGGCTGTATTTAATAGGAATCAGTTTAGAAGGCAGGTATTACGATCAGTTAATTGCTTTCGGAGTACTGGTAACATTAGCAACAAATCAAGAAGTGGAAGGCCTCGTATTAATAATGAGAATATAATAAACAACATCAGAAATGCAGTCCAAGACGAACCAACCACTCCAATTAGGAGACTAGCTCAACAGTTGAATTTAAGTCATACTACCACTCACAGGGTTATTCGTCAATAATAATAATAATAATAATAATAATAACTTTATTGCCCAACGGAAGATCTAATACAGGGAAACAAATAAACTAGATAATTAAAAATTCTAAATTACACAACTTACATAACTAATAAAATAACTTAACCTATATTTGTTAATTCAAACAAAAACCAGTACAAATTTTATAATAAAAAGTAAAAATACTTATATGAACAGGTGAACACAACAAAATGAATATATTCAAAATAGTGAAAATATGAAAGAAGGGTTAAGAATGAGACACGTAGATTACAGGTAATCATTAATGAATATATCGTTAAAATAAGTATTAGCATTGCGACTCATGTGGTATATTGGTGCTTTGCGCAAGATATTACTTCAAGATCAAGATCTTTACATGAAACCATATAAGTTGCAAATGTACCAAGAACTTATAATCGATTATAATAAAAGACTGGCCTACTGTCGGTGGTTCAATAAAAATATGAACGACGAAGTGTTAAATTTAACATTTTTTACTGATGAAGCCTGGTTTCATCTAAACGGATACATTAATTCCCAAAACACGCGCATGTGTAGTGTTGACAACCCACATTTTTTTAGAGAGACCCCACTGAATCCAATCAAAGTTGGTGTGTGGTTAGCAATGTCAAGACGCAGAATTATCGGACCAACATTTTTCGATGGTAATTTAAACGCAGCCACTATTTTGAAACAATTTATTAACGAACTTTATGATGATGAACTCCAAAATGGCTTCTTCCAACAAGATCCTGCTAGACCGCACATTGCCCGTGAAACATTAAATTATCTTCATGAATTCTTCGACGATGGCTAATAAGCAAAGACGAATTTCCACCACGTTCTTGTGATCTAACTCCTCTGGACATTTTTCTTTTTCCATATTTAAAAAAATCAGCAGTCCAGTGCATACAGTAGAAGATCTGCGAAACAATGTAATAAGAAAATGTGAAGAGATATCCAACACAGTATTACAAAATGTGTTCGATAACATAAAACGGCGAATTAATTTGTATATTCGTGAAAATTGACAACACATTCAACATATGTTGTAATGTTTGTTCTTCTTTGTTAATTTTATAATTCACACTAAAAAATAAATCAGTGTTAAATTTATGAGAAGGCGTTTTATTTATAACTAATGAAATTGTTGAACTTAACACTAAAAACAATGCGACATAACCTCAAGACCACTCTAAATAATTTATGGTTATGAATTTACATAACAACAACTGACAGCTACTTCAAAATGACATTTGATAATTTGTTTAATTTTATGTGTGTGAATTAAGAAATGACCTGCCTCTTCAAATTCATGGCAGGAGTGGTTTCCAAGAGTTTTTGGACTCGCGTTACATTTTAATATATTCAATCCGGTTTATGTCAAGAAACTTGGTAATCATTAAAGATTGTCCTGTTTGATATCTATGTCAAGGAGAAAGCGGAAAACCCTAAACATAGGCAGCAGGTAGGTTTTACTTCGGCAGTAACTGTGATATACATTCAAAGATACGGAAATCAATAAAACATAAATTATATGCCACCCCAGGAAATTACATTTTAGACATAATCCGATTCGCATACACGAGGGCTTAAGTTAAATTAAATTAGTAAATCAGTAATATATACAACATTTTAATTAATACAGACGATGGTTGCGACCGTAACTACATAATTAGACTAAATTGAAAGAATAACTATAATTTAATCACAAATAATAATAAAATTCGCGGTTCAAATAAAAAAGATAGAAAAGTGCGTTATCACGGAACCAGTGGAAACTACTCCAAATTTAATGATTTTTCGTCCGTAATTTAAAATATTACTACCTTTATGGGTTAAATAGCCAGAAAAATAAAAACGTATTCCAGTAAAAGATACATTTCGAATTAATCAGCTCTATACTGACCTTAGTGAAATGATGTCTATACAAGGGCGTTTCTAGCCAACAAGTCTAGGGGGGGGGGTAATTAAAAAAAGACAAAAATATATATTTTTTATGAAATATTTGGGAAAAATTAAAAATTACGCCAAGCAACACTGCTACCACGACTCTCTCGTCTCCTGTACAGGAGATGGAATCTAAACGAACTGGTGCTTTCACTCTCATACATCTGTTCCGTGAAATCTCTCTACCCTTTTCCAACGTTTTAAAGCGTTGGAAAAATTTACCGGTTATATTATTCGTTTGGAATATGGAATATCGGTAATTTTTAACAATAAAAATTGAAAAGCGAAAAATTCTTAGGGGATAATTACCCGATTGCCCCCCCTTTGAAACCGCCACTGTGTCTATAAGACGACAACCGCTCCTTATCCATTATTCAAATTTGAAACAAAAATGAAAATTAAAGAACACTCCATCGCACTTTTAAAATCTAAAACATCGAACTCACTGATGGAACTGGAAAATATTGACAGGTCCGAACCGCCTAATCATCTTATTATTAGCGTCCGGCGTAGAGGTCGCAAAAACACAATATTTTGTCGCCTATTATCAATGCTTATCAACGACGCCTGTTAACGCAGATCCGATTCAAATTAAATCTCTAATCATTGAAAATCGTTTGGTTCGGCTGTTTATCTTCCACCCATTGATTGTTCACGTGTTTTAGTGTGCAAAATATTGAAAATTATATTAAAGGAAATTGATTTTAATTAATAGTTTCCTACTGTTGGTAAGCGATTAAATGGATTGAATTAAACTTTATTAAAAACATATTTATTGCGAATTTTTCAATGCAATTTAATAACATATCTATATGAGTAGAGAGGCCATCAGGTCAATAGCTGATTTACAAATGATACCGAATCTTCTAGTCAAGTGTTTTTTGTTATAATAGTTATTTACATTTATACCATCATGCTTTATTTTCAATTTAATAGTAGAGAGAGAGAAATGCGTGAGCCCAAGGGAAAAATAGCATTCTCTCCCGAGATTTATATACTATTTTTTTCACAAACGGGATATTTTAAGAATACAACGTTCGTTCCTAAAACCCAACCTAGAAAAAAGTTCTGTCAGACGTGACAGTTAAAATAAATAGTGGAACCTCGATGATAATTTCTTTCCCTAGGGAGAGAAATGTTACTTCTCTCACGATTTCGAAGGCTGAGAAATGGATTTTCTCTCCCGTTTGTGGAAAAAACGATATTTTAAATGTACATCGAGCGTCTTGCAGGATTGGATGACACTGATGTTTGAATCGTCAAAATTGACAAATTATACCTCAAATTCTAATAACCTTTACCTTCAGTCTACTCAAAAATTAAAGAGATTTCGAAAAAAAACTCATTCTTTATAAGTTAAACATTTTCGTATTCTCTGCAAATACTATTCATATAAATATAATGCAACTATTATTGTTTTATTATCATAAACCAAAAATGAGAAAAATATTCAACACATTTGTTTTCGAAAAAAAATATTTCATGAAAAATATTTTACAACAAAAGATTTCTTTGTTATCTTCAATATTTGTTTAAATGTTTTTAAAATACCTTTCTTATTTAAATTTTTTTTGAAAAAAAGCAAAAAATGCTAAAGGTAAACACCCACTTCTGGTATACGAAATTGTACCAAATGCGTTTCAGTTCTTCAGACTGTCAAATACAGTGGCGGCTCGTGAAACAGTTTATTACTTAGCATACAAAAAATATATCCCCCCGTCTCATTTTTGAAGAAATAATGAACATATGAGTCTTACAGTAAATACCGGCAAACCCGGCCATCTCCTGGATAAATCATTTTTCAGAAAGTGGAAAAGCTTCTTACAGATTGCTGGTTAAGAAAAACTAAATTAGCTTTTAGTACATCCAACAGATGTTCTGCATAGAAAAATGATGGCATTGGACATGGCCGGTTATGGAAATTTTACTTATATATTATTTATTTGTACGTATTTGTCGTGTATTTTAATTTCGTCCCAGGTGGGTGCTAAATCTGTAATACCGTTCTTCGTCCACGTAACCTCATTACAAACAAAACACATGGAAAGAAAATTCGTTTCCTTCCTTACACCTTTAAAGCTAATTGTTTTTAAGTGCATATCTCGATTAAACTTTCTCATTCGTATTTATAAATTTTCAAAATTGTCGCACTAAAGCTGGAAGCTATTGCTACAAAGAGTGACTGCCTGAAGTAGCTTCTCAAATCCATCCAGAAATATTGTATTTTTGATATACTGGAAAATGATCGACATACCCCCACTGGAACACTCAAAACTTGATTTTTATAAAAACAGAATTTGCATCTTGTCATTTAAAGAATTCTAAAAAAATAGTGACTGCCATAATAAGCTTCAAAACTTTTCAAATCCATCCAGAAATATTGCTTTTTTATCATACTAGAAAATGATCGACATACCCCCAACTGGGAAAAAAATGTCAGCACTTGAAACTTGATTTTTAGAAAAACGAAATTTGCATGTTGTGATTTAAAAAATTACAAAAAAAATAGTGACTGCCTGAATGAGCTTCAAATTTCCCAAATGCATTCAGAAATATTGAATTTTTAACACACTGAAAAATGATCGACGTACCCCCACTGGAAACAAAATGTGAACACTCAAAACTTGATTTTTAGAAAAACGAAATTTGCATCTAGTGATTTAAAAAAAAATCTAAACAAATAGTGACTGGCAGAATTAGCTTCAAACTTCTCAAATCCATCCAGAAGTATTGTATTTTTGACAGACTGTAAAATGATCGACATACCTTCGCTAGAAACAAAATGTCAGTCATCGAAACTTGATTTGTAGAAAAAACAAAATTTGCATCTTGTGATTTAAAATTTTTTAAAAAAATAGTTACGACCAGAATTGGATTCAAATTTCTCAAATCCATCCAGAAATATAGTATTTCTAACATACTGGAAAGTGATCGATATACCCCCATTGGAAAAAAATGTCAGCACTCGAAACTTGAGTTTTAGAAAAACAGAATTTACATCTTGTGATTTAAAGATTTCTAAAAAAATAGTGACTGCTATAATTAGCTTCAAAACTTCTCAGATCCATCTGGAAATGTAGTATTTTTAACATACTGGAAAATAATTGACATACCCCGACCGAAAACAAAATGTCAGCAACCGAAACTTGATTTTTAGAAAAATATCATTTGCATTTTGCGATTTAAAAAATTCTATAAAATAGTGATTGCCAGAATTAGCTTCAAACTTCTCAAATCCATTAGAAATATTGTATTTTTGACAAACTGGAAAATGACAAAATGTCAGCCATCGAAACTTGATTTCTAGAAAAAACAGAATTTGCTTCATGTGATTTAAAGAATTCCAAAAAAATAGTGACTGCCTTAATTAGCTTCAGAACTTCTCAAATCCATCCAGAAATATAGTATTTTTAATATACTGGAAAATAATCGATATAACCCGACTGGAAACAAAATGTTAGCAGTCGAAACTTGATTTTTAAGAAAAATATAATTTGCATTTTGTGATTCAAAAAATTCTAAAAAAATATTGATTGCCAGAATTAGCTTTAAACTTCTCAAATCCATCCAGAAATATTGTATGATAAACTGAAAAATGATCGACATACCTCCGCTGGAAACAAAATGTCAGCACTTGAAACTTGATTAAAAAAAACGAAACTTGCATCTTGTGATTAAAAAAAAAAACAAATAAAATAGTGATTGCCAGAATTAACCTTAAACTTCTAAAATTTATCTAGAAATATTGTATTTTTGACAAACTAGAAAATGATCGACATACCCCCGCTGGAAACAAAATGTCTGCCATCGAAATTTGATTTTTATAAAAAATAGAATTTGCATCTTGTGATTTAAAAAAAATAGTGACTGTCAGAATTAGCTTCAAATTTCCCAAATCCTTCCAGAAATATAATTTAACATACTGTAAAATAATTGATATACCCCCACTGGAATACAAAATGTCAGCAATCGAAACTTGAGTTTTAGGAAAACAGAATTTTCATCTTGTGAATTCTAAAAAAATAGTGACTGCCATAATTAGCTTCAAAACTTCTTAAATCCATCCACAAAATATAGTACTTTTAACATACTGAAAAATAATCGATATACCCCGACTGGAAACAAAATGTCAGCTCTCGAAACTTGATTTTTACAAAAATATAATTTGCATTTTGTGATTTAAAAAATTCTAAAACAATAGTGATTGCGAGAATTAGCCTCAAGCTTCTTAAATCTATCTAGAAATGTTGTGTTTTTGACAAACTGGAAAATGATCGACATACCCCACCTGGAAGCAAAATGTCAGCCATCAAAATTTGATTTTTAGAAAAAAACAGAATTTCAAAATTTCAAAAAATTTCAAAAAAATAGTGACTGCTAGTATTAGCTTCAAATTTCCCAAATACATCCAGAAATATTACATTTTTGACATACTGGAAAATGATCGACGTACCCCCGCTGGAAACGCGAGCGCCAAAAATTCTATTTCTTGTTCATAAACAACCAAAAAAAAACAATTTTTTTTTCTCCGTTCATTCGTTAATTTATAGATAGCCTTTCTTCAGTTGAGGTGTGTTATTGGCCCAGGTAACATGGTTTTGTTTGTGAGTGAGTGTCTGTGTTTCTCTTGGATACAATTTTCTCGGCATTCGGCGGATAATGAAGAAATCTAAGGTATTGATTAGTTGATGTGTAATTGCTTGAATTTATTTATAGTGTTTAATATTTTATGAGATAAAACATAATCGTAGGTTCATGTATTGAATACTACGAGGGTGCATAGCATATCATTGCCGCGTAGTCTAATTTTAAGTATTTATTTGACGATGCGCAGTGAAGAGAAACCGAATTATAATTTTAATTCAATGAAAGAATGATTTGTGCAGGCCATCGTTCAGCTATTTTGAGTATTATAAAATGTTAACATACAAAACATAATAACCAGTATGATCATCAAAAAGGAGATCGTGATTTTGCTACCACGTTTGCTACGGTTTATAATTAAAAATTTGGTCATTTCCCTCTTTCATAATTTTAATGTTTCAAACATCAGAATCATCCAATCCTGGCAAACACTCGAGTTATATTTAAAATATCAATTAACCACGAAAATGTAAATATTTTTATTGAGTGTTAAAAGTATCTTTGCCGTCTTTCTACAAACTCTCCCCTGACAAAATAAAGTACCACTTGTATCACAAATACTTTTTTTTATATTATACCATCAAATCGGAGAAAGCAAAATGATGGCTACATTAATATTTTTTTAAATTAAAATAATGATTTTGTTACAATTATGTCTCACTGAAGCGGCAAAGTAACTTTTTGACCTTAAATATTTAATAAATAAATTAGATACAACTTTACTTGTTGCAGAAAGCAATTTACTAAATATTTAAGATAGAAAAATATTATTTATATAAAAGTTGTAGATAATTATCTATAATCAGAAAACATTTTTATATATATAGGGTGCCCCATAATGGACAATCAACACAAACTCGTTTTTTTTTAAATGGAATATTAGGTATATTTTTGCATTTTTATTCGTAGTTTTTAATACTAATAAAACTGACAATAACTTTAACTGGGCTAAATTTAACCGTGTTTCAGTTATTCTTCATTTTAAGGCAGAAACAAGCAATATTTGAACAGTCATAGAAAAATAATTAAACACCCGTTATATAAAAATTAAAAAAAGATAATCAAAATCTATCTAGAACAATTATGGTGCTAATAGTAAATTAATAACTCATAATACAGAGAGAATAATGATCCTCATTATTTAAAGTTTCAACACTCATGCATGCAAAAACCTTCCCATTGTCAACATGTAAGGAGATTAAAGGAGAATCCAAAAGTAATTTCCTCTTTCTATTCACTGTTTCCAATACACTTTAGCTTTTACAATCGACCAGCTTTGAACCGTTCAACGGTACAATTACGGACATTTTCTGTTAAGGAGGAAGAGACAAACGATTAACATTTCATTGCCATTGATTTCTATATTGCTGCGGGGAGGAAAATCGAGATTGTTTAGTTTATTTTTTGTTGTTGTGTGGCCAATCGATCTAAAACGATTTGATTGATCGATTCTGAATTGCGGATATTAGGGAAATAATTCGTGACAGGGAGTGATTTCTTTTTAAATATGAGTTTTGATGTTTACTGATTGCTATAACTTCAATACCAATTAATTAGACCGGAAAGCAAATTTCCGTGAACTTTAGTATTCTACGAAATGATGAAAGATTGTCAGCAAAATGGTAATAATAATAATAATAATAATAATAAAAAAATTCTCATACACAGAATATGTCAACATACATATTCAATTATGAAATACACGCAGATAAACACAATATTCTGTTTAGAAGAAAACAAACAAAATGCAATTCAGTTGTGTGCCAAGGCACACACTAAACTAGTAATTTATTCATTCCCGAACTACAAAGTTTTACAGTAGTCAAGAAAACAATTAAAAGAAAAAAAATAAATAGAATTTCAATAATTAATAATTATCGAATACATTTGCATGCAAAAACAGCGTATTAATAAAATTAGGTAATAAAATGTTACAAATAAACATAATAATTGATTGAAATAAAGTAGGTATACATAAATCATAATAAATTTGTTTGTATAAAATATTAAAACTAATAAAGGTACAGGGTGTTTCAAATTCGAGGTCACCATGGGGATCTCGCTTATTACAAGAGATAGAGGGTATGTTTAAAGTTGGCACTTTTGCAGAATTTTATGCTGATTAATAATCGACTGAGAAAAATTACTTAAATTGTTTTGTTTTTGATTTAAAAAAACTGAAAAAACTGATTTTCGTTTTTTCTTGATATTTTCGTTATTTGAAGTGATATTTAGAAAAGGTAAATACGTTCTTAAAGCACTTTTTTATTATCTAATAGATGGTATAAGATTTTTAGTTGTAACTTGTTTCGTTTCTTTTAAACTATCATCAACTTTCTTATTTCTTATGGACGCCATATTTAACTTTTATCGCATCTCAATGCTTATTTTTTTGTGATGACAACAAGATAAACAACATACATTGAATATCATAAATGAACATATGATTGGCAATCTGTTTAGCGCTTACTAAAAATCATCCATGCCATGGAATTAGAAACACTATTTGTGAAGAAGCGCACATGCTTATCCGTCCTTTTGCCGAATTCAATAATTGAGAGTTCTAGGTAAAATTTAAGCATGGGTTTTCTGGATTATGTGTTGTTGAATATTTTCATTAATTTTAGATTTCTCATTCTTATTGCTTCTACATCTATACTAATCCAAATTTTTGGATGTATTAAATTATTAAAAGAAACCAAACATTGATTTGTAATAATTATTTAATATATATGTAGCTTAAAATTGAATACTACTATTTTTAATATTAGTATATTTCATTAATCAGTTACGAATGTTATAAATTTTTAAAGTGCCATGGAGTTAACAAGCTTTAACCTGTTCTTGACACGCATATATTGTATTTTCTCGTATTGATTCGATTATTATTATCCACAAGATCTAGTTGGTACCATTTTATATTCCAAGTTAAAATTTTAGGATTTACACAAAAACTGTTCGTTTTACTGCCACAAACAAAAACGTCCATTAATTCGCCATTTCACTCACGTTATTTTTGTCACGTAAAATATACGAGTCGCCCACATGAAACGAAACTCTAGACGGCTGATTGTGAGGCATTGAACCCCTTTACGAATAACACCATAACAACGCATACATCACGATTTCTCCTAAAGATAACTGTTGCTCTGACGTCTGTAGAAATCAGACAGGAAAACAAGTGGACAGACGCTGCTCTTTGGTGGT
This sequence comes from Ocypus olens, assembly GCA_910593695.2. Classification (NCBI taxonomy): domain Eukaryota; kingdom Metazoa; phylum Arthropoda; class Insecta; order Coleoptera; family Staphylinidae; genus Ocypus; species Ocypus olens. Next base: position 17,769,371 of record OU343051.1, read on the forward strand.
GAAATTTTTGGGCAGATGCCAAAGTTCATGTCCCTGTTGTCCGGGTGGATGTTCTTAAAAAAAAACTGATCTCACTAAATTAATGACCGAAACGTTGGAATACTGCCAGAATCTAACACATTAGAAACCTTATTGTACTCAAATGTTGCGTTCGTTAGCAAGAAATTAAGTGAAAATAGGAGTGCGTCTGCATTTTTTTTTTCTGAAAGGGAATATAATTATACCCAGAGAAAAAGTAAGGTGTAGAACCTCAATGTTTGGGATAAATTTTATAACAAAATCACAAATGTTTTTTTTTTCTTCAAGTGTTTATTTCATAAAAATTGAATTTAATTTGGGAGAAGATCAATAATTATTTATGAATGTTTACATTTGCTAATGGTAAAGATTAACACCACATTCAACGAATGTCGGTGTGATTCGATATTATACTTAAGATGAGTGTACCCATCGATAATACTTTTTTATCGCCATCTGTATCGATTCGATCAAAAATGACATTTACACGCATTTTGAATGTTACTACAAATATATAATCGGCAGAGAAAATGGATGATGCAAAATAAACCATTTTATTTCTGTATGGCATATTCTTATTGGTATTGGTAGTATACGTTTAGAGTGGCACTGGCCAAACCTTAAACCCCTATCTGACCGTTTTATACAGGGTGTCCCATTTTAAATTGCCACCCCAAATATCTCGAAACCTGAGCAACATGCCAAAAAATAGATAAAAGTTGTAGAGTTCGGAGGGGGATTAATGCTGGTGACCTTGAAAATGACCTTGGCGGTAATGTTCAAGGTCAAACGACAGTCAACTTTGATTTTTCAAATAAAACCTCCTATTTTTTATTGCGGGATCGTATTCTAGGAATACGTTTTTTTTAATGCTTCTTTTAAGAGTTTTTCACGAATTTTTTCCGCCATGTTGTTTGAAATCTCAGATAAATCCATACATTACCCTCGGTGTTAGCATCGAAGGTGCGGGAGCAGAGCAACACGACGAACCGTCAAGTGTTCCACGCGACGTCTGATGGTATTAAGTTTCATCAATATTCAAACTTTAATTAATCAGTACGACAACAGTGCAGAACATCAAGGAGAGGATTAGCTGCATTTCAAGCAATTTTCATCAAAACCCTGTGAAATGTTTAAGTAAACTTTCGCCAGCGGGTACAGAAGTGCATTGACGAGGATAGACACTTGATCGAGCATTTGATCAAAGAACGAGATCGAACCTCCAGCCACTGAAACCATCGGCATCGCGGCCCTTGTCAGGGCCAATGATGTGCAAAATCCCATCGGAAACCTCCACGTGGTGCACATTGAGTGACGCTAATGCCGAGGGTAATACATCATCATCTGAGATTTCAAACATGACGGATAAAATTCGTGAAAAAACTCATTTAAAAAAAGCATTAAAAAAAAACATTTCCTACAAAACGTTTGTATTTTTTTCCCGTAAAATACGATCCCACAATACAAAATAGGGGGTTGTATTTTAAAAATCAAAGTTGACCTTCGTTTGATCTTGAAAACTAACGCCAAGGTCATTTTCAAGATCACCAGCGTATGCCCCCCTCCGAATCCTACAACTTTTATTTGAAACATTTTTTGCCATGTTGCTCAGGAAAGTGCAAATTTTGCAAGGCAGTGATTTTCGAAGGAAAATTCTGGAAAACCTAGCGATGGGGAATATTTGGATTTTTCATTTGTTTCACAGATGCGGATGTCTGGAATGTAGTCTGAAATTTTCATTAAAATTCATCAAGCAGTTCTCGTGGAAATTAACGAAATTTAGTTGAAAGTGTACATTTCGCAAGGCAGCGATTTTTGAAGGAAAATTCTGGAAACCTAGCGATGGGGTATATTTGGATTTTTCATTTATTTCACAGCTGCGGATGTCTGAAATTTTCATAAAAATTCATCGAGCGGTTCTCGTGGAAATTAAAGAATTTTGACAAATGTAATAAATTTGTCGAACCGAAAACAATATAAAAAACAATTGCCACCGACTTAAAACTTTCAAAATATACTCATAATGTATTTGAAATTTGGATTTCTTAAAAACCACAAATGTCTCATCTTTAGATTTTGAAATAATTTCACGTGAACAAAATGTGAAGACGTGACAAATGCAATAAATCTTTCGAGATATTTGGGGTGGCAACTTAAAATGGGACACCCTGAGCTCTTGCTCAAACCTGAAATAATAATTGAATGACCAATTTCTTACGTAACTTTTAAGAACTACTTACTAAAAAAACATAATATGCCGATACAATAAATTTCATTATTATTGTTATTGTTTATGAAATATTTTGACAGTAATAGACTGAAAATTCAAATTTATTACATTTGCCAGTTTTACGTAGCATTTAATGTGAAATTCGGGAAAACAACAAAATGCTGCGTTTGAAAAAATATGTTTTTTGACCTTTTTGCGGCTCGTTTTTTGCAATATAAAATCAATAAATAATTTAAAAAAAATATCATTTTGCATAAGCTCACGGGCATGTCTGAAGAGTATATAGGCAAAATATATCAGATCGATTTCTGCATCGGCCTGAGAGCAATCACTTCGACCAAATAAAAAAAAAACACTGTTCTGTGAAAAACGTGCTGTTTTCACGACATCCCAAATGAATTTTAGTAGTAATAACCAAACTTACAGTTAATCCGCTATTCCTGGACTATAAAGCAGTCCTTCGACAACCTCGAAGTTCTCTTCTTTGTCCAGTTTAGCTTGTGTCCTTGCCGAACGTGCTTCGCGCGAGTTTTATAGCTCAGCTTGCTGAAATAGATCTTCGTCGCATTGCTGGGTGAACGCTACGGTAAAGTGTCCAACTTGCTCAACAATTTTTAGAATCGGATTAAAACCTTTATTAAAAATGGAAGCTGCCATGAAAGCTGCTATCTCGATAGTTTTTGAGCCACAGTGCCTATGCTTTGAAGCAAACTCCCAGAGGGTCTTATTGAAGCAGACTTCCAGAGGGTCTTATTGAAGCAAACTCCCAGAGGGTCTTATTGAAGCAAACTCTCAGAGGGTCTTATTGAAGCAAACTCCCAAAGGGTCTTATTGAAGTAAACTCCCAGAGGGTCTTATTGAAGCAAACTCCCAGAGGGTCTTATTGAAGTAAACTCCCAGAGGGTCTTGTTGAAGCAAACTTCCAGAGGGTCTTATTAAAGCAAACTCTCAGAGGGTCTTATTGAAGCAAACTCCCAAAGGGTCTTATTGAAGCAAACTCCCAAAGGGTCTTATTGAAGTAAACTCCCAGAGGGTCTTATTGAAGCAAACTCCCAGAGGGTCTTATTGAAGCAAACTCCCAAAGGGTCTTATTGAAGCAAACTCCCAAAGGGTCTTATTGAAGTAAACTCTCAGAGGGTCTTATTGAAGCAAACTCCCAAAGGGTCTTATTGAAGTAAACTCTCAGAGGGTCTTATTGAAGCAAACTCCCATGGGGTCTTATTAAAGCAAACTCCCAGAGGGTCTTATTGAAGCAAACTTCCAGAGGGTCTTATTGAAGCAAACTCCCAGAGGGTCTTGTTGAAGCAAACTTCCAGAGGGTCTTATTGAAGCAGACTTCCAGAGGGTCTTATTGAAGCAAACTCCCAGAGGGTCTTATTGAAGCAAACTCTCAGAGGGTCTTATTGAAGCAAACTCCCAAAGGGTCTTATTGAAGTAAACTCCCAGAGGGTCTTATTGAAGCAAACTCCCAGAGGGTCTTATTGAAGTAAACTCCCAAAGGGTCTTATTGAAGCATTCATTAATGTTTTGTGTAAGGCCATCGACACACCGATTCAGCAATGGGTCGTCAGATAACCTTTCACAAATTGGCAAGATTGCACGCCTTTTTCGTCTAGAGGCGGATCATGTCGATACTGCTTCTTTTTCTTCTCACGAATACCACGAATCAGATCCTGGCGGGCAGTATTGATGTTGCGGTTTCTTATCCGTGGAAATTGTATGGTAGAAAGTGGCCACAATTTAATTCTTCATACCAATAGCAAAATTGACATTACGCCTGGTCGCAAGTCCGTAGTAGATAGTCAAATCTTTGATCACATTCATTGTCAGTTTTCTATTTCCAGCTCCACCCAAACTTTTGTCCTTCGTCCTCGCGCTTCGCAATCTGGAGCCCATACGTTTTTAGACGTGGTTGATACACTTCTTTTTTTCGATTGTGTTATCTTGTTTCAGCTACGCCGCAAATGTTTTCGTATCACCGTCGCCAGTGTACTGTTTATACTTTGTACCATGTAATTCTTCAGCTCGCCCGAACATCTCCAATATCGGAATGATGGGAGTTGACAGATCAACTCCCATCAAAATTGATCCCAAAATTTTCTTCCTCGTACTAGTTGTCGTAGTTTGCAGTGCAGTAGTTTGCAGTGACTTTTTCCTTATTTATTGAAATACAACCGTAACAAGATGATGATTTCACGATCAGATCCATCACAGCCGGTTTTGTACCCAATTAACGTAATAACGCCTAAAAGGGCTGAGAAGCCTCTTTTTCTCCCGGAACCGTCTCCAGAAACTATTAAATTTTTCTCTACATTTTCTTCTTTTGCAGTTTTCTCTACTTCTTCGCGACCAGATTTTTTTTATGACGAGATGAAATATGCTCTTTGAAGCTGTGTCAATACTGTCAACAACTGCATAGAAAGGCTTTTTGTTAAATCCTCGGCCTGTATCCATCAGTGCTTTGAAACAGTTCAGTGCATTAAACCCGACACCCAGAACAAATGATTTGCCAACAATCTTTGGACAGGAATCTTTTAATGTTTCGCCATACTTGCAGTTAACACAGTTTAAATCTTAAGCATTGCTTAAGTTTTCCAAATTTCACTTCATCTTTGCACACTTTACAATGCAAAACATTGGAAAGTACCGGAAAAACTGAGCAAAAGGTGATAATCACATACACGGACATGGGTGAAATCTCCGCACAGAAAACGAAAGAAGCAGACAATTTTCTTGCCGTGTTACTCGTGTACTCCGTTTCGTCTTCGTTGGAAATCGGAAACCATTTTCTTGTTCTCGAACGATGTCCCTGTCGCGCATTAGACTGCCGACTTCCTTTTCGCAATTTGAACTTTTTTTAATGTCAAAAATGTCCACAGAACAATTTAATTAATAAAGAGAAAGCACGCGATGAGCAACTGAATTCGCGACTAAACTTTACTCTACCGGTCGATCAGCTGTTAAAAAATGAATAAAATAGGTCCTTCTAGTGACAGAAAAGTAATATTTTATTTTTTTAATGACTAGTGATGGGCCGATTCGGATAAAAATAATCGGTGACTCCGATTATTGAAATAATCGGTGACTCCGATTATTGAAATAATCGGTGACTCCGATTATTAAAATAATCGTCGAGTGGCGATTATTTTTAATCCGATTCGAAATCGTATTCCGATTCGGACTCGTATTCCGATTCTGAATCGTATTTCGATTCGGATTCGTATGCCGATTCGAATTCGTATTCCGATTCGGATTCATATGCCGATTCGCATTCGTTTGCCGATTAGTATTCGTATTCCGATTCGGATTCGGATGCCGATTCGTATTCGTATTTCGATTCGGATTCGTATTCCGATTCCGAATATTATTCCGATTCGGATTAATATTCGGATTCGGATTTGCGTGGCATATCAACAGTTTGGCACTTCATGGACAGTATAGACGCAGTGTTTTTGCGGTACTAGGGCGCATCACGGTCCTTTGGATTTCGTTTTATTGCGTCTTGTCGATAATAAACGTAGAGAAAAAAGCGGCGCGTTTCTGTTATTTCTAAAGATTTAAGTAATTTCAATTCGATAAAAATATACGAGATTTAAATATCGAATATGACCGGTAGGGGTACAATTTTCAAGGGAAGGCCTTTTTTTGTTTTCTTCGTCTCTCCGATTATTTTTTTCCGATTTCGTTTATTTTTCCAATTCCGATTATTTTTTTATTTTTCCGATTATCAAGAGATACTCCGATTACGATTATCATCCGATTATTTCTATCATCCGAATCCAAATATTCCGATTATTAAAATCATCCGATTATCCCATCACTATTAATCACTAAAAATTATTATAATAATCTGAAAAATTCACATATAGTTTTTACCCAAATAAAAGTTTATTTAGGGTATTATTTTTTTAAAAGTTTAACCATTTTCTTTTCGCCCTTTCTAACCTTGAAAAAATTAACTTAATTTGGTATTTGGGATAAAAATATTTATGATTCTTTTCAGATTTTTATAACCACCCATTTTTCGAGGGTTTCATGGTCATATCTTGACAAAAAATTGGGTTGTTTATACGAAACTGAAAAAAAATAATACAGAAATACTAATAATAATTTTACATAAAATGACTGTTCAACTGTTGATAAATATACAAAAAATATCGTAAAAATATTAGTGATTCGAATTTTTTTGCACCAAACGTTGAAAGATGAAAAAATCACATAAATGGTATTTATTGATAGCAATCACATGACGAAATAAAATTTTAAATTACACTTTTTCAAGACTCTTTGGCATTTTTTCAAGACAATTTTTTGTAGTACTCTTAAGACTCTTTGGCATTTTTTCCAAGACAATTTTTTCCAGTACTCTTTTTAGCATTTTGTTCAGGACAATTTTTTCCAGTACTCTTTTTGGCATTTTGTTCAGGACAATTTTTTCCAGTACTCTTTTTGGCATTTTTTTAGTTCACTATTTCAAGACGTTTTAGCATTTTTTTGGGACATTTTTTTTAGTACTCTTAACACTCTTTGCCATTTTTTCCGAGACAATTTTTTCCAGAACTCTTTTTGGCTTTTTTTAGTTTTTGGGACCATTTTTCTTTACTCTTGAGACTCTTTGGTATTTTTTCCAAGACAACTTTTTCCAGTTCTTTTTTTGGCATTTTATTCAGGACAATTTTTTCCAGTACTCTTTTTGGAATTTTATTCAGGACAATTTTTTCCAGTACTCTTTTTGGCATTTTTTTTAGTTCACTTTTTCAAGACTTTTTAGCATTTTTTGGGGACAATTTTTTGTAGTACTCTTAAGACTCTTTGGCATTTTTTCCAAGACAATTTTTTCTAGTACTCTTTTTGGCATTTTCATTAAACAATTTTTTTCAGTGCTCAATTGGCATATTTTTCAGGACAATTTTTTCAGTACTCTTTTTCAAGACTACTATGGTATTTCGTTTTCAAGACAATTTTCTTCAGTATTCTTTTCCATTTTTGGCATTTTTTTTCAAGACAATCTTTTTAGTACTCTTTCTCAAGACAAAATCGTTACTTCTACAGCAGGCTTTCTATAACATAACATAATTCAAAAATTATATAATTACGTAACACCAAGAATAAGAGTCTCTTTTAACCAAGTTATTTTAAGTTGTTTCGTGAATACATGTCTGAATTTAACTTTATGTATTTTATACCTGACGTGTCCAATATTGTAAAGGCAATATAATAATAATAATAATAATAATAATAATAATAAATCTATTCATTTGTAACTCAGTCTCAATCACATACAATAGTAAATATTAATAATTAAAAATGCAATATTACAGAAAATGAGTGACAAAAACGAATCTAGATCAGCATATTATATCAGAACAAATCTGATATCGCTGTTACTTCCTCTAGATCGTAAAACCAAGACAAAACAAAAATATATATTAAACAGACTTAAATAACTAAACTAAATAACTAAAAATATATGACTAAGAATAGGGATAAGTAAGAGAAAAAAAAAAGAAAAAAAAGTATATATTTTAAATGTTTAAGATCAAAAGGTTAGTAGATACTATGCTCGCAAAAAAAAGAAGAAAAAACAAAAAATGACTAGTAGTCTTGATATAATGATCTAGTAAAATAGTATTTTATTCTATTCTATTTTTAAGACTCTTTTAGGCATTTTTTTTAGACAATTTTTTCCGGTACTCTTTGTGGCATTTATTTTCAGTACTCTTTCAAGACTTTTTTTTTCATGATAATTTTTTTTCAGTACAATTTTTTTAGTACTCTTTTAGGTATTTTTTAGACAATTTTTTCCAGTGCTCTTTTTGGCATTTTTTTTTCTGGACAATTTTGTTTAGTACTCTTTTTCAAGACTTGGCTTATTTGTGGGCAAATTTTCTTTTTTTATTTTCAAACATTTTTTTAATATTGTAAATAACGTTCAATGACCTTGAAAAAATTCACCTAATTTGGTATTTGGGTCAATAATATATGTGATTTTTTCAGATTTTTAAAATAATTTTTCAGTGGTTAAAAAAATTATATTTCAAAGAATCTTATTTTGGGGCTTCCCGGGTCATGTAGGGTTTTTTTTGATATATGGCTACGTTTGTTTAAGGGCACATCTAATGAAATTTTCATATTTATTTAAAAATCTGTGTTGGGTGGCATTTTGACCATCTTATCTCGGGATACCCTTTTATTACCTAATAAATGGATTTTAAGCAGGAACGGGATTCGACCGAACTAAACACCGACATGCGGCAGCATCCCTCGCCGATGAGTTTCGCATTTGTATTTTATCTGACTGTACGTAGCGCGTTAGGCTACGGCCACACGGGCGTGAATTCATGCTATTTATTCCGCGTGTTTTCACGCTGGCCGGAATTCCCGCTGTAGTATGCCACATTAGCGTCTTTTCACGAATGAAATCCCCTTCTGCCGTGGCCATACGACCGTCGGAATCCTTGGAAGGTTTGTGAAAAATGGACCGAATTTCTTTAAATAAAAAATGCAGTTGTTGTTTGCCGTTTACGTCGTCGATGTCAAAGAAAATACTGGATTTATCCATTGTTGTTAATATAAATCGAGCAAATAAATCTTCAAATCTATGCTTTCATAAACCTTATGTTTTAAATCATAAAGACAAGGGCGCCTCTGCACTTCCATAATTATTGTTTCACTATCAAAAAATTCCATGACGAAATAAAAACCAGAAGATGGTAGGAGAAATACGTTAAGCCGTGATTTCCGCCCGTGTGGCCACTCCTTTCGCGTGAAATCCCGCAAGAAAATGGACACAGGCGCATTTTCTGGCGGGCAACCTTGAAGCCGTCCTACTGGCAGGAATTCACGCAGCGTCTGGTGGGCCAAGCTTAAATTCATGTGGTGTATTTTTTCGCCTTTTTCCCCGCTCAAACGTGGCGTGAATTCACGCCCGTGTGGCCGTAGACTTAGGGTTCGCGCGCCGATGAAATCTCTGCCGTTTATAAGCATTTCCATTTAAAATATCAACTTGCCATTTGGACACAATATTCTATACACTTACAGCTAAAAAATGCAAAATAAAAAAAAAATATTTTTTGAACATAATAAGATAGACGGTACCCTTAAGCGATCAATTTTTGTGTTTAAAAAACAAATTGATCACAGTTACCTATGAATTGAAATGCACAAGTCTCTGGTTAATTATTAATGTCAAAAATGTTGACCATTGTGCAAAATGGTATCTTCGTACCACAATAGGTAGTGATCAAAATATGGGGATTTATTGTATTCAATTTAATTATTTATTACTACGTATTTACAATTACAACTTATTTCTTTTAAAAATCATCTTTAGTTGGATCGTTACATCGAATATCTTTGACTCATTACTCGGCCAGGCACAGATGCCTTTACCTTCACTTAAATCGATACGATGATCCAGACTATTCATCTGGATCAGAAATGTCACGAATATTTTTATTATAGCTTTCTGAAGTATTTTGAATATTACAAACAAATCAATACATTTTCTTACAATGATATAAAATGTAGTTACAGAATATATTGCAAAATTGCTTTACAATCTTATCATTTGATTAAAAGTCCGTAGAAACCCCCTCGAGTCAAATAATTATCACTTGAGTACAATCAAATCAAGAATACAGAAAAACCTCTTGTCGGCGTGCTGGAAAAATCGCCTCGTGCCATTGCATTCCTTTTAGGCGAATGATCAATACTAATGAAGGCGCCATTAACTTTTTATCGTGGAAAAAAATCGTCGGTGAGCCAAGAGAGGAGATTTGAATTTTCTTTATTCCTCCACGGGGAAACATTGAAAGAAAATGGGCATTTCAGATGAGCGTACGGGCAGGAGCCGGTCCCCATTCGATTTAAATAAATACTGGTTGAGCCCCAAGTATAGCTGAAAAAGGAAATTCGGCTAATGTTGTTTTAAGAATGGATGGCGAAATGAAATATTTTCCCATTTCAGTTTCGAAATTATTTTAAGAAACGCAAATACATTTCTCGAATTGCAAAGGAATGGCGTTTGAATTCGATTATATTTTTAATTGTAATTTAGAATAAATCAGTTTTAACTTTGTTCTACCAATATATTTATAATTTGTGACTGTAGTTTCAACATTTTCAAACGTACAGTAAATAAAATTACGAAGAACATCTTTTTATATTAAATATTGGATTGATGAGGCTGTTACTTGGTGAAATTCTATAATATATGTGGCAAGAAAACACGTGTGTTGAGAATTTTCACAAATTTTTAATGTCGAAACACTGCGACATATGTTGCCACACAGTGGCTTCATCAGGCAGAATCATCATCATGCCTTACTTACCACATATTTTTATATGACATCGCTTCGAATAGAGGTGCATAAATAAATTAGATTTTGTCTTTATGCGCTAAATTAAACTTATTTTAATTTAACCCTTTGGGTCCCAGGAGTCGTTGAAAGCACATGGTCGAAATTCCTGTGTTTATTAAACTTATTTAACGCATTTTCAATAAGTAAGGACTTTTATTTACACAGTGAAAATTATAAATAACGATACTTTTAAACATCAAGGGCACTTTTTACAAAATCTCTGTGTATTAAAACCGCGTATTATTAAAAAGTTTTCCGTTCTCATTTAATTAATTGGGATTAAAAAATTAAAATAATGAAATTTTTAATACGGGCGCGTCCGAAATTGCGTTTCTGGCGAAATTAAACTGGGGCAATGTTGAAGGGTGGGTGGGGCATGCGATCGCTGCGGTGGCCGCCCCCGAAGCCATCGGACCAAGGCCGTGCAATTACGTGATTGAGCCGCCCTCGCACCCCATACAGTCCGAACGGGTGTGTTTGGGTTCTCAACATTAACCGGGGCGCAGGGCACGGGTCACGGCATGGCAATTGTGGATCCATTGAGGCTAGATCCGATCCAAACAGATTGACCGGATTTAAGCGTGTAATGGGACTCCGTTTATTCACTTGGAATTATCGCCCGCGGGCTATGATTTACCACCGGCGCGAATTGAGGCCTATCGCGGAAGGGGTGGAAATAAGCCTTGGAGTTCTTGACCCAATTTAAGAAGGACCTCTTCGGTATTCATTAAGAATGCCATAACAATGCACCTCAGCACTTTACATTTTTAAAGGATGGATAGCGGTTTTATTTACACAACATAAGTATTTCGTTTTTGATAAATATCGCAAATTTGGAAGCTGTAAAGTTGGACAGGTTAATTTGTTACGCAAAGTTTTTGACAAATTTAGAGCGTATCGCACCGCTTTCAATAAAGTTGAACGTCGTGAATTTTATTATACTTTCTGAATGAATTACTGCTGAAAAATATGTTTTTCATATAATATTTGGTTTCGGTGCTTCATAAACTTAACTAAACCCCACTCGCTTCCTATTAATTTGTTCAACCATACACTTGTGTCCTTATTAAAATCCATGTTTGAAAATTCCGTCCCGATAAATCAACAAGAAATATGTATAGCAATATAATTAAGACAAAATATATCTTTGAATATTTAATTATTCAACCTGTTCATAATTCTACAAAATAAGTCTTAAAAGGAGTAACAATAAACAGCTCATTGAAACAACTACATCCATGGCTAATTGATGTAGCATTTGTTTATGATGGTTTATTGTGGTAATTTAATAAACGATTTATTAAGATTGCCAACTTAAGAAAGTAGAATTGGGGAAAAGTGTTAGTACCTAATTTAGTGCCACCTACTCGCAGCGGATATCCAAATCATGGCGCTAATTTCAAAATATTTTAATTTTAATTTACTATACAGGCCCGTTATCTTAAGAGATACGAAGTTGGTTAAATTAGAGCAAAGTTGTGTATTATAACGTTGATTAATAATCTGTTGAGAAATTGGAGTTACCTTTTTTTGTTTTCGCGAAAAAATAAAAAAATTCAATTTTCATTTTTACTTTTTTATTCGAAAACTATTACTATTGCGCATTTTACACTAAGACATTATTAGAGCACTTTTTAATGGAGGATCTAGATATGTTATTAGATTTATTGTAGCTTTTAAGATGGCGGAGAAACAATAAACAACTTTTGTTTTTCTTATGGTCGCCATATTGGATTTCTACATATTTTAATGCAAGATTTTTTTCTGTTTACGATGATATATCACACATTATGTTTTAATTTTACATTTGAGCCAAAATTTTAAATTTATTATTTTTGTAAAGTGTCATGTAAACAAAATCAACACTTTTGTTCAAAACAAAATGTGACAGTTCCATTTAAACTTTCTTGAAATTTACTTTACTAGTAACTTTATCGTAAAAATGAAATTTTCAAGTGAAGAAAAACGCGATATTTTTAATAATATATGAAGATATATTAGTAGGGCAATTTATAATTTAAGAAAAAGAGCAGAATTGTGTTTGGAAGTGGAATGTGAACAATTTGAACACTTATTGTAGCATTATGTTTTCTAGTAGTTTTAAAGGTGGTAATAAATTCCTGAGATTGTTATTCGTTTATAAATTGTATTTTTTATGTAAACCCAACCTTACATAAACAGAATTGTTGATAAATGAATGCATATTCCTTTGCTTGATTGTAGATGAATAAAATAATAAAATAAAATGCAACAGTTTGCTTTATAGGCTTTGTAATACTCATTGTTGTAGAAAAGTGTGATGTTTGCATGGTACTCTTTACAAAAATAATACATTTAAAATTTTGGCTCAAATTTAAAATTAAAACATAATGTGTGATATATCATCGTAAACAGAAAAAACTCTTGCATTAGAAAATGTAAAAATCCAATATGGCGTCTATAAGAAAAACAAAAGTTGTCTATTGTTTCTCCGCCATCTTGAAAGCTACAATAAATCTAATAACATATTTAGATCCTTCATTAAAAAGTGCTCTAATAATGTCTTAGTGCAAAATGCGTAATGGTAATAGTTTTCGATTAAAACATTAAAAATAAAAATTGAAATTTTTAATTTTTTGGTGATTTTTTGAAAACAAAAAAAGGTAACTCAAATTTCTCAATAGATTATTAATCGACGTTATAATACACAACTTTGCCCTAATTTAACCAACCTCGTATCTCTTAAGATAACTGAAATCCCCATGGTGCCGCTCGAAAATGATTTCGTGATTTCACAGGAACAACATGAGCAACTTCTGTTAGAATACTAAAAAATTGAACAAATCAACATACAGGCACCCTGTATATACAAAATCTTTATTGACAAAAAGGTTACATGGCTTGTCAATTGGCTATCGACCGAAGGTATTTCTGCAAGGTATTTAGTGATCAATGAGTAAGAATAAATGAATGATGGGGAAATAGTAGGTGTTAATTATTTGGGTGAAATGATGAGATGAATTCATACAAGGTATATGCAGTATGCTAAAATTTTCGGGCAACATTTGGATTATGACGAATATAGAATTGAGAAAGAGAGTGGAAGTTATAGGGGTTTCTTGCAAATTTCTCTGCGAGATAAAACATACGATTTTCTATAGGGGAGACGTTTGTTGTGGAGTAAAGAAGATGGTTTAAGGAGTTGAACAGGGGATTGTGAGTGCCCTGAGAGATGCACGTTCGCTTACTTGAATGGATTTTATGGTGGGGTTTGGTGATTGGAAGAAAAGGATGGATGCATAATTTAATAGGGGGCGGCAAATCATTTGATATATTCGGGTAGCGGTTTTAGTGGAAATTTCCTTAAACGAGCTTCGCTCTAGCAATTATTTTGTTCTTATTATTATGAGGATGTTTTTTAAATTTTAATTTCGGGTCATAGGTAACACCTAAGTATTTAACATGGGGGATGGGGGTATGGGAGTTTGTGAAATATGAATGTTGTAAGCGTAATTGGGATTGGGTCGGTGGAACGGAATTAAAAGTTGGGATTTATTGGGATTAATTTTTATGCGCTATTTTGCAAACCATAACTCTAGTAAATCAATTAGTTGCTGCAGAGTTTGAAGAGCTTTTAGAAGAGATGGTTCGTAGATGACGAGGTCTGTATCATCGGCATACTGCGGGATACAGGCTGAAGGATTAAAATGTAGTGGGTCAGGGTTATAGATAAAGGTAAAGTATAGGAGAGAGCGGTGAACCTGTTCAGGGGTGAAGGTTGAGAAAAAACAATGGTCAATCTTGACTGTAAGAGATCTAGGAGATAGGAAATTGTTGAGGAGTAGGATTAGATGTTTAGGAATATTAAGGAGGTGGCACATAAACAGTAAACTACGATGCCATACCGAATCAAATGCTTTTTGCACGTCAAGGAAAAGAGCTGTGGATGCTTGGCCTTTGAGGTGCGCTGTTTGTAGGTTGGAAGTTAGGATAGTAAGGAGAATAGTAGTGGATCTGTTAGGGAGGAATCCAAATTAATAATTTGGTACAAGGTGAGAGGAATAAAAAAGTATTTTCAGTTTGATAAGGGATTCGTATAGTTTGCCTAGTACTGAAAGGAGGGTGATAGGTCTTTTACTGGATAATAAGGATGGGTTCTTGTCTTGTTTGGGGATGCATATTATAACTCCAGATTTCCACTCGAGAGGAAAGTATTGATTTTGATAGCAGTAGTTCAGTATTTTATAGATATATCCATGGATGTGGCCGGGTAGGGATTTTAGGATTAGTCTGTGTACGTTGTCGTATCCTGGAGCGGAATTTTTACGCTTATAGAGGATTTCAAAATATTCTTCTTCAGAAAAAGAATCGGTCACTGTCATAGGAGAGGAGCATTGGAAATAATCTGTATACCAGTCATTTACACTATCATAAAAAGATGCGTCGAATGAAGGGTTTTCTGTCAGTTTGAATGTAGATCTTAAGTAATTTGCAAATTTTTCTGGTATGAAGGTTTCATCCGTTATTGCCTCGTTCGTCACTGAGTCATACAATTCCGTGAGTCTGTCCGTCTTCTTGTATTTAGAAAGTTTTTTAATGTCTGTCCAGTAAGCTTTGCCTTGCGATTTGTTGATATTTTGGCAATAGTTGAGCCAAGTGTTTTATATTGACTAATTAACGACTTAATATCCTTGTTCAACTTATTAAATTTCAGGTTCGTCAGTTTGTCGGATGTCACGGTAAATCTGTCGCTTGTGTTTTATTAAATGTAGTATAAATTTAGGGAGTGGGTATTTGTAGAATTGTTTTTTAAGTCTTGGAGTGTTGTTCTGAATAGATATTGAAAGGACATTATTAAATTCTAGGATAAAACGTGTGTCTATGTTTGGGTGGCTGAGGATAAAGTCTGATATATTGGAGGTAACGTTGTCAATTTTATAATTACGGAAGCCATAGTAAAAGGAAGGGGTTTGTGGCTGAGTATTTAGTAGGAATTTAATGGCTAAGTGGTCGGAATAGAGGTCAGAGATTAAGTTAACGGAGTGGATTAGGTGCCGGATATTCTGAGTACAGAGTAGAATATCAGGAGTTGTCAACTGTTCTTCATTCATGATAAATGTGGGTGTAGGAATGCGAACGAAGTTTGAATTGGCGAAGAATAGGGATAGGTGACGAGATTTGGATTTATTCAGGTGAAATCTTCAATAATTATGACGTTGTGGTACAGGGATGCTTTTGTGAAGATGGAATCATCGATTGGAGAGTGGGGGTGGATGTACACTAGAAAGATATGAATTTGGAGGTTGGGAAGGGTGATGGTGCAGTGAAGACATTCGTTTAGATGGTTGTTGACATTAGGTGAGTTAGCTTTACAAAGTTTTATACTAGGATTTGCAGCAACTATTGATCCACCCCTAATATTTTTGTTATGGACCGTGGCAGGTATTTGGATAGTAGGCCCATTTTGGAAGGAAAGAGGGGATTTTTGTTTAGTTTCAACTAGGAGATTAATGTGGACAGGATTGTTGGCTAGGTAATAGAAAAGTAGGTGCGCTTTCTTGGATAGGGAGTTAATGTTGCTATATAAGAAGCAAATGTTAGCCATTGTTAATGTCAGAGAATGCTGTACGAACGCCTGGAACAGGAACAGTAGGGGGGACGCTATTGGGATAGTCAAGGTCAAACATTTTGTTGCCCGAAAATGATACATGGCTATCAATGAGGTGATAAAACGCGCATTTTTTTGAATGAGGGCTGGTCTATCGGTGTTAGTGGGGTTGTTAGTTTCTGTGATACATGTGTCTATTATGAAGTCCATTGGTTGATGGACTCGTGATTGTTTAATTGGAGCATCATTAATGTCTGCTGATTTCTTATTTGTTAAATGTATTTTTATGTTAGGAATTCCTGCGATCGGTTGAGTAAGGCGGTTAGGGCACTCGGTTGACCAAGCATCGTGGTCTGGATTATCGTTGACAGAATGATTCAACAAAAACAAACAGAAAACAATTTGTCAGTATTAATTAAAAGCAGATAATTATAATTTAAAAAATGGTTCCATTTGAAACAGCATCGTCTGAAAACCTATTAGATTGTCCCGAACTTACTATAGAAGAATTCGGACTATTATTTACGGGCTCATATCAATTATCGCAGACCATTTCACGTTTCGGAGAAATGTTAGAAAATTAACTCTCGTTGGAATAATTAGATCCGAAAAGGGCTGAACGGCTAGCCCTTTCACAGACATAAAAAAAATCTGTATCATAAACTGCCATGTCCTCATGTTCACTCCTGTGAATAGATTATATACACTGCCGAGCATAAAACTGGGGTCACTCCGTATTTTGAATTTTTTTGGAATTTTGAGTTTTTTCCGTTGTGGCAGTTCATTGACTGATTGCTTGAATTAAAAAAAAAAGTTTTTGTTGTTCAAAAATGTTGTTTGAAAGTAATGAAAATTAACAATTACAAGTAATGAAAATGATCAAGTTTACTTTCATATGCTTTTGTTGAAACAACAGAAAGGTTAAGGACTTCAATAGCGAGTATGCCTTTCTCTGGGAGTGATAACAGCTTGCAAACGACGAGGCCTGCTCTGGATCAGATTTTGGATCATATTCTGCGGAATATTGTCCCATTCCTGCACCAATATGTCGCAAAGCTTTTTAGAATTTCTGGGGGCCGGCATATGTCTCCGTAAACGTTTTCCCATCTCATCCCAAATATGCTCAATTGGATTTAAATCCGGACTGCGAACAGGCCAAACAAATCGCGTGATTTGACACGCAGTTACTATCCGAGCAGTGTGGGGTCTGGCGTTATCATGCATAAATGTTGCGTTGTCACCCAGAATAACCATGAACGGTAAAACATGGTCTTCTAGAACCTCTGTCAGAGGTCAATGTCCCATTCTCGATAAAAACTAACTCCGTGTGAGTTTCAAAAGATATGCCTCCCCATGCCATAACTGATCCTCCACCAAATGGAAGTCGCTCGGCAATACATGCTTGAGCATATCTCTCGCCTTGTCGTCGCCACACTCTTACACGTCTATCTGAGCCCGTAAGACAGAATCGCGATTCATCGGAAAACAATACGCGACTCCAATCCGTTATCGTCCAAGTCAAGTGTTCTCGTGCAAAATTCAACCTCGCAATCCGGTGTTCACGGGAAAGCGGCGGTCCAGTAGCTCTTGTTCGAGAAGACAATCCAGCAGCATGAAGTCGCCTCCTAACTCACTCACTTATGTCTACATTTCTTAGTTCTTTCAGATGTTTTCGAAGGGAAACTGCCGTGACCGTTCGGCTTCTCAAAGCACTAGAAACAAGAAAGCGGTCATCTCTAGCTGTTGTAGTCTTGCCTCGCCCTGAACCAGGTCTTCGAGTGAGCAGACCAGTCTCTTCGTACGCCGCCCTACTCGTTGCACACTCGAGAGACTTACATCAACGTTTCTCGCAGTTTCGCACTGACCGCGGCCGTCTTCTAAAGCCGTCACAATTCGTGCTTCAACAACATGATTTATGCTCATTGTAAAACACTAACAATGACAGCAATACACAAACAATTTGCAACAGACAGATGTCATCACAGAAACAAAAACGATGGTTGTTTGTTTC
Organism: Ocypus olens; assembly: GCA_910593695.2. Classification (NCBI taxonomy): domain Eukaryota; kingdom Metazoa; phylum Arthropoda; class Insecta; order Coleoptera; family Staphylinidae; genus Ocypus; species Ocypus olens. Next base: position 17,787,580 of record OU343051.1, read on the forward strand.
ATCAAAAGCGTATGAAAGTAAACTTGATCATTTTCATTACTTACAAGTTGAAATTGTTTTTTTTTTATTCAAGCAATCAGTTAGTACACTGTTACAAACGACAAAAAAACGTAAAAAACTAAAAATTTCCAAAAAAAAATTCAAATTACGTAGTGACCCTAGTTTTATGCTCGGCAGTGTATAAGATTGGAAGTAAAATCAAGACAAAATAAAAAAAACGTAAATGCAAAAGAAGTTTCTTTATTTGTGGCAATCATATGACCAATTAAAGTTTTCCACGGCTCTAAAGCTTGTGGACAAAAAAAATATTAACTTAAAAAAAATGTATTGCCCTAAGAGACTCTGAAAAAATCACCCTATTTGGTATGCGATTAAAAAATATGTGAGTATTTTTAGATTTTTAAAACAATTATTTAGTGTGGTTAGAAAATATAAATCGTATTTTTTGGGCGTTAACGTCATACCTTGGCAAATATGGTGTTACATAAACAAAACTCAAATAAAAATTATAATCGCTGAAATATTTACAATAATTTCACAAAATTTTGCTGGTGATAGTTATACAGGGTTGGGATAAAGTATGGAACCAAATAAATACAGTGTGTCCACGGATGGAGTTGACGAAAGGAAAAAAAAACTTTATTATTAATTTTACGGCAAAAAGTCATTCTTTATAAAAAAAAATCTGCTTGTCGAAAAAAATTTTTTGTCATAAAAAAAAAATGAAATCAGATGTACAGGGTGTTAATAAATTTAAAAAAAAACAACAAAATGCTTCAAGAGACAACCATTATTTTTTATTTTATGTAAAATGTATTGATAATTTTTATTCTACATAACTACCTCCCACTTCGACACACTTTTCCGCTCTCCTAATGAATTCATTGTACACTTTATGAATGGTTTGTGGCACATTTAGTTCATTTATATAATACTTCCTGAATGCGCTCTTTTAATACTTCCGTGTCATGTGGCAGATTATTCGAATAGACCTTTTGTTTTACAGCACCCCACAAGGAAAAAGTCTAAATGAGTATATCAGGTGACCTTGCAGGATAATGGATTGGGCCAAACCTTCCTATCCACCTTTCACCAAAATGCTGATCTAACCATTGTCTGATCAAAACCGTTGAATGAGCTGGACAGCCATCGTACTGCCAAAACAAGTTATTGTGAATTTCTGGCTCTAACGTATTTAGAAGTGGTAAGATAAATATTTCCAAAATGTCCGTATACGTGCTGGCTTAAATTGTTCTCTATAAAATATGGTCCAATGATTCTGTCAAAGATTATTCCACACCATACGTTAACTTTTTGTAACGTTGACTTCTTCTATTAATGACGTAATTATAATTCTCGGAAGCCCAGTGTCGACTATTTTGGGTAGATACGTGCCCGTTGGTGCAAAATATAGATTCATCGGTGAAACAAATTAATCTGGAAAATCTTCTGTTTTTGATGTAATTTGCACCAACCCATAAACAAAACTCCAAACGTCTTGCTTCATCTCCAAGTTCAAGCATATGCAGCAGCTTTGGCTTAAAAGGTCGAAGTTTCATTTCCTTAAAAATAACTTGTAATTCACTTTTGCTTAAATCCAGCATTCTTGCGCACTTCCTTAAAGATAATTTAAGATTATCTACAACTGACCCTAATGCTAATAATGTGGATGTGTCATCTTCATTGGATTTTTTCTTCGTTTTCTTCACATTCATTACTAAGCCAGTTTCAGTGAATTTTTTTATTAGTTTTCGTAGTGCTTCCTTGGATACAGCCGTATTTGGAAATTTTTCGTGGAAAAGATTAATTGCGTATTGATAAGATATTTCCAATTCCGTAGCACTGTACTAAATAAATACGCTCTTATTTAGTTAACATTTTTTTAATACTGTCAGACGTAACATTAACGTTTACGGAATCGGGTATCTTGATTTTTTGTTAAATTCTCCAAATCGCATAAAATCACGAGTTATTGTAAATAGTAAAAATTATAATTTTTATTTAAAAATTTGTATTTATGCTACATTTTAGCTTATAAACAACTTTGTTTAATTAACATTTTGTATAAAATAAAAAATAATGGTTCTTATCTCTTGAAGCATTTTGTTGTTTTCTTAATTATTAACACCCTGTATGTCTGATCTCATTTTTTGATGACAAACAATTTTTTTCGACAAGTAGAATTTTTTATAAAGAATGTATTTTTGACGTAAAATTAATAATAAAGTTTGTTTTCCTTTCGTCAACTCCATCCGTGGACACACTGTATCTTTAAAACAAAAAGAACTAAATTTATGAAACTTTCCAGGCAAGCATAATGACACATAACGCATCTGATGAAATACCCTCAACTTTTTAATTTAAATGGGACACCCTGTATATTTTTGCAGATTTTAAAAGACCTTTTTATTTTGAATTCGTACATACTAAGTCTAGTGGAAATAATTTGTAAAAACGAGAAATAAATATGTGAATAATTTTTGAATCTAACCATTGCTATTACTATTACTAAATGCTAATATTGACCTATCCTAAACAGACCTGTACTACATAATAATGTACACCCTATATCCGGAACAGGATTATTAAATGCAAAAATGAAATCATCATATTAGAGCACCATCAGATTCAATCTCAAAGTAGAGCATCGAACGAATAACTAGCGTAGGTATCATTAAGAACATCAAAGCGCTGGATTTGGAGCTGTTTTTATAAACTGTGTAGACATTTTCTTTGACGCGAGACAAAAGGGGACGCAGATCTCCGGGAGTCAGCAGTTTCGGGTTATTAGGCCGACACCATGAATCGATGCCGGCCTTTTCACTGGGCCATTGATTTTTACACCCTAACATGAATCCGACGGGATGTTCGTCTGACATGCGATCCAGCCACCATCATATAAATATAAATATATAGCGGTTACGTAACGGCAAATTTCACCAATATTTGCATTCAGCTTTAATAATGTGAAGTGAAACGGCTGTCGGTTAAAATCAGCTGTATGTTTATCGACTCGAAAATTACATGGAATAAAAGATTATTTCCGACTTAATTACTTAAAAGGAATAGGTTAAGGAATATACACAGTGGGCCAAAAAAAAAACGGTACAAGTAGTTATTAATATTTTAAAATAATTAATGTAACAGTGAAATGCCCAATTTTGATAGATAAGATTAAGTACTTTTGCTCTAAAAAGGTACTAACGCCCGGTTTCTCCAACGTAACTTAAGACGCAGATTCGTCAAGCTCGCCTCAGACTGAAGCCCAGCTTAGGTCGGGTTTGCGTTGCACCAGGGCTGTAAGAACGGCGTCTTGGCTAGGATCCGGATAGATCTAGCAACACCGCCGTTATAAGCACAGCTGTTTTCTAATTGGCGGATTCAAACTCCCCGCCAGTTTTTCGCCTCGCAACCGCGGTGTAATTATTACACCATGCTCGCAACATAATATAACCTCACTATATTCACGTGTTCGTGTACAACCCAACCGTTTCTGATTTTTGTTCGTGTTGCTCTCCGAGTTTATTCTTTGTTCATCCATCAAACATGTGCTCAAAAGCGAAGAGAGTACATTACTCCCAAGAGGAGAAACGTACTCTAATATCGTTAGTGGAAGCCAGCAGAACGATAGTGGAGAATAAAAAAACCAATGCTGTGACAAATAAGCAAAAAGAGGCAGCGTGGGAAATAATTTGCCAAAAATTTAATGCGAGGGGAAGCGTTATGCGGGACGCAGACTCGCTCAGGAAGCAGTGGAGCAATATTAAGCAGGAAGCAAAAAAGAAGGCGTCCAAAGAGAGGACCGAGATATATAAAACAGGTGGTGGCCCTAAGGAAGGCGATGATCTGGGCCCAACATCTGACCTCGTGCTGTCGATAATTAATAACAAATCTGTATATGGGATGGAAAATCTATTTGATGCGGATATCGTGCAGGAGGATATATGTGCAGGTAAAAGTGATTTCTATAATTTACTTGTGTTATTTATTAATGATGATGATTGCCATCGTTACCATGTGGTAGTCCATAATATAGACTATGAATGAAACACTACATTCACATTTATATAAATACAATATAAATTGTGCAATATTGAAAAATGACGAGAAAATTAAATCGGTTTGCTGGGTTCTTTATATTACTTATAAATAGATGAAATTTTGTTGCTCTGTGATATAGTTTTATTAATACTTTTGTCAATTTTACATAATCTAAAACGCTGGTGGATGGCGCATTTGGCTCGAACAAGCCTTTGCGGGAGTCGAGCAACGTTGTCTTGAGTTTGGATGGGCCACTGGTAGCATTAGCAATTGAAAGAGATGTAGGCAATCTTTTAATGGCCACTTTATTAAAACAAATACAATTATTGTAACTGTTAGTATACATAATATATTTTTTATTATTTTATTTTGTAGACAATGTTCAAAATGAGCATGTCATGCCCTCAACAAGTAGAAGTATTCTGGATTTTCCACAAGAAGAGGAAGAAAAACCCCCATCTCCAAAGGAAAACGTGGAAGTAATGGAAGAAATTGCCCCTACCCCAACCTGGAGTGCCCGCAGGAGGCCAAAAATATTAGAAAAAATTAACCCGTTGGATGAGGCCAAACTCGAAGTATTGCGAGAGCAATTAAAAACGGAAAAAAGAAGAGGGGAACATGAAGAAATGCTGTTTCAATTAGAAATGGAGCATAAAAAAAAAATGAACTGGAAATCGCCATTTTGGAAAGACAACTGAATTCAAAATTTTCAAAATAAATATGTAGTTGGTAATAAAATTTATCTAATAAATCAATTTTTATTCTGAATTAAAATTAACATAAATTGTTCCTTACACTATATTCTATTCCATGCAAAAGTAAGTGCACAATGTTTTATAATCTGCTAAAGTAATTGTCCACAAGATTCCTTCTTGTGTCGATGACATCGTTCTGATGTTCGACTGGTACGTTTGGAATATCTCCATTCATTATTAATTGTTGCAATTCATGCGCCATTACATCGTTCTCCGATGGAGGTTCAGGTTCACCCCTCAAACGTGCAATATTATGGAGAATTGCGGTTGATACAATTACTGCCAATATTGTGCTCAATTTTAACCGGCATCCATATGCCATTATTGGAAATCTTCGTTTCCAAACTCCAAATAAGTGTTCCACTTTAACACGTGTGCGTATGTGGCGAGTGTTATATTCCATTTCCCCGTGATTTTGCGGGTTTAAAAACGGAGTCAATAAATAAGGCTTATTCATGTAACCACTATCACCTAAAAATTATGTAAACGCTAGTAAAGTGCTTTCAACTAAACTTAATACATTTTTATAAAGTGGTAAGAATGCTGATTTATTTTGTGAGTGGGAAAGTATGGAAACGAGCGTAGCAAGTTGAACAATCTAACAATCAAAATATTATATTATTCTAGAAACACTATTAAAAACAGAATTTTTGTTTTATTGTCTATGATCTTGTAGATCACACGTAACAGCGGTAGTAAAACACCCATTAAAGTAGAACACAATATTTACCCAACAATATAGAGTTGCCAAATTCTCCGTTTTCAATTCTATGTTTGACCCTACTATTATTGAATATAGTAGCATCATGTGATGAACCTGGCCAACGAGCCACAATATCTTGAAAAAGTAAATTACTACTTGCAACTGCTTGGACGTTTATAGAAAAATAACTCTTCCGGTTACGGAAAATTTCAGCATCATCTCCACCTACAAGATAGATATCACATGAAATTAAAATTTTCTTTTTTCCTTATTAAATACCGGAACTTTTAGTATACCTTGTGAATTTATTTTTATATGTGTCCCATCAATTGCACCGATAACTTTAGGGAAACTTGCAACTTCATAAAAGTCATTCTGTCGTTTAGCTATTTCCTGCTCATTTCTGGGCATGTATATAAACATGTTACGGAGAGTAGCGATAGCTCTAGAGACTTTTACCACAATCCTAGATACTGTTGATTTATCACACTGTATAAAATCACCAACAGAAATTAGGTGACCCCCTGTTGAATACACCCTATTAAGTGTAATTAATAATTGATTTATTGGGCTAATGGAATTATTTCTATAAAAAACATAATCCAGACATATTTTAATTAATTTATTACATTTACAAACAGAACGTACTTATCTTGTACATATTCTAAATTATGTTCGATATGTCCCAGCAAATGTAACGTGGTTGATTTAGTTAATCTGAATCTTTTAAAAAATTGCTCGTCCTCAAAAAGTTCAAAGTAACTTGCACGAACATACATTTGGCGAGGAATTCTCACTTTTTGAATGAAATCTACATTGTCTACTGTGTCTACCTCTGATACATTTCTAATTATATCCACTTTGTCCACACAATTAATACGCTCTAAATTCATGTTTGCTGCACAGAAAATATCACGATTGCTTTAATTACAGTTATTAGGTTATTGCAGGTTATGTTTCGGAGCTTGAGCGCGCAAAATCGGCATCCTATATTCAAGCTCCGCTTGACACGAATAAGACGAGACTTCGCCGTGGTGCAACAGTGTAAGCTGAGCTTGGGTCTCAAGACGCAGCTTAAGATGTAGTTACGTCTTAAGACATGCTAGAGAAACCGGGCGTTAATCTTTTGCCCCGAGCAGTTTCTTGACTACAAATTAATAAATTCAATAAAGCGGAATATAGCCCGAATATATGAATATTCAACCTGTTCGTAACTCTGGAAGCAAAATAAAGTCTTACTAAGACTATAAACAAATAACTTATTGAAACTACTACTTCCCTGGCTAATGCCACGCCAGATATTGAATGATACAAAAGAAATTTGCATGTTATTACAAGTACTACTAAGATCGTTTATTTCTACCCACAGGACTAACTTGAAAACTAAACTAAATTGAATTTGAAAACTTTAAACTTTAAAACTGAACCCTAAAATATGTAAAACTTAAGTAAATAGCCATCTGCAGACGCCCAGTATATTTTAATAGAAATTTAAAGTAATTTTTCCTCCCTTTCTAAAAATACCTGGATTGCTAGGTCTATAAACAATACCTTTAAAGTTATTATTATTGTAGGGAGAAGATATTTCGCCATTTATTTTTATGGCTTCATCAGGGATGACTAAAATGAATACAATTGTGTAAAAATGTGCTTGATGAGGTTAGGTAAAAAATGAACTTACGATATATGTTCCAAAAATAGTTATAAACATGGCAAATCGGCGGCTAATTGTTGAAACATTATACACTGCACAGTAACAAAAATCTACGTGGTATAAAAATACATTTTAAAAACGATATACAAAGTCATGAAGTTAATAAACTAAAAAATCCCCGATCAGCGAGGACGCGTGTGAAAATGGTAATGGCGGACAATCTGTGTGAGCTGAGTGATGTACGTGTGCGTCGTCATTGTTGGCAGCTATTCTGATTTTTGCAAGTTGGGAAACCGCAATACCAGACGGGCTGCCGGCAACACGGCGCGGCGGCGGGAGATATGAATTTGAAATTTTGAATTTTAAAGTTAAGGTCACAAGATTGACTATGAACATATATAAAAATATATACTATTTACTACTGCAAATAATAATTATTATTTATATCATTTATTTTCAACTCGAGCCATCATTCAATTTAAATAACTTTTTCCAAGCTTTATCAATAATCATTATTATAAGGTAAATTGTGGTAGAAATGGTACATTTTAAAATTCAGTTTAATTATGTTTAAGTTTGCATTAAATTTTAAATTTTAAAACAGTCTCAAATCTTCTTAAATATTCGAACTTTGCTTAACTTCCTGCAACTAAAATTGCTGAGTTGAGTTTACATACACTGGAGTATGTGAAACGTATTACATTGGGGAGCAGAATTAATGATGCTTGAGATTGATACCCAGCACATACATGCATTAAGCACTTTAGGGAGATGTAAAACTTTATGCAATTTCTCATGTTTACATTTTCAAAATGAAGAGATACTTCGTCACATTAATAAACTTTACTTGATTTATAACCTTTAATGCAAATTCAGATTAAACCTGCAGTTTTTGTTCTTCATCCAAGCTATTAATTTGTTGTGTTACTTAAGAAAGGCGTGTTTTGACTTTGCTGGGATTCGGCTTGTTCAACTAAATTCTGCATGTATGAAGGAACATATTTTATAAAACATTAAAAGTAAAACAATATTATTTCAATATTAACAACTTTTTTTAAGTGTACACATGACATAAATATATAATACAAAATTAAGTAATAAAATCGAAATAGGTAATTTTTAAAAATTTTACAGATATGGTGCAGGTTTAATAAAAAAATAGCGTAAAGTACGCCTGGATATCTGGTTTAAAGCACTTGCTCTATTGAAAGAACATTGGCTTATGCGATCTTCAAAAATGTTGACTATTTTTCAATAGCGTCAACAGCGACAAGCGCTTTTTATTTCACAGGCGACTGCGATTAATTTCTTTATGAAACACACTCTACTTCAATATTCCAGCGTTCAACAACCGTGGAACCGGAAGTAATAGAAAGTTGAAAATATTTCACATGAGGAGAACTGATTCAATCGTGTAACGAGGATTAACAAAAATGAATACAACGGCAACTAACAGCTTAGCTTAGACACCCTGTACAACATCACCAATAAAAAAATAAACAATCAATAAAAGAACATTTCTTAAATATTTTGTAGTCTTAGTAAGACAAAATTATTGTTTTAATCGTATTTTGAAAATATTACACTTTTAATTCAATATACATGACATGTCAATGTTCGTACTCTACTTGTATTTGAAGTGTCACAAATAAATAAATTAGGAAACATAGAGAATGAACAAAATAAATTATTTGAGATAATGTTGTTATACAGACATTAAGTTATTTGTGTAAAGTCGTTGGCGGAGGAAAAGTGGAAAAACTGAACGGGAATTTATCTCAATAACGGAAGGGAAGAGGTCTAATTGGATCGGTATTCCGGTGTGTTCCGGAAAACTCCCGTTCGCTTTTCTTCGAAAGATAAATAATAACATAGAGAACATCGATTTTTTCATCAAATATTCATTGGTGCTCGACTACCGTTCGTAATATTATTTAAACTGTTTATTGTGAATTGCTCGGATGAACCTAAGTCTTCCACTCTGTCTAATGTTTTATGCATTCGGTAAACAATAATTTCGTATCAGAGGTGAATTTTCCCACAATCCCGTATCTTTGAATACAATTGTGTTTATTACATGTAAAATATTTCCAATATCCTTTGTAAGATATAGTTTGTTGATGGCTAAGTAATATTGTAAATTTTTGTTATGCATATAATTTAAACTTAGCCTACCTATCTCAAAACCAAACTGTATCATCATATTTATCCCTAATATTGGATCCACTTTAATGTTGTAAATATCATTTTAGTATATTAGGCGCTAACAATAAGTTCTTTCTTTTCTAGGTAAGTGCACGCATTCTGCGTAGAAGCTATTCTACAGTTGGTAGTGTCAGCAGTGATGAATGAATGTTAATGGATTATATAATGAAAGCAAATGATTTTGAAAAGGTGAGCTGTAAGTAATTAAACCCATATTTATCTAGAGTAATTTATAAACATAGATTTGTCCTAAAGTTCTGTCAACATAGACGATTTATTTACGAAGAATATTATTTCATAAATTGTATAACGAAATAATATTTTTATTAGACAGTTCAGTTAGTTGTAAACAACTATTACTGCCCTTCCGCGTGGCTTTCATGTATAATGTACAAATTAATAATTTACTGCCGGTCTCCTTACAATACATTTAATAAATGGCCAATATTCGTGGATGATATAAAAAATATAATACAAAAGGTATAAAAGAAATACAATTATAAATAAACAAATAAATTAGACAATTAACTTAGAGTTTAACTTTTATGATAAATAATAAATTAATGAATCTAAAGTTCCCTTACTTGATTGTAGATGAATTATAACAAAACAAAATGCGAAATATTTCGCTATCCACAATAATGAATCTAAAGACCAATAGGAAGTTCTATTTGAAAAACCAAAGTTGACCTTCATTTGACCTTAAAAATTACCGCCAAGGTCATTTTCAAGGTCACCAGCATACGCCCCCCCCCCACCGAACTCTACAACTTTCATCTGAAACATTTTTTGCCATGTTGCTTAGGTTTCTAGATATTTAGGGTGACAATTTAAAATGGGTCACCCTGTATGTGATTTTAAAATAAATTATGTAATATCATACGCCAATCAAAATTGCAATATAGGAATTAAATAAACAGATCCTATGCATTGCTTTCAATGTAAAATAAAATTTATTTAAAAAAAATTGTAACGTATCGGACGTTTCGCAATTCGGATTTAATTGTATAACAGTCTTTACAATTTCCATATTATCTCATTTGAAAGGGACGAAAATTGTCCTTCCCATGGCAGTTTCCAAATTCGGTTAAATGTTATTTTAATGCTCCGCTCGGGTAAATCACAAGGGACATTTCGTGGCGTTTATTGTTCGATCAATTTCGGACAATTATTTTCAAATTAGTAATCGTCAGAGTACTGAAAAAGCATTACCGACCCTTATTTTTACCAAATAAAAAGGATTTTTGGAAGAAACGTATTTATAAAATTGGAATTTATGATATTCGCCCACTCAGTAAATAAATTAATTCAACCTAGTAAAATAAATTTGATAGAGAAATAATATTTTTCTACAGATATTTAAAAATTGATGAGCGAAATGGATATACTTGAAACTGATACGTGTTGAAAGTTGTTATTTACATAACGATGCACGGGAATAGTATATTATTAAACGAGTGAGAAAGTTGGCCATTGCCACTAGGGTGAAGTTTGCAACACGAGCCGTAAGCAAGTGTTGCAATTCACCCTCGTGGCAATGGCCAACTTGTTCACGAGTTTAATACTTTACTTTTTCGCATCATATTAAATAATTACCTAAAGATTTTTCTGTTTGTATTAAATTAAAACGAATAATTTTTCTACTTGGAAATTGCGGCAGTTCGCTTACAAAAAACAAATCGTAACCATAGTAACAACTAAACTGTTTAATTGGACGTCACCTGTTGGGCAATAAAACCATCATTTGATTGGACATCACCTGTGGAGAAAATGAAAACCGCATTTTTGACTAATTTTAACATTATTTATCACTTTTTTAGAGGTGCACCTTTTAACGTCTCTGAAATAATCGATATTTACTGATATTATATATTATCAAAATTCGAATTTCCCGCCAAATATTTCCATTTTATAAAAATACTCTAGATAACCTTACGAAAGTCAAAAGTTAGTTGGATGCACAAGAAAATTAAAAACCAAAAAAACACGTTTTTGACTATAGCAAGGAATGGGAGGGGCGGGGGGCTACGTTCTTGTCGAATCTGACTTTTTTATGATCCTAAACATTATTTTTACCCTACCAGTTAATTTCATTTGGGGGCACTTTTAATCATCTTATTCCGCTATACCCTTTATGGATTATAATAGGGACTGAACTTATTTTAATTCATTAACGTGTGTATATATTTCACAATTTATATTATTAAAATGTATAGTTCGTGAACACATAATAATACAATTTACGTTATTATTAAAATTTATAGTTGGTTTAACACTAGAAATTTTATTTACAGAGCTACTATTGCTACTACAGGGTGGACCATAATCACAGAGGGGTTTAAAATGCTAATAACTTTGTTGATTACAACTATGAAGCATATAAAAATGGAAGAAATTTTATTTCGAAAATTAGCACTCAATTATCACATCACGTTCATCTAAATGACATCAAAATATTTAATGAAAGAATGAACTTTGTCAAAAACAATAATTTCAGATTTTAAGAAGTACCAAGCAGATGGAAGTTTAGAATAATGTTTAAATATAAGCTAGGAAATAAGGTTTACTAACACCCTCATAACTCTACTTACTGTTATCCATTGCATGGGCTTTGTCCTGTTTGTTTTATAACTATATCCGTGATGGTCCTCACTGGTGATATCCCTTTTCCTACCTAGCAAATGTCTCTAAATGTATAGATATCGTGTGAGCCACAAAATTTTGTTTCATAGTTGGCTCTGAGATAAATGAGGTATGTCGCATATTATTACGTCATGAGACTAGATTGGTTTAATTGAATCAGATTTAAAAGAATGAATTAATCTCAGACATGACTTCTATATTTCTCTCTCTCTCTCGGGCATGGCCAACTCGGTAACATAATGTGTGGCTCACACCTTATAAATAATGATATATCGGTGGTGGCTGATGACCAAGCCAATAAAAAATGGACACTCAATTATTGAATCGCAAATATCGTCGACAAAACAGAAATTCGTTGCTTGGTTGCACGTTTCTGCAACAGGGATTTGTGAGTGATCTTCCACGATCAGGAAGACCATCTTCAGCCAGGAAAGAAGAAAACATTAAACTTGTGTAACAGAGAGTCGATGAAGATCCAGGAACAAAGACTCTGAGACGTACTGTCGAACGAATTTTACACCTCTTTCCGCATAGGATAGATAGAATAAACCAGCAGACTATCAACAACGTGTAGATTTTGAAATCCACCTTAAACAGTTAGCTAGATAAGAAAGCGTCTGATTATGTCCAATGAGGTTTACTTCCACCTCAATGATTTTGTCTAAGGGCTGTTCTTGATGTGGTGTAATCTCATAGAATATCATCCGACCTTAAATCTTTGAAAATAACCATGGAAATGCATTTGTGGTGAATTTGGAACAATGATCGAACATTTTGTACATCCTCAGACCTAATATGTGGTTTTAGCAAGATGGAGCCACTTGTCTTAAGTAAGTCATAAGACTGTGGAAGTCTTAATAGACATTTTTGGTTTTGAATTTTGCTAAGATCTGCAATAAACTGGCCGCGCGATCTCCAGATCTCACGATTTATGACTATTTCATACGGCGCACAGTGTCCGGAAACGCGAAAAATGTGGCCAAGCGGGTCGAAAATCGGGCAAAAATAAAGTCAGTTTAAAAAAAATAATAATAACGGATTCAAGTTCGCAACACTTATACACCCCATAAATTTAAATTTGTGAGTCTTAATTCTAAACCATTATGGCGTATTCGGGCATTCAAATAGACTGTTTTTAACTTATGAGTTTCAAGCAAAAATTGCACCGGAAATAAATATTATTTTTATCGCATTTTGAAATAGTTTCCGAATGAATTTTATATCACGTAAAACTGAATAGAAACACGATTTATTGCTACTAATTACAAAAAGAATGTCTGATAAAGTTTTAAGATAAAACAGTTTGAAATTTATAGAAATTTAAAACTAATTTCGGATTTTAAAAGAGTAAAAGTTGCTTATATAAAAAATCGTGTCGCCCAATTTACAGTATTTGATAGCCCCAAGTGTCTATCTTTTCATATCAAATTCACCTTCAGGTTGATCCCACCTCGGGTGTAGTGATTTTTTTTCTCTCGCACGACGCCGAAAAATCGGACAATTCAACGATAATTTGGAGTATATTTGTTATAGAACATTGAAAAGTTATCCGAATGTATATTATATTATATTAAATAGAAGAGAAATATAATTTAATGACACCAATTAAAAAAAATGGCTGATAAAGTTTTAAGGCATAAAAATTTGAATTCTGTAAAAACTTAAACGACTCTGTAAAGCAGTGGTTATGTAAAAAGGATGGCGATGCTATAGGTATAGACGAAAATGTGTTGCTCGCCTATATGTTCGAGCGTTACGTTACTGTTTATTATTTGCTTAGGTCCGTAAGTAAAAAATTAAGTTCCGTCGTCAAGGACAACAAACACCACGAATGTTATCAGCAACTTACGGTACCTGTAACCATGGATGCAATGCTAAGTTACGTTGTCGGTAGCGGAAAAACAGTTATTAATCATTCAATCAATTTGACAGAAGACAACATATCAACAGCGCATCATTTTCTTTAAATTTCATGGCAACCATTATTTTCGTGAAAACTATAATTTTTCTGTTATTACTTTTTCTGGTTTTTATAAATGCCAAAAAAATAAATAATAGCTGACTGTATGCAGAAATTTCTTACTCTACAAACAATTATTTTACATGTTTTCTCTAGAATAACCAGAGACGATAATATTCCAATATAAAGAAAATAACATTGAAAATCTTATGTTCTACACCCTGTATACGAACAACTTTAGGTTACCAGCAAAAAATTAATATGATTCAAATTGACATGATCTGACAATCTGACAATTTTAATCTTTCTCAAAGCATTAGTTTATAATATTTATGGTATTAGAATTATAGACCAGAAATCTTAAATATGGGATATTTTTTACATCCGTATAAAAAGAAATTACGTGCTTGTTGTAATCTGCATATCATGCGAAAAACAAGCACTTTCTACACTTGGTAGACAAATAACTATTACATGTCATTGCCCTCTTCGATGTTTTTTTCTTGTTAGCCTGGCAATCGGGGTTACAAGTTAGTACATTTTTCTACAGTTACAAATTATGCAACCCTTCGGTACCTTCTGTGCTTAGATTTTAGCCGCGCGTTTTTAGTCGGGGTTGCAGAGTTTCGTACAATTAGTTATATAATGATATTTTTATTGGTGATCATTGTTAACCAATTTCTAGCTTGTTTCATCCTATTTTCTAAAATTTAATTATATGTATATTATATTATAAGTATATTTATAAGCTTTATTTTTTGTTGGTCATTAATTTTATTATTTTCTTTTGCACACTTTGTATATCCCAGTATTGGTCTTCCGTTTGGGCAATAAATAAATATTATTATTATTATTAAAACTTTTGCAAACCTTGCTCGGTACCTTTTGGGACTTTTTTTTGCCACGGATTTCGTGAATTTTAAATTTTACAAATTTTCGTTTCACTTGCGATTCTAGAAACATTGTTTTCGTTTTTCTTTTGAGCAGTTTTAAAATCGCAGACCTTGGTAAGGCGTCCTCATCGTTTTTATTTTGGTAACATCTGCAGTCTATAATGACTCAGTTCCTTAAGCTTGAAATTACTGGTGAAACTCAAAACTGGAATCCGTATTTTCGCAACGATCTTGACCCATTGGTCTGTCTGCCACAAAATATTTAGAATCATCCGCGATAAATACATTTTTCTGCAGCCGTCCCGAAAATAAAACTTTCGGTATGATTTATTAAATCTAAAGTACCGCTTTACATAAATCGTACCGAAAGTTGTTATTTTCGGGACGATTTTGTTTCACTTTCGGAACGATTTCTATACTTTCGGGACGCTTTTTGTTACTTTCGGGACGATTTTGCGTATATACGTAGGCGGCCTTGACAAAAACAATAGCTTCGTATTTAATTATGACAGCGCTTGTCATAACTCGCGGGTGTGTTTTTGCTTTTTTAACATAAAAAAACCGCTGCAGAAAAAAAAATTATACGTAACTCGTTCCAAAAGTGATTTTACGGGACTCGCAGGATTCCAGGACGAGCCGTAAAATATCACTTTCGGAACTTGTTACGTAAATTACCATTTCTGCAGCCATCCCGAAAATAAAACTTTCGGTATGATTTATTAAATCGAAAGTACCACTTTACATAAATACGATTTTGTTTGACTTTCGGAACGATTTCTATACTTTCGGGACGCTTTTTGTTACTTTTGGGACGATTTTGCGTATATATGTAGGAGGCCTTGACAAAAACATATAATTAAATATAAAGTTGATACTTTATATTCAATTATGTCAGCGCTTGTCATATAACATTCGTGTGTGTTTTTGCTTTTTTAACATACAAAACGGCCGCAGAAAAAATATTGTACGTAACTTGTTCCAAAAGTGATTTTACGGGACTCGCAGGTCCTACTCATCCCGTAAAATATCACTTTCAGAACTTGTTACGTAAATTACTATTTCTAATATTTCTAGAGTTGTTTTTCTGGGATTCTTGAGGCTTTGTTAAATCACGGTAGGGGCTTGTTTGAGTACGATTTTCGTTATAATCTTCCACCGTGATTTATCAGTATTTCACTTCAAATTCTCGTTGCAAACAGAAATTTCATACTTGTTCTTTCAACTTCAACTTCGTTTGTAGGGAATTACCTGTTTTTGTAATTGCATTTTGGTTTCCTTTACGTTGGATCATGGTTCAAAATCTTGATATTAATATTCATTTAGCGATTAGGGCAAAAAGATTGCTGGTCGATAGCTCTTTGCCAAATTAACACAATGTTTAAATTAAGAGTCAAATACGTTTATTACGATTCTGCTTAAAAAGATCATCTCTCCTCTCATCTCATTAATTCCTTCAAATCGTTTAGACAAATCCTAGGCTTTGACTTAAACGCAATATCATGTGTTCAGTGTAATTCTACTTTTAAAGATATTAATCACTCTTACGTCAAAAATATCTTTACATCGTTTATACAATTATTTTAATTTTTTACAATTCCTGGACTTAATATAGTATTTTGAGATAAAGTAAAGATATTTTCTCTATGTCACTAGAGTACGTTTAAATAGGGAAGAACTACTGGCTGCACGAAAGCGCAATGGAGACTTGTTTCCAGAGGCGTACGCATTTCAAGTAAATATACCATTTGGGTGGACAGAAAATAATACGAAGTAAAGACATCCAAATAGTAAATCTTGTTGTGGGAACTGTTTGGTAGGACACATGTATCACATAATAACATTTTCGACCATAGAAGCAAAACAAAGAACAATCAACGGAAGTATGAGCCAATGGCACGATGCCAAAATCCCTTTTCGGCATAAAAGACTCGGCTAATGGCATCTAACCAATTTCGTTCGTATGCAGAGGTCCTTATCTATTCAAATAAAGTAAATATCTCAATATAACTAATTTTAATAGGTAATAACACAGGTAACTAGTGACGTGGAGAATATCACAAATATACACTAAAAATATTGTATTAATATTCATAAAATAAACCCAGCAAACTAGGTATTTTTAGAAAGGCAAGAAATAGAACTTTGAATTTATTTTACATAAGTTTACTCAGTGTTCATATTCATCAAAAGTTCATTCATATTTAGGGAAGGTCTTTTTATTTCATAAAAATTGCATTTAATTACTCAAACCGATCTAAACGTCTAAAAATGTAACATTTTTATTGTTAAAATACACTTCGATAATTTTAAAATATCAGCTTATTATTTTTCTGTGACAAATATAAGCAATATTTGTCACAGAAAAAACCAGAATACCGGAAACGAATAAATTTAGCCCAATAAAAGTTATTGTCAATTTAGTTATTATTATTCTGTTTAAAAAAAGATATAAGTTTTTGTGGGCTTTCCATTGTGGGACACCCCATATATAAAATATTTTCTGAATCAATAATTATCTACAACTTTTATATAAATAATATTTTTCTATCTCAAATATTTAAGGTCAAAAAATTACTTGACGCTTCAGTAAGATACCCGGTATATCCGTTAACATTGTTGTTAATACATA